>OX451736.1:1306242482-1308642482 GCA_948472305.1 Vicia faba | reverse complement strand
GGCACAGGCTTGAAAATGAACAAGCTTTTAGGCCCCTTGTTCAAGCAGACTGGGGTTTTATGAAGGCAAGCTTGAAGCAGTTTGTAAGCTTATGGTGTTTTTTTGATTTTGGTGTTGTGGATACAATTTTGCTGTTATAGGCAGGTTCTGCTGTTTACAGTTCTTGTGGTATATTTTCTATGTGTGTTCTGCCCCCCTCCTTTACAGTGTTGATTTTTGTTATATTTATCTAACTCTAAGCCTGCCTGAAAAACTGTAAGCCTCTACTTCTCTCTTTCTCTCTCTTCAGAAAAGCATATTTTAATGCTTTAGAAGTACCTTTCTGAAAAGGTGTTGGCTGGAAAATGATGATAATGTGCTTTTACAAGCTTGCTTGCAATTTGGCTTTTCTCTGCATATCTTCTTACTTCCAGAATTTCTGCCTTTTGTGTACTTTCTTCTGCATTGACAGTTTGATAGCTTTTTTGACAGCTTTTGACAGTTTGATAGTTTCTTGTAACTTAGTTTGCCATTGTTTACACATGTGACTTGGTTTTGGAATTTTGAACTTGTGGAACTTGTTTGTTCAGTTTTAACTTTGTAATTTGTTTGGCATATTCAGCTTGTCCATGTGTAGTTTGTTTGAATTTTTTTATGCAGCCATGTATTTAATTAATTCATATGCTTGCAAACATTTAATTTCCCTCTTTGTGAACCAAGAAGAGACATCTTCTTGCGATTTGCAGAGAGGACGAACAAACTGATTCCGGCCAACACCTTTAATGATGAGTTTTTGATTAACTGTCTGAAAATGCCTTTTTTTAATTCATCTGTGTTGACTTATTTCTTCTCTTTTTGCAGGTAAATATTAATTGGGCAAAGGGAAACAACAGTAGAAGATGAAGACTTCAAGCAACTTAGGATATAGATTTAATTTCTATTCAATTATTTGTAATAAACATCATTGTAAATATTGTAAATAAATTTACAATATCCCAATAACATTTGTAACAATAATTAAAAATAAATAAAAACCTTTTTGTCAGATAATTCTTTAATTTACACTGTTTATTTATTTATTTAAATCTCTTGAATTAAAACGACTGGAAATGCATTCCAATTATTTTAACTTAGATAAAATAAATAATTAATAAACACTGTAGTCTTGCAACTTCGCATTAACCAACAATACGCCCGACATTCCAATTAACCATATGTATTGCACAGTCAAACAAAACAAATGTCCATACGCCTTTCATTTCACTGATTAAACCAACACTTTAAACTCTCAATCAGAAGCCTCAACCCATATCCCAGATGTTTAGACTTTGAGAAACAAACAGAAATCTTGAACAAACGTTAAAACCATGTGACAGTCAATTAAGACACTGTGGATTCAAATTCTTCTGAGAATGCGCGTGCAAACCCTAATTCTTGATTTGTCGTCAAAGAAGCGTCCGCCTGATCAAACCCTGAGCCAAACTCAACCAAATCACTAAAAACCCTAATAATCTGCTTGGACTGATTCAAAAGTTAATGGAAACCCTAATTTTGTTTGACTGATAAGAAAAGTCTGTTTGATCGATTCTTGAGCCAATTTGAAAAATCAGGAAAAGCCCAAAGCTGTGATTTCTTGTGAAAAAGGGAGGGCAAATTTTGTGGTACAACAGGTACCAATCAATCCAGTCAACTTCAGACAAGTAGCAAAGTGCTGAGACGCTCGAGGACATAAGGGCAATAACAGATCTGAAACTCAATGGGATTATTACACATATCTATTTTCTCTCTGTACACTATTTTGTATAGTTTTCATTTCCACGACGACATTCTCCTACTAGAATGTCAGTCTCTTTGTACAAAAAACGTCTGTTATAGGCAAATTTCTTTAAGTCAATAAAAATCATTTTTTTGAAAGTACAAAACTATTTGTTTTCTATTTTTCTGCAAAAACGTCCAGTGATTATTTCTGACATATGCATTTGAATATGATTACTGTTTACAAATACTTGCATAAAAAACAGAAAGACAGTTGCTAATGACCTTAAGGAATGAGACAAAGTCCAAAAATCCATTTGTAGTCCCCATAATTACTTTCTCCAGCAAGTGCAAGGGCAAAGACGTCCTACTGCAAAGTCACTGCTAAATCCTCAGCACATGTCCTAGTGATGTCTATGTCCCCGCAGAGTGAAAACAACCAAGGTTTTGACCTCTTCTTCCCCAAGAAGGAATTACCTCCTCCAGCAAAGTTCCCTCAGAGAGCTGAAATTCATGTTCCCCAACTAAGTTTTATAATCTCAAACAGATTATAAATCCTAATCCCCGATAGAGTTTATTTCTCTAGCTGCGGAAGTTCATCTCCCAATGGGGTTTATTCCTCTACATGTGGTAAAATCTTCCAACATGGCATCTTCTTCTTCAGAGTCATTCTCAAGCAGAAGTCAAAGATCCCTGGCAGAGCGTCCCCGAATGGAAAAAGTAAATCCCCGAAAAATCATCTCCATTCATCATCCCCAGCAAAATGAAAGAACCACTTTCCTCATCTACCAAACAACAGTCTGAGATTCAACTCCCTAGTGCACTCCAGCAGTAGTCAAGGATTTATTTTCTCAGACTAGGAATTGTCACAACAGCATTCCATGTTCATACATCATGGCATGCACACACACATATTGCATACAACACAATCTAATTTATTTTGAGAACTTCATTACACAATGAATTTAATACATCATGACATTGCATATGACTAACTCTTTACCTTTTCAGGAAAGATCAATCAACAAACATCACAAACTACTTTCATGACCTGACCGTCTTTTCAAAGGCTACCTCCGATGAAAGGCTATTCCAGCATTTTCTGCAGAAGGTGCTTTCTCTGGTTCAGTTAAATCGACCCTAAGATTTTTCTGATTCTTTATCCAGTTAAAGTTAATTCAAGACCTTTCTCTGGTTCAGTCAAATCGACCCTAATATTTTTCTGATTCTTTATCCAGTTAAAGTTAATTCAAGACCTTTCTCTGATTCAGTCAAATCGACCCTAAGATTTTTCTGATTCTTTATCCAGTTAAAGTTAATTCAAGACCTTTCTCTGGTTTAGTCAAATCGACCCTAAGATTTTTATGATTCTGTTAAAGTTAATTCAAGACCTTTCTCTGGTTCAGTCAAATCGACCCTAAGATTTTTTCTGATTCTTCATCTAGTTAAAGATAATTCAAGACCTTTTCTATGGTTCAGTTAAATCGACCCTAAGATTTTCTGATTCTTATCCAGTTAAAGATGTTGTAAAGCCTGAACCCGACCAGATAACAACTTAATCTCTTCAAATCACTAAAGCCTGGATACGACCAGATAATAGTTCAATGTCTATAATTATTGCGAAGCCTGGAACCGACAAGATAACAGTTAATTTTATATTCCCTGATAAGTCATTGTGAAGCCTGGAATGAAATTGGATAACAGTCAGCCTTATTATCCTCAGCAAGTCATTGTGAAGCCTGGATCCTGATCAGATAACAGATCACTTTCGTCTCTTCAGTCAAGGGATAACTCCCCAGTAGGGTAACAAACAACTGAAGCTCCTAGACTTTATTCCCCCAAAACATTCCCCAGCGGACTCCTCTTCAGACAGCAGGAACAGGAACCCCCAAAAAAAGACTTCTTATGAAGTCATCATCTACTTTTGATGGCATCTCTAAGCCCATCTCTGATGACTCTCCGTCATATTCCTTGGATGGAATCTTTAAGCCCATCTGCGACAGTCTTCTGTCATCTTTTCCAAATTGCATCTGTAATCCCATTCCCAATATTATCCACCAATAGTATCTCTTCAAACGAGTGCAAATGTCTGGGCACTCTAGTGTTCAATCATCTTCCACCTTCAGATCACGAAAGGCAGACCAGCCGATCTACATCCTCAGGTCTAAGAAGATTGAACAGGGGCAGCTATTGTACCCTAAAAGTTTCCCTCTCATTTTACTCAAGGCATTCCCATTGAGGTCCCCAACTTGCTCAAGGATGACCAAGAATTGACCAGGCAAATTCTCCTCCTAAGGTAATGAACCTCAAACTAGGGTTTCAATTTTCATCAAGATATGAGAGCTCCAATGGTCTCAAATGTTTTCCATGGTCCTAATTTTCCTTCAAGTTTGTCCATGACAAATTTCATGCCTTGCACTACAAGTTTGCTCAATCAAATGCTCAAATGCCTGAAAATCAATTGTATTAGGTCAAAAGTCAACTGTGGCCTATATGCAGTCAAACTTCAAGATTTTTGGTCAACATCAAAATTTTTAAGTGATATCCATCATTTGATCAAGGGCTGATCATGATTCCTCAAGAAATGCTCCTAATTCATCAAAAGTCAAGAATTGCTATATAGGGTTTCTATAGGAAAAGTCAACCAAACTTTGACCAGGAATAACTTTCTCATGCTTTATAAGAAATTTTTCCCCCAAAGCTCATTTTGAAGAGAATCCAATTCTCTATATTTTCTCTTAAGCCCTCAAGTCCAAGAAATGCACCATTTGAAAGATACAAGCTCAGACATTACATGTCATTTTTAGAAAGTTAACAAAAGCCACTTTTTTCCAAGATCTTTTACATCAAGATAAAATATTCAAATGCAAAGTTTATCAAAAGAGGGATTGAAGTAGACATCTTTGGATTTCCAAAAAGTCTAAGATCATCATCATGAGATAAAAATTGAGCAAGTTATGGCTTTCCCAAGTTGGGAAATTTGGAAAATTTCAAGAAATGTGCAATGTGCAAACATGAACTTTTAAGGCAATGGCTAAAACTTTTGGACTTCAAACACTTTAATGACATTATGAAGGGCCTCTAAAATCACTTTTGCATGCCTTAGATTTTATTTGCATTTATTTTGATTTTTATTCAATTTCAAATTAAATAAATACAAGATAAATGCATAAAAGATAGGTTATTGTGTTGGACATTTGGGCTAATGTGTTGGGTCAGCCTTGGCCCCATTATTTCGTGAAAAATGTATCCAGGTTCATGTACCAAGCAAAGATGGCAAGAACCACACAAAAATGGATAGTTTTCAAATTGTGATTTTTGTTTTAAAACCATAAGTTAATGCTTGATTCTTTCCATTCAAGTTTGTCTCCTCCCTCTACCCTATAAGTACAACTCATGTGCAAGCCAAGCATACGCTCACATAGCCGGTAAGAAGCCACAAAAAATTCTAAAAAATCATCAAAGTTGTCAAAATTCAAACAGACACTTCCTGTCTGTTTCAGTCAAATCTAAGCCCTCCATCCACGTCCAGAGGTTCCCAGGAGCATGTACTAGTCTTTATTCAAGCAATCTCACGCCTAGAAGCACTAAACTGAAACACTCATCATTGCTCTACTGGTAAAGTGCATTGGTGTGAAAGGAGAGGACCTGGGTTTGAATCCCAGGTCTAGCATTTTGATTTTTGATAACGTTCTCTTGCAGATTCCATGCATACCATTTCCAGACGTGCACCGTATGCCGTCAACTCACCGTCACATGATTAAGATCCAACACATCCAAACATAAGATTCACCATGCACCCTAGATTGCTTTCTCCCACCAAATTGGGCGTAGCCTCTGGGCTCTTGCTAATGGGCCTAGCAAATTTCAACAAGCACACTCACCTTTTTTACCACCTCAGGCCAATTTAGTTTTTTTTGTAATGTTTTAATTTCTTTTATTTCCTTTACTTAATTAAACAAATAAAAATAAGTCACAAAAAAATTAGGCTTAGAATTTTTTATTTATTAAATAATTAATTGCTTTAATTTATTAATTAATTAAATTTTAACTACTTTCTTAATTTAAAATGAATTAGAATGTAGGATTTAATTTATGTTTCAAATGCTTTCTTAAATAAAAAATGAAAAAAAAAATTAGAATTAGTTAATTTCATTCAATATTTATTTTCTTAAATTAAATTTAGAGCTAATTATTTTCTTAACAAAACCAAAAAATGATTTTTCTTGTTTACTTAGAACTTTTCTTAGGTTTTTTAGACGTAACATTTATTTCGCGCGCATTATTTTTTTATTCTCGCATTTTACATAAATAATGTAACTGATTATGGATTTAATAGTTTTAGATTTAAAATTATGCACTTTATTTCTTGCACTTTTTTATGTAACTGTCCCAAAACATTGTAATAGTGTAGGTTTTATAATTCCCGCACTTTACATTTTTTTGTATAATATTACTGTTAGTAACTAGGCGTGCATGATAAGACTAGGAAATTAAAACGTTAACAAACCTAACACAAGATAAATAACTGAACTTAACACACATGCACATTTGCATCTCTAGGGTATCCCCGCCTTGGTTGCCTTCGGAAAAACAATCATGTCCCTCGAAACGGGGACACTTTAGCAAAGACCCATAAATCAAAAAGATCATAGTCCCTCGATGACCCTACAGTTGCCTTTCGGTAAATGATCTAGTCCCTGAACAAAATTGCTAAAGTGTCTCTACATGTTTCCTTTGTGACTGTAAACGTCCCTTCGATTGTCCCTCAAACATCTAACAATGGGGCTACCTACTCACTAATAGTAGGATAGCACTTTCTAAAGGATATGAGGAAAAGAACAAACCTTTTTTGAGTATAAAAGTAGATAGCTATTAGAAGTTTGCTCAAAACAACTTTTTGCACCTACAAAAAGACATTTCAACAAAAACAATTTTCAAAATATTTGCTTTGTTAACACTCTTGAAGACTGATACAAGAGTTAAACACAAGGAAAATCGCCGCACTAAGGAATTTTCAAAACATTTTCAAGCACACAAAGCACAAAGGTATTTTAAAATGAGCAAACTTCTAAGAGCCCGTAGAAAACTACAGATGGAAAGGGTGCTAACACCTTCCCTTTCCATAATCTACCCCCCGTACTCGGAAAACTCTCGAAAAAGATCTTTTTCTGTTCTTTTCACCCTTTCCTTTGTTGGATAAAATAAAAGTTGACGGCGACTCTTATTTACTGCACATTTGCGAATACAAAATGCAAACCAGTATAACAGTCGGTTCTGCCACCATATCACAGATAGAGTTCTTTCAAACAGGATCACATGACTATCTATCAGGCGTTGAACACCTTCTTTCAGCCACTTGTATCCATTCATTTGTTCAGCACAGTAAACACAGTCTTTTAAACAGCCAGGGAACACCCCAGCTCTCAGCAAATCTCCTTTCACAGTAGTCAATGGAGTAGTCAAATCCTCAATGGAGGAAACAAAAGTAGTGTCATCAATCGCATTGACACCTTTGCTATGGTTCGACAATTGTGTATTTATCACATTTGGAGTTGTAGGTGGACCAAACTCAATAGTTTTGTTATCAATAAGATCTTGAAATTTGCATTTCAAAGGCCAACAATGATCAGTTTCATGCCCCAGGCTGTTGGAATGATATACACATTTAGCATTTGGATTGTAATTTGGTGATGAAATATTTTCATTTGATGGCGGATCATGCAATGTCACTAAGTTGGCCTTCAATAGGTGTTGCGAGGCTTGGGACAGTGACATGTTAATTCTCGTGAACTGTCTTCGAGGAATTTCATATCATTGATGGTTGGATGATAGTCTTTGAGTAGATGGAGGGTTGGAGATCAAAACAGCATTAACAGATGGACGATGGTCCTTCTTGTTATGGGCCGTTAACCCATATACAACATTGGCTTCTTTCTTTCCAGAAAAGGTATTCTTTATAGTGCTTGATGTAGAAGCAGATGTCGTGGGAATTTTTCCACTCTTAATGCCACTTTCGACCCTTTCACCAGTTAGGATTAACTCAGTGAAACTAGAAGATGAGCTACCAATTATCAAGGTGAAAATATGGTCCCATTAGTGTTCCCATGAACATATCAACTAGTTCTTTGTCAGTTAGTGGTAGTTGGACCCTACCAGCAAGATCCCTCCATTTTTGCGCGTACTCTTTAAACCCTTCATTAGTACCCATTGTCATTCCTTGAAGTTAAACTCTAGTTGGTGCCAAATCAACATTATACTGATATTGATGGTAAAAAGAAGTGGCCAGATCTTCCCATGTGTGAATGCGGGAACCCTCCAATTGGTGAAACCATTCTAGCTGGGTCCCAACCAGACTCTCTTGGAAGAAATGGACCCAAAGCTTCTTGTCAGTAGTATGTGGTTATATCTTGCAGACGTAGGACCTAAAATGAAGTTTTGGGCATGAAACTCCGTCATACTTAGCAAAGACTGGTATTTTGAACTTATGGGGAATGACGACACCAAGTACTAAGCCCAAATCACCAAAATCCAAACTAGTTACGGCTTGATATTCAACAGCTTTGAGTCTATCCTCTAACTGCTTGTATTTATCCTTAACCGGTGAATATTGTTCATCAAAGTAGTCTTCATCCTCGGATGCTTGATTATTTACATCCCCATCACGGGTACTCCTTGCCTCTTCATCCTGGTTCTCATCTTCCTCGGATGACTCTTCAACTATCTACACCTGACAGACTGGGCCTTTAAACCTTTTCCCCATGTTGATGAAGGCCTTCTTCTTTGTCTTCTTTTTGGCCACCAGAAGTTTCATCATCTCTTGTTGTCCTTGTCCAAGGTCAGCAAGGTCTCTTGGAACTGGGAATTTTGTGCTTGCAAATCTTTCACGGTCTGCTCGATATCCATCTTACTGAAATAAACAGTAGAAAGATGAGGAAACTTGTTGTGGAAAACCTGCTTAAGTCATGATGTATGTAATGCAAATGCAAATATTTTCAAGGATTTTAAGGAAATTTAAATTTTCTAAACAAAGAGAAAATAACAAAAATGAACTTCAATAATAAAGATAAGAATTACAAATGCCTCCCAGGCTTACAATGGAGGAAACAAAAATAATGCAAAATAAACTCCTAAAAAAGAATCAGGCTTCTCATGAGTGCATCCTCTTATGTGTAATGTAGGCGTTCAAACTTCGCTCTTCATGAAGCTGTCTCGTAAGCTCCAAAACCTTCTTCCCGCTTGCGTAGAACTGGGTTTCAAAGGTGTCTCGCTCTCCTTTGAGTTGAATCCATGATCTTTGCAATTCCTCGAGAGTAGTTGGCATGTTAGGATGAAGAAGAGTGTGAGGGGTGTCTCCCTCACCAACGAGCTCCATAATCACAGGTAGGATGACGGGGTAAGGCATCACGATACCTTGAGCACGAGTTCGTACCCACTTAAGGTAAGGCTCAAGGGGGGCGGAATTTTTATGCCCTAATTTCTCACTATCCACTTTGTTTACCATTCTCCTAGCTCGTATGAATCTTTGACGATAGCCTTGGTTGTCGCCCTTATAGTCGAATACCAAACCTTGGATAAGCACATCACAAGGACCATCTCTTCGTGCATACCCAAATTTCCGTAATGCAAGAGAAGGGTTATATGTGATACCTCCCCTAATTCCTAAGAGTGGGACATTAGATAATTCTCCATAACGGTCAATGATGGTAATATCCTCCAAAGATCGTGAACACCAATGGATATCTGAGTGCGAGAGTGACATCATCCTTTGAGACCATGTCAAGCCTTGCTCATTCTTCAATGTTGCTCGAGGTAGGTGCGAAATAAACCACATATACAGTAACAGAATGAAACACAAAATAGTACCATTTTTCTTCATGGTGTGAGTGTGGAAATAATGTAGAATGTATCCAAGAAAGGTAGGTACGGGATTATGAGAGAGAAAAACCTTGATGGCATTCACATCTACGAGTTGGTCCAGATTGGGAAATAGAACCAAACCATAGATTAGAAGGGCCAAGATATCCTCAAAAGCTTGAAAATCCATATCTCCTCAGAACAAAGGAGCTTTCTCCAATAGAAATTTGGCTAAGAAACCCTTAACTCCACTTCTTGTCTCCCAATTTGTCACAATGTCAGATCTATTCAAATGTAAGGCTTTGGAAATAACTTCAGGCTTTGGAGTCTCCTCTAAACCGATGAATGGTATTTGATTAAGCATAGGAACTCCTAACAATTGAGATAAATCTTCTAATGTAGGCACCAATTGGTAGTCGGGAAAGGTGAAGCAATGATGCGTAGGATCAAAGAACTGGAAAAGCACACACATCATTTCTTCTTGGAAGTTTGAGGTAGCCAAGTTGAGAAGTCGACCATATTTCTTGGTGAAGGGAGAATCTCCAGGCACTCTTGATGCTAACTCTTGAAGTTAAGGATGCACTTTCACGAAGTTGACTCGGATGGTATTCCTATGATTAGAAGTCATGACCTACAAAACATAACAAAGATAAATTCTTAAATCCTTGAAATGGTTAGTGATAATGCTTATGATGTTATGATTTTTATGATGTCATGAATAATAATCACAAACAAAGCACATAAGGACCTTAGGTTTAGGCTTGCATGGGTTTCATAGATAAGTACCCTCTTGAAGTTTAGTTGGTTTAACCTGTCCTAAAAAGTAATCGGGTTCTAGGGAATCTCAAAATCATTGATCTTTCTTCATTGGGCACTGTCTCAACACAATCAATCTTTTCTCGTGGCCGAAACATCCCAAAAGTCCGAACTCAATGAGTGTAGTATCGAGTATCAACCAATCTTCAGTTTTGCACCAAAGTCGGCTATCTTACTACTTCCTAATGGACAAGTTGATCAATTAAATGTTCTAAGGTTCGTTAGTGCTTCATGAAATCACACAGCGGCCCTGTATTCTCCTTAATTCTCCATAAGAGATATCGGTACCCACAAATGTGCCACACTAACATAGCTATTCTCTCAACCATATCGGTCTACACTATACATTCTCCCTAATTTTTGCTATTTACCTAATGGCATTCTCAGATCCGGGCAGAGGATCAATACAAACCCAAACAAGGACCCATAAATGTAAAGCAAGCAAATTAAACAATGAAAGAAAATAAATGTGATCTAGTTCTAAGGTAACCCCAATTTTAAGTATATCCCCAACAGAGTCGCCAATTCTGTAATACGATGGGAGAATTGACTTGGATGTTTTGCGTTTCATCACAATTGTTGCAGATAGCAAGAGTCGCCACCGACTTTTCTTTTATCCAATAAGGAAAGAGTGAAAAGAATAATAAAAACCTTTGATATATTTTCTTGAGTTCGGGGGATAGGTTATGCAAAGGGAAGGTGTTAGAACCCTTTTCATCCGTAGTTAACTATGGGCTCTTAGTTTCTTGCTAGATCACTTTTGAAATTGTTTTGTTTGAAATGTGTTTGTGATGAGTTTTGAAAGTATTTTTGAAAAGTGTCTTCGTTTAGGAAAACATTGTAATTATTCTAGTCTCTATAAGAATGCATACAAAGTGTTGGAATTTTTGAAAATATTTCATGTTTTGAAAGTGTTTGGTGTTTTTGAAATGATGTTGTTTTGAAAATGATTGTAAGCAAGCAACTACAAGCGTTCTACCTACTCAAAAAGTCTTAGTTCTTTTTCTCTCTTCCTTTGACATTGCTATCTTACCATTGATTGATAAGAAGCCCTACCATTTGATGTGAAGGGATGGGCGTGGATCATCGTATAGTCATAGAAGGCAACATTTTAGGAGTCCATAGCAATTTATTGTAACGGTCTAAGATCTTTTACCGAAGGCAAAATCAAAGGGTCATCGAGGGACTATGATCTTGTATTTGAGGGTCATTGCTAATGTATCCCACGTTCGAGTGACATGACTATTTTTATCCGAGGTAACAAGTATAGGTTACCCTAGAGGTGCAAGTGTGAAAGTGTTTTGATTTTCATGCATTGTTTATCTTGGATTAGGGTTTGCTACTTGTTGATTTTATATTGCCATACAAACCCTAATTTACTAGCATTTATATGAAAGCGGTAAATTGTGGAAAGTAAATTTCCTACACTATTACATCATTTTAGGGGATGGGGTTATAAATTATAAATGGGGATGAAATTAATTAAAACCTAATTACTATTACAACCAAATTGAACAAAAATAATAGCAAAGAAGTCTCATAAAATTAGAATTTTTGGTGTTGAAGCTGACACAGGTCGTGTCCTGTGACACAGGAACCTGTGTCAGGACCTTGTAATAATCATGCGCGTCTTTTTTTGTCCCAGTTGAACTGACACAGGCCGTGTCCTGTGACACAGGCACCCGTGTCAGGATCTTGTCCTGCCACTTTGCCAAGTTTTAATTCTAGTAAGAGGGACACGGGCCGTGTCCTGTGACACGGGAACCGTGTCAGAGCTCTGTCTTTCCAATTTTCCTGTTTTCTTCTTGAAACGGTCTGTGTCAAGTGACACGGGCGGCCGTGTCAGACATTCAGAAGCATTTTTTGGGGTTTTTAGTGTTTGCAACTCTTCTATTCTGGTTTGTCCTGTTTTATTCTTTTGAAAATGAAAGCAAAATGATGTATGAACAAGGATATCACAGTTTGAGAAAACTTACCTCTTTAAGTGAAAACTCGAAATGTGTATGGATGTTTCCAGGCGCAATGTGATGATTTATTGTGCTTCCTTAGACCTCCCTGAAGTTGTTCCAATCTTTACTTTATGCTGAAAGTATTTGGATCTCTCCAATCAAGTCAACTTGCAAAACAATGCTTGTGTATTTGGGAGGTGGTGATAATGATGTTACAAAGGTTGTTCTTAAGTTTGGACAACTTCTATATATTGTATGCGAAGTATTTGAATGGTTTTTTTGGGCAGAAGTGCAAGGTTTAAGAGATTTGAAGATTTTTGTTTCTTAGCTCAAGAGTTGAGGTTTTATGGACAGTTATGTTCTTTGAGAGTATGAGGGGGTTTGAGGGTTTGTCAACACAAAAACTTCTGGCCCTTTATCTTTCAAATGGCCTTTCTATTTATAGAGGAGATTTGAGAGAATGAGAGAGTTTGTTTTACAAGCTGTCAAAAATCTGGTTTGGTTGAGATGAAACAACCAAGTTATGTGAAAATTGGTGTTCCAATGCATGGTACAAGCATTGAATGAAGTTGCTAGAGACTTTTAGGAATGTTGATTCTTTCTTTGACATTGTATATATTCAAAGAGAACAATTGAGAGGCTCAAGGAGTTTACAATTGCATAAAGCTTGTTTATGTGAATGACAATGGTGCCTTTGTGTTATAAATGGAATGATGCAATGGACAATACTTGAATCACTTGGATAATGGTTTAATCAATTGTGTAAACATATGATTATGGATATATTTTCAAGCACAAGGCCTGCAAAGTAAGATTATGTAGCACATCATGCAAATTGGATTATTTGTTCTTCAACAAAATGACTTGCAATTCAAGAATGGATGTCCAACTTCAGGCCCTTGAATCTCCTAGCTTAAGTATGATAAATTCATTCTCTTGGATGTTTATGAAAGCTTGAAACATCCTCTTTAACTTTCATGTCGGACATTTTGACAAAATCATCTTGGAACAATGTGAAAAAAGGCCAAGAAGTTGGGATAAAATCCTGACCAAAATCTGTTGGAAATTTCTCTAAGTGTTAGATGAAAATGTCATGACTTCATGGATTTTTAAATCAAAATCCAAGCACTTCTAGGATGTGATCAGCAAAGAAAAGTTGTAGATATCATCAAGATCTACAACTTTCATGTTGAAACTTTCCTTTGCATCATCTTGCATCTTGGTGAAATAATGGCATGAAGTAGTGAAATTATCATTTATAAAAAACACTTAGAAAAATTTTCAAGTCTTGAAAAGTTTGACTTTTCAAATTGACTTTTGACTTTCTTGACTTCTTGATGATCAAGCTTGATATTCTTGAATGTCTTGATGAATTTTGATCTTTAGAACTTAATGTTAACCAAAAAGTCAAAGTTTGACTTTTTAATGTATAGTTGACTTTTTCATCAGTTGTCCAAATTTCATCTATCAATCCAATGATCTTGAGAAATGTTTTTAGCCATGAAATTAGGTCAACATGTTGTATTTGAATCCTTGATATTGTACTTTAATCCATTATATCATGTATTAGGTCAAAAAAGTCAACGATCAGTCGTTCTTAGTCAAAACCCTAATTTGTGGTCTAAGTGTTTCAAAGGCGGTTTTGTCTGATCAATTCCTTGAGAGTCCTTGAGAATTAGAGGTCATTTGTGAAATGTCTTGATAAAAGAGAGGGAAAATTTTGGGGTACAACAGTTATATTCTGTTAAGTCACAAAAATAGAATATATTTTAAGGAGACTATATTATTCTATGTGGCGCTCTTTTATAGGTCAAGAATAATCAAGAAGAATATTGAAGAATATGCACTTTCTAATTATGGAGATGAATTAGGAATATTTGATTGAAGACCTATTGTTATTCAGAATCTTCTGCAGAACTGTATCAACTGATGAGTTTTGATTGAACGCCCAAATCCAGTTGGGAAAATAGATGCATTATAACCTATGATTTGTACCAACCTAAAATTATAAAGATGTAGGCATTAGGGTTAAGTCTGTAGCCACTCTCTAGGGGAGTTAGTGTAAGTGAACCACTCGGGTTGTGAGATGGTTACTATATTCTCACACATAAGCTATGAAGTAATGAGTTGAGTATTATTCTTGGAGGATTCTTTTAAGCAACTCCAAGTTGTGTTCTTAGTTAGGAGAAAAGTTGTAAACGGTGGATTTTAACTTTAGGTCTTGACTAGGTATTGTCATGGAAGTGTGTATTCTGTTTTGCTGTCATGGAAGTGTGTCTTCCTGCGTGTTATCCATTCACTGTTTGTGATTGAGGAAGGATTGAGGATGGCCTTATATCTAGGTGAGTCTTAGATAGAAGTATAGCACGAGTAGTGATTAAGTGAGTAGATTGTAAACTAGTATGTTTGCTCTAGGGTCTATGAATTGATATTATCATAGTGGACTTATCCCTTGCTTGGTATGCCCCCAGAGTAGGAGAGTTGCTCTGAACTGGGCTAATAATTCTTGTATGTTGTTTATTGTTTTTCAGTACTGTTTTGATTGTTTATACCTTGCTTGTTTATTTTGTTCAGATTAGATGTCCCAACATTTCATAAGACATCTGAGTTCTGTTATACCAGAGTTTCAATTGATATTAGAACATGCATCATGTTCTGTTTCTGGGTGAGATCCTGGGATGATACTTTCTGGTCATGAGCAAAGAAGAAGGTATCTACTGAAAAGTTGTTTGAACTTGGAAAGTTCATATTATTGTTTGAACAGTCCCAAGATGTGGATGATGAACTATTCATGACAGGGTTGTGTTGGACCTGTCTGTTGTTTTCACGCGTGTAGCTTTGGTGGCAAGCTATTGTGTTGAGGGTTTAATTTACTTTCAAACTTAGGTTAACCCGTTGCACCTGGAGTATGGTGTGTTTGTGCAAGGGTTTGTATTGTGACTGAAGGTTTTTGAGGAGTTTTCTGGTTTGTGTTCCACTGCATGTATATCTGATGGAAAACTCCTGGTGATTTGGTGTGTTGAGGCTGCAACACATTATTATCCTCTGTAGGTGTATCCCATGGTGTGGTGATACTTGAAGAGTGGTTCAAATAGCTTGTTAGAGTTGCCAAAGATGCTTGAGGTTTATTCTAAGTCCACTCATAAAGGCACTCTTATATGATTTTTTTGAAAAGAGATCAGGTAGAAGAAATTTATTTTTGCTTCCAACCCTAAAAGGCCAATGTCCATACTTTGATAGAGGATCTCTTGGTGTGTTCCTTGAGAATGGAATTGATGTCCTACCAGATGTTGGAACATCTAACCAGCAGATTATGCAGAATCTTGTTGGATAAAGGTAGGGCATAACAGCTGACTGGGTGATAAATAAATGTGTTGATCACTTATGTTTGGAACCTACTCCTGATCTGGAAGAGGAGGCATCTATGTTTTGTGTCTAAGAAGTTTCTAATCTAGAAACATATCTTAGATAAGTAAGTTGGTCAGGACATGATCAACATATGGGCACTCATTAGATTAGTTTATTTATGATCTAAGTGAAGTAGGAATGTAGAGGCTATGCTTTGTTGTCCCGTGGAGGCTTGGTAAAGGTATCTCATCCAAATCCTTTATGTGTGGAATTCAAGCTCAAATGTCAAGGACATTCTCTCTAACATAAGAAAGATCCTTCTGATCAAAGGAGACAAATTTATGGAATCTTGTTTATGGCCATGAAACAGATTCTATTTAGAGAGGAGTTATTGGCATGTACTAAGTACATGATGTGCAACCACTGTATGATTCTGATGGAATTCTTAGCAGTTAATAAGGGGGAGTCCTTAATATGAAGCTAGAAGAACTTGAAGAAATGTCAGACATAATGTCTTGACAACTTTGTATTGAGAATTTATTTTTCTCAACATGTCTGGTGGTACTTTTCATAAATAGGATGAAGGTTGTTTAATCTAACTTGGTACTCTTATTAAGTCTATGAGATCATGGAACGCTTGTTCTATTGAAGTGAAAGGTTAATTGGTGTCTGCACTGTTGAAGTGTCATCTAATTCACCTAGGATAAACATTTAAGATGTTTTAAGCAAGGAAGAGTTATTATTTTGGGACCAAAGGATTATAGTTCCTTGGTATCTACATGGGAAGTTCCTCTTTATGCTAAGGTTAAGTTATGTGGTGTCCTCACATAATGGAACATTTTTTTGCAAGAATTGAAGGGGATCTTTGTGTATTGGGAGAAGCAGACTTAGTCTGAACAGTCTGCTTGTGGTGTATGATGGTCATAAATTTCCATGTTTTTTGAAGTCTACTCCAGATACCTTTAGAGGGAATCTCCTCTTTAGGTGCATAAGAATGGTGTCTAACACCTCAAAGTTAAATAGGAGGTCTAGACATTATGCTTATGAGAAGAAGATTCTTGAGGTGTACATGCTCTGTATGTAGTATGATATGGTTTCTGATGGTTGGTCAACTACTGATGGTTGATCCTCTTGTGTCCCTTGGAAGATGTTTTACTATGGTGTGTCCAGACCATAGTTAATTGTGAAATCCATGTGTTTGAGGCTGATGACAGATCTGATGTTGGAACATCGTCTCAAAGTGTGTTTTATTCCTTCAACCAAGGAAGTTATTATTGTCCAAAGTGGAGTGTAAGGTCAAGCCACTTAACTAATCTGGAATGATTTATGGTGTGAATAAATGTTAACAGCTGGTTCCAGATGTGTGCAAAAGAAGATTGTCAGACCAAATGTCCTACCTTGTATGAGAAGTTAATCTTGTCTTACCTATGATAAATACTTTGACGGGAGTAGAATATTTGTTTATCCTCTAAGGAGGTTGTGCATGATACTTATGGTGAATACTTTGATGGGAGACTAAGTATTTATCTGAGGAGTTATGCAATTAAGCATTATGATTATTGTGTTTTAGAGAGTATGTGAGAGTTTATTTCTCTCTATAGCATTCAGGTGTTTGGAATAACTTGAATAAGCTGCACTGGTAGTGTAATCTATTGGGAGCTTTGTAAAGGATTTCTATGAAAAATTAGTCCTTTGAATTATGATTTAAGAACCAATGTCACTGGGTTCTGTATTAAGAAGATGATGTCCCAAGTGATGTTATAACATCATGATCTCTAATGGCTATTTTGTTTTTAATGCTTGGGATTTTACATGCAAAGTTGGATGCTCAAGAAATATTGTCACAAGTGGCATTTCTGACTAAGTAGATTAGAATGTGAAGAATCTAATCCTTTCTACAACAGTGTGCTTGTTGAATGCATGACTATTTTGTTGAATACTCCACTAGTATCAGTAACTACTGGTGGATGTAAGGGAAAAAGACTGCTGACAGATACTGAGGTCAGAGCAGAGTGTTTTAAGGAGGTATTTTTCTTCTACTGCAAGTTACTCCAGATGAGTGTTGATAATATAGATCTTAGTAAACATTTTAAGCAAACTAAGAAGTTTTGAAATTTGTGAGTGACTTCACGCCTAGTATGCATGATATCTTGCCTATTCAAAAGGTCGTGATACAAATTATGGTTATGAAAGGACGGTGATCAGTTGTGTCCTTGTGTTGTGAAGGAGTCAGAGTTCTTGGATGTATTCTCAAGGAGTAAGAGTATCTGACTCTGGTTTGACTCTACTGCGGGAATCAGAGTTCAGCATATATGGGAAAGTGTTGTTCTTCAAACATGAAAGCATGAAGTATTCCATGTGTTTTCATTGAGTGCTCAAGTTTTCAGCTTCAATTAGAGCATTGTTTATCCATGATAGAGGGAATCATGTATTTGTCTGTGGATTGTTGCTGCAATGGTACATATACTGTTTATGTGTTGTTCACACATCTGGAGATCTTATGCCTCTTATGAAAGTGTGATGTCAGACAACATGTTATGGCACTATGATGTTTTTGGTGATCTTGATAGGGCATGGTTGATTCTTATCCATGTGAAGATGTGTGTTTAAATCAGGAATTCACATATCTCTCTAGTTCTTATATGGTTATGTTTGAGAGAATTTATTTTTCTCTGC
The DNA here is from genome assembly GCA_948472305.1 of Vicia faba. Classification (NCBI taxonomy): domain Eukaryota; kingdom Viridiplantae; phylum Streptophyta; class Magnoliopsida; order Fabales; family Fabaceae; genus Vicia; species Vicia faba. The sequence goes on along the minus strand of OX451736.1, from coordinate 1,308,624,102 downwards.
ATATTTTAAGAGGACTTTTTAAGGTTATTTATTATTGAGAGATGTCACAAATGTGATATTCTGATGTCTTGGTGTGTGTAAATAAGTCTAAGTGAAAGGAGAACACTTAGAATCTAGCGAAAGACAATATGGTTGAAGATGTGTTGGTCAATATTTGTACATGCAATGTCTGACTGGATGTCAGAACATTATTCAGGACATTTTTCCTGTGAGACCAACAAGGGAGTAATATGGACAATTTTATCAAACACGTGTCAGAAGGTGTGTTTGACTATGCATGTGCATGTATCGGGGCTGATTCTTTTCATCAGAAACAATCAAGAGTTATTAAAGACGTTCAAAGTTGTTCTTGGACGGTGTTGTACCCTAAAATTTGCCCTATTTATTTTTCTATCTCTAATTGGCTTATACTTTGTCAACACGCACATACATGTATATCATTAGGATCCGTGCTCACGGGATCAAGGTATTTTTGTCAATACAACAAAGCTCCCATATTTGTTCAATGCATGTCGAGTTACAAAAGATTTGGGTGTTTTTGGTGAATTTTAAGCAGTGCGAATAGGAAATAGTTTTTCAGTTGATTTGAGTTTGGGAATTCATATCTCCCGTTTAGAACAGTGTTTTGGATTGATTCTTGAGGCTCTGAAACCTTCTCGACACTCTCTTCAACTTTCATGTTTGGACCAAAATCTAAATCTCAAAGGAAGATCTCCGAATATGCCATTCTTTTGGAAGTTATACAGTGAAAAAATACAAAGAAAATGGGTTGAACCGTTATTTCCTGTGCACTAAGAAAATTCATAACTCTAGGATAGAATGTCGTATGCGTGCGGTTATGATTGCTGAAATTTCGTCTTGATGTCGTCTTTGGAGGCTAAAAGTTGATTCACGAAGGAAGGATCCGCGAATTTTGAGTTTCTGAAGACATGTTTGTGCTGAACTGAAATTTATTTGTATTAATGTTTGATAGGGTAAAATTCATAACTCACTCGATTGTTATTGTATTAAGCTGGGTCCAGTGGTGTTGGTTCATAAATTTCGTCTACTATAACTTATTTTCATATGCTAGAAGCAAACAATGACCCGAAGGTTTTCGTTTTTGATCTTCTTCAAGCGTGATGCAATAAAATTCTGCACAAGAAATTATTTTTGCCCGACACAGCGTCAGTGAAACTTCAAAAATTCGTAACTTCCTCGTCGTTTATCTGATTGAGCCTATTCTTTTGGAAATGCGTCACAAATTTGATTATCTTCATTTTTCGTGTTGAAAATTTTTGAAGATTCCGTACGGATAATACAGTGGCACTTTACGGTCTTGTCAGGCTCACGCATTCAAGTCAAGGCCCAATCCAATTGCACATCCAAGGCTCAATTTGCTTACACCATATAATCTCGAATCTGATTTTTGTTAAGGAATACTCTCATAATTCAAAAATCTACATAAATACTCTAATCTTTTATCTCAAGTCTCTAAAGAATCAAATCAAGATTCTACACTTTTTTGATCAAGAACATTCAACAACTTTTTCAACAACTTTTAAGGATCAAACAAATCAAGAACAATTCTCCTCGAATCTTCAATCCGATTGTTGCAATCTCTATACCTACCTCTTCATTCTATCGGTGAGAACTTTCAATTTAAGCACTTTTTAAAATAAGTTATTCTTGAATAAGCACTTTTGAAGACTCTTAAATCAAGCTTTGGTTAAGGAATTGAATTGTGAAATTAATTTCAATTGTGAAATGTGAACTAATTTGGAATCATGTTGTGAAAATCCGGAATTGGATAAATTTAATAAGTGCTTATTGAATTAAGTAGTTTTCATAAAAGTGTTTATGCAAAGAATCAAAACTTGATGTTGTATAAAGATTATTTTGTTGATTCTTAATTAATCATGTGTGACATGATTTGGATCTTAAATTGTGCAAAAAATCATGAACTTAAATTTGAGATAATATGTGTTGGATAAAATGCTTGAAATATGATCTTAACTTGCAATGGAACCAAAAGCTTGCACAAGATTTGAGCCACAAACCTTCTAGGCTTTAAATGTTTTTGGAAATCTGTGTAGGTAACCAGCTACTCAGTTATGGTAACCTGTTACCCGACTTATAATGGCGTTTCCCAACTTTTTAGGCTTGGATAACCTGCTACCCAGTTATGGTAACCGGTTACCTCAAGTCAGTAGCTATTTTCTCAAATTTTTAACTTAGGGTAATCGGTTACCCAAATTCTGGTAATTGGGTTCCTAAGCCAAAAAACAACAACTTCCTTTTTTTATTTTGTTTCATTTTTCATTGTATTTTCTCTTTCGGCTTAGTTTTTCCTTGTTATTTTTGACATGTGTGTTGATTGTGAAAAGACTCATAATAAGGGATTCTCATGATGATATTAATTTGTGTTCCACTTTATTTGGGGAACACGAATTCAATATTATTCTACATTCGTGTTTTGCTTTATTTGCAAGATACGAATGCGATTCAGACGAGCTTATGCTTTGGCCCTCATGATTTGAGAAGTATACACGCTTGTTGTGTTTTTTGTCTGGACTATATTTTCATGCAGGATAACTTTTGTGATGGTGTCTGATGCATACTATTTGTGATTTATTTTCACACTGTTGCTTCGAGGATTATGTTGGACGTCTAATTTCTGTCTTGCTTTATTTTTTGATGCTAGGTCACTCAAAATTTTCCGAGCTTCCTATATTTTCTCACTTGCTTGCTACGGATTGTTATTCGTTTGGTATTTCATCTCTTCCTTTTTACTACTTCTGCACTTTACCGATTTCTTTTCCATGAGAGGTAGGGTAGAGATGTATGACAGGGATTTCCGTTCTTGATCATGTCAGGATTCCCTCTGGTTTATTTTAAGACCCGTTTAGGGAAATTCCGCATTATGTGAATTATGCGTGTTACTTTTGCTTGTCTAAAAGCCTACCTTTGAAGTAGGTATTCAGCAGGTGTGTTTACATTTTGTGCTCGCATATACTACCAATGATAAGTCCTCAAAAGGAGGCGAGCAAAAAGGGTTTGCAATCAAACCCCACACATTTTAGTCCATGTCATCCTTAGCTCGCGTTGTGCATTAATGCTTCAGAGTTGTGTAGATCTTGTTATCGAGTCTTCAAGTGGAAAATGGTTTCGCAATCAAACCCCCACACTTTGTCTTGAGATCGTGTTGGACGATGTTGACGCTCCGTGTTTTTTTTATATCCCCTTACCGCTTGTTTACCTCATTTGATATGACCCCTTGGCTAAAGCTTCCCGCTCCATCCCTTTTCCCACTATTTGTCTCGGTTGATATGATCCCTTGGCTAAAGCATCCCTACTGTATTTTGTACCTACCTCGATTCACAATATCTTAGTTAGGCCATTTTGCTTGAGATAGTGTGCACTACTCTCACCATGTATGTGCTCAATTTGTTCGAGCTTGCTACTTTGAGACGCCTTACTCTCGCCATGCATGCGTTCTCCTTTGCTTGTTTGGGATACACTACTCTTGCCATGTATGTGCTTCCTTTGCTTGCTTCCTTTTTATATACCATGCTCCCTTAGGACGTGCTTGTTTCTTTCCCGATTCGAGCTAGACATTAGAATAGGTATCCATGTATGCTAACGTAAGGTAGATATTTCCCTTTTCATTCCCGACCTTTGGATCAATCATTGTATGATAACATTAGGTATAAAACTAGATAGTCTACCTTAGATGTTTTTTTCTTTCTTTTGCATCCTTGGGTTAAGACTAAAACTCTTTTCTTGGCAAATGCATAAAACATCTAACAATTTTAAAATCCTTTTTCAAGGTAAAAAATATCAACGAATGCAAACTCTTTTGCACCTACGGGCCCCTTTCTTTCAAACTTTTCAAAAGAACATGTTAATTCACTTATATACTAACACGTGAGTCTCCAAAGGTCGAGCCGTGGAAGAAGGAAAAATTAACATTGTTCAACTGAAAAACACAAACCCACCAAAACAAGTGAGTCGAACTATGGTAACTCTGATTCCTCAAAAAGTATACGTATGCATTGGGGTAGGGCCCAAGTGAGCACAAGTTTATTTTCCCTACATTATTTTCTCTTTCCTTTTGCATACATTCCTTCTTTGCATTTTTCTTTTAGCTCTTAAGCTGTAGATTTGAAACACACCCTTTGATTAGAACAACAAGAGTGGATACCATAGAGTACTACAAGCGTGTGGGGAGCTAATATCTTCCACTCGCGTAACAGACTCCCTTACTCGATCTCTTAGTCGTTCAACCGTGATTTCTCCCTTCTCAGGTTTACTTGATGTTTGCTTTTCCCTTCCTGTGGGATAAAAAATGTTCGATAATGACTTCATTGATGTCATTATCAGTTGACAGTTCAGTCGATTGTTTCAGACAGTGTACATTGTTTTTGGTGGCAATTTCTCCTCAAATAATGTTTCCTTTGACCAATATTATTGCTACATTCAAGAATCATTATTTCCCAAGGAATTGACCAATTGTTTATAGAGGTTTCTCCTTTCCTCTTTCACCCTATGAGTATTTCATGTGTCCACAATTCTTATGGCTTTTGTTCGGGTTTGGGTGAGTCGTGCTTGGGTCTGGTTTTGTGAAAGCCTTCTTTGTAAATTTTTGGCCAAAAATGGGGGGAGAAAGGGTTTGCTCAGATGGACAGTTTGGAGTCTGTTCTCACAAGTATCTTTCAAAGATGTCAGATAAGAAATTCTATCATGTGTCTGGTGCATTACTTTGTGACTTGTGATATGAGTTATGAACACAATTGTGATTTATGCTCTGAGTTACCTAGGGTGGTGGTTGGATACTTCTTTATTTTCCTCTTATGCCACAAATTGGCCGATGGTTTCTTCATAGTTCTCTTATGGCACCAGTTTATAGGAAGATCTATTCATCTGTGACAAGAATAAGTTCCTGGGTTGAAGGGGAGTGTAGACTATCATCTTCCTCGTCTGGATCCGTTGTATCAAATATCTTCAGGACTTTCCTTCCTTTTATCCTAATGTTTTTGTTCTTTGATGGTGAAGTTGGTACTACAATTGAGCTCATTCAAAATGCTAGAAAGAATATGTCGAACAAGATGTCATGACATCTTGTTTGAAGACTGACTCTATGTTGTTGTGCTACTGTGGTCAATAGTTTCTAAGGACTACTTTTGGTGGACGGTTGTGTTTATTGCTGTAATATTGGATTTCAATTTTATTTATTTATTTTAGCCAAAATTTTCAAATGGGGGATATTGTAAGTTCTCTAGTTTTATGATTGGAATTAACTTTTGTAAAACAAATAAGACATGAATATGTTAGATAGGAGATGTTAAATTTCTAACAAGAACATGTTGAGCAAGAAGTCCTATCTTATGTTGAGTCATATTGAGATGATACATTCTCATCATCTGGAATAACATGTTATATAAGATGTTTTATGAAGGAGCATACAACGTCGCGCCTGAGTTGAACTGACTGTTAGATTATGTTAAGTCACAAAAACAAAATATATTTTAAGGATACTATAATATCCTATGTTGCGATGTTTTATAGGTAAAAAATAATCAAGAAGAATATTGAAGAATATGCACTTTCTAATTAGGGAGATAAATTAGGAATATTTGATTGAAGACCTATTGTTATGTTGAATCTTCTATAGAACTATATCAATTGATGAGCTGTGATTGAAGGCCCAGATCCAGTTGGGAGATAGGTTATAAATAGAAGTATTGTAACCTAGGATTTGTACCGGGAGAGAATTATAAAGATGTAGCCATTAGGGATGAGTCTATAGCCACTCTCTAGGAGAGTTGGTATAAGTGAACCACTCGGGTTGTGAGATGGTCACTATGTCATCATTTAAAAACTTTGAAGTAATGAGTTGAGTATTATTCTTGGAGGAAGCTTTTAAGAATATCCAAGTTGTGTTCATAGTTAGGAGTAAATTTGTAAATTGTGGAGTTTAACTTTAGGTCTTGACTAGGTATTGTCATGGAAGTGTGTCTTCTCTTTTGCTGTAATGGAAGTGTGTCTTCCTACGTGTTGTCCAATCACTGTCTATGATTGATGAGGGATTGAGGAGGGTCTCATATCTAGATGAGTCTTAGATATAATTATAACATATGTAGTGATTAAATGAGTAGTCTGTAAACTGGTATGTTTTCTATATGGTCTATAAATTGATACTATCATAGTGGAATTGTCCTTGGCTTGGTATGCCCCCAGAGTAGGAGAGTTGCTCTGAACTGAGTTAGCAATTCCTATGTGTTGTTTATTGATTTTCAATACTGTTTTGATTGTTTATACTTTGCCTATTTGTTTTGTTCAGATCAGATGTCCCAACATGTCATAGGACATTTGAGTTCTGTTATACTAGAATTTAATATTTCTCTCTTCATCTTCAACCTCCAATCTATGCATACACACTGGCATTACATTGTAATGATGTTCCGTTGGGGTGCCATCTATATGAGGATTTCCAATGTCCAATAGTTTATTGGATGGAGTATTTTAGGGGTTTTGTAGGGGTTTATCCTCCAAGATCATTGGTTGACTTGGGTGTTTTTATGTAATACGTTCGAGAGATAATTGCGGTAACTTGTACACGAAAGAACTAACTTGTAGTACCAAATAAAATCGAAGTGTTGTGTTGCAATAGTTTGATATTAATGGTGCACAAAATATTTCTAGATAAAGAGTGCAAAGGAGTAGCAAGATCCAGATAGTTATTTATCATCTACTGTGTCATTGTCTCTCTCAAGATCAAGGAAAAAGAAGGGGTTGAATCAACAACAAGCTTAGGGTTTTTGGATTGCTCTTGACCACTTCTATTGTATCAACATTTTTGCATAGTAAGAGTTATCCTAATTCCATTGGAATTAGGCGTAGACGTACCTACATGTGAGGATGACAATGGGGTACTGTGAAGACAAATTCCTCGTGTCACTTTTATTTTTGCTTTTACTTGCTTTGATATTCATTGTTCGATTTATCAAATAAATTGCATTATCATTTGAATTGTAAGAATTTTCCTAATCAATTTTGATATTTGATTCAAGTGTTGATATAGCTTATAATCACTTTTGATTATAAGTGGTTTTGTGTATCAACACAATCAAAGGAAAAATTCTGAAAATTCACTTGCACACCGAGTGTTTGATAAATTGACTAAACTAGTTCTTTTAATATTACCATTGTAAATAGCCTTGCTAAGTGAAATTGATTAACCGATAATTAAGTTGGAAATTGATTCAAGGTTATTAATTCACATTATTATTCCCATTCCATATCATTTTTCATTTGCAATTTGCATATCCGAGCTTTGCGATAACGTTCGTATATACGACAATTTGAGAAACCTTCCACGATGTACTTTGATAAAACTCTTTCAAAACCAATTTTTTTTTGGATATTTTTAAAGGGGTATCTATTCATCCACCTCTAGATACTGTTGTCGTCGTCTAACATGGAAAACTCATATTTTCAAGGTGGATCAAGATCTTCAAGAGCTTTTCTTGATTGAAGACCCATTCATATAAATTTATGTAATGTCTATGACTTTTCCTATATTGTTTTTGATTTCTATGAGTAGCTAAACCCCCTAATGCTAGACGGTGTCTCTGATTTTGATTTTTTTTAATGATTTTATCCTAAATCTTGTAATCATAACATTTTTACATAATTAATTTACTTTTAATTTATGCTTAATGCTTTCTCTTTCAGAAAAATTAAGAATTGGTTTATGATTGACTGTTAGGCAGGACTGTCATTGTCAATGCTTAATTAGGAGTATTTCATAGTAAATATAATCTAGGAATAGGGGTACCATGTGGAAACCAGACTATTCTTGATAAAATAATGCTTAATTTCATCTATAATTTTCTATGGACATAAAAGTTAAATTGAATGATTAAAGGTTTATTCACTAAGAATTTAGGAATAAACACTCTTAAGAACTGATAATCAATTGTGTCATAAAAGTTGTTGCAAGGTCAGGTAGAATGGTCAATAAGTTTGATCACACACTTTCCCTAGCATGTTTATCCATATTAATTTAAATTAATTCAATAACCTTTTTTAATTTTATTTGTTAGTTATTTATAATTACCAAAATTTACAAACCAAAACCCCTATTGTTTTTGTTTAACTATATCGAAATTTCAACTGTGTATCATTGTGTAGTCCTCAAGATCGATACTTGGGACTTCCCATTATTACTATTTTTGGCATATTAGTACACTTGCTAGTTTTCCGATCAAGTTTGTGGCACCGTTGCGGGGACTTCCAAAGATCATAGAGTTTAAATTTTATTTAAATTGAAATTGTGTTGCTTTGCAATTAAAATTTTATTACAGTTATTTTTACATTTTTTTATTCTATTATTTTTAATGTGTTTTTGATATTTATATCCCCCAACTGATTTTCCTTTTGACGCAGAAATCGAAAGAACTTAGGATGCAAGGCTTAGGCGAGCTCGATTGTTAAAACTAGAATCTGAAGAAGAGCGGGTCTCTATCCATTCAGATACATAGTCAGAAAAAAAGAAGAAATCATGGGTAAAATTCCACTAGCACCAGAAAGATTCCTAGGTGACTACAGAAGGACAAATGCACCGGGTGGTAGGTTGAAAATAGTAAACCAACTGGCGAATATGCCTAATTTTCAACTGCATCCGACCATCATTCGTCAGCTCGAGAAGAGACCTTTCAAAGGAAAAATTAATGAAGATTCCAATAAACATATACAAAGGTTTCTTACTATGAGTACTACTTTAAAGATAAATGGTCACACTGAAGAGTGCAAGAAATTGAGAATGTTTTGGTTCACTTTGGCCGAAGACTCTGAAGAATGGTTTTACTCTCTTCCTGCTGACAGCATAACCACTTGGGAGGATACATAAACCATATTTCTGAATGAGTATTTCGCAGTATCTATTTTCTTAAGGAAGAGGTATGATATCCTCAATTTTAAGTAGAAAGAAGGTGAGTTATTGGGATATGCCTACAAAAGATTCAAAAGGCTCCTTATGGCTTATCCGACACATAATATGGATCAGACTGAACATATGTAGATGTTTATTAATGGTATGAGAATAAATACTAAGCAATTAATTGATACACCAGTTGGTGGCTCAATAAACTTTACAACAACCACTAGTATTAAAAAGATCATCGAATTAATTGTTGCAAATGAACATATGGAGTTGTATGACATGTGCACAAATAAACCAAAAGGAGAAATTGATTTGAAGCTAGCCACTCAGGTTATTAAGATGGAAGACCAGGTTATAGCTAAAGTTGAAAGGAGACTTAAAGAGATGAATATAAGTACTCAACATGTAGCTCAAGTCCAAATGGTCCAAGTTGTGAGCTGTGAAATCTGTGGAGGTCCTCATTTTGCTATGTACTATGTGGCCCATTTACAACAAACTAAAGAAGTGTTACCTCTGTTAGATCGATGGTTTTAGAATTGACAACTTTAACACTCCAAATTCTAGATTATTTAATTATTTATTTAATTTAGCATGAATATATGAGTCATTGTGAAGTATTTGATATATACGATATTTTGGTGTTTTTATGTTAGTCCTTGTGATGATTTATGATGATGAGATGAATATGATGGTTAATACGATGTTTGATGTTATGATATATATGGTGTAGTGAGAATTATGATGATTAGAGGATTTTTAGTAATTTAGAATAATTAGAATAATTAGTTAGAATTATTTTAGTTAGATAATTAGAAATAAAATGTGAGGTAGAAACTATGAGGACATGGTGGTCATTTGGGAAGAATAAGCGAGGACAATAGTGGAAAACCAACTAAGGGTCCAAGGGTTAAGTGAAACAAAAAAGAATTGGGATTTTAGAAGTGCTCATTTTGTATGATAGTTTTGAGAAAGGAGTAAGAGGTAGAGCAAAAGCTAGGGCACAGAGAGGCAAAGAGGAATCAGAAGCTTGCAATAATCTTAAGGTAACGAGTGTTTATCATTGTTATTATAATTGATCTAAGGTATAGATAAATGTAGGATGTGTTGGATTTTGATGATTTGATGATTGTGTTGCAATAAATGAATTTGTGTTGGAATTGGTGATAATACCTTGCTAAATTGCCATGAGTTTTGTATATAATTCCTATAATGTTGTATGGTTATTGTTGTACCCCAAAATTTTCCCTCTCATATTTCTCAAAATATTGCAAGAAAAATCCCCAAGTTGCTCAAGTTTGCTCAAGAGTTGGACAAACAAGCTATCTCCTAAGGCAGTCTACCCCAAATTAGGGTTTTGTGTTGCATCAATATCCTTGAGTCCAAATGGCCTAAAGTTCTCCCCAATGTCCTAATATGTTCTTGAGATCATCCATGTCAAATTTCAAGCCTTGCAGAGGAAGTTTGCTCAGTCAATTGCTCAAAGGTCCAAAAAATCGACTGTGCTAGGGCAAAAGTCAACTGTGACCCAAATACAGTCAAACTTCAATATTTTTTGTCAACATTCTCATTTTGAAGTATATTTCATCATTTTATCAAGGGTTGATCATGATTCATCAAGGATTGCTCAAAATTCATCAAAACTCAAAAGTTGCTAAATTAGGGTTTTGTAGGAGAAGTCAACTCAACTTTGACCAAGCATAACTTTCTCATACTTTATGAGAAATGACCCATCCAAAGCTTATTTTTAAGAGGATTAAATTTCCTACAATCCATCTTCACACCCCAAGATCAAAAAATTCACTCACAAGAAGTTATGATTTTGGACATTATAGGTCATTTTTTAAAGTCAACAAAAACACCTTTTTTTACAAAGCTTATAACTCGAGCATATAATATCAAAATAAGATGAGACAAAGAGGGTTGGTTATAGGACATCTCAAGATTTCTAAAAATTCCAAGAACACCTCCAAAAGTTCAAAATTGAAGAAGTTATGCATTGTTGAAGTTGGACTTTTTTGCAAAATTGCCAAAAGTCAACTATCCCCAAAACTTAAAATTTTGTCAAATGGGCCCATTATTTTCCACTTGATTTGAGCTTACATCATTTTCCACGTGTCCTAGCTTCAGCCATGAGCCCATATTTCGTTTTTATTATTTAATTTGATTTTTAATTGAATTTATTCATTTAAAATCAAATAAAATCCAACACTTTGATAACACAAGAATTTTTTATTTTATTTCAGGCTTTGATTGCAATCATTATCATCATAAAATTCTAATCACACCAAATCATGTGCAAAAATATTGAAATTGGGCAAATTTGGAAGGTTTTAAAGAAGAGATCAAATCAAATTCATATGCATTGATATGAAGGGATTCAGTCCATGATTCTTGACCTAATACACTACACAATACATAAGCAAGCCAGAGGATACAAAACAAGGGTTGGAAAGTGCAGAGAGAGGCAGAATCAGATTTGGAAAATTCACAAAAAAGTGAGAGATCAAAGTCCAAGCTAGAGGCATTTTCAGGACTGGGGACTTGTCTCAATCGACTGCTGATCATCTCCAGAAGCTTTTACAACCAGACCATGCATTTTCAAGCACTCTAAAGCACTGTAAGTCTCACGAAACATAGCCCTTTTCTTGAAATCGATTTGGCTTATTCTTGCATCCATTGAATGAAATACCTGCATATTTGTAATCCTCACAACATTTCCAAGCTATTTGCATCATTTAATTTCGTTTATATAACCTGTAATGCAAAACGCCATAGCTAGGGTTCTTGGAAGCGTTTTTGGGGTTTTCTATTTTAGGAACAATTGATCCACAAGAAGGGCATAGCTTTGATCAGGAGGCCATAACGAACCCAACCATGTTCTTGGAAAGGATTTATATGACCTAGAGAAGATTTTAGGACAAGCCTGCGTTTTTAGCTGCGGATTCAAATCCGCATGTAATCTTTTACAGGTTTCAGGACAGGGACGATGAGGTGTCCCCTGCCTATTGGCTCTTTCAAATACCGCGCGCATTTTTTCTGTTTTTTCTGGCCATTGACTTGTTTTATTATATAATATACTCTTTTCATTATATTAACAAATAGACCATCATGGCGTAGTGGCAAAACAAGCAACGTATATCCTTCAGGACCTGGGTTCGAATCCCAGGTCCCCCACTTTCAAAATGTTTTTGTTCTTCAGGTGATCCAGTGCATGCTCCATCTTACAACCCACCATGCGCCAACATTCATCCAATTTCCAGATGGCCAAAGGCCAAATCTGAGAGTCCAAAGCTGAAGGTCCACCATAGGCAAAGTCCAGGCGTGCACACCAGATCCAAAAAGTCAACAAAGGCCAGCACTAATGGGCCTTCCAATTTCTTCCAACACCCTCACTTCAGGCCCAATACCCTTCTCTTTTCTATTTTATTTGTTTTGTTTTTATTATTTGTTTTATTATTATTTTATTTAATTTCTAACCAATCAAAATTCTTTTTCTCACAAAATAAAATCACAAAAATATTTTTATATTTAATTATAATTTAAAACTTTTATTTTTCTTAATAAACACTAATTAATTAATTTAGGTTTTAATTCTAGAATAATTTTAACCTATTTTGCAAATAATTAAAATTAACTAGATTTAATTAGGTTTTAATTACTAATTCAATTAATTTTATTTTTTTCTTAAAATAATAAAAAACTACAAAAAATAATTTATTTTCATTAATTAATTTAATTTAGTGATTAATTTAGGTTATTTATTTCTTAAAATAAAAAACAACAAAAGATATTTTCTTTAACCAAAAGGGTCAAAACCCTAGTCCTGCGTCCGATTTAATTTTGCGCCACAATTCATTTATTTTTATCCAATAATGTACTTGCTCCCGGATTGTAATAGTAAATAGGACTTTTATTTATTTTTATCGCTTTATTTATTTTCAAAGGGTTTGTCTTTGGCGATGTAAATACCCGACGCCTTGTAATTTAAATTCCGCATTTTCTTTCCGCAAATTATAACTGTTAGATGTTTGATAATAGGGTTGCATGACAAGACCGAATGTTTTAACCTAAAATCAAATTAGATCACCCTTAACATGTGGAAAGATAAAAATAACTGAAAACGACACACTCGCACATGCGCACTCTTAGGGTACACCTCACTTGGTTGCCTTCGTACACAGTCATTGAGTATAGGTCGTTTTAGAGGTCGTCCTCTTGTCTAAAAGATCATAGTTGCCTCAAAACGGCTGCCTCAGATATTGTTGCCTCGAACAAATGATCTAAGATATTAGGATTACCGCTAAGACGTCCTAACATTGCTTTAGTGACCGTATGTCCCTCAATCGAATTGACCCTCAAACTCCAACGACGGTGCTACCTATAGTTGGATATCATTGTCTAAAGGAAATTAGCATAGAACGATTCCTTTTTCGAGTAGGTAAATTAGTGTTGTACCCAAAAATTTGCCCTCCTATTTTTCCACAAGAAATCACAGCTTCGGGTTTTCCCTGACTTTTCAGATTGGCGTAAGAATCAGTCAAACAGACTTTTTCTCATCAGTCTATCCAAATTAGGGTTTTCATGGACTCTGGAACAGTTCAAGCAGATTATTAGGGTTTGGTTGAGTTTGGCTCAGGGTTTGATCAAGCAGGCGCTTCTTTGACAATAAATCAAGAACTAGGGTTTGTGTGTGCATTCTCAGAAAGAATTAATTCTATAGTTCTTTTCAATTTACTCTGGGATATGAGCTGAGGCATTTGAATTGAGAACTTGCAGTGTTTGGTATAATCAGTAAAAGAAAAGACATGTGGACGTTTGTTTGATTAACTATGCATTGCTTATGTTTAATTGGGACGCCGGGTTTATTATTGATTGCAAGACTACAGTGTTTGTTAATTATTTATTTGATCTAAGTTAGAATAATTGGATCTACTTCCAGTTATTTTAATTCAAGAAAGCTTAAATAATTAAATAGACAGTTGAAATAAAAGAGATATCTGACAATAAAAAGACTTTTATTTATTTTTAATTATTTGTACAAGTGTTATTTAAATACAGTAATTATTTACAAGTATTTATAATAACATTTTTTATAATGATTAAAAGTAAAATAAAATTGCATCCTAATTTTCCTAAGTCTTCATCTTCTACTGTTGCTCCCCATTCCTCAATTGATTTTCATCTGCAAAAAACAAAAAAAAAGAAGAGAAGTCAACACAGATGAATTAAAAAAGCAGACAGTTAATTTAAGACTCATCATTAAAAGTGATTGGCCGGAATCATTCGTTCGCCCTCTCTGCAAATCACAAGAAAACTCTTGGTTCACAAAGAGGGGTAGAAAGTGTTTACAAGCATTGGAATTAATTAAATGTACAAGGCTGCATAGTTTCAAATTTGCAAAGTGTCAATAAAAATGTCAAAATGCACAAAGCTACTGAATATGCCAAGTACAAAGCTGCATAGTTCAAAATTCCAAACTAAGTCACAAATTGCAAATTGAAAAATGCCTAACCAAGTCCAATGTCAACTAAACTGTCCAAAAGCTGTCCAAAGAAGATATAGAAAGATATCAAAAGCCAAAAGCTGTCAACAAGTACAAGATGCAGAGGAAAGAAACAATGCAAGCAACATATTCAAAATTACATCATTTTCCAGCCAATCACTTTTTCAGAAAGTACAATTTAAAGTAATAAACAAAGCTTTTTTTTCTGTGGAGAGAGAAAGAGAGAGAAGTAAGAAGCTTATAGTACATCAGGCCTAAAGATATAAACAAAGGATATCAGAACAAGCAAGGAGGAGGCAGAACCACATAACACAAACAAGCAAAAATCCTCCAAACCGTGTCAAAAACCTCTAACAAGCTAAACCTGTTTCAAACACAGAACCACAAGCTCCAAGCCACAAACTTGTAAACAAACTGAAGCAAGCCTCTAAACAGCAAGCCTAAAGCCTGTAACCAAGCATCAAAAGCCTCTCAAAGGCCAAACAAGCTTACAAACTGTTCAGACCTTAAACAACAAAAACCTGTGTTCAAAGTTCAAACTTACAATAACACAAGCCAAAGCCTAAAGATCCATACAAACATTCAACTACAAACCTGGACCAGAAAACCTGTTTCAAACTCAGTATCAAAAACCTTTCAAGTCTATAAAAAACATAAAGCCTAAAAAAGCTTGTTCATCAAAAACTACCAGTTCAAACAACAAGCCCACAAACATATCAGCCTGTCAAACACAAACCTGTCTCAAGCCATTCCAGATAACCAACCAAAAGCAGAACAAGAGCCCTCAGAACCATGTTCATCATAGGGTCAAAAAAGCCAAAACTCAGTGTCCTAGTCTATCAAAACTGAACACATCCAAATCCAAACCAAATATACAAATAACAAATCCCAATGCCTCAGAACTAGGTTCATCATAGGCGAAGCTAGCTCAAGCTAAAAGAGAGAGGAAAAGCAACAGAAGCATAACAAATAGGCCACTCAGAAGTAAATCCTACAAGCATCTTCAGAAGCAAATCATACAAGCATCTTCATCAAATCAAAGCATTCAAACCAACAAAACCCTCAGAGCTAGGCTCATCACAGGGTCCAACAAAAACAATACTCAGAATCAACATCAACATTTCAACAAGTATCTCAGAAGCAAGAAAAAGAGAGGAAAAGAAGCGAGCAAGCTAGGGTTTTCAGTGTTCATCACAAAACCATCAAAAAGTAAATAATACCAGGAATACCAGCAAAGCCCACAGCATCATATTCCTCCGTCCGGACGCCTGAGGACGCCCCCCTATCCATTTCTCCTCCTCCATTTCCAAAAGCCAACGAAGGTATAATTCTTCTTCCCTTTTCTTTCACACCTCACACAACAATAATAATAATCAAAGATCATAAATTGTCAAAGATTAAAAAAAAACATGTGAAACTGGAAACCCTAAAGCGTAAAACGAACAGAAATGGGAAACCATTACCTTACAACGTCGCCTTGCTTGACCATGGAGGGAGGAAGAGACGGACTGTGGCGCCTAGTGGCCATAGAAGAAGAGTTCGTGTAGAAAGCCTTGCTCAGGGAAGACGAAGAGGAGAAGAAGATGAGCGGCGCCATTTGTGAAACACTGTAAAACCTAATCTGAGATAAAATGAAACAAACCCTTACAAAATGTTGTGATGCGTGTCCTGGGCCTTGCCCCATCCAAACTCCTAAAGCCCAATGATTTTGGCACCTGACCCCCTCCTGGCGCGTTACACCCCCCCTATCCTAGTCTTATTTGTTTTGTTTGGGCCATAAATCCCCTAAGCCCATTTAACTCTTTTCTTTATTTTTTATTTATTCAAACTAAATACTTTTATTTATTTTCTTTTTATATAACTTAACTATTTTTTAAAATAAATAATACATTAATTTTTCATAATAAATTTATTTTAACAATACTTTTCTTATACCAAAAATATGTAAATATTGGATTAATTAGGTTAATAGATTTTTGGTCTTAAAACTCTTTTTTAATAAATCTTTCCTTGTATATAAAACATTAAAAGATACATAAATAATTAGTTCGTTTTAAGTTAAATACTTTTTCTTTAAAACCCTTTTGTTTATATAACATTAACTAAAATGTATAAATATTAATTTTCTTTAACTTAAAACATTTTTCTTTAGAACATTTGTTTATACTTAATTAACAAAATACCAATAAATAATATTAATACATAAATAAATACTTAATAAGTATATTAGGTTAATATTTGCATCATTTGTAAATAATCGTGTGCATCTTACATACTTTTATTTCTCTTTTGATTCTTATACATTGCTATACTTTACATTGAGAATGCGATTCGATTTGGTTGTAAATATTATTTGGACACCGCTATTCCGACAAGTCTCATCCCCCATTTGTAAATATTTGTACCCCCATCCCCGGATACTTATTTGTAATAGTTTAGGACTTTAAACTCCCGCAATTTATCGCTTTCAATTATGCCATGCTTAGACTTAGGGTTTGTATGCCAATAAAATCAACCGCTAGATAACCTAACACAAGATAAATGCATGAAAATCAATACACCAATCGCACTTTCACCCTTAGGGTAATCCCGCTTGTTGCCTTCAAAAATGGGCCATGCTTGCATGTTGAGTTTCTTTGGCAAAACAAAAAACAAATCAAATGATCATAGTCCCTCGATGACGCTTTCGAAGTTGCCTAAACAAAATGATCATAGTCCCTTCAAGCAAAATTACCAAAGAAACTTGGCACCATTGCATTCATGGTCTAAACGATGACCCGCGTCTGTCCCGTTAACATCCTAACGCAAGATTGTCCGCCAAATACAATGGTGGAACAATACTGTTAAAAGGGTTAAAACATGAGAAAAATCTTTGAGTAAATTTAGGGGTAGACAACTCTTAGTTACTTGATCAAACTTGCAAAACACACTTGCCTACTTTCAAAACACACTTCACAACACAACTTTCAAAAACAACTTTCAAAACCTTGAAACATCTTTTCAAAAAGACAAACACCTTTTGTAAAACATTCGAGTAAAGAATTGTTACAAGGGTTGCCAAGACAAAGGCATATTTTTCAAAACATTTTCAAAACCACACAAACAAAGCACCATTTCAAACAATTGAAAATCAAGGCAAGTAATCTAAAACAAGTAACTAAGAGCCCATGGATAACCATGGATGAAAAGGGTGCTAATACCTTCCCTTTTCATAATCTACCCCCCGAACCCACGAAACATCTCAAAGGTTTTTCCTGTGCTTTTTAACCTTTCCTTTAGGATAAAATAAAAAGTTGGTGGCGACTCTTGCTAAACCGAACAAGTGTGAAAACAAACGCAAAAACCAAGTCAGTTCTCCCACCGTATCACAGAACTGGCGATTCTGCTGGGGAGAAATTTAAAAGTGGGGTTACCTTAGGGTTTAGATTACCTTTACATACTTGATTTGATTGCTTTGATTGCTTTACTTTTTGGGTCCTTGTTTGGGTTTGTTGTAAATCCTACACCCGGATTTAGGCGCACCTTTTTAGGTAAATAGCAATAAAACTGTGAGGGAACTGTGCGGGGTATACCGACATGGTTGAGTACCGGTAACCCTTGAGTTCAATCAAGGAGAGTACGGGGCCGCTGAGTGATGTCATGAAGCACTAACGAACTCTTAGAACCTTAATTGACCATCTTAGACTTTTTAGGGGTAGTGAGATGACCGACTTTGGTGCAGTCCGAAGTTGGTAGATACTCGATACTACACTCATTGAGGGTTATTTTCTTGGAATATTTTGGTCGCCAGTTAAGTGGCTAAACTAAAACAATGAACACAGAAAATAATCCAATGATATTGAGCTCCTTAGAACCCGGTTTCTATGTTAGGACAAGATGAGCCAACTAACTTCAAGATGGTACTTACCTACAAACCCCATGCAAGCCTAAAACTCAGGACTTGTTTGCTTTGTGTGAATATGACTGTCTGTATATACACTTACTTGCTTTTGCATACATGTACATAACATCATGACATCATACCATAGTTTTTTTTTACTAACCATTTCAAGGATCTCGAGGGTCCGTTGATGCAGGGTCACGTTGAACCAGACGTCTACCAAAGGGCAAGAGGTTTCCCCTCTAAACAAATGCCATCAAAGATCAAGTGCAACAACTTGAATCAGGGACTATGACCCACTTGACATGGTGAGCTTGATTCTCGTGGAAAGACATCCACAGGTGCAAAGTTCTCCGATCAAAGATTGAAGTTCAACCTCTAACATTCTCTTGTGTTTACCCCAAGAGATCCTTTAAAACATTGCATACATATATCATACATAACATTGCATAACAGGTTTCTCCCATACAGGTTTCCTTATCTTCCTACTGTTTATTTCAGTAAGATGGATATGGAACAAACGGTGAAAGATCTCCAGGCTCAAAACGCTCAATTCCAGCAAATGCTTCTGGCTATGGGTAAAGGGCAAGAGGATCTGAAAGCTCTCCTTCTCAAGGACAAGAGGGTCATTCTTG
This sequence comes from Vicia faba, assembly GCA_948472305.1. Classification (NCBI taxonomy): domain Eukaryota; kingdom Viridiplantae; phylum Streptophyta; class Magnoliopsida; order Fabales; family Fabaceae; genus Vicia; species Vicia faba. Next base: position 1,308,605,158 of record OX451736.1, on the reverse strand, counting down.
AAGCAGACCACAATTTGGAGATTGGTGAAGCTGGTTACTCCGAAGAACAATATCCTCCCGCTGATGACAAGCACAAACAGTTGGAGGATCGCCTCAATGCTATGGAGGTTCAACAAATACCTGGCTTGGATTTAGGAGACATGGGTTTGGTTCCTGGATTGGTCATTCCGCCAAAGTTCAAAGTCCCTACCTTCGCCCTGTACGATGGAGTCTCTTGCCCTCAGATGCATCTAAAATCTTATGTCCGCAAGATTCAACCATACACAACTGATCCAAAGCTTTGGATCCATTTCTTCCAAGAAAGCCTGGTAGGGACTCAACTTGAGTGGTTCTATCAATTGGAGAGTTCTCGCATCCACACATGGAAGGATTTGGCTACTGATTTTTACAAACAGTATCAGTACAATGCGGATCTTGCACCAACTCGTGTGCAATTGCAGAACATGACCATGGGTCCTGACGACAGCTTCAAAGGATATGCCCAAAGGTGGAGAGATCTGGCTGGTAGGGTGCAACCCCCTTTAACTGACAGAGAGCTGATTGACATCTTCATGGGAACTTTGACAGGGCCTTTCTTCAATCACTTAATTGGAAGCTCCTCATCCGGGTTCACTGAGCTAGTACTAACCGGTGAAAGGGTCGAAGCTGGCATCAAAGGTGGGAAGATCCAAGGAGGTACTCCCTCTGATGTTCAGAAAATTCCCCATAATGGGAAGGAAGATTCCAATGCAGTGACTGGTCAAAAGAGTCGTCATTATCAACATGTAGGGGCAATCCTGATCTCTGATCCCACGACTGTTCAACAAAAACGGGGCAAGAGGCGTAGGGTAAGATCTCAAGAAAGGCAGTATACTGACATCAACATGCCTTTGTCTCAAGCATTACAAAATTTGCTGAAGTTGAAGCTAATCAGGCTAAAGGATCCTCCTCAAAATCCAGATACTTCCTCTTCCAAGTATAACCCGAGTGAAAGGTGTGCATACCACTCCCATGGTCCTGGACATGACACTGACAACTGTTGGACCCTGAAGAACAAAATTCAAGACTTGATTGATACCGAGGAGATCAAGTTTTGACTCTCCGGAGACTCCAAATGTGATCACTTCTAATATGCCAAACCATTGAGAGCGCCTTTGTTTCATTTGACTTTTCAAGTTGTAATTTCTTTTGTTATTCAAACAATTAACTATTGATGTCAAACTCTGTTTCATTAATGTATTGCATATGTTTGTCTTGAATTCATCCATTCGTCTTCAATACTCTTATGTTTTCTTTATGATATTAAACTCTTGATAAAAAGCTACAAGCCTTTAGAGGGAGGATGACGAAACAATACCATAATCTCATACAGTATGCTTTTGAACAGACCTTGCTGATGATGTACAGACATTTCTTTCAATTCCCAAACACTGGAGTTATAAGGAGGATAATCCCTTGTCAACCCCTTCGAGCCAAAGAAGTAGGAGTTTTCTGTTCTAAACAAATTAAAACCTTTGATTCAAACCTGGGGCAGGGTAGTCTCTCAGTTAATTCAAAAAAAAGATGCACATTGAAGTCGCAAACTCTCGGTTTGTAATACAACGAACGACATCAAAAAAGAAAGATATTCCTTTGGAATCAAAGGACAGTGATGGTTCCTTATCTCATAGGCAGTCATTATCTCTCAAAAGAGAAAATCCCGCTAATCTAAAACCTACAAAGGAAGCTTAAAGAAGCTGGGGCATCCCGCTGACTGTGATCTCAAAAACGGGAACAGTCAGGCAAAAGTTAGGGATAACAAATCAAAAGAACAAGGTCATTACAAATCCTCAACAACATGAAAAATGTTGAAAAAGAAAAAAGGAGAGGATGACTGCCCTCCAAATTCAATTGGTGAACCATCACCCAAAAATGTCGTTCCAAACTTGAATAGAGTTCGACGCACAATTAACTGAGTTTAGGATTGAAGAACATCACGAAGAGCGGGTGGGTACAAATATACTTTGAGCCTTTATCCTTTGTTTCTTAAACCGTGAACCAGGCCATGTTACAACCCTTCAAAAGTCCTAATTGAAGCATGGGTTAGTTCGAAAGCATACTGTTACAAAAGGTATCCTGACTCCTGTAAGGCTTTGCCCTAAATCTTGTGTTGAATTTGTCTTATAAAAAGTTTTCCGCTAAAAATGCATTTTTCAAAACTTTGAGACAAGCATAAATTTTGCATTATTTGAATATCGTTGTTTGCACATGGTTATTTGTTTAACAGCGAAGAAATTCATACAGCGAATGTTCGGAGGAATGAAAACTCTCTCAGTGAGCAAAATCACTTCAAAAAGGATGACACTTCCATTACAAAAATCTCCTATCAACAAGGGGGCATGACATGTCACTATCAGTTAACCTTGGGCAGTCCAGTCAAGGTTTCAACAGATCTTTCAAAGTTCAGTTAACCTGGGGCAGTCCAGTCAAGATTTCAACAAATCTCTCAATTACAGATTAACTTGGGGCAAGTCTCCCTCACCATCACTTGGGGCATTCGAATGTCAATAACCAAGGTCGTTCAAAATTTCCTTTATCACCGGCTGGAAGTTACGATCATCAAGATTCCTTCATCTTTTGGAGTAGTAATCAAAGATTCCTTCATCTTTTGGAGTAGTAATCATCAAGGTTCCTTCATCTTTTGGAGTAGTAATCATCAAGGTTCCTTCATCTTTTGGAGTAGTAATCAAAGATTCCTTCATCTTTTGGAGTAGTAATCAAAGATTCCTTCATCTTTTGGAGTAGTAATCATCAAGGTTCCTTCATCTTTTGGAGTAGTAATCAAAGGTTCCTTCATCTTTTGGAGTAGTAATCAAAGATTCCTTCATCTTTTGGAGTAGTAATCATCAAGGTTCCTTCATCTTTTAGAGTAGTAATCAAAGATTCCTTCATCTTTTGGAGTAATAATCACCAAGGTCATCAAATTTCCATCATCACCTGCTGGAAGTTACAACCACCAACAGAATAACGGACAATGGAAGCTCCTAAGAATATGTTTCTCTCAAGAATGAAGACTCTCATCCTTAAAACCTCAGAAGATTGGTATACTCCCAGTTTCTGACCGTTAACAGAATGAAGATTCTCATCACCTCAGAAGATTGATATACTCCCAATTTCTGACCCTTAACAAAATCAAGATCAGATTCCCTTCTAGAGATAGTTCAGATGTGACCCAGATTTGGCGATATTCCGATACTTATCTCAGATTAATACCTGCAGCAATCAAAAGATTCTTGCAATCCCCAACGGAGCTAAAACTTCCAACTATCAATCCCCAAGCAGAGTGAAGACTCTCATTCTCAGTTCCTCACAGAGTATTCAAATATTCTCCAGTAAAGATCCCCTCAAGACAGGAATCCCCAGTAGATTGGCATACAACCCAAGCTCCTGATCCCCCAACAGCGGTCCCAGGACTTCTCATTTTCAACGATAAAAGGATTTTCAATCCCCTGCAGCAGTCAAGGAATTACTTTCCCCGGCAGGAGTCAAGATTCTTTTATCTCCAGCCATCCAGGATTCATCTATCCTCAGCAAGACAGCTCATCAGCTTACATGCGCATTCACCACATTCATATCATAAACATTGATATAACATACATTGTATCATGCATCATGACATTGCATACAACTAACTCTTTACCTTTTCAGAAAAGATCAGTCGACAGACAAAGATCATCATCTTCCGAGATTCCTTCTAGAAATAGTTCAGATGTGACCCAGACATGGCGACATTCTGATACTTATTCCAGATTCACAAAGAGATAGTTTAGATGTGACCCAGACATGGCGACATTCTGATACTTATTCGAGATTCATCCAGATGCAGTTTTACACGGACTCATCATCAGGACACCCTACACCGTTCCTTCTCAAATCCAAATGCAGTTTTACACGGACTCATCATCAGGAAACCCTACGCCGGTTCCTACTCAACTTTTGAAAACAGTTTACGGACGCTTCCCAACAAGGATACTGCTCTATTGCTTATTCAACTTCAAGACTTCTGAAAATAGTTTACGGGTTCTCCAAGACACGGATGTTAACCTATCGCTTGTTCAGATTCTTCAAGACTTCTAAAAACAGTTTACAGATTCTCCAAACACGGATGTTAATCTATTGCTTGTTCAGATGCAACTTTCGAAAACAGTTTACGGACGCTTCCCAACATGGATGCTGCTCTATTGCTTATTCAACTTCAAGACTTCTGAAAACAGTTTACGGGTTCTCCAGATACGGATGTTAACTTATCGCTTGTTCAGATTCAAGACTTCTGAAAACAGTTTACGGGTTCTCCAGATATGGATGTTAATCTATAGCTTGTTCAGATTCTTCAACCTCTGAAAACAGTTTACGGATTCTCCAAACACGGAGGTTAATCTATTGCTTATTCATACCCCCACTTCAGAGATGTTCCAAAACATGGATACCTTTCTGATACTCACCCACTCATCAACGACATACAGTTCAACAAACAACTTCCAGATGGCATCTCTAAGCCCATCCCCCGACAAGATTCTGTCACATCCCTAGATGGCATCTCTAAGCCCATCACCAAATGGCATCTTTAAGCCCATTACCTCTACCATCACATCACCGAGTGAAAATTTTTTGGGCACTCTAGTGTCCAATCTCCTTTTACCCTCTAGTCGCGAAAGGCAAACTTGCCAATCTAACTCTTCAGGTTCAAGAAGATTGAACAGGGGCAACTGTTGTACCCCAAAATTTGCCCTCCTATTTTTCCACAAGAAATCACAGCTTCGGGTTTTCCCTGACTTTTCAGATTGGCGTAAGAATCAGTCAAATAGACTTTTTCTCATCAGTCTATCCAAATTAGGGTTTTCATGGACTCTGGAACAGTTCAAGCAGATTATTAGGGTTTGGTTAAGTTTGGCTCAGGGTTTGATCAGGCAGGCGCTTCTTTGACAATAAATCAAGAACTAGGGTTTGTGCGCGCATTCTCAGAAAGAATTAATTCTATAGTTCTTTTCAATTTACTCTGGGATATGAGCTGAGGCATTTGAATTGAGAACTTGCAGTGTTTGGTATAATCAGTAAAAGAAAAGACATGTGGACGTTTGTTTGATTAACTGTGCATTGCTTATGTTTAATTGGGACGCCGGGTTTATTATTGATTGCAAGACTACAATGTTTGTTAATTATTTATTTTATCTAAGTTAGAATAATTGGATCTACTTCGAGTTATTTTAATTCAAGAAAGCTTAAATAATTAAATAGACAGTTGAAATAAAAGAGATATCTGACAATAAAAAGACTTTTATTTATTTTTAATTATTTGTACAAGTGTTATTTAAATACAGTAATTATTTACAAGTATTTATAATAATATTTATTACAATGATTAAAAGTAAAATAAAACTGCATCCTAATTTTCCTAAGTCTTCATCTTCTACTGTTGCTCCCCATTGCCCAATTGATTTTCATCTACAAAAAACAAAAAAAAAAGAAGAGAAGTCAATATAGATGAATTAAAAAAGCAGACAGTTAATTTAAGACTCATCATTAAAAGTGATTGGCCGGAATCAGTCGTTCTCCCTCTCTGCAAATCACAAGAAAACTCTTGGTTCACAAAGAGGGGTAGAAAGTGTTTACAAGCATTGGAATTAATTAAATGTACAAGGCTGCATAGTTTCAAATTTGCAAAGTGTCAATAAAAATGTCAAAATGCACAAAGCTACTGAATATGCCAAGTACAAAGCTGCATAGTTCAAAATTCCAAACTAAGTCACAAATTGCAAATTGAAAAATGCCTAACCAAGTCCAATGTCAACTAAACTGTCCAAAAGCTATCTAAAGAAGATATAGAAAGATATCAAAAGCCAAAAGTTGTCAACAAGTACAAGATGCAGAGGAAAGAAACAATGCAAGCAACATATTCATAATTACATCATTTTCCAGCCAATCACTTTTTCAGAAAGTACAGTTTAAAGCAATAAACAAAGCTTTTTTTATGTGGAGAGAGAAAGAGAGAGAAGTAAGAAGCTTATAGTACATCAGGCCTAAAGATATAAACAAAGGATATCAGAACAAGCAAGGAGGAGGCAGAACCACATAACACAAACAAGCAAAAATCCTACAAACCGTGTCAAAAACCTCTAACAAGCCAAACCTGTTTCAAACACAGAACCACAAGCTCCAAGCCACAAACTTGTAAACAAACTGAAGCAAGCCTCTAAACAGCAAGCCTAAAGCCTGTAACCAAGCATCAAAAGCCTCTCAAAGGCCAAACAAGCTTACAAACTGTTCAGACCTTAAACAACAAAAACCTATGTTCAAAGTTCAAACTTACAGTAACACAAGCCAAAGCCTAAAGATCCATACAAACATTCAACTACAAACCTGTACCAGAAAACCTGTTTCAAACTCAGTATCAAAAACCTTTCAAGCCTATCAAAAACATAAAGCCTAAAAAAGCTTGTTCATCAAAAACTACCAGTTCAAACAACAAGCCCACAAACATATCAGCCTGTCAAACACAAACCTGTCTCAAGCCATTCCAGATAACCAACCAAAAGCAGAACAAGAGCCCTCAGAACCATGTTCATCATAGGGTCAAAAAAGCCAAAACTCAGTGTCCCAGTCTATCAAAACTGAACACATCCAAATCCAAACCAAATATCCAAATAACAAATCCCAATGCCTCAGAACTAGGTTCATCATAGGTGAAGCTAGCTCAAGCTAAAAGAGAGAGGAAAAGCAACATAAGCATAACAAATAGGCCACTCAGAAGCAAATCCTACAAGCATCTTCAGAAGAAAATCATACAAGTATCTTCATCAAATCAAAGCATTCAAACCAACAAAACCCTTAGAGCTAGGCTCATCACAGGGTCCAACAAAAATAATACTCAGAATCAACATCAACATTTTGACAAGTATCTCAGAAGCAAGCAAAAGAGAGGAAAAGAAGCGAGCAAGCTAGGGTTTTCAGTGTTCATCACAAAACCATCAAAAAGTAAATAATACCAGGAATACCAGCAAAGCCCACAACATCATATTCCTCCGTCCGACCGCCTGGGGACGCCCCCCTATCCATTTCTCCTTCTCCATTTCCAAAAGCCAACGAAGGTATAATTCTTCTTCCCTTTTCTTTCACACCTCACACAACAATAATAATAATCAAAGATCAGAAATTGTCAAAGATTAAAAAAAACATGTGAAACTGGAAACCCTAAAGCGTAAGACGAACAGAAATGGGAAATCATTACCTTACAACGTCGCCTTGCTTGACCATGGAGGGAGGAGGAGACAGACGGTGGCGCCTAGTGGCCATAGACGAAGAGTTCGTTCAGAAAGCCTTGCTCAGGGAAGACGAAGAGGAGAAGAAGATGAGCGGCGCCGTTTGTGAAACACTATAAAACCTAATCTGAGACAAAATGAAACAAACCCTTACAAAATGTTGTGAAGCGTGTTCTGGGCCTTGCCCCATCAAAACGCCTAAAGCCCAATGATTTTGGCACCTGACCCCCTCCTGGCGCGTTACACCCCCCCTATCCTAGTCTTATTTGTTTTGTTTGGGCCATAAATCCCCTAAGCCCATTTAACTCTTTTCTTTATTTTTTATTTATTCAAACTAAATACTTTTATTTATTTTCTTTTTATATAACTTAACTCTTTTTTAAAATAAATAATACATTAATTTTTCATAATAAATTTATTTTAACAATACTTTTCTTATACCAAAAATATGTAAATATTGGATTAATTAGGTTAATAGATTTTTGGTCTTAAAACTCTTTTTTAATAAATCTTTCCTTGTATATAAAACATTAAAAGATACATAAATAATTAGTTCGTTTTAAGTTAAATACTTTTTCTTTAAAACCCTTTTGTTTATATAACATTAACTAAAATGTATAAATATTAATTTTCTTTAACTTAAAACATTTTTCTTTAGAACATTTGTTTATACTTAATTAACAAAATACCAAAAAATAATATTAATACATAAATAAATACTTAATAAGTATATTAGGTTAATATTTGCATCATTTGTAAATAATCATGTGCATCTTACATAATTTTATTTCTCTTTTGATTCTTATACATTGCTATACTTTACATTGAGAATGCGATTCAATTTGGTTGTAAATATTATTTGGACACCGCTATTTCGACAATTCTCATCCCCCATTTGTAAATATTTGTACCCCCATCCCCGGATACTTATTTGTAATAGTTTAGGACTTTAAATTCCCGCAATTTATCGCTTTCAATTATGCCATGCTTAGACTTAGGGTTTGTATGCCAATAAAATCAACCGCTAGATAACCTAACACAAGATAAATGCATGAAAATCAATACACCAATCACACTTGCACCCTTAGGGTAATCCCGCTTGTTGCCTTCAAAAATGGGCCATGCTTGCATGTTGAGTTTGTTTGGCAAAACAAAAAACAAATCAAATGATCATAATCCCTCGATGACGCTTTCGAAGTTGCCTAAACAAAATGATCATAGTCCCTTCAAGCAAAATTGCCAAAGACACTTGGCACCATTGCATTCATGGTCTAAACGATGATCCGCGCCTGCCCCGTTAACATCCTAACACTGATTGTCCACCAAATACAATGGTAGAACAATACTGTTAAAAGGGTTAAAACATGAGAAAAATCTTTGAGTAAATTTAGGGGTAGACAACTCTTAGTTACTTGATCAAACTTGCAAAACACACTTGCCTACTTTCAAAACACACTTAACAACACAACTTTCAAAAACAACTTTCAAAACCTTGAAACATCTTTTCAAAAAGACAAACACCTTTTGTAAAACATTCGAGTAAAGAATTGTTACAAGGGTTGCCAAGACAAAGGCATCTTTTTCAAAACATTTTCAAAACCACACACACAAAGCACCATTTCAAACAATTGAAAATCAAGGCAAGTGATCTAAAACAAGTAACTAAGAGCCCATGGATAACCATGGATGAAAAGGGTGCTAATACCTTCCCTTTTCATAATCTACCCCCCGAACCCACGAAACATCTCAAAGGTTTTCCTGTGCTTTTTAACCTTTCCTTTAGGATAAAATAAAAAGTCGGTGGCGACTCTTGCTAAACGAACAAGTGCAAAAACAAACGCAAAAACCAAGTCAGTTCTTCCACCGTATCACAATTAGTTCTTAGATACTTGCTCATCCAAAAAAAACAAAACATTTTCACACTTACACTTTTTCAAACAAAGTTTTCAAAAACACTTCATTACACTCTTGAAGATAAAAGCAAGAGTGAAATCAAAGTTAAAAACAAAAACTTTTTTTCAAACCCACAAGCACAAAGAAAACATTTTGAAAACAATGAGCAAGTACCTAAGAGCCCGTAGATAACTAGGGATAGAAAGGGTGCTAATACCTTCCCTTTCTATAAATCTACCCCCCGTACTCAGAAATATCTCAAAAAAGGAATTTTTCTGTGCTTTTTTCCTTTCCTTGTTGGATAAAATAAAAGTCGGTGGCGACTCTTGCTTACCGCGACATTTTGCAAAAATAAACGCAAAACACAAACCAGCATTCCAAAAAACAGCCAGTTCTTCCCACCGTATCACAGAACTGGCGACTCTGTTGGGGAAATATTTATAAGTGGGGTGTACCTTAGGAATAGTTCATAATGTTTTCAATTGTTTGATCTGTTTGCTTTATCTTTGTGGGTTTGAATCGAAGTTACTATAGATCCTAACTCGGATCTGGGGGATACCCTTTAGGTAAGTAGCAATAAACTGTGAGGGAACTGTACGGCGTAGACCGATACGGTTGAAGCAGTAGCTACGTTGGTGTGACACTTTAGTATGTACCGATATCCCTTGTGGTGAAATGAGGAGAATATGGGTCTGCTAAGGGGTCATTAAGCACCAACTGACCTTAGAACCTTTAAATTGACCAACTTGGCTATAGAATAGTAGAAGTATGCTACACTTATTGAGACTAAACTCTCGCGATGATTCCGCCTGCAAGAAAAGGTTGCTAAATTGGAATTATGATTGATCGAGGGTAGTCAGTGATATTGAGATTCTCTAAAACCCGGTTACTATTTTTAGGACAGGTTTGAACCAACTGAACTGAAAGAGGGTAGTAACTAGACTCCTTGCCAGCCCGAAATCTAAGGGCTATTTGTATGACTTGTGTTCCCTTACCATGTTTGCTACTTGTGGATACTTGTGGTGTGTTTTCTATCATGACATCATGACATCATTACATTGCATGCATTTTGCATTGGACTAACCTATTTCAAAGACATGAGGGATTCATCTTTGTTCTGTTTTGTAGGTCATGGCACCCATGCGTAGAAACACTATTCGAATCAACTTTGTCCAAGTTCCCACTCATCTTAAGGAATTTGTTGCAAAGGTTTCAGATACTACCTCCTTTATCAGAAGACATGGGAACCTTCTTAGTTTGGTCACCTCCAAGATGGATGAACAGATGATGAGTGTCTTAGTCCAGTTCTTTGATCCACTGTACCATTGCTTTACCTTTCCGGACTACCAGTTGGTCCCCACTTTGGAGGAGTTCTCTGATCTGCTTGGTATCTCTATGCAGACCCCGTTCACAGGTTAGGAGAAGGTTCTTAGACCGTAAGAGATTGCTTCAACCCTCCATCTGACAAAGGTTGAGGTAATGTCTAATTGGGAAACTCGTAGTGGAACAAAGGGCTTATTGACTAAATTCTAAGTTGGTAAAGCTAATCAGTTTTGGGACAGTCTAGACTTCCAGGCATTTAAAGACATTCTGGCTCTTCTCATATATGTTTTGGTGTTGTTTCCTAATTCAGATTCCTTTGTTGACGTGAATGCAGTAAAGATTTTCATATCCGGTAATCCTATACCCACTCTCTTGGGTGACATTCTTCACTCTCTTTATGCCCGTACTGCTCGGAAGCGGGGAACCCTTATGTGCTGTGCACTGTTGCTGGCGAGGTGGTTTATTTCTCACCTCCCCAAATAAGTTTTGAAGAACAAGGAAGGCATGGGATGGGCCTATAGGATTATGTCACTCTCTCTCTCATAATGACATCATTTGGACTATCAAAGGCATGGAAGACGTGTATATTATTGATCACTGTGGGGAATACCCCAATGTTCCACTGATAGGGACCAATGGAGGGATCACCTATAATTCGTGTTTGGCCTTATGTCAGTTTGGGCGAGCCATGAGGGAAGGACCTCATGAGTTTCTAATGCCGAGTATTGTCTTTGATTTCCAGGGGGATAGTGACGAGAAACGCCGCAGATTCATAAGAGCTTGGGATAGGGTACACAGGTCTGATCCACACGAGCTGGGTGCGAAGACTTCTCTACCAATGGAACCATATCTCCGATGGGTTCGCATACGTGCCCAAAAGCTAGGAATGCCCTACGAAGCTGTCTTGCCTATAATTTTTGAAGTTGTTGATGAAGAGGGAGTTCCTCCTACCATCCTACACCCTTACATGCCTACTGACATTGGGGCATTAGAGAGATTGTGGATGCAGCTGAGAGAAGAGCGGGATACTTACAGAGAAAAGTATCACGAGCAAGATCAGAAGATTCAGAAGTTGACAAGACAACTGGAGAACGAGCGGATCCTCAACGACTATGTCCGCACCGACAAGAAACGACCATGGGAGCAGTGATTTTCTTCTGATTATTTCTAGTTTTGATTTACTTTTCAGTTTTTTTTTCTTGTAACGCCTTAAAGGCATCTATTGAACAATTGAATTCAAATTTTATCTAATAAAAGTGTGTTTCATTTTGGTTTACGAATTTGAATCCCTAAAGTCTTTGAAATCATATCATGCGCATTTCATTCCCATGCACCTCATAACAGGTACCCTTATAGGTTTTCTTATCTTCTTCGCTGTTTATTTCAACATCATGTCTTCTGAACCATCAACTGAACAAGCAATCAAGGCTTTGCAAGCTCAAAATGCCCAGTTCTAGGAATTGTTCATGAGTTTGGCTAAGGGTCAGCAAGATCTGAAGACCCTTATCTTGAAAGAGAAGAAGAATAAGAAGAAGACGGTCCTATTTAATATGGGTCGCAGATTCGGAAACAATTTGCGAGAAGAGGTTGATTTGACCCACTCATCTGGAGAGGGAGATAATCAGGAAGAAAGGAGGGCTCCTAGCCCCGTGGTTTCAGACAACAAAACCGACTTTGAAGAAGATCAGTATCCTCCGGCCGAGGATAGATATAAGCAACTAGAAGACTGGTTGAGCGCGATGGAAGTTCAGAAAGTGCCTGGTCTGGACTTTGGAGACTTGGGTCTGTCATCTAGGGTGGTGATTCCCCACAAGTTTAAAGCACCGACCTTCTCTAAATACGACGGGGTTTCTTGCCCAAAATTGCACCTCTGTTCGTATGTTAGGAAGATTCAGCCGTACATCGCTGACAAGAACCTCTGGATCCACTTCTTTCAAGACAGTCTCTCAGGGACTCAGCTTGAATGGTTTTACCAGCTGGAAGGAGCTAGTATCCGTAATTAGGAAGATTTGGCCGCTGCTTTCTACAAGCAGTACCAATACAATGCCGACCTCGCTCCCACGTGTACCCAACTCCAGGGTATGTCTATGAGTGCGGGTGAAGGTTTCAAAGATTATTCTCAGAAGTGGAGGGACCTTACTGGTAGAGTGCAACCACCGTTGGCTGATAGGTTGCTAGTGGATATGTTTCTGGGGACCTTGTCTGGTCCGTGTTTCAACCATCTAATTGGAAGTTCATCGTCCGGGTTTACAGAGCTGATTATGACCGGGGAAAGGATTGAGGCTGGTATCAAATTCGGTAAAATAAAGAAGGGTGCTTCATCGAACACCGAGAAAAAGCCTTTTAAGAAGGAGTCCAGTGTTGTTTACAGTTCAAAAAACCATAATAGACCTGAACGCCGCCAAGCTGTTAATGCGGTGGTTATATCAAGACCTGCTGGTACTCCTCAGCACAACAATCAACCAAGGGCCGAGAGGCCATGAAGACAATTCACTCGGCTCAACATAACTTTATCCCAAATTCTGCCGCAATTATTGAAGACCAACACGGTGACTCCAAGGGAGGCCCCAAAGAGTCCCAACACAACATCACCGATGTACGATCCGAATGCCCGTTGTGCTTTTCACTCTAATAGCCCGGGGCATGATACGGATAACTACTGGTGAAAGAACAAGATTAGTTCTGACCTATCCCAAGTGTTTTGATGATAACTAAATTATATTTAGGATAATTTATGCTCTAATGAATGTGTTTTGAATGTCTTAGTTAATGTTCTGACAAGAAACATTCCAAAGTGCTAAGCAAAGATTATGAAGAAGTTCTTTGATAAAAGAACCTTTTATTTAAACGCATCTACTGACTCTGGTAAGAACATTCATTTGTTAAATGTATCTTCTAACTTCTAGCAGGCTTCTTGATTCTGAAGATAACTTGAAAGTAAGCGTTATTCAAAGATCTTTGCAAACAACGCTCTGACCAGATGTTGAATGAAGCATGTTCTGAGTTAAAGCAACAACGTCTTAATCAACGTGTCTTGTCAAAGCAAAGGAAACACGTTCTTACTTTCAGACGTTTTCTAATTAATGCAAAAACGGCTGAAAGCACTCAAGTGCCTACAACTTGTATCTTGGAGAATGGAATTTTGCAAGGATACACGCAAAGCATTTAATGCTCTCCATTTCCTCTGAAGACATCAACGGTCTTATTACTCCTACTATAAATAGAAGGATATTTATTGCAAGCCAATAAGATCGTTCAAACAAGAAACTACGTGAAAGATTCAAAAGCTTACAAACTCATAGTTCATACATTTTTGTGTATTACATTCTAAGAAAAATCACAGTTGTGATATAGCTTGATTAGAAGAAAACTCTATTTCAATTATCTGTAAAGATTATACTTCTGTATTTGTTCCTTGAGAGACCAAGTTTGGTCAGATTTCTCAAGCAGACTAGGACTAGATTTAAGTCTTAGTGGTGTTAGTCACTTGTAAGTTTACTTGTGCATTGTTAGTCACAACAATTGTTGTGTGATTGTAATCAGTTGATTATAGTGGATTAAGTCTTTGTTGAGAAAGGAGAAATCACCTTGGTGGGTGGACTGGAGTAGTTTGAGTTTAAAAGAACCAGGATAAAAATAATTGTGTTATTCCATTGTTGTTTTGATCTTTGTTTTGAAAGAACGAAAAGAGTCACTTATTCAACACCCCCTTCTAAGTGTTTTCTTACTCCTTCAATTGGTATCAGAGCTTGACTCTGAGCTCAACACTTAACCGTGTCAGGAAAAGATCCAGAAGAAAACACAATGGCCGCTGAACAAAACAATAATAGTTATAACAAACCTCTAGTGTTTGATGGAGAAGATTTTGAGTACTGGAAAGTTTATTTCTAGGTCATGATAGTGATCTTTGGGATATAGTCTTGGATGGTTACAAACATCCTACAAATTCAGAAGGAAACAAAGTGGATAGAAAAAATATGGATAGACAACAAAAAGCTGATTTTAAAAATCATCACAAAGCTAGAAATATTTTTTTAAATGCTATCTCTAAAGTAGAATATGAAAAAATCACTAATAGAGATACAACGCATGATATGTTTGAGTCTCTCAAAATGACTCATGAAGGAAACACCCAAGTTAAGGAGTCTAAAGCTCTGGCTTTAGTTCAGAAGTATGAAGCCTTCAAAGTTGAGGAAAGTGAGTCTATAGAAGCAATGTTCTCTAGGTTTCAAACTCTGATCACTGGTCTGAGAGTTTTGAACAAAGGGTATACCAAAGCAGATCACGTGAAGAAGATCATTAGAAGCTTACCCAGAAGATGGGCACCAATGGTCACTGCTTTCAAGGTGTTAAAGGATCTGAACAATGTGTCTCTAGAGGAACTCATCAGCGCTCTCAGAAGTCATGAGATTGAACTGGATGAGCATGAGCCTTAGAAGAAAGGTAAGTCTCTAGCCCTTAAATCAATTAAGAAATTTGATACTAACGCTTTTCAGGCTGAAGAAGAAAACTCTGAAGAATCAGCTTCAGAAGAAGACGAACTATCTTTACTCTCCAAAAGGATCAATCATCTGTGGAAACACAAACAAAAGAAGTTTAAGAACTTCAAGAAGTCAGAAGATAAACCAGAATCTTCTGGACACAAAAAGTCAAACAGAAGAGATCATCTGTTATGAATGCGAAGAACCTGGTCACTTAAAAAGTGATTGTCCAAAGCTTCAAAAAGAAAGACCAAAGAAGATATTTGGAAAGAAGAAAGGAATGATGGCAACCTGGGATGACTCAGATTCGTCTGAAGATGAATCTGGTTCTGAAGATGAAAATGCCAACCTAGCTTTAATGGCTATCACAGAAGATGACTCAGACTGTGAGTCAGAACAAAGAGAGGTATTTTCTGAATTTTCTAGAGAATAACTTGCTGATAGTTTATCAGAACTTCTGGAAAACTATAGTAAGCTCAAAATCAAATACAAGAAAATCAAGAAGAGTCTTGCATCTGATTTTAAGAAACTTGAAACAGAAAAATATGAACTTTTAGAAAACAATCTTAAACTTGAAAAGGAAATTCAAATTGTTCAAAAGAATTTTAGTTCAGAGTCTGTATCTAGTTCAAAAGATATTCTGAAAGAATATGACTATAGCTTTCAAACCTTTCTTGCTAAAAGCATAGACAGAAGCAAAATGGCTTCAATGATCTATGGAGTTAGTGGGAAAAACAGAAGATGAATTGGATATGAACCTCCCAAAGGGAAGGAGACATACATTCCAAAACCTGTTGCTAAAATGACCTTCACTTACAAACCTCTGAATAAGCAATTCAAGTTTGGACACTCACATGATATAAAATATACATCACATTCTGGAAACTCTTATGCTAACCCAAAAGGACCCAAAAAGATATGGGTACCTAAGGATAAAATAATATTTGTTGCAGATGTCCTTAACAGCTCAATTGAAACACCAGTCATGGTACCTAGACTCTGGATGCTCACGACATATGACGGGAAAAAGGTCTATGTTCCAAAGCCTGTAACTTAAAGCTGGAGGAGATGTGAAGTTTGGAGGTAATCAAAAAGGGAAGATTATTGGTTCTAGAACCATAGGAAACGGTAACCTTCCTTCTATCTCTAATGTTTTATTAGTAGAAGGATTAGCTCATAATCTATTGTCCATAAGTCAATTAAGTGACAATGGCTATGACATTATCTTCAATCAAAACTCCTGTAAAGCTGTAAATCAAAAGGATGGATCAATCCTCTTTTCTGGCAAGAGAAAGAACAACATTTACAAAATTGATTTATCAGATCTTAAATCTCAAAACGTAAAATGCCTTTTGTCTGTTAGCAATGAGCAATGGGTATGGCACAGAAGATTGGGACATGTCAGTCTTAGAAAAATATCTCAACTAAATAAATTAAATTTAGTCAGAGGACTTCGCAATCTAAAGTACAACTCAGATGCTTTGTGCGAAGCATGTCAAAAAGGAAAATTTTCAAAACCTTCCTTTAAATCTAAAAATGTTCTCTCTTCCTCTAAGCCATTAGAGTTACTTCATATTGATCTGTTTGGGCCAGTTAAAACTGCATCCATCAGAGGCAAGAAGTATGGATTGGTCATCGTTGATGATTTCAACAGATGGACATGGGTAAAGTTTTTAAAACACTAGGATGAGTCACATTATGTATTCATTGACTTCTGTACTCAAGTGCAAAATGAAAAAGATTTTAAAATCACAAAAGTTAGAAGTGATCATGGTGGTGAATTTGAAAATCATTATTTTGAAAAATATTTTAAAGAAAATGGTATTGTTCATAATTTTTCTTGTCCTAGAACTCCCCAGCAAAATGGATTTGTAGAAAGAAAGAATAGAACATTACAAGAGATGGCCAGAACCATGATCAATGAAACAAATATGGCTAAGCACTTTTGGGCAAAAGCTGTGAATACAACGTGTTATATTCAGAATAGAATCTCTATAAGACCTATTCTTGAAAAGACTCCCTATGAATTATGGAAAAACAGAAAGCCCAACATTTATTATTTCCATCCTTTTGGATGTACTTGTTTTATACTAAACACCAAAGAAACTCTGAATAAGTTTGATTCCAAAGCACAAAAGTGTTTCTTACTTGGATACTCTGAACGCTCAAAAGGCTATAGAGTATACAACACAGAAACTCAGATTGTTGAAGAATCAATCAAAGTCATGTTTGATGATAAGCTTGGCCAACCACAACCAAAGAAAATTGATTTTTATGTAGGTACAGAAGATCATCACTCAAACTCTGAAAGTTCAGAAGCAAAAGAAGATGTAGAAGATCATCCTCTTGACAATGCTCTGAACAATCTCATAATCTCTGACCAACCCACACATAAAAGGTTTCCTAGATTATCTTCAGCTTACAAAGAAGACGTAATCATTGGAAGAAAAGAAGATCCCATCAGAACAAGATCATCTCTCAAAATCAATGAAGAATCTTTGTTTGGTTTAGTCTCTATGATTGAGCCAACTACCATTATTGAAGCTCTGGAAGATAGTTATTGGATCTTTGCAATGCAAGAAGAACTAAATCAATTCTCAAAGAATGATGTATGGAATCTTGTTCCAAGACCTAAAGGATTCAATGTTATAGGAACCAAATGGGTCTTCAGAAACAAATTGAATGAACAAGGTGAAGTAATTAGAAACAAAGCACGACTGGTTGCACAGGGTTATAGTCAACAAGAAGGAATTGATTATAATGAAACCTTTTCCCCAGTCGCCAGGTTAGAATCTATAAGATTAGTAATTTCTTTTGCTGTACAAAATAACATTTCATTGTATTAAATGGATGTTAAAAGTGAATTTCTAAATGGTTATATTGAAGAAGAAGTATATGTCTATCAACCTCCTGGATTTAATAATTTAAAGCATCCAGAACATGTTTTTAAATTGAAAAAGTCTTTATACGGTTTAAAACAAGCTCCCAGAGCTTGGTATGATCGTTTGAGTAATTTTCTATTAGAAAAAGATTTTACCAGAGGAAAAGTGGACACAACTCTCTTCAGAAAAACATTTAAAAATGATATTTTAATCTGTCAAATTTATGTTGATGATATAATTTTTGGAACTTCTAATATATCCCTTGGAAAAGAATTTTCTAAGATAATGCAGACATAATTTGAGATGAGCATGATCGGTGAATTGAAATTCTTTCTTGGAATTCAAATCAACCAGACTCAAGAAGGTACTTTCATACATCAGACGGAGTATGTTAAAGAACTTCTGAAGAAATTTCAAATGCCAGAAAGCAAAGATGCCAAGACACCTATGCATCCAACCTGCATTCTAGGTAAAGATGAGGTAAGTATGAAAGTAGATCAGAAGCTCTACAGAGGTATGATTGGATCCCTTCTCTATATGACTGCATTTAGACCTGATATATTATTTAGCGTGTGTTTGTGTGCTAGATTCCAATCAGATCCTAGAGAATCTCATTTAACAGCTGTTAAGAGAATTCTTAGGTATCTGAAAGGTACTGCTAATCTTGGTCTGTGTTATAGAAGATCACAAGATTACAAACTAGCAGGTTATTGTGATGCTGACTTTGCTGGAGATAGAATTGAAAGAAAAAGCATCTCTGGAAGATGCCAGTTTTTGGGTGAAAATCTTATCTCATGGTACAACAAGAAGCAAGCAACAATTGCTCTATCAACCACAGAAGCTGAATATATATCTGCTGCTGGATGTAGCTCTCAGATGATTTGGATGAAAAGTCAACTAGAAGATTTCAACCTTTATGAAAGTAAGATTCCTATCTTCTGTGACAATACTTCTGCTATTTGTCTTTCTAAAAATCCAATCTTACATTCTAAATCTAAACATATAGAAATTAAATATCATTTCATAAGGGACTATATTCAGAAGGGGATTTTAAACTTGATTTTTGTAAAAACAGACCATCAATGGGCTGACATTTTTACTAAACCCCTTTCAGAAGATAGATTTAATTTCATTCTGAAAAATATTTGTATGGAATTATGTCCTGAATAAAATAATATTTATTTTCTGTGACTGGCTTCAGAACTTTCTGAAATGAATGCTCTGATCAACAACTCTTCAGAAGTTAGAAGAGAAGTTGTAACAGAAGCTATATAAATCATTCTAACGCTTCATGTCCAAGTGTAGTTCAGAAATTCATTAAAACAAACAACTGTTACATGCATCCTTCAGGAGATGAACACGTGGTGTGTTTCTGAAAGGTCAAGCATGCAAAAGCTACTGATGACGTTCTAGGTAACTGTTGATGATTAGCCATAATCTCACGTTTTCCCTCATTTTTAGAAAATCATTAAATGTAGGTAATGATGAGATTCGTTTTTAAATCCGTTTTAATCTTTATTTTAATTTGTCTTAAATACTTTTAATATTAATTCTTAACCTATTCTATGAAATTAATGCCTATAAATACTCTTTGAAAAACCCTTTTCATTCTTTACTGTCTCTTTCAACTCAAGTTTTTATTTGAACGTTTCTCTTAAAACCCTTTTCAAAAATTTCTCTTTTCATAGAACTTCAATGGCTTCTTCTTCCTCTACCCACTCTGAGCAATACTGTATACCTGAAAGGACAACACTCATTCCGGTAGAAAGTTTGGAAGTTTTGAGTGAGCTAATGGTAGACTTTGAGAATCTCAGAGAGAATGGATTTTACTTGTTCCCTACTGTAAAGTTTCAAGGTTGGGAAAGCTACTTTGGTCGTCTTATTGGTCCAGTTTTTCCTCATTTGGTAAAAGAATTCTGGATTCACGCTATTGCAACTCCCAAGGTTATTCTCTCCTTTGTAATGGGTAAGGAAATATACATTACAGAAAATCTAGTCAGAAGGTTGTTGGGATTTAAAGGACTTGGAGTTACAGGAATGCCCACTGGAAGAATGGAGATGTCTAGGGTATACTCAGAGATTTTTACCAATGGTCAAGGTTCCTCAAAATTTAGGGATTTGAAAGTCAAGTATAAGATTTGGGAAAGGATTATTCATGGATGTATTCACCACAGGAAAGACACCAGTTCTCCTGATTACATTAACGCTGATCAACAATATTTGCTGTTTTGCCTTGGAACCAATGTCAAAATTGATTTGCCCTACTTGCTTTTTGAACACCTCTGGAACCATGTCAAAGAAACCAGAGAAGCTGAAAGGATGAAGAATCCCAAATCAAAGAGGAATTGGATTCCCATGGGGAGGTTATTATCAGACATTTTGAATGAGAAAGGTCTGATTGCTCACCTAAGAGAAGCAAATCTTCTGGGAAGCTTGAACCTATCTGTGGTAAGACAATGACTGGAAAGAACTTGCTGAAGAGGAAAATTATTGACAAACTGCTGGTGGGACCCTCTCCATGTCTGTCAACTATTGTGAAGAAGAGAAGAATTCCTATTGCTGATTTTCCTATGTTCAACTCAGGGGAACATTCTCGTATGGTTTTGCACTATCTTGAGACCTGCAGAGAAACAGGATCACCTATTGATCCAGCTTGGCTTCAAGGAAGAAATCAAGCTGCTACTGATGTTGTTCTACAAGGATCTGTAAAGAGAAAAGCTGTAGAAGGACCTTCTGACACTCCTCAGAAGAAAAAGAAGACAGGTAATCATGCTGAAACTATACCTGTTTATAATTCTGAAAATATATCTGCATCTGCTGAATCCTCTCAAACTTCACCATCTAAACCCATTGCTGACAACCTTAGTAAAAATCAGTTTTCAACAGATTTAAGTGATTCTGACTCTGATGAACATTCTGACAGCCAATCAGAACCCTCTCATTCAGAACCCCCTGAACCATCTATTTTTCAACCTATTCCTGCTGAACATTTCTCAAGACCCCCTCCCAGACCTTTATCACCCAGACCCACTGGATGGTATGATGCTGGATCTTGGAGAATTCCTGGGATTAATGAACCTCTAGCAACCATAAAACCTCCTTTCAATCTACCAACTGAAAATATTTTTGCTATGAACCAACCACAACCTCAAAATCCCATTCCCACTCCTGCTTATACAATAATAATTTCTCCTGATATCACTCCACCCACCTCACCACAACATACAACACCTCTCTCAACTCCTCAAATTCCAGAACAACAAATTTTTGAACAAACTGAAATTGCTGAACCATCCGTACCTCATGATATATCAGAACCTCCTATTTGTGTTAACCAACCTGAACCTGAACCTACAAATACTCCTGAAACCAATAGCTTTTTAAGAACTGTAGTGGACTCTCAATCTCTACAATTCTTGAAAAACAAATCTTACAGAATGACTGTCCCTAAACCTATTCAGCCAGATGTAAATATTTTGTTTCAGAATTTTATAACAAATATCCAGGCATGGTTACAACCGCTGAAAGAAGATTGCCTCAGAAGTGTGAACACCGCAGCAACAGATCTTTTATGGGAAACTTTCAGAAGAACCTTGGTTGCTGAATCAGGAAAGTTACAAGATTTGTGCCACTCTCAGGTGCTGGACAACTTTTCCAAACTTCTGCATGTTTTCAAGACAGAAGCTGCTGATACTTGGAATAAGAAGTCTTCGCTGCTGATTGCTGATACACCAGATGATAAGATAGACATATCAGAAGATGAATCTGAAGAATACTCTGAAGATTCAAATCCTCTGGCTATTGTTCTATTGAATCAACCTTCAGTTAAGGATGGACCTGAACCTGTGCCAACTCTTGCAATGGATCTGGGCACTCTTCTCTCCACCTTTGTGAAGTCTGATTCATCAGTTGCTGCTTCTGACCCTGTTTCTACTGAAGCTTCATCATCTTCTTCCCCTACCTCACTCATTATGGACATTCTGAAAGAGCTAAAGAGGGAGAATGAAGTCTTGAATAGACGCATGGATAAGCAAGATTAAACAAATCTAGAGTTCAAGAACTGGATGGCAATGCAAAGTGAATCTGCCTCTGAGATCAAGAACCTTCTGATGGCTCTTGTCTCTAATAAATCTTAATTTCTTTTTGTCTATTATTTGGATGTTTTGTTTGTACTTCTGGATATCTATTTTTAACTTTTTATGAAATCTTTCAAAATTTCTCATTTATTACACTTTTTGATTATGCCAAAAAGGGGGAGAAAATGTGCATTTTTGAACTAATCACTGTTTAACAGTTATGGGACTATGTCTCAGACATTCTAACAAAATTTCAAGAATTCCTTCTGTGCAGAAGATTTTTACAGGTATCATTTAACTCTGAAAGAATATTCCAGCTAAGATTTATCTTCTTGAAGAAGTTCTGAAGAAATTCAAAGAAGGCTATGTATCACTCTGACTAAATAATCTCAGGATGTCTTATGCATAGAAATATTCATTTCAGGGGGAGATTCTTATCTCTTAATCTGTCTCTTTTCTTTATCTAAAATAATTTTTTTGTCATCATCAAAAAGGGGGAGATTGAAAGAACAAGATTAGTTCTGACCTATCCCAAGTGTTTTGATGATAGCTAAATTATATTTAAGATAATTTATGCTCTAATGAATGTGTTTTTAATGTCTTAGTTAATGTTCTGACAAGAAACATTCCAAAGTGCTAAGCAAAGATTATGAAGAAGTTCTTTGATAAAAGAACATTTTATTCAAACGCATCTGCTGACTCTGGTAAGAACATTCATTTGTTAAATGTATCTTCTAACTTCTAGCAGGCTTCTTGATTCTGAAGATAACTTGAAAGCAAGCGCTGTTCAAAGATCTTTGCAAACAACGCTCTGACCAGAAGTTGAATGAAGCATGTTCTGAGTTAAAGCAACAACGTCTTAATCAACGTGTCTTTTCAAAGCAAAGGAAACAAGTTCTTACTTTCTGACGTTTGCTAATTAATGCAAAAACGGCTGAAAGCAATCAAGTTCCTACAACTTGTTTCTTGGAGAATGGAATTTTGCAAGGATACACGCAAAGCATTTAATGCTCTCCATTTCCTCTGAAGACAACAACGGTCTTATTACTCCTACTATAAATAGAAGGAAATTTATTACAAGCCAATAAGATCATTCAAACAAGAAACTACGTGAAAGATTCAAAAGCTTACAAACTCATAGTTCATACATTTTTGTGTATTACATTCTAAGAAAAATCATAGTTGTGATATAGCTTGATTAGAAGTAAACTCTATTTCAATTATCTGTAAAGATTATACTTCTGTATCTGTTCCTTGAGAGACCAAGTTTGGTCAGATTTCTCAAGCAGACTAGGACTAGATTTAAGTCTTAGTGGTGTTAGTCACTTGTAAGTTTACTTGTGCATTGTTAGTCACAACAGTTGTTGTGTGATTGTAATCAGTTGATTATAGTGGATTAAGTCCTTGTTGAGAAAGGCGAAATCACCTTGGCGGGTGGACTGGAGTATTTTGAGTTCAAATGAACCAGGATAAAAATAACTGTGTTATTCCATTATTGTTTTGAGCTTTGTTTTGAAAGAACGAAAAGAGTCACTTATTCACCCCCCCCCCCCCCCCTTCTAAGTGTTTTCTTACTCCTTCAACTGGGTCTTGAAGAATAAGGTCCAGGACCTGATTGATGCTAAGGAGATTGAGTTCGAAGCACCAGAAAGACCTAATGTTGTGACTGCTCATATGCCCAAGCATGGAGTAAATGATGTAGATGAAGACTCGTTTGTGGTTTCTGTGGAAGACATTGTTACTCCATTGATGACTGTGAAGAAGAACCTTTTGTTAGCCGGTTTATTTCTGGGCTGCGACGAAGGTTGCCGTATGTGTTTCGTCCTACCTACCGGTTGCCATCTTTTGAAGTCAGGTGTCCAACGCCTGATGGATAATAAAGAAATTCTGTTTGAGAAGACTTTTGTTCCTTTGGTTCCTACTGAAGAAGTCGCTATAATCACCATTTTCGACAATTCTTCCAAGGCTTCCTCGAGAAAGCCTGTTAGAATTACATCTGTTCCAAGAATTGCACCATTGATCATCACCATTCCTGGGCCTATCCCCTATACCTCCAATAAAGTTGTCCCGTGGCATTATGGGGCTGACGTATATTATCACGGAGTTAAGCAAGACTTGAGTGCTGAAGAAGCTGATACTGATGTCAGCAATATTGTTGGACCTACTAAAGTCACCCGTAGCGGAAGGCTTTTCTCCCCTGAGATCTCTCCACCAACTGTCCGGAAGCCTGTTGTTATTACACCTGCCAGTGTACCTGCTACTGTCCCTGTTCAAGTCCTAATTCTTACCCCTGTTGCCGAGTCATCTGACACTCGAGGCAAAGGGACCACCAGTGGGCCTGCCCAGACGGAGGCACCAAAGACAACTACTGTTGAAGCCTCTAGACAAGAGATGGAGGAAATTTTAAAGATCCTCAAAAAGAACGACTACAATGTAGTCGAGCAGCTGGGGAAAACCCCATCCAAAATCTCTATGTTGTCTCTATTGCTATGCTCAGAAGCCCATGCCAAGGCTCTGATGGCTTTCCTGAAGACTGCACACGTACCTCAAGAAACATCAGCTGATCAGTTTAAAGATTGCGTGGCTAGTCTGACTGCTGATAACGAGTTGGGTTTCTCTGACGCCGACTTGACTGCTAAGGGGAAGAATCACAATGACGCCCTGCATGTCTCCATTGAATACAGGGGCACTACTCTTGCTCACGTATTGGTAGATACTGGATCTTCGTTGAATGTGTTACCCAAGAAAGCTCTAGACCGGTTAGATTGTGAAGGGTTGGAGCTGAAGCCGAGTAACATTGTGGTCAGGGCTTTTGATAGGTCAAAGAGAATGGTACATGGAGAAGTGGATATTCCAGTGAAGGTTGGTTCTCAGATCTTTGCATCTATTTTTCATGTGATGGACATTCGGCCATCCTATTCTTGTTTGCTGGGTCGCCCATGGATCCACAAAGCTGGGGCAGTGACTTTTACGCTCCACCAGATGCTGAAGTACCCGGTGAAAGGGAAAATTGTGACAGTACGAGGAGAGGAGGAGTACATGGTGAGCCACCTCAACTCTTTCCGATATGTAAAGATGGATGGGGAGTTCATTGAAACCCCGTTTCAACATTTTGAAGAAGTACCCCAAACATTGGCATCAACTGAATATGTTGTTGAAGATCCTCCAATGAAGATGGCTTCCTTTAAGGATGCTCGGGCTGTTGTTGAGAAAGGTGGGTGTGAAAATTGCGGCCAACTCCCTGATTTTGCACATAAGACTAACAAGTTTGGTTTGGGTTTCACTGCAGAAGCTCAAAGGGTTGTTCGGAGTGCAAGGACTGGAAGACCTCCCTTGTTTATCAGCAATTCAGGAGTGAATGCCATTGAAGATGATGTTGAAGAAT
This sequence comes from Vicia faba, assembly GCA_948472305.1. Taxonomy (NCBI): domain Eukaryota; kingdom Viridiplantae; phylum Streptophyta; class Magnoliopsida; order Fabales; family Fabaceae; genus Vicia; species Vicia faba. The sequence goes on along the minus strand of OX451736.1, from coordinate 1,308,579,844 downwards.
CTGTGTTCGACAGTTGGATCTACCAAACTACTGATGGTGGACTAAGCAACTGGACAGAAAAGGACATCATCCCAATTTCTTTTGTTACCCACTAATGAGACTTTTGTTTCGTATTTGTAACAGACAATGTTTTAAACTTTATGGCCCGGTGTCTTACCCGGGGCACCATGGTTTTGTTTGTGAGGGCTTTATGTGTGTCATCTACATATATCATTAATAAAAGCATTGGACGTTTATTGCATTTCGAATTTTGCACTCCTTGTTTTTCTTTTTATATTGCAAAACAACTATTTTACACACACTCACATATACAGGTCTACATCCACTCTGGATCCCACTGATAACGACTCTGCTACTGCCAGTTATAACTTCGAAAGTCCGATCAACTTAGCCGAAGACGAAGGTGAAGATGATTGTGAAGTGTCTGGTGAACTTGCTAGACTGCTACTTCAAGAAGAGAGGGCCATACAGCCGCATGAAGAGCTCGTAGAATTAGTAAACCTGGGTACAGAGATAGACAAGAAAGAGGTCAAGATCGGTGCAAATCTGGAGCTTAGTGTTAAACAACGGTTAATTCAGATGTTGTGTGACTATGTTGGGATCTTTGCCTGGTCTTATGAAGATATGCCTGGGTTGGATACCGATATTGTGGTTCACGGCCTGCCTACCAAGGAAGACTGTCCTCCAGTGAAACAGAAGGTTCTCTGAATGCGCCCCGAGATGTCGGATAAAATCAAGGCTGAAGTTATGAAACAGTTTGACGCCGGTTTTCTAGCAGTTACTTCTTACCCACAGTGGGTGGCCAACGTGGTTCCAGTGCTGAAGAAGGATGGTAAGGTTCGAATGTGTGTTTACTATAGGGATCTAAACAGGGCAAGCCCCAAGGATGATTTCCCGTTGCCTCATATCGACGTTCTGGTTGACAACACCGCTCAACATAAGGTCTTCTCATTTATGGATGGTTTCTCCGATTATAATCAGATTAAAATGGCTCCCGAAGACATGGAGAAGACAACCTTTGTTACTCAATGGGGTACCTTTGGCTACAAAGTCATGCCTTTTGGATTGAAAAATGTTGGGGCAACGTATCAGCGCGCCATGGTCGCCTTGTTCCACGACATGATCCATCATGAGATTGAGGTATACATTGATGACATGATTGCAAGGTCCCAAACTGAAGAAGAACATCTGGACCACCTTCAGAAGTTATTCAACAGGTTGAAGTTATACAAGCTGAGGTTAAACCCGAACAAGTGCACCTTCGGGGTGAGATCTGGTAAGCTGCTGGGTTTCGTCGTAAGCGATAAAGGCATTCATGTGGATCCTGCCAAGGTGAAGGATATACAGGAAATGCCAGCTCCCCGAACAGAAAAAGAAGTCAGAGGATTTCCAGGATGACTGAACTATATTGCCCGATTCATCTCACACGTGGCTGCTACTTGTGAGCCAATCTTCAAGTTACTGAAGAAAGACCTAGTGGTAATATGGAACGATGAATGTCAGGCAGCTTTCAAAAGGATCAAAGAGTATCTCAAAGAGCCACCTATTCTGATGCCTCCAGTTGAAGAGAGACCTTTGATCTTATACTTGACAGTGCTCGACAATTCGATGGGGTGTGTGTTGGGTTAGCATGACGAGTTTGGCCGAAAAGAGCATGCTATTTATTACCTTAGCAAAAAGTTTACCGACTGCGAGACCCGATACTCGTTGCTCGAGAAAACTTGTTGGGCTTTGGCATGGGCTGCTCGCCGGCTGAGACAGTATATGCTGACTCATACTACTCTATTGATATCAAAGATGGATCCAATCAAGTATATCTTCGAGAAGCCTGCCTTGTCCGGAAGAATAACAAGATGGCAGATGATCTTGACTGAGTATGACATCTAGTACACGACCTAAAAGGCAATCAAGGGAAGTGTGTTGGCAGATCATCTGGCACATGAAGCAGTGGATGATTACCAGTCTATGAACTTTGAATTCTCGGATGAGAATATCATGTTAGTAACTGACTGTGAGACACCTGGACCGGATGAAAGACCCGAGGAAGGATCCCGATGGTCTATGTACATTTATGGAGCTTCAAACGCTCTGGGTAATGGCATCGGCGCCGTGATCATATCTCCTAAAGGCTCTCATACTCCATTCACCGCCTGACTATGCTTCAACTGCACCAATAACATGGCGGAGTATGAAGCATTCATTATAGGTCTTCGAGCAGCAATTGACCTAAGGATTAAGTTCTTAAGTGTTTTCGGAGATTCCGCTCTTGTGATCAGTCAGATCAAAGGCGAGTGGGATACGAAACACCCAAATCTTATTCCTTATAAGGAGTATGTGTTGATGTTGCTTCCACATTTCGAGGAGATAACCTTTGAACACTTCCCTAGAGAGGAGAATAAGTTGGCGGACGCGCTGACTATAATGTCTTCTATGTTCAAAGTCAATTGGGACAACGAAGCTCCCAGGATTATCATTGAAAGATTGGACAAACCTGCACATTGCCGTGACATTGAAACTAAAGAGGTAGCAGATAAACCCTGGTTTCACGAGGTGAAGAGGTATCTTGAGGCTAAGGAATACCCCGAGGGTGCATTTGTTAATGATAAGAAGTTTCTGAGGAGGTTCGCAACGAAGTTCTTCATCAGCAATGGCATTCTTTACAAGCGCAACCATGATTCAACGTTACTGCGATGTGTGGATAAGAACGAGGTAGAAAGGATTATGGTAGAGTTACATGAAGGTACTTTCGGAACTCACTCCAGTGGACACACCATGGCAAAGAAGATCCTTCAGGCAGGATATTTTTGGTCCACCATGGAAGCCAACTGTTATCAGCATTCTCAGACCTGTCACAAGTTCCAAGTCTATGCTGATAAGGTGCACATACCTCTAGTACCTCTGAACGTCTTGACAGCTCTGTGGCCTTTTGCAATGTGGGGCATTGATATGATCGGCGAGATCAGACCTACGGCATCCAACGGGCATCGTTTCATCCTGGTAGCTATTGATTACTTTACGAAGTGGGTTGAAGCAGCTTCTTTTGCTACAGTGATCAAGAATGTCGTGGCGCGGTTCATTCGACACAACCTGATCTGTCGATATGGTGTACCAAAGAGGATCATTATGGACAATGGTACAAATCTTAATAATAATAATATGATCACCGAGCTCTGTAAGCAATTCAAGATACAACATCACAACTCTTATCCTTATCGGCCGAAGATGAATGGGGCTGTGGAAGCGGCTAATAAGAACATCAAGAAGATTGTACAAAAGATGACAGTGACATACAAAGATTGGCACGAGATGCTATCGTTCGCTCTTCATGGGTACCGTACCTCAGCACAGACATCAACAGGGACAACACCCTATTCCTTGGTATATGGTATGGAGGAAGTCTTGCCCATTGAAGTTCAGATACCCTCTCTTCGGATTATGAAGGATGCAGATTTGAGCGAAGATGACTGTATTCAGACCCGGCTTGATCAGCTGAACTTCATCGACGAAAAAGACTTACTACTATTTACCATGGTCAGACGTATCAAAAACGGATGATCAAGGTATTTAACAAGAAAGTTAGACGACAAGAGTATCAAGTTGGGGACTTGGTTATCAAGCGCATCATACTACCTCAAGGTGATCCCAGGGGAAAATGGACCCCTACTTACGAAGGGCCATTTGTGGTTAAGAACATTTTCTTGGAAGGAGCTATGATTCTAACCACCATAGATGGTGACGACCTTCCTCACCCCGTCAATGTAGACATAGTGAAAAGATACTACGCATGATCAAAGACCCACTAGGTTGACTGGCCTAGGCAAAAATAAGGGCTTCTCGGAGAACCAAAAGGGTTCGGCCAAAAATAAGGGATGAAAATGAAAAATCTGTACACCCGGCAAGTCGAAAACCTGAAAAGGTGGCTTGGGCAAAAAAGGGTATCCCGGTGGACTGAAAACCCGAAAAGGAGGTCCAGGAAAAAATTAGGGATCCAAAGCGTAACACTATGTCTCATTGGATCACCTTGCGACCAGACTTCGGTATCAACTATCAAGCTCAGATGGCACTAATCAATCTGATCTACCTTCAACCCAGTAGCAAAGTGATGATATGCTTGAGGACATAAAGGCAATAGCAGAGTTGGAACCCAGTGGGATTATTCACATAGCTGTTTTGTTTTTTTTTTTCACAAATTGTGTAAATTCTATTGTTCGGTGGCGTTCTCTTACTAGGACGTCATCCTCTTGTACAAAAGCGCTTATTTACAGGCCAAACTTTAAAATCAATACAATTCATTTTCAGAGAAATTTCAAACTGTTTTTCCTTTTTCTGTTTTGTTTTGCAAAGAACGTCCAATGTTCATTTTTGATATATGCATTTGACACTGATTGCTGCTCATGAATATTTACATGCGAAACAAAAGGCGATTACTGGTAATATCAGAAACAGGGGCAATGAGAATTGTCCAAACTGTACAGTTGCTCTGTCCACTAGGTACAAAAGTAGATTCAGCCGAAGAATATGGCTAAAGTTCTTTCACTCTCCGCAGAGTAATAAAAGATAGTAATGATAGCTCTCCCCAGCTGAGACTTGCCACTGTGAATGAATCGGTAATATTCTCCCCGAGCAGAGTTTATTTACCATCCGCACTGAAAAGTCAAAATATTCCTCAACGGAGTATAAGAATATTCCCCGGCAGAATATAAAATATCCCCAGTGGAGTCTAAATTTTTTCCTAGCGCAGTCTGAAAAAGCTTCCCCAGTGGAGTTTGGAGAATCATCCCCACTAGACTTTGGAAGGTTGTCCCCAGCATAGCTCAAGGGATTATCCCCACTAGAGCCTAAAAGGTTGTCCCCAGCGAAGTCGCAACTGAAAGATCATCCCCAGCGGAGTTCTTTCCTTTCACAAACAGAATTCAAATCCCCAGTGGGATTCAATATCACCAGCAACGGTAATTCATCCCCAACTGAATTTATCGATGGAATCCTCAGCAGAGCATCTCTTCCCCACAGAGTAATCTCCTCATCAGTTTATTCCCCAACGGAGTTATCCTCTCCTGCAGGTTTATTCTCGCAATCATCTTCGTTCGCTATCCCCAGCGGAAATGAAGAATTCAACTCTTTTCTCCAACAGCTATCCGGGATTTATTTTCCCCAGCTAAAAGCATTACACTTCCATACATCATGACACATGCATATACACATCATACAACACAATCTCATTTATTTTGAGAACATCATTGCTTGATATATATCATGCATTGCATACGACTGACCTTTACCTTTCAGGAAAGATGCGGTTAAATTCTCAGCTATGAAGATTTACCCAAGTCGAAGTACTGACCGGTTCTTAAATCCCAATTGAATTATTCTCGGTTGAATTACATATAAGGTTCTAAATCTCGAAAATTTTCCTCCGTCGAAGTGTGGACGAGTTCTTAAATCTCAACAGAATTATCCTCCATTGAAGTACAGACAAGTCCTAGATCTCGATGAATATGTTTCCCTCAATCGAAGTACTGACCGATTCTTAAATCTCAACTAAATTATTCTTGGTTGAATTACAGATAAGGTTCTAAATCTCGGCAATTTCCCTCCGTCGAAGTGTGGACGAGTTCTTAAATCTCAACAGAATTACCCTCGGTTGAATTATAGACAGTTCCTAAATCTCGATGAAGATGTTTCCCTCAGTCGAAGTACTGACCGATTCTTAAATCTCAACTGAATTATTCTCGGTTGAATTACAGATAAGGTTCTAAATCTCGGCAATTTTCCTTCGTCGAAGTGTGGACGAGTTCTTAAATCTCAACAGAATTATCCTCGGTTGAATTACATACAAGTCCTAAATCTCGATGAAGATGTTTCCCTCAGTCGAAGTACTGACTGGTTGTTAAATCTTAACTGAATTATCCTTGGTTGAATTGCAAATAAGGTTCTAAATCTCGGTAAAGTTCCTCCGTCGAAGTATGGACGAGTTCTGAAATCTCAACAGAATTATCCTCGGTTGAATTACATACAAGTCCTAAATCTCGATGAAGATGTTTCCCTCAGTCGAAGTACTGACCGGTTCTTAAATCTCAACTGAATTATTCTCGGTTGAATTACAGATAAGGTTCTAAATCTCGGCAATTTTCCTCTATCGAAGTGTGGGCGAGTTCTTAAATCTCAACAGAATTATCCTCAGTTGAATTACAGACAGTTCTTAAATCTCGATGAAGATGTTTCCCTTAGTCGAAGTACTGACCGGTTCTTAAATCTCAACAGAATTATTCTCGGTTGAATTACAGATAAGGTTCTAAATCTCGGCAAAGTTCCTTCGTCGAAGTCCGGACGAGTTCTTAAATCTCAACTGAATTATCCTCGGTTGAATTACAGACAGTTCCTAAATCTCGATGAAGATGTTTCTCCCCAGTTGAATTATGGACAAGTTCTTAAAACTCAGCAGATATGTTCTCTCGGTTGAAGTACAGGCAAGTTCATAAATCTCAACAAAGATCAGACTTCCCCAGCGGAATCTTCTACAACGACAGGTATACAAGCTCTCGCTAAGGAATCTCTTATGCGATCGAAACTCCTTCAGATGGCATCTTTAAGCCCATCCTCTCGTCAGCAATCTCCAAATTGCATCTGTAATCCCATTCCCGACATCACAAGGCTGATACCACTTCATGCGAGTGCAAATTTATGGGCACTCTAGTGTTCAATCCTCTTCCACCTTTGGATCACGAAAGGCATGAAAGCCAATCTACATCCTCAGGTTTAAGAAGATTGAACAGGGGCAGATGTTTTACCCCAAAATTTTCTCTCTCATATTTCTCAAAACATTGCAAGAAAAATCCCCAAGTTGCTCAAGTTTGCTCAAGAGTTGGACATATAAGCTATCTCCTAAGGCAGTCTACCCCAAATTAGGGTTTTATGTTGCATCAAGATCCTTGAGTCCAAATGGCCTCAATTTCTCCCCAATGTCCTAATATGTTCTCAAGATCATCCATGTCAAATTTCAAGCCTTGCAGAGGAAGTTTGCTCAGTCAATTGCTCAAAGGTCCAAAAAATCGACTGTGCTAGGGCAAAAGTCAACTGTGACCCAAATACAGTCAAACTTCAAGATTTTTTGTCAACATTCTCATTTTGAAGTATATTTCATCATTTGATCAAGGGTTGATCATGATTCATCAAGGATTTCTCAAAATTCATCAAGACTCAAAAGTTGCTAAATTAGGGTTTTGTAGGAAAAGTCAACTCAAATTTGACGAAGCATAACTTTCTCATAGATTATTATAAATGACCCATACAAATCTCATTTTGAAGAGGATGAAATTTCCTACAATCCATATTCACACCCCAAGATCAAAAAATGCACTCACAAGAAGTTATGAATTTGGACATTATAGGTCATTTTTGAAAGTCAACAAAAACACCTTTTTTTCCCAAAGCTTATAACTTGAGCATAGTATATCAAAATGAGATGATACCAAAAGGGTTGGTTAGAGGACATCTCAAGATTTCTAAAAAGTCCAAGAACACCTCTAAAAGTTCAAAATTGAATAAGTTATTCATTGTTGAAGTTGGAATTTTTTGCAAAATTGCCAAAAGTCAACTATCCCCAAAACTTCAAATTTTGTCAAATGGGCCCATTCTTTTCCACTTGATTTGAGCTTACATAATTGTCCACGTGTCCTAACTTCAGACATGAGCCCATATTTCATTTTTATTATTTAATTTGATTTTTAATTGAATTTATTCATTTTAAATCAAATAAAATCATATAAAATCCAACACTTTGATAACACAAGATTTTTTATTTATTTCAGGATTTGATTGCAATCATTATCATCATCAAATTCGAATCACATCAAATCACGTGCAAAAAGATTGAAATTGGACAAATTTGGAAGGTTTTAAAGAAGAGATCAAATCAAATTCATATGCATTGATATGAAGGGATTAAGTCCATGATTCTTGACCTAATACACTACACAATACATAAGCAAGCCAAAGGATACAAAACAAGGGTTGGAAAGTGCACAGAGAGGTATAATCAGATTTGGAAAATTCATAAAAAAGTGAGAGATCAAAGTCCAAGCTAGAGGCATTTTCAGGACTGGGGACTTTTCTCAATCGACTGCTGATCATCTCTAGAAGCTTTTATAACCCTGACCACGCATTTTCAAGCACTCTAAAGCACTGTAAGTCTCACAAAACATAGCCCTTTTCTTGAAATAGATTTGGCTTATTCTTGCATCCATTGAATGAAATACATACATATTTGTAATCCTCATAACATTTCTAAGCTATTTGCATCATTTAATTTCGTTTATATAACCTGTAATGCAAAACGTCATAGCTAGGGTTCTTGGAAGCGTTTTTGAGGTTTTCTATTTCAGGAACAATTGATCCACAAGAAGGGAATAACTTTGATCAGGAGGCCATAATGAACCCAACCATGTTCTTGGAATGGATTTATATAACCTAGAGAATATTTTAGGACAGGCCTGCATTTTTAGCTGCGGATTCAAATCCGCAGGTAATCTTTTACAGGTTTCAGGACAGGGACGATGAAGTGTCCCCTGCCCATTGGCTCTTTCAAATACCGCGCGCGTTTTTTCTGTTTTTTCTGGCCATTGACTTGTTTTATTATATAATATACTCTTTTCATCATATTAACAAATAGACCATCATGGCGTAGTGGAAAAACAAGCAACGTATATCCTTTAGGACCTGGGTTCGAATCCCAGGTCCCCCACTTTCTCAATGTTTTTGTTCTTCAAGTGATCCAGTGCATGCTCCATCTTACAACCCACCATGCGCCATCATTCATCCATTTTCCAGATGGCCAAAGGCCAAATCTGAGAGTCCAAAGCTGAAGGTCCACCATAGGCAAATTCCAGGCGTGCACACCATATCCAAAAAGTCAACAAAGGCCACCACTAATGGTCCTTCCAATTGCTACCAGCACCCTCACTTCATGCCCAATACCCTTATCTTTTCTATTTTATTTGTTTTGTTTTTATTATTTGTTTTATTATTATTTTATTTAATTTCTAACCAATCAAACTTCTTTTTCTCACAAAATAAAATCACAAAAATATTTTTATATTTAATTAAACTTTAAAAATTTTATTTTTCTTAATAAACACTAATTAATTAATTGAGGTTTTAATTCTAGAATAAGTTTAACCTATTTTGCAAATAATTAAAATTAACTAGATTTAATTAGGTTTTAATTAGTAATTCAATTAATTTTATTTTCTTTCTTAAAATAATAAAAAACTACAAAAAATAATTTATTTTCATTAATTAATTTAATTTAGTGATTAATTTAGGTTATTTATTTCTTAAAATAAAAAACAACAAAAGATATTTTCTTTAACCAAAAGGGTCAAAACCCTAATCCTGCGTCCGATTTAATTTTGCGCCGCGATTCATTTATTTTTATCCAATAATGTACTTGCTCCCGGATTGTAATAGTAAATAGGAATTTTATTTATTTTTATCGCTTTATTTATTTTCAAAGGGTTTGTCTTTGGCGATGTAAATACCCGACGCCTTGTAATTTAAATTCCGCATTTTATTTCTGCAAATTATAACTGTTAGATGTTTGATAATAGGGTTGCATGACAAGACTGAATGTTTTAACCTAAAATCAAATTAGACCACCCTTAACATGTGCAAAGATAAAAATAACTAAAAACAACACACTCGCACATGCGCACTCTTAGGGTATACCTCACTTGGTTTCCTTCGTACACGGTCATTGAGTATAGGTTGTTTTAGAGGTCATCCTCTTGTCTAAAATATCATAGTTGCCTCAAAACGGTTGCCTCGGATATTGTTGCCTCGAACAAATGATCTAAGACATTAGGATTACCGCTAAGGCGTCCTAACATCGCTTTAGTGACCGTATGTCCCTCATTCGAATTGACCCTCAAACTCTAACGACGGTGCTACCTACTCATTTATAGTGGGATATCATTGTCTAAAGGAAATTAGCATAGAACGATTCCTTTTTCGAGTAGGTAGATTAGTTCTTAGATACTTTCTCATTCAAAAAAACAAAACATTTTCACACTTACACTTTTTCAAACAAATTTTTCAAAAACACTTTATTACACTCTTGAGGACAGAAGCAAGAGTTAAATCGAAGTTAAAAACAAAAACTTTTTTTCAAAACCACAAGCACAAAGAAAACATTTTGAAAACAATGAGCAAGTACCTAAGAGCCCGTAGATAACTACGGATAGAAAGGGTGCTAATACCTTCCCTTTCTATAAATCTACCCCCCGTACTCAGAAATATCTCAAAAAAGGATTTTTTCTGTGCTTTTTTCCTTTCCTTGTTGGATAAAATAAAAGTCGATGGCGACTCTTGCTTACCGCGAAATTTTGCGAAAATAAACGCAAAATGCAAACCAGCATTCCAAAAAACAGTCAGTTCTTCCCACCGTATCACAATTATTATATGATGAGTATGTGTTGAAATCTGTGAGGATTGAGGCTGTTTTGGTGCAAAATCTCAAGATTGGGACTGGTTTTTTAGCATGAAATCGCAACAGGAAAATACTGTTCATGCAAAATCGTCGGGTGTTGGGATGTGTTACCGGTCGATGGTGGTGTCGCATGGCCGTCACCTGACGAAACGCAAAGCGATGAAGGGCTGAGAAGAGGAATGTTACTGGAGTGCATCACTCACACTTTTGTCACGCAGAACAGACGCGAAGGGTGTGTCGCCAGGTGATAAAGGTGGTGTCACCGGGCGATGGTGTCCAAAATGGAGATAGTGTGTTATCGCTCCCACATCGTCGGGCGAGCTGCTGACGATAAGTGGCAGTAGGATTTTTTAAAGAGTCGTAACTTGAGTTTTAGAAATCTGTTGGAGGTGTCGTTCAATGCATTGGACAGATAACACATTGAACTTTAGCTAGATGGAATAAAAGGAGAAATAAGAAGTATATTCTCAATAACTAATTTAGGATGAAGTTAGGCTTCCCGTGTTGGATTACCAAGATGTTTTTTTTATTATGATGATATGATGATGTTATAATGATGTTTGGTTTATTATTATATTATGATGTTGTTATAATGATGTTTTGTTTATTTCGATGATATGATGATGTTGTGATGAATTCATGAATGATGTTGAGTTTTAACTAGCCTTAATCATATTTATTATGTTGTTGTGCATCATGCACTCATGGCATAGTTTAGGAATTGTGTCCAATGATGTTGTTAGGACTTCGGTCTAGTGAAGATGATAGGATGATAGTCCTGTGAAGGCATCAATCCCATAGTGTGGATTGAGTGCAAAATTGTGAAGTGTTCTGGTTCCAAGTGGGAATCGATCATATTGGTGGGGATCCTTGGAGATAATGATGAATGAGTCATTAGTGAAATTTTGGTACCACATGCATGAGCCTATGATGTTGTATTTAATTTTAAGTGACATTGAATAATGATGTGAATAAATTATTCTTGTTGATAGATGATGTTTTGATGATACGTTGTTACGTATTGATGATGTTGTGAAGGTGTGAGTATAACATGAGGTTCAGATGATGTGTGATGCCTTGCCTAATTGCATTTCTACTATATTTATTCCTTATGTATTTTATAATATTTATGATTTACTCACTCTTTCTTATTGGAAATGTTGCCTCTATCAGTGGGTAACTTGCAAGTGATTAGGATTAGCCCATCGAAGCATTAGAGGATAGCTCAGAGTGTGTTTATTTGATTTTCGTTCAATAGAGTGGGTCTTGCTCTGATATGTAACATCAGTGATGAGATTGTTTGAATTATGAACTTATGTTCTTTGTTTTGTTTCTAAGATGTTAGCTTACCTTTCACGGTACTCTAGTTGTTTTGAATTTTGATTATGAACCATGATGTATGATGAAGTTTTATAAAGTATTATAACAAGATGTTTTTGAACTATAAATTCCTCTGCGAGAAGTATGAATACGTCTAATAATTGGTATCCATGAAGGATTTGTCTTAAGTAATTTTGAAACCTGTGTTACGAAGCAGGACTATGTTTGGTATGACGCTTACAAGAAGATGTGATGCTCTTTTATGGTTTTAACTTGTTTTATCTTCGTAAAAATACATGTGAAATATATGTGGTTTTAGAAGGGTGTTACATTAGTGGTATCAGAGAAGTTCAATCTGTCTGTCCAGGTTATTGAGTATGTAGATTATGACAATGGGAGTAATGTCAAGATAGTTTCTAACCATTGTGGCTGTTATTGATGTGAAATAGAGAAATGGCTTGAAGAAACGATGTTGCACTTGCTGATACTTTGCAGGCTATGGCTTAGGCTATGCAACATCAGCCTAATGATGGATCTTGTGTTTTGGAGGCGTTTCATAGGAATCATCCATCTTTTTTCAAGGGTAGGTTCGATCCTAATTGAGCATAAATTTGGCTCAAGGAGATTGAAAGAATCTTTCGAGTCATGGATTGTTCAGAGGCGCAGAAGGTACAGTTTGGTACGCATCAACTAATAGAGGAAGCTGATGAATGGTGGGTTGGTATCCTTTAGAGACAGACAACATTAGGTTAAACAATTACTTGGGTTTTATTCAGTGGGGAGTTCCTAAGGAAGTACTTTCAAGAGCATGTGCACGGGAAGAAGGAGATTGTGTTTCTAGGGTTAAAGCAAGAGAATTTGGCTGTGATTGAGTATGATTTGAAGTTTGTGGAACTAGAAGTATTATTCACATTACAGTGAAGCCAATACTGAGTTCTCAAAGTGTATCAAGTTTGAGAATGGTTTGCGTTCGAAGATCAAGCGGGAAATTGGATATCAATAGATCCACGTGTTTTCAGAGTTGGTGAACAACTGTAGGATCTATGAAGAATACATTAAAGCTCATTTAGCTCAATACAAAAGCTTGAACGAGAAAAGAGGAAAGTAGTATCAAGACTGTAAGAATCCTTATGATTCCCCGACTGTTAAAGGGAAACCGAAGGCTTATGATGGGAAGAAGTCAAGTGGGGATGGACTTCAAACTTCTATTAAATGTTATAGGTGTGGTGAACAAGGTCACCGATCTAATGAGTGTGAGAATAAGGTTCTAAGGTACTACAAGTGTGGTAAGATGGGTCATTGTGCTCCTGAATGCAAGAATGGTGGTCCAACTTGTTTCAATTATGGAGAGTCGAGTTGTAATACAGTGGGAGAACTAACTTATTTTGTGTTTTATTGCAAATATGCAGATAGCTAGAGTCACCACCGACTTTTCTTTTATCCAATAAGGAAAGAGTGAAAAGAACAGGAAAGACCTTCGAGATTTTATTGAGTTTGGGGGGTAGGTTTGAAAAGGGAAGGTGTTAGCACCCTTTTCATCCGTAGTTATCTACAGGCTCTTAATTGCTAGCTCACTTTGTTTGAAAATGCTTTGTGTTCGTGTGTTTGAAAATATTTTGAAAATGCCTAAGTACGTCAACTTTGTAAGGATTCTTGTATAAGTTAAGAATGCGTACAAAGTGTTTGGTTTTGAAAATATTTCAGCGAAAAGTGTTTTATGTAAATGATGTTTTGTTTTTCTGAGCAAGCGATTACAAGCTATCTACCTACTCAAACGTCTTTCGTGTTATTTTTCTCCTCCTTAGATAGTGCTATCCTACCATTAGTTAGTAGGAAGCCCTATCGTTGGATGCGAAGGGACATGCGCGGGTCATCATCTAGTCATAAAGGCAACTTGTAGGGGCACTTTAGCAATTTATCTTAAGGGACTAAGATCGTTTACCGAAGGCAGCATCGTAAGGGTCATCGAGGGACTACGATCTTTTTAACTGAGGGTATTTGCTAAAGCATCCCCACATTCGAGGGACATGACTGCTTTTATACGAAGGCAACAAGTGGGATTACCCTTGAGGTGAGTGTGTAAAAAGTGATTTAATTCAGTTATTTATCTTGATTAGGGTTATCTAGCATTTTATTTTATATCTTACCATACATACTTAGTTACTATACAGTAATATGGAAAGCGGTAAATTGCGAAAAGTAAAGATGTGGAAAGTAAACCTAAACTATTAGAAGGCTTCGGGAGTGGGGGTACAAAACCATAAAATCGGGGGAAAAAAGAAAGTAATGCGAAGATTAGTAGGGTTTACTTTCTTTTATACGTCCACTAGTGGGGACAGTTCTAGGAGGTTCACCGTGGACGTATAATTCTGGGGCGTCAGATCTGAACTTGTGGAGATATGATGGTGATGAGATGAGAGCGCATGGTGGACGCCTGAGCTGGCTTGCATTGGATCTGTAAAAATCACAAAACATAAAAAATTGTTCTACGCCAGGATCGAACCCACGTATGCGCATAACAATGACTTAGAGGCGAGCGTGATACCACTGAGGTGGCCATACATCCATTAACCTATGTCAATTCATAAATATATAATGTAAAACAAATTCCAGAAATCAGATAAACAAACACGCGCGCATGAGTGGGACCCCTATATTTTGTAAGGACGAATAGTATGAAGGGGAACTGCCACGCACTTCAACCACCGGTCAAACCACCCTGGATGGTGGTTTCCGGTTGTCTTCTCCGATTGGAAAAAAAACCAAAAACCTGCGAAATTAATCAAAACGAAAAAGAAAACAACCCTAGTTGACTAATTAAGGTCCTGCAATTTCAGTGGTATGGTTAGCTTGGTCTAAAAATGCTTGCATCTTGAGATTTGAAGCTTTAAAAGCTTCTTGCCCTAATGATGGCACGATTTTGTTTTTGCACCAAAACTTACATGTAAGACGTTAGTACAATTCTAATAATTCAATGAGTCATTCTGGCATGTTAATAACAACTGAAATAGTGCTAAACCTTAAAAATCAAAACTCACCAACTTACCAACCGGAGTTCATGCAAGGAAGGGTTTTGAGGTTGATTTGTGATGGATAAGGACCGATATCTACTCCTGGAAGCTTCAGGAAGATGATGTAAAGCTCAAAATTGCTTGAGAGCGGATGGAGAATAGGGTTTGTCTTTACCTAAATCTTTGGAATTTTTGAAAATTTTTTAGGGGTGTTTTGAGGCAGCTTTCACGTGTGTTGTTGGTCTGGTCTTGTTAGATATATATAGGACATGAGATTAGGTCAAAGTTTGTGGTACAAATCTTTATGGCTTTTGATGAAAATATATGATTTACAATATGTGAAAACTTTCTATTTTTGATCAATCTTGCACCAATCACTCATGCATAAAATATCCAGCTTGTATATGCAATCTTGGGCCTCAAATATGATTGAAACAAAAGCCTTGCACGCCTAACTCATTAACCTTGCATTTTATTTTATTTTATTTTGAATTTCAATGAATGAAAATAAAAATAAAAATAAAAATAAATAAAATCACAAAAATGCATGAATGGATTTAGATGTCCTTAGATATGTCATGAACATGTTTGGATCTAAAAACATAGGCCCAATAACTCAAAATTACAAATTTGCTCAATTTGGAATTCATGCATTTGCCCAAAATTTCCCAACTTGCAATGGTCATAACTCTATAAATTTTCATCTTGTGAAAGCGATCTTGGACTTTTTAGAAATATCAAGAAGTCCTATACAACCTCTATGTTTATCATTTTTGCCTTTGAAGACTTTATCTTGATGTAAGTTGCCTTGGCAAAAAGTGTCTTTTTGTTGACTTTTGAAATGACCTGTAATGTATTGGCTTATATCTCTCAAATGATACATTTTTTGGACTTGATCTTAGAGAGTCAAAGTTGTATAGAATTGAATTCCATTTAAAATGAGCTTTGGTTGGGGAAAATATCATAAAGCATGTGAAAGTTATGCCTGGTCAAAGTTCAGTTGACTTCTCCTAAGGAAACCCTAATTTAGCAACTTTTGACTTTTGATGACTTGAGGGATTTCCTTGAGGAATCATGATCAAACCTTGATCAAATGATGAATGTGACTTCAAAATGTTGATGTTGACCAAAAATATTGAAGTTTGATTGTATGTTGACCACAATTGAATTTTTACCCAATATAGTTGATTTTCATTCATCTGAGCCAATGACTGAGCAAATTTATGATGCAAGGCTTGAAACTTGACATGAAAATTCTTGAAGACATATGTAGAACCATTAAAACCACTTGAGACCTTGAGAACCCAATATTCCTCTTGAAATACAAAACCCTAGTTGTGGACCCATTTCTTAGAAGGGGGATTTTTCTGATCAATTCTTGAGCCAACTTGAGCATTTGAGGACCTTATGAGAATGTGTTGAAGAAAAATGGGAGGGAAAATTTTGGGGTACAACAACTGCCCCTGTTCAATCTTCTTATACCTGAAGAGTTAGATTGACATGTCCGCCATTCGTGACTTGAAGGTAGAAGATGATTGAACACTTAAGTGCCCAGAAATTTGCACTCGCTTGTGCAAGAAGTAACACTGTTGTTTGATTATATTGGGAATGAGCTTAAAGATGCCATTTGGAGAGGTGACAGAGAGTCTTCAGAGATGGGCTTATAGATGCCATCTAGGGTAACTGTTTATAGGAATATGAGAATAAGTCTACGCCTGACTTTGTCTTAGAAGATGTATTTGGAATGAGTCTACGACCAACTTTGTCCAAAAGAATATCAGAGTGAATCTACGCTTGATTTTATCCGAATAATATACTAGAATGAGTCTATGCTCGACTTTTTCTAGAAGAT
Source organism: Vicia faba (assembly GCA_948472305.1). Lineage (NCBI taxonomy): Eukaryota > Viridiplantae > Streptophyta > Magnoliopsida > Fabales > Fabaceae > Vicia > Vicia faba. The sequence goes on along the minus strand of OX451736.1, from coordinate 1,308,563,178 downwards.
ATGTTTGGAATGAGTCTACGCCCATTGTCCAAAAGAGTTTCAGAAGGAATCTACGCTTGATTTCATCTAAATTAGAAGATGTTTACGCCCAACTTCAACTAGGAGAGGTATTGGAAGGAATCTACCCCTGACTTTTTTCCAAAAAGAGTATCAGAAGGAAATCTACGCCTGACTTCATCTGAATGGCGCACTAGAATATGTCTACGTATGACTTCATCTAGAAGATACCTTTGGAATGAGTTTACGCCTGACTTTGTCCAAAAAGAATATTAGAATAAATCTACGTTTGATTTTATCCGAATGATATACTAGAATGAGTCTACGCCCAACTTTGTCTAGAATGATGTACTAGAAGATGTCTATGCCCGACTTCATCTAGAAGATGTATTGGAAGGAGTTTATGCCTGAATTTTTCCAAAAAGAGTATCAGAAGTAAATCTACGCCTGACTTCATCTGAATGATGCACTAGAAGATGTCTATGCCCGACTCCATCTAGAAGAGATATTTTTCAGAACGACTCTCTGGGGAAAGTGCTCAAGTAGATACTTGTCAGATTTAGTCTTTGAGGGAAATGCTTGTCAGAATTCAGTTCTTGAAGGAAATTGTCTGGTTATGTAGATAGTCATTCCGTCTTGTTTTAGGAATTACTCTGCAACCTGTTAGAAAATTGTTGATGATGTTCGTTTGTTTGTGAAATTTACCTGAAAAGATAGAGTTATTATTTATGCAGTGTCATGATGTATGTAATGCATTGTGTAATGATGTTCTTAAAGAAAATGAGATCATGCTATATGCATTTCGTATGCATATGCTACGATAAATGATGTATGAATGTGAGATGTCATTGAAGTGTATCAGTAGCTTTGTATAACATTTATGATCAGGAAAATAAATCCCATACTACTGCTGGGGATGGAGACAATAATTCTTCAATCTTGTTTAGAATCTCTCTACTGAGGACACCTACTTATTGTTTGAGGAAACTCTACCAGGGAATTTGATTTCTGCTTGGGGAGAAGAGTTCAATAAAATTGGTCGTTCTTCGCTCTACTGGGGAGTTTAATTCTTATATACCCTGACTGGGGATAAAAGAGATGGATAACCTTATGAGATGCTGTCTAACTTAGTTTTCGATATGGATGCCGACTCGTCTAGGGAGGATAATATTAGCTGATATTTGGTCCGTTGTCGTAGCAACTTTATGGGGATAGTGGTCCGGACTACCCTTTGATGAAGAGAGAAGTTTTTCCGGTGATTTGTAGTAGTTGAAGTGATAGACTCAAGCTAGGGAGACTATATCTTGTTCGAGAAATAAACCCTGTTGGGGAAATAAACCCTGTTGGAGAAACAATTTGTTGAGGAATATGCTCTGCTGAAGAATTTTACAGTGTTGGGAGAAATAAACTCAGTCGGGGAAGAGAATTTCTGCAGCCCATACTGGTTACATACTCTCTAACGAGGGTTGGAGATCCGTAGGTTGACGCCATTGTTGGGAAAAATCATACGCCTCTGTCTGCTAGGGGATTTTCTGGTATGATTAGGATAGTTTAGACTTGCGGGGAATGCATCGAGTTTTGTAAAGATGACTCCTCGGGGGACAATCTTATGGGAACTGCTCTATATGGATTTGTGGACAACTTAAATGTTATCTCAACTCCTGGAGTCTTGAGTAAATGCTTATTCCTATTTTTATGCATATACTTATCAACAGTAATCGTATTCATATGCATATGTTCTTTCGATTTAGTCATTGGACATTTTTGCAAACAAAACAGAAAAAGTTAAAACAAAATTTGAATTTTGAAATGATATTTGTATTGATAGCGTGCCTATAGATAGACGATTGTTATAGAAAGAGACATAAATCCTAGTAAGATGAAATCGTCGTGAAATGAAAGGAGTACAAAGTGAAAACAAGATATATAGCTATGTGTAAACAATCTCATCAGGTTCTAACTCAGTTATTGTCCCTATGTCTTTGAGCGTCTCATCCCTTACTGTCGGACGAAGTTGATTGAATTGATTTGTACCATTCGAACTTGAAGTTGGTAATAAATATGGTTGTGAGTGATCCAACTGGACATAGTCGTACGCTTTAATCCCTAATTTTTTGCTTGGACCGCCCTTTCGGGTTTTCAGTCCACCGGGATACCCTGTTTTTCCCAAGCCGCCTTTTCAGGTTTTTGACTTGTCGGGTGTACAGTCTTTTATATATATATATATATATATATATATATATATATATATATATATATATATATATATATATATATATATATATATATATATATATATATATATATATATATATATATATATATATATATATATATATATATATATATATATATATATATATATATATCCCTAATTTTTGGCCGAAACTTTTTGGTTCGCCGAGATGCCCTTATTTTTGCCTAGGCCAGTCAACCTAGCAGGTTGTTTTTATGCGTAGTATCTTTTAATTATGTTCACAATCATGGGGTGTGGAAGATCCTCACCTTCCATGGTGGTAAGTATCATTTCACTTCCTGTAAATACCTTCTTGATTACAAATGGCCCTTCGTAGGTGGGAGTCCATTTTCCCCTGGGATCACCTTGCGGTAAAATGATGCGCTTTATTACCAATTAACCAGTCTGATATACCCGATGCTTGATTTTCTTATTGAAAGCTTTAATCATACGCTTCTGATACATTTTACGGTGACAAATAGCCGCAAGCCTCTTCTCATTAATTAAATTCAACTGGTCCAGCCTAGTCTGAATCCATTCGTTTTCGTCCAAGTCTGCATCTTTCATAATTCTCAAGGAAGGAATCTGAATTTCGACAGGTAAGACAATCTCCATACCATAGACCAGAGAGAATGGGGTTTCCCCAATTGATATCCAATATGAAGTTAGATAAACGTGAAGATAAAATGGTAACATATCGTGCCAATCTTTATATGTCATTGTCATCTTCTGTATAATTTTTGTAATGTTCTTATTGGTGGCTTCCACTGTGCCATTCATCTTCAGTCGATACAGAGAAGAGTTATGATGCTTGATCTTGAACTGCGTGCAGAGTTCTATAATAATAGTATTGTTCATATTAGTACCATTATCCGTGATAATCCTTTCGGGGATACCATACCGACATATAAGGTTGTGTTTAATGAATAAGGTAACAACATTCTTAGTAACAGAGAAAAACGAGGTTGCTTTGAACCACTTTGTGAAGTAATCAATGGCAACGAGGTTGAAGCGATTCCCATAGGAAGAAGTAGGTTTGATCTCTCCAATCATATCAATGCCCCACATTGCAAACGGTCAATGAGCAGTCAAGACATTCAGAGGTACTAGAGGCACATGTACTTTGTCATCATAGATCTGACACTTGTGACAAGTTCTTGAATGGTGATGACAGATGGTTTCCATAGTCGATCAATAGTAACCCGCTCTCAGAATCTTTTTAGCCATAGTATGTCCACTGGAATGAGTACCAAAGATACCTTTGTGCATATCTTGCATAATCTTCTCCGCCTCTTTCTTGTCCATACAACGAAGCAGAGTCAAATCATGGTTACACTTTTACATAATTCTGTTACTCAGGAAGAATTTGGCTAAGAAGCTCCACAGGAATTTCTTGTTATTTATAGATGCTCCTTTAAGATACTCTTGAGCCTCAAGATATCTTTTCACTTAATGAAACTAAGGATTCTCTTCTACTCCGTCAGTGTCAACTTCGTGGAAGTGTGATGGCTCGTCTAGCTTTTCAATAGTAATTCTGGGAGCCTCATTGTCGCATCTAACTTTAAACATAGACGACATGGTTTTTAATGCATCTGCCAACTGCTTTTCTTCTCGTGGTATGTGCTCAAAAGTAATTTCCTTGAAGTATGGGATTAAGGTAAGAACATGTTTTCTATATGGAATGAGATTATGGTGCTTAGTATCACATTCCCCCTTAATCAGGCTGATTACCAGGGCCGAGTCTCCATAAACACTCAAGAAATTGATTCTTAGGTCATTAACAACTTTAATACCCATGATGCATGCTTCGTATTCAACCATGTTATTGGTACATCCAAAGCATAATCTGACGGTGAAGGGTGTACGACAACCTTGAGGAGAGATGATTACAACGCCAATTCTATTTCCAAGTGCGTTAGAAGCTCCATTAAAAACCATAGTCCATCGGGGTCCTGGCTCAGGTCCTTCATATGGTCCGGGTTCTTCACAATTTCTAACTAGCATAATGTTCTCATCCGGGAATTTGAAGTTCATGGATTGGTAGTCGTCTACAACTTGATGCGCCAAACGGTCTACCAATACAATTCCTTTGATTGCTTTATAAGTGGTGTACTGAATATCGTATTTTGTTAAGACCATTTTCCATATGGCTATTCTTCCGGAGAGAGAGAGGGTTTCTCGAATATGTACGTTATGGGATCTATCTTAGAGATCAACAAACTAGTATGGGTCAACATATATTGTCTTAGTCGGCGAGCAGCCCATGCCAAAGCACATAAAGTTTTCTCGAGCAATGAGTATCTTATTTCAAAATCGGTAACCTTTTTGCTAAGGTGGTATATTGCATGCTCTTTTCGACCAGACTCGTCATGCAGCCCCAGTACACACCCCATGGAGTTCTCTAACACTGTTAAATACAAGATCAGAGGTATCCCTTCAACTAGTGGCATTAGAAATGGAGGTTCTTGGAGTTACTCCTTGATTTTGTCAAAGGCTATCTGACAATCGTTGTTCCATTTTACTACATGGTCTTTCATCAACAACTTAAAGATCGGTTTACAAGTAAGATCAAATGAGAAATAAGTTTGGCAATATAATTCAGTCATCCAAGGAAACCTCTGACTTTCTTCTCAGTACGAGGAGGAGGCATTTCTTGAATATCTTTGACTTTAGAGGGATCAACCTTAATACCTTTACCGTTGACAACAAAACTCGGGAGTTTACCGGATCTCACCCCAAAGGTGCACTTGTTCGGATTCAATCTCATCTTATAGTTCTTCAGTCTCTCAAACAACTTATGTAGATGGTCCAAATGCTCTTCTTCAGTCTGTGATCTGGATATCTATCATCGATATAGACCTCTATCTCTTGATGAATCATGTCATGGAACAAGGCTACCATAACACGTTGATATGTTGCACCGACGTTCTTTAACCCAAAAGGCATAACCTTGTAGAAGAACGTGCCCCACTATGTAACAAAAGTAGTCTTTTCCAGCTCTTCAGGTGCCGTCTTGATCTGATTATACCCTGAAAAACCACCTATGCAGGAGAAAACCTTGTGCTGAGCGGTGTTGTTGACCAAAACATCAATATATAGAAGCGGTAAGTCATCTTTAGGGCTCGCCCTATTCAAATCCCTGTAGTCTATACACATATGTACCTTGCCATCTTTCTTCGGTACAAGAACCACATTCTTAACCAATTGAGGATATGATGTCACTTCTAAGAACCATGTGTTGAACTGTTTCATTACCTTAGCTTTGATCTTCTCTGATATCTCAGGATGCATGCGACAAACCTTCTTCTTTATCAGAGCACAACCCTCTTTCATCGTCATATGGTGAACCACAATATCGGTATCAAGCCCTGGCATGTCTTTATATGACCAAGTAAATAACTCAACATATTCATACAACATCAATATTAACCTATTCTTAACACTATCCTCTAAGTTGGCGCCTATCTTGACTTCTTACTTGTCAGTTTTAGAACCCAAGTTTACCACCTCAACTGGTTCTTCATGTGGCTGAATAGCTTTGTCTTCTTGCACTAACAGTCTAGCAAGTTCTCCATGTATCTCACAATCTTCCTCACCTTCGTCCTCAGCTTGGTAGATCGAATTTTCAAAGTCATAAGTGGAAATATCAGAATCGTTATCAACGAGAGCCAGAGTGGATGTGGATATGCAATGTATTGTGTGGGTGAGTGTAAGATCACATAGCTATTTGAAAGTGATAAAAGTAAAAAGAAAGACAGAGAGCACAAAATTTGAATGCAAAATGTCCAATGCTTTATTAAATGAAAATATGTTTATGAAATGACAACCCTTAACAAATGAACCGTTGTGCCCCGGGTAAGGCACAAGGCTTAAAGTCATTGTTCAAATATTACAAAGCCAAAACTTGAAAGCAATAAAAAACAGAAATGTAGCTATTACTCCTGATTACAAGAGAAAGTGATAACGTCTTCCGCCTTCCAGTTGCTGAGCCTGTTGCTAATGGTAGGAAAGATCCAGCTGTCAAAGTCATAATCACTGTGAGCATCTCCTATTACGTTGACTTTGTTGTTGCTGATGTGAAATGGAGGTCTTCCAGCTCGAGCGCGACGAACAGCCCTCTGAACCTCTACAGTGAAACCCAAACCAAACTTTTCAAATTTATAGGGGATGTCAGGAAGCTGACCCCAAATAGTACAACCACCTTCTTCTATAGTGGCTTTAGCATCTTTCAATGAAGCCATCTTGGGCGGAACCCTAGTAACTTTGCGAATGGAAGAGACATATTCAGTTGAGGCAGGAGGGATGACTTCAAAAGATTGACAGGGAGTCTCGATGAATTCGCCGTCCATCTCTACATACTGGAAAGATTTCAAGTGGCTATTCATATAATCTTCTTCACCGCAAATAGTAACAATCTTTCCGTTCAAAGGATATTTTAATTTCTGATGTAGGGTAGAGGTGACAGCGCCTATCCCATGGATCTAGGGGGTCCTAGTAAGCAGGAATAAGCTGGTCGAATATCTATTACATAGAAGGTAGATTCAAAGATATGCAAACCCACTTTGATCGGAAGATCCACATCCCCGTGTCCCATCCTTTTTGACCCATCAAAGGCTAGAACTATAATATTGCTGGGTTTCAGTATGACCCCTTCGCAATCAAGTCTGTCAAGAGCGCCTTTTGGTAGAACATTTAACGAGGAACCAATATCAACCAGAACATGAGCCAGAGTAGTGCCCCTGCATTCAATGGAGACGTATATAGCCTTATTGTGGTTTCTTCCTTCCAAAGTCATATCAACATTAGAGAAACCTAATCCATTGTCCGTTGTTAAGCTAGAAATATAACTTCCAAATTGATCGGCATAAATCTCTCGTGCTACGTGAGCAGTCTTCAAAAATATCACTAAAGCCTGTGCATGGGCTTTAGAACACAATAGCAGGGATAACATAAAGATCTTGGATGGGGTCTACCCCAACTGTTCAACAATTTTGTAGTCACTCTTGCGGATAATATTCAATACCTCTTCCAACTCTTGTCTAGAGGTGTCTTCAACTATAGCTTCCTTAGCTGCCTCCGTCTGGGTAGGCTCTATCATTTTCTCTTTACCCCGAGTTTTAGCGGTTGACTCAGTGGCTGTAACTCTAAAAAGTATAGCAATAGTCTTCAGAGAGATTTCCGGAGAGAAAACCCTTCTGCTTATAGTAACCTTACTGATTCCAGCAATAATGTCCGTGCTGGGATCATCAGCTTCAGTAACTTCATCTTCAACAGTTGGTAGCTCTTGTTTGACGTCACTGTAGTAAACGTCAGATCCATAGTTCCAAGGAATAGCTTTATCCGAAGAATATGGGATAGGTCCAGGTGTAGTGATGATCAGAGGAGAAACTTTTAGATTGATAGTAATCCTTATATGACCATCAGCAGAAAGAACCTTTTCGATCATAATTATATGCTTATTAATTATGTGTTGAATGCCTTCCTTCAGTAATTTGCAGCCATTGGGTTGGGTTGGGTTGCATAGTAGTAACATTTTTCAATACAACCCGGAAATAAACCGATATGTAGCAGATTCTTCTTGATTATTGGTAGAGAAGTAACCAATTCAATTATAGTAGCCACATAAAGAACATCGTCAATTGCACTTATGCCTTTGTCATTCTTCGACATAGGCGCAGTAATTACATTTGGGGTCTCCGGATGATCAAACTCAATCTCCTTGTTGTTAATCATGTCCTGAATTTTCTCTTTCAGGGTCCAACAGTTGTTAGTGTCGTGCCTAGGACTATTAGAATGGTAGGCGCATTTCGCATTCAGATTGTACTTAGGAGATGAGGTATTGGGATTATGAGGAGGATACCTTAGCGTAATCAGTTCCGCTTTTAGTAAATATTGTAATGCCTGAGACAATGGCATATTAATATTGGTAAACTGCCTTCCCAGAGCGTCTGGCCTACGCCTATTTCCCTATTATTGTTGAACAGGCGCAGGGTTAGAAATCAATACCGCTCCCACAGACCGATTGCGGTCATTTTTGCCACGACCCTTCTAGCCATAAACAACATCAGTCTCTTTATTACCACTGAATGTCTTGTTTACAACACTTGAAGATGCAACCACTTGAATTTTTCCACTCTTGATACCACTTTCAACTTGTTCTCTAGTTAGAATTAGCTCACTAAAACCAGATGAATAACTCCCAATCAGATGATTAAAGAACGGATCTGTTAGAGTACCCATGAACATATTAACTATCTCCTGGTAAGATATGGGAGGTTGCACACTTCCAGCTAAGTGTCTCCACTTCTTGGAATATTCTTTGAACCCTTCATTTGAACCCATAGTCATGTTATGTAATTGCACGCGAATTGGTGCAAGGTCAGCATTGTATTGATACTGCTTGTAAAAGCAGCAGCCAAGTCTTCCCAAGTGAGGATGTTGGTTCCCTCCAGCTGATAGAACCACTCGAGTTGTGTACGTGACAAACTTTCTTGTAAGAAGTGAACCCATAACTTTCTATCAGTATTATGGGGTTGGATCTTCCAAACATAGGACCTTAGATGAAGTTTCGGACAAGACACACCATCATATTTAGAAAAAGCAGGGACTTTGAACTTGTGAGGGATAACCACCCCCAGAATAAGTCAAAGCTCTCTGAATTCCAATCCAGGCACTTTCTAGATTTCCATAGCCTTAAGACGGTCTTCTAGCTGCTTGTATCTGTCATCAACAGGAGGATACTGTTCATCAGAATAGTCTTTGTCCTCAGGTATCTTACCAGAACCAAGGTTGCTTCCACCTTCAGCCCTGATACTTCTACCATCCTCCTCTTGGTTTCCGTCTTTATCAGAGGTGATATTAGCAGTTTGAACTGGTTTAGCAGGACCTTTGAATCTTCTTCCCATGTTGAGATAGCAATTGGCTTCTGAGTCTTCTTCTTTTTAGCGATTCGCGCCATCATATCTTTCTGTCCTTGAGCTAGGTTCAGGGGGGTCTCCTGGAATTGGGCATTTTGAGGTTGAAGTTCCTTAACAGTTTGTTCAAGAGCCATCTTTTACTTAAATAAATAGCAAGAAGATGAGAAAACCTGTATGGGAAAACCTGGTATGTAATGATGCATGATATGTAGATGCAATGTTTTCAAGAATTGTTGTGGGATTTAAATTTATTTAAACAAAAGGAAACAAGAAAATTTTTAGTAACTAGCTCGAATTATAATTATTTTTAATAAAAAGAGTTACAAAATAGAAAAAAAAAAATTCAAGTCTCCCATGGACGCCTCCTCTTTGTGTTGACATATGCGTTAAGGCTTTGTTCTTCTTGGATTCGTTTTGTCAGCTCCAACACTTTCTTCTCACTAGCATAAAACTGAGCTTTGAAGGTATCTCTTTCTTCCTTTAGTTCAATCCAAGACTTATGTAGTTCTTCGAAGTCAGTAGGCATATCAGGATGAAGAACGGTATGAGGAACATCCCCTTCAACAATAGGCTCTACAATCACAGGTAGGATATCAGGATATGGAATTTTGAGATTTTGAGCATGAGACCGCCCCCATCTGAGGTAAGACTCCAGAGGAATGGAATTATTGTGTCCCAAAGTCTTGCTATCAATCTTATTGATCGTTCCCCAAGCACGTATAAACCTTTGATGGTAGTTTTAAGGATTGTTCTCATAGTCAAATATAATACCCTGGATGAGCATATCATGAGGGTCGTACCTTCGAGCATAACCAAACTGACGCAGAGCTAGAGAAGGGTTCCCACAATGATCAATAATAGTGACATCTGTCTGAGATCGAGAACACCAATGAATATCTGCATGAGTGAGTGACATCAACCTTTGAGACCACCTCAAACCTTGTTCGTTCTTTATCATTGATCGGGGCAGGTGCAAAATAAACCACTTGGACAATAGAGGTATGCAACACATAAGAGTTCCTCGCCTCTTCATAGTACGAGTGTGGAGTGAATGCAGGACATCTCCAAGCAAAGTAGGTACCAGATTATGAGTGAAAAATATTTTGATGGAATTCATATGTATGACTTGGTCCGGATTAGGGAATAATGCCAAACCATAGATCAGTAAAGCCAAAGTATCCTTAAAAGCACGAAGATTCACGACATCTAGAAACCACTGAGCCTTCTCTAACAGAAATTTAGGAGAGAAACCCTTGACTCCATTCCCTGTTTCCCAATTAGATACGATGTTCGGTCGTTTCAGATGCAGGGCTACTGCAACGTCTTCAGGTTGCAGAACTTGCTCTAAACTGGTGAAAGCTATCTGATCAAGAATAGGAACTTCGAGAAACTTCGAGAATTCTTCCATTGTGGGTACCAATTGATAATTTGGTAAGGTAAAACAGTGATGCTTAGGATCAAAGAACTGGAAAAGAATGCTCATCATGTCTTCCTGAAAGCCAATAGTAACCAGACTGAGTAGGTGACCATGTCTCTCGGTGAACTGAGAATTGTTAGGAACCCTTGAGACTAATTCCTCGAGATTGGAAGGTATCCTTACGAAGTTGATCCGGATAGTATTCCTATGACTGGTGGCCATGACCCTGCAACACAGAACAAAGATAAATCCCTTAGATCCTTGAAAAAGTTAGTCATGAGGATGTTATGATGACATGATATCATGTTCAAATAGATAATCAAACACAAGCAAAGCACACAAAGTACTTAGGTTTAAGGCCTTCATGGGGTTTGTAGGTAAGTACCCTCTTGAAGTTTAGTTGGCTCAACTTGTCCTAAAGAAGTAACCGGATTCTAGGGATCTCAACATCACTAATTTTTCCTACAAGTTTCATCTAGCACGGCAACTGACTTGCCACCAAACAAAACTCGAGAGTCGAATATCAATGAGTGTAGTATCGAGTATCAACCAACTTCAGACTGCACCAAAGTCGACTATCTCACTACCTTCTAATGGCTAAGTTGGGTCAATTAAGATTCTAAAGTCAGTTAGTGCTTATGACACCATGTGGTAGCCTAGTATGCTCCCCGACTGACTCGAGGGATACCAATAAAACCAATGTGTCACACTAATGTAGCCATCACTTCAACCATATCGATATATGCCGTATAGTTCCCATGATCTATTGCTACTTACCTAAAATTGTTCCAGATCCGGGTATAGGATCTTTACAAGAAATAAAACCCAAACAAACCTTTTAAAACTAAAGCAGGCAAATCAAACAAGGAAAGCATTTAAAATTATCTAACTCTAAGATAACCCCACTTTTAGTTCTCCTCAGCAGAGTCTCCAGTTCAGTAATACAGTGGGAGAACTGACTTCTTTTGTGTTTTATCACAAATGTGCGGATAGCTAGAGTCGCCACCAACTTTTCTTTTATCTAATAAAGAAAGGGTGAAAAGAACGGGAAAGACCTTCGAGATTTTATTGAGTTCGAGGGGTAGGTTTTGAAAAAGGAAGGTGTTAGCTCCCTTTTCATTCGTAGTTATCTACGGGCTCTTAATTGCTAGCTCACTTTGTTTGAAAATGCTTTGTGTTCATGTGTTTGAAAATATTTTGAAAATGCCTAAGTACGACAACTTTGTAATGATTCTTGAATAAGTTAAGAATGCGCACATAGTGTTTTTTTTATAAATATTTCAGAGAAAAGTGTTTTGTGTAAAAGAGTTTTGTTTTTGTGAGCAAGCGATTACGAGATATCTACCTACTCAAAAGTATTTCGTGTTATTTTCCTTCTCTTTAGATAGTTCTATCCTACCATTAGTTAGTAGGAAGCCCTATCGTTGGATGCGAAGGGACAAGCGCGAGTCATCGTACAATCATAAAGGCAACTTGTAGGGGCTCTTTAGCAATTTATCGTAAGGGACTAAGATCTTTTACCGAAGGAAGCATCATAAAGGTCATCGAGGGACTATGATCTTTTTAACCGGGGGTCTTTGCTAAAGCGTCCCCATGTTCGAGGGACATGGCTGATTTTATTCGAAGGCAACAAGTGACATTACCCTAGAGGTGAGTGTGTGAAAAATAGTTCAATTTATTTATTTTATCTTGATTAGGGTTATCTAGCGTTTTGTTTTAGATCTTACCATGCATGCCTAGTTACTATACAGTAATATGGAAAGCGGTAAGTTGCCGAAAGTAAACCTGGATTATTACAAGGCTTCTGGATTAGGGGTACAAAACCATAAAATCGGGGAAAAAGAAAGTAAACCCTAATTAACTATTACATACTGTAGCCGATACATAATTTGGAAAAACTAATGCAAAAGTAATAAAGTGTGTGAAGATTATAAAAAAAAAGAGAGAAAGAAAATTGAAAATGGTTTTGTGATCGTTTTATGATTAATCTAAAAAAAACCCTAATTGATTTTAATTTAGAAAAATAATTAATTAATTTAAAAACCTAATTTGATTTAACTAATTAAACCCTATTACAAAGTTAAATTAATTTAATTAATTAAAAAATAAAATTAATTTGATTAACTTAATTAAAAAACCTAAGTCTAAATTAATGTTAATTTAAAAGAGGTTAATTAAATTATGTTAAAAAAAGTTAAAGCAAAATAAAAAAGGGATTTGGGTCTGTGATAAAGCAAACCGGAGGGTCCAAGGTGAGAAAAATCAGTAGGCTCAAAGCTGCAAGCCCAAATCCTGCATGAGATCCAGTGGGGACAGTTCTAGGAGGTTCACCGTAGGCGTGTAAATCTGGGGCGTCAGATCTGAACTTGTGGAGATCTGATGGTGATGAGATGAGAGCTCATGGTGGACGCCTGAGCTGGCTTGCATTGGATCTGTAAAAATCAAAAAACATAAAAAAATTGTTTCGCGCCAGGATCGAACCCGTGTATCGGCATAACAATGACTTAGAGGCGAGCATGCTACCACTGGGGTGGCCATACATCCATTAACCTATGTTAATTCATAAATATATAATGTAAAATAAATTCCAAAAATCAGACAAACAAATACGCGCGCATGAGTGGGACCCTTGTATTTTGTATGGACCAATAGTATGAAGGAGAACTGCCATGCACTTTGACCACCGGTCAAACACCCTAGATGGTGGTTTCTGGTTGTCTTCTATGATTGGACAAAAACCAAAAACTTGCGAAATCAATCAAAATGAAAAAGAAAATAACTCTAGTTGACTAATTAAGGCCCTACGATTTTAGTGGTATGGTTAGCTTGGTCTAAAATTGTCTGCATCGTGAGATCTGAAGCTTCAAAAGCTTCGTGCCTATACAATGGCATGATTCTGTTTCTGCACCAAAACTTACACGCAAGAAGTTAGGATAATTCTAATAATGCATATGAGTCATGCTGGCATGTTAACAATGACTGAAATAGTGCTAAACCTTAAAAATCAAAACTCACCAATTTACCAATGGGAGTTCACGCAAGGAAGGGTTCCGAGGTTGATTTGTGATGGATAAGGACCGATATCAACTCCTGGAAGCTTCAGGAAGATGATGTGAAGCTCAAAATTGGTTGAGAGGGGCTGGAGAGTAGGGTTTGTCTTTTCCCTAATCTTTGGAATTTTTGAGAACTTTTTAGGGGTGTTTTGAGGCAGCTTTAACTTGTGTTGTTGGTATGGTCTTATTAATATATATAGGACATGAGATTAGGTCAAAATTTGTGGTACAAATCTTTGTGGTTTATGATGAAAAGATATGATTTTCAATTATGTGAAAACTTTCTATTTTGATCAATCTTGCACCAATCACTCTTGCACAAATTTTCCAGCTTGTATATGCAATCTTGGGCCTCCAATATGATTGAAACAAAAGCCTTGCACGCCTAACTCATTAACCTTACATTTTATTTGATTTTATTTTGAATTTAAATGAATGAAAATAAAAATAAAAATAAATAAAATCACAAAAATTCATGAATTCATTTAGAGGTCCTTAGATATGTCATAAATATGTTTGGATCTGAAAACTTAGGCCCAATAGGTTAAAATTACAAATTTGCTCAATTTGGAATTCATGGATTTGCCCAAAATTTCCCAACTTGCAATGGTCATAACTCTCTCGATATTCATCTTTTGAAAGTGATCTTTGACTTTTTGGAAAGATCAAGATGTCATATACAACCTCTATGTTTTTAATTTTTGCTTTTGAAGACTTTATCTTGATGTAAGTTGCCTTGACAAAAAGTGTCTTTTTGTTGACTTTTTAAATGACCTGTAATGTATTGGCTTATATCTCTCAAATGATGCATTTTTTGGACTTGAGCTTAGTGATACAAAGTTGTAGAGAATTGAATTCCCTTAAAAATGAGATTTGGTTGGGGAAAAGCTAATGAAGCATGTGAAAGTTATGCCTGGTCAAAGTTCAGTTGACTTCTCCTAAGGAAACCCTAGTTTGATAACTTTTGACTTTTGATGACTTAAGGGATTTTATTGAGGAATCATGATCAAACTTTGATCAAATGATGAATGTGACTTCAAAGTGTTGTTGTTGACCAAAAATCTTGAAGTTTTACTATATGTTGACCATAATTGACTTTTGACCCAATACAATTGATTTTCATTCATCTGAGCCATTGACTAAGCAAATTTATGATGCAAGGCTTGAAACTTGACATGATAATTCATGAAGGCCTATGGAGAACCATGGAAAACACTTGAGACCTTGAGAATCTAATCTTCCTTGTGAAACACAAAACCCTATTTGTGTACCCATTTCTTAGAAGGAGAGTTTGTCTGATCAATTCTTGCGCCAACTTGAGCATTTGAGGACCTTATGCGAATGTATTGAAGAAAAATGGGAGGGAAAATTTTGGGGTTCAACACGGGTCATATCAGTACCCAGTGTAAAAAACCAAGGAAGGATGCTACTTCCCAGACCAATGGTAGAGTTTTTGTGTTGAGTGGATTAGAGGAATATATGAAGGACAACTTGATTCATGGTACTTGCTTCATTAACTATGTTAAATTGGTTGCTATTATTGATACTAGTGATACCCATTTGTTTATTTCACGTGAATGTGCTAACATGTTGGGTTTGAAATTGTCTGAAATGAATGGTAGTATGGTAATAGATACTCCTTCTAGTGGTTCTGTTACTACTACTTATTTTTGTTCGAAATGTCCCTTGACTATCTGTGGCAAGAGTTTTATGATAAATTTGGTGTGTCTACCCTTACACCAAATCGATGTTATCCTTTGGATGAACTGGTTGAAGTTCAACTATGTTTATATCAATTGTTATAATAAGACTTTGGTGTTCCATAAGTTTGGTGATAATGGAGAATTGATGTTGTTGACCACTAAGCAAGTGAATGAACTTTTAGAAGATAAAGCCTTGATGTTTGCAATGTTTGCATCGTTGAAAGTTGATGGTAAAGATGCGAATATGGAATTATCGGTTATGTGTGAATTTATAGAGGTGTTTCTAGATGACATTAGTAATTTACCTCCTAAACATGAAGTGGGGTTTTCAGTAGATTTGGTTCCAGGTACGAGTCCAGTATCGATGGCTCCTTACAGGATGTCGGCTTCTGAGTTGAGCAAGTTGAAGAAACAACAAGAAGAGATGCTTGAGAAGAAGTTCATAAGACCGAGTGTTTCACCTTGGGGTACGCTTGTGTTATTGGTCAAGAAGAAATATTGAAGTATGAGACTGTGTGTATATTATAGATAGTTGAATAAGGTGACTATTAAGAATAAGTATCCACTTTAGAGGATCGATGATTTGATGGATCAGTTGGTGGGTGCTTATGTTTTGAGCAAGATTGACTTGAGGACGGGTTATCATCATATTTGAGTTAAACCAGATGATATTATGGAGACGGCTTTTCAAACGAGGTGTGGTCATTATGAATACACTGTGATGCCATTTCGTGCATCTAACGCGCCAAGTGTTTTCATGCAGTATATGAATATAACTTTTCATTCCTACCTGGATAAGTTTGTAGTAGTCTTTATTGACGATATTCTAATCTATTCTAAATCAAAAGAAGAGCATGTCGAGCATTTTCGAATTGTGTTACAAGTGTTAAAGGAAAAACATTATATGCAAAGTTGTCGAAGTATGAATTTTGGCTAAATGAAGTTATTTTTCTTGGGCATGTGATTTCTATTGGATGGATAACTGATATTCAAAGTTTTCTTGGTTTGGAAGGTTAATATCGAAGATTCATTGAAGGATTATCTAAGTTAGCATTACTTGCTGATGCAAAATGGGCAAGTTGTTGCTTATGCTTCAAGACAACTCAGATTTCATGAAAGGAATTATCCTACACATGACTTAGAGCTAGAAAATGTGGTGTTTATGTTGAAGATTTGGAGACATTACCTTTTTGGTTCTAAATTCAAAGTGTTTTGTGATCAGAAAAGTTTGAAGTACTTGTTTGATCATAAAGAATTGAATATGAGACAGAGAAGGTAGCTTGAGTTGTTGAAAAACTATGACTTTTCTTTGAATTACCATCCTGGTAAAGAAAATTTAGTTTCTCATGCATTGAAGTTGCTGCCGATGTCGATGATTATGGTTAGAGAGTTAGAGATGATGAGACAAATTAGGAATATGAATCTAGTATGTGAAGAGACTCCCGAAAGAATGAAGTTGGGAATTTTGAAACTGACTAGTGGTATAATAGAAGAGATCCGAGAAGGTCAAAAATATTATTTGAAGTTGGTTGACCAGTTGGTCTTGATTAACCAAGATAATGGAGGTGAGCTCAAATTTGATGATAATGGTGTGGTAAGGTTCAGAAATAGGGTGTGTGTTCCGGATATTCAAGAACTTAAGAGAAGTATACTCGTAGAAGGACATCGAAGGAGGTTCAATATTCATCTCGGTGCTACGAAGATGTATCAAGACTTGAAGAAGTTATTTTGGTGGTCTGGTATGAAGAAGGAGATCGCTAAGTTTATTTATGCTTGTTTGACTTTCCAGAAGTTGAAGATTGAACATCAGAATCTTATGGGTCTTATGCAACCTTTGAGTATTCCAAAGTGGAAATGGGACAGTGTTTCCATGGACTTTGTGTCATGTTTTACAAAGACTGCTAGAGGAAATATTAAATTTGGGTGATTGTGGATAGGTTGACTAAGTTGACTCATTTCTTATCGATGAAGATCAATCATCCTATGGACAAGCTAGCCGAGATGTATATTGATGAGATTGTGAAGCTACCTGGAATACCTTCGAGTATTGTGTCAGATAGAGATCTGAGGTTTACGTAGAAATTTTGTAATGGTTTGAAGAATGCTTTTGGTACTAAGTTGAAGTTGAGTTCTGCATATCATCCGCAAACAAATGGCCATACAAAGAGGACTATCTAATCTTTGGAGGATTTGCTGAGGGCTTGTTTGCTAGAACAAGGGGGATCTTGGGATAGTCACTTACCACTGATTGAGTTTACTTATAATAACAATTTCCATTCTAGTATTTGGATGACACAATATGAAGCGTTGTACGGTAGGAGGTGCAGAACTCCATTGTGTTGGTACGAGTCAGACAAGAGTGTTGTACTTGGACTTAAGGATTTACAAGAGACAACTGAAAAGATAAGAATGATCTAAGAGAAGATGAAAGCTTATCAGAGTCATCAGAAGAGTTATCATGATAAGAGGAGGAAGGATATCGAGTTTTAAAAAGATTTGTGATACGGTGGAAGAACTGACTTGGGTGTTTTGCGTTTCATTGCAAATGTTGCCGTTAGCAACAGTCGCCTTTGATTTTTCTTTTATCCAAAAGGAAAGGTGAAAAAGCACATGAAAGACCTTTAAGATTATTTCTTGAGTTCGGGGGGGTAGATTATAAAAAGGGAAGGTATTAGAACCCTTTTCATCCATGGTTTTCCATGGGCTCTTAGTTACTTGCTAGATCACTTGATTTTGTTTGAAATTGTGTTTTGTGTGGTTTTTGAAAGTATTTTTAAAAAGAGGCAATTTTTTAGGCAAATGTTTTAATGATTCTCGTTCGTAAGAATGTATACAAAGTGTTTGATCTTTTGAAAATGTTTTTAAGTTTTGAAAGATGTTTTGAAAGTGTTGGTGTTTGTTTTTGAGAATAGCAAGGCTGTTTTGTTTTGAAAGTGAACAAGTAACTAGGGGAATTCTACCTACTCAAAAGTCTTTCATGTTCATTTCCTCTTTCCTTTGACATTGTTATCTCACCATTGATTTGGTAAGTAACCCTATCTTCGGATATAAACGGGACGGGCGTGGGTCATCGTATAACCATGATGAGCAATGTTGCAAGGTATCTTAGTATTATCTTTTAGGGACTAAGATCATTTGAAAGGCAACATGGATAACGTCATCGAGGGACTATAATCTTTGTATTTTGCTTGTTTTTGCTAAGATACCTCACATGAATAATATGGAAATTTTTGCAAGCCAACCAAGTGGATTTACCCTAAGTGGTGCTTGTGTGCAAGTGTATTGTTTTCATGCTTGGTTTTGTCTTTGATTAGGGTTTTCTTGATTGGTTTTAGTCTTACCATACATCCTTGTTACTAACATTTTTACACAAGCGATAAATTGCAGAATTTAAAATTACTACGCTATTACAATACTTGTGGGAGGGGGTGTACAAATTACAAATGGGGATTGCTAAAAGATAATTATCTATTACAACCATATTGAATTTGAATAAGTAAGGTACAAAAATGAATAAATATACAAGAATATAAATGTAAATAAAATGGATATTTTGTTTGGATTTTTTAGAAAAGGGTTTGGTTTTAAACTAATTAACTAAAAGAAAATAATTAATTAAAATAGTAAAAAAATAAACCTAAATTTACTAGGAAAAGAATTTAAATAAAACCCTAATCTAAATATTAATTGATTAAAGAGAAATTAAGTTTGTAAGAAGAATATTTTTGGCATTTTTGTCTTAAAAATAATTTATAGTATTATAAAATACTTTTGATCTTTTCATATATTAAAATAATATATTTTAATTGTGTAAAAGAAAATAACTATAAAAAACTAGTTTCTAGTTAAATTTACAAATCAATTAGTAAAATAAATAAAGTATGATTAAATAAAATAATTTTTTTTGTAAAAAATAAATAAACTATATCAAAATATAAATCTAATGTTTTTATATTTTTTCTGATTTTTTTAGTATTAGATAAAATATTTAAGGAAACAAATAAATAAAAGTTGAGAAAAAGAAAATAATATGGGTCAGGGGTGTGAATAGCCAGCAAGGAGGGTCAGAAGTAAAAAATATAAGGCCCAAGGGGATGAGGCCCAACGCTGCAAACAAATGACAAAAAATATGAAAAAAAGTGAGAAAACAAGTAAAAGGGTACCACTGGGCTCGAATCCATGTCCCTATAGTCACATGTGCACGCTTCAACCACTGGGGTGGCTATACATCTGTTTATTAATACCAAACCATAAATATATATGGTAAACAAGTTCCTGAAGACAACTTCATCTTCAACCTCACGCCCAGCCTGAACCTCTGTATCTTATTCAATTCTCAATCAAAATGAAAAATGTAAACAGGAAACTTGTGGCAAATTTCCTCACCCATTTCAGAAATCTAAAGCAATAAAATTATAGATCAAAGACAAACATGAATTTTAATGGCCCTAATCTGAACCCTAAAAATTTCAGAAACTTCAATCTTAAAATTCTCTAAGTTCAAGCAACATAAATGAACACTATGGACATGGTTAACTTTAGAGCAGAACACTACAAACATGGTTAACTTTAGAGCAATGATATCTACTTTTTTGTTCACAAATAAACCATTAATGATGCCTGTATGAAGAGTTTAAAGTTGAGATAACTTACCTCAAAACTGGAAATCGTTTTCTACAAATGAGGACTCCTCAAGGTGTTGTGATGATTAGAAAAGCTCCACTGAGGTCCCAGGAAGCTAATGCAATGATTAGCTTGGTTGGAGATTGGTTGAAATGATCTGGAGAAGTCCACTTACAGTGCTCTATTTTTGAACTTGGAAATGGAGGAAGATGGTGTTACAGAACTGTAACAGGGGAAGGGATGACTTCTAAATGATGTTTAGAAGCTTTTGGAAGCAAGAAGCCAAGAAACGCACGAGTAGTTTTTGGTTTTGGGATTTTTGGCCAGAATCTGCAACAATGGAAGGGTGAGATGCAAATCTGTGTTCTTGGTCTTTTCAAGGCTCAAGCATGTGTGGGATTTGTGGCAAATAACTTGTGTATGTATAAGAAAAAGGTCTTAGTGCTTGAGAGAGTCAGAAGTACAAGTTATAGGTTGATTGCTATGTTACTTGATTTTGAAGAAAAGTGGGAAAACACGTTTCAATGTGTAGTACAAGCATGGGCTGGGTAATTGTAAGTGTTGAGATCAACTTCTCTTGATTTATAAGAAATGTATGATCAGAAGAGAACAAGTGCGAAGCTCAAGAACAAGTTTTGTGCAAAAAGTTACTTTATCAAAATGGCATTGTGCACTTTCTTCCCAAAATGGATATAAAGCATGGCCTTGCATTGAATTCTTGAATTGATACCTCTAACAGTTGTGCAAGCAATTAATTATGGAGTGCCTAATAAGTTTGAGGCCTGTAAAGTAGAGATTATGCAGCATAGGTTTGAAATTTGAATCTTGTTCATCACAAAATGACTTGTAATTCAAGTGTGAAAATGCTAACTTCATCTCTTCGATTCTCCCTACTAAAAAATGATATCAAGGAGTTCTTAGACATTTTGGAAAGCTTGTAATGTTATATACAACCCCTCTTTGAATCACTTTTGAAAATTCCCCTTGGAACTATATGAAAAAGTTCCATGAAGTTAGGTCAAAATTCTGACCAAATTAGGGCAAAAATTCTCAAAGTGTTTTATTTCATGACCATGTTTTCTTAAAATTATAACTTGAGATCCAAGAAATTTTGGAAGGAGTTATGTAAATAAATGTTGTATATTTCATGGAGATCTACAACTTTCATGTTGAAAGTTTATTTTGAATCATCTTGCATCATGGTGAAAATTTGCTCAAAGTTGTGAAAAAATAAGAAATTTTCAACACTTAGAAAAATTTCTAAGTTTAGAAATTTTAACTTTTCAAAATGAAATCTTGAATTTTTTATTTCTTGATGAATAAGTTTCATATTTTGACACCCTTTGATGAATTGTGATCTTTGACATTTGATTTTGACCAAAAAGTCAAAGTTTGACTTTTTAGTATACAATTGACTTTTGATCAGTTGACTAAAAATTCATCTGTCAATTCATTGGATTTGAGAAATGTTTTGAGCCATTTAATTAGGTCAAAATGATGCAATTGGACTATTGAGATCATGCCTTAAACCAATTGATCATTTGCTAGGTCAAAAATCAGAAATTGCCCTTTCCTAGTCAAAACCCTAATTTTGACCATTTTGCAGATTTGATCAAATTTCTTGAGGAATTGTTATCCAAAATTGATAAAATCATACATATGAGTTTAAAGTGTTGATGTGGATAAAAAATTATGAAGTTTTATTGTAAATTGGCCACAGTTGACTTTTTCCCCAATATAGTTGATTTTTAGGTCAACTGCTCAATTGACTGAGCAAAAGTATGATCCAATGCTTGAAACTTGACATGAGTAATCTTGAGGGTACATAGTGATCCATGAAAGTCATATGGTGGATTGGAAGTTAAAATGTCCTTGTGCAATGTCAAACCCTAATTTTGGTCATGAGTGCTTAAGGAGGTGTCTTGAGCTGATCAACCCTAGTGTAGTCTTGTGCCAAAGGAGATCTTGTGAGAAAATCCTTGATAAAAGAGAGGGAACATTTTGGGGTACAAAAAGATGATAATATGTTTTTGAGAGTTACCCCAGTAACCGATGTTAGTAGAGCTTTGAAGGCGAGAAAACTTACGTTGCAAGGACATTGCCTTAATGAAGGTATTATGGGGTGGACCAACTAGTGAAAGTTGGACTTGGGAACACGAGGATCAGATGGGAGAGTCTTATCCCATGTTATTTTCGTCAAGAAATTGTCGAGGGTGAAAGTTCTTTAAGTGGAGAAGAGTTGTAACACCCTGAATTCTAGATTAATTAATTATTTAATTAATTTAGCATGAATGTACGAGTCATTGCGAAGTATTTGATATATATGATATTTCAGTGTTTTTATGTGAGTCCTTGTGATGATTTATGATGATGAGATGAATATGATGGTTAATATGATGTTCGATGTGATGATATGTATGCTGTAGTGGGAATTTAGATTATCAGGAGAATTTTTAGTAATTTAGAATAATTAGAACAATTAGTTAGAATAATTTTAATTAGATAATGAGAAATAAAATGTGACGTAGAAACTATAAGGACATGGTGGTCATTTAGGAAGAATAAGTGAGGACAATAGTAGAAGATTAATTAAGGATCTAAGGGTTAAGTGAGACAAAATAGAATTGGGATTTTAGAAGTGCTCATTCTGTACGATAGTTTTGGGAAAGGAGTAAGAGGCAGAGCAAAAGCTAGGGCATATAGAGGCGAAGAGGAATCAGAAGCTTGCAATAATTTTAAGGTAACATGTGTTTATCATTGTTATTACAATTGATCTAAGGTCTAGATAAGTGTAGGATGTGTTGGGTTTTGGTGATTTGATGATTAGGTTGCAATTGATGAATTTGTGTTGGACTTGGTGATAATACCTTGTTAAATTTCCATGAGTTTATGTATATAGTGCCTATAATGTTGTATGGTTATAAAATGATGATTATGTGTTGAAGTCTATGAGGATTAGGACTGTTTTGGTGTAAAATCGGAAGATAGTGACTGTTTTTTATGCAGGAAAACCTTGTTCACGTAGAATCTCCAAGTGACGGGATGTGTCGTCGGGCGATGGTGGTGTCGCATGGCCATTGCCAGGCGAAACACAAAGCGATAAAGGGCAAAGAAGAGGAATGTTACTGGAGTGTGTCGCACGGACCATCTTCGGATGGAGCAGACATGAAGGGTGAATTTCCAGACGATTGAGATGGTGTCAAAAATGGATATAGCGTGCTATCGCTCCCACGTCACCGGGCGAGCTGTAACTTGAGTTTTAGAATTCATTTGGAGGTGTCATTCAAAGTGTTTGACAGCTAACGCAGTGAACTTTAGTTAGATGGAATAAAAGGAGAAACAAGAAGTATATTCTCAATAACTAAGTTAGAATGAAGTTAGACTTCCCATGTTAGATTACCATGATGTTTTGTTTATTATGATGATACGATGATGTTATAATGATGTTTGGTTTATTATAATGATATGATGATGTTATAATGATGTTTTGTTTATTTCAATGATATGATGTTGTTGTGATGAATTCATGAATGATGATGCATTTTTACTAGCTGTGGTCGTATTTATTATGTTGTTGTGCATCATGTGTTCATGGAATAGTTTAGTACTTCAGTCCAGTGATGTTGTTAGGACTTCGATCCAGTGAAGACGATAGGATGATATTCTCGTGAAGGAATCAATCCCATAGTGTGGATTGAGTGCAAAATTGTGAAGTGCTCTGGTTCCAAGTGGGTATCGATCCTATTGATGGAGATCTTTAGAGATAACAATGACTAAGTCATCAGTGAAGTTTTGGTACCACATGCGTCTACGATGTTTCATTTCATTATAAGTGATATTGCATAATGTTGTGAATAAATGATTCTTGTTGATAGATAATGTTTTGATGATACATTGTTACATATTGATGTTATTGTGAAGGTGTGAGTATAACATGAGGTTTTGATGATGTGTGATGCCTTTCCTAAGTGCGTGTCTACTATATTTATTCCTTATGTCTTTTATAATAATTATGATTTACTCACCCTTTCTGTTTGGAAATGTTTCCTCTATCCGTGGGTAACTTGTAGGTGATCAGGATTAGCCCGTTGAAGCATTAGAGGATAACGTCAGAGTGTGTTTATTTGCTTTCTATTGAGTAGAGTGGGTCTTGATCTGATATTTAACATCGGGGATGAGATCGTTTGAATTATGAACTTATGTTCTTTGTTTTGTTTCTAAGATGTTAGGTTACCTTTCATGGTAATCTAGTTGTTTTGAATTCTTATTATGAATCATGAAGTATGATGAAGTATTATGAAGTATTATTATAGGATGTGTTTGAACTATGAATTCCGCAGCGAGAAGTAAGAATATGTCTAATAATTGTTATCCATGAAGTATTTTTCTTAAATAATTTTGAAACCCGTGTTACGGAGCATGACTATGTTTGGTATGACACTTACGTGAAGACGTGACCCCCTTTTATGGTTTTAATTTGTTTTATTTTCATAAAAATACATGAGAACTATATGTGGATTTAGAAGGGTGTTACGACAACAATTTTTCTAAAACATGTTTTTTATCCGATGTTGAGCAAGATATCATAACATCTTGATCATCTGTCATGACATGTTCTGCTGTCATTTATTTCAGACAGACGTTGAGGCAAATGTCGTGACATCGTGGCATGTTGTACAACAGGTGCTGCTGTTATTTTTCCTTGAAGATTTGATTGAAAAATATAATATTCTAGTACTCATACAGGCACAACTAATCATGGATATTTTAGGAATAAGTGTAGATTTTATTTTGTTTCATAAAAAGGATCTTTGAGACTTTTTAGGAAACTTTGAAGACTTGTTCCTATTTTTATGTGAAGATCTTGCATCTGATTTAAAACAGAAGATTGGATTTAATTTGAAGAGTCCAAGGCCATTTTGCAAGAGTCTATAAATAAGGACTTTCTAAACCTAAAAAATCAAGAATTAAACAAGAAAAACCATGGGTGCATAAGGGTTGTGCATTTGGGGAGTCTTTTAAGTTCTTTGTGTTTTTTGTTCTTTGTATGTCACTCATGTATTTTTTGATACATTGAGGTAGACTGATTGTTCTCACTCATGAGATTTTAAGCAAAGAGTTTAGTATTGTTATTATTTAATCTTTTAAGAAAAATTAAGTATTGTATTTTAAGTATAATCTTCTATTTGGTTCTTTTGGTCTAGTCACAAGGTTTATGACTTTATGTATCATTGAGGTGATTGGAAGTTAGAGGGGGATCTCATATCTAGAGGTATCTAGGTAAAAGTGGCCTAAGGTAGTGATTAGGTGATAAGTTGTAAACTAGGGTTGGTTTAGCTTTGAACTAATACTATCATAGTGAATTTCCTTCTTGGCTTGGTAGCCCCTTGAGTAGGTTACATTGCTATGAACTGGGTTAACAATTGATTGTGTTGTTTATTTTTCTGCAATTTATTTTCTGCACAATCTCAAGATTTAGCCAATTTTTTTATCAACAAATATTCTAACATCTATCTTGACATTGTATGGTGTTAGGACGTTAGTCTTAACATCTCTGTTGCAAGTGCCAGAATTTCAATTGGTATAAGAGCATACACCTTGTTCTGGTTATTGGGTAAGCTCTAGGGAGAATAATTTTTGGTACTATGGATAAAAAAGGAAGATACAACAACAAATCACCTATGTTAGATGGTTCAAATTATGATTGGTGGAAGGTTAGAATGGTGGCTTTTCTAAAATCCATGGACAACAAAGCTTGGAAGGCTGGTTGAAAGGATGAGATCATCTTGTTAATAAGGACAAAGATGGGAATGTGTCTTTGAAGCCAGAGGAAGATTGGCCTGATGAGGATGATAAATTAGCTATTGGAAATTCCAAAGCCTTGAATTATTTATTCAATAGAGTGGACAAGAATGTTTTCAGGTTGGTTAATACCTCTATTGTAGCCAAGGATGCTTAGGAAATTCTCAGGATAACTCATGAAGGTTCATCTAAAGTAAAAATATCAAGACTTCGGCTTCTCACTTCTAAATTTGAAAATATGAAGATGAATGATGATGAGACCATTCGGGATTATCATATGAAGATTCTTGAAATAGAAAATGCATCTAGAGGCTTGGGAGAAAAGATGTTTCAAGAAAAGCTTGTTTGAAAGATTCTTAGGTTCTTACCTAGGAAATTTGACATGAAAGGTGACAACCATGGAAGAAGCTCATAACATCAACAACATGATGGTTGATGAACTTATTGGATCACTTCAAACTTTTGTGTCAAATTTGATAGATAAAGAAGGTCAAGTTGATCTAGATACTGATGAAGATCTGTCCAATAGAATTGTATTACTTGGAAAGAAATTAAATAGAATTCTAAAAAGAATGGATAGAAGATGAAGACCAAATGTCAGGAACATCTCACCTGACATCAGCAATAATGATGATTCTCATATGTATAGCATACCTGAAGAGAAGACCAATCAAAGAAAAGGAATTTAATGTTATGAGTGTGAAAGTTTTGGTCATATTAAACCATAATGTCCCACCTTTCTCAAGAAGCAAAAAAAAAGGATTTACTATATCTTGGTCTGATGATGATGAGTCAGAAGATGAGGCTAACAATGAGACTACAAAACTATTGATGGCTCTCTCTGGAAGATGGGCGGATAAAGTTGAATCATGTGAGGAAAATGTCCTATATGAAGATATGGATGTGTCATATAAGGATACTCGTGACAGGTGTGAAGATAGGCTTAAGATATAGGAAGAATAAAGGAAGATTATTGATGATTTGGAGAATGATAAGAAGGAACTTTTGTGTATTGTTTCTCATCTACAAAGTGAGGTATCTCTTCTAAATTCCAAGATTGACAAATTTACAAATTCCTTGAGAATGGTGAAAAATGAAACTGGTGTGTTGAAGGAGGCTGGAGATACAAGATTTAATTATCATTCTGATAATAAACAAAAGAAAAGGCTTGAAGAAAACCTCTTCCCTTCTGAAAAGAAGAGAATGATCAATATGTCCAACCAAATGTTTCAACATCCTGGGAGACATGATGTAATTGAATCCCAATCTCAATTCTAATCTTATAATTATGGTAAGCATCGTCATATAAATCCTTTTTGTTATTAATTGTATGGAGATCAAAAATCTTCAATTCATTCTAAGGCTGATCAAGTGAGCAAAGCGATAAATGTTGAAAATAGGTCTACTACCTTTATTGCTCATACTTCCTTAAGATACTCAAATGGATAAGACTGGTACTTTGACAGTGGGTGCTCTAAACACATGACAAGGGTTTAGAAGTTGTTGTTAGATACTAGGCCTTACCCCATAGTTACTGTCTGTTTGGTGATGGGTTTAAAGGTTAAATTAAAGGAGTTGGAGTGTTGATGTGTGTTGGATCTCCTAGTTTAGAATATGTTCTTCTTGTGAAAGGATTAACTGTTAATCTTATTAGCATTAGTCAATTGTGATCCCAAGGACTATTAGTCAACTTCTCAAAATCTGAATGTATGGTTAAAGATGAGAAAGATGTTGTTATGATGAAGGGCATAAGGTGTAAAGACAACTATTATTTGTGGGAATCTCAAATAATTACTTACTCTTCCACATGTTCAATATAATATGAGAATGAAGTGAATATATGGCACTAGAAACTTGGACACCTTCATCTTAAAAGAATGAAGGAAATCATATATGAAGGAGCCATTAGAGGAATGGGTGAGCTCAAGATTGAAGAAAGGAATGTTTGTGATGAGTGTGAAATTAAGGATCAAATCATGATGTCACACCCAATGTTGCAACATTAGACAACTTCCAAAGTGCTAGAACTTGTTCATATGGACTTAATGGGACCAATGCAGATATAAATCTTAGGTGCAAAGAGGTATGTCTATATGGTTATAGATGATTTTTTAGGGTATACTTGGATGAAATTTCATAGAGAAAAATCAGATACTTTTGAAGTCTTCAAAATTTCTGTAAAAGTATTCAAGAGGAGAAGAAGAGTGTGATTGTGAAGGTTAGAAGCTACCATGAGAAGGTGTTTGAGAATGCAAAATTCTCTGAATTTTGTGCTTCTCAAAATATCAGTCTTGAATTTTTTGTTTCCATCACAATAAGATGGACGTGTTGAGCAAACTACCAAGGCCATATAAGAATCCGCTAGAGATATGATTCATGCTAAGAAATTGAATTTGGAGTTTTGGGCGGAAGCTTTGAGTACTGCATGATACATTCATAATAAGGTTACTTTAAGAGGAGGTACTTCAACTTATCTTTATGAGATATGGAAAGGAAGGAAGCCTACAGTTAAATATTTTCATACCTTTAGAAGTAATGTTATTTTTTGATTGACAAAGATAAAAAGGTAAGAAGTATCTCATAAGGAATGAAGGAATATTTTTTAGTTACTCTTCAAACAGAAGATCTTATAGATGTTTTTTAACTTCAAAACTAAAGTTGTTATGGAATCCACAAGTATTGTAATTGATGATTCATTAACTAAAAGAGAGAAGGATGTCGAAGATAATGTTGGAACATCTTTAGTGCAGACAGAGGAGTCAAGAAAAGAAGTAACTTGTGAGTCCACAAGTGTTAATCCAGATAACTCTGAAGTTAGAATTCTCGAGATCAATAAAAGACACTCTAATGAAGTAGACATTATAGAATTCAATAAGGAAATATTAAATTCATGTCTTGTTTCTAAGCTTAAACCAATGATGTGTCCTACTATTAAAGGAAGAAGGATCTTGAATTGCATCATTGGGTCAAAGTGGGTTATTAAATATTTAGATCTAAGTAACATTATGATTTCCTGTTTCGATAAGAAGAAAATAAATGCTTCTGGAAATACTATTGAATCTGAGTATGGTGGAACAAGGAGAGGTTGTTTTCAACTGGCATGGATTGACCAGATGTTGAAGGATCATAATGTCAAACATGATGTCATGACATTACTTTTTGTAGATCTGAATGATATCAGATATCTCATTTAACATGGCTGGAACAAGAATCTTGATTGTCATAATCAACTTATCAAGAATCTTATTGAAGGAAAGGTTATTACTCTAGAGCAACAAGGAGTGATTTACTATTGTGTTTAAAGCAAATCAGGTTGAGAACATAAGCAGTGTGATTGGAAATTTTACTATTGAGGAGTTATAGTAATTACAGATATGGAGAAGCTTAACAAATATTGCATCTTTCCTCTATGTTCTGATGCTTAGGAAGCCTAAGTAAGTTTCTATTAGATAGAACAAATGGTCTCTTCAAGATAGAAGGGCTGGTGATAGCACCATGGAGTGCAGATGGATCTTTGATAGGGGCAAGAGGTGGATGACCACCTGAAGTTGTCCAAGTTTGTGTGTTTCCACTTGAGTTTGTTTCCTTCTTAGATTTTGAAGTGTGTGTTTCCATATGCTATTGCTTGTTTCCATCTGCAATGTATGTGCTTCCAAATTGTGTTTTACATTTACTCTATTTTGGTCAATTTTTGGCTAAAAATGGGGAGTAAAGTGTTAGTGTGTTCTGTTTGTCCTGATGTTATGACGCATGTCTTGACATGTTCATTAGCATGATGATAGGACTGTGCTACTTCTAAGGGGAGGGTAGTGATTATGGTTGCTTGATGTATGCAAGTATTTATGAGGAGCATGATTATCTGTCATGCTTGTTTGGAGCTTCTGCTGCTACTACTATTGCTGGTGGAGTTTGTGTGCATGATGTCTTATGTAATGTTCGGACATCTTACTTGATGTGGAAAATCCTGATGTGAGGCTGTTTTATCTTATGCTGCATGTGCCTCTGATGTATGAACTTGGGTAGTTCATATTTGGTATACTGGATTTTATGGTGATTTGGGTTTTCCCTTTGAGGGGAAGTTTTTGTTATGCGTGATAGGGGGAGTATGGACCTATATGAAGTTATGCTATGTGATGTGTGATGTCAGACCACATTGAAACAACCGGGTGAACAATCATCGAAAGAAAATCAATGAAGTCACCATCAAATGTTTTTATCCCATAGGAAGGGAAAGGTGAACATCGAGTAAACCTAAGAATGGTGAAATCACGATCAAACGACTGAGAGATATGGGTAATGGAGTCAATTACACAAGGGGAAGGTATTAGCACCCCTTACGTCTGTGGTACTCAACATCATCCATTCTTGTTGTTTTAACCAAAGGGTGTGTTCTAATCTAAAGCTTACCAGCTAAAGGAAAAAAATGCAAAGAGGGAATGCATGCAAAAGAAAGCACGAGGAAAAGAAGGAATATTTACAAAATTTTGCTCGCCTGTGCCCCGTGACCAAATGCCTACGTATCCCTTTTAAGGAATCAGAACACCGTAGTTTAGCTCAAAATTTTCTGTTTGTTTATTATCTTTTATGCATAATGTCGCATTCACATCCTTAAGGTTAAGATTGCAATTCATGATTAGCGTTGTAGCTCGTAAAGAGACTCATGGTCGGCTCCTCGCACACTTAGAATTTCCAAGTTGTTCAAATTATAAACAACACGTCCTTATTGAAAAGGTTTTAAAGGGAAAAATGTATGAAGAAAAAATGTTTGCATTGGTTTGTACTTTTTATTTGAAAGAATTTTCGACTTGAATCGTAATAAAGTTCGAAAGTGAAAATAGAGCGAGGCTTAGTCTAAACCGTTTCTCTCTATCCTATAAGCCTCAGCTGCATACGATTCACGTCTTTCTTTATTAAGTTTTTTAGAACTTTCAAAGGAAAAAGAAGTTTTATTTTTAAGAATGCAAAAAGAAAAGAAGACATATAATGGAAACTATATAGCTCTACCCCTAATGTTATTATACAACGATAGCCCTGAGGTTCAGATGACTAAAAGGGAAATCTCAACCTACATTAGCATGCATAGATTACAACCTAATGTACAAATTGATTGAAAATGAGACAAGCAATTCTAAGGGAACAAGCAAAGGTTACAACCTAATATCCAACTTGAATCGAAAACGAGACAAGCAATCCTAAGGGATCATACAAAGGTAGAAAGAGAAGCACAACACAAGTGTAATCAAATAAATTCGAGCTGAAGCCAAATCAAAATCGAATGTGAGCTAGCAACAAACAAAGAGTCTAATGGATCTCAAAGTGGGAGTAAGGAACTCTTTCCACTTGATTTTATCTAGCACCGAATTCGAGTAACAACTCGGAGCATCAATGTCGAGCAATGCAAGCTAACATCGTTGAAACGAATGACAACGCGTGCGGGGTTGGTTACAGACCCCTGTATTCCACTTATTTGACTCAATAACAAGAGCAAACATGGTTCAGAGCATTGATGTATAACACGAGCTAGGAATGACAAAGAATAGAATGCTAGGGGTCAGTTGTGGACCCTCTGTTCCACTTATTGACTCGATAGTAAGCACAAAATAAAAGGGAAATGGGAGGGGAGTGAGATTTTCCTCTTTTGAGGTCTTTCGCACAGAAGCAAACATAAACATGGCCTCATTTCAAGAACATTGCGCAAATACAAACAATAATTCCTTCTAAAGGTATTTAAAACAGATTTGGCCACCTAAAGTAGGGACTCCCAGTCATGCATCTGTATTCCTACTTCTCATGGAAAGGAAAACGATAAACGATGCGGAAAAATAAACCATAATCGGTATAATACCAAACGAACAAGTGTTCGTAGCAAGCAAGCAAAAGTAGAATAACTCCGGAAAATTTCGAGAAAGCTTCACCAAGCATCAGTGAAATAGTCAGAAACAATATCCAATATAAGAACCAAATGTTGCAATGAAAAAATGAATCACAAGCGGATATCAACCACATCCAATCAAAGTCCCTGCACAAGACAAGTATACACAACCAAGCAAAAATCTAAGCGTCACATGTCACACGACAAAGGCATCCAAAAGCTCGCACAAGTCACAAATCAAGTTAGCAATTAACAAGATATCATAAGATAAGATCAAATATCAAAGCACGACTCAAAAGGAGTAGTGTATTGCAAAGGAACTTAATCCAAACAAGCATCAGAAAGTGAAAACAAAAATACGGGCAGCGACATCGTCATTTCCTGAACCACACAAAATATCGATTTATAATTGCACAAACTCAACGCTAAGCTCAAATCAATGCCAAGACAAGTGCCCTTGATCACAAACCAACAATTAAATCACATGTTTCCCATTATTTACGGAACTGGGCAGCATAGTGTCGATTCATGTAACAGCTCAAATAATCGCGTTAAAAGCGATCAAACTCAAGAACAATGGTCAACAATTGAACAATTAATCATAAACATGCATTAAATGGATATCAAATCACAACGTACATGTTAAAAGAAAAACCATACATCATTATATCATCACATGAGATACACAAAAAGTCGTACCAAAACCAAATAAATTTGATGCTAATGCTAAACCAAATGTCCTATTAAACTCAAATATGCAATGTTCAAGAATTAAAACTGAAATGTGCTCCCATTTACAAATCCCGGACAGAAACACATCAATACCATGAACTGCACACAATGTCGACTTAAAACCATCGAAACTCAACATAAATGTCATCCAAACATCGAAGAAACCTCACTAGTGCATTAAACCACAATTAAATCACATTCCAAGTGTATTTTCAAGATGTAGACAGCACTACACTATATCACAACATGGCTTGGAAAAACATATCGGAATCGATTAAATTCAATGTTAACCATCCATAAATGCATAAACATGATCAAAGAAAATTCAATATATTTTTTGAAAGCATTTTGCACCATATTTACATTTTCCGGGTGTCATACCCCAAATCTGTCCTACCATTTCACTTTTATTTGACTTATGCATTTTGCACTTCTCATTTCATCTGCATACCTTCCATTATTGGATTAAAATATCCAGTGTTAACCTTAGGGATTCGAAGGGCTTAACACCCCCCCATGGGCGCCTACACAGGTGTGTTAGGTGGGCCAGGTAGGCCCCTTGTTAATTCTCTATAAGGAAATAGAGTAGCACCTTGGCTACAAACAATTGCTTTTAGCTCAGTGGTAAGCGCTTGATCCTACAAGTGGTATCAGAGCAAGGTCATGGGTTCGAATACCCCCGGCTGACACTGGGGGGGAGATTGTTGGATTAAAATATCTAGCGTCAACCTTAGGGATTCGAAGGGCTTAACATCCCCCCATGGGCGCCTACACAGGTGTGTTAGGTGGGCCAGGTAGGACCTTGTTAGATTCTCTATAAGGAAATAGAGTAGCACCTTGGCTATAATAAATTGCTTTTAGCTCAGTGGTAAGCGCTTGATCCTACATCTATTAGGTCATTTAACAACATCATGAATTCATTTACCATAAATATTAGCATGGGATCAGGGATTTCGAGGAATTAGGATTTCTCTGTGCTTTTAGGCTCTCATCTTCATGCAAGCTTGGATCAACATTTTTCATCAATAATCAGGGTTTGAAGCTAGGTTTTCTATTCATAGATATTGTGAAATTCATCTCTCATCAAGCTACAAGGCTTTCCTTTATCAAGATATATCAAGAAGTGGATTAGGTTTCTCACCATTAGTTGAAGCTTAAATTAGTGGGTTATTACCACCATTGGAAGACATGATTGTTTGATTACTTGAATTACGAGTCATTGGCTTTGGGCTTTAACTTGATTTACGCATACAAGAGGATATTGGGTAGTGAATTCAAATTGAAAAATATGTCAAGAATTTGAGTTTTGACCAAAATCTCTAAAGGTTTTATGGTTGCTTCTCTTATCATATATAATTCAAGTTTCAAATTGAAAGGTATATGTAAGAACTTAAAGTTTGAATTCAAAAAACTGCAGGGAAACTTTCATCTTCATATAAATTCAAGAGTCTCTCATTGCAAAATGTACCAATACGTCAAGTTCCATACCCCAAGTTACCTTTTCCGTCACAATTGTCATTCAAGTTCATGTATAGAAAACCATCGCATTACTAACCATTGTCAATAGTATAATAGTATTCCAAAATCACCATTACAAATTTTACATTATATAAAGACTACAAAGATTCAAAAGGGGATTACAAGTTGTGTCTCAGTCAACAAAAGGTCCAATTATACACAAAAGGGAATCGTACAAAATACACGGTAGCCTATTGTTTCTAATCCAAATAACACAACCCTTATTTGAGTCAATATTTAAGCTCCCATCTTCACTTTCTTTAAACCTTTTGCTTCAAGTCCACATCATAAAAATAGTTCATGACTTGCACTAATTAAATTGCGACATCACAAAATAAAATCGCCCTGCATTCTCCTAAACTACATCTATCAAAACTTCACGCCATTTCCTTAAATATTTTCCAACCAGTTTCATGATCTCCAAGGGACATCCATGTACAAATTACTTTGCAAACTTTCATATATCCCAACAAAAATATTCCTTATCCAATAAACAATAAATTGATTCATGCCATGTCCATTCATTAAACCCAAATCCCACAATCAATTCGCAAGCTAAACCAAAATACAAAACCAGACTGCGCAAGTAAATTAATTCAAATAGACAATTAACTCGCACCTCAAAATAAATAAAAAACCATTTTAGTTCACAAGAAAAAGCTTCAACTCAGGAAGTTATCAAAACAAAAATCAGCAAGATATAAGGGCATATCAACAATTGAGTCCAAAAGAAGAACTGATAATCTATCTCATACACAACCAAAAATCTGCATGAAACCGACTCTACAACCCTGTTCCATAATATCCAACACCACATTAGTATTAAACTCAAAATTCAAAAGAAAATATCAAAGGGACATTTTATCAAAAAATATCAGAAATAATAATGCCAACTTAGTATATTAGGAAAAGAATTGAATTAGAAAATGGAGGAAGAAAAATTAGGCAAACTCAAATTAAATCCTCACCATCTATTTCTCCAAACATAATCTCCTTAATCTAAGGCGGGGATCATTACTGCAACAACAGATTGCAACAAACTCCAACAGAGAGATATAACAGAAAATTACCTCAATTCACCATTCCATTCTTCAAATGATCGGAGAATCACCAAAGAGAACTCTCAACTTCTCTATACTTTTTCTATTAGTTTTTCGGTTCATATTTTTACACAGTTTTCCCTTGTTATTTTTGACGCGTTTGTTCATTATGCAGGATACATTTTGGTGCTTTCGATCATGTAACGTAACAATTTGTCATGTGATTGAAGCATATGGCTTATGCTCGCTTGTGATGCGACATGCCCCATTTCTCATCGTCATGAGAAATTCATATTATATTATATGTTGTCCGGATGCATGTGATGTTTTGTGATGCTTTGTGCAGAAACTTCTAATTACGCGTTACATTCGCAACACACATGTGTTTTTATCTTAGTTGGATATTGTTTCTAACTTTGTTTGTATCTTGGTGAAGCTTGTTCGACGCGTACTCCTTTCTTAACCATTGGTTTTGTTCTCTTTTGACAATCCACTTGCTTTTGGTAGTCGCCGCTACTGCTTTTACATTTTCCCGCACATTATCACATTTCTTTACCGCTTTCTAGATAACATGAGAAGTAGGAAATAAAGAGCGTGCGCTCAAGGTCACTGTTTAAAGACCTGTAACAGGCATTTTGCACTTGTTTGCTAATTGTGCTTGTGTTTGCTTTCATCTTTTGATGGCTGATGATGTCACTCAATTAAGCATTGAGATAACAACTTAGGCCTTTGCATGCTCCCCATAGGATTTTAACACTTTCTTTTTTTAATGATCGATGATGTCACTCAATTAGAATTGAGATAAAAACTTCGATCTTGGCATGCTCTCTTAGGGTTTTATTGTTTTCCTTTATTAATGATCGATGATGTCAATTAATATGACGACTTTGATCCTTGCATGTTCCATATAGGATAGTGATCCTCGCCCCTAGGTTTTTGCATGCTAACGTAGGTAGACATTTTCCTTTTAGAATTCTATTCCTCTTTTGCATATGCATTAAAACTAAAACCCTTCTTTTTCTTTCAAATTTAAAAACACTTTAATAATACAAAAACCATTTTTCAAGGTAAAAACATCAATAAATCCAAACTCTTTTCGCCTCCGGGCCTTTCATCGAAACTCTCAAAGGATGTGTTAGTTC
This sequence comes from Vicia faba, assembly GCA_948472305.1. Lineage (NCBI taxonomy): Eukaryota > Viridiplantae > Streptophyta > Magnoliopsida > Fabales > Fabaceae > Vicia > Vicia faba. Next base: position 1,308,527,126 of record OX451736.1, on the reverse strand, counting down.
TACTTTAGGTGGTACGATGCGTAAATCACTAAAGGTCGGGCTGCACCCATGTCTACTTTCCAAAAAGTTATGTACGAAACATTATCCGGCCTCGAGAATTTTTCTTTCGAAGATACCTTATCAGGTATGAGCATGTTAGTTTCTTTCTACTACAGACGGATGAGTCTTCCAGGGTCGAGCAACAGTAGAATATAAAGCTTAACATTGTTCCATTAAAAACACAAAACAAACCAAAACATGTGGGCCAATTATGACACTCTGATTCCTCGAAAGGGATACGTAGGCAACAGGTCGCGGGGCCTAACTGAGAAAAATTCGTAAATACTTCCTTCTTTTCCCCACATTTCTTTTGCATGCATTCTTCCTCAATAGTAAGTAGTAGACATAGATTAGGCACACCCATAAGATATATAACAAGAGTGGATACTACAGAGTACTATGGGCGTGTGGGGTGTTAATACATTTCCCTCGCATAACATATTCCCTTACCCGATCTCCAGATTGCAAGACCGTGACTTCTCCCTTCCCAGGTTTTCTCGATGTTCACCTTTCCCTTCATGTGGGATAAAAGACGTTTGATGGCGACTTCATTATTTGATGATTTTTATCCGGTTGCTTCACCGGGAAGCAATACATACTTGAATCAATATCGATCAAAATCGATTTCAACAATTGCAAAAAGACGCAAAAACACACTTATCGGTTCAAGTATTATTGCTAAGAAATTGTAAACATGTTACAAACAATTAATTCAAATCAAAACAATGCTTTCCAATCACAAAAAACATAATTCATGAGTTGCCACAATTAATTGAATCAAACATTTTAATGTCAAAAAAATGAATCACCGTTTAATTCAACTTAAAACTATATCAACTCATGAATTCAACATTATTTTCCAACAAAATCCTATCGGTAACAAAACTGACGCGCAAACTCACTTGAACATCATCAACACAAATTATTCGACGCACAAGAATTATCAAATCCACACAATAATAAAAAATTCATCATAGTTCTATCTTACTACATTATTCATCATCATCAATGTCAATTAAACTCCAATTTCAAGATCTAGATAAAATTCAAATCAAGAAATCAATCCAAGCTTATATCAATTCCTCAATTTCATAAACAATTATCTCAACAACTTAATTCTAGCGAAATTAAGATGAATTAATCATTAGAAGCAAAGAGGAGAAGATGATGTTGCCAGAATCACGAAATTAGAGGGAGGAAGAACCACGAACTTGCACAGAGAAGACGGAGGAGAAAGCACCGGAGATTGCAACGAAAAATAGAGGGAGTTACAGATCAGCGGCGATGCAAAATTGGAGGGAGTATGGAGGACCGACGGTGGCGCATAATTGGAGGCTAGTGGAAGAGAATGCTTGGGGAAATGAGAGGATAAGAACAAGATTTATGAAGTTTTTGATGAGTTTTGTTGTTAATGTTCTTGAGAAACATGAAGAAAATTGAGAGAAAAGTGAGAGAGTTTTAGGTTTTGATTTGGTGAAATGGTAAAAATATGATAGTTCTTGTGGTTTGAAATTTGAAATTTGAAATATATAGTATTGGATCCAAACTTGAATTTTCAACTTATTTTTTGCACAGTGCGAGATCGAACCCCAAGCTCATCACAATCAGTGCAAAATCCTGACGTGCAACTTGAAACAAAGATATCAATGACAAAATTTATGATACGGCGCTGAAAAAATCATCTCGATACAATAAAAATTGAGAAAGTTACGTTGCCCTGAATGGGGATAAATATAGTGTAAAAATTCATAGTGCATATTTTTATAACTTATTTTGTGTACGACGCGCAAACAAACCACAAGCTCATGACTTTCGATGCAGAATCTCGTTGCGAAACCTGAAGCAAAAATGCGGGCGACGAAATTTGTGACGTCATGCCAAAAGAATCAATCTAATATGATAAACATCGAGAAATTTATGATTTTTCGAATGGCGAGAAACAATGGACTTATTTCACAGTATTGAAAATTTCAGCTTATTTACGTGCGCACTTTCGGATGCGAGCCACAAATCGAAGTCTTTGAAGCACAATCTGAACTCGGGACCTAAAGAAAAGTTGTAGCTTACAAAATTTGTGATCCCACGCTTGTAGAATCATCTTGATACGATAAAAATCGTGAGAGTTCAAGTTTTACAATATCGAGAAATAGTCCAGTAGAAGAACAATTTGGAATGCAATTTTCTCTGGTAATTCGCACTTTTTGAGATCTTCTGCAAAGAATTAACCTCAGACCCGAAGATACGAATAAAAGATAAAACCAAGACCAATTTTTTTCCTAAAGAACCATCGAAAAACGTCGAACCGGGAGAAAGGTATGGACTTTTGAACATCTAAAAAACAAGGGTTCAACACACTGTTTTCACTATTTTTTTTAGTGTATAACTTCTGAATACTCGCGTATTCGGAGATCTTCCTCAATGAATTAGCTTCCCAACAAACACAATAGTTGAAGGAAATGACAAGACGGTTAAAATGATCTAAGAGGCACTCAAAGATGATTTTCTAGTCAGAAGTTACGGATTTTTAAGCGTCTGAAAACTAGTGAAACGATAATACCACTATATGACATAATTCATGTATTTGACACTTCAGAAAATCTTCCTCTCAAAATTAGCCTTTAACATGAACAAATAAAATGAAGAAGACTTCAATACAATTCTAATGACTGAAGAATTATTCCCAAACCATTTTCTGATCTCAAGTTATGAATTTATGAGCTTGAAACACAAGATACTAAATTTATGTCTGCACTATCTCAAATCAACTGAAATGCTTGACTTTCTGTGCAATCCAGAGCATGGTGGAATGCACGAGAGCTTGATATAATGATGAATTTCTTATTTGTGGATTGAATATCTTGGAATACATATGGAATGCATTGGAATGCAGATAACCTCAAACTCTTATTCACAATACTGCTTATCAGAATAATCAATTTTCACAGTTCTTTTCATAGAGAAAATGCCTCGATTCCATGAGTGAAGACCCAATGACTTGCATGTATGCATATGATGATGAAGTATAAACCAATTAGGGTTAAAATTAAGAGGGAAATTTTTGGGGTACAACAACTGCCTCTATTCAATCTTCTTTAACTAGAGGGTGAGATTGGTAGATGCATTTCGAACAATCGAGGTAAAAGAGGATTGAATAATTAATAGAACCATAAAATTTTCACTCTGAAGACAGTCGGGTATTATTGTCATTTTTTGGTTTTCTGTATTTTTCTTTTTTTTTTTTGCTTTTGGTTTTTTGTGAATAATGGTTATCTGGGAGTAAAATCTCTTGGATGTCAGGTCAAAGTTAGACATACAAGAAAGAGATCAAATTATAAAGGAAGAGACAGACTACATTAGACTCTAACAGAGATATCAAACAAGAAAGAAACCTAACAAAGCGGGCTCTAAGGGTGTGTTTGTTTCAAGGTTACAAAAATTATTCCAGGGAATATGACTATGGGAATGCAATATTCCCATGTTTTATTCAAGTTTTACAAAATTATTCCAAGGAACTTTTTATTCCAAGGAATATTATTTACACATAATTTTTTTATTCTTATTCAAAAGCATAAAGGGTGGGAATTAAAGATTATCATGGGAATAAGCTTAATTACCTATAACTTTCCACTTCTACTCATTATTTTTATTTTAATAATTTTCAAATTAAATTAATTTTTAAACATTCCTAGGAACTTTAATTTTTGTCTAAACACATAAGTGTGAATATTATTCCTAGAAATAACAATCCCAGGAATATAATTCCAAGGAATATAATTTTATAACTTTAAACAAACACACACTAACAGAGACATCAAATATGGAAAAAACCTATCAAAGCAACCTTAACCATTGGTGTGGAGGAAGGAAGAAATCTAACACATCGATTTCAACAAAAGATATCAAAGATGGAAGAGACCTAACAAAGTGGACCCAACCGAAGATATTGAAGATGGAAGAGATCTAACAAAGCGATCTCAACCAGAGATATCAAGGAAGGAAGAAATATAGAATAACGATTTCAATCAAAGATATCAAAGATGGGAGAGACCTAACAAATCAGACTCAATCAAAGTTATCGAAGATGGAAGAGATCTAACAAAATGATCTCGACCAGAGATATCGAGGAAGGAAGAAATCTAACACAACGATTTCAACAAAAGACATCAAAGATGGAAGATACCTAACAAAGAGGACTCAGTCGAAAATATCGAAGATGGAAGAGATCTAATAAAGCGATCTCAACCAGATATCGAGGAAGGAAGAAATCTAACAAAGCAATTTTGACCACGTATATCAAAGAAGGAAGAGACCTAACAAAGAGGACTCAACCGAAGATATCGAAGATGGAAGAGATCTAACAAAGTGATCTTGACCAGATATATCAAGGAAGGAAGAAATCTAACACATCAATTTCAACTAAAGATAAGGATCCGACTAAGAAAAACCTATAGAAAGCACCAATCAAAGGTGAACTAAACAACGGAAGATAGACTAACCGAAGATAGACCCTTAAAGAAGGAAGGCCAATATAAGATAAACTTACTAGGGATACCAATATGACAGACTCCACTGGGGAAAAGAGTAATACCAAAGACCCGAATGGTGGTAAACCAAAGCAGACTCCGCTAAAGGAAAACATGATAAGATCCACTAGAGACAAACTGCGGTGGTAATTCAAACATGAGCACATAACAAATTTGGTTAATCACGTCTTCAGAAAAACAATTAACTGGCTCTTGACTCGGAACAATAGGACGAACCTATTTGACCATTTCACAATCATTATCCCCTTCCTCACTTACAACATGAGCTTCCTCATGGATGATACCGACAATGACAAACTGAATTGAAGGAGGAATACCTTTAATCTTGGGAGGAATTGGCGCGTTTTGTCCAGCCACAAAGCCTAAAACCTTCTTATCTTTCTGCGTAGGGAGATCCAGTACTCTGCCCCAGCCTTCAGAGTGTCCAGATTCTACATCTTCCTGAGCTTGTCATCAATATACCATTAAAACTTCTGGATTTTTAACCTCTTGACGAGGAGTCTTGACAACCTGCACAATCTCAAATTCTTGTAATGGAGTCTCATGTACCTCTCCCTCAATTACAACATAGAGGAAGGTACTAAGATGGATGATAATATAGTCCTCATCACCACAAACGCTGACCACTTTCCTATTAACCGGGCATTTTAACTTCTGATGCAAATTAGAAGTTACAACACCGACCCCATGGATCCATAGGCGCCCTAGAAAACATTAGTAAGAAGGATGGATATCCATGATAAATAATGTCACATCAAAGATCTAAGGACCTATCTTGGTAGGAAAATCAACTTCCCCAAACCCTGTTCTTTTTGACTCGTCAAACGCCTTAACCACAAAAATTTCGAGCCGTAACATAAGTCCTTCATAATCCAACTTCACGAGAGAAAACTTTGGCAAAACATTGAGGGATGATCACGTGTCAACCATCACACGGGATAAGGTAGTATTCGCAATCTCCATTGAGATATGCATCGCCTTATTATGCTTCCTCCCCTCAGGAGGTAAATCAAAATCTATGAAACCTAAGTTGTTGCTCACAAAGATGCTAGCCACGATTCCTTCAAATTGATCCACTAAAATTTCCTGAGGAACAAAAGAAGTCCCCAATAGCTTCATCACTGCATTTATGTGAGGTTCAGAATCCAGGAGAAAAACAAGAATCAAAACCTTTGAAGGCGTCTGGCTCTTCTTTATGTATCTCATCAATTCTGTCACATCTTTAGCCATCTCATAATCCACATTTGGAACAGAAGGATTCTGCCCCGGTTTTTCACCATTAACCATGATCTGCCTGCCTTTAACCTTAGCCGAGGCATCTATGCTACTTTCTGGTTGAACACGTGGAAAGAAAATTTGACCGCTACAGGTAATCCTACTTTCACTGGAAATGTCATAAAACTCTGGATTCTCTTCTTATGACTTACTTTCCTCAGGCTTCTGAGTAACATGCTTCTGCCCCTGATAGTACAATTCACCACCGTAATTCCAACGAACTGCCTTGTCACTGACATATGGCACTGGACCAGGTAAAGTGATGGTCAATGGTGACCTTTTAACGGGAACTGGAATTGTGACAGGAGTCCTTTTGGACTTTACGGGAGTAGTAATTACATCAACCTAATTTCCCTTAACCTTAGTCTCAACAACCACACGGTCAAACTGAAGGGTTCCTTTAGTAATCAAACTTTGAGCATCATCCTTCAAACATAGGCAACCCTCTGGATGAATCAAACAATCTTCACAGTCAAGACCACAACCCAAGAACACACCTTTCTTAGACAACTACTCTTTTACAATCGATAGAGTTGTAGTCAGCTGATTTACATTAATAACCAGATTCAAGCTTTCATCTTCAACAATGGCACTCATAGTAGCACCCCGATGAGATGGCAAAGGTTGCTGAAGAATATTGGGCGTTGGCACTGGCCCGAAATTAATAGCCTGTGAATCCAATAAGTCACGTACTTTGTGTTTAAACACTATACAACTTTCCAAGTATGTAACTCAACCATTTTCAACTCAAGCATCTGAGGTAGCAACTCTGCATAGGACATATAAAGTGTATCAAATTTCCTAGGAGGCTTTCTCAACCTTTGTTGATTACCCCGCCTAGGCGTATACGCTTGCCACTATGGTGCAGAAATTGGGATTGTCACAACAATAATATGATGATTAGTCTCTCGATGAGCCCTACCTTTCCCCTTCAGTGCATAGAGCGCACTGTCTTCTCCTTCTTTCTTCTAGTAGCCACCAAAAGACGTCTTCACATTATAATTATTAGTTCCAGAGACATCCTAAATCTTTCCTAACTTAATTCTAATTTCAATCCTTTCCCCATATGTTACCATTTCAAAAATGTATCAGAAGTACTACAACTCGTATAATACTACCCATGCAGGGTGCTGGTGAACCTATCTACCATTTCCCGTTCCATCATAGGTGGTTGACCATGGCCGCCATTTCACACCACCTCTGTGCGTATTCCTTAAATTACTCATTCTGCTTCTGTGACAGATTCTGTAGTTGAGTTATTGTAGGTGCCATGTTAGAGTTGTATCGATAATGCTGGATGAAAGCTTCAGCTAGCTCTCTCCATGTATGGATTTGGTTTCTCTCAAGTTATATATACCATTCTAACGGTTCCTAGTCAGACTATCCTGAAAGAAGTGCATGAGAAGCTTCTCGTCATCAAATTATGCTGACATCCTCCTATAGTAAGACTTGACACGTGTCCTAGGATCGAAGGTTCCTTTGTACTTTATAAAGTCCGAAACTTTAAACTTTTGAGGAATCTTCACTCTAGGGAATAATGCTAAATTAGACATATCAAGGCCCATGGCGCCCTGATTCTCAAACATCCGCATACGCTCCTCAAGCATACACAATTTCTTGTTATCTTCTCTAGGTTCATCAACATTAGACATCTGATCCTCATAGTTATCCTCTTTAAGCTAATGAACAAGAGTGCAAAAAGGCCCCAGTTGAACAAAAGTTTGCTCATTATTCTTCTGAGTAGGAGTTGGTGAAGGCTGATTTCCCACAACTTGGATCATAAGAACACCTTGATTATTACCATCAGGATTACCAAGGTTCGCAGTAGTATTACCATTATAATTCAAACAAGCATTTGCATTCAGATTCTGACCACCTGGATTATCGTTCAGAGTAGCACCACCTAGTATACCACTAAGAATGTTAACAACGGCCCCTTGAGGAGTGACGATCAAAGTCTCATTCCCGTTGTCTGCAGTTGCAGCGGGCCTCACAGTCAAAGCTCTCATCTCTTCTTGCTGACGCGCCATATTCTTGATGATCTCCATCAATTGCTCAACCCGAGTTTCCATATTGACACCTATAGCAGCAACATCTTCCTGAATCTGTCCCATCTGTCATCTGGAATTACTTCGAGTGTTGTAGAGGTGAGAGTTTGTAGTATAAATCTCTGAAAAGAAAATCCAAATAAGAAAACCGGCTGTAACCATCTTACATGATATGCTATGAATGAATGCATGATTATGCATGCATTGTTTCACCATTTCCATGAAAATCCTAGATTTTTTCATCAAGAACAAAAGGAAACAAGATATAAAAAAATTATCATTAAAGAAAGAGACTGCTCATATCACAAGAATAAATCATCCATACAAAATATTCCTGATAAAACGTGTTCATACAAATAAAGTTAAAAGGAACCCGTTCAACAAAATTGGCGGTGAACCTAACAAGTACAAAGAGATCAACAAAAACCGAGAACTGATGTCAAACTCCAAACTGAGCTTTGAGCTTTGCCAATTCTTTGATCACTTGAGCCAACTGGGTACTTCTCCCCTTCTGCTGGGCTTCGATTACTAGCTTCTAATCATCTTTCTTCTTGAGCTGAATCTTGAGTTGGTCAACTTGACTAGTCAACTGGTCAATCCGCACTTGCTGACTTCGAACCTGCTTTTCCCAATTCTCTCGTTGTTTGAAAACCTCCTAAGATTTGGGTTCCTATTCTCTAAGCCGTTTCTTCAAAGCTTTGACCTCTTCTCTGTGATTTTCTTGAATTTTGTCTTTGGACACCCGAAGGCTTTCAAGTTTTTTCTGACTTTTTGCAAGATCGACTTGGATCTTTCCTACCATTTCTGTCTTCTTAGAAGTAGGGTGGGAACTTTCGACTCCTGGCCTTTTTGGTCTATCAAGCAAACCATTCTACTCTAGAACTTTGTCTTCCAGTCTAGCTTCATTAAGCATCTTCATCCTCTCTTGGACATCAAAAGAAATATCCATACTCTTATCTTGATTTCCAACTCTAGCTTAAGACTATAAGCTTTAGCCTGCTTATAGACCTCAATCGACATAAACTTTGACACATCGGGAACTGGCTATTGACTGGATGATTCAGGAGGAAGTGATTGATTGAAAGCTGCATCTGGTGCTAACTGACAACAACTGACTGATCAAATGTAGGCTGCGGATTCCATGATGCTTCCCTCTTGAAAGGCATCAACCTCACCTTTACCCATTTCTTGACCCACTTCACATATGGATCGAGAGTTAGACATCCTCTTTGGCCAAAGATATTTGTTCCTTTATTGTGAACATGACTCCATACCATTCTTATCCTCTTTAACAAGATAGGATTTCATCTTTGCTAAAATAAACAGTTTCTTCCACTTCACGATCGGTGGGTTTATCAGTTAAAATGTATCATAGATAATGTCGTGCTAAGATAGGATTATAATTGATACAACCCTTCATCCACATGAGTGGAACATTGGAAAATCCTCCACAGCTCTGGAGAAAAAAACACCTGATATGATGTTCCAACATAAATTCAAACACAATCACATGCGTTTCACCAATTACTATAGTTCTGGAGAGAACAACCATAATAATCGAACCATATTTCTTGAAATAAATACAAGAGAACCATATTGGTACTAATCAGCAGCTGATCAACTTCCAAGACCATGAGCAATTATCTGCCTATGATACACCTCAAGAGCCTTCTTCTCGTAAGAATAACATCCAGATCTTTTGTCTGACCTTGACATGTTAGATGCCATCCTTATGCATCAATACAGGAGATTCCCTCTACCAGTCATCTAGGACAAAATACAACAAGTAGAGTAACAAATGATCATCTCCAATTGAACAAATTGTTCAGAATAAGTCTGCTTCTTCCAATTCTTTAAGGCTCAAACCTGGAAAGTTCATCCCAAGCAGTTTCGATGAATCTCCAAAAATGCAGACAACATTCAATCACTTGAATGATACACATCACAACTGTGAGTTGATCTCCCTGAAGAATATTAACTTAACTCAGGTTGATACCTCTATGTTGCATACAACCCCTTGGATGTCTTTTCCACTAAAACACAACAATTCCATGCTCTCATAGACTTGATAATAATATTAAGTTTGAGTAAACAACCTCCATCTGTTTATTAGAAACACCAGCCAAAATATATTGAGAAAAATAAATTCTCAATAAGAGGATGTCAAGACATTATTTGTGACATTTCTTCAAGGCCTTCCAATTTCAGATTAGAACCTGCCACACAATTATTGCTACTTAGAACAGAAGAGTCTTCCATATGTTAGTGATAATATCCTTGACATTTTTCTTTGTCCTCCATATCCAGAGAATATCCAACAGACTGATCATACATCTTCAGCATTAGAAGACACCTGTAACAGATTTCCAGAACTCTCACTTTGACTCAACTTGCCATAAATTATCATGACTTTCTCTTACAGACTTAGTTGACAAACCTCTATCAACCTTTCCTTGAGAATAAGCACATCATAGAAAAACAGATTAAGCTCTAGGACTGCCTTCATCAGAAATCCCAAAACAAGCTCTTCAAGGGCAAAATAAATTGCTCTTGTCTTTCTAGAGTGTCTTCCTCATGATTAGTTTGTCTTATGAGCTCCTTTCACAGATAGAAGTGCCTTTATGAGTGGACTTGAAAGATATTTCAAGTATCTTTGGCTACTTTATACGTGATAAGAATGCTTATTGATTAGAATATGAAAGAATCAATACAACCTCTTCTCTTTGTCTTATTCCCAACTGGTCTTGTACTTTTATAAACATTGGCACCATCTTGCATCATTAATATCAAACTATTCCAAGAAAAGATCTTCCTTGAATCATAGCTTAAACAACACACATCAGATACATATGCAGCGGAACAAATCACATCCTCCACAGCCTCCACAACCTCCAAGAAGGATGTCGGAAACATCTCATAGGACATCAAGCAAGAAACATCCCCAGAATCACCCAACAGATAATAATTAGACATAACTCCCTCTATCATTCTAAAATCATCCTCATTCTCAAGAGAAGATCACAGAAGACAAAGCAACCTGAATACCTCAGGTTCACACAACAGAGGCACATGTAGAATAAAATAATTGCCTCATAATTAACACCACAGTCATAGTGTGATACGGTGGGAGAACTGACTATGGTTTTGCGTTTGTTTTCGCAAATGTTTCGGTTGAGCAAGAGTCGCCACCGACTTTTTATTTTATCCTAAGGAAAGGTTTAAAAAGCACAGCAAAAACCTTTGAGATATTTTCTTGGGTTCGGGGAGTAGATTATAGAAAGGGAAGGTATTAGCACCCTTTCTATCCATGGTTATCCATGGGCTCTTAGGTACTTGCTTAGATCAACTTGCCTTGGTTTTCAATTGTTTGAAATGGTGCTTTGTGTGTGGCTTTGAAAAGGTTTTGAAAAAGATGCCTTGTTTAGGCTACCCTTGTAACAATTCTTTACTCGAATGTTTTACAAAAGGTGTTTGTCTTTTTGAAAAGATGTTTCAAGGTTTTTTGAAAGTTTGTTTTGAAAGGTGTTTGTGAAGTGTGGTTTGAAAAATAGGCAAGTGTTTTCGTTTTGCAAGTTGACAAGTACTTAAGAGCTATCTACCCTAAAGTTCTCAAAGATTTTTTTATGTTTTAACCTTTTTAACAATTTTGTTCCACCATTGCATTTGGTGGACAATCTTGTGTTAGGATGTTAACGGGACGGGCGCGGGTCATCGGTTAGACCATAATTGCAACGGTGCCAAGTGTCTTTGGGCAATTTTTCCTTGAAAGGGACTTGATCATTTTAGGCAACTTTTCGAAAGCGTCATCGAGGGACTATGATCATTTGAATTGTTTGTTTTTGCCCAAAGAGACCTAACATGCAATATGACCCATTTATTGAAGGCAACAAGTGGAATACCCTAGGGGTGCAAGTGTGATATGTGTTGTCCATTTTCATGCTTGTTTATCTTGAAATTAGGTCGAACTATTTTGTTGTTTTTATTTGCATACAAACCCTAATTCTAACATGGCATATTTAGAAAGCATTAAAGTGCGAAAAATAAAGTTCTAAACTATTACAACACAATATGGGAAGGGGGGGACAAATGTTTAAATGTGGGGATTTGACAAGGAATTTAAACCTAGCTATTACATCAATTTGGAATTATTTACAAGATAATTGATTGCACAAATTAAATAGAAATAAAAAAAATATGCAAGATGCAAAAAGGTTTTTTATATGTATGAAAAAAAGTATTTTTATATGTCAAAATAAACAAAATAAAAAAGGTATTATTTTTTGGAGTTTTTGTGTTTTAAGGGCAAAACCCTAATTTATTAAGTAAATATATTGATTGTTTAACATGTACAAATATTTATCAATTATATAAAATAAAAAAATAAAAATGAAGTATATTTGTCAAAATGTATTTTTAGTATCAAATATTAATAAAAAATAAAATGTATATATTTTTGTATTATTTACTAAATATTCTAATATATATATATATATATATATATATATATATATATATATATATATATATATATATATATATATATATATATATATATATATATATATATATATATATATATATATATATATATATATATATATATATATATATATATATATATATATATATATATATATATATATATATATATATATATATATATTAATTTCTAAATATGTATTATATATATAAAAATAATAATATTTAATATTTATAAAAAAAAAGTATATATTATATAAAATATTTTCAGAAGATAAAATAAAATAAAAATCAAAAAATGAATGTGTTTACAATATTTTTTCTAGTTATTCTAAATGATAATATTATGTATTTATTTACATACCAATATCAATATAAACAAACAAATGCCTAAAAAATATAAAAATGGTGTAAAAATGTTTTTTTATGTTTTTAATATTATGAGGAAAAATAAATAAGTCAGAATAAAAAAAGAAAAGTAAAAAAATCATTAAAATAGGCAAAATGGGCTCAGGGGGTGCAGAAGTAATAACATGGTGTGAAGAGAAATAATAGAACAAGCCCACCCCAATAGATCCTTCTTCAACCTCTGGCCAGAATTGTGACAAAAATGCGCGTTTGTACCATAATTCAAACATCCTGATTCCTGGCTTTTTAATGGAAACTCACAACATAAAAAATGTTCAGCATCAAACAACGAATCCAAATATACCAAAAACTTGATTTAACTCTAAAAAATGAGAGAGAATTTCATCATTCCCAAATCTTAACCTAATTTTTTATCCATATTCAGACCTTAAATTCTCACAGCATAGGCAAAATAAATGAAAAGTAAAGGTATGTACAGTTTCAGGGGCATGAGTTGAACACTTCTTATTCACAAACTTAGAGCTAATGATGTCTATATTGAGAGATAGAAGTTCAAGAATATACCTGTTCAGTTGAAGTTGTATCTGATGATGGAGGTACTTTCAGAGCAAGGTGATGATTGGTATAGCTTCCTTGATGTCCAGGGATGCTATTCCAAGCTTTACTTTGTCTTGAAACCTTTTGAATCGTGCTATGGAACTTCAGCTGCAAAACAAGAAAATGAAAATGGTGGTCTTGCCTGGGAGTGTTACAGGTCGTGTTTGAGGTTTTGATTAGCTTCAAGGGATGTTATGGGATGTGTTTGACAAGTTTTTAGCAAGAATGCATGGAAGGTTTGAGCTATGGAACTCAAACTGCAGCAGGCCCTGTTTTTGTGCAGTTCAATGGTGATTTTGTGAGTGAGAGTGTTTGGGACTTGGTTAGCTCGTGTTCTAGCTTAGGATGGATGTTTAGGAAGTGTACAAAGTATTTGCTTAAACTCTATTGTGCTGAGATGAAAGTTCTGTTGTGTTATGCTAGCTTTCTTCACACTTAAGCAAGCAAATGTCCACTTGAGTTTTAGACAGCTAGAGGCCCCCCTAATGTGCTGCAAACCTTGGCATTGATCAGTGTGATTAGTCCTAAACTTGTGCCAAAGAGATTTCCAATGTACTTGCTGATTTGCAACTTTGACATAAAGTTTAACTTTTCAAAAATGGATATTATACTTTATCTAAAAATGGCTTAATCTTGCAAATAATGTTTGGACACACAAAATAAGGCTTTGGCACAATGAGTATGCATTAAATTATTGAGTGAAAATTGGATTAGAGGCCTGTAATGTAGCATAAACCAAGCTGACTTGAAAATGGCAATGTGTATGAACATGTCTTGGTCAAGAACAAAAGTGACTTTTGCCCAACTTGCCAAATTCGATTCTCCCTAACCATGAGGTTGTTTGATGAGTTCTTGGACATTTTGGAAAGCTTGGAATGTGTACTACAATCCATCTTCGAAATGAAAATTGAAATTCCAAGTGGAAGTATGTGAAAAATGGTCTTGAAGTTAGGTAAAAACCTTGCCTAAAATAGGTCAAATTTTCACTAAGTTAAGAATGGTTTGGTACCCTTGTTCCAAAAATTGTAACTTTAGATACAAGCCTCTTTTGGGAAACCTTTGTGAATCTAAGTTGTAGATTATGCAATAGGCTACAACTTTCATGTTTTGACTTTTTCTTGAATCCAAATGAATCTTGGTGAGAAAGTGGGACAAAGTTAGGAAAAAATTAGGGTTTTTTATAACTTAGAAAAAATTCTAAGTTATGAAAAATCTTCATTTCAAACCCTAATTTGCAATTTTGGATTTCTTGATGAACAAGTTTCATGATTTGGCATGTTTTGATGAAAAATGAATCTTGACACTTGATTTTGACCAAAAAGTCAAAGTTTGACTTTTCAGTATACAATCAAAATTGATCAATTGACTAGGAAATTCAACTGTCAATCTTGTGCATTTGGGATCTTTTGAACTTGTTGAGCATGTCAAGACAATTCCATGGGGTCCTTGAGTCCATATGCGAGTTCATAATGTTGATGGGGGTCAATTTTCATGATATTTGACTGTCAATTAGCCACAGTTGACTTTTTCCCCAATACAACTGGTTTTTAGGTCAATTGTCCAATTGACTGGGAAAAACTTGGAATCAAGGCTTGAAACTTGATGTGGATAAACTTGGGAGTCCAATATGAAGCATGAAAGTCATCTTAGGAATTTTAGGTCAAAACATCTTTGTGCAAACACAAACCCTAATTTGGGTCATCAGTGCAAGGAGAAGTCTTGAGCAGATGAAACCCTAACTGGATCTTGATCTCCAAGGGCTTTGTGATGAGAAATGTTGAGAAAATGGGAGGGAAAATTTTGGGGTACAACAGTTGCCCCTGTTCAATCTTCCTGAACCTGAAGAGTTAGATTGGCAGGTTTGCCTTTCGTGACTCGAGGGTAAAAGGAGATTGGACACTAGAGTGCCCTTAAATTTGCACTCGTCAAAGCAATGGATGCGGGAATGGGCTTAGAGATGCCATTTGGAGATGGGCTTAACGATGCCATCGGGAGGAGTGACAGAAACTTGCCGGGGATGGGCTTAAAGATGCCATCTGGAATGAGTATCAGGAAGGTGTCCATGCTTTGGACCATCTCTGAACTGGGGGTCTGAATAAGCAATAGATTGACATCCGTTGTTGGGAGAAATCCGTAAACTGTTTTCAAAAATTGCATCTGAACAAGTTGATAGATTAACATCTGTTGTTGGGAAGAATCCATAAACTGTTTTCAGAAGTCTTGAGAAGAAACTGAACAAGCGATAGGTTAACATCCGTTACTTGGAGAACCCGCAAACTGTTTTCAGAAGTTGAGAAGAGTCTGAGCAAGCGATAGATTAACATCCGTTGTTGGGAAGAGTCCGTGAACTATTTTCAGAAATCTTGAAGTTGAATAAGCAATAGAGCAGCATCCGTTGTTGGGAAGCGTCCGTAAACTGTTTTCAGAAATCTTGAAGTTGAATAAGCAATAGAGCAACATCCGTTGTTAGGAAGCGTCCGTAAACTGTTTTCAGAAATCTTGAAGTTGAATAAGCAATAGAGAAGCATCCGTTGTTGGGAAGCGTCCGTAAACTGGTTTCAAAGGTTGCATCTGAACAAGTGATAAATTAACATCCGTTGTTGGGAAGAATCCATAAACTGTTTTCAGAAGTCTTGAGAAGAAACTGAACAAGCGATAGGTTAACATCCGTTACTTGGAGAACCCGTAAACTGTTTTCAGAAGTCTTGAATTTGGAGGGAGAACCGGTGTAGGGTTCCCTGATGATGAGCTTGTGTAAAACTGCATCTGGATAAATCTGGTATAAGCATTAGAATGTTGCCATGTCTGGGTCACATCTGAACTATTCCTGGAAAGAATCTCGGAAGATAATGATTTTAGTCTGTCGACTGGTCTTACCTGAAAAGGTAAAGAGTTTGTTGTATGCAATTTCATGATGCATGATGCAACGTATGTTATATGATATGAATGTAAATGAATGCGTATGTAAGCTGGTGAGCTATCTTGCTGAGGATAGATGGATCCGAGATGGCTGAAGATAAAAGCATCTTGACTACTGCCGGGACGAATAATTCCTTGGCTGCTGCTGGGGAAGAGAATTCCTGATGACTTCTACTGGGGAGGTAAGACTGAGAATCTTCAGTTTGGTGGGAAGTATCTCTGTGGGGAGAAGGTTCACTAGTCTGGCTCCGCTGGAGATTGATAATTTGAAGCTTTAGCTCGACTGGGGATACTGAAACTTAAACTCTGAGGGGAATTGAGTTCTGGAGGATTCTCTGGCTGGGGATAATAAAAGATAAGCTCCTCCGGGGGATTGTATTGATAAGTTATGTTGGGGAACTTTGATGAACTCCACTGAGGAAAGGAAGAAATTTGCTGAGTGCGATCTTCCGTGACAATAAGCTGAGGATAACCCAGTTATAAGCCCTTGTGAGGGGTAACTTTGAATAAAGCTCGGGAGAGACGTCCGTACTCTGCAGGGGATAAGCTTCCAGAATCTACCGAGGATAAGCTTCAAGACTTGCTGGGGATATGGATTCCAAATCTCCTGGGGGTTTCCTTTGAAAGGGTATCAAGATATCCAACTGCACCTTCAACCTATCAATAATCCTCTTTCTTGATTTATAAGGGAATGATTATGTTCAAATGCATATGCCTATTTAACAAAACATTGGACGTTTCTCAAAATAAATCAATTAGTGCAAGAGAAAAAGAAAAAGGAAATGACACAAATTTCTGGGAAGAGTATTGGTATTAACTTTCTCTGAGTATTTTTGTACAAAGGAGACAATCATCCTAGTAAGAGGATTTTGTCGTAAATATTGAAAGATTTATACAAAATAAAGATGGCTATGTGAAATAATTCCATGGGATTCCATTCCGCTGTAGCCTTCACAACTCTGAATATCTGTCCATTCAATGCTTCGTCTGCCGATGACTGGATTGATCAGAAACCTGGAACTGGTTGATGAAGAGACTGTCTTTTGAAGTGATCCGACGAGACATAGTCATACGCTTTAATTCCCTAACTTTTTCCTGAATCGCCCTTTCGGGTTTTCGATCCACCAGGAAACCCCTTTTTGCCCAAGCCGCCCTTTCGGGTTTTCAACTTGCCGGGTGTACAGATTCTTTTTGTTTTTATCCCTAATTTTTGCCTGAACCGCCCTTTCGGGTTTTCGGTTCACCGGGATGCCCATTTTTTGCCCAAGCCGCCCGTTCGGGTTTTCGACTTGTCGGGTTATTTTATGCGTAGTATCTTTTAACTATGTCTGCGTTCGCAGGGTGCGGCAAATCGTCGCCATCCATGGTGGTTAGAATCATCGCACCACCAGAAAATATGCTCTTGATCACAAATGGTCCTTCATATGTAGGAGTCCATTTGCCCCTGGGATCACTTTGCGGCAAGATAATCCGATTGATTACGAGATCTCCGACTTGATACACTTGACGTCTGACTTTCTTATCGAAGGCCTTGATCATCCGCTTTTGATACGTCTGACCATGGCATATAGCAGCGAGTCGCTTCTCGTCGATCAGATTGAGTTGATCAAGTCGGGTCTGCATCCAATCATCTTCATTCAAACCTGTGTCCTTCATAATCCTTAGAGAAGGAATCTGAACCTCCATAGGCAGGACAACTTCCATGCCATATACCAAAGAAAATGGGGTTGCCCCGGTTGAAGTACGTGCCGTCGTACGGTATCCATGTAGAGCAAACGGTAACATCTCATGCCAGTCTTTGTAAGTGACTGTCATTTTCTGAATGATCTTCTTAATGTTTTTGTTCGCAGCTTCAACAGCACCGTTTATCTTCGGCCGATAGGGAGATGAATTGTGATGATAAATCTTGAATTGTTCGCACAATGCGGTGATCATTGTGTTATTCAGATTTGTACCGTTGTCTGTGATGATCCTGTCTGGAACACCATACCGGCATATGAGATTTTGCTTGATGAAGCGGGCAACCACATTTTTAGTAACAGAGGCGAAGGAAGCTGCTTCGACCCATTTGGTGAAATAGTCAATGGCAACTAGGATGAAGCGATGTCCGTTGGAAGCCGTGGGCTTGATCTCTCCAATCATGTCAATGCCCCACATTGCAAATGGCCACGGAGCAGTCAGGACGTTGAGAGGAACCGGAGGGATATGAACTTTGTCAGTGTAGACTTGACATTTGTGGCAAGTACGGGAATGTTGATGGCAGTCAGCTTCCATGGTAGACCAGTAATAGCCTGCCCTTAGGATCTTCTTAGCCATTGTATGCCCGCTCAAGTGGGTGCCAAATGTGCCGCTGTATATCTCAGTCATAATCAACTCTGCTTCAGCTTTGTCTACGCATCGGAGTAATACACAATCATGGCTTTGTTTGTAAAGGATGTCGTTGCTCAGGAAGAACTTAGCAGCGAATTTCCTTAAGAACTTCTTGTCATTTAGGGAAGCTCCTTCGGGATAATCTCTAGTCTCGAGATACCTTTTGATTTCATGGAACCAGGGTTGTTCCACTACTTCTTCGGTATTAATCTCGTGACAATGCGCAGGTTCATCCATTCGCTTGATGGTGATTTGGGGAGCCTCGTTATCCCAGTTGAGTTTAAACATGGAGGACATCATAGCTAGAGCATCTGCTAGCTGATTCTCTTCTCGCGGGAAATGCTCGAAGGTAATTTGCTCGAAATGAGGCAACAATGTCAAGACATGTTCTTTGTATGGGATAAGATTGGGATGCTTGGTATCCCACTCTCCTTTGATTTGACTGATAACCAAAGCCGAGTGCCCAAATACGATCAAAGATTTGATCCCTAAGTCTATAGCAGCCTTGAGACCAAAGATGCAAGCTTCATACTCAGCCATGTTGTTTGTGCAGCTGAAGCAAAGTCGGGCCGTGAAAGGGGTGTGACAACCTTCCGGAGAAATGAGTACCGCACTGATACCGTTTCCAAGTGCATTTGAAGCACCATCAAAGTACAGGGTCCATCGGGATCCCTTTTCGGGTCCGTCATACGGTCTGTTACCTTCAATGTTGTCCAAATTCATGATGTCCTCGTTTGGGAAGTCAAATCTCATGGGTTGATAATCTTCGATAGCTTGATGAGCCAGATGGTCAGGTAGTACACTCCCTTTTATAGCTTTTTGGGTGGTGTACTGGATGTCATACTCAGTTAGGATCATTTGCCATCTGGCTATTCTTCCGGATAAGGCGGGCTTTTCGAAGATATACTTGATAGGATCCATTTTGGAAATCAACAAGGTAGTATGAGTTAACATATACTGCCTTAGTCGGCGAGCAGCCCATACCAAAGCGCAACAAGTTTTCTCGAGCACTGAGTAGCGAGTCTCACAGTCGGTAAACTTTTTGCTAAGGTAATAAATAGCATGCTCTTTTCGACCAGACTCGTCATGTTGGCCCAAAACACACCCCATTGAGTTATCCAACACAGTCAGATACATGATCAATGGTCTTCCTTCGACGGGTGGCATCAGAATAGGAGGTTCTAGCAAATACTCCTTGATCTTATCGAAAGCAGCTTGGCAATCATTGTTCCATTCGACTACCTGATCTTTCTTCAAGAGTTTGAAAATTGGCTCACAGGTAGAAGTCAGATGAGAGATGAATCTGGCAATATAGTTCAAGCGCCCCAAGAACCCTCTAACCTCCTTTTCAGTACGGGGAGCAGGCATCTCTTGTATTGCTTTTACTTTTGCTGGATCGACCTCAATGCCTTTGTTGCTTACAATGAATCCTAGAAGTTTACCAGACCTAACTCCAAAAGTCCACTTACTTGGATTCAGCCTGAGTTTGTATTCTTTCAACCTGGCAAACAGCTTTTCTAGATGTTCAAGGTGCTCTTCCTCTGTTTTTGACCGAGCTATCATATCGTCTACGTAAACTTCAATCTCATGATGTATCATATCATGAAACAAAGCTACCATGGCGCGTTGATAAGTTGCCCCAGCGTTCTTCAGTCCGAACGACATCACCTTGTAACAGAAAGTGCCCCATTGTGTGACAAAAGTGGTTTTCTCCATATCCTCGGGGGCCATTTTGATTTGATTGTAACCCGAAAATCCATCCATGAAGGAAAACACTTTGTGCTGAGCTGTATTGTCGATCAAAATGTCAATGTGTGGCAGCGGAAAATCATCTTTGGGGCTGGCCTTATTCAAATCCCGGTAGTCCACACACATCCTGACTTTGCCATCTTTCTTAGATACTGGCAAGATGTTAGCGACCCATTGAGGATAGGACGTAACAGCCAGAAAACCAGCGTCGAATTGCTTCATTACTTCTTCTTTGATCTTTTCAGACATATCAGGCCTCATTCGGCGGACTTTTTTGCTTGATCGGTGGACAATCCTCTCTTGTGGGGAGACGGTGAACCAAGATGTCTGTATCTAAACCCGGCATGTCTTCATAAGACCAAGCGAAGATTTCAACATACTCATTCAACAACTGTATCAGGCGTTCCTTGACGCTTGGTTCCAGATTGGCACCCACTTGCACCTCCTTCCGGTCTTCCTCGGTCCCTAAGTTGACAGTTTCCAATGACTCTTCGTGAGGTAAGATGGCCCTTTCCTCTTGCTGTAAAAGTCTGGCTAGTTCCCCTGGTACTTCACAACCTTCGTCATCTTCATACTCGGCTTGATTGATCAGATCTTCAGAGTTATTGAAGTATGTAGCAGAATCGTCACCCATGGAATCCGGAGTGGATGGGTACCTGCATTTGTGAGTGTGGGTGTGTGTAAGGGATAGCCATCCTTAAACAAAAAATGCAAAAGGAAAGAAAATGAACACAAGCAGTTTATCAAATGAAAAACGTCCAATGAATCATTAAACATGGCATATAGATATGAAAAATAATCAAAACCCTTACAAATGGACCTACATGCCCCGGGCAAGGCATGAGGTGAAAAGGCAGTGTACGGATTGTTCGAAAATAAATATTACATACCAAATTGGAAATGTTTGACAGATAAATTACTGATGAATAAAAGTGATGGGGACAAAGTCTTTTGCCTCCCAGTTGCAAAATCCTCCTTTGACAGTCGGGTAAATCCACTCTTCGATGTTGCTCTCTTTGTCTTCATCCTCCAAAGCGTTGATTCCGTAAGGAGAAATTTTGACTGGCGCTCTTTCAATCTTCGAACGGCGCATAGCTTTCTGGCCCGCGGTAGTGAACCCTAATCCAAATTTGTCTGTTTTATGTGGAATATCAGGCAACTGCCCCCATGCTGAATTTTTCCCTCCTTTATTGCAGCTTTTGCGTCCTCCAGAGATGCCATCCTGGCCATCTGCCTCGGTACTTCAGCTGCCAATTTTCTACTGTTATTTCAGGAAGGACTTCTTCGAAATGCTGGAAAGGTGTCTCAATGAACTCCCCTTCTACCTCCACATACTGGAAAGAGTTCAAGTGGCTAATCATGTACTCCTCTTCGCCATGGACGGTAATGATCTTCCCCTTGACAGGATACTTCAACATCTGATGTAAGGAGGAGGTGACTGCCCCTGCATGGTGTATCCAAGGCCTACCCAACAAGCAAGAGTATGACGGACGGATGTCCATCACATAGAAATTAGATTTAAACACCTCAGTGCCTATCTTGACGGGAATCTCAACCTCCCCATGGACCATTCTCTTCGAACCATCGAAAGCTCTGACAACAATATCACTCGGTTTCAACTCCAACCCTTCATAATCTAGTCGGTCCAAGGCCTTCTTAGGCAGTACATTCAGCGACGAACCGGTGTCGACCAAGACATGTGCGAGAGTAGTTCCTCGGCACTCGACTGAAATGTGCAAAGCATCATTGTGGTTTCTACCTTTAGGAGTTAGGTCGGCATCAGAGAAACCTAATCCATTATCCGCAATAAGGCTAGCCACGCAATTTTGAAATTGATCCGCAGAGGTTTCCTGGGGCACATGAGCTACCTTCAGGAATTTTATCAGAGCTTTAGCGTGCGCTTCCGAGCAAAGTAATAGTGCCAGCATGGAGATCTTTGAGGGGGTTTGCCCCAGTTGTTCTACCACATCGTAATCACTCCTTTTGATTATCTTCAAGATCTCATCCATTTCCTTCTTGGAGGTTTCCGGGATGACCAAGGGTTGAGCCCTCGTCCTGACGAGCTCATCTTGGATTCCCTTACCTTTATCAGCAGCGGTAGGAGGGATAATACTAGGAACAACAACATCTTCAATCAATGGGGTTCTAGCGGAGAGTTTGATTGGTGCAGGGATGACCTTGTCGGCAGACGAGGGTCCAAAGATTTCTCTTGGAGGGGCAATCTCTGGAGAAAATATTCTCCCGCTCCGGGTGATTTTGCTCGTGCCTGCAATGTTTCTAATGCTGGCTTCTTCATCATCTGAACTTTCTTCAGTTATTTCGATTTGTTTAATACCATGGTAGTAGACGTCACCACCATAGTTCCATGGTATTGACTTCTCAGAAATATAGGGGACAGGCCCTGGCATTGTTATCTTCAAAGGAACAGATTTCGTAACTGGTGTAATCTTAACAGGCTTTTTGACGGCCTTGGAAAGATTGGCGTGAATGGTTATGATTGAGACATCTTCAGTATGGGATGGAACAGTAGAAACTTTTTCAAACAAAATTTGTCGACTATCCATTAGGCCTTGGATGCCTTTCTCCAGTAACGGACAATCAAACGGCAGAGAGTAACAACAATAGCAGTCTTCTTTACATCCCGGGAAGATCCCGGCCCTTAACAGATTCAACTTGATGGTTAACAATGGAGTTATCAGATCATTGACATCAGCAACATACAAATCTTCTTCAATGGCATTGACATTTCGGTCGTGCTTTGGCATGGGAGCAAATATCACATTAGGCTTCTCCGGAGCGTCAAACTCCACCTCCTTCGCCTCTATCAGGTCTTGGATTTTATGCTTGAGTGCCCAACAATCATTGGTGTCGTGCCCGACACTGTCAGAATGGTAGGCGCATTTAGCATTAGGATGATAATACGGAGAGGATGTATTCACATTTTTTGGTGCCTCTTTGATAGTGGCGAGATTCAACTTTAACAGATGGGGAAGCACTTGCGCTGGAGTCATATTAATGCGGGTGAACTGCCGTTGAGGCCGTTCCACCCGTTGTTGATTTGGTCTGGACTGGTTATAGCGAGGCTGCTCACTTGAAGGGTTTTGAATCATTACGGCCCCCACGGTCGGCCGGCGCTCAATCTTCCCTACTCTTCTCTGGGAGTATACCACAGCTGTTTCCTTCTTAAAAGGCTTCTTCTCAACACTTGCAGCAACACTCTTCTGAATTTTTCCTGACTTGATGCCTGCTTCTATTCTTTCGCCTGTTAAGATCAAATCGGTAAACCCTGCAGAAGAGTTACCAATCAGATGATTGAAAAATGGCCCAGATAGGGTCCCTAGAAACATATCAACAAGTTCACGGTCGGTTAAAGGAGGCTGCACCCTGCCAGCCAAACCCCTCCACTTTTGTGCATATTCTTTGAATCCTTCTCCTGTTCCCAGTGACATACCCTGAAGTTGGGTACGAGTAGGAGCAAGGTCAGAATTGTACTGATATTGTTTGTAGAAGGTGGTGGCCAAATCTTCCCAGTTTCGGACGCTGGTTCCCTCTAGCTGATAGAACCACTCTAATTGAGCCCCAGAAAGGCTGTCTTGAAAGAAGCGGATCCAAAGGTTTTTATCTGCCGTATAGGGTTGGATCTTTCTTACGTAGGACATGAGATGCATTTTTGGACAGGACAACCCATCATACCTTACAAAAACTGGCACTTTGAATTTTGGGGGAATCACAATCCCGGCAACCAAACCCAAGTCTTCAAAATCCAAACCCGATACTCTCTGTAGCTCCATGGCAGCCAACCTGTCTTCTAAACCTTTGTATTTATCATCAGCTGGAGGGTATTATTGATCAGAGTAGTCTTCATCCTCTTCGACCTCCTCTTCTTCCACATCGGACTCAGAAGGTACCGCAGCCCCACCTCCTTTACTGGTTCCTTCATCCGAAGTAGGAGGAAATTCAAGCACTCTCCTGGCCTCTCTGTCAAATCTTCTCCCTAAAGTAGCCACCCCGAGTCTCTTTTTCTTCTTTTTCACTGGGTCTTTATTCCCCAGCAAGGTCTTGAGATCCTCCTGACCCTTAGCCAAGGTCATCAGGAGTTGCTGGAACTGTGCATTTTGAGCTTGCAGGTCTTTGACTGTTTGCTCGAGATCCATCCTACTGAAATAAACAGCAGACAGATAAGGAAACCTGGAGTGAGACCTGCTTGTGCACATGATGAATGATATGCTTATGTATGCAATGCATTCAAGGATTTAGAACATTCAAAATTGTTGTAGACAAAAGGGAACGCACGTCATATTAATAAGAAGATATTTGTTAGTACATAAATGCCCCATGGGCCAAATATTACAAAAACAACTTCTCAAGGTAAAAAGACGTTGCGCATCCTCTTTGGTGCGATGTAGGTGTTGAGGGCCTCTTGCTCATGGAGTCGGCGGGTAAGCTCTAGAACCTTCTTCTCACTAGCGTAGAAGCTGGCTTCAAAAGTGTTCCGTTCCTCCTTGAGATGAATCCAACTTTTCTGCATCTCCTCCCACGATGTAGGCATGTCTGGATGTAGGATGGTGTAGGGAACCTCTCCTTCCTTGACGGGCTCTTTAATCACAGGGAGAACATGAGGATAAGGCATCATTAGACTCTGGGCTCGGGCTCGTACCCACTTGAGGTAAGGCTCAAGAGGGATGGAGTTCTTGTGTCCCAGAGTCTTGCTATCAACCTTGTTGGGCCTTCCCCAAGCTCTGATGAATCTTTGGCGAAGTCCTTGCGCATCGTTGTCGAAGTCAAAAACTAGGTCAGGAATCAACATGTCGTGAGGGCCATCCCTCCGTGCATATCCAAATTGCCTCAAAGCTAGGCAAGGGTTGTAGGTAATGCCCCCTCTAATGCCAAGTAATGGGACATTAGGGAACTCTCCACAATGATCGACGATGATGACATTTTCTCTGGACCGAGAACACCAATGTACATCAGAGTGAGTAAGAGTCATCAACCGTTGGGACCACCTTGAGCCTTGGTCATTCTTCAAGACAGATTGTGGAAGGTGCGAAATAAACCACCTTGCAAGGAGAGGAGTACAACACATGAGAACACCCCTCTTTCTCATTGTTCGTGTGTAAAATGAGTGAAGGATGTCCCCAAGCAATGTTGGTATTGGATTTCTGGACAAGAAGATTTTGACGGTGTTGACATCTACCAATTGGTCAGAATTTGGGAACAAGACCAGCCCATAGATAAGGAGTGCCACAATTTCTTCAAAGGCTTGTAGGTCCAATGAATTCCAACATTCTTGTGCCTTCTCGAACAAGAATTTTGCTAAGAATCCTTTGACGCCGCTTCTGGTTTCCCAATGCCCCTTGATGTCAGATGGTTGTAGATGTAATGCTCGAGCAACATCTTCCGGCTTTGGTTCCTTTTCCGTACCGTTGAAGGGTAGTTGATTAAGGATAGGGATTCTTAGGAGTTGAGAAAACTCCTCCAAAATGGGCACCAACTGATAATCAGGGAAAGTGAAACAGTGGTGAAGGGGGTCAAAGAACTGGAATAGCACTTTCATCATGTCTTCTTCAATGTTGGTGTTGACTAAGCTGAGCACTCTACCATGTCTTTCATTGAAGGATGAGCCTTCCGGAATCCTTGATGTGAGCTCCTTGAGTTGAGGAGAGATCCTCACAAGGTTGACTTGGATGGTTTTTCTGCGAGGAATTTCCATAACCTACAAAACAAGAACAAAGATGAAGATCTAAACCCTTGAAATGGTTAGTGAATGCATATGATGCTTTATGATGTTTATGATGTATGCACAAAACACATGTACAAGCAAATCACATCAAACCCTAGTTTCAGGCTTGCATGGGGTTTTATAGGTAAGTACCCTCTTGAGTGTAGTTGGCTTAAAAACCTGTCCTATAAATAGTAACCGGGTTCTAAGGAGCTCAATATCACTGGATTGTTTTCATTGTTCATTGTTTTGGTTTAGCCACTTAACTAGCGACCACAATATTCCAAGAAAACAACCCTCAATGAGTGTAGTATCGAGTATCTACCAACTTCGGACTGCACCAAAGCCGGTCATCTCACTACCCCTAATAAAAGGCCAAGATGGTCAAGTAAGGTTCTAGGTCATTAGTGCTTAGTGACATCAATCAGCGGCCCCGTACTCTCCTTGATTGAACTCAAGGGTTACCGGTACTCACAAATATGTCGCACTAATATAGCTATTACTTCGACCGTGTCGGTATACCCCACACAGTTTCCACAATGTATTGCTATCTATGAATGTTTCCCAAAATCCGGGTGTAGGATTGCAAACCCAAACAATAGAGCCAAGATATAAAGCAATCAATTCAAACAATTAGTCATGCAAGAGGGTGATCTAAGGCCTAAGGTTACTCCACTTTTAAATTTCTCCCCAGCAGAGTCGCCAGTTCTGTGATATGGTGGGAGAATTGACTATGGTTTTGCGTTTGTTTTCGCAAATGTTTCGGTTGAGCAAGAGTCGCCACCGACTTTTTATTTTATCCTAAGGAAAGGTTTAAAAAGCACAGCAAAAACCTTTGAGATATTTTCTTGGGTTCGGGGAGTAGATTATAGAAAGGGAAGGTATTAGCACCCTTTCTATCCATGGTTATCCATGGGCTCTTAGGTACTTGCTTAGATCAAATTGCCTTGGTTTTCAATTGTTTGAAATGGTGCTTTGTGTGTGGCTTTGAAAAGGTTTTGAAAAATATGCCTTGTTTAGGCTACCCTTGTAACAATTCTTTACTCGAATGTTTTACAAAAGGTGTTTGTCTTTTTGAAAAGATGTTTCAAGGTTTTTTGAAAGTTTGTTTTGAAAGGTGTTTGTGAAGTGTGGTTTGAAAAATAGGCAAGTGTTTTCGTTTTGCAAGTTGACAAGTACTTAAGAGCTATCTACCCTAAAGTTCTCAAAGATTTTTGTTATGTTTTAACCTTTTTAACAATTTTGTTCCACCATTGCATTTGGTGGACAATCTTGTGTTAGGATGTTAACGGGACGGGCGCGGGTCATCGTTTAGACCATAATTAAAACGGTGCCAAGTGTCTTTGGGCAATTTTTCCTTGAAAGGGACTTGATCATTTTAGGCAACTTTTCGAAAGCGTCATCGAGGGACTATGATCATTTGAATTGTTTATTTTTGCCCAAAGAGACCTAACATCCAATATGGCCCATTTATTGAAGGCAACAAGTGGAATACCCTAGGGGTGCAAGTGTGATATGTGTTGTCCATTTTCATGCTTGTTTATCTTGAAATTAGGTCAAACTATTTTGTTGTTTTTATTTGCATACAAACCCTAATTCTAACATGGCATATTTAGAAAGCATTAAAGTGCGAAAAATAAAGTTCTAAACTATTACAACACAATATGGGAAGGGGGGGACAAATGTTTAAATATGGGGATTTGACAAGGAATTTAAACCTAGCTATTACATCAATTTGGAATTATTTATAAGATAATTGATTGCACAAATTAAATAGAAATAAAATAAATATGCAAGATGCAAAAAGGTTTTTTATATGTATGAAAAAAAGTATTTTTATATGTCAAAATAAACAAAATAAAAAAGGTATTATTTTTTGGAGTTTTTGTGTTTTAAGGGCAAAACCCTAATTTATTAAGTAAATATATTAATTGTTTAACATGTACAAATATTTATCAATTATATAAAATAAAAAAATAAAAATGAAGTATATTTGTCAAAATGTATTTTTAGTATCAAATATTAATAAAAAATAAAATGTATATATTTTTGTATTATTTACTAAATATTCTAATATATATATATATATATATATATATATATATATATATATATATATATATATATATATATATATATATATATATATATATATATATATATATATATATATATATATATATATATATATATATATATATATATATATATATATATATATATTAATTTCTAAATATGTATTATATATATAAAAATAATAATATTTAATATTTATAAAAAAAAAGTATATATTATATAAAATATTTTCAGAAGATAAAATAAAATAAATATCAAAAAATGAATGTGTTTACAATATTTTTTCTAGTTATTCTAAATGATAATATTATGTATTTATTTACATACCAATATCAATATAAACAAACAAATGCCTAAAAAATATAAAAATGGTGTAAAAATGTTTTTTTATGTTTTTAATATTATGAGGAAAAATAAATAAGTCAGAATAAAAAAAGAAAAGTCAAAAAATCATTAAAATAGGTAAAATGGGCTCAGGGGGTGCAGAAGTAATAACATGGTGTGAAGAGAAATAATAGAACAAGCCCAGCCCAATAGATCCTTCTTCAACCTCTGGCCAGAATTGTGCCAAAAACGCGTGTTTGTACCATAATTCAAACATCCTGATTCCTGGGTTTTTAATGGAAACTCACAACATCAAAAATGTTCAGCATCAAACAACGAATCCAAATATACCAAAAACTTGATTTAACTCTAAAAAATGAGAGAGAATTTCATCATTCCCAAATCTTAACCTAATTTTTTATCCATATTCAGACCTTAAATTCTCACAGCATAGGCAAAATAAATGAAAAGTAAAGGTATGTACAGTTTCAGGGGCATGAGTTAAACACTTCTTATTCACAAACTTAGAGCTAATGATGTCTACATTGAGAGATAGAAGTTCAAGAATATACTTGTTCAGTTGAAGTTGTATCTGATGATGGAGGTACTTTCAGAGCAAGGTGATGATTGGTATAGCTTCCTTGATGTCCAGGGATGCTATTCCAAGCTTTACTTTGTCTTGAAACCTTTTGAATCGTGCTATGGAACTTCAGCTGCAAAACAAGAAAATGAAAATGGTGGTCTTGCCTGGGAGTGTTACAGGTCGTGTTTGAGGTTTTGATTAGCTTCAAGGGATGTTATGGGATGTGTTTGACAAGTTTTTAGCAAGAATGCATGGAAGGTTTGAGCTATGGAACTCAAACTGCAGTAGGCCCTGTTTTTGTGCAGTTCAATGGTGATTTTGTGAGTGAGAGTGTTTGGGACTTGGTTAGCTCGTGTTCTAGCTTAGGATGGATGTTTAGGAAGTGTACAAAGTATTTGCTTAAACTCTTTTGTGCTGAGATGAAAGTTCTGTTGTGTTATGCTAGCTTTCTTCACACTTAAGCAAGCAAATGTCCACTTGAGTTTTAGACAGCTAGAGGCCCCCCTAATGTGCTGCAAACCTTGGCATTGATCAGTGTGATTAGTCCTAAACTTGTGCCAAATAGATTTCCAATGTACTTGCTGATTTGCAACTTTGACATAAAGTTTAACTTTTCAAAAATGGATATTATGCTTTATCTAAAAATGGCTTAATCTTGCAAATAATGTTTGGACACACAAAATAAGGCTTTGGCACAATGAGTATGCATTAAATTATTGAGTGCAAATGGGATTAGAGGCCTGTAATGTAGCATAAACCAAGCTGACTTGAAAATGGCAATGTGTATGAACATGTCTTGGTCAAGAACAAAAGTGACTTTTGCCCAACTTGCCAAATTCGATTCTCCCTAACCATGAGGTTTTTTGATGAGTTCTTGGACATTTTGGAAAGATTGGAATGTGTACTACAATCCATCTTTGAAATGAAAATTGAAATTCCAAGTGGAAGTATGTGAAAAATGGTCTTGAAGTTAGGTAAAAACCTTGCCTAAAATAGGTCAAATTTTCACTAAGTTAAGAATGGTTTGGTACCCTTGTTCCAAAAATTGTAACTTTAGATACAAGCCTCTTTTGGGAAAACTTTGTGAATCTAAGTTGTAGATTATGCAATAGGCTACAACTTTCATGTTTTGACTTTTTCTTGAATCCAAATGAATCTTGGTGCGAAAGTGGGACAAAGTTAGGAAAAAATTAGGGTTTTTCATAACTTAGAAAAAATTCTAAGTTATGAAAAATCTTCATTTCAAACCCTAATTTGCAATTTTGGATTTCTTGATGAACAAGTTTCATGATTTGGCATGTTTTGATGAAAAATGAATCTTAACACTTGATTTTGACCAAAAAGTCAAAGTTTGACTTTTCAGTATACAGTCAAAATTGATCAATTGACTGGGAAATTCAACTGTCAATCTTGTGCATTTGGGATCTTTTGAACTTGTTGAGCATGTCAAGACAATTCCATGGGGTGCTTGAGTCCATATGTGAGTTCATAATGTTGATGGGGGTCAATTTTCATGAGATTTGACTGTCAATTGGCCACAGTTGACTTTTTCCCCAATACATCTGGTTTTTAGGTCAACTGTCTAATTGATTGGGCAAAACTTGGAATCAAGGCTTGAAACTTGATGTGGATAAACTTGGGAGTCCAATATGAAGCATGAAAGTCATCTTAGGAATTTTAGGTCAAAACATCTTTGTGCAAACACAAACCCTAATTTGGGTCATCAGTGCAAGGAGAAGTCTTGAGCAGATGAAACCCTAACTGGATCTTGATCTCCAAGGGCTTTGTGATGATAAATGTTGAGAAAATGGGAGGGCAAATTTTGGGGTACAACACATAGCAACAACTACAACCAACACTTTTTCTCTTCAAGTCCAATGCACCAGAAAGTATCTTCCTTAGATCTCACCCAGAACAAAACAAGATGGCTGCTTTTATACCAATTGAAATTCTGGTATACAGACTACAATGTCCTAACACATGTTAAGATGAAGATCTTTGTGTAACAACACTTGGACTGGATAAATTACACTGATATAATTCATATCAGAACAACGTCATGTTAGATGTTCCAACAAATTATATGACATGTAAATAATCAAGAAACAAAACTTACCAGTACATAATGATTAAAACACAAAGATATGATGACCTAGTTCGGTGTACAACAACACCTACTCTAGGGGCTACCAAGCCATGAAGGAAGTCCATTATCGGCATTATTATTTTAATGCTAAACTCCACTAATTAAAACTTCATGCCTAATCTCTACCCAATGCAACTTCTACTTAGTTCCTCCCTAAATATGAGAAATAACCATCTCACTTCCTAAATCACATAAGTGATATCTAACAATCATAAAGTTCATCCAAGACTCTTGGCTAACAAACACACTTGGATTTTCTTCAAAGCTTCATCCAAGAACAATACACAATTCATTACCTAAAGGCTTCTGAAACTGTACAGAAAATAAAGTTTACCATAATGTATCAAACTGATACTATGGGTGACTTACAATACAAGAAAGTCTGCGACTCTCAAAACCCTAACCCCTTATAATTTCTTTACAAAAGTTTTTGTACTAGGATTAGTTAAAAAGCCCTAGGTCTAAGTCTTCGTTTTATAATCTTTAGTTGTCCGTGGGCTTCAAAACAGAAGCATATTAGTTGCTGAAAATCTGCATAATCTTCTACATAAATATAGAACTCCAATAATTTGTTTCCTACTTTGTCTCCATAAATAGAAACTGATAAACCTCCTTGAAATTAGCTTGAATCTCTTCAATATTCAACCTTAGCGCCACATAGGATAGCATAATATTCCAAGAATATTCAGCATCTATTAACTCTTAAACCAATCCAATAGCTCAGCCCAACACAATTACGATGTCAAATGATTATGCATAGGATATCTTTATTTGACATGTTTCTTTTGATGATAGAATTTATTTGTTCGACATGTTGTTATTCACAAATTATAACATCTTTTTCAGCAACTAGTTTTATCAAAATTAGTCAAATCTTTTAAGCTTTCAGTTGTCAATCCTAAAACTATGGATCTAACAATCTCCCCCTTTGGAAAATTTTGCATAAATAACTAAAGCAAAACTAAATCCTGGAGATAAAGAATAACACCACAAAACAAGATACATGATAACATGTAAACATTGTACAAACTACAAACATAAAAATATGTCAGAGAAATCATGCAGTTACAGGGAGACCCAACCTTACACACACATCTCCAAAGCTCCAGAAGACAGATGTCAAGACATGTGTGTTGTACCCCAAAATTTTCTCTATTAATTTTAAACCTAATTGGCTTATACTTTATCATCATATATATTCATGCATGTCATTAGGTTTATACTCATGGAATTTATGCATTTTCCCTATGAAAAGAACAGTGAAAATTAATTATTCTGATAAGCAGTATTTTGAAGAAGAGCTCAAGGTTTTCCGCATTTAAATGAACTCTGTATGTATTCAAATCTATTCAATCCAAAAATAATAAAGTCATCATCATATCAATCTCTCATGTGTTCCAGAAAGCTCTGAGTTGCGCAGAAAGTCAAGTGTTTCATATGATTTGAGACAATGTAGACAGAAATTCATTATCCTGCGTTTCAAGCTCAGAAATTCATAACTTTAGATCAGAAAATGGTTTCGGAATGATTCTTCAGTCATTAGAACCATCTTGAAGTCTTCTTCATTTCATATTTTCATTTCGAAGGCTAATTTTGTGAGGAAGATTTTCTAAAGCACCAAATACCTGAATTATGTGATATAGTGGATTTACCGTTTCATTGGTTTTCAGACGCTTAAACATTCGTAACTTCTAACTGGAAAATCATCTTTGAGTTCCTCTTGGAGATTTTGAATTGTCTTGTTATTTCCTTTAACTTTTATGTTTGGCTTAAAAGCTGATTCATTGAGAAAGATCTTCAAATACGCGAGTACTCATAAGCAACCCAGTGAAAAAACAATGAAAATAATATGCTGAACCGTTGTTTTTCCGATGTTCAAAAATTCATAACTTTTGCCAGATTCGACTTTTTGGATGGTTATTTGGGTGAAAAATCCATCCTGATTTTATCTTTGATTCGTATGTTCGGGTCAGAGGTTAATTCTTTGTAGAAGATCTCTAAAAGTGCGAATTACCAACGAAAATTGCACTCCGAATTGTTTTTCTAATGAATTGTTCTTGATATTGTAAAACTTGTAACTCTCTCAATTTTTATCATATCGGGATGATTCTTGAAGAGTGAGATCACAAATTTTGTAAGCTACAACATTTCCTCAGGTCTCGAGTTCAGATTATGCTTCGAAGACTTCAGTTTGTGGCTCGCATCCGAAAGTGCGCACGAAAATAAGCTAAAATAAGTCCATTGTTTCTCACCATTCGAAAAATTATAACTTGCTTGATTTTTATCGTATCAGGGTGATTCTTTCAGAAAGACGTCCGAAATTTCATCACCGACATTTTTGCTTTAGGGTTCGCATCGAGATTTCACACTGAAAGTCATGAGCTTGTGGTATGTTCGCGCGCCGTACACAAAATAAGCTGTAAAAATCTGTATTATGAATGTTTACACTGTGTTTCTCACCGTTTAGAGCAATGTAAATTGCTCAATTTTATCATATCGAGATGATTCTTTCGGTGTCGCGTCACAAATTTCGTCATTGACATATTTGTTTCAAGTCGTGCCTCAGAATTTCGCACCGATTGTGATGAGCTTGGGGTTCGATCTTGCACTATGCACAAAATAAGTTGAAAATTCATGTTTGTAGCCAATACTATATATTTCAAATTTCAAATTTCAAACCACAAGAACTCTCATATTTTTACCATTTCACCAAATCAAAACCCAAAACTCTCTCACTTTTCTCTCAATTTTCTTCAAGTTTCTCAAGAACTTCAACAACAAAACTCTTCCAAAACTTCATCAATCTTATTCTTCTCATCTCATTTCTGCAAGCATTCTTCGCCGCTAGCCTCTAATTTTGCACCGCCTCCAGTCCGCCACACTCCTTCCAATTTCGCGTCGCCTCCGGTCCGTAACTCCCTCCATTTTTCGTGCAATCATCGATATATTCTCCTATGTCTTCTCCATGCAAGTTTGCGATGCTTCCTCCCTCCAATTTTGTGATTCCTGCGACATCACCTTC
Source organism: Vicia faba (assembly GCA_948472305.1). Classification (NCBI taxonomy): domain Eukaryota; kingdom Viridiplantae; phylum Streptophyta; class Magnoliopsida; order Fabales; family Fabaceae; genus Vicia; species Vicia faba. Next base: position 1,308,492,867 of record OX451736.1, on the reverse strand, counting down.
TCCTCTTTGCTTCCAATTGGTAATTCATCTTAATTTCCATTTAATTAAGTTCTTGAGATAATAGTTTATGGAATTGATGAATTGATATAAGCTTGAGTTGATTTCTTGATTTAAATTTTATCTAGATCTTGAAATGGTAGTTTAATTGGCATTGATGATGATGAATAAATGTGGAGTAGGATAGATCTATGATGAATTGATGATTATGGTATGGATTCGATAATTCTTGCGCGTCGAATAATTTGTGTTGATGATGTTCAAGTGAATTTCCGCGTCGATTTTGTTACTGGTAGGTTTTATTTGGAAAATAATGTCGAATTCATGAGTTGATATACTTTTGAATTGAATTAACAGTGATTCTTTTTTTAACATTAAAATGTTTGATTCAATTAATTGTTGAAACTCGTGAATTATGTTGTTTGTGTTCGGAAACTATTGTTTTGATGTGAATTAATCGTTTGCAACTTGTTTAAAATTTCTTCACAATAAAACTTGAACCGATAAGTGTGTTTTTGCGTCCGTTTGCAATTGTTGAAATCAGTTTTGATTGATATTGATTCAAGTATGTATTGCTTCCCAGAAAATGTAAATATGGTGCAAAGTTCTATCAAAAACTCGATTGAGTTTTCTTTGATCATGTTTTTGCATTTATGGATGGTTAATGTTAAATTTAATCGATTCTGGTATATTGTTCTGAGCAATGTTGTGATACGGTGTAGTTTTGTTTCGAATTTTGAAAACGGACTTGGAATGTGATTTAATTGTGGTTTAATGCACAAGTGAGGTTTCTTTTATGTTTGGATGACGTTTGTGTCGAGTTTCGATGGTTTTAAGTCAACATTTTATGCGGTTCATGGTATTGGTGTGTTGTTGTCCGAGATTTGTAAATGGTAGCATAATTTGGTATTAATTCTTGAACATTGCATAATTGAGTTTAATCGAACATTTGGTTTAGCATTAGCATAAAATTTATTCGGTTTTGATCCAAATTTTTGTGCATCTTATATGATGATATAATGTTGTCTGGTTTTTCTTTTAACATGTAAATTGTGATTTGATATCCATTTAATGCATGTGTGTGCTTAATTGTTCAATTGTTGACCATTGTTGTTGAGTTTGCTCGCTTTTAACGCGATTATTTGAGCGGTTACATGAATCGATACTATGCTTCCCAGTTTGGTATGTAATGGGAAACATGTGATTTAATTGTTGGTTTGTGATCAAGTGCACTTGTCTTGGCATTTGTTTGAGCTTAGCATTGAGTTTGTGCGATTTAAAACCGATATTTTGTATTGTTTATGAAATGATGATGATGCTGCCCGGATTTTTGTTTTCACTTTCCGATGATTGTTTGGATTTAGTTCCTTTTCAATTCACTATTACTTTTGAGTCGTGATTTGATACTTGAGTTTAGATTATGTTATCTTGTTAATTACTAACTTGGTTTGTGACTTGTGCGAGCTTTTGGAGGCCTTTGTCGTGCGACATGCAACACTTGGATTTTTGCTTGGTTGTGTATACTTTTTTGTGTATGGACTTTGATTGGATGTGGTTTCTATCCGCTTGTGATTCATTTTTGCATTGCGACATTTGGTTCTTATATTGGATATTATTTCTGATTATTTCATTGATTCTTAGTGAAGCTTGCTCGAAGTTTTTCGGAGTTATTTTTCTTTTGCTTGCTTGGTACGAACACTTTTTCGTTTGGCATTACACTAATTCTGGTTTATTTTTATGAAACATTTACAGCTTTCCTTGCCATGAGAAGTAGGAATAGAGATGCATGACTGGGAGTCCCTACTTTAGATGGGCAAATCTATTTTAAAGATATTTAGAAGACATTCTTGTTTGTGTTTGCGCATAGTCCTAGTAATGAGGCCATGTTTGTGTTTGCTTGTGTGCAAAAGACCTCAAAAGAGGAAAATCCCACTCCCCTCCCATTTGACTTATATTTTATGCTTGATATCGAGTCAATAAGTTGAACAGAGGGTCCACAATCGGCCCCACAAATTCTAGTCCTTGTCTTTCCTAGCTCACGTTGTATGTGGATGATCCAAATCGTGTTTGCTATTGTTATTAGGTAAAATAAGTGGAAGACAGGGGTCCGTAACCAACCCCCCATGTAACCCCCGTAATTTAATTAATTATTTATTTAATTAAATTTTTTTTGGAGTATTTGTGAAGTTGCGAGGCGTTGAGAATTATTGTTATGAGTTGTTGAATTATTATTAATTAATTTTTTAGTTGATTAATAATAATTATAATGTGGAATTAAAAGGAATATATGAAATAATGTTGGACTTATACTATTGGTTAGAAGTAGTAAAGTGGTAGTGTAGGTTAGGCCCAAGATGATTGATACATAAGGAGAAGCTAACACAAGGATTTTTGTACGCTGACCGGTGGAGCTGCGTAGACGAGGAGCAAGCTGCTCGATGTCGAGCAGAGCGAATAAAAGCCGTCGGCTAGAGACTTTGGTTGACTGACCTTCAATCCATGTAAGGGTGGGGTTCTGACCTTATAATGGGACTTATGATGTATATTACGTGGGAATTGGTCGTTTTGTGATTATTTAGCATGGATATTCTGAATTTCTATCGGAGTTGCTCGTTTATTCATGTTGTGGCTGTTGGGAAGAACCGTATGACCGTTTAATGAATCTGTTTTAAGAAGTTGCCCGGTGATGTGTTGTGGATGTTTTGTGTATATGTGTGACTGCCCGGTCTAATTGGTGAGTAGGTTAGTGTATATTGTTTCCTATTGTTATAGTCGTTAGTTTTTTGTGGTTGTTGTGAGGGTATGGTCGTTACTATGTTAGGAATTATTGTTGTAGTCGGTCTTGTATGTTGATAAATCTATCAATATGAATCTAGTTGCTTGTTACTGTGTTATTCCGAATGGTTGGTCAAAAGTTATGAATTATAGTGGTGTGGTCGTTAAGACATTATATCATGACTGTGTTGTTGCCTGGATTAGAGGTCAGGGAGGATACTGAAGTGGTAGGTACCGAGCAGCGTTTTAGGCTACGAGGCGTGTCGGGGAATAATGCGTTATATTTTCGAGCAGAATTAGGTGGCAGAACATGTCGAGGAGCATAGTCCGGTCGTTGCCCTGTTTTTCTCAGTGCGTGTCGAGGAGTATATATTAGTTGTTATGCATGTCGAGGGGCACGTAGTTCCCTATCCCTTTTACCCGTACATGTTGTGTTTTTGGTCGTTAATCGTGATGTGTGAATTATGTTAAGTTGTTGTTTGATTATGTTCATGATTGAAATGTTGATTGATGTGATAGACTTATGGCCAATGTTGATTTATGTTGAGTTGTTGTGATGTTGTGATTGTTGTTGTGAATTCTCATTGATAATGTGAAGTTATAGGGAGTTACATGATGATGAATTACCTCTATTTACTGGTAATAATGGTGATGTCGGCTTATGCCTTGCGATGGATGATGATTGTTCTGAGTATGTGATAGTGCATTCATTGAGTCACATACATTTTCATACTCTGTGATGGCCTAGATTTGCAAACTGCAAAGAAGGCTTATGCGTTGTTGATGCCTCTATTAATTGGAAATTATTAAGATGGGAGTTCTGCTCCATTTTTAAGACGGGAGTTCTGCTTCAATGGTACCACATGCATTCGTATAGTATTGAGTCGTATTCCAAGTAGTATGATTGAGCTATTGTGTTGATGAATTAATTGTTGTATTTTGTTGATAGCCTGTTGTGATGGTTGTTGTTTATAAGTTTTGAAGTGGTGATTTTTGCATGAACTGATTCTAGTGTAATATTTATCATATGTTCTATTATAATGTTAGATATCTCACCCCTTGTGTTTGAATGTTATGTTGGTAAAGTGCGGGTAATCCAGAGTGAAGGTGGTTGACCTTCAGTAGTTTGAGTCGGTGTCATTGCTCTGATACGTAACTCTCGAGAGGAATGAACACTTGTTGCTTTAGTATTTGTTCTTTTAGTTGTTTAAATTTAAGTTGATTGTTGTTAAGTACTTGTTATTAAGAAGTTGCTTTTATGTTGGATAAAGATGTTATTATGATTCCGCTGCGTAGTTGTTCAAGTTGTTGATTTAAAAGATTAATTTATTTTGATGTTTGTTCATCCATAGTTTTAAAGTGTTATGTATGCATGTTGAATGCAATGGTTTTTAAGTTGAATTTGTGACACCCTGATTCAGTTACAAAAATTTTATAACTTGGATTTACATTATATTGTCGGGTAGATTTGGGGTGTTACAAAGTTGGTATCAGAGAAAAGTTGGTTCGTCCGACCAAGTTGTCAAGTCGTAGGTTAATTAACAACCGAGTATTGTTAGTTTGAGTTCTAAGCGTTGTTTATGTTGTAGTGATAAGTTGAGATGGATGGATGGAAGTAATGATGCTGCACTTGCTGCTTCTTTAGAAGAAATGGCGCATGCTATGGAGAATCAGCCGAACACTGACGGGAATGCTGGATCTCGTAGTTTGGCGACTTTCCAGAGGGAGAATCCGCCTACGTTCAAGGAAAAGTATGATCTTGACGGAGCGTTGGATTGGTTGAAAGAGATTGAGAGGATATTCCATGTGATGGACTGCACTCTAGCGTAGAGGGTTTGGTATGGTACTCATATGCTAGCAGTCGAAGCTGATTACTGGTGGCTAGAGACGTGTCAGAGGTTGGAAGTTGCAGGTGAAAATGTCACTTGGGCTCTGTTTCGTAGAGAATTTATGAGGAAGTATTTTCCTGAAGACATTTGTGGTAAGAAGGAAATTGAATTCCTTGAGCTGAAGAAAGGGAGTATGTCGGTTGTAGAGTATGCTGCAAAGTTTGCTAAGTTTTATCCGCACTATAGTGGGGTAAATGCTCAGTTTTCTAAGTGTATCAAGTTTGATAATTGGTTGCACCCAGAGATCAACAAGGTAGTTTGATACCAGAAGATCCGTGTCTTTGCTGATTTGATTGATAGTTACAGGATTTACGAAGAGTGTAATAATGCTCACTATAAGATTATCAGTGAGAAGAGGGGTAAGAACCAATAGAATCATGGTAAGCCTTATGATGCCCTAGCTGGTAAGGGTAAACAAAAACTTGCTCAGGATCAGAGGACTAGTGGGGAGATGCTCCTGCTGGTGTGGTTTATTTCAAATGTGGAAAACCTGGGCATAAGAGTAATGTATGTGCTGCTGAGGTGAAGAGGTGTTTCTATTGTGGTAAGAATGGACATGTTGTGTCTGAGTGCAAGCATAAGGAGGTGATTCGTTTCAATTATGGTGAAGAAGGAGACATTGGTAACCAGTGTTAGAAACTGAAGAAGGCGCAAACTAGTGGTAAAGTGTTCGCTTTGGTTGAGGATCAGGCAGCTAGTGAGGACAGGCTCATTAGAGGTACATGTTTCATTAATAGTACTCCTTTAACTACTATTATTGATGCTAATGCTACTAATTTCTTTATTACTACTAATTGTGATGAAAGATTGGGTCTTATGTTATCTCCCATGAATGGAGAGATGGTCATCGACACTCCATCCAAGGGGTTGGTGACTACTTCTTTTGTGTGTTTAAAGTGTCCCTTGTCGATCTTTGACAAAGACTTTATTGTTGATTTGGTTTGTTTTCCTTTAAGAGGGTTGGATGTGATTCTGGGTATGAATTGGTTAGAGCATAACTATGTTCAAATTAACTGTTATAACAAGTCTGTGTGGTTTCCTACTCCTGAAGAAGAGGAAGATAGTCTGTTGTCTGCTAGATAGTTGAGGAAGTTAATGAAAGAAGAAGTGCAGATGTTTTCGTTGATGGCGTCGCTATATGTTGAGAATCAAGCTATAATTGAAGAATTGCAGGTGGTGCGTGAATTTCCTGAAGTTTTCCCTGATGAAATTCCTGATGTACCGCCAGAGAGAGAAGTTGAATTTTCTATTGATCTGGTACATGGTACCAGACCTATTTCTATGGAACCATATAGGATGTCTGCATCTGAATTGTCGGAATTAAAGAATAAATTGGAAGAGTTACTTGAAAGGAAGTTTGTGAGACCAAGTGTATCACCGTGGGGAGCTCCAGTGTTGCTAGTAAAGAAGAAAGATGGAAGTATGAGGCTTTGTGTTGATTATAGAAAATTGAATAAAGTGACTATTAAGAACAAGTATCTACTTCCAAGGATAGATGACTTGATGGGTCAATTGGTGGATGCTCGTGTGTTTAGTAAGATTGACTTGAGGTCCGGATATCATCAGATTAAAGTGAAGGATAAAGATATCCAGAAGACGGATTTCAGAATGCATTATGGACACTTTTGTACCCCAAAATTTGCCCTCCCATTTCCTGAACATTTTCTCATCCCAAGACCCTTGGGGCTCAAGATCAAGTTAGGTTTTGCTCTGCTCAAGACTCCTCCTTGCACTGTTGACCCAAATTAGGGTTTGTGTTTGCACAAAGATGTTTTGACCTAAAAGTCCCAAAGTTACTTTCATGCTTCATATTAGACTCACAAGTTTATCCATACCAAGTTTCAAGCCTTGATTCCAATCTTTGCCCAATCAATTGGCCAGTTGACCTAGAAATCAGCTGTATTGGGGAAAAAGTCAACTGTGGTCAATTGACAGTCAAACCTCATGATTTTTGACCCACATCAACATTATGAACTCATATGAACCATTTGGTCAAGTTTGGATCACAATTCCACAAGAAATTTGATCAGATCATCAAAAGGGTAAAATTGTCATTTTTAGGGTTTTGACTGCACAAAGGCAATTTTTGATTGTTTAACCTAGCCAAGGGAAAACCAAGCTCACATATGGACTCAAGGACCCCATGTCATTGTCTTGACATGTTCAACAAGTTCAAAAGATCCCAAATGCACAAGATTGACAAATGAATTTTCCAGTCAACTGAGCCAAATTTGACTGTATACTGAAAAGTCAAACTTTGACTTTTTGGTCAAAATCAAGTGCCAAGATTTATTTTTCATCAAGACATGTCAAATTATGAAACTTGTTCATCAAGAAATCAAAAATTACAAATTAGGGTTTAAAATGAAGAATTTTCATAACTTAGAAATTTTCTAAGTTATGAAAATTCCTAATTTTTTTCCTAACTTTGTCCCATTTTTTCATCAAGATGCATTTGGATTAAAACCAAACTCAAAACATGAAAGTTATAGTCCATTGCAAAATCTACAACTTTGATTCACAAAGTTTCCTCAAAAGAAGCTTGTAGCTCAAGTTACAATTTTTGGAACAAGGGTGCAAAACATTGTTAACTTAGAAAAATTTTGACCTATTTTAGGCAGGATTTTTGCCTAACTTCATGGCCACTTTTCACATGCTTCCACTTGGAATATCAACTTGCATTACAAAGATGGATTATAGTACACATTCCAAGCTTTCCAAATTGTCCAAGAACTTCTCAAACACCCTTGTGGTTAGGGAGAATCAAATTTGTCAATATGGGCAAAAGTCACTTTGTTCATGAGCCATTTCCATGTTCATAACTTTGTATTTTTGAACTCAGCATGTGCAAGCTACATTATAGGCCTTTTATCTCATCCACACTCAATAATTTAATGCAAATCCTTTGTGTTCAAGCCTTATCTTATGTGTTTAACCATTACATGCCAATTTAATCCATAATTAGAAAAAGTAACTTAGCCATTTTTGAAAAGGTGAACTTTATGTCAAGTTTACAATCTATGAGGTACAATGCAGATCTTTGAGGCACAAGTTCATGAGCAAAGTCCACTGATCAAGGGTGATTTGTGCAGCATACTTGAGAGGCCTGTGGTAGCCTAGAAACCAAGTGGACAAACTTTGCTTAAGATAGAAGAAACATTGCATAACTGATAACATCTCTCATTGCTGCAAGAACTAGCCGAAGCAAACTTGTTGAACACATTCCATACTCCTCAAGTAACCTGAAACACGAGCCAACTACCTTCAATACCTCCCTAAACATCAAAACACCATTTTGCTGCACAAAACAGGGCATCCCTGCAGATTGAGTTGCACAACTCAGTTTGCTCGTGCGTTTTGGCCAAAGCTGGTTCATACACACTCCCTACCATCCATTGAAACTATCCCAAGCCCTAGCTACATACTGTAACACCTCTAACCAACTTCACCATTTTCACTTTTTCTGTTTTGCAGGTTGACTTCTATAGCTCGACTCATTTAGTTTCAAAGCAAGCTAAAGGTTGGAGAAACATCCCTGAACTTCAAGCAAGTTGTACAAGTCCTCACATTGCCTTGAAAGTACCTCCATTGTCATACACGTATCAAGCTGAAACAGGTAAAACTTTGGACTTCTATCTCTCAATCTAGGAAGAGTTAGCCTTAGGTTTATGAATGAAAAATGCTCTACTCATGGCCCTAAAGCTATACATATAATTACTTTGCATTTATATTGTGTGTGCTGAGAGAATTTGGAACCTGAATATTAGAAAAAATTTAGGTCAGGAATTAGGGATGAAGAAATTCTCCTTCGTTTCTTAGAGTTAAGTTAAGTTCTTTATATGTCTGGATTCGTCTCTTGATGCTCTACATTTTTGGTGTTATGAGTTTTTCTTGAAAGTCCAAGAATCAGGATGTTTGAACAAGGCAAAGAAACGCGTGTTTTTTGACAGAAACTGGCTGGAGGTTGAAGAAGCTTGTCCTTTGGGCTGGGCCTGATTCATTTTCCTTTTTGCACCACTATTTCACACACACACACCCTTGGCCCATTGTGTTTATTTTTATCATTTTTTTACTTTTTCTTTTTGTTTCTGACTTCTTATTTTTTGTTAAGATATAAAAAACATTAAAAAATATTTTTCACCTTCTTTTTGTATTTTTTAGGCATTTATTTGTTTCATTTGGTTCTATATGTAAATAAATATGTATAATATTTATGTTTAAAATAACTAAAAATAATACAAATACATTTATTTTCTGATTTCATTTTATTTTATCTTTTGAAAACATTTTATAAAAAATATACTTTTTTTTGTAAAATAATAAATATTTTTATTTTTGTACATATTTAATATATTTAGTAAATATTATAAATACTTATATACTTATTAGAATATTTAGGATAAAAACATAAAAATAATACATTTTATTTTTATTAATATTTGACCTCAAAAATCACTTTTTTACAATATACTTTCTTTTTATTTATTTTTTGTACATAATTAATAAATATTGCATATAATAAATAATTGATACCTTTTATTTAGTAAAATTAGGGTTTGCCCTAAAATGTAAAAAATATCCAAAATTATTCATTTTTATTTTTGTTTATTTGTCACATGAAAAACATTTTTACATACATATAAAAATCATTTTTTGCATCTTGCATATTTATTTTATTTTTTATTTAATTATTGTACAATTAAATACCTTGTAAATTCCATTTGGATTGTAATAGTTTAGATTTAAATTCCTTGCTAAAATATCCCCATTTTAACATTTGTACCCCCCATCCCATAATTTGTGTTGTAATAATTTAGGACCTTTAAATTCCGCATTTTAAAAGCTTTCTAAATATGTCATGATAGACTTAGGGTTTGTATGCAAAAATCAACCAAAAATAGTTTGACCTAATTCAAAGATAACAAAACATGAAAATGGACAACACTAATCACACTTGCACCCCTAGGGTACTCCACTTGTTGCCTTCAATAATGGGCCATGTTGCATGTTAAGTTTCTTTGGCAAAAACAAAACAAATTCAAATGATCATAGTCCCTCGATGACGCTATCAAGTTGCTTAAACAAAAATGATCAAGTCCCTCAAGAAAATGCCAAAGATACTTGACACCATTGCAATCATGGTCTAAACGATGACCCGCGCCCGTCCCGTTCACATCCTAACACAAGATTGTCCACCAAATACAATGGTGGAACAAATTTGTTAAAAGGGTGAAAACATAACAAAGATCTTTGAGAAATTTAGGGTAGATAGCTCTTGGTTACTTGCCAACTTGCAAAACAAAAACACTTGCCTATTTTTCAAAACCACACATCACAACACACTTTCAAACAACTTTCAAAAACATTGAAAACTTTTTCAAAAGATAAGTAAACCTTTGTACACATCCCAACATGGATCATTACAAAGGTTGCCACCACATTGGCCTCTTTTCAAAACATTTTTCAAACCCACACACAAAGCACCATTTCAAACAATTGAAAATCAAGGCAAGTTGATCTAAGCAAGTAACTAAGAGCCCATGGATAACCATGGATAGAAAGGGTGCTAATACCTTCCCTTTCTATAATCTACTCCCCGAACCCAAGAAAACATCTCAAAGGTTTTTGCTGTGCTTTTTAACCTTTCCTTAGGATAAAATAAAAAGTCGGTGGCGACTCTTGCTCAACCGAAACATTTGCAAAAACAAACGCAAAAGCTCAAGTCAGTTCTCCCACCGGATCACAGACACTATGAGTATTCAGTGATGCCTTTAGGTTTTACCAATGCAACGGGAGTATTCATGGAATACATGAATCACATCTTTCATACTTGTTTGGGTCAATTTGTAGTGGTGTTCATTGATTTTTTGATTTACTCTAAGTCAGAAGAAGAGCATGCAGAACACTTAAGAGTAGTATTGCAAGTTTTGAAAGAGAAGAAGTTGTATGCAAAGCTGTCTAAGTGTGAATTTTGGTTATGGGAGGTTAGTTTCCTTGGTCATGTGATCTCAGGTAGTGGCATCGCTGTAGACCCATCAAAAGTAGATGCTTTGTTGCAATGGGAAACTCCAAAGTCGGCTACCGAGATTAGAAGCTTTTTGGGATTAGCTGGTTATTATAGGAGGTTTATCAAAGGTTTCTCTATGTTGGCACTTTCGTTGACTAAGTTGACTTGTAAAGGTAGAGCTTTTGTATGGGATGTTCAGTGCGAAGAAATTTTTACAGAGTTGAAGAAAAGATTGACGCCGGCTCTGATTTTAACGTTACCTAATCCAGGAGAGCCTTTTATAGTATATTGTGATGCTTCTAATATGGGTTTAGGAGGCGTGCTTATGCAGAATGATAAGGTAATTTCTTATGCGTCAAGGAAGTTGAGGACTCATGAGAAGAACTATCCTACGCATGATTTAGAGCTTGCTGAAGTTGTTTTTGTGTTGAAAATTTGGAAGCATTATCTTTATGGTTCTAGATTTGAATTGTTTAGTGACCATAAGAGCTTAAAGTATCTATTTAATCAGAAGGAATTGAATATGAGACAACGAAGATGGTTGGAGTTGTTAAAGGATTATGATTTCGGTTTGAATTATCATCCAAGAAAAGCGAATGTGGTAGCTGATGCGTTGAGTCGAAAGACTTTACATATATCAACAATGGTAGTTAAAGAGTTGGAATTGATTGAACAATTCAGAGATATGAGCTTAGTTTGCAAAGTGACTCCACAGAGTTATGTTGGGAATGTTGAAGATTAATAATGATTTTATGGATAGTATAAGAGAAGCTGACAAGATGGATGTGAAAGTGGTAGATTCGATGGTTGGAATTGATCAGTCTGAGAAAAGTGATTTTATGTTTGGTGCGCAAGGTGTCTTGAGATTTCGTAATCGGATTTGTATTCATGATGATGCAGAGATGAAGAAAGTGATTCTTGAAGAGAGCCATCGAAGCAAGTTGGGTATTCATCTAGGAGCTACAAAGATGCATCAGGATTTGAAGAAATTGTTTTGGTGGCCTGGGATGAAGAGTGATGTGGCTCAGTTTGTGTATGCATGTTTGACTTGTTAGAAGTTGAAAGTTGAACTTCAGAAGCTTGTAGGGTTTATGCAACCGTTAGAAGTTCCGGAATGGAAATGGAATATTTCAATGGACTTTGTGACGGGGTAACCTATACTTTAAGAGAACATGATTCGATTTGGGTGATTATTGATTGGCTTACGAAGTCGGCTCATTGTATTCCTATTAACATCAGCTTTTTAGTGTCAAAGTTGGCCGAGATTTACACTAGTGTAATTGTGAAGCTGCATGGTGTTCCTTTGTGCATTGTGTCGGATAGAGACCTGAGGTTTACTTCTGATTTTTGGAAGAGTTTGCAAGAGGCGTTGGGTTCTATGTTGTGGTTGAGTTTGGCGTATCATCCTCAGAAGGATGGTCAGACAAAAAGGACTATTCAATCATTGAAAGATTTGTTGAGAGCATGTGTTCTTGAGCAGCGATGTTCGTGGGATACTTATCTTCCATTAATAGAGTTAACTTATAATAACAGTTACCATTCTAGTATTGGGATGGCACCTTTTGAAGCGTTGTATGGTCGGAGATGTAGAACTCCTTTATGTTAGCATGAATCTGGGGAAAGGGCAGTGCTTGGACCTGAACTTGTTCATGAGACTACTGACAAGATGAAGATGATTCACCAAAGGATAAAAGCTTTCCAAAGTAGACAGAAGAGTTATCTTAAGAAGTGAAAAACACAAGAAGGGGGGGTTGAATTGTAAAACTGAAACTTAATGCAATGAACAAGATATTTTTATCCTGGTTCGTTTGATCTCAAACTACTCCAGTCCACCCGTCAAGGTGATTTCGCCTCTCTCCAAAGAGGTCTTAATCCACTATATTCAACTGAATATTACAAACTGCTTTAACAACTGCTAAAGCCTTCTTGATGCAAACCACAACCCGGTTTGTCAAGGAAACACTTTCTTACAAAGAAGATGAAACTAGGTGTGTGAATGTTTTCTACAAAACTGTATCACAACTGTGATGTTTACACAATTTAAGCTTATGAAACTAGATTGCTAAAATACTGAGTAAGGAGATATGGAGCTTTTTAGCAAACTGAGAATGAGAAGATGTAGAATAGCTTTTAGGCGTGTAATATGTTGGAGAGCATTAGCCAATTCAATCTTCATAGTCTTGTTTATATAGCACTGAGATTGTTGAACGTTGGAGCAATATTCTTGATTCAATGCTAATAACAAACTTTCCTTATTGAGCAGATCTTGTCTGGAATGATGCCGTTGGTAATAATACGCTTTTAATGCACAGTACCGTTCCTACTTAAAGCATGTTCTGGCTTGGCCTCATTCTGACTCTGCTTAACTGTTGATGAACTGTTGTTGTCTTTATCAGAGTGTTGAGCGCAGTTATGTTCATCAAGCTTCAGCATACACGTGAGTTAATCTTCTGATTCTGGTATTCTGATATAGCAACTTCTGATGCTGATGTTAAGAACCAATATTCTGATGCTGATTAAGTGTGCTCTTGCTGATACCTATCAGAGTTTCTGCAAAGCAGAACGTAATATTTTTAGGTAGCAAATAGTTCATACATGAATCACATAAATAACATATCTTTTCATTTTGTTATCATCAAAACTAAAACATAGGGTAGTGGATTCAAACTTTGTTCTAACAATCTCCCCCTTTTTGATGATGACAAAAACTAGATATTTTTAAATGAAAATAACGTGAAAAAGTATCAGAGATAACTAAATGATAAGATGTATCAGAGTAAGAGTTTATCAAAGATAAGGGATAAAGAGATATCAGAGTTGAGAGATACTCCCCCTGAATTTATTACTTCCCTTTTTAATTCCAAGAGTTCTTCAGGATCAGATCTTTATTACCTTTCTTTGAACATCAGAATATCAGAGTTTTGACTATCAGAAGCTTTGGATCAGAATGTCAGAGCAGAGCTTCAGATCAGAGTATCAGAGCTTTTCTTATCAGAGCTTTGCTTTGGGTCAGAGTATCAGAGCTTTAGTCTTCAAAATATCATGGAGCATTCTTGTACCTGTAGACTTAAGCAAAAACAGAAAACATATTCAAGTATATCAGAGTTAGAATGTTTGAGATTTTCTGTCTTAGTAATCCGTTATTATTTAAAATATCATTCCTGTTCTCCCCCTTTTTGTCAGCAATCAAAAAGTGTAAGTGATGTGCTAAAACATTTAGAGCAGAAAAACTTGTCATATTAAAAGTTCACAATCAAGCAAAACAGTACAACAGATAATCAAAGAAAACATGAAAATGACATGAATGAAAAAACTAAGGTTGGGGAGGAAGGCGTGTGAACAGGTTCTCCAGCATGGCTTTGATCTGATCAGCAGTCTCATTCTGCTTGTGCACCATGCTGACAACTGTGTCTATCTTGCTATCCTGCACATCCATCCTTTATTTCATCTTCTGGTCATTTTCATCCATCCTTTGCTGCAGACGCATGTCATTCAGCTTCAGCTCTTCCAGAGTCTGCCTGTCCAAGGCAGCTTGAGAAACATCAGAAGCAGGGAGCTTCTGAGAGCTTTCTGCAACATCTTCTGCTTGACTTGCTTCAGCTTGAATAGTCTTGTCTTCTTCTGGTTTCACCTTTGAAGCTGGCTGTTTCTCAGACCATGGCTCACTATCCAGAGGGAGCACGTCTTCCTGTGGCAGATGATATTCAACTTCCTTCAGCAGCTTGCTGAAGTTCTGTTGTGCTTGCTCATAGTTGATATCCTGCAACTTGAGGGCTTCAGCACGTACCCAAATTCTGAATTGTGACCAGAGCTGGTCAGAGGCAGCTGGGTTAATCATTCCAGGACAGACTTGCTTCAGAGAAGCAATCCACTGCTGCAAACCTGTTTCAAAATTCATAATACCAGAGCCAACATCTGGTTGTTTTGGTTTTGGAATGGCTATTTTATTTTTCAGATCAGCAAGACGGTCAAGGATTGTTAAATCTATGAAGGTCCTGCTGGGGTTTTCGGTGGTTTGCTTGGGAGCTGTTTGTTTTGGAGATGGAGTGGGAGAATCAGAAATAATGATTGGACTGTTTGGGGTTTTGGGAGTATTTGGTGGTGTAGATTCTGACGAGGATGGCAGTTGGGCCATTGTGACTGTTGTTCCACATGGCAGCTGGATTGCCAGAGGTTGTGATTCAGAGGATTAAGGAGAGTGGGGTTCAGAAGGTGGAGGAGTTGGAGTTTCAGAGTGATGAAACTCAGGTTAAGGTGATGGTTGAGGTGATGGTGGATGAATTTCTGGTTGAGGAGAGGGAGAAGGAATTGCTGGTTGTGGAGAAGGAGGAGGAATTTCTGGTTGTTCAGGGATAAGAGGTTCTTGTGGAATGGGTGAGAGAGGTTTTTCTGGTTGTGGAGAGTGGACAATTTGTGGTTCAGAGTTTGGATTAATGGAGGAGTGATCAGAAGTGTGTTGATCAATGTCAGACAGCACTTTGTCAATTGCTGATGTTGTTGAAATTGTTGGTTTGGGATGTTTGGTTCGGGGTCTTCTGAGTTGTAGTGCCTTAGAAGGGTCATCTTCTGGTTCAGTTTCATCTATTGTTGGGATGGGGATTGAGATTCTATGAGAGGTTGGAGGTGGGATTGATGCTGGAATGGTAGAAGAATTTAAAACAGAAGCAGCAGATAAATTACCTCTTTTCTTGGGTGTCTGCTTGGATGATCCTTCTGAAGGTGACTTCCTTTTCTTCGTCTTCTTCAGTGTAACTTCTGGTTGAGGTTGGTGCAGATCTTTGATATTCAGATTTGGATATGTACCATCAGCTTTGCACGCGTCCAGATATCTGAGAACTACCACTGGCTTGGATTCTATCTCAGAGAATAAAGGAAAGTCACTCAGTGGGACTCTTCTGCTGGTGATATCAGCAATAGGAGTAGCGATGGGTTCCTTTTTGATATTCTCTATCAACTTCATTTTCTTCAAGTTCTTCGCGTTCAGAGGCTTACCAATCGTTGGTTCAATGGTGCTTAACTCTTAAGCTTCAATCAGGTGCTCTATCAGCCTATTCTCAGTCAGAATATCTGATATCAACCTTCTAAAGGGTATCCAATCCCTCTTTGTTCTTTCTTCTTCGCTGGTTTCCTTCACGCTTGTTCTGAGGTGATTAAACAGAAGATGAGCCAAGTTGATTTTTACCTTCTGATTGATAAAATAGATCAGAAACTGCTGATCTACATTTATGTAATCAGGGGAACTAGTTGGCTTCCTATGATTAAAACACCCCAGAATTATCTTCGCCCAAACTCTGTGGTGATCCTTCAGATCTTTGATCTTACTGCTGGGCACCCCATGGGTGAAAATCCTTTCTGCTATGATGCCCACGTCAGCACATCTCTCAGCCATATCAATACAGCGGACGCCACCGCCACTGTAACCAATTAACCTTGCTATGTGATCCTCAGTGATCACAATCTTCTTCCCCATAATGTAGGAGGTGACTTGATGCGTTGAAGAAGTTGCATGAATCCAGAACTCCTTGACTAACATTGGAAATGTTGGTCCAACCAACCTGTCAAAATACCTTTCCCATTTCCGTGCCCTAACTTCTTCTGTTAAATCAAAACCGTTTTCCTTCAGACTTCCAAAATCAATGATCAATTCAGATAACACTTCAAGATTCTTCACAGGAGTGAGGAGTGTTCTGAATGGCACTTGATACTTTTCAGATGATGCTGTCTTCTGAGAACCTGCAGAAGCACTGCTGGAGGTTGCCATGTTCACACTTAGGGATTTTGAGAAAAACTGAGAAAATGGGTTTGAGAGAGATGAACATAGAAAAATGCAGAGAATACTTGAGAAATAATGAGAAACTGTAAAAGATTAAAGTGAGAGGTTAACGTGCTTAAATAGGCTTCAGAATATTTTGAAATTGTAAACGTTTTCAAGAAAGAGAGATAAAATCATGATTACGTTTTAAAAACATGATTACTTTCATTTAATTCTTGCTGATTTTGGGGGATTTGAGAAAGATACTTAAAAACGGTTACCAGACATGTGTCTCAATGCACCCAATCAGCGTTTTGCCTTCTCAGAAGCGTGCACGCGTTCTGCTTCAGAGATTTGCTGATGATTGGATGACACTTGTTTGATGTAGTGATCAGCACGTCTGTCTTTGAGCTTAGACTCTCAGATCTTTAGACTAGCATCTGATACAATCTGCATGTTCTATCTTTCTGAAAGGAGATTGATCAGAAGTTCACAGTAAAACAAATACATTCTGAAGATAAATATATGGAATTAAAACATTTTCACTCTGGGCAGATTTTCATGCTGAGATGTTTCAGAATGAAATTGAACCTATCTTCAGAAAGGGGTTTAGTGAAGATATCAGCCCATTGATGGTCTGTATCTATAAATTTTAAATTCAAAATTCCTTTCTGAATATAGTCCCTAATGAAGTGATGTTTTATTTCTATATGCTTAGCTCTAGAATGTAAAATAGGATTCTTACTTAAGCAAATAGTAGAAGTATTATCACAGAGTATAGGAATGTTACTCTCAAAAATCTGGAAGTCTTCAAGCTGACTTTTCATCCAGAGCATTTGTGTGCTACATCCTGCTGCTGCTATGTACTCAGCTTCTACTATTGATAGCGCAATTGTTGATTGCCTTTTGCTGGACCAAGAGATCAGATTTTCTCCCAGAAACTGGCAGCTTCCAGAAGTACTTTTACGCTCCACTCTGTCTCCAGCAAAGTCAGCATCGCAGTAGCCTACTAAGCTGTAATCACTAGATTTTCTATAAAACAAACCCATATTAGTAGTACCTTTCAGATACTTGAAAATTCGCTTAACAGCTGTTAAGTGAGATTCTCTAGGATCTGATTGGAATCTAGCACAAATACAAACGCTGAATAATATATCAGGTCTTGAAGCTGTTAGATAAAGGAGAGAACCAATCATACCTCTGTAGACTTTATGTTCTACATTTTTGCTTACCTCTTCTCTTTCCAGAATGCACGTGGGATGCATTGGAATCTTTGATGGCTTACATTCTGAGAGGTCAAATTTCTTCAGAAGATCTCTGATGTATTTTCTCTGATGAATGTAAGTTCCCTCTGGAGTTTGATTGATCTAAATTCCTAGAAAGAATTTCAGTTCCCCCATGAGGCTCATCTCAAATTCTGCCTGCATACACTTAGCAAATTTTCTTCCAAGAGAAGGATTAGTAGAACCAAAAATAATATCATCAACGTAAATTTGACAGACTAAGATGTCATTCTTAACTAATTTACAGAATAAGGTAGTGTCCACCTTCCCTCTGGTGAATTCATTTTCTAACAGAAAGTTACTTAGCCTTTCATACCAAGCTCTGGGAGCTTGTTTCAGACCATATAGTGACTTCTTTAGTTTGAAAACATGTTCTGGATGTTTTGTATTTTCAAAACCATGGGGTTGGTGCACATAAACCTCTTCTTCTATATAACCATTTAAGAATGCACTCTTGACATCCATCTGATACAGAGTGATGCCTCTATTAACAGCAAATGAAATTAAAAGTCTGATAGATTCTAACCTGGCGACTGGAGCAAAGGTTTCTGTATAGTCTATCCCCTCTTGCTGACTATAACCTTGTGCTACCAGTCGTGCCTTGTTTCTGATGACTTCACCTTGTTCATTTAGCTTGTTTCTGAAGACCCATCTTGTTCCAATGACGTTGAATCCTTTTGGTCTGGGAACAATATCCCATACGTCATTTCTG
This sequence comes from Vicia faba, assembly GCA_948472305.1. Taxonomy (NCBI): domain Eukaryota; kingdom Viridiplantae; phylum Streptophyta; class Magnoliopsida; order Fabales; family Fabaceae; genus Vicia; species Vicia faba. The sequence goes on along the minus strand of OX451736.1, from coordinate 1,308,474,452 downwards.
GTGAATTGATTCAGATCTTCTTGCATTGCCAGAATCCAGTCATTATCCATAAGTGCTTCATCAATAGAAGAAGGTTCAATCAGAGACACAAGTCCCATAAGGGTTTCTTCAGAGTTTCTGAAGCTTGCTCTTGTTCTGATTGGATCTTCCTTTCTTCCTAAGATGGTCTCTTCTGGGTGATCCAAGCTACTTCTGGGTAATCTCTTCTGAGGTTGATCAGCAGCTGTTGTAGGATTGCTAGCAGTTCTCCTTTCAGATGTTGAAGGAGTGTTTGTGTTGAGAGCTTCTGATGACTTGTCTTCAGAACCTGTAAATTCAATTTCCATACCTGCAAAAACTTCATTCTGCTTTGACTTTTCAGAGTCAAGCTTATCATCAAAACGAACACTGATTGATTCTTCCATAATCTGTGTTTCTGTATTGTATACTCTGTACCCTCTTGAGCGTTCAGAGTATCCTAACATAATACACTTCTGTGCTTTAGAGTCAAACTTGTTCAAATAATTCTTTGTATTTAACATAAAACAGGTACATCCAAATGGATGAAAATATGAAATGTTGGGCTTTCTGTTCTTCCACAATTCATATGGAGTCTTTTCCAGAATAGGTCTTATTGAGATTCTATTCTGAATGTAGCACGCTGTGTTTATTGCCTCTGCCCAGAAGATCTTAGCAACGTTTGTCTCATTGATCATGGTTCTGGCCATTTCTTGCAATGTTCTGTTCTTTCGTTCTACAACTCCATTTTGTTGGGGAGTTCTAGGACAAGAGAAATCATGCAGAATGCCTCTGTCATTAAAGAATGACTCAAAGTCTTTGTTTTCAAATTCTCCACCATGATCACTTCTGACTTTAACGATTCTAAGATCCTTTCCATTCTGAACTTGGTTATAGAAGGTAACAAACACAGAGTGTGACTCGTCCTTGTTTCTTAAGAACTTTACCCATGTCCATCTGCTATAGTCATCTACGATTACTAACCCATACTTCTTGCCACTGACTGAAGCAGTTTTAACTGGTCCAAATAAGTCAATGTGCAGAAGTTCTAATGGCTTAGAGGTAGAAACAACATTTTTAGATTTAAAAGAAGGTTTTGCAAACTTGCCTTTCTGACATGCTTCACACAGAGCATCTGAATTGAACTTCAAATTAGGAAGTCCTCTGACCAGATTGAGTTTGTTAATCTGAGATATTCTTCTCATACTAACATGCCCCAATCTTCTGTGCCAGATCCACTGCTCGTTGTTAACAGACAGAAGGCACTTTACATTCTGACTTTTTAGTTCAGAAAGTTTGATTTTGTAGATGTTGTTTTTCCTCTTTCCATTAAACAGGATAGTCCCATCTTTCTGACTAACAGCTTTACATGATTTTTGATTAAAGATTATATCATAACCGTTATCACTTAATTGACTTATGGATAACAGACTATGCATTAATCCATCTACTAGCAGAACATTATTAATAGAGGGAAGATTTCCATTACCTACAGTTCTAGAGCCAATGGTCTTTCCCCTCTGATTGCCTCCAAAGCCAACATGGCCTCCAGGCTTAAGTTCCAGGCTTTGGAACATATGCCTTCTTCCCGTCATGTGTCGCGAGCAGCCAGAGTCCAGGTACCATGACTGGTGTTTCTGACTTGCTGCTAAAGATATCTGCAACATGTATTATTTTATCCTTAGGTACCCAGATTTTCTTGGGTCCTGATTTGTTAGTTTTACCAAAACTCTGGTTGAATTTTGGTTTCACAGAGTACTTACTGCTAGTGTATTTAATATCATGTGTGTGACCATACACAAAATGTGAATTCAGAGGAGTGTGTTTAATGGTTAAGTCCATGACATTCTTTGGTGTAGGAACCTTACCTTGGTATCCTATTCCTTTCCTGCCGTTTCTGCTAACTCCATAGATCATTGAAGCCATTTTGCTTCTATCTATGCTTTTAGCAAGGAACTTCTGGAAACTGTGATCATACTCCTTGATGATCTCATCAGCGTTGCTGGGAGTTTCAGAAATTGGTTCCTTCTGAGAGTTTTGTAAAGTGTTTTCTAATTTTGAAATCTTATTTCTCAGCTCAGAATTCTCCAATTTAAGACTCTCAGTCTTATTAGAGTCAGATTCAAGATTCCTTTTCAGGTCTCTGAATTTCACTCTAAGCTGTTGGTACCTTTCCAGGATTTCATTAAGGCTTTCAGCAAGTTCAGCCTTGGTAAAATTAACAGCAAAGTTAGGAAATACCTCTTCAGTACCTGATTCTGAGTCTGATTCAGAAGCTTCACTATCTTCTGAAATGTTAGCCATGAGAGCTATGTTTGCCCTCTCATCATCTGATTCTGAGTCAGCTTCAAACGAGTCAGAGTCATCCCATGTAGCCATGAGACTTTTCTTCTTTTCTCTTCCAAACTTCTTTTTGGGCTTTTCCCTCTGAAGCTTTGGGCAGTCACTCTTGTAGTGTCCTTTCTCATTGCACTCATAGCAGATGATGTCCTTGGTGTTTGGCTTTCTGCTTCCTGAGGAGCCTTCAGATCTTCTGTATCCAGAGGAAGAATCTGTCCTTCTGTATCTGGAAGAAGACTCGTTCTGATCAGATCTTCTGGGATTTCTGAACTTCTTTTGCCTCTGCTTCCACAGTTGATTCACTCTTCTGGAGAGGAGGGAGAATTCGTCTTCCTCTGATGAGGATCCATTAGATGTTTCTTCAACTGCCTGCAAAACTTTAGACTCAGATTTTTTGTTAGATTTCAATGCTAAAGGCTTACCTTGCTTCTGAGGCTCGTTAGCTTCTAGCTTTATCTCATGACTTCTGAGGGAGCTGATAAGTTCCTCCAGAGTAATTTTGTTGAGATCTTTTGCTAGCTTCAGAGCTGTAACCATTGGTCTCCACTGCTTGGGTAAGCTTCTGATGATTTTCTTGACATGGTCAATAGTAGAGTATCCTTTGTCCAGAAACTTGAGACCAGCTACCAGAATCTGGAATCTTGAGAACATTGTTTCAATGGATTCAGATTCTTCCATTTTGAACGCCTCATACTTCTGAATGAGCGCCAGAGCTTTAGTTTCTTTGACCTGAACGTTGCCCTCATGCGTCATTCTGAGTGAGTCAAAAATGTTCTTTGTTGTGTCTCTGTTGGAGATCTTTTCATATTCAGTATAGGAGATGGCGCTGAGAAGGATGGTTCTGGCCTTGTGGTGATTCTTGAAGTCACGCTTTTGTTGGTCAGTCATTGTTTTTCTATCAATCTTCTGACCGCTTGCATTCACAGGGTGCGTGTATCCATCTGTCACCATATCCCACAGATCAGCATCATGTGCCAGAAAGAAGCTTTCAATTTTGTCTTTCTAGTAATCAAAGTTTTCTCCATCAAAGACTGGAGGTTTCCCGCTGAATTTGTCTCTGTCCTCATGGTTGTCATTACTGGTGTGAGAGTAATTTCCTGCCATTGTGTTTTTCTGACGCTGGATCTTGTACTGACACGGTTAAGTGTTTTAGCTCAGAACCAGGCGCTCTGATTCCAATTGAAGAAGTGAAAAACACAAGAAGGGGGGGGGGGGGGGGGGTTGAATTGTAAAACTGAAACTTAATGCAATGAACAAGATATTTTTATCCTGGTTCGTTTGATCTCAAACTACTCCAGTCCACCCGTCAAGGTGATTTCGCCTCTCTCCAACGAGGTCTTAATCCACTATATTCAACTGAATATTACAAACTGCTTTAACAACTGCTAAAGCCTTCTTGATGCAAACCACAACCCGGTTTGTCAAGGAAACACTTTCTTACAAAGAAGATGAAACTAGGTGTGTGAATGTTTTCTACAAAACCGTATCACAATTGTGATGTTTACACAATTTAAGCTTATGAAACTAGATTGCTAAAATACTGAGTAAGGAGATATGGAGCTTTTTAGCAAACTGAGAATGATAAGATGTAGAATAGCTTTTAGGCGTGTAATATGTTGGAGAGCATTAGCCAATTCAATCTTCATAGTCTTGTTTATATAGCACTGAGATTGTTGAACGTTGGAGCAATATTCTTGATTCAATGCTAATAACAAACTTTCCTTATTGAGCAGATCTTGTCTGGAATGATGCCGTTGGTAATAATACGCTTTCAATGCACAGTACCGTTGCTACTTAAAGCATGTTATGGCTTGGCCTCATTCTGACTCTGCTTAACTGCTGATGAACTGTTGTTGTCTTTATCAGAGTGTTGAGCGCAGTTCTGTTCATCAAGCTTCAGCATACACGTGAGTTAATCTTCTGATTCTGGTATTCTGATATAGCAACTTCTGATGTTGATGTTAAGAACCAATATTCTGATGATGATTAAGTGTGCACTTGTTGATACCTATTAGAGTTTCTGCAAAGCAGAACGTAATATTTTTAGGTAGCAAATAGTTCATACATGAATAACATAAATAACATATCTTTTCATTTTGTTATCATCAAAACTAAAACATAGGGTAGTAGATTCAAACTTTGTTCTAACATTATCATGATAAGTGAAGGAAGGATTTGGAATTTCAAGCAGGTGACCATGTATTTTTGAGAGTTACACCTGTAACTGGTGTTGGGTGAGCATTGGAGTCTAAGAAGCTCACTTCTCATTTTATTGGTCCATATCAGATTTCAGAAAGAGTTGGAAATGTGGCTTATAGAGTGTCTTTACCACCTAATATTTCGAATTTGCATGATGTGTTTCATGTGTCACAGCTCCGGAAGTATATTTCAGATCCATCTCATGTGATTCATATGGATGATGTACAAGTGCAGGATAATCTTACTGTTGAGATGATGCTTATACGAATCGAGGATCATGAAATGACTCTGAGAGGCAAAGAGATTGCTTTGGTGAAAGTAGTCTGGTTAAGAGCTGCTGAAGAAAGCATGGCTTGGGAGTTGGAAAGCAAGATGAGGGACTCCTATCCTGAGTTGTTCGAATAAGGAAAATTTTCGAGGACGGAAATATTCCAAGTGGGGGAGTTGTAACGCCCGTAATTTAATTAATTAATTATTTAATTAAATTATTTTTGGAGTATTTGTGAAGTTGCGAGATGTTGAGAATTATTGTTATGAGTTGTTGAATCATTATTAATTAATTATTTAGTTGGTTAATACTAATTATAATGTGGAATTAAAAGGAATATATGAAATCATGTTGGACTTATACTATTGGTTATAAGTAGTAAAGTGGGGGTGTAGGTTAGGCCCAAGAGGATTGATACATAATGAGAAGCTAACACAAGTATTTTTTTTAGTTGGAGAATAAAGATTTCTGTATGCTGACAGGTGGATCTGCACGGACGAGGAGCAAGCTGCCCGATGTTGAATAGAGTGAAACAAAGCCGTGGGCTAGAGACTTTGGTTGAGTGACCTTAAATCCAGGTAAGGGTTGGGTTCTGACCTTATAATGAGACTTATGATGTGTACTATGTGGGAATTGGTTGTTTTGTGATTGTTGTGCGTTGATATTCTGAATTTCTATCGAAGTTGCTTATTTATAAATGTTGTGGCCGTTGGGAAGAATTGTATGGCTGTTTAATGAATCCATTTTCGAAAGTTGCTCGGTGATGTGTTGTGGATGTTTTGTGTATCTGTGTGACTTCCCGGTCTAATCGATGAGTAGGTTAGTGTAGATTGTTTCATGTTGTTGTGGTCATTAGTTTGTTGTGGTCGTTGTAAGGGTATGGTTGTTATGATGTTAGGAATTATTGTTGTTGTCGGTCTTATATGTTGATGAATATGTCGATAGGAATCTAGTTTCCTGTTACTGTGTTATTCTGAGCGGTTGGCCGGAAGTTATGAATTATAGCGGTGTGGTTGTTAAGACGTTATATCATGACTGTGTTGTTGGCCGGATTAGAGGTTGGGGAGGATACTGAAGTGGTAGGTACCGAGCGGTGCTTTAGGCTAAAAGGCATGTTGGGGAATAATGCATTGGATTTTTAATCAGAATTAGGTTGTAGGACGTGTCGAGGAGCATAGGTCGGCCGTTGCTCTGTTTTTCTTAGTGCGTGTCGAGGAGTATATATTAGTTGTTATGTTGTCCTAGTTTTTATGCATGTCGAAGGGTATATAGTTACTTATTCCTTTTGCCCATACATGCTTTTTTTTTTGTTAACCATGTCGTGTGAATTATGTTAAGTTGTTGTTTGATTATGTTAATGAATAAAACGTTGATTGATGTGATAGGCTTATTGCCAATGTTGATTTATGTTGAGTAGTTATGATGTTGTGATTGTTGTTGTGAATTCTCATTGATAATGTGAAGTTGCAGGGAGTTACATGATGATGAATTACCTCTATTTACTGGTAATAATGATGATGTAGGCTTATGCCTTGTGATGGATGATAATTGTTGTGAGTATGTGATAGTGCATTCATTGAGTCACATACATTTACATACTCTGATGGCCTAGATTGGTAAACTGCGAAGAAGGATTATGCCTTGTTGATGCCTATATTAATTGGAAATTATTAAGATGGGAGTTCTGCTCCATTTTTAAGATGGGAGTTCCGCTCCAATGGTACCACATGCATTCGCATAGTATTGAGTCACATTCCAAGTAGTATGATTGAGCTGTTGTGTTGATGAATTAATTATTGTATTTTGTTGATTTCCTATTGTGATGGTTGTTGTTAATAAGTTGTGAAGTAGTGATTTTTGCATGAACTGGTTCTAGTATAATATTTATCATACGTTTTATTATAATGTTTGATATCTCATCCCTTATGTTTGAATGTTACCCTTATGTTGGTAACATACAGGTAATCTAGAGTGAAGGCGGTTGACCTTCAGCAGTTTGAGTCGGTGTCATTGCTATGATACGTAACACTCGGGGGGAATGAATGCTTGTTGCTTTAGTATTTGTTATTTCAGTTGTTGAACTTTAAGTTGATTGATGTGAAGTACTTGTTATTCAGAAGTTACTTTCATGTTGGATAAAGATGTTATTATGATTCCGCTATGTAGTTGTTCAAGTTGTTGATTTAAAAGATTAATTTATTTTTATGTTGGTTCATCCAAAGTTTTAAAGTGTGATGTATCCATGTTGAATGCAATGGTTTTTAAGTTGAATTTGTGACACTCTGGTTCAGTTGCAAAATTTTTATAACTTTGATTTACATTATATTGTCGAGTAGAATTGGGGTGTTACACTCCACGCTTTATCATTCGTTTCGATGATGTTAGATCGCATCGCTCGATGTTGATGCTCCGAGTTGTTACTCGATGTCGGTGCTCGAGAAAATCAAGTGGAAAGAGTTCCTTACTCTCACTTTAAGATCAATTGATATCTTTGTTTGTTGCTAGCTGTTACTCGATTTTGATTTGCCTTTGGCTCGACTTAGTTTGATTGCACTTGTGTTCTGCTTCTCTTTCTATCTTTGCATGATCCCTTAGGATTTATTGTCTCATTTTTTATTCAAGTTGGATATTAGGTTGTAAATTTGCATGTCCCCTTAGGATTTCTTGTCTCATTTTCGATTCAAGTTGGACATTAGGTTGTAATTTATGCTTTCTAACATAGGTAGAGATTTCCCTTTTTGTTATCCGAACCTTAGGGCCATCATTGTATGATAACATTAGGGATAGAGCTAAATAGTTTCCCTTAGATGTTTTATTTTCTTTTTTCATTTTTAAAACTAACACCTCTCTTTTCCTTTGAAAATTCTAAAACACTTAATAAAGGAAAACGTGAATCGTATGCAGTTGAGTCTTGTGGGGTAGAGACAATCGTTTTAGACTGAGCCTCTCTCTATTTTCACTTTCAGACTTTATTACGGTTCAAGTCGCAAATTCTATCACAATAAAAACTACAAACCAATGCAAACCTTTTTCGTCTTTGAACCTTTTTTCCCTTTATAACCTTTTCATTAGGGGAGTGTTGTTTCAAATTCGAACAACTTGGAAATGCTAGGTGTGCGAGGGGTCGAGCATCAGTCTCTTTACGAGCTATAATGCTAAGCACGAATTTCAATCCTGAATGTAAGGATTCGAATACGGAATTATCCATGAAAGATACAAAACAAACGGAAAATTTTGAGTCAAATTATGGAACTCTGATTCCTTAAAAGGGATACGTAGGAATTTGGTCGCGGGGCCCAGGCAAGCGAAAATTTGTAAATATTCCTTCTTTTCCCTATGTTTTCTTTTACAGGAATTCCCTCTTTACATTTTTTTCCTTTAGAGTATAAGCTTTATATTATAACACACCTTTTGATTAGAGTAACAAGAGTAGATCACGTGGAGTACCATAGTCGTGAGGGGTGCTAATACCTTCTCCTTGTGTAATCGACATCCTTACCCGTATCTCTAGGTTGTTGATCGTGATTTCACCCTTCTCAGGTTTACCCGATGTTCACCTTTCCCTTCATGTGGGATAAAAAACGTTCAATGGAAACTTCATTGATTTTCTTTCAATGATCGTTTGGCCGGTTGTTTCAGCTGGCGGCTTCACTAGGGACAGATTGACCAATTGCTGGTTCATCCTGGAGTCACTCCTAGCTCTTGTTTTCTTTTCTTTGCGTGTTTATTTTTATGTTTTACAATTTATTCACTTGTACAAGTTTATCTGAGAATATGTTTGCATTGCATCTTTATTGCATTCCATATATTGGTGTTGCATTGGCTTATGTGTTTCCTTGTTCGGTGAGCGTTACTATTGAGGTAAAAGGCCCAATATCCAGGCAAGAGTTATAAACTCTTAGTAACACATAGGAATAGAGTGGAACATGACTTCTAGGGGATGTATATCTTTCTAGTGCGGTCATATTGGCCATGCTCTGATTAGGTTCAAATGAGGTATTTTTGTTATCACGTAGGTGTACGACGATAGTATTTTCAAGCGGTCCCGAAATTCTGAGTTACCATTGACCTTAGCCATACCTAGTCTTGACCCGTGAGTGGGACGAGAATAATCTTTATAGGTACATATGGTGAATTTGTTCTGATGGTAACCGTGTGTTCTATTGGTGACTACGGTTTTTTGGTTATGTTCCGAATTTGTGGTTTTGGTATTCTCGGTATATTCAGAGACATTGGACAACCAGTGTTATGGAAACCTTGATTCCATGTTTTTTCACTTGCATCAATAGCATATTTATTTTTACAAAAAAAATGTATAAAAAATGTATATGAAAAAGAGCTACTCTGTATATGCATACCATTTTCAGGTTAATCTGGGATTGTCATTTTCATCAGGGATGGATAACAACACAGAGATAGACAAAGAGATGCTTAGGAAGACATCTTTTTTACCATTTTCATGGCTTTGTTCTACCTCATCTGAGAGAAGTGGGAGTTCTTTTGACCAATCCTAATGAGAAGACTTTCAGAGACAGTCATGGGAATCTATTGCCATTGTTGAATGATGAGTATAATAAGTGGGCTTTGGTGTTACTTTTGTAATTCTATGATCTGCAACTGCATTATTTCACTTTCCCGGACTATCAACTAGCACAAACACTTGAGGAATATGAAACACGCGGCCGGAACCTGGCATCTGGATATAATGAAACATCAATGAAGTCGCCACCGAACGTCTTTTATCCCTCCGAAAGAGAAAGGTAAACATCGAGAAAACCTGAAGAGGGAGAAATCACAGTCTTTCGACCGAGAGATCGAGTAAGGGAGTCTGTTACGCGAGGGGAAGGCATTAGCACCCCACACACCCGTAGTACTCTACGGTATCCACTCCTGTTGTCTAATCTAATGGGTGTGGTCAAATCCTATGTCTATGGCTTAAAGATAAAGAGGGAATGCATGCAAAAGAAAAAAAGAAAACAATGTAGGGAAAATAAAAGTTGTGCTTGATCGGGCCCTACCCCAATGCCAACGTATCCTTTTTAAGGAATCAGAGCAGTCGTAGTTCGGCTTATATTTTGGTTGGTTTGTGTTTTTTAGTTAAGACAAACAAAGAAAGTCAAGATGGCAAAACATCAGATGAAACAACAAACAAATGAGATGGCCATACATTGACTAAAAAAAAGTAACATGTCATAGATGACGAAACATCGAATGATAAAACGGATGACAAAAACATCACACCTAGCAATGATATTGGGAATCAAAGTAGGATAACAAACTGATGCGATGGTGAAACATCAGCTTCAAACAAATGTGCAATGGCGAAACATCGGCTAAGAGATAACAAAGTAACATGGCAAAGATGGAGAAACATCAATAAATCGGATGGCAAAACATCTCACCTAACAATGATATTAAGAATCAAAGTAGGATAACAAACATGTGCGATGGTGAAACATCGGCTTCAAACAAATGTGCGATGGCGAAGCATCGATAAACCAGGTTTGAAAGCAAATCCAAAAGGCGCATAAACAAATAGGATTGGTATGTATCTTTTACCTTGAAGAAGGGTTTAAGTTCATTAGAGGTGTTTTGTGATTTGCCAAGAAAATAGTTTTTCTTTTAAGATACAAAAGGCAATGGAAGGGAAAAAAACAACTAAGGGAAACTAGCCTAGCGCTATCCCTAGTGTCATCATACAATGATTGATCATAAGGTTTAGGATAAAGGAGAATCCTACCTTAATTAACATGTTAAAGGAAACTTAACAAAACTATCCTATAGGGAAAATGCAATGAGAGCGAAGTCGTGATCTCAATTTCTAAATTGAGTGACTCATCGATCAACAATTAAAGAAGAAAATCAATAAACATCCTATAGGGAACATGCAATGAGAGCGAAGTCGTGATCTCAATTTATAAATTGAGTGACTCATCGATCAACAATTAAAGAAGAAAAGCAATAAACATCCTATAGGGAACATGCAATGAGAGCGAAGTCGTGATCTCAATTTCTAAATTGAGTGACTCATCGATCAAAAGCAAATACAACACATGAATCAGACAAAAACCAGAGGGCCTCCTGACATATATCAGCAATAGAGGCCCCATCATGCAATCAGAGAACTATGCAAAATGAAAATAGAAGAAAGGAGATAGTGCAATACAAAACGGATAACTCTCTGTAGCAACTGACCAAGAATAAAAGAAACCCAGAGAACTTCAAGAAAGCTGGCATCAGTAGACAAATTAAATCAGAAATTGCGCCATAAGGATGTAAGTAATGAGATTATCAGATATGAACAGATCCCATGGGCAATGTATAGCATTCACAATCACATGTATATATCCTGCATGGAATATCAAACATGCCAAACACAATAGCAGTTCCAGTATAATAAATTATGTTCCACAAATAAAGTGAAACACAGTAGCCTCAAGCCAAAAGTGGAAACTTTCTCAAAGTACCTCGCACATTCAACAACCAAGTTAGTATTCCATAAGGTGAATGATGACTCACATAAGGGATGGATGAAACATGATGAAGTGAGAACAACATGATAACAATTATCAAACATTAGACATGATAGACAAGAGGAAACAGGAATATGCACAATTTGGTCCAAAGAATCAGAGGAATGTTGCTCCTTTCCATCACCATATTGAATTGATAATTAAATATCAATCAAGGATCATGGGAGCTTGAAAAGAATACAATTAAATACCATGGAGGTCAGGGGCAAACACATTTCAATCATGTACAATTAATTCAACCACAGCTTCACAAACACAAAAGAAGATAAAACCCACATAATGCATCAAAAAGGTTCAAACCTTCAAACATGGGGCATTAAGTGAAATGGCTTGGGTTTATTTGATTAAACATATCCAAAATGATCATTAGGTGCCCAATAATAGGTGTCACTCAAGTTCATTGGTCATAAAACAATATGTAACAAGATATGCAACATCAATTGGGTACCTTCACTTTAAAAATGCATCAAAAATAGAAAAGGATTTCAATAATTCTAACCAAAAATCTCTTAGCATATTTGAAGTGTGTAGAGGTCAAAATGTAAACCCTAAGTTCATGAATAATTGAGGAAGGACTCAAATGAGGCCCAAAGTTCAAGACTAGTTGGCAAATACTACCAAACTAGACAAGTTTTCAAAATAATCTGTGGAAAAATGTCAAACCAAGTCAAATAATTTAAGAAAAAAGGTTTTCAAATCCTCAACGCATTGATGAACCATAATCAAGACTTGAATTTCAATGAACATCCAGGGCATAATGGTTTTGAAAAAGAAACTTGCACAATAAGCAACAAAACCCTAATTTTTGACTTTTAATTTTAAATATTGATTAAGTAAGATCAAAATTCAAACAATTCAAGCCAAGGTCACACAAATCACAAAGAAATCCTAAATGTCAGAAAACATATTTTTTCACATTTTTTTGAATTAAGGAAAGGTCAAAAATGAAATTAAATCCAAACAATTAATCCATTAATCCAATAATCTCATTTCAAAATAAAATTCTAAACAAAAATCAGAAAAATGCCCAACCAAAATTATATTCAAATATTAGAACTAAAAACATGCATCCTTGATTTTTTTTTGGAATTTTTGAATTAATGGAAGTATTAAAATAAAAATCAAACAAAACAAATAACAAAGCCACAACAAAGTCAAAATAAAAATATATTCAGAGTCTATGATTAAAAACAAGCTTGCATGATTTTTTTTAGAATTTTTGAATAAATGGAAGTATTAAAATAAAAATCAAACAAACAAATATTACAAATTAACTTTTGAAATTAAATTTCTAAACAAAAATAGAAAAAATGCTAAACCAAAACCAGAATCAATTTTTACATTATTTTATGAGTTCAAAATAATTTTTGTGGAATTTTTAGATCAAAAGAAATATTAAAACAAAAATAAACATTGAATAAAAACTTATTTAAACTTATGAATTTTTAAACTAATCAAAACATTTTTAAAAAAAATTCAAAAAAAATATGACAAATTCTAGAAATTATCATTGACCTATGGTAATTTTTTTATGATTTTTGAAAATGTTTTGATCACAAAAATAAAATCAGAAAATCAAATAAAATCAAAAATATGAAAAATGCATTAAAAATCACATGGACCAATCAGATCCGTCCACGCTATCATCTTCAACCTCCGGATCAATTCAAAACGCGCGTTTTTCAGTTCTAGGGCTCATGTTCAGGTCCATCATACATACTCATTTCTCCACCAAAATTAATGATTCCAATCACAAGTCAAAGTTCAAACTACCAACTTCATCATGCTTTTTACAAAATTCAAAATGATTGACCATGGAAGTAGAAATCAGAGCAAGAAAATTGAGAAAATCATTAAATCTTGAAAAAACCAGAAGTTCACCAAATCGCATATGCTTCAAAATCAAACAAGTTTATACATCAGATGTAAAATCTGGCCAGCTATAAACATGATTACAAGCTTTAAATCACATGAAACAAGCGAAATTATGGAGAATTAAGATCTGAAAATTACCTTTCGAGTTGAGAAATAAACTCAACTATGGGCTCTGAAACAAAGCGAAAACTCTTGTCCCTTGCTTCTAATGCTCCAATAAAGTGAAAATGGTCATGAATCGAGCTCTGGAATGAAGAAAAAAGGAGCTTTGAAGTAGAAATTTTTTGAGAGAGAGAGATTGCAACTTCTGATTTTTTTTTTTAGAGAATGAATGCGAGCCTTTAAAGGGAGTGAAATATGGCTTATATAGAGTGACTGCTGAGGGTAGAAGGGTCTTTGAAAAGCTCAAGGCCGTTAGAAGCAGAGTTTGCAAAAAACAGAAAAATGAAGATTGTCTAAATGGTGATGCGTTTTGTTTCTACTCATGCCCAGCCTAGAAGTCATTTTGGTGATGTCATGTTGAGTGGGATTTGGAGCAAAGCATGTGCACTTAGTGAGTTGGCTGCGTTGACAACAATCAAAACTGAAGTTGTGCAAAAATCTGCAACATGGGCATGGTTTTCCAATAATCTGGCTAGCTGACTTTATGCTTAAGCCATTTGAAATTCCTTCGTGCGTTTTGGATGCTTGAGGGGCCTTTCAAGAGCTCTCAAAATGTAGAACATCTTAGGGCTTTGAATTTTCCAAATTGATGCTGACTTGATAGAGAAATGATGTTGCAAACTTAAGGCAAAAATGCAATTTGGCCTGCCTGGTCCGCGCGTGTGCATGGGTATGTATGGTGTGCATGAAGCCAGCTTTGAAATACCAACTTTGAAGCATCACAACTCACTCAACTATTGGCCAAACTGAATGATTCAAAGTTCAATGGGAAGCTCTCATGGGAGACTATAAAATGCTCTTTTTAATTTTTTGAATCACAAGAAATTGATTCCACAAAATGGCATGCCAAGTGTTTGATGAAATTACGCGCGTGGCTTGCCCAAGAGAAGTCATCTTGGCACTTAGAATTTTTTCAAATTTTAAGTTACTTCTTGAACAAGTTACACTCAAATTCACCCTTTCTCATGATTCAAAGATGAATTTGGGTATGTAATATGAAAAGAGGATGCTTGAATTGATGGTTGACCAAAAGTCTACTTGGTTAACTCCTGATTTTACTGACTTTCGTCAAAATGACCAATTTGCCCCTTTTGATCAATTGAACCATTTCCAATCCAAATTGAACCTCAATCTTTCAATCCTAAATGCTTAATAACATGTGGTGAACCATGGAAACAAGTTTGGGTGAAAAAGTCATAGAAATCCTGATTAAAACCAAAACCCTAGTTTTGTGCCATGTGCTAGGAGATAGCTGATCAAGCTTCAAAACCCTAATTCCACTGCATATCATGAGAGACTCCTTGATCAAATTGATTCCAATGAATATAAGATAGTGATTCTTCATGAATTGGCTCATCTAGACCCCAATTACCTCAACTTGGACCAAACCCTAATTTTGGTTAACATCTTAGGAGACTGATGAACCATCTTCAAAACTTCAAATCCTCTGGACATCTTGGCCAATTTCTTGTACAAAGACCTTTCAAATGCCAATGAGATGTTGTAGCTTCCAAATCAAGACTTGTACATTGATAAATAGCCTTCATCAAGTAAAACCCTAATTTGACTGATGAATCAAAGGAGTGATTCCTTCTTATAATCAAACACAAACTTCAATCCTATGATGATCCAAGGAGATGGATAAGATATCTTGAGGTATGAAATAACTTTTGAGCTTGAAATATCTAAAGGTTTATATGATAAGATTTCACTTGAGCAATTTGTCAATGCAATCATTCTTCAAAGCTTGAGGAAGACTTGATAACCAAAGTACTTTGATCCCATCACAATGTATGAATGCAATACAATATTATATTCATGATGAAACATAAGCCTAAAATCAAGAGGGTAAATTTTGGGGTGCAACAGAATATGCTTATCACCTTTATATCGAGATCTCGAGTCGTGTTCCTTTTGTCTGTGTACCTAAGATCCCCAATTATGTAGCTATATCTAAGGCTCTTTATTTGAACCTTATTAATGTGAAAAACAATTGGAAAGAGAAAAGTAATACATCTGGTTTTCATATGAGGTTCTAGATAACCAAAGCTAAAGAGTTTGCAGAAAACAAAGACTGGGCCGCGTTCAACGCACTTTTAGCTGCCATTATTTATGGCATTACCATCTTTCCCAATATAGAGAATTTCATAGACTTGCCAGCAATTTTTGTTTTCATGAATGGAAACCCAGTGTCGATGATTCTTGCTAACACTTACTATTTTATTCATTCTTGACATGGCAATAAAGAGAGTGTCGTCTATTGCATTCCTCTTTCGTACAAGTTATTTATGCTGCATATGCCCACCTGGGGACCATTTGTCGATGTTGTACCCCAAAATTTTCCCTCTCATGTTTTCCAAGATTGTCTCTTGCATGGGTTGTTACAAACACTTTCTTAGAGAAAATATAATTTTTTTGAAGATAATCAAGTTTCTTTCGATTGACATATGAACAAGGTACTTTGATGTGGTGTTTGGAACTCTTTGATCATGCTTTGATTAGTAAGCTTCTATTGGGTATTTGGCATCCTTCGAGCAAGCTTTGGCCCACAAGTATCATTCCAGCAGTGTTGTAACACGACGGGAGAACTGACTTGGGATGTTTTGCGTTTGATCGCAATTGTTGCGGATAGCAAGAGTCGCCACCGAATTTTCTTTTATCTAATAAGGAAAGGTTGAAAAGAACAGGAAAGACCTTTCGAGATATTTTCTTGAGTTCGGGGGGTAGGTTATGAAAAGGGAAGGTATTAGCATCCTTTTCATCCGTAGTTATCTATGGGCACTTAGTTGCTTTCTAGATCACTTGCTTTTTGTTTGAAAATGTGTTTGTGATGTGGGTTTTGAAAGTATTTTGAAAAGGTGTCTTTGTAATGGTTCTCGTCTCTATAAGAACGCGTACAAAGTGTTTTGTCTTTTGAAAAATGTTTCAAAGTGAGAGTGTTGGTGTATAAGAGGATTTTATTGTGAGCAAGCGAGCAACTAAGGGCAACCTACCTACTCAAAAGGTCTTAAACGTTATTTTCCTCATCCTTTAGATGTTGTTATCTTACCATTGTTTTGGTAAGAAACCCTATCGTTGGATGTGAAGGAAATGGCACGAGACGTTTTGTATAGTCATAGAAGGAAACTTTATGAGACGTTTTAGCAATGTCGTTTAGGGACTACATCATTCACCGAAGGCAACATTGAGGGTCATCAAGGGACTACGATCTTTTATCGAGGGTCTTTGCTAAAACGCCCATGCTCGAGGGACATGACTATTTTGCGAATGACAACAAAGTGGAATTACCCTAAGGGTGCAAGTGTGAACGATGTGTTTGATTTACATGCATTTAATCTTGATTAGGGTTATCTATTTGTTGATTTCATGTCTTGCCATACACACCCTAATTACTAGCATTTATATTTGAAAGCGATAAATTGCGGAAACGTAAAGTCCCACGCTATTACATTGTTTAGGGATATGGGTAAAAATTTACAAATCGGGATTTGCAAGAATTTTAAATCCTAATTATCTATTACAACCATATTGAATTGTACAATATAAGAAAAGGAAAGAACTTGTTTTGAAAATGGTTTTTTTTGTCTTAATGAATTAAAAAGAAGGAATAAATTAATTAATAAAAGGAAAATATTTTTATGTCCTTTTTTCATATTAGTAAAAAGAAGGTGTTAATGTTGAAAGTCATAAAAAGAAGAAAAAAAGAGAAATAGAATCAGCATATTGCTGAAAGCAAAACAAAGGGGATCATAAGTTTTGATGCCGGGCGCGCCGTGGTTCAGAATGAAACGCCAGAGTTAGTCAGAAGTTCTGGGTTGATGTACGCTGGAGCCCTGAAAGAAACATTAGAGGGAAAGAACAGAAGTTTTAGGTTCCTACCCACTGAAGTTCTGAGTGTTAAAATAGTGAGAAAAATCCTAGAAGTTTTGTGTGTGTTAAAACAGTAAGAAAGCCTAGAAATTCTGGTGTTGTGTCATAACAGTGTGAAAACCTAGAAGTTCTGTGTTAAAACAGTAAGAAAGCCCAAAAGTTCTGGTGTTGTGTCATAACAGAGTGAAAACCTAGAAGTTGTATGTTAAAACAGTGAGGGGAACTCAGAAGTTCTGTGTTGTGTTAAACAGTGAGTGAAAATAAGAAGTTATGTGTGTTAAAACAGTAAGAAATCCTAGAAGTTTTATGTGTTAAAACGGTGAGGGGAACTCAAAAGTTATGTGTTACATTTAAACTCCTTACATTAATCAGAACATCAGCAACTTATTCAGTTCTTAACGACAGCAAATCAGAAAGATAATAGCACAACAGGTTAATAGAAGTTCTAATCCTAATTCTGAGCCTAGCTTTATTCGAGAAGTTCTGATCCACAGTTTTTCTTACTTATGCAATGATATGGATAACATCAATACTATCATATTTACATATTTAATGATGTTCTGAATAAAAATATGCAAAGTCAGAAAGACTTACCTTGAATCTGAAGCGTGTGTTTGAGACTTGAGCTGCTGCCTTCAGATATTCTGGCCTTTGCAAGGGACGGAACAAAATATTATGTTCTTTGATTCAAAGGGAAGAACAAATGTTTTGTTTTGTTTGGGAATTTTGGGTTTACGAATGTTTTACTGTTTTCTTTTCTCTCTTTGATGATTCTCTCTTTCCAAAAGCCATCCTCTTGAAAGTGTGATGGAGAAACTTATTTATAGGTGAGTTTGTTGTGGTTTTGGGGAGACAAACAAATGGTATTTAAACCTTTTTTGGAATACTGTTCCATTGCTTTTTAATCACATCTTTTATATGCTAATTTGGTGAAAATATGGGGTTTGAGAAAGTACAGGCGTGGACTGGATCAGCAGCTGATTGTAGGACTGTACTGTTGCAGCGCAACAGGCTGCTTAAACAAGGTTTTGGGATTTGGTAATATTTTGATTGCAGAAGACCAGAATGAGACTCGAAGGGTAATGTTATGACCGAAGCGTTGAACATAACCTTCATATGCTGAAGAATCATGTTCTGGTTGAAGAACACATTTTCCATATGTTCTGATTGACAAGTCATGTTCTGAACCATGTTTGCAAATTCTGACTGCACTTGTATGGAGGCTGGCCCAGAAGTTTTGAAGTACCATATTCTCTTAACACTTAGAAAATTTTCTAAATGTTTAGAAATTTGATTTTTCAAAGTAATTTTTGACTTTTGACTTCTTGAGGAACCAATTTCATGTCTTGATGAAATATCATTGTTGAAACTTGATTTTTGATCCAAAAGTCAAAGTTTGACTTTTCAATATGCTTTTGACCATTTTGCCCTTGTGAATGACTTTCTTAGAAAATTGTATTCTGAGACTCGAAACTTGATAGAAGCAAACCCGAGGGTCCAGGATGATCCTTTGAGAAATGAGAGGGAAAATTTTGGGATACAACAGCTGCCCCTGTTCAATCTTCTTAAACCTAAAGAGTTAGATTGGCGGATCCGCCATTCGTGACTTGAAGGTGAAAGATGATTGAACACTAAAGTGCCCATAAATTTGCACTCGAAGATGTATTGGAAATTGTCTTATAGATTCCATTTGGAGGAATGATGGTGAATACTGGAAGAAGTATCAGCATAAATCTTTGATTGATTTATACTAAAACTTGATGTTTTACCTGTGGGAAATAGGGTTAGTTAAATGCAGATGTATGCATGGCGTTCTCAAAATAAATTAGATTGTGCTAAATGCGTTTCGTATGTATATGTTATAAATGTGGGATGCATATTTTTCCGGGAAGATAAATCCCTGACTACTGCTAAGGAGTTCTGAATCCCATATTGTCGTTGGGGATAAAGAATACATATCTTCAAGTTTTATTGAATGAAATGATTCCGCTGGGGAATATCTCTTGAATGTTAGCTGCTATCTGGTCAGATGCAGGCTTCACAACTACTTGCTGAGGATAAGGAAGTAAACTACTATCTGGTAGGATTCCAATGTTTACAGTAACTTGCTGGGGGAGAATAAATTAACTATTATCTGGTCAGATTCTAGGCTTCACAGAAAATTTCTTGAAATTGAACAATTATTTGGTCGGATCCAGGCTTCAAAGATTTTTGAGGTGGATGAAATTAATCTCTATCTGGTCGGGTCTAGGCTTCACAACAACTTGTCTCAAAGGATGAAGTTAAACTGATATCTGGTCGGGTCTAGGCTTCACAGTAACTTGCTTAGAACCAGTTATTATCTGGTCGGATTCTAGGCTTCACAATGAATATAGTTAATTTCTATCTAGTCGGATCCAGGCTTCACAATAACTTAATTGAAAAGATGAAGTTGAACTGATATTTGGTCAGATCCAGGCTTCGCAGTGACTTGTCGGGGTAGAGGCAAACTCTACTGGGGAAAAGAAGTTATACCCTTGTCTAGCTGAATCCAGGTTCTTCAATATTTCTAAGAGTTAAACAATTATCTGGTCGGGTCCAGGCTTCATAGTACTTAGAGAAGTTACAATTTTATCTTGTCGGGTCCAGGATTTGCAGTGTCTTGAGAAGTTAACTATTACCTGGTCGGTTCCAGGCTTGACAGTAACTGAAAAGTTACACTATTATCTAGTCGAGTCCAGTCTTCATAGTAGCTGAAAGTTGTACTATTATCTGGTCGGGTCCAGGATTCATAGTATTTAAAAGTTATACTATTATCTGGCTGGGTCCAAGCTTCATAGTATTTTGAATGAATGAAGTTGATTGTTATCTGGTCGGATCTAGGCTTCAGAACAACTTACCGAAGTTAGAACTGTTATCTGGTCAAATTCCAGACTTCAAAGAAACTTTTGGAGATAGAAAAAACTTTGTTGGCGTCTTCACTGTGGATTAGGGGTTGTGCCTCTCTAATTTGTAATAGTCTGAAAGGAAAACTCAAGCTGGAGAGGATAAACTATGTCGGGGAACTTTGTTGTTCGTTGCTTGTTGGGGAAATAAACCCTATTGATGGATACTTGATGAACTGCTGACGAGGTGAGTTCTTTTAGAAAGAGATCCGTAAAGCTTCTTCTTTTAGGACCAACTTAGCTGGGGAGAGAGTTGTCAAGAGATTGAGACTCTGGATGGGGATCAACCTATGCAAAGAGACTTTGTGGGCAACTCCGTTAGGGGAAAGGTGTATTGTAGCCGTCCTTGTGGGGATAATGCTAATGAAATAAACTCTATGGAGATATTCCATATACATTAAAGAGATGCTTGTTGACGCTTAGCAGGACACATGTGCCAAATAGTTTTAATTATGTTCACATGCATATATTGGTTCAATTTTAGTCATTGGACATTTTTTCATTCAAAACACAAACATAAAGTTTGCACTTAAAAGTATATTTGTATTGATATTTTTCCCATGAATATGCGTTTTTATACAAAGAGACAGAGATCCTAGTAAGAGGAAATCGTCGAAAGGAAAACAAAATTGAAAACAAATATATAGCCATGTGGAAGTGATCTCATTGCATTCCAACTCTGCTATTTCCCCAATGTCTTCAAATTCCC
Source organism: Vicia faba (assembly GCA_948472305.1). Classification (NCBI taxonomy): domain Eukaryota; kingdom Viridiplantae; phylum Streptophyta; class Magnoliopsida; order Fabales; family Fabaceae; genus Vicia; species Vicia faba. The sequence goes on along the minus strand of OX451736.1, from coordinate 1,308,453,575 downwards.
CTCGCCTTTGACAGAAGTTGATTGGATTGATCTTGGAGCGTTTGAACTTAGAACTTGGTAATAAAGTCGACTGTGGTGATTCCACATGACATAGTCATATGCTTTCAATCCTTAATTTTTGCCTGGACCGCCCTTTCGGGTTTTCAGCCCACCAGGATACCCATTTTTTCCCAAGTCGCCCTTTCGGGTTTTCAACTTGTCTGGTGTACAATATTTTGCATATATCCCTAATTTTTGCCCAAACCTTTTGGTTTATCGGGATTCCCTTATTTTGTCTAGGTGTGTCAACCTAGCGGGTCTCTTATGCATAGTATTTTTTAACTATGTCCGCATTCACAATATATGGAAAGTCTTCATCGTCGATGGTACTCAGCATCATGGCACTGCCAGAGAACACTCTTTTGACAACAAATGGACCTTCGTAGGTGGGAGTCCATTTTCCCCTGGGGTTGCCATGTGGAAAAATGATGCACTTTATCACCAAGTCACCAGCTAGATATACTCGAGGCTTAATCTTTTTGTTGAAAGCCTTAATCATACGTTTTTGGTACATCTGACCGTGACAAACAGCAGCCAGTCGTTTTTCGTCGATCAAGTTCAACTGATCCAGTCTTTTCTGAATCCATTTGTCTTCGTTTAGGCCTGCCTCATTCATAATCCTTAGTGAGGGAATCTGAACTTCCACTGGCAGAACAACTTCCATGCCATAGACCAAAGAAAAGGGAGTTTCCCCAGTTGATGTTCTAGCTGAAGTACGGTAGCTATGAAGAGAAAACGGCAATATCTCATGCCAGTCCTTGTAGGTCACTACCATCTTCTGCATAATGTTCTTAATATTTTTGTTGGTCAGTTCCACTGTGCCATTCATTTTAGGTCTATAAGGAGAAGAATTATGATGCTTGATTTTGAACTGAGTGCAAAGTTTGGTAATCATAGCATTGTTGAGGTTAGCCCCATTGTCGGTGATGATCCTTTCGGGGATAACATAGCGGCATATGAGGTTATGTTTGATGAATCTGGCTACCACATTCTTGGTGACTGAGGAAAATGAGGCGGCTTCGACCCATTTGGTGAAATAATCGATTGCGACAAGAATGAAGCGGTGTAAATTAGAAGAAGTTGGTTTGATCTCTCCAATCATATCAATGCCCCACATTGCAAATGGAAATGGAGCGGTCATGACATTCAGAAGGATAGGAGGCACATGGACCTTGTCAGCATAGATTTGGAATTTGTGGCAAGTTCTTGAGTGTTGATGGCAATCAGTCTCCATTGTTGACCAATAATAACCAGCTCTTAGGATTTTCTTGGCCATAGCATGTCCGCTTGAGTGAGTCCCAAAGAGACCATCATGCATGTCTTCCATAATTTCCTCTGCCTCCTTCTTGTCCACACATCAGAGTAGAGTAGAATCATGGTTCCGTTTGTACAAGATTTCATTATTTAGGAAGAATTTGGCTGAAAATCTTCGTAATAACTTTCTGTCATTGATGGAAGCTCCTTCGGGATACTCTTGTGCTTCAAGGTATCTCTTCACCTCATGGTACCATGGATTTTTTGTGTCAGTCTTGAGCTCATAGCAGTGTGCAGGTTCGTCGAATCTCTCAATGGTAATCATAGGATCTTCATTGTCCCATCTGGCCTTGAACATATAAGACATAGTGGCCAAAGCATCGACTAACTGATTTTCTTCCCTAGGGAAGTGCTCAAAGGTGATCTCTTCGAAGTAAGGAATCAGAGATAGCACAAGCTCCTTGCAAGGAATGATATTAGGGTGTTTAGTATCCCAATATCCTTTTACGTGGCTAATGACTAGAGCGGAATCCCCAGACACATTCAAATGCTTGATCCTCAAATCAATGACAGCCTTCAGACCTAAAATGCATGCTTCGTACTCATCCATGTTGTTCGTACAATTGAAGCATAGTCTGGCAGTGAAAGGAGTGTGGCAACCTTCAGGGGATATGATCACAACACCAATTTCTTTACCAAAAGCGTTGGAAGCCCCATCAAAGACCATTGTCCATCGGGATCCTTGTTCAAGTCCATCATAAGGTCCGGGTTTCGTGCAGTTGGTCACTAGCATGATGTTCTCATCTTGGAAGTCAAAGTTCATAGACAAATAATCATCAACAGCTTGATGGGCCAAATGATCTGTTAATACGCTTATTTTGACGCCCTTTTGCATTGTGTATTGAATATCGTATTTAGTCAAGATCATTTGCCATCTAGCTATCCGTTTAGAAAGAGCAGGTTTCTCGAAGATGTATTTGATAGGGTCCATCTTAGAAATCAGTAAAGTGGTATGATTCAACATATATTGTCTTAGCCGGCGAGCAGCCCATGCCAGAGTGCACCAAATTTTCTCAAGCAGTGATTATCTGGTTTCACAGTTGGTAAACTTTTTTCCCAGGTAGTAAATAGCATGCTCTTTTCGGCTAGACTCGTCATGTTGGTCCAAAACACACCCCATAGAATTCTCTAGCACTGTTAAATACATGATCAAGGGTCTTCCATCAATTGGAGGCATGAGAATAGGAGGTTCTTGCAGATATTCTTTGATTTTGTCGAAGGGATCTTGGCATTCATCATTCCATCTGACTACTTGATCTTTCTTCAAGAGTTTAAAGATTGGCTCACAAGTAGCAATCAAGTGAGATATGAAGCGGGTGATGTAATTAAGACGACCCAAGAATCCTCTAACTTCCTTTTCAAAGTGGGGGACTGGAATTTCTTGGATGGCCTTTACCTTGGCAGGGCCAACTTCAATGCCTTTTCTACTGACAACAAAACCTAGAAGCTTTCCAGATCGTACTCCGAATGTGCACTTATTAGGGTTCAACCTTCACTTGTACTTTTTCAGACTCTCGAATAGCTTGTACATGTGACTAAGATGTTCCTCTTCAGTTTGTGATCTTGTAATCATATCATCCACATAGACCTTTATTTCATGATGGATCATATCATGAAACAAAGATACCATATCCCTTTGATATGTTTCCCCTGCATTCTTCAATCAGAATGGCATGACCTTATAGCAAAAGGTTCCCCATTGCGTAACGAAAGTGGTCTTCTCCATGTCTTCGGGAGCCATCCTAATTTGATTGTAGTCAGAGAAACCTTCCATGAAAGAGAAGACTTTATGTTGAACGGTGTTGTCGACCAAGGCATCAATATGAGGCAGAGGGAAGTCATCCTTGGGGCTTTTCCTATTCAGATCCCAATGATCTACACACATGTAAACTTTTCTGTCTTTCTTCGATATTGGCACCACATTTGCAACCCATTGGGGATAAGATGTCACAGCTAGGAATCCAACATCAAATTGTTTCATCACTTCATCTTTTATCTTTTCAGACATGTCAGACCTCATGCGACGGACTTTTTTTTTGACAAGAGGACAATCTTCCATCATCGGCAGACGATGAACTACAATGTTGGTATCCAACCCTGGCATATCTTCATACGACCAAGAAAACACTTCCATATAGTCATGCAACATTTGAACCAACCTGCTTTTGACACTACTTTCTAGGTTAGCACCGATCTTAACTTCTTTCTTGTCTGTCTCAGTACCTAGATTGATGACTTCAATGACTCTTCATGCGACTGAATAGCTTTTTCCTCTTGTATTAGAAGTCTGGCTAGTTCTCCCGGTATTTCATAATCTTCCTCGCCTTTGTCTTTGGTTTGGTTAATTGGATGTTCATAGTCATAGTCGGTAATAGTAGAGTCATTGGCAATGAGATCCAGAATGGACGAGGACTTGCAAGAGTGTGTGTGTGTGTGCATGTAAGATACATGGCTATTTTGAAAAACGTATTTTGAAGGGAAAGAAAGAAAATAAGCACAAAGATTTGAATGCAAAAGTCCAATGATTTGTATTGAATGATCATATGATAAGATTAACATAAATAAAACCCTTAACAAATGGACCATAGTGCCCCGGGCCAAGCACATGGCTTAAAAGTCATTTTTGAATATTACAGACAAAATGTCCTTGAATTAATAAAAAGCAATAAACAAGTAATTACTCCTCAATGAAGGAGTCGGGAACGAAGTCCTTCGCGTTCCAATTGTTGATCTTTGTTCTAGTAGGATATACCAAATCTTCAAATGCAACCTCATCATCAGAATCACCTACATCATTAACTTCATCACTTCCAATACAGAAAGGGTGCTTCCCCGCACGAGCGCGTCTCACTTATTTTTGAGCCTTGATAGTGAAACCCAAACCACATTTTTCTGCTTTGAAAGGGATCTCGAGGAGGTTCCCCCAAGTATCACAGCTTCCTTCTTCGACTGCAGCACGAGCATCTTTGAATGAAACCATCTTTGGCACGACTTTAACAGCTTTGGACACATCAGAGGAACATTTGGCAGTAGCAACCATTGGTGGCACAAATTTAAAAGCCTGACACAGGGTCTCTATAAACTAGCCATCCATCTCCACATATTTGAAAGAATTGAGGTGGCTTACCATAAACTCCTCCTCACCATAAACAGTGACAATTCTTCCTTTAACCGGATACTTGAGCTTTTGATGAATAGTTGACGTTACTGCCCCTGCTACGTGGATCCAAGGGCGAACAAACAAACAGGAGTAAGCAGGATGAATATCCATGATGTAGAAAGTAGAGTTGAAAATCTGTAAGCCCACCTTGATCGGGAGATCCACCTCTCCATGAACTGTCCTTTTAGACATATCGAAAGCCCTCACAATAATATCACTTGGTTTTAAAACTAGTCCTTCACAATCTAAACGGTCCAAAACCCCCTTGGGTAGCACGTTTAAAGAAGAGTCAGTGTCAACCATAACATGTGCTAGGGTAGTCCCCTTACATTCAATAGAAACATGCAGAGCTTTGTTATGGTTCTTTCCAAAGTGGTGCCAGATGAGCATCCGAGAACCCCAAACCGTTGTCGGCCGTCAAGCTTGCCACATAATTTTTAAACTGGTAAGTTGTGGTCTCATGAGGGACGTGAGCTTTCTTTAAGAATTTGATTAAAGCACGAGCATGAGCATCAGAACAAAGTAGCAGAGATAACATGGAAATCTTGGAAGGGGTTTTCCCCAACTGCTCCACAATCTTGAAATCACTCCTTTTTATAATTTTCAAGATCTCATCCATTTCTCGAGTGGAAGGTTCCCCATCAGTAATGTCTTTTGCGGGTATTTTTATCTCAGCAGGCTTAACCACTTTCTCTTTTCCCCTTGTATCAGCACTAGGCTTAGCAGCAATGATGTGGAAAGGTGCCCTTGTAACAGTTGGTGGTGAGATGTTGGGTGAAAAGATTCTCCCAGTTCTGGTCACCTTACTAGAGCCAATAATGTTACCAATGTCATCATCTTTGCTTTCTTCAATCCAAGCGTCCTGATTTATTCCTTGGTAAAACACCTCATCACTATAGTTCCATGGCACTGCTTTGTTGGAAGAGTACGAAACTAGACCGGGAGCGATAATTATCAGAGGAGCAACAGTCGGTTCATTTGAAATCCTGATAGGACCCTTGGAGGAGATCCGAAGAGGCTTTTTTGAGATTGTTATGATGGAGAGGTCTTCAATCTTATTGGTCAAACTTTTAACAGACGGAGTCTTCTTGAATAGGATCTCATGGCTATTCATCAGGCGTTGAATGCCTTCTTTCAGCCCTTTACATTTATTGAGTTGTCTGGCACAATAATCGCAATCCTTCAAATATCCAAGGAAAATCCCGGCTTTCAACAGATTCTTTTTTATAGTGGTTAACAGAGTTGTCAAGTCTTCGATAGAGGAAACAAAACTGGTATATTCAACAACATTGACACCCTTGCCATGATTTGACATAGGCGCGGTGATTACATTCGGAGTTGGAGGAGGATCAAATTCAATGGTCATGTTGTCTATTAAGTCTTGAATTTTATTCTTCAGCGCCCATCATTGGTCAGTCTCATGCCCGAGACTATTCGAGTGATAATCACACTTGGTATTAAGATTGTACTTTGGTGAAGAGGTATCTGGATTTACCGGAGGATCACACAGTGTCACCAAATTAGACATTAACAGGTGTTGTAAGGCTTGGGATAGTGACATTCCTATCCTTGTGAATTGTCTTTGTGGAGTCTCAAACCGTTGATTATTGGAAGATGGTCTTTGAGCAGGAGTTGGATAGGATATCCGGACAACATCAACGGACTGGAGGTCATCCTTCTTGGTACGGGCCCTTTCCCCATACACATAATTGGTTTCTTTCTTCCCAGTGAAGGGTTTCTTTAGGGGATTGGAAATAGAGGAAGATGCTATGGGAATCTTTCCGCTTTTGATGCCGCTTTCAACCATTTCACCGGTTAAGATTAGCTCGGTGAAACCGGATGAAGAATAACCAACCAACAAGTTAAAAAAGGACCAGATAAAGTTCCCATAAACATATCAATGTGCTCCCTATCAGTCAAAGGTGGTTTAACCCTAATGGCAAGGTCTCTCCACTTTTGGGCATACACTTTGAACCCTTCATTCTTCCCCATTGTCATGTCTTGCAACTGAACTCTTGTCGGCACCAAGTCAGCATTATACTAGTATTGGTGGTAAAAATTGGTGGCTAAGTCTTCCCATTTATGGATACAGGAACCATCCAATTAGTAAAACCACTTTAGTTGCATCCCAGTCAAGATTTCTTAGAAGAAATGCACACATAGGTTCCTATCCGCAGTATGGGATTGAATTTTCCTGACCTATGACCTTAAATGCAGCTTTGGACAAGAGACATCGTCATATTTAGCGAAAGTGGGACCTTAAATTTATGTGGGATGACAACCTATGAGATAAGTCCTATCTCTTAAAAATCAAATTTGGGTACCCTCTGGATCTCCATAACATTGAGGCGATCTTCCAACTGTTTGTATTTATTGTTAGTTGGAGGATACTGCTCTTCAGAATAATCAACCTCTTCTTCTTCTTCTTCGGACTCTGGATGGTAATTCACTTCCTTGTTTTTTATTTCTTGATTATCCCCTTCAATCGATGATGTCGCGAAATCTAGAGTTCTTCCGGATGGTCCTTTGAACCTTCTTCCCAGATTCAAAACATCGGCTGGCTTCTTTGCTTTCTTCTTCTTTTCTTTGATCAGTAGAGTTTTCAAATCCTCTTGTCCTTTTGTCAGAGTCAAGAACATTTTTTGAAACTGAGCGTTCTACGCTTGGAGATCTCTTACTGTCTGTTCAATATCCATCTCACTGAAATAAATAATAGAAATATAAGGAGACCTGTTGTAAGAAACTTGTTTGTGTTATGATGAATGAAAATGCATATGCAAAGGATTTCAAGGAAATTAGAGATCTAAATTTGCTTAGACAAAAAGGAAACACGTGTTATATTAATAAATCCAAGTTTTAGTACATCATGCCTCTTTGGGATTAGAATGAAAGAAATAAAATACAAAAACTCCTAAGACAAAAAAGTTGAACGCATCCTCTTTGGTACGATGTAGGCGTTCAAACTCCGCTCTTCATGAAGGTGCTTGGTGAGTTCTAGAACCTTCTTCTCACTGGCGTAGAAGTGGGATTCGAAAGTATCTAGTTCTTCCTTTAGCTTAATCCAATCCTTTTGCAAGTCTTAGAGAGAGGTAGGCATGTTGGAATAAAGGATAGTATACGGGATATCTCCTTCGACCACAGGCTCTATGATAACATGGAGGATGGAGGGGTAAGGCATTACGAGACTCTGAGCACAAACTCGCACCCACCTAAGATAAGGCTCAAGAGGGATAGAGTTTTTGTGTCCCAGCGTCTTACTATCCACTTTGTTTACCATGCTCCAAGCTCGCACAAACCTCTGGCGGTATCCTTGATCGTCGCTCTCGTAGTCGAATACCACTCCTTGGATGAACATATGACGCGAACCATCTCTTCGGGCATAGCCAAACTGTCGTAAGGCTAAGCAAGGGTTGTAAGTGATACCTCCCTTAACACCAAGCAAAGCGACATTAGGGAAATCCCTATAATGGTCGATGATGGTAACATTCTCCAAGGATCGAGAACACCAATGAATATCTGAATTTTGAGCGTCATCAACCTATGGGACCATCTCAAACCTTGCTCGTTCTTCATCACAGACCGGGGAAGATGCGGAATAAACCATCTAGCCAATAGAGGAGTGCAACATATGAGGATCCCTCTCTTCCTCATAGTTCGAGAGTGAAGAGAATGTATGATATCTCCCAGCAAAGTAGGCACAGGATTGCAAGATATGAAGATTTTGACAGCATTTACAACTATAAGTTGGTCAGGGTTTGGAAACAAAACCATCCCATAGATGAGAAGTGACAAGATTTCTTAAAAAGCTTGTAAATCCAAAGTTCCAATAACATTGAGCTTTCTCAAACAAGAACTTGGCTAAGATCCCTTTGAAACCACTCATTATTTCCCAATTAGTCGTGACATCAGATTGTTCCAAGTGTAGTGCTCGGGCAATCTCTTCAGGTCTTGGATCTCTTTCCATACCGTTGAAAGCTAGTTGATTGAGAATAGGAATCCTCAAGAGTTTAGAGAATTCTTACATAGTAGGTACAAGATGATAATCGGGAAAGGTGAAGCAATGGTGTAGAGGATTAAAGAACTGGAAAAGCACCTTCATCTTCATCAGTGCTAGAGGTAACCAAGTTTAGGAGGCGACCATGTCTTTCGGTGAATGAAGAAATCTCAGGGACCTTCGATGCTAATTCTTTGATTTGAGAAGGAATTATTACGAGATTGACTTGGATAGTATTCCTGCGGATAGAAGCCATGTACTACAAAACAGAACAAAGATAAATCCCAAAAATCCTTGAAATGGTTAGTGAGAATGCTTATGATGTTATGATGTTTATGATGTTTTTGATGTCATGTACAAACAAGTATATACACACAAGGAAAACAAGTCATTAGGTTTAGGCTTGCATGGAGTCTTATAGGTAAGTACCCTCTTGAAGTTTAGTTGGCTCAACTTGTCCTAGTAATAATAATCGGGTTCTATGGGATCTCAAATCATTGATCTTTCTTGTCGGGCATTGTTTTAACGCAAGCCTATTTAATGGCGACTGAAATATCTTGAGAAGTCTGATCTCAATGAGCGTAGTATCAAGTATCAACCAACTTTAGACTGCACCAAAGCCGGCTATCTCACTACTTCCTAATGGCCAAGGTTGTCAAGTAAAGGTTCTAAAGTGAGTTAGTTCTTCATGACACCACACAGCGGCCCCGTATTCTCCTTGACTACTCAAGGGCTACCGGTACCCACAAATGTGTCACACTAACATACCTATTGCTTAGACCATGTCGGTATACCCCGCACAGTTTCCACAACGTATTTCTACTTACCTATAAGGTATCCCAAACGGGTAGAGGATCAAAACAAGCCCAAATAAGGAACCAAAATGTAAAGCAAGCAAGTCAAAAAATGAAAGCAAGTAAAGGTGATCTAGCCCTAAGGTAACCCCACTTTTAAGGATTCCCCAGCAGAGTCGCCAGTTCTGTAACATGTTGGGAGCACTGACTTAGGATGTTTTGCGTTTGATCGCAATTGTTGCGGATAGCAAGAGTCTCCACGGACTTTTCTTTTATCCAATAAGGAAATATTGAAAAGAAAAGGAAAGACCTTTCGAGATATTCTCTTGAGTTCAGGGGGTAGGTTATGAAAAGGGAAGGTATTAGCACCCTTTTCATCTGTAGTTATCTACGAGCTCTTAGTTTCTTGCTAGATCACTTGCTTTTTGTTTGAAAATGTTTTTGTGATGTGCGTTTTAAAAGTATTTTGAAAAGGTGTCTTTGTAATGGTTCTCGTCTCTATAAGAATGCGTACAAAGTGTTTTGTCTTTTGAAAAATGTTTCAAAGTGAGAGTGTTGGTGTATAAAAGGTTTTTGTTGTGATCAAGCGAGAAACTAAGGGCAACCTACCTACTCAAAAGGTCCTAAACATTCTTTTCCTCCTCCTTTAGATGTTGTTATCTTACAATTGTTTTGGTAAGAAACCCCATCATTGGATGTGAAGGGCCGGGCACGGGACGTTTTGTATAGTTATAGAAGGAAACTTTATGGAACGTTTTAGGAATGTCGTTTAGGGACTAGATCGTTTACCAAAGGCAACATTGAGGGTCATCGAGGGACTACGATCTTTTATCGAGGGTCTTTGCTAAAACACCCATGCTCGAGGGACATGACTATTTTCTGAAAGGCAACAAAGTGGGATTACCCTAAAGGTGTAAGTGTGAACAGTGTGTTTGATTTACATGCATTTAGTCTTGATTAGGGTTATCTATTTGTTGATTTCATGTCTTGCCATACACACCCTAATTACTATTATTTATATTTGAAAGGGATAAATTGCGGAAATGTAAAGTCCTATGTTATTACATTGTTTAGGGATGGGGGTACAAATTTACAAATGGGGATATGCAAGAATTTTAAATCCTAATTATCTATGACAACCATATTTAATTGTACAATATAAGAAAAGGAATGAACTTGTTTTGAAAATGGTTTTTTTTATCTTAATGAATTAAAAAAAAGGAATAAATTAATTAATTAAAGGAAAATATTTTTATGTCCTTTTTTATATTAATAAAAAGAAGGTGTTAATGCTGAAAATGATAAAAAAGGAAAAATAAGGAGAAATAGAATCAACATGTTGCTGAAAGCAAAACAAAAGGGGATCAGAAGTTCTGATGTCGGTGCGCCGTGGTTTAGAAAAAAACGTCATAGGTAATCAAAAGTTCTGGGTTGATGTACGCTGGAGCCCTGAAAGAAACGTTAGAGGGAAAGAACATAAGTTATGGGTTGCTACGCGTTGAAGTTATGAGTGTTAAAACAGTGAGAAAAATCTTAGAAGTTATGTGTGTGTTAAAACAGTAAGAAAGCCTAGAAACTCTAGTGTTGTGTCATAATAGTGTGAAAACCTAGAAGGTCTGTGTGTTAAAATAGTAAGAAAGCCCAGAAGTTCTGGTGCTGTGTCATAACAGAGTGAAAACCTAGAAGTTATGTGTGTTAAAACAGTGAGGGGAACTCAGAAGTTTTGTGTTGTGTTAAACAATGAGTGAAAATTAGAAGATATGTGTGTTAAAACAGTAAGAAATCCTAGAAGTTTTATGTGTTAAAACGGTGAGGGGAACTCAGAAGTTTTGTGTTACATTTCAACTCCTTATATTAATCAGCACATCAGCAACTTATTCAGTTCTTAACAACAACAAATCAGAAAGATAAAAGCACAACAGTTTAATAGAAGTTTTAATCCTAATTCTGAGCCTAGCTTTATTCGAGAAGTTATGATCCACGGTTTTTGTTACATATTTAATGATGTTATGAACGAAAAGATGCAAAGTTAGAAATACTTATCTTGAATTTGAAACGTGTGTTTGAGACTTGAGCTACTGCCTTCAGATGTTATGGGGTTAGAAAGGGACGGAACAAAACGTTATGTTCTTTGATTCAAATGGAAGAACGAAGGTTTGGTTTTGTTTGGAAATTATGGGCTTACTATTTTCTTTTCTCTCTTTAATTATTCTCTCTTTCCAAAAGCCAGCCTCTTAAAAGTGTGATGGAGAAACTTATTTATAGGTGAGTTTGTTGTGGTTTTGGGGGGAAAACAAATGGTATTTAAACCTTTTTTGGCATACTATTCTATTGCTTTTTAACCACATATTTTATATGCTAATTTGGTGCATAAATGGGGTTTTAGAAAGTGCAGGTATGGACTGGATCAGCAGCTGATTGCAGGACTGTGTTGTAGCAGTGCAGTAGGCTGCTTAAATGAGGTTTTAGGATTTGGTGATATTATGATTGCAGAAGACCAGAATGAGACTCGAAGGGTGATGTTCTGACCGAAGCGTTGAACATAACCTTCATATGATGAAGAATCATGTTCTGGTTGAAGAACACAGTTTCCATATGTTCTAATTGACGAGTCATGTTCTGAACCATGTTTGTAAATTCTGACTGCACTTGTATGGAGGCTGGCCCAGAAGTTCTGAAGTACCATATTCTCTTAACACTTAGAAAATTTTCTAAATGTTTAGAAATTTGATTTTTCAAAGTAATTTCTGAATTTTGACTTCATGAGGAACAAATTTCATGTCTTGATGAAATATGATGTTTGAAACTTGATTTCTGATCCAAAAGTCAAAGTTTGACTTTTCAATGTGCTTTTGACCATTTTCCCATGTGAATGACTTTCTTAGAAAATTGTAATCTGAGACTCGAAACTTGATAGAAGCAAACCCGAGGGTCCAGGATGATCCTTTGAGAAATGAGAGGGAAAATTTAGGGGTACAACAAGTGCCCTCTGTGCGTGCCTTCCGCGCACTAGGCAAATTCTCCCTATGTGTGTTCCCTCAGCGCACGAGGCAAGAACCCCCTATAAGTTTGCTTCAATTCACCAGTAGTGGACTCCTGCAAACAAGCTTGGATTGGCCACTGAGTCTCCTTCGATCAAGCTTAATTCACAAAGCTTCCACTAGGCAAAAGGCCCATTCAACTTGCCATCAGCACACATACGCCTCTTCATGCTTGCCTTTGGTCTACTAGGCAAAAGCTTTCTCATGCTTGCCTTGAATTCACTAGGTAAAGGCCCATCAACTTGCCTTTGATCTACAAGGAAAAAGGACCCTTTCACTGGCCTTCGATTCACAAGACAAAAGGATGCCTTAGACTTTCCTTAGATCCACAAGGCCAAGGCCCCTTCAACTTGCCTCTATGTTTGCTTTCGACCCACAAGAAAATGACTTTCTCTGGGCTTTCCTCCAATGCGTAAGGCAATGGCTTCCCTTCATGCCAGCGTCCAAAAAGCAGTGGCTTTCTTTCATATGTGCTTCATTTTATTAAGCAATTTGCTTCCCCTATGCTAGCTTTGACTCCACCTCTAAAATATTCAACGCACAATTTTCCATATTTTGACACCTAGTAAGGTCCATTCGAAGGACACGCCAATGGTGTCTTCGAAGGACATACATGTGGTCCATTCGAAGGATACATTATTTTGGGAAACAAGCTTATTTTGCTTTTTAATGAGTATTGGTTCAAGATGCTTGCCTTCAGCGCACAAGGCAAAGGCTTCATTTTCAACTGACCTTCAATTCACAAGGCAGAAGCTTCCTCAGATTTTCCTTCGATCCACTAGGAAAATAATCCCTCTATGCTTGCCTTCAACGCACAAGGAAAAAATTTCCTCTTCATGCTTACCTTCATTTCACAAAGCACATGATTGCTACATTATGAACACATTGGTGGCCCATTCGAAGAATGCACCAGGGGTGCATGTAGGCTATTCAAAGGACACACAAATGGTTCCTTCAAAGGGAATTCATTTGGTCCATTTGAAGGACACACAAATGGTGACTTCAAAAGGCATACATTTGGTCCATTCGAAGGACACACAAATGGTGCCTTCGAAGGACCTACAATGGGTCCATTCAAAGGATACATAATTGTGGGAAACAAGTTTGCTTTGTCTTTTGATGGGTCTTGGTCCAAGATGTTTCCTGGCCAAAGTCCAACATGTTGCCAAGCCCAAGCCTCCTGCACAAGTACATTCATGTCAAAGGAACCTTCGACTGACCAAAATGAAGTCTTTCAATTGGGCTAGTTGGGTAGTTCCAGAGAAAATCGAAGAACAAGGTAAATAAGGACTCAGTCGAAAAGGCCACCATGATGAGGCTTGAAGCCATTCGAAGGAGGAAACTCAGGGACAATCGAAGAGCAAGGCTTGAGGGCATTTGAAGGATCCAAACATGTCCAGGTTCATTCCAAGACCCAAAAGGGTAGGAATCCCTCAGAAAAGGCGATCTCTTAATGTGTCTGATTTGGCCTTCAAATCCTAGTTAATGGATGTCCCTTGCCATTTCTATGCTATGACCCTATCTCCATCTCCTATAAATACACAACATACATGCGCACACAGACTAGATACATATGCACAAGGAGAGACTACACGCACATGCTGCCTCATAAGCCACACCAAAGTTATCAAAAATCTCATAAGTGATCTAAATTGAAGCAATCTTCAACAACGCTCCACTCACTCCCTGAAGTTTGCAGGAGGGGTTCCCAAGCACTAGGCATGCCCAACATACACTAGAGCATCAATCACACAACCTGTCCGCTGGTAACTTATTTTCGATCTCAAACTAGTTAAGCATGTAATTTTAAAATTTATGTTAATCATACATTCATGTTATTGCTAATGTTTGTTATTGCTTTCATGTGCTACATGCAAGATTAAACGCAGGGGTTGGGATCGTGCCATGGCTTGGGTATGATCCATATTTTCTTTCAAATCTCAGGGTTAATGAGGTTGTAGGTCAGATGAAGTAGCTTTTGATTTAGACCTAGAGTATCCGAATTAGGATTATGTAGCCACAGGCTGTCGAATCTAAGACTGGATTCGACCCAAGTCCGGATTTTTATCTTGTTGTCTCTAATAAATTTCCTGCAGTAGTATAACATACACCTCCAACAATATTCTCTGTTCGATAGAAGGCCACATCCTTCCATGGATTGAAGGCCACCCTTCATTGGATCAAAGGCCACCCTTCATTGGATCGAAGGCCACCCTTCATTTGGATCGAAAGCCATTTTTTCTTTGGATCGAAAGGTTGTTGCTTCTTGTATTTTTATTTTTGCTACTCATTTCTTTTTTAGTTTCGCTTTTAAATTAACATAAAAATAAAAAATCATCATGAAAATTAGGATTAGATTTTATTAATTAAATCAATTTATGAATTAATTAATTATTTAATTTTAACATCTTTTTTCTCAAAAGAATTAAAATAAATTAGAATTTAGGTTTAATTTTATTTTTCTCAATTTATTTTCTTTTGATAAAAACAAAAAAAAAACAAAAAGATTTTTATTCCATAGGGTTTTAGACGCCTTTTCCAATTCGCACGCATTTTTATTTTAGCGTTATCATATTTTTGTATCTGCTTCCTGGTTGTAATAGACTGTAATTAGGACTCTTTTATTTTACTGCTTTCTTTATTTTTCCCCAATTTTTGGACATGTAATAATCCCCCTCCCCGAAACTTTGTAATAGCGTAAGATTTACAATTCCCGCATTTTATTCATGTACATATTAACTGTTAGATGTATGGTAATAGGATTGTATGGCAAGAATAAAACCAAATGATAGCAAACCTAACAAAAAAGACAAAAATAACTGAATACAACACACTTGCATATATTCACCTCTAGGGTACTCCCACTTTGGTTGCCTTCGAAAATAAAACAATCATGTCCCTCAAAAGTAGGGATGCTTTAGCAAAGACCATTAAATCAAGAAGATCGTAGTCCCTCGATGACCCTTCGATGTTATCTTACGGTAAATGATCTAGTCCCTTAAACAAAATTTCTAAAGCATCTCTACATGTTACCTTTATGACTGTATGATGACCCACAAATGTCACTCATACATCCAATGACTAGGGCTACCTACTCACTAATAGTAGGATAACACTGTCTAAAGGAACAGAGGAAAAGAATAACATTTTGATTATAGTAGATAGTTCTTAGATGCTTGCTCAAAACAAAACAAATTTTCACACTTACACAAAACAAATTTCAAAAACATTTTCAAAAGCTTTATCAACACTCTTGAGGAATGATACAAGAGTTATCATAAAGAAAATCCCCTTACTATTGGCATTTCAAAAAACTTTTTTTCAAAACACACAAAGCACAAGATATTTCAAAATGAGCTAAGCATCTAAAAGCCCGTAGAGAACTACAGATGGAAAGGGTGCTAACACCTTCCCTTTTCATAACCTACCCCCCTTACTCGGAAAACATCTCGACAGATCTTTTTCTGTTCTTTTCACCCTTTCCTTCATTTGGATTAAAGAAAAGTCGATGGGGACTCTTGCTTATCGCAACATTTGCGAACACAAAACATAAAACCAATATAACAGTCGGTTCTGCCACCGTATCACAGAACTGGCGACTCTGCTGAGGATGTTGTAAAAAGTGGGGTTACCTTAGAGCTTAGGTCATATTTAATTTTCTTTCTTTGTATGCTTTGATTGCTTTATCTTTAAGGGTTTTTGCTTGGATTTTCTTGTAAAGATCCTACACCCGGACCTTGGGGCACCTTTTAGGTAAGTAGCAATAGATCGTGGGGACTGTGCATGGTATACCGACACGGTTGAAACGATAGCTATTTTTGTGTGACACATTTGTTGGTACCGGTAGCCCTTGAGTAGTTAAGGAGAATACAGGGCCGCTGTGTGGTGTCATGAAGCACCAACTGACCTTAGAACATTTAATTAAACAACTTGGCCATTAGGAAGTAGTGAGATAGCCGACTTTGGTGCAGTCCGAAGTTGGTTGATACTCGATATTACACTCATTGGGATCAAACTTTCGGGATATTTCGGTCGCCAATAAAGAGGATTGTGCTGAAACAATGCCCAGTGAAGAAATATCAGTGATATTGAGATCCTCTAGGGCCCGGTTACTATTAATAGGACAAGTTGAACCAACTAAACTTCAAGAGATTACTTACCTATGGAATGCATGCAAGCTTAAAACTAAGGATCTTTTTGTGTGCTTGTATATATTTATTTGTACATAACATCATAACATAATAACATTTGCATATCACACTAACCGATTCAAGGACTTTTAGGACTTATCTTTGTGTATGTTTTGTAGGACATGTATCCCATCCACCCAAATGCTCGACTTGCCTACCATTCTGAAAGCCCGGGGCATGATACAAATGATTGTTGGGCTCTAAATAATAAGGTGCAGCATCTCCTCGAGGCGAAGGAGATTTATTTTGACCTTCTAGAGACACCTAATATAATAATTGTGCCAATACCCAAGCATGGCCAGGGTGGCAATGCTGTTGACGATGACCGGTTTGTTTCTTCTGTGGATGAGTTAACTACTCCTCTTCTGACTGTTAAAAGGAATCTTTTACGAGTTGGTTTATTTCCGGGATATGGTGAAGGTTGCCACTTATGTATGTCTCTACCAGATGGTTTTTTGTTGTTAAGTATGGGCGTCCATCGCCTAACAAAGAAATTATGTTCGAGAAAGTTCCCCTTACAAGAAGATTGTGTGAAGATGTCTCAGTAATTATCATTTCTGACAATCCTCCTAGGGTCTCCACCAAAAGACCCGTCAAGATTACATATGTTCCCAAGTTTGCTCCCTTGATCATCACCCTTTCTGGGCTAATACCATATTCCTCTAATAAAGTTGTTCCCTGGAATTATGGGGCTGACGTCTATTACCATGGCGTCAAGAAAGACCTATTGGCCGTTGATGATAAAGTTGTTGAAGATATTGATCTTGACAACGACAACATCGTTGGGATCAGTAAAATTACGAGAAGCAGAAGTTTTTTCTCTCCCGAGATCTCTCCAAAGACTGTTGCTACTCCTGCTAGTACTCCCATTACTACTCTTACTGTTATCCCTCTTGTTATCCCTGCTATTGATTCGGTCGAGACTCGGGGCAAAGAGGTATTGGTTGAGCCTGTCCAGACGAAGGCACATAAGGAAGTCATTCCCGAGGCTTCTAAAAAATAAATGGAAGAGATATTTAAGATAATAAAGAAGAGTGATTATAACATTATGGAGAAGTTGGGGCAGACCCCTTCAAAAATCTCATTGTTGGCCTTATTGTTATGCTCTGAAGCCCATGCTAAGGATTTGGTAAAATTCCTGAAGTCGTCCCATGTGCCTCAAGAGACCTCCGCTGATCAATTCGAGAATTGTGTGGCCATCCTGACTACTGATAATGGACTGGGTTATTTCGACGCTGATTTAACTCCCAAGGGAAGGAAACACAGTGATTCCATGCATGTCTCCATTGAGTGAAATGGCACTACCCTAGCTCATGTTCTGGTGGATACAGGTTCATCGTTGAATGTCTTGCCTAAGAATGCTCTGGACAGGTTAGATTGCGAAGGACTCACATTGAAGCCCAGTAACATTATGGTGAGGGCCTTCGATGGTTCCAAAAGAATGGTGCACGGGGAGGTGGACATCACTATCAAAGTTGGTACTCAGACTTTTGACTCAACTTTCTATGTGATGGACATCCGCCCGTCTTATTTCTGTTTATTGGGTCAACCCTGGATCCATGGGGCTGGTGCTGTTACTTCTACCCTGCATCAGATGTTGAAGTACCCAGTCAATAGAAAGATTATCACAGTCCAAGGGGAGGAGGAATATATGGTGAGCCACCTGAACTCTTTCAGGTTTATTGAAATGGACGGAGAGTTCATTGAGACCCCTTGCCAGAACTTTGACGAGGTTCCTCAGACAGTTGATGCAACCAAGACTACTACTAGTGTTCCAAAGACTACTAGACCTCCGCTTAAGATGGATTCTTTAAAGGATGCCAAGGTAGTAGTCGAAGAAGGTGGGTGTACCATTTAGGGCCAACTTCCGAATATTCCCTACAAATCTGACAAATTTGGTTTGGGTTTTACTTGAGGAGCCCAGAGAGTTGTTCGTCGTGCTCACGCCGGGGGACCACCACTACGCATCAGCAACCATGGATTTAATGATCTGGAAGACAATGATAATGATTATGACCTGGACAACTGGATCTTCCCAACCATCAGCGGTGGACTCAGCAATTGGGAGGCCAAAGATTTTGTTCCCATTACTTTTATTCAAGAGTAATTTTTCTTTTTGTTTTTTAAGGATATATAATATTTGAACAATTGAAACTTTAAAGCCTTATGTCTTACCCCAGACACAATGGTCTATTTGTGAGGGTTATTACTTCATCTTCATATGTCATTAATAAATCATCGAACGTTTTGCATCCAAATTTTACGCTCTTTTTCTTTCTTTTCTACTTTATACTTTATAAAAAAAAGCATAGCTATGCTCTTACACACACCCATGTATCAAACTGCAGATCCACATCCACTCTGGATCCCATTGATAACGGTTCTACTATTTCCAATTATGACTTTGAAAATCCGATCTACCAAGCCGAGGATGAAGGTGAGGAAGATTATGAAGTACCGGGAGAAATTGCCAAACTGTTACAACATGAAGAAAGGGAAATACAGCCTCATGAGGAGCCAGTTGAGACAGTAAACTTGGGTACCGAGGAGGATAAGAAGGAAGTCAAGATAGGTGTTGATCTGGAGCATAGTGTCAAGGAACGGTTAATTCAGATGCTACATGAGTATGTTGAGGTCTTTGCCTGGTCGTACGAAGACATTCAAGGACTTGACACTGATATTGTGGTCCATCGTCTTCCGACAAAAGAAGAATGCCCTCTAGTAAAACAAAAGGTTTGTCGTATGCGTCCTGAAATGTCAGAAAAGATCAAGGCTGAAGTGATGAAACAGTTCAATGTCGGTTTCTTAGTTGTCATCTCTTATCCATAATGGGTTGCCAATGTTGTTCCAGTACCTAAGAAGGACGGTAAAGTACGTATGTGTGTGGATTACAAAGACCTGAAGAAGGCAAGCCCCAAGGATGCCTTTATGCTTCCCCATATTAATGTTCTAGTTGATAACACCGCACAACATAATGTATTCTCCTTCATGGATGGTTTCTCCGGGTATAATCAGATCAAAATGGCGACTAAAGATATGGAGAAAACAACCTTCGTCACACAATGGGGCACTTTCTTCTACAAGGTTATGCCATTTGGGTTAAAGAACGCTAGGGCAACCTATCAGCGTGCCATGGTAGCTATGTTTCATGATATGATCCATCATGAGATAGATGTCTACATTGATGATATGATAACCAGGTCTCAGATTAAAGAGGAGCACCTTGATCACCTGCAGAAGTTGTTTGAAATACTGAAAAAGTATAAACTGAGGTTGGACCCGAATAAGTGCATCTTTGGAGTAAGATCCAGTAAGCTCTTAGGCTTTGTTGTCAGTGGCAAAGGCATTAAAGTGGACCCTGAAAATGTTAAAGCTATATAAAAAACTACCAACTCCTCGCACTGAGAAGGAGGTTAGGGGACTCTTGGGACGTCTAAACAACATGCCAGATTCATTTCCCATCTGACCGCTACTTGTGAGCCAATCTTCAAATTACTGAAGAAAGATCAAGCAGTGACATGGAATGATGATTGCCATAATGCCTTTGACAAAATCAAGGAATATCTTCAAGAGCCTCCAATCTTGATGCTGCCAATTGAAGGAAGAACTCTGATGATGTACTTAACAGTATTAGAGAACTAAATGGGGTGTGTGCTGGGACAACATGACGAGTCTTGTAGAAAAGAGCATTCAATATACTACCTTAGCAAAAATTTTACCGACTATGAAACCAGATATTCACTGCTCAAGAAAACTTGCTACGCTTTGGCATGGGCTTCTCGCCGACTAAGAAATTATATGTTGACTCACACTACTTTGTTGATATCTAAAATGGATCCTATCAAATACATCTTTGAGAAGCCCGCTCTCTCCGGAAGAATAGCAAGATGGAAAATGATCCTGATCGAATACGACATTCAGTATACAACCCAGAAAGCGATTAAGGGAAGTGTATTAGCTGATCATTTGGATCATCAGGCCGTGGATGACTACCAATCCATGAATTTTGAGTTCTTGGATGAAAACATCATGTTAGTAACTGATTGTGAAGAACCTGGACCTGATGAAGGACCTGAAAAAGGATCCCGATGGACTATGTTTTGTGATGGAGCTTCCAACGCACTTGGAAATGGAATTGGTGTTGTGATCATATCTCCTTAAGGCTGTCATACTCCTTTCACTGCTAAGCTATGTTTCAATTGTACCAACAATATGACCGAATATGATGCATGCATTATGTGTCTTAAGGATGCTATCGACTTGAGGATCAAGTCCTTAGGTGTATTTGGAGAATCGGCCTTAGTAATCATACAAATCAAATGAGAATGGGACACGAAGCATCCTAATCCCATCCCTTACAAAGAACATGTATTGACACTGATTCCATATTTTGAAGAAATTACCATTGAGCATTTTCCACGAGAGGAAAATCAACTAGCGAACGCGCTAGCTACTATGTCATCCATGTTCAAGGTTAGGTGGGATAATGAAGCTCCTGCGATTACTATTGAGAGAATGGATGAACCAACATACTGTCATGAGATTGGTACTGAAGAAGTAGTGGACAAACCTTGGTTCCATGTAGTCAAAATATATCTCGAACCCAAGAGTATCCTGAAGGAACTTCAGTCAACGATAAGAAGTTCCTAAGAAGGTACTCTACCAAGTTCTTACTCAATAAAAAAATCCTCTACAAGCGCAACCACGACTCTACCTTGCTTCAGTGTGTAGACAAAAGTGAGGCAAAAAATATTTTGTCTTATTTGCATGAAGGTACCTTTGGCACCCAATCCAGTGTTTACACAATGGCTAAAAAGATCCTACGGGCAGGATACTACTGGTCCACTATGGAAGCAGACTGTTATCAGCATTTGCGAGCTTGTCACAAATTCCATATCTATGGTGATAAAGTACATGTGCCTTCGGTTCCTATAAATGTATTAACTTCTCCCTAGCCATTCGCAATGTGGGGGATCGACATGATTGGAGAGATTAGACCTACGGCCTCTAATGGGCACCGCTTCATCCTGGTTGCCATTGATTACTTCACGAAGTAGGTTGAGGCAGCTTCATTTGCTTATGTCACCAAGAACGTCGTGGACCAGTTCATCAGACATAACCTAATCTATCGGTACGGTATTCCAAAAAGAATCATTATAGATAATGGCACCAATCTCAATAATACTATGATCACCGAGCTTTGCATGCAATTCAAGATCCAACATCATAACACTTCTCCTTACTGGCCAAAGATGAATGGCACTGTAGAAGCTGCTAATAAAAACATCAAGAAGATCATCCAGAAGATGACTCTGACATATAAAGACTGGCACGAGATGTTACCATTTTCTCTTCATGGTTACCGCACCATAATGCGCACATCAACAGGGGCAACCCCTTTCTCTCTGGTATATGATATGGAAGTTGTCCTACCCATTGAAGTCCAGATCCCTTCCTTGACAATCCTGAAGGATGCAGGTCTGAATGAAGACGAATGGGTTCAGAATCTACTTGACCAATTAAAACTTATTGACGAAAAGAGGCTCGCGGTTGTCTATCATAGTCAGATGTACCAAAAACGTATGGTCAAAGCTTTCAACAAGAAAATCAGACGTCAGATATATCAGGCTGGTGATCTGGTAATCAAGCGTATTATCCCGCCAGAAGGTGATTCTAGGGGAAAATGGACTCCCACATATGAAGGGCCATTTGTGATCAAGAACATATTTTCTGGTGGAGCCGTGATCTTAACCACTATGGATGGTGACGACCTTATGCACCCTGTAAACGTGGACATAGTTAAAAGATACTATGCATGAACAAATACCCTCTAGGTTGATTGGCCTAGGAAAAAAATAAGGGCATCCCGACGAACCAAAAGGGTTCGGGAAAAAATTAGGGATATACACAAAATCTGTACACTCGGAAAGTCGAAAACCTGAAAAGGCGGCTTGGGCAAAAAAGAGTATCTCGGTTGACTGAAAACCCGAAAGGGCAGTCCAGGAAAAAGTTAGGGATTTAAAGTGTATGACTATGTCCCTTTGGATAACCTTATAGTCAATCTTTAGTATCAATTGTCAAGCTCAAGCGGTACTAGTCAAGCCAGTCAGCTTCGGACAAGAAGTAAAGAGATGAGACGCTCGAGGACATAAAGGCAATAGCAGAATGGGAACCCAATGGGATTATTTCACATAACTAACTTTTTCTTTGTACACTATTTTGTATTAGTTTCATTCTTATGACGAAATTCTCTTACTAGGATGTTCGTCTCCTTGTATAAAAACGCCTATTATAGGAACAAATCTTCAAATCAATACAAAAACAATCCCTTTGAAAGTGCAAAACTATTTGTTTTTGTTTTTTTGTTTTGTTTGAGAAAACATCCAGTGATTATTTTTGAACATATGCATTTCAATGAGATTACTGTTTATAAATACTTGCATAGAAAACAAAAAAAGACGGTTACTAATGGCTTTAACAAACGAGACAATGTCTAAGGGCCATCCACAAAATTTCCGCAGATATTTTCTCCAACAGATACTTTCTCCAGCAGGAACAGAAGTAGATGCATCCTACTATAAAGTCACTTCCATATCCATATCATACAGCCTAATGATGTCAGGTGTTCTCACATCCCTGGCAGAGCAAAAATCTCCAATTACTGCTCCAAAAATTCCACAGTGAAGTCACGAAGCTTCTCGATATTCCCCAGCAGGATTTCATAAAATCCCCGACAGTTCACAGAGTTTTCCTTCCCCAATATAGTTTATTTCCCTGGAAACGGAAATCCATCTCCCAACATTTCAACTTCAACATATTTGAAGACATGTATTCTTCATCCCCATCAACAATCAGGGATTTATTGTCCCTAATCCAACAACACTACAATAGAACATACGACATATTCGTATATTGCATTTATACATCATTTCTGCAAACATCATAGCATGTGAAACACAAATACATATACCGCAATCTCATTTATTTTAAGAGCATCATAAAATTCATACATCATGACATCGCATGAAACTGGTTTTACCTTTTTAGGTTGAAATTAGCAGACAAACAAACACTATCAACTTATACAGCAGGTCAAAGATTAATGCCTGAAGCCAGACGGGGAAACTATCTACACAACCAAGTGGTATGAACTACCGGAGCAGGACGAGTTTACCAACAAATATAGAAGGCCACAGATTAATGCCTGAAACCAAACGAGGAAACTATCTATGTGACCAACATTGCCAAGTTCCATATTAATACCTGAAATAAGAAAGGACAACTATCTGAGAACTAGTTGATTGTAGATCAATACATGAAACAAGCCAGGAAAACTATCTACATGAGTATATTGAAGATTAATACCTGTAACAAGCCAGGAAAACTATCTTTCTTTCTAAGGTTAGAGATTAATACCTATAACTAGCTAGGACAACTATCTCAACGACCGACAAAAACAAGTTCTAGATTAATACCTGTAACTAGCCAAGACAACTATTCATGGACGACCAATTGTAAATTAATAGCTGTAACGAGCCAGGAAAACTATCTACATGAACAAATTGAAGATTAATACTCGAAACCAGACGGGAAAAATATCTTTCTTTCTAAGGTCAGAGATTAATACCTGAAACAAGACAGGACAACTATCTGTGAACGACTGATTGTAGATTAATACCTAAAACCAGACAGGAAAACTATCTACATGACTCATCCTGAATAAATCTTACAAAAGTTCCTTCTCAACTTTCCAGATGCAGTCTAACACGGACTCATCCTGAAGCAATCTTACACGGGTTCCTTATCAACTTTCCAGATGCAGTCTAACACGAAATCATCCTGAAGCAATCTTACACAGATTCCTTCTCAATTTCCAGATGCAGTCTAATAAGGACTCATCCTGAAGCAGCTTTAAACAGGCTCCTTCTAATACATTTCCAAATAATAGTTAATTTTGTAAGTTCAGATGCGCCTAAGAGGGGGGGGGGTGAATTAGGTTCTTTAAAACTTTTTCTGAATTGTAGGAATATTTTTTCACGAGTTTATTTTCTTTCTTTTTCTGATAAGTGATGAAAGCAGTAAATGCGGAAAGTAAAGAACACAGAGATGTATCCTGGTTCCCCTCACAGTCCGAGAGTACTCTAGTCCCCTTTCAACATGAAAGAGATTTCCTTATAGTAGGTAATTTGTACAAAGACTACTTAACAACCAAGAATAATCCTCTTGGACCAAGAACAATCCTCTTGGATTTTCACTAAGACCACAAAGATAACAATCCTCCCTAAGTGTCTTTCTTGTTTCCAACAATCCTGAAAACAAGGGTACAATAGTTTGTTTGATTTGTATAAGAGTTTGAATAATGGAAGAGCAATGTCAATCACTTGATTGATCTTTTCTATTTAATATGAAATTTAAGATGGAATACTCTTCTAAGTGCTTAAGAATAATTTTCAGTATGCATATGAAAATGAATAACATAAATCTTTAGTATAGAGAGTATGATCAAAAGAATAGAAAGTAATAGTTGTTAGTGATTGTTGTTGTTTTTCAAAATTCTAAATAAATATAATTTATAGTGTAGTAATACCTCTTCAATGAATCATAGCAATGTTTAAGCCATTTTTACTAAAAGAATGTATTTGAAAAGATACAAATATTTCCATGAAAAGGTGTTACAAAAAGTTGCTGGAAAAATAAAAATTTTCAAAATTTGAAGCACAACAATCGGTTGCACTAAAGCAACAACCGATAGCTGTAAAAACAACGTTTAAAAAATTGAAAAATATAACTATGACAACCGATTGTCATTTAGGAGCAATCGGTTGCTCATAAGCCAACGTTCAAAAAATTTGAAAATAAAACACATGACAATCGATTGCTGCTAGATGACAATCGATTGTTGTCATACATAAACTTTTTGTTTTTGAATGCAACCGATTTTCCTAGCATAACAATCGATTGCTTGTGTACAAAAATTGAAAAATTATTATTTTCAAAGATTTTAAGCAATTTAAAATATCCTTCTTCAATCATATATAGTATATACTCAAAAAATTATCTTAATGAAGTAAATGCATGATTAAAAATAATTTTGAGCACTAAGAGCATAAGATCAAAAATTTCATATACCTTAAGCCATAAGTCTTGAAAAGTTAATCTTGATCAATGAATCTTTGCTTGAGATAAATCTTCTATCTTGATCCATTCATTTTTGCATGTTAGTTTGTCTTCATCAAAACACTTGGAAAGCTTGATTTCACAGTCTCCCCCTTTTTGATGATGACAACCATTGCTTGAAGTTTGGAGTGCATCTTGGTTTTCTCTAATCAAGTTGTTTAAAAACTCCCCCTAAGTCAAAGACTCCCCCTTGATCTATTGCATGGGGGTTTTGAAGATTGCTTGTTTGCTGCAATTAGGGTTAGAGAAACACAAAAGAAACTACAAAGTCTTCTCCCCCTTTGCCATTATCAAAAAGGAATGGGAAAGAAGATCATAAAAAATTTTGCACATTGAAACAACATAACATAAATAAAGTTTGCATACATAGATATAACATAAACAAAGTGCACAAAACGAAAGGGATCACAATACATGAAGTGTCTTAAACAAAACTAGAAAAATGACATAAAACGAAGAACATAAAGTACTAAGAAATATAATAACTTAAAAACTAATCATCCATGCCTTCAACAAAGTCTTCATCATCTTGATCTTCACCATCATTGCCTTCATTAGTTTGAGGTTGAATGATAGGGTTGAGCTTCATAAGGAGGGACATTTGTATGGGCATAGAGATGAGCAAATGGATTGTTCATGTTGTTGTTCATGTATTGAAGGTAGTCAAAAACTTGATTGAAAGAGTTTTCCATTGGTTGTGGAGGTTGGTTTTGAAGTGGTTGTTCTTGTGGAGGTTGGTTTTGTGGAGGAGTATGAATGTATGTGATGGTTATATTAATCGGATCAAATTTGATGCCGGTTTTGGTATTACATACTTTCTTCGGAGTGATTTCATGTTTGGGGTTAGTCATAGGCACCATGTGTTCACCAGACAAGGGAACATTGAACTTCTCAAACACAAGGGTAAGCAAGTAAAACACGGATAGCTTCTAACCTTGCAACCAGAGCGAAAGTTTCTTCAAAGTCAATTCCCTCTTCTCGGTTGTATCCTTGGGCTACCAATCTTGCTTTGTTTCGGACAATTATACCGTTCTCATCAAGTTTGTTTTTGAACACCCATATTGTACCTATGATGTGTTTGTCACTTGGTCTAGGAACAAGTTCCCAAACTTGATTTCTCTCGAACTGATTTAATTCTTCTTGCATAACAATCATCCATTGGTCGTCTCCTAATGCGTCGTCGACTTTGGAAGGTTCGATTTGAAAAACGAACGCCATGTTCAAGCAAGCATCTTTGAGGTTCAATCTTGTTGAAATGCCTTGATTGATGTCACCAATGATTTTATCAATAGGGTGATCTCTATGGATTCTCCATTCCTTAGGTAGATCATTTACATTTGATTCTTCCAGAATTTGTTCTTCTTGTTGTTCCAATTGATTCTCATTGTTGGTATTGGAGCCATCTTCTTGAGGAATATCTAAAATCTCATCATAACTATTTAAAACAATAGCATCCTCCTCGGAGGGGTTAGATTCATCAAATGATACGTGCATAGATTCCTCAATAGTTGAAGTTCTTTTATTGCATATAGGATAAGCTTTACTAGATAAGGAGTATCCAAGAAAAATACCTTCATCAGATTTTTCATCAAACTTACCAAGGTTGTCTTTGTCGTTGTTAAGGACAAAACATTTGCAGCCAAATACATGAAAGAATGAAATATTTGGTTTCCTTCCTCGAAAGAGTTCATACGGAGTCTTCAAGATAGGTCGAATATTAACTCTATTGCTTACAAAGCATGTTGTGCTTACAGCATCCGCCCAAAAGTATTTTGGAAGGTTTGAATCACTAAGCATTGTCCTTGCAAGTTCAATAAGAGACCTATTCTTCCTTTCTACAACTCCATTCTGTTGAGGAGTCCTTGGTGCTGAGAAATTATGTGATATTCCATGTTCTTCACAGAAATCTTCAAAGGAGGAATTCTAGAATTCTCCACCATGGTCGCTTCTTATGGAGGCAATAGATAGTGACTTCTCATTTTGAATTTGCTTTGCATATTTCTTGAATGCCTTGAATGCATCATTTTTCTGCACTAAAAAGAGTGTCCAAGTATATCTAGAAAAGTCATCAACAATAACTAGAGCGTATACATTACCTCTGAAGCTTCTTGTTCTTGAAGGGCCAAACAAGTCCATATGAAGCAGTTGTAGTGGCCTAGTAGTGGATACCACATTCTTGGATTTGAAAGTTGATTTTGTTTGCTTTCCCTTTTGACATGCATCGCAAAGTCTATCTTTGATGAACTTTATCTTAGGCAGTCCAAAAACAAGGTTATGCTTAATCAATTTGTTTAAATGCTCCATATGAATATGAGCGATTCTTTTGTGCCATAGCCATGAGTCATTGTTGTTTGCCATTAGACATTTAACCTTCAAAGACAAATCGTTAAGGGAAATCATAAAAATATTATTTACTCTTTTACCTTTAAGTTTAGCCTCATGTGTGACTTCATCTTCTATCAAACATTCATCTTTAGTGAACTTGATCTTGAAACCTTTGTCACATAGTTGGCTAATACTTAGAGGATTGTGCTTTAGTCCTTCGACATAAAGAACGTCTTCAATTGATGTGAAAGGTGTACCACCAACTTTTCCTATGCCAAGAATATTTCCTTTGTTGTTATCTCCATACGTCATATAACTCTTGGCCTTAAGCGTTAGATGTGAAAATTTGTCGATATCTCCCGTCATATGCTTAGAACAACCACTATCGAGATACCATAGATTTGAAGTGGTCATCAAGCTTACCTACAAAACAAGATTAGGTTTTGTTAGGTACCTAAGTTGCTTTGGGTCCTTCATAATTAGTTCCTTTCTTAACCCACACATAATGCCCATTTGCCATGCCAAAGTTTCTAACATAACAAGCATTAGGTGTGTGTCCTCGAATACCACAATAAAAAAAAGTAGGTTCAAATTTACTTCTATATCTAGAAGGATAAGATTTCTTCTTAGAGGGTATTTTCTTTTTAGGATAGTGATGAACTATTTTGGGAGTGATTTCTTTCTCTTTGGTTGGTTGATCGCTAGCCTTGACAAAGATGGTTTTGTTGGTACTTGGTTTTGAAAATTTTGAGTATCCAAGACCACTTTTGTCATTTGAGTATCTTTGTTGGCTAAGAACACCTTCCAATCCAATTTTTCCTTTTTCATACCTTTCAAGAACCCTTTTCAATTGGACAATTTGGAAAGAGAGAGATTCACACTTTGTGCATACAAAATTCTGTTTTTCATCACTAACTTTTTGCTTTTCATCTTTGAGATCTTTTCAATAGATCCACATTTTTATTCCAACGATGAAATTTGTTTCTTTTGTGATGAGATAGTTTTGTACAGAATTTTGCATTCATTTAACAATTCATTTATAGCACCTTGTGCATCACTATCAAAAAGAGAGAATACGTTACTAACCTCATCATCTTCGCTTTCGGAGTGGTGTAATGCCATTAACGCAAGATTGGCACTTTCGTCGCTGTCGAAGTCGGATGAAGAACTCAGTTCAACATCTTCCCATGCAACATATGATTTCTTATCTTTTGATTCCTTCTTGCCTTTGTAGCCACTTTTCTTTGAAAGTTTTGGACAGTCCGGTTTGATGTGACCTTGTTTACCACATTCATAAAAGTAACTTCTTGTGTTGATGAGGATCCTTCCTTCTTCTTGAAGTGTTTCTTCTTCTTTGAGTGAGAGAAGGCTTTGTCATTTTTACCAAAGAATTTTCCAAGTCTTCTAACGAGAAGCATGAAGTTTTCATCTTCATCAGGATTATCTTTCTTTTCGTCTTCCTTGGAGTCAATTTTCAAGGCAATGTTCTTAGACTTCTTTTCTTAATTTTCACGCTTTTCCAATCTACCAAGTTTTGTCTCGTATTCTTGAAGTTTCCAGAACAAAGTTGCGGATGTCATAGTAGCGAGACTCTTCTTTTCTGAGATTGTCGTTACTTTTGGTTGCCATTCTCTAGTCAAGGATCTGAGCACTTTTAGGTTCAACTCATTATTCGTCAATGTTTTCCCAAGTGCCCTTAGATGATTTGTTAGATGCACAAATCTCTTTTGTAAATCAAGAATGGATTCTCCGGGTTGCATACGGAACAATTCATATTCTTGACTTAACGTATTAAGTCTCGATCTCTTTACTTCAGTTGTTACTTCATGTGTTTCAACCAGTGTATCCCAAATTTCTTTTGTCGTTGTACATGCTGAGACACGGAAGAATTCATCCATACTAAGTGCGCTTTGAAGGAGTTTTATTGCCTTTTTATCATACAAGACCTTTTTCTTATCATCATCATCCCATGTATTTTTAGGCTTTGATGAGCCAACACCGTTTACTACAGTTACCGGAACAAAAGGGCCATTTTGGACAGCATCCCGTATTTCTTCTCCTTGTGCTTCTAGATGAGCCTTCATACGGATCTTCCAGAAATCAAAATATTCACCACATAATAGAGGAGGCTTGTTGGTACTGCCACCGTCTCAGAACACAGCGGAAGCCATTCTGGATCTTGTAGGAACAGGTTACCTATAACCTGCTCTGATACCAATTGTAAGTTCAGATGCGCCTAAGAGGGGGGGGGGGTGAATTAGGTTCTTTAAAACTTTTTCTGAATTGTATGAATATTTTTGCACGAGTTTATTTTCTTTCTTTTTCTGATAATTGATGAAAGCAGTAAATGCGGAAAGTAAAGAACACAGAGATGTATCCTGGTTCCCCTCACAGTCCGAGAGTACTCCAGTCCCCTTTCAACATGAAAAAGATTTCCTTATAGTAGGTAATTTGTACAAAGACTACCTAACAACTAAGAATAATCCTCTTGGACCAAGAACAATCCTCTTGGATTTTCACTAAGACCACAAAGATAACAATCCTCCCTAAGTGTCTTTCTTGTTTCCAACAATCCTGAAAACAAGGATACAATAGTTTGTTTGATTTGTAAAGAGTTTGAATAATGGAAGAGAAATGTCAATCACTTGATTGATCTTTTCTATTCAATATGAAATTTAAGATGGAATACTCTTCTAAGTGCTCAAGAACAATTTTCAGTATGCATATGAAAATGATGAACATAAATCTTGAGTATAGAGAGTATGACCAAAAGAATAGAAAGTAATAGTTGTTAGTGATTGTTGTTGTTTTTCAAAATTCTAAATAAAAATAATTTATAGTGTAGTAATACCTCTTCAATGAATCATAGCAATGTTTAAGCCATTTTTACTAAAAGAATGTATTTGAAAAGATACAAAGATTGCCATGAAAAGGTGTTACAAAAAGTTGCTGGAAAAATAAAAAATTTCAAAATTTGAAGCACAACAACTGGTTGCACTAAAGCAACAACCGATTGCTGTAAAAGAAACGTTTAAAAAATTGAAAAATATAACTATGACAACCAATTGTCATTGAGGAGCAATCGGTTTCTCATAAGCCAACGTTCAAAAAATTTGAAAACAGAACACATGACAATCGATTGCTGCTAGATGACAATCGATTGTTGTCATACATAAACTTTTTGTTTTTGAATGCAACCGATTGTCCTAACATGACAATCGATTGCTTGTGTACAAAAATTGAAAAATTATTATTTTCAAAGATTTTAAGCAATTTAAAACATCCTTCTTCAATCATACATAGTATATGCTCAAAAAATTATTTTAATAAAGTAAATGCATGATTAAAAATAGTTTTGAGCACTAAGAGCATAAGATCAAAATTTTCATATACCTTAAGCCATAAGTCTTGAAAAGTTGATCTTGATAAATGAATCTTTGCTTGAGATAAATCTTATATCTTGATCCATTCATTTTTGCATGCTAGTTTGTCTTCATCAAAACACTTGGAAAGCTTGATTTCACAAATTTCATCCTCCCCAGCAAGTTACTGTGAAGCCTGGAGTTCAACAAGAAAACAACAAACTTTCATCTCTCTAGTCTGGAGAGAACTCCTCAGTAGATCCATGGACAACTGAAGTTCCTAGATTCTATTCCCCCATATAGTTTTCCTCAAGCAGGAGAACAATAGAAATCAACCTTTCCCGGTGGACTCCTCCTCAGACAGCAGGAACAAGAATTCCCCACAAAGGGACCTCTTATGAAGTAAGCACCTACTTTGGATGGCATCTTTAAGCCCATATCCTACAACTCCCAGTCATCTTTTCCAAATGGCATCTTTAAGCCCATTCCCTAACGAGTCAACCATCACACCATCGAGTGAAAATTTCTGGGCACTCTAGTGTCCAATCATCTTCCACCTTCAGATCACAAAAGGCAAACAAGCCAATCTAAATCTTCAGGTTCAAGAAGATTGAACAGGGGAAGTTGTTGTACCCCAAAATTTGCCCTCTCATGTTTTCCAAGATTGTCTATTACATGGGTGGTTACAAACACTTGCTTAGAGAAAATATAATTTTTTTGAAGATAATCAAGTGTCTTTCGATTGGCATATGAACAAGGTACTTTAATGGGGCGTTTAGCACTCTTCAATCATGCTTTGATTAGTAAGCTTTGATTAGGTATTTTGCATCCTTCGGGAAAGCTTTGGCCCACAAGTATCATTCCAGCAGGGCCCTATATGCGTGCCTTCAGCGCACTAGGAAAATACTCCCTCTGTGTGTGCCCTCAGCGCACGAGGCAAGAACCCCCTACAAGTTTGCTTCGATTCACCAGCATTGGAATTCTGCATATAAGCTTCGACTAGGCGCTGAGTCTCTTTCGATCAAGCTTAATTCACAAAGCTTCCACTGGGCAAAAGACCCCTTCAGCTTGCCCTCAACACACGTACCTCTTCATGCTTGCCTTTGGTCTACTAGGCAAAAGCTTACTCATGATTTCCTTGGATTCACAAGGTAAAGGCCCATCAGCTTGCCTTCGATCTACAAGGAAAAAGGCCCCTTTCACTGGCCTTCGATTCACAAGACAAAAGGCTGCCTTAGACTTGCCTTTGATCCACAAGACCAAAGGCTCCATCAACTTGCCTCTATGTTTGCTTTTGACCCACAAGAAAATGATTTACTCTGGTCTTTCCTCCAATGCGCAAGGCAATGGTTTCCCTTCATGCTAGAGCCTATAAAGCAGTGGCTTTCTTTCATATGTTCTTCGATTCATTAAGCAGTTGGCTTCCCCCATGCTAGATTTGACTCCACCTCTACAATATTCAACACACAGTTTTCCACATTTTGACACCTAGTAAGGTCCACTCGAAGGACACACCAATGGTGTCTTTAAAGGACATACATGTGGTCCATTCCAAGGATACATTATTGTGGGAAACAAGCTTGTTTTTCCTTTTGATGAGTATTGGTTCAAGATGCTTGCCTTCAGCGCAAAAGGAAAATGCTTCATTTTCAACTGACCTTCGATTCACAAGGTAGAAGCTTTCTTAGATTTTCCTTCGATCCACTAGGAAAATACTCCCTCTATGCTTTCCTTCAACGCACAAGGAAAAATTTTCCTCTTCATGCCTACCTTTGTTTCACAAAGCACAGGATTGCTACATTATGAACACATTGGCGGCCCATTCGAAGAATGCACCAGGGGTGCATGTAGGCTATTCAAAGGACACACAAATGGTTCCTTCAAAGGACATACATTTGGTCCATTCAAAGGACACACAAATGGTGCCTTCAAAGGGCATACATTTGGTCCATTCAAAGGACACGCAAATGGTGCTTTCAAAGGGCATACATTTAGTCGATTCGAAGGAAACAAAAATGGTTCCTTTGAAGGACATACACTGGGTCCATTTAAAGGATACATAATTGTGGGAAACAAGTTTGCTTTGTCTTCTGATGGGTCTTGGTCCAAGATGTTTGATAGCCAAAGTCGAACATGTTTCCAAGCCCAAGCCTCCTGCACAAGTAAATTCATGTCAAAGGAAGCTCCGACTGGCCAGAATGAAGTCTTTCCATTGGGCTAGTTGGGTAGTACCAGAGCCAATCGAAGAATAAGGCAAATGGGGACTCAGTTGAAAAGGCCACCATGATGAGGCTTAGAGCCATTCTAAGGAGGCAAGTCAGGGCCAATCAAAGAGCAAGGCTTGAGGGAATTCGATGGAGCCAAACATGTCCAGGTTCATCCTAAGACCACAAAGGGTAGGAATCCCTCAAAAAAGGAAATCCCTTAATGTGTCTGATTTGGCCTTCAAAGCCTATTTAGTGGTTGTCCCTTGCCATTTCTATGCTATGACCCTCTCTCCATCTCCTATAAAAGCATAAGGTACATGCACATACATACTAGATACATACGCACAAGGAGAGACTACACACACACGCTGCCTCATAAGCCACACCAAAGTTATCAAAAATCTCATAAGTGATCCAAATTGAAGCAATGTTCAACAATGCTCCACTCACTCCATGAAGTTTATAGGAGGCGTTCCCAAGCACTAGGAAGGCCCAACATACACTAGAGCATCACTCACACAATTTGTTCGTTCGTAACTTATTTTCGATCTCAAACTAGTTAAGCATGCAATTTTTAAATTCATGTTAATCATACATTCATGTTATTGCTAATGTTTGTTATTTCTTTCATGTGCTACATGCAAGATTAAGCGCAGGGATTGGGATCGTTCCATGGCTTGGTCATGATCCATATTTTCTTTCGAATATCAGGGTTCATGAAGTTATAGGATAGATAAATTAGATTTTGATTCAGACCCAGAGGATCCGAATTAGGATTATGTAGCCACAGGCTGTCGAATCTAATATTGGGTTCGACCCAAGTCTGGATTTTTATCTTGATTTCTCTAATAAATTTCCTGCAGGAGTACAACATACACATCCAACAATATTCTCTATTGAATCGAAGGCCACATCCTTCCCTGGATCGAAGGTCGCCCTTCATTGGATCGAAGGCCACCCTTCATTGGATCGAAGGCCATTTTTTCTTTGGATGGAAAGGCTGTTGCTTCTTGTATTTTTATTTTTGCTACTCATTTCTTTTTTAGTTTCCCTTTTAAATTAACATAAAAATAAAAAATTATCATAAAAATTAGGATTAGATTTTATTAATTAAATCAATTTCTGAATTAATTTATTACTTCATTTTAACATCTTTTTTCTAAAAAGAATTAAAATAAATTAGAATTTAGGTTTAATTTTATTTTTCTCAATTTATTTTATTTTCATAAAAACCAAAAAAACAAAACAAAAATATTTTTATTCCATAGGGTTTTAGACGCCTTTTCCAATTCGCGTGCAATTTTATTTTAGCGTTATCATATTATTGTATCTGCTTCCTTGTTGTAATAGACTGTAATTAGGACTCTTTTATTTTACCGTTTTCTTTATTTTTCCCTAAAGTTTGGACATGTAATAATCCCCCTCCCCGAAGCTTTGTAATAGCGTAGGATTTACAATTCCCACATTTTATTCCTGTACATATTAACTGTTAGATGTATGGTAATAGAATTGTATGGCAAGAATAAAACAAAATGCTAGAAAACCTAACAAAAAAGACAAAAATAACTTAATACAACACACTTGCACATATACACCTCTAGGGTACTCCCCCTTTGGTTGCCTTCGGAAATAAAATAATCATGTCCCTCGAAAGTAGGGATGCTTTAGCAAAGACCCGTACATCATAAAGATCATAGTCCCTCGATGACCCTTTGGTGTTGCCTTACGGTAAATGATCTAGTCCCTTAAACAAAGTTGCTAAAGCATCTCTACATGTTGCCTTTATAATTATACGATGACCCCCGAATGTTCCTCATACATCCAACGACTAGGGATACCTACTCACTAATAGTAGGATAGCACTGTCTAAAGGAAAAGAGGAAAAGAACAACCTTTCAAGTATAGTAGATAGTTCTTAGATGCTTGCTTAAAACAAAACAAATTTGCACACTTACACAAAACAAATTTCAAAAATATTTTCATAAGCTTTATCAACACTCTTAAGGACTGATACAAGAGTTGTCATAAAGCAAATCACCTTACTATTGGCATTTTAAATTTTTTTTTTCAAAACACACAAAGCACAAGGTATTTCAAAATGAGCTAAGCATCTAAGAGCCTATAGAGAACTATGGATGGAAAGGATGCTAACACCTTCCCTTTCCATAATCTACCCCTTACTCAGAAAACATCTCGAAAGGTCTTTTTCTATTCTTTTCACCCTTTCCTTCATTTTGATAAAATAAAAGTCGATGGCGACTCTTTCTTACCACAACATTTGCAAACACAAAATATAAAACTAGTATAACAGTCGGTTCTATCGCCGTATCACAGTCGATATTGCAAATACACTTCTTTGGTCTCGAAGAATTATGGCTCTCACTTCTTATGATTTTGTTTGGAAAAAAATAAGAGGTGTAAGAGAAATCATTGCAAATGGAAGTTATTCTTAAGTTCATGGTGTGATCATCATTTGATTTAGAGTTGATGTGTCTGATCAAGGTGGAATGCTAAGTCTAGCCTCTGACCAAGTCTTGAGTGGTTTTTAAAATGAATATCAGTTAGAATTGCTTGAATTCAGATGTGCATGTCAGACCAAATTCTCTACCATGTGTGAAAGGTTAGTATCATCTGTTGTTCTTGCATGAAGAAATGTTCCTCTGATGAAGGTGTGTATATAACTGATGACAAATATCCTGATGGGTGCGATGTATTTGTCTAATGTGTTAATGCAAATCTGCAATCCAAACAATGTATTTCAGAAAGTATGAGAGTTTATTTCTCTTAGTAGCATTATGATATGTTGTGAATTCTTTGATACTACAACTGTGAGATCCTTGTGAATGACCTGTTTGCAATGCTGATGTCCTATGTGATGTTGAAATTTCATACTTGTTTGGAAGATGATTAAGAATTATAGTGTGGATTTTGGGACTTACCATCTGTGATCTGTGGATCTGGAACTGACTGTTTAACGCTGGTTCGCGAAATGTCGCGGAAGCAAGAGTCGCCACCGTCTTTTATTTTCTCCAATATGGAAAGGACAAAAGCACAGAAAAATTCCTTATGAGATTGCTCTCGGTTCGGGAGGTAGATTTATAGAAAGGGAAGGTGTTAGCACCCTTTCTATCCATGGTTATCCATGGGCTCTTAGATACTTGCTCATTTGTATTTTCAAAATGTTTGTATGCTTTTCAAAGTGTGAGTGAGTTTGAAAAAGTTTCGTTTAAAATTTCAGTTCGACTCTTGTATCAGTCCTCAAGAGTGTTTGAAAAGTTGTTTTTGAAAGCTTTTTGCAAAGTGTCGGTGTGAAAAGAAGTTTTTGATTTGTTTTGAATTAGAGCAAGTATCTACGAGTCATCTACCTACCCTAAGGAATTAGGCTGTGTAAATGTCCTTAAGGTAGTGCCATCCCACCATTGAGAGGTAGGTAGCACCACCGTTGGAGGTATTCTGGTCAATTCGATTATTAGGGATAGGTGTGGTCACCGAGCAACAGTAAGACACCTTAGAAGCTACCCTTATGCCATTGATCTTTTTATTCCGAGGCAACTATTCTGAGGCAACTTGTTTCGAGGCAACTAGATCAATGGAACACAAGGACTCACTAAGACGTCCTATACTCGACGACCACGTTTCGAGGGGCAAGGCAACAGTGAGGCGTACCCTAAGAGTGGTGTGTGAATTGTGTGTCATTTTCAGTTATAGTTTATCTTGATCATGCATTGGGTGATCTACGCTTTGATTTTATTTGGGCATACATTCTTTCATGTGATTAGCAGTTAAAAGGTGCGGAAATTAAAATGCGGAAAATAAAGGTCCTACGCTATTACAAGGCGCGGGTCTATACATCGCCAAATTAACAAAGACCCGATTTTGAATAAAAGTGCGGAAAATAAATGTCCTAATTACTATTACAAAGCTTTGGGGCAATTACATAAAAATGAAAAATAGAAGCAAACGCGCGAAAAGAAATTATTATCGAAGGTGCGAGGGCGTTGGACCCTTTAAAGAAATTAAATTGAAATTACAAATTAATTAAATTATTAAATAATGAAAAGAAGTTATTTTTTGGTTTTTTGGTATTTAATGAAAATAAAGAAAATTGATCCTAATTCTAAATTTGTTTTTAATTATTAAAAAAAAATTGTTTAAGTTTAACCTAATTTAACCCTAATTAATTAATTACAAGCTTATTTACAAGATAATTAATAGTTAATAATGATAAGAATAAAAAAGTTATTTATTAAAAAAAAGAATAAAAATACTAAAACCCTAATTTCTACATTTTTAGTTTATTTAAGAAAAAAACATTAAAGTTAAACCTAAATTTAAACTAATTGATTATTAAGATTTATTTACAAAAACTATTAATGAATTAAAAAATAAATAAACATATTTTATTTTTGACTTTTCTGATTTTTTTTTGTGTTATAACAATTATTTTTGTGAATTAAATAAAACAAAATAAAAACAATTAAAATAAATAATAGAGAAAAAATGAGAGAAAGAAAATACAAACAAAAGGGGGGTTTTCTGCCCAATTTGGAGGTGTTTAGGAAGCAGTTTGGCCCACTGATCCCAAGCCCATGTTGACTTTCAGCGCTTGCGTATGGCATGGTTGACTAGTGTGCATGATGGACCTCACATCCTGACTTTTGGATTGATCTCCTGGGACATTTGGCAAGCATAAGCGTTGGGTGTATGATGGACCACAGGAGGGAAAGTGTACCTGAACGCATTACAAGTAAAAATATTGAGAATATGGGGGACCTGGGGATCGAACCCAGGTCCCATTGCCTGCATGACAACGCATCTACCAATGGAGCTAGTGCGTTTCTTTGTTAATTTAGTGGGAAATGAATATTATATGTGAAAAAACAAGCGTTATGCTGGATTAAAAATAAAACGCGCCAATGTTTGAATCAGCCAACCACGTTTGAACACATAGGCTTCATCTTCCTTGCTTCTTCGTTTTGCCTGAAATTATCAAATAGATAGCGGGGGTTTTAAACCCCCACTAAGCTTCAACCTACAAAATAGCAATTAGCATATATGGAAAAAGAAAAAGGGCGCGATCGTTGGTTTCAACTTGTTTGAAGGTCCTGATTTCATTGGCATAGGTCTTATTGTCCAATTTTTCCAGATGAGTGAAACCCTCTTTTCAAACTTCTGAAACCCTAATACGCATTCATGGTGGATTTCTGTACAGGCACTTATAATTCAATTGGATGATACCAATAGCTTCAGAGAGATCATATTAGTATAAATTAATCATTAAAATGTATGGAAAATGTCTAGAAATCAAAACACGATTAAGAATAATTTTGAAAGAAAAGTGAATCTGTTCTACCAATTCCTTGTACGTGGAGACTTGATTTCAATTGGAATAGCTTCCTCCTAATGCCAGGAGTGGATTGGAATGCTTTTAGGACCTTGAAACACATTGCAATTAGGTTTTCAGTTTCCAAATTTTTTGTCAAAAAGTTGCAATGTGTTCTTTGTTCTCAGCGCAGCTTTCTTGTTCTTAGCATTAGGTTATTGTTCTGCATATGTAAGTGAGTGAATTAGGTTAACAATCCAAGCCCAAAGTCCTTGCATTCATGTTTTGGAGATTTGATTTTTCCTTATATCTTTTTCAATCTTTTTGTCATGAAAAACATGCCAATTATGGAAGATTTGCCTTTTTTGGACATGAAACGAATTGCCACTTTGCCCTAGTTGGATTTGCTGCATCAAAAAGATTTAAAAGCATTATTTTGTATTTTTCTCATATTTAATTTTAATTAAGTGAATTAATAATAATAAAAATTCAAATAATTAATAAAAAATGATGAAATAACTCCCTTGGATGTCAATGGGTCGTGCATAGCTTTTGGGTGATGATTCATGGAAGACATTGAGGCCCATTAGCAATTTGGAGGCATTTGAAGCAAAGTTGACTTTTCAAAATTCCCAAAAATTTCCCAACTTCCACAAGGCATATCTTGCTCAATGTTTAAGCTTTGATCATGTTCTTGGACATTTTGGAAAGGTCTTGAAGTCCTCTAACCAATGTCTTTGGTCCCATGTCATTTTATTTACCAATCTCAAGTTATGGTCTTTGACTTAAAGTGCCTTTTTGTTGACTTTTGAAAATGACCTATAATGTTGAGATTGATAACTTTTTGTGAGAGCATTTCTTGGACTTGAATTGTGAAGATGATTTTTAGGAAATGTCATTCTCTTAAAAATGAGCTTTGGATGGAATTTTTCTGATAAACCATGTGGAATTTATGCCTTGGTCAATTTGCAGTTGACTTTTTCAA
Source organism: Vicia faba (assembly GCA_948472305.1). NCBI lineage: Eukaryota > Viridiplantae > Streptophyta > Magnoliopsida > Fabales > Fabaceae > Vicia > Vicia faba. Next base: position 1,308,413,664 of record OX451736.1, on the reverse strand, counting down.
CTGTCTAAAAATAGAAACTTTTGCATCTTGAGACTTTTTGAGCCATGCCTTGAGAATCATGATCAAGAATTGATCAAATGATGTTTGTGGCTTCAAAATAAGATGTTGACCAAAAATTTTGACTTTTGACTGTCAAATGACCATTTTGCCCCTATAGTTGACTGTTGAGCAATTAGGGTTTTTAGCTGTGCAATTTGATGTTGTGAGTCTTGAAACTTGGCATGAGGATGCTTGACAATGTTTGTAGGCATGTAGGACTTGATTGGACCCTTGGAAACTTCAATTTCTTTGCCAGAACCAAAACCCTAATTTTTGACTGTTAGGAGGCCATTGGACTGTGCAACTCTTGAGAGATTTTGAACCTTGATCTTGGCAAATCTTGAAGAATGTGGGAGGGAAAATTTTGGGGTACAACACCATTTTATTTAAAATTGTGCTGGAGAATGTCGTGGACGAGATTATCCTTGAGGATGTTATAATGTATGAGGGGTCTGACTTATATTGAGATAAATTTTCTTGTGGGGAAGTACTTTCTCCAGCTACAAAGTCTCTATTGAAAGAATGGGTTCTTTTGAGTCTTGTAAAGCAAGTGGACAAAGATCTATTATGAAGAATATGCTCGATGGGAATGACTTCCTGCCTAACCAATAGTTGAGATACTTGATTGAGGCAGTCTAGGAGGTTTGAATGCATTCTCAAGAAGGATAGTCATTTGTAATTGTCATAACTGGCATTACAGCATGAAAATGTATTCAACAGGAGAATTGGTTAACTATGACAATAGAAGTTGAACTTCTGCCTACAATATGTTGATGGAGAAGTACAATCTGTGGTTGAGGGCCAAGAAAGTTATGGTTGAAGTTATTCATGTGATAATGTGATTTCAAATAGGATGTTCTGACACTTTGTCCCTTGTGCAGTTCGTGAAGGACTTGGTAGTTTGAGGTTGATTACGTTATTGGGAAATCAGTGGATTAAATCAAGTCATGGTCTTGCTTCTTAGGAGTGATCTGAGAATCATTTTTTTAGAATTTACTTTTCTCTGATGATTGAAGTTAATATCAATGGAAGTCCTCTATTAATAAATAGAATGTTTCATGCTCAAATCTCACCAAGTCTAGCTGAAAGGAGTGCGTGTTAAATTCAGTGGAAGGCATTGTGATTATGCTTTAAAGCATGAATGTCGATGAATATCTCCTAGAGGAATCTGTCTATGGCTCCAATTTGAAAAATCTTTGGGTGAACATTGAAAAAGGTGTTGGCTCTTTTGAAAACAAGATAAAGTAGACAATATCTGGTTAGATGTCATGAAATTATTCAGGACATGGCTCTATGAAGATCAAGAAGTGTTGCTTGTGGATGATGTAAATAAGTACACGTCAGGAGGAAGTATGACACATGTGTTTGACCATGCATGCGTATTCAATTCCATTTTAAATTCAAGAGAGACAACCCATAATGAATTAAAGCACGAAGAATGCTTTGTGAACGATGCACACTTAATTTTTGGTGCAGTTATGTTCCTCGAATAACGCTCTCATTGGCTAAGATCATTACTAGAGTAGAGAATCGTTAATTCCTAAGTAATATGAGTCATCTCTTCACTTTCATTCATCTTATGTTAACTTGTCTTCATCTAAACTCTTATGGCCTTTATCTAGATCTAGGTGAGTATAGTCTAGGTATGGTTTTATGGGGGATATCTGAAGGTGTTAAAAACACAAGAGAAATGGGGTTTGAATTGGGTTTTTGAAAAAAATTTCTTTTAAAAAATTCCCCTTTAAGTTAAAAATCATTTTTCCTTCATTCTTGATAATAACAATAAGTAAGAACTGGAAGTAAAGAACAATGTATGTTTATACTAGTTCACTTGAAAATCATTAAGCTAGTCTAGTTCACCCGCCAAGGTGATTTCAACTCACTCAATCGAGGACACAATTCACTATAATAAACTGATTATAATTTTCACAAGCTACTCGCAAGAGACTAACAACCTCTAAGACTCATAAGTCCTAGACTTCTTAAGGATTCATACCTACCCGGCCCCTTAAGGAATATCAAACAATAATTAACCTGATTATTACAATGCACAAGCTATCCGCAAGTGACTAACAGCTTCTAAAACTCGCAAGTCCTAGACTTCTTAAGAATACAGACCTACTCGGTCCCTTAAGGAATATCAAACAACTGTTTTATTACAAGTTTTGTTTACAAGAATGTTGCTTCTAAAAAGCTGAACATGTAAACTATTTTATGAATTTTAGAATATGAGAGCTATGAACAACATTTGCGCATGAGTATTCAGTGAATTGGAAGCTTTCTATATTAGTCTTCAAGCCTTTATATAGCCAATAAAATAATATATCCGTTGAGGAGTACTCTTGGGATTTCTAGAAACATTGGCAGCTTGAACAGTAACGTGGGAGACAAGATCGTGCGACGCGTCCGTCCTTTCATGGTAGTGGAATATAACGTGGATTTTACCATGTACTATATGTACCATGTTAATGTTATCTTCTTTCCTTTTACACTTCAGAGGCTTCTGCGAGCATGATTTTAGAAGTGGGAACATAACACAGGTCATCACAACTTCATGTCTTCAGAGTCTTCCGAACTGCGTCTTTAGAGTCTTCAGCACTTGGTTGTTAGAACCTTATCTTGAGACCTTAGATCTTTAGATCTTCAAGTCTTTAGAATCTTTAGAACTTCTGTCTTTAGAGTCTTCAACACTTGATCTTTAGAACCCTTATCTTTAGAACCTTGTTATTAGAAATACAAGTCTTTAGCATTTGGACTTCAGTAGAAACTTTGTCTTAAGATCTTCTAACTTAGTTTCTTTGGATCACGTTCTCTTTAGAATCTTGAGTCTTTAGCTTCTGGACGTAAGTAGAAAATTTTCTCTTCAGATCTTCTGATTGGTATTTTTAGACAAATATGAGAGCTTACACTTCAGATCCTTCTGGAGTGTCTTGCTACTGTTCAACTGAAATTGTGTAGTATAAAAGCGAAATTAATTCCCTTCTAATGTCTTGGCCACGCCATTCATCAGAAGCAGAACCTGTTTGTTAAGTACTCAACAATAACAAACATTAGGGTATCAAAATAGTTAATACAAACATACTCATTTGTTATCATCAAAATTTAGAGATAATTTTGCAGAACCAAATCTTGTTCTTACAGTCTCCCCCTTTTTGATGATGACAAAACTATGTATTTTGATGACACAATCTTGTTCTTATAATCAGAAAAAGTAAAAATAGAAAGGTAAGGAATACTTATACTTTTTAAAATACTCCCTCTGAGTCAATGACTTGATGAAGATCGAATATCCTTAATCTGAACAATTTGAGTAACACTCCCCCTAGTTCCAATAGATAAGATATTGAGATCTTTAGAGTCTTGAATCTTGATGCCAATGGAAAAATTGAGATCTTAATGCCAATCGAACAATTGAGAAATTGATTTCATAAAACATATTCTTATTAAATCTTGATTTTAGAAGACAATGAGAATGAAATCAAATGGAAATTGTTGAAACTTTAATGTCACTAAGACAACTTCTAGATTCTCAATTTTGGAGTCTGATTCCATATTTCACTTCTTGGAGTCTGATTATAAATTGAAAAACATCATCAGATTCTAAAGCCAATAGTCTTCTGAGGACAATAGATTAGACATAAGCCTTGAATAATGCTTTCAGACCTGTCTTTAATCAAAATTTTATTTTCCTGAAAAAGAAAAACAATTCTAACAGAAACTAAAGTTTAACTAGGTTAGAATTTAAGCAGCTCTTTTCAGAGAACATTTTCCAAAACTTGATTATTGAAATCAAAATCACATTCATTTAATTACTCCCCATTTTTGTCATAATCAAAAAGGTAATTATGTGTTAAAAACATAAAAACCAGAAGAAACAACAGTAAAAGATAAGAAGTTTCATTGATATTTAAAAGAAAAACTTCATCAAATTTAATCAGTCACATGATAGGTAAATCGAAAGGAGTAGAACAAACAAATATCCAAAAAGAAAAGTCTTGCAGACATCAAATAAGTATAGTATTATGGGTTATAAGCATATGGAAAGAGAAAATAGAGCCTAAGGTTCAGAAGCAGGGGCAAAAATCTTCTGCAGGATTAACTATAACATGTTCTGAACATTCTCATTAACAACCTTATATTTAATGATACTTTTTCAACACTTGTTGTTCGCCTTTAATTTCACCAATTTCTTTTTCCAACCGCACAATGGTCGGATCAGAGGATGAGGAATTAAGAGCATATTCTTTAGCCTTATCATATTCTTCTCCCAGTCTGAATTTTTCAGCTTTTTTTCTTCTTCTTCCTCTTTTAGTGCTCTAGCTTCTGCTGCTATTTGTTTTGCAGCAATTAGTTCAACATATCTAGGTTTTTATCTTGTTTATTTTCTTTTTGTTACCATTCCAATATCCCCAATTTTGGATGCTTCAGAAAAAGAATTTATTCTTTCAACTTCAGAAGACATCCACTTCTGAAATTTCTTCCAAGAACCATCTATATCTTGAGGCCTAATACTAGTACTTGCCTCTGCTTTTAACTTAGCAATCTTTTTCTTAGCCTTGATTCTAAAAATGTTAATGCATTCATCCATGGTTTTTGGAACAGGTTTTTCATAGACAACTATGACTAGGTCCTTTTCGGAAGGAATAACTTCAAAAGTGATAGGTTCAGTTTGATTGAGTTGGTTAGTTAGATCGAAAAGATTAGACATGGAGCATAATTCAGTTGTTGGGTTTGCAAAGGTTTTAAAATCATCAGAAATTGTTCTTTCAGACATTTCAAGAATAGAGAGAGAAATTGGATCAAGATGGACAATGGAGTCATGAAGAGTGGTTTCTTTGTTAAAGAAGGCGAAATGAAGATTGGTATCAAAAGCTGATAAATGAGAAGTTTGTGATTGAGATGAGGTTAATGACTATGTAAAGGTGTGGGTTGGTTCTGATGAAATTATGGTAGTGATAGATGGGATAAGATTTAGAACAATAGGTATTTATATTGACAGTTGAGATGTGACTTATTGTGGTATCAATGAGACATGTGGGAAGGAGAAGGTAGAGATGGGTTGAGAAGGTATGGGTGTAGAGATGAATGAAAGTAAATTGGAAACGTGTTTTGTTGATGAGTTTGTAAGTTCGGAAGAGGTTGTGATATTTTGAGTAGAAGAATGTTGTTATTTCAGGTAACATTGTAGATACATTTTCAGAAGCAAAAGTTACCTTAGTTAAGGGAACATGATAAGAAACATGAATAATTGTGGTAGATGGTGGAAGAGGATTAATTTGTGCAGTGGAGGTTGTGTATGAACATTCATTAATAAAATTAGATGTAGACAAAGAAACAAGTACATATGTAGAAGCAACAAACTTGCTTGTTGTTTCTGAATAAGCAACTAGAGTCTCAGTCTTAAAAGTTTTAGACTTCTTCTCCTTCTTCTTTCTGGGTTCAGAAGCTTCTGAACTCTTCTTCCTTTTACCCTGGAAGATTCAACATACTCTTGAGAAGGAGGTAAATTAGAATAGTTGAAACTGGACATATCATATCCTTCTGCTTCCATTATTTTAACACAGAGAACAATGTTAGACATGTTATCTCCGTTGGTAAACAAAGGGTAGTCATTCACATGAATTCTTGTGATTTTGATACTTTCAGAGGGAACAAGTAGAATTTTAGCAACAAATTTCTCTATCAACCTCATATTCTTCATGGTCTTTCCTTTAAAGGAATCTCTAAGACTAGAAGCCATATCCTTTGTAAACTTAACTTCTTCTACTAAAGTTTTCACCAAGCCACTTTCTACCAGGATGTCGGTGATGAGACGTCCAAAAGGAATATAGATGGAAACCTTATTTTTGGGATTATCAGTGGTTCTAATTGACGTTGAAGTAGTAAGAAGATTTGGACGAAGGTCTGGGGTTAAAGCAATTTAGAATGATTTTGTGCCAAATACTAAGTTCGTCATGGAAATCCTTACTTTTATACTCATTTTTCTCAACAGAGTAGTTCTTAAAGAGGTCTATGTTATTCGTCTCCTTCATAAATGTAGATTTTCTATTCATCTTATAAATTCATTTTCCTTCAAGATATCGAATGCCCAGAAGATTAGCAATAGACTTTTCAGTAATGACAATTTTCAGACCCAACACATGAGTAACTACATGAAGATTGTCACAATCCGCTTGAATCCAGAAATCCTTAACCAAATAATCAAAAAAATGACCATGAAGACACATGAAATAGTGCTCCCATACTTGAGCACTCAAGCTATCAATTAGGTTTGCACCATTTGTAGAAAGGTTATTAAAGTCCACCATATATTCACGAAGAGTATTTAACTCATGACGTTTTAGATTACAGTGAATTTGAACAAATTTCTGTGTTATATGGTATTTATCAATAATTGATAGAGAAGATGAGCCAGTTACCATAGGAGAAGAAGAACTGGTTGGAATAGTTGAAGAAGACGACCCAGAAGGATTTAGGGCTTGCTCCATTTCTTTAGCAAACTAAACAGCTTCTTGCTGTTGAGCATTCATCATGTTGAAGATGGTGAAAATTATTGACGAGGGTGATGATTTTTGATGAAGAGCGTTGATGAGGATGATGAACACAGAACTTGTTGAACGGTTTGAGAAAAAAGAGAGAGAGTTTAGGGTTTCTGAAGTGTGGAAGTGAAGTGAACTTGTGTGATTTATAGTGTTTGAGAAGTGAGAGGAAATAAAATAAAGGTGAATTTAACTAAACATAATAATTAGGAGCATTAAATGAAATTAATGATTATGATATCAATTAAATTCCAAGAAATACGCACACTGCTCATTGGATAGCTTAGATAGCGTGTGATGATTAAGCATAACCAAGGGTTATACACGTTAATCAATACATCTAACTAAGTGACACGTCTGATATCCTCATAGTCTGGAGAACCAAAAAGTTTCCATCTAATCAAAGACATTTCTGACAGAAACATCTTCTAATTACTAAGGTTAAAAAATTAGCAGTAATAGGATTTTAAGAGAGTAGAAGCATTACTCATAGAAGTCTGATAGTCTATCAGTTAATTCATTAGACAACTTTTAGAATCCAGACTTTATTCAGAAGGTGAGCTGGCACAAGGAAGACCATTAAGGTTCAGAAGCATTTCTCCATAAGATTTAAAGTTTGGTCTTGTTCTGACAATATCATCTTGGATTATACGAGTTTTAGAGCCAATAAGTTTTCTTTTCTGGTTGCTTCTAACACTGTTCATGTTTCCAGACTTAAGTTCCAATTTTTGGAACATATGCCTTCCGCCCATTATGTGTTGCAAGCATCCATTATTTAGGTGCCATAATTTGTGTTTTTGTTGCACCATCAAGAATATCTGCAACATAGGTTATCTGATCTTTGGGTACCCATTTCCTGGGTCCTCTTTTGTTAGAAGTTCCAGAGGTTCTGATACCTTTATACTTTTTTGCAACATGATAATTACGTGAAATTTGTGCATGATACTTTGGTTTAAAAATTTTCTTTTGTGAATTTGTTCGTGCTACAGTAGATTAGGACCTTCTTGTTATAGACATTTCTAATATGTGCCAGCAAGCACGAAATGTTCAGAAAGAGGTTTTGGTTTGACATTCAAAGCCTCATCAATTTTCTTTGATGGACCTGAATACCCCAAGCCTGTGCTTTCATTTCTAATAACACCATAGATCATTGAAGCCATTTTACTTCTATTTATGCTTTTAGCAAGGAAGTGTTGAAAAGCTTTATCATATCTGATTACTTCATTAGTAATAAATTTGTTAGAGAGAATTTATTCTTCTAATCTAGAAACTTTAATTTTCAAAGCAATGTTTGATTTTTGTAAAATAAATATTTTTTCATTTAAGTCAGAAATATTTTGCTCATCTATAGTAGTGTTCTTAGAAGTAGGTACAAAACTCCTTTTCAAGATTTCGTGTTTACTTAGAAGAGATTGATACCTTTTCATTAATTTAGACAAACTAATTTCAAGTTCGGAACCAGATAAGGAAGAAATTACCTCTTTGTCATCATCAGAGTCTGACTTATAGTTAATTGTCAGTTTGTCTTCTGATGCTGCTTCTCACTTGTTGGTCCTGGCCATGAATGCCATGTTTGCATGCTCTTCATCAAAATCTTCATATTCTAATTCTGAATCATCCCATGTTTCCATAAGACTCTTCATAGCTTTATAAGCCTTTTTAGGCTTCTTGTCTTTCTTGAGCTTTGGACAATCATTTTTGTAATGCCCAGGCTCGTTGCATTCAAAGCAGGTAACTTCTTTTCCAGAAGCATTCTTCTTACCAAAAGAGGATTCACCTCTCCTACATATTATTTTTTGACCTCTAAACTTGCTTTGTTTGTGCTTCCAGATTTGACTTATTCTTCTGGATATCAGAGAGATTTCATCATCATTTGAATCTTCTTCAGATTCTTCTGATTCTTCCTTAGCTTGATAAGCCTTGGTTTTCCCAGAAGTAGATTTTAGAGAAACTAATTTTACCCTATTCTGAGGTTCATCTTGTTCTAGCTCTATTTCATGACTTCTTAAAGAGCTAAGCAGCTTCTCAAGAGAGGTGTTGTTCAGATCCTTTGCTAATTTTAAAGCAGTAACCATTGGTCTCCATTTGACAGGAAGATTTCTGATAACAATTTTAACATGATATGCAGTATAGTAACCTTTATTCAGAACCTTAAGTCTTGCCACAAGATTCTGAAATATTGAAAACATTGTTTCCACAGATTCATCGTCTTCCATCTTGAAGGCTTCATACTTTTGAATTAAGGCCAGAGCCTTTGTTTCTTTTACTTGTGCATTTCCTTCATGTGTCATCTAGAGAGAATCAAAGATAGACTTTGCAGTCTCTTTATCTGTGATTTTCTCATATTCATTATATGAAATAGCACTTAAAAGAATGGTTCTTGCTTTGTAGTGATTTCTGCATACTTTCTTTTGTGCTTCCATCATTTCACTTCTTGCAATCTTATGACCTTTATCATCTACTGGGTGAGTGTAGCCATCAACTACCAAGTCCCATATATCCAAGTCATATGCCATAAAATAACTTTCTATTCTATCCTTCCAATAGTCAAATTTCTCCCCATCAAACATAGGATGTTTTGAACTAAAATGATCTATATCATCATCCCTATTATCAATAATGAAAATAGATGTAGCCATTTATTTTTCACACACACTGGATCGGTACTAGACACTGTTAAGTGTTGATAAAAATTCAAACTTTTATCTCCTCAGAACCAGAGCTCTGATGCCAACTGAAGGTGTGAAAAACACGAGAAAGAGGGGTGGGGTGAATTGGGTTTTTAAAACAAAAGCTTCCTTTTAAAAATATTCCCCTTTAAGTTAAAAATCATTTTTCCTTCACTCTTGATAATAACAATGAGTAAGAATAGGAAGTAAAGAACAATGTATGTTTATACTAGTTCACTTGAAAATTATCAAGTCAGTCTAGTCCACCCGCCAAAGTGATTTCGCCTCACTTAATCGAGGACTTAATTCACTATAATCAAACTGATTACAATTTTCACAAGCTACCCAAAAGTGACTAACAACTTCTAAGACTCTCAAGTCCTAGATTTCTTAAGGATTCAGACCTACCCGGTCCCTTAAGGAATATCAAACAATAATTAACTTGATTATAAAAATACACAAGCTACTTGCAAATGACTAACAACTTCTAAAACTTGCAAGTCCTAGACTTTTAAGAATACATACCTACTTGGTCCCTTAAGGAATATCAAACAATCGTTTGAATACAAGTTTTGTTTACAATAATGTTGCTTCTAAAAACCTATGAACAATGACTTAAGAATATGAAAGCTATGAACAGTGTTTGCACGTGGTTATTCAGTGAATTGGAAGCTTTCTCTCTTAGTCTTCAAGCATTTATATAGACAATAAAATAATATCTCCATTGAGGGATACTCTTGGGATTTCCAGAAACATTGGCAGCATGAACAGTAATGCGGGTGACATGATCGTGCGACGCGTTCGTCCTTTCATGGTAGTGGATTGAAATGTTGTTTGTACCATGTACTATATGTACCACGTTAATGTTATCTTCTTTCCTTCTACATTCCAGAGGCTTCTACGAGCATGAGTTTAGAAGCGGGAACATAACATCAGGTCATCAGAACTTCAAGTCTTCAGAATCTTCAGAACTGCGTCTCAGAGTCTTCAAATCTTGGTTATGAGAACCTTTTCTTGAAACATTGGGTCTTTAGATCTTTAAGTCTTTATAATCTTTAGAAATTTTGTCTTTAGAGTCTTTTTAGCACTTGATCTTTAGAACCCTTATCTTTAAGCCTTGTTATTAGAAACACAAGTCTTCAGCATCTAGACTTCAGTAGAAACTTTGTCTTTAGATCTTCTAACTTTGTTTCTTTGGAACACGTTGTCTTTAGAAGCTTGAGTCTTTAGCATCTGGACGTAAGTAGAAACTTTTGTCTTCAGATCTTCTGGATGGTTTCTTTAGACAAATATCAGAGCTTACACTTCAGAGCTTTCTGGAGTGTCTTGCTAGTGTTCAACAGAACTTGTGTAGCGTAGATGTGGAATTAATTCTCTAATAATGTCTTGGCCATGCCATCCATCATAAGAACAACCTATTTGTTAAGTACTCAACAATAACAAACATTAGGGTATCAAAATTGTTCATATAAACTTACTCATTTGTTATCATCAAAACTCAGATAATTTTGCAGAACTAAATCTTGTTCTTTTAATATCTTTGTCATTTTTGGCTAAAAAGGGGGAGAAATGTATTGGTCACCATTTGGGTGTTGTCTCTGTCCTTGCAGTTGGTTGGTAATGATGTTTAATAGGTTGTCTCAACATCATGTCCAACATCATCTTTGAGTCATGTCTCAGCTTCTGCTGATTTTGTGTCTTGTGATTTGAGTTATAAACACAGTTGTATCATATGTTTTGAGTTATCTGGGTTGGTGTTTGGTTGCTTAGGGTAAAATTTCTATTTCTTTTTAAGGGTTCTCTTATGTCTCCAGAGAGGAAGATTTATCCCTTTGAGACAAGAATCAGTTCCTGGATTAAGGGGGAGTAATTGGGTGATCAAATGTGTGTTCTGGTTATCTTCTTCCTCATGTGCAGGAAGAAAATGGACTTTCAGCTGAAATGGCTTTAGGACTTTTTCACTTTAGGATCTCTGTTCCTGGATTTATTGTGCAAAAGGAGTTTTAGCCAAAATTTGCCAAAATGGGGATATTGAAAGCTCTAAAGATTTTACTAATTTTGGTAAAACTAGTTGTTTTTACAAGATGTTATAATTTGTGAAGAACAACATGTCAAACAAAGAAGTTCTATCATCCAAAGAAACATGTCAAATAAAGATGTCTTATGCAGAATCATTCGACATTGTAATTGTGTTGGGATGGGTTGTTGGATTGGTTTAAGAATTAACAGATGCAAAATATTCTAGGAATATTATGCTATCCTATGTGGCGCTAAGGTTGAAGATTGAAGAGATTCAAGTTGATTTCAAGGAGGTTTAATGGTTTCTATTTGAGGAGACAAATTAGGAAACAAATGATTGGAGTTCTATTTTTATGCAGAAGATTATGCTAATTTTCAGCAACTAATATGATGTTGTTTTGAAGCTAATGGACAACTGAAGATCATAAAAGGAAGACTTACACCTAAGGCTTTTTAACTAATCCTAGTAAAAAAACTTTTGTAAATAAATTATAAGGGGTTAGGGTTTTGAGAGTCATAGACTTTCTTGTATTGTAAGTCACCCTTTGTATCGATTTGATACATTGTAGTAGACTCTGTTTCCTATACAGTTTCATAAACCTTTAGGTAATGAATAATATATTGTTCTTGGATGAAGCTTTAAAGAAGATCCAAGTGTAGTTGTTAGCCAAGAGTCTTGGGTGAACTTTATGATTGTTAAATGTCACTGAGGTGTTTTAGTAAGTGATATGGTGATTTCTCATATTTAGGGAGGACCTAAGTAGAAGTTGCATTGGGTAGGGATTATGTGAGAAGTTATAAAAGAGGGAGTTTAGCTTTGAACTAATACTGCTGAAAATGGACTTCCTTCCTGGCTTGATATCCCCCAGAGCAGGTGTTATTGTACACCACGCTGGGTCATCATATCTTTGTGTTTTTATCATTCTGTATTGTTCAATTTTGTTTCTTGATTAATTGACATGTCATATAAGATGTTGGAACATCTAACATGTCGTTATTATAATATGAATTATGTCAATGTAATTTATCCATTCCAAGTATTGTTATGCAAAGATCTTTGTCTCAACATGTGTTAGGACATTGTTATCTGTATACCAGAATTTCAACAACAATTTCGCTAAAACATGGTTCTTATCTAATGTTGAGCAAGATATCATAATATCTCGATCATTTGTCGTGACAGGTTTTGCTGTCATATATTTCAAAAAAAATGTTAATCCATATGTCATGACATCATGGCATGTTGTACAAGAATTTTTTACCAACATACACTCTTTTTACCAACTAAATCCCAATATACCATCTCCTACATTCATTAATCCCAATCTACCATCTTTTCAAACAAATTTTTTTTTGCCACAACTCATCCGCCAATACAATGGGCGGAGGAGTGCAATTTTTCTTCATTCCGCATCTGCATTGGGCGGATGCTGTTAATAATAGAGAGGGTCCACCCATTGGATGGGCGAATGTGTGCAACTCATGATTTTTTTATTTATTTTCTAAATTAAATTGATATAATTAAATAATATACATTATAATTAAACAAAATACACTATAATTAAACAAAATATACTATAAATAAACAAAAATTTCACTAAATTACATAAATTAATTTTTTTCATTTTAAATTATATAATTCCAAGATACATCTACTGTCGATTTTGACCGGGTCGTGTCAATCGTTGGTGAGTTCCACAAGCAGGTGCTCGTCTAGTACGTTGGCCTGTTCTATGATTTCCTTCTTCATTTTGTGGTTGAGTTGAAGTTGAAGGTCCCGCATCACACCCGCCCATTAAAAATTCCTCAATCATGTCCTTATTGGTATAGTCTGTCTCTGCTGCACTGCCATAACTTAATCTGGTTTCCTCCCAATTCCAATTTGGTATAGGATTAGAAGACATTGGGCTATTTATTGAGGGTTGGTAACAATCTTGGGAGGTAAATTGTTGTGGCCGGCGAATAGGCATTTGTTGTTGGGTGTCTGATAGTTGGGATTATGTGGCGTTTGTAGTGTTAGTGATGTTTATGGTAGACTGGTTGATGTTGACTGGGTAAGATGTGAGTATTGTTGTTGGGTTCCCCATTGGATGGGGTTAGATGAAGGATATTGTTGTCGGGTGCCCCATTGGGTGGTGTTAGATGAAGGATATTGTTGTTGGGTGCCCCATTGGGTGGGGTTAGATGAAGGATATTGTTGTTGGGTGCCCCATTGGGTGGGGTTAGATGAAGGATATTGTTGTTGGGTGCCCCATTGGGTGGGGTTAGATGAAGGGTTTTGTTGATGGTATTGTTGGCTTGGGGTAAAAGGTGGTTGTGTTGGGAAGAAAGGTTGTTGCGTAAAAGATGGTTGTATTGGGAAGAAAGGTTCTTGGTTGCTCATGAATGGTTGTTGGGTGTAAGTTCTTGATGATGGTCTGGTGTGTTGGACGTTTGAAGATATTGGCAAATTACGAGGGTCATATAAGAAGTTGTTTGGTGACAGATATAAATTTGTAACAGACTTATACCATTCCATGTATTCCTTACTCGGTTTACATTCTTCTGACATGACATCTCCTTGTAAGACTTTATCTTCGCGGTTATGCCATTGACGACGCTCCTGTTTGTAACAATCTTTCCAATTGCTATATGCCCATTGGTCGTTCACCACACTTTTGTGATACTCCTCCATGCATTGTGGAGCATCTGGTATACCTTGCTTAATGCCAAATTGTAGTTTTAGCCGATCAGAATGATACATTTCAACAGTAGTAAAACATATGATAAATGTTTTTGCACTCCCCACGTGACTATCGGTCGGATCAGTATTATCAAGTCCTAGATAGGGCCTCCATGTAAACTGTTAAAAAAATCAGTTATTAGTTTAACGAACTATATAAAATATGTAATACTTAAAATATGGTTAAGAATATTACATCAGCTTCTTCGAAATGACACGCCGCTGATACGTTGGGCGGACATGTTACTTTTTGGTCTGCCATCCGCGTATTTAATGGGCGGAAGCGTGTTATTTGGCCTGCCAATGTCGCAGGAGCAATGGGCGGAGCCTATACGAACATCAATGCTTCCGCCTTCCCATTGGGCGGAGCCCTTACACAAATTAATGCCACTGCATCTGCAATGGGCGGATGGGTTGATTTTATCAGTTTGACCATTAAACAGTAAATATTCCTACGTTTATTTATTATAATATATTTACTAAAGACAAAATATATTTCATTTAAATTCAGTTCTTCCTCCTACAATTTTTCATCAACCCAACCCATTTCAAGAACAAAATTTTCCTACAATTCAGCTCTTGTTCACTAACAAATCATCACGTCTCAAACACCTCAATATGTAGTGGATGCTCATTACAATGGAGAGATCTTTATCTCTGATGATATGGGCATTATATTCAAAAATACCGATATATGCGGGTTCAAATTAAGTAGAAATGCGAAGTTTGATTATTTGAGGGAGAGGATACAAACAAGGATACAATCTGGATCTGTCTCACAAGTTATATATCGAAATGTTGTTAATTTCGGTGTGAACCAGGTGAAATATGTTCCATTGAAAATCCGAGATGATGATGATGTGGAAATGATGTTTTACAACCATGAATTATCTGGGTTACATGCGATAGATTTATACATAAAATTTCAACTTTCTCAACAATCTCAAATCTCACAAGTGGCCAATCCCAATGATGCTGAGCCCGTGTCCATAATTCCCGAGGAAGTCATTGTCGAAGATGACGAAGAAGAAGAGACTGAGTCACAAGCTGATGATTTGTTCACTACCTTTTTTGAAAACAGGGGCCGTGACGAGGCGGATGCAATCAACGAAACTGAACAACACATTCCACTTGAGAATGTCTATTGTCCACCCGCCCACATGACCACTCTGGAAACAGTTGGAGACGAATCATCATTTTAATGGCCCCAAAATCCTCGTCTTCCACTGGAGGATGACATAGCTGTTGGGAACTAGTTCAAAAACAAATCTGACTGTGTCTTTGCGATATACAGGTACCATATGAAACATGTCATTGATTTCAGGGTTACATGTTCTGACACGAAGAGATATAAAATTTGTTGTAAGCGTAGTGGTTGCAACTTTCGTCTAGTGGCATCCTATAGGAAAAGGAGAGACCTATGGGAGATAGGAATCATGGAGTCCCCACATAATTGTTCAACGACCATCTTTAATCAGGATCATCAACAACTAAGCTCTCGACTGATGAGTGAACGATTAATGCCTCTTGTTGAAAAGGATCCCTCTATCAAGGTGAGTGTATGTATTAACAAAATTTTTTCTTTTTTAAAATACACTCCATCTTACAAGAAAGCATGGATTGCTAGAAACAAAGCAATCGAACAAGTGTTTGGTAATTGGGAAAAGTCATACAATGAACTTCTAAATTACTTGTTGGCCCTTAAGAAGTTTGTTCCAGGCACTGTAGTAGAAATGCAAACACTACCGGTATATACAGATGACGGGACTATTATTGCTGGGAAACAAATCTTCCACCGACTATTTTGGGCTTTCCAACCATGCATACGTGGCTTTGCATATTGCAAGCCTTTACTATAGATTGATGGTACCTGGTTATATGGAAGGTACAAAGGTACACTACTAATGGCTGTAGCACAAGACAGAAACAACAATAGTTTCCCAGTTGCCTTTGCCTTTGTGGAAGGTGTGACAGCGGATGGTTGGGGTTTCTTTCTAAAAAACTTGAGAATGCATGTAGCTCCTCAACCTGGCTTGTGTTTGATTTCTGGCCGACATGCATCTATCGAAAGCGCTTATAACAATCCTGAATATGGTTGGAATAACACTACATTTGTCTATGTGTATTGTATCAGGCATATTGCGCAAAATTTTATGAAGGATATCAAGGACCGTATCCTCCGAAAAAAAATAATCAACATGGGTAAGTACCTTTTATGCAAACATTACATGCTCGTTGATAGTATACCATTATATTAACCAATATTTTTTTAACATGTAGGGTATGCGCTGAACCAACCAACATTTAAATATTATCGTAATCAAATTTGGATAGCTAATGGTGATGCTTTGAGGTGGATAGACAAAATTCCAGTTGAAAAATGGACGAGGGCATTTGACGAGGGTCGTCGTAAGGGGAACATGACAACAAACCTTGTCGAGTCACTAAATTCCGTATTTAAAGGCACTCGTAATCTCCCCATCACAGCGTTAGTAAGTGCAACATACTATAGGATGGGAACACTCTTTGCTGAAAGGGGTGCAAAGTGGAGTGCAATTTTGAATTATGGACAAACATTTACAGAGTGGTGCGTGAAGGTGATGAAAGAAGAGACGTCAAAATCCTCCACGCATCAGGTAAGCATTTTTTACTATAATAATAACACTTTCAGTGTGAATGAGACAATTAACCATGGTGAGGGGAAGGCATTGAGGCGTTACAAGGTCAACCTAATGGAAGGATAGTGTGACTGCGGAAAGTTTCAAGCATACCGTGTTCCTTGTTCACATGTTATCGCTGCAAGTTCCGTGGTACGCCAAGACGCATTTCTTCTATTGTCTGACGTTTACAAGGTGGCGAACTTATTTGGGGTTTACAGCACGAGCTTTCCAGTTCTACCATACGATGAGTATTGGCCCACTTATGAGGGAGATCAAATTTGCCATAATCTAGTTATGCGGAGGAACAAGAAAGGTCGTCCCGTGAGCACCCGTATTACAACAGAAATGGACACATATGATAAGTTGGAGAGAAAATGCACATTGTGTCATCTTCCAGGTCACAAGCAAACGCGATGCCCCAATGTAGGAACTAGTAATAATTAGTTATTCATTTTGTTATCAATCTGCAAAGTTGTATGTATAATGACGCTGAGTAATTATGTTTCATTTCACTAATACTTCTGCATTTAATATAAATAACAATTCGAAAAAACAACACATAAATTAAAATACTGAGACGAATAGTAGAACTTAGCAACAACATTAAACGTAAACAACATCAACATGTTCAAACAAAGACATAACCATTTCTAGGATATTACAACCAGCAACATAATATCTTTTTGTTGAAGCATCACCATAAGAACACATGCATCATTGTGAACAAGTCTCCAAGAACGAGTGGGTCCATTTAAGCCAGGCACCGTAACTAACCTCTCTATTTTCTGAATCTTTTCACCTTGGGCAATTTCTTCCCCTAACCATCCCTCCAAGTGCCTATGCAGATGCTCAAATGTCTGCATGTTCAACAATTTGATCTTCATCGGAGGCTTTACTGGAGAAAAAAATAAGTTCTGCGTCTCTTTTCATATATGGAAACGTTGGAAACTCCCCGGATGTTGAAGACATTTTTAAGATACAACTAAAGAAAAATAATTTAAGTGTAGCTAGGATCATTCAACATCAACGATATTTATAGTTCACAGCAAAAATTTTAAATTAATAAATTAATAAAACCCTCCGCCCATTATAGTGGCGGAGCCGTACATAAATAATAAAATAACGAAAGCTTCCGCCCATTGCACTGGCGGAACTGTACTTAAATAATAAAATAATAAAATGAATAAAATCCTCTGTCCATTACAGGGGCGGAGCCGCACTGCAATAATAAAATAACAAAACCCTTCGCCCATTACACTAGCGGAACCGTACTTAAATAATAAAACCCTCCGCCCATTACAGTGGCAGAACCGTTTTTATTTATTACTATGATTAACATTTATTTTAATTTAAAATTATTTTTAAATATTAATTTTAATATTGATTTTTTATTTAATAGTAATTTTAATTTATTTTTAAAATTATATTAAAAAATAATTTATTTGTATATTAATATTTTAATATTTTAATAATTTCATTAAAATGATTTAAGTTTGAATATTTCAAAGTCATTTTATACAAATATATTGATTTTTTATTTAATAGTAATTTTAATTTATTTTTAAAATTACATTAAAATAAATTTATTTGTATATTAATATTTTAATATTTTAATAATTTTATTAAAATGACTTAAATTTGAATATTTCAAAGTCATTTTATACAAATATATTGATTTTTATTTAATAGTAATTTTAATTTATTTTTAAAATTATATTAAAAAATAATTTATTCGTATATTAATATTTTAATATTTTAATAATTTCATTAAAATGACTTAAATTTAAATATTTCAAAGTCATTTTATACAAATATATTGATTTTTTATTTAATAGTAATTTTAATTTATTTTTAAAATTATTTAAAAAAAAAAAATGTTATTCAAACAGCTCCGCCAATGCAATGGGCGAAAGCTGTCTAACTTTAAGACCATCCGCCCATCCATTGGGCGGAGCCTCCTAATATCAATTTTTTTTTGAAAAGGTGGTATAGTGGGAATATTGGTTGAAATGTGTGGTATATTGAGATTTAGTTGGTAAAAGGGGTGTATGTTGGTAAAAAATTCGGTTGTACAATAGGTGCTGCTGTTATTTTTCCTTGAAGATTTGATTGAAAAATATGAGATTCTAGAAGATTTTTGTACTCATACATGCGAAACTAATCAAGGATATTTTAGGAACAAGTGCATATTTATTTGATTTCATAAAAAGGATCTTTGAGAATTTTTAGGAAAATTTGAAGATTTGTTCCTATTTTTATGTAAAAATCTTACAACTAATTTAAAATAGAAGATTGGATTTGATTTGAAGACACATAGCCCATTCTGCAAGAGTCTATAAATAAGGAATTCAACAAGAAAAACCGTGGGTGCATAAGGGTTTAGGGTTTTGGGAGTCTTTTAAGTTCTTTGTGTTTTTTGTTCTTTGTATGTCACTCATGTATCTTTTGATATATTGAGGTAGATTGAGTGTTCTTGTTGTACCCTAAATTTCGCCCCTAACTTTTTCAGTTGCACTTTCATATCATATTTTGTCATTTGGTCACAATCATTAATAAATAGATTCATTCATCACATTTGCATCATATCTTTAAGTTTTCTCTTGTGTTGTTGACTAACTTCTAATCAAAATACAAAAAAAAAATATTTGTCTTTTTCTTTGCATATTTGTGTTTTGTAGGTACCAAGTCGAAGCATATGGAAAATAAGGTTTTCTGGTATTATTTCCCTAAAATCTCTATTTGCAAAGAAAAAGAATTAAAAATTTTCATTTTTTTCACTGTATAATCTATTACTCCTAGAGTGCAATCGATTGCACAAAGTATATTTTACATAATTTTTGAAAAATTACACTGTGCAAATCGATTTGCACTATAGTGCAATCGATTGCACAATGTGAAAATTTGAAAAAATCAGCAATGTGATAATTTTAAAAAATCACAATGTGATAATTTTTGAAAAAATTATCATTAATTCAAATTTTGGCTCCAAGAATCAGTTACCAAATTACCACGAATCTCAATCCTAAACTCTATAAATAGAACCCTCATTTCATTCAAATCTCAAGCTTTTGATAGCCAAAATTACTTTGCTAAAAAATCTCTCAATTCTCTCCATCTACCAAATCCACTAAAAGCTCCATTTTCAAGAAAAGTTAGTAATCTTTGCATTGAAGCTTACTAATATTTGGGCTAAACCTTCACCCAAACACTTTTTATTCATCAAGTATCTACATACAAGCTTGGGCAATTGATTCTTGTGGTTGAATTGAAGAAAATTCTTGAAGTTGTTTTGATAATTCTCTAAATTTATCTTTGGTAAGTTGGATTTTCCATCTTTCACAATGTGACCTCTTGGTGATCTTTGGGATTGATTCATTGAGAATTGTTTTGTGATTCCATTGGTGCTATTTTCTCATAATTTTATGGAATTTTCGTGCTCACTTGAATCCATGATCATAAGGTGTTTGATGGAAAGTTTGAACAAGGATTTGGCCTTTTAAAATGTTGTTTTGCTATTTGTAACAGCGTGCAATCGATTGTTGTAATAGTGCAATCGATTGCACTAAGTGAATTTCACGTAGATTTTTGAAAAAAACACTGCAAATCGATTTACAATGTAGTTCAATCGATTTGCACATAAACAAAATGCATTTTTTGCCTTGTTTTGGGGTTGTTTTGATCTAAAATGCTTTTTCTACTCACTCCTTTTGATTGTTGATTTGGATTGCAATTTTAAATGTCCAATATCTCTTTAAATTCAATAGACTTTGTGATGTAGATGAAGTTGGATAAATGTTCATCAATTCAAATCTACCAAAGAGTGAATTATTTAACTCATTTTTGATGCTTTCGATTAAAGATATGTTTAGTGCTTTAATCCATCTAGAGGAGTGATTGAATTTAAAGATGAAAGAAATTTGAGGTAGTGATCCAAATTAGCTTATCATTCCCCTCCCTCTTCATCTTATCCCTTTCTTCTTTTTTTATAAAATGTGCCACATGTTAAGGGGTGATGATCTCTATATCATTTATCCAAACATGAAGTACATAGATTTCTATTGACCAACATTTAAAAAGGTGCAACTTCTACATAAATCCATTTACGATTGCTTAACATAGCGCTAAATTTTGTCCCAATTTGAATAAATGATCATTTGTGGCCCAAACCTATGTTTGCAAGCCCAAGTATGTTAATTTGATCCCTTTGATCTAATAAACTTGAGATTCATTGTGTGGAGGCTTTGATTCTACCAATCCTCTAATGAATCTTCATCAATTTTGGTCAACGCGAATCACTTAAACATCGTTGATCATTAAATGTCTCCTTGAGAATTCTAAAATGGATGATATACTTGACAAAAAGCAAATGAAAATTGTTGTGTGGAGGCTTTGGTTCTACTAATCCTCTAATGAGTTCCAAATACAAGTTTCAAGATGGTCATCCAACTAACCACTAATTTCTAACATTTGACTTTATTTTATGCCTTTATTTTATGCTCTTTACTTTATGTATCATTTACTTTAGCATTTACATTTCATGCTATTTTCATCTTTGCTCACTTGAGCATTTACTTTTATGCTATTTTCATCTTTGCTCACTTGAGCATTTACTTTTATTTCATTTTTATTTTGCTCACTTGAGCTTTTCTTTTCCTTTTAAAGACACTTAATAATCAACATGAACCATAAAAAACATTAATGATACTTGGACTATTTGGTTACTATCCTTGGCATTATGGAGTATTGGACTTCTTAGACTTAGTATTAGAGACCTTGGCTTATATTGGAGACCTTGTGACTTTAATTGATATTTTGTATGGAGTTCTTGAGGTTTACCTCAAGAAATTGGGTTGTTCATTTGTTTTGTGTGCAGGTTATTGTGATTACATACTTTGTTTGTAATCTGGAATTCATCTGTATACAGTCGTTACTCTGCCCAATTTTTGTGAAGACTTAATACACTAGAAGTTTGGTTCTCTCAAGAGGTCTAGTATCTTTGCTTGCTTGGTTTCAATCCAAATAATGGGAATTCTACATTGGCTCATTATGTCAATTGTTGGCTTCTTGTTGGTTATACGTTTCTTTTCCCTAACTTTTACCTTATCTTTTACCATCCTTTACATAGGACACTCTCTTCATCTCCTCCCATCTTCTTTAATTTTCAAAACCTTCTCATCTTTTTCAAAATCTTCTTTGTTTATAAACTCGAACCACTTTCATAATAAAACTAGACTTTGTCGATTTCCTTTTCTTTTAAAACTTATTTTCTTTAAACAAACTTCAATTCACTTAATCATACTTCGACATCTTTTGAAATTAACAAAAACACATCAAATCATTCAAACCTTTTTGTGCGCTCGAGCACCTTTACCCTTCAAACATTTTTTTCAAGACGAGACATGATTCATTGATAGTCGAGCAACATTCTCCTATCCCTATGGTTATAAAGGTGTCGATTTTTTCACTTGAGTACCAGAGGCGTTCTCAAACCCTCACTCTTGCTGACGCAGGGTCCATCTTTCTCACACCTTATAGGCGTTAGTCGAAATTTCTCTCCTAACAATGATGACTTGTCTCCTTGTTTAAAAATAATCAACAAGCAAGTCTTTTCTAACCGAAATACGGTGCTCTGACTTTCCCATTGCACGAGGGAGTACATAGGCACTAAGACTTAGGACCCAAGGCGAGCAACAAAAATAATAAAAAAAACATTTCATTTTCTTTTATTTACAAATACTCATTCATTATTTTCCTTTAGCAAGTAAACCTTTACATAAAACACCTTTTAAGAGAAACCAAACAAAGTGGATCCTGCAGAGTACGATAGATGCTTAGGGTGCTAACACCTTCCCTTTACATAACCGACCCTCGTACCCCAATCTCTGATATTTTATTTCATTGTGGGTTTTATTCTCTTTTTTCCCATTTCACTTTGGAAACAATAAAGTGTGGTGGTGACTTCATTATGTTGAGATAAGTCAATTGATGGCTTAAATCTCAAATCTTTACCGCTACATTTCTTTTCCTATCATCACTGTCGCAATTTCATTCTCTCTTAGTTCTGATTTGCGTGTGCGGCAATTCTCACTCATGAGCTTTTAAGCAAAGAGTTGAGTATTGTTCTTAGTTAAGGTTTCAATCAAAACTAAGTACTGTATTTGAAGTGTAATCTTCTATTTGGTTCTTTTGGTCTAGTCCCAAGGTTTGTGCATGTAGGTATCAACGAGGTAATTTGAAGTGAGAGGGGGATCTCATATCTAGAGGTGTCTAGGTAGAAGTTGCACAAGGTAGTGATTAGGCAAGAAGTTGTAAACTAGGGTTGGTTTAGCTTTGAACTAATACTATCATAGTGAATTTCCTTCCTAGCTTGGTAGCCCCCAGAGTAGGTTACATTGCACCAAACTGGGTTAACAATTGATTGTGTTGTTTATTTTTCTGCAATTTATTTTTTGCATAATCTTTAGATTTAGCAAGTGTTTTTCTATCAACAAATGTTCTAACATATGTCTTGATATTGTGTGGTGTTGGGACATCAGTCTTAACATCTGTGTTGCAAGTGCCAGAATCTCAACCAGATTAGAGACCTTAAGGAATTTAGGATTAAATTGGTTTAAATTTGCAAGTCTTCTTTCTATTTTTAACATAATTTTTAAGTGAAAATGTCCATTGAAACTTGCTTGAGCTTATTGCTTTTCATTTGCTAGCTTATGAAAATATTTTGGGACTGAATTTTGGAAACTTAGTGATCTTTGGTTTATTTTAGCATCACATCGTCTTGGAACAATTCATTTGATCCTTTTTAGCTATTGATGATCATTTTGTTTTGAACTCCTAATTGACTAAGTTTTAAACCCTAATTTAAATATCCCTTATGTTTTATGATTTGTTCTTGAGGACTCTTGAGGTCCACTGATCATGATAAAGGGGTGATAGTTCAAGGATAGTTTCTTGAGGACTTGATAACCATATGATTTCATTTGATCAATTATTATTTTGCCTTGCTATTTTTAACATGTTTCTTGCCTAAGTGCTTTGTTGCTTGAGATATAAGGTATGAACTTGTGCAACTTATGAGGAACCAAGTTCCTTTTTCTTTCACTAGTTCTCCTCACACGTTAGAGGATTGAGTTCAAATTTATGAACCATTCAAGTAATATATCATTTCCCCTTTATTTAAAGTCATTTGTTCGTCTTTTGTGATCATGTTTTAGGAGGATGCTTTTATGCACTTCTACTTGAGTACCATTGTCATACCCTAAATTTGTGCTACCCGTTTACCTTTATTTGTCTTGTGCTTTCTCATATCATGTGCATACCTCCATTAGGTCATCTAACACATAAGTCATTCAGTAGCCATTAAATCTTGGTACTTCGATCAAAGGTCATGAAGATTAGGGTTTCACATATGCATTATGGTTTCTCTATCTTTTGTAGGTTGGCTTCAATTGAGGATACAAGGATCATGGATTAAGGTTTATTCCTTGTACAAAGTTATCAAGTGAATCTTCCAAGGCTTGGCTATAGATCACCCAAAACTCCTTTATTCTCAACACGTGGGTCTTATTCATCATGAGATCACTTTATTGTTGCTCACGACATAAGGCATTCTGCAAGGCTTCATTCAAAAGACTTTGAGCTTAAGCATGGGGTTCATGATGATCATCTTTTAGGGCTTACAATTATCACTTGAGCTAGGGTTTATTTCCCTATTGATATGGTGATCAAGAGGGTTCCTAAAGATATTTGGTTCGTCAGTGAATCTCATCATTCAAAAGATCTCAATCATTGCTTGAACTACAAGTTTCTGAACCAGACTCGATGCATACATGTCAAGGCATAGTTGTTTATGTGAATTAGGGTTGGTTTTATTGAGCTTATATTATCAAAAGGATCTTAGGAGTTATTTCATGGCAATCAAATGAATCATTCCTTATCACAAGGGTGTCATTTGGCATGTTTATCAGGAAAGAATTGATTCATTTCATTACCTAAGTTTGATCATGATTTAGCAAGAAGTAAAAGAAAGAGGCATCAGAAGGTCATGCTCCAATTTGAATCAGACATTGGAAATTCAGATTTGAGCACTGAAGGGAAATTGAATTTCATTCAAAGTTACTTAATTCATCGGTTATTACGAGTCCATTAATGCATTCAAAACCATTATAAAATTCATATGTCACAAAAACAAAGGAGAAGAATACAAAGGATAAAGCCATGTTGATCAATTTCCTAACTCCTAAAGAAAATCCCTAGACCAACTCTTCAATAAATCAACCTCTTAAAAAAAACCAAATTTTCTTCATTCCTTTTCTTCTCTTATCCATCACCAAACATACTATAATAACCCATCACTATTAGGAAGTAGCATTCACGAACGGGTCTAGGTGCGCCGCGGTTCCATCCAAACGACAATAATTCAAATCTACAATGCAATATGTCGATGAATCAGCTTCAGAAACAGCCCTGCACTAAACCATCCTCATTGTCATACCAGTCCATATATCAAAGAAATATACTCCAAAAAAACTAATCCACCCATTTCACTGAAAAAATCAGAGCAGATGACTAAAAAATCTGACATCCAAACATTTCACTGAATCATTTATTCTGTTAAAAAAATTGAGGAAAATAAATAACGAAAAAACGAAAATCATAGCAGCAACTAAAAACTTCAATTTAACAGAACTAACTGCTAACAGAAATTCACAATAGTTACTAACAGTGACACCTAACTAAAGCTAACTCTCAAAACAGAACCTTGCAAAAATAGACTAACTTAACAACTGCTAATAGAATTATAACTTTAATATAAAAAATAGAATTTCTAAACTAACTCTAACTAACTCTCAACTGACTCAAATCTAACCATCCATTCAATAACTGACTTCTCCCAAATGCATCAGTTCAGATTCATCCATAACCAACTATATAATACTTCCCTCAAATTCAGTTTCACAGGCAAACCACCATTTCACAAATTCACTCTCAATTTCACTCATTTATCTCATAATCATCATCTTCATTCTCTCACAAACTCTCTCCATTTTTCACCTTCATTATTCCCTCAATCACCTTCACCATACACTCAGTCCCAAGGCCATTGAAGTTCATCCTCAGGGCTTCAACACACCTGAGCTAAACCACCTCCTTCTGAAAACCGAATCACATCGCCTTCATAACAAACTTCAAGACTCTCTCCAATACACTCCACACTCACCACCCAACAACGATTACTCAACAAGTGACGCAGAAACGCACACAAAAGAAGTAAAAGAAGAAGTGAAGAAGAGGACTAGAACATGAAGAAGAGTAGAACTACCCAGAGGTTCAAAGCCTTTGTTGGAATCGGAAATCTGCTCCGTCACGAGGTATTTGTTTGTTTCGCTCTCTTTTTCGCTTTTCTTGATATCACGCGTTAGGCTAAGACCTCCTGATTAGTTCGTATATAGTATCGAGCTGAAATCTTCCATCATCTCAACATAATTTCACTTTTTAGCTATCCCAGGGTTTCAAATTTTTGTTTGGAATTAGGAGAGTTATTAATGCTTAATTCATGTTAAAAATCCTATTAAAACATAACATTTATCTTACTTAAATGTCAATATTATAACATAAAAACCTTAAATATTGAATATTAATGTTATTATGTAAGTCTACTTGGTTTGGTTTGTTTTGTGCGGGATTTGGTTCCTAAAGCGAAAATCAGCTATCACACACTTTGCTAAGCGAGCTGTAGCGAAAAGACTAACTCGCTTAGCTAGGAATAGTTTGCGTAGCGAACACAAGACATAAGCAAATGAGAAAGTTTCGCCAGCAGCGAAGAGAAGCGAAGTAGTTCACTTAGTGAATTGGGCCTTCGCTTAGTGAAACAGAGCGGTCAAAGAAAGATATTTTGAAAAGACTTCAGACTAAAGAAAGTAACTTCGCTAAGCGAGCCTCTCATCGCTTATCGAGCTCTGGCGATTTATGGAAGATATTTGAAAAAGCTTAAAGACAAAGAAATCAACTTCGCTAAGTGAGACAAACTTTTCTTAACAAACTTTGGCGGTCTCAAGTTTCCAAGTTGATTTGAAAACTTAGCTCAGAAGCAAGGACTTTTCTTAGCAAAGTATAATTCGTTTAGCGAAGTATAGTTTGCTTAGCGAACTCAGGCGGCCAGAACAGCTATAAATAAGACAATAACTCAATTCAACAGGAAATTCAGTTTCTATTACTTGGAATATATTAGTACATCATCTGTAATAGTATTAGAATAGGAACATATGAGGTTTTAGGTAGTAGGGCTGGATATGCATTAAGATTCGGGAAATCATCGTTGATGCTCGTTCAATTCAATTCTTCCATTGTGCTTTAAGCTACCATGAGTAGATAAATCCCTTTCTTATTGGGATTGGTCGTAGTTCATCAAAATAGTGTGTATTTACTTTGATCACGGTGTTATATGTAATTTATGTTTGAATCATCATCGTTGTTATCATTTTTTACTGTTTATTTCACGGATTGAATTGATATTGACAAATACGGTTCTAATCTCGATCCAAGATAACAAGTATTAAACTATAAATGCTAGACATAGATTTAGGTTTAATATTCACTAAAATATTGAATCTTAATTCTACCATATTATTTAATAGGCTGAGAAATCGTTGATTAAATCATAAGGTAGAAATCTCATCAAAGTTTAGACATGAGCTTTGTTTGTATGCGATATGTGATTATAATGAAACAAGCATAGACCGTGTATAACTGATCTGAGATGTGCATATTGAATCGGTGAATGAAAACCAATTCCCAACAAGTTTATTTCTCTGAAACTTATCTTTCATATTTTACATATTTTACTTTTTGTCACTTATAAACCGAACAAATCTTGAAATTTATGCTTAGAAATATAGAAATCATTGAACGGTTTTGATATCACTCCAATGATTGCGAATACAATAAAATAAAACTTTCTTTTGATTTTATACAACATCAAATTGTCTCCATTGTCAGGGATTGGCGTTTAAGGTATTAAAACACCTCAACTGCTTCTATACTTCTAAGTTTTTTGAAATTGTTATATTGTATTTTTTTTGCAACCGTTTGTTCAAGTATTTAGATAAGTGAAAATTATGTTTATGCTCTGAGGCAAAAGTTCTGAAGGAAAACTACTCTTTGATCCCGAGATCGAAAGAAAAATCCGAAAGAACAAAAGGATGAAAAATAAATAAAAACAACTATCCAAGAAGAAAAATAAAAAAAAGAGCATCTACATCAAATTACTCATCAAATCTAACAAACGAAACAATGGCCGAAGTCGTCAACAGTCCATGTGCAAGCAGTCCAAGACGACTGGCTCATCTAAAACAATAATCCAGCTGCAATAAAGTTAAAATGAAAATAGGGTTGCTACAGATTCTTTATGTTAACCCTTTTGCAGGTTTGAATCATGAGGATCAATACACCCATCCCATAAAATTCTATGAGCTGGCCGATACGTTTGGTACACCCGAAGACGAAGAAGAGGCTGTCTTCATGAGATTGTTCCTACATTCCTTGACTGACAAAGCAAAGGATTGGTACCTTGACCAACCAACTGAAATCATCACAAATTAGAATGTATTGGAGGAAAAGTTTCTTAACAAGTTCTTTCTACACAATCGGTTCATGGATGCAAAAATAACAATAGCTGCATTCACACAAAGTGTAATAGAAAGTCTTTGTGAAGCTTGGGAATGATATAAATCTATGTTGCGCAAATGTATGAATCATGGCTTTTATAATCTCACACAAATTCATGTTTTTAGTAATGGATTGGAGCTCCAGCCAAAGATCTTACTTGACGCAACAACCGGTGGTTCATTGTTATCCAAAAGTGCAGAGGAAACAATATCTATTATCAACCGTATGGCTATAAGTGATCACAAGGTCCAGTACGACAGGGGTACAATGCAAAAGAAATTTGGTATTCTTGAGTTGGATACAAATGACGCGATATTGGAATAAAACAAACTTCTTACTCAAACCGTGGAAGAATTAGCAAAGCAACTTTCCAATCTTCCACAACAGCTCAAACAAATGCACGAAACACCTAAACCGCAACAAGTAGCATCATGTGAGATATGTAGAGGAGACCATCTAACCATATTTTATCCCTGATCAATTAAGAAGTCAATTATATGGGGAATCAACAGCAACAAAGGCAGGTACTGTATCAAAGTAATCAAGGTTATCCATACAACAACAATACAAGCTTTGGCCAAAACAGACAGAACCAGTACCAAAGTTACACTCAGCTAGATAAGCTTTCAAAGAGAGAGGATAATGTAACACGGTGGGAGAACTGACTTTTGGTTTTTCATTTAATCGGAAATGTTGCAGATAGAAAGAGGTGCCACCGACTTTTCTTTTATCCAAAAAGGAAAGGGTGAAAAGAATAGGAAAGACCTTTGAGAATTTTGAGTTCGTGGGGTAGGTTATGAAAAGGGAAGGTGTTAGCACTCTTTTCATCCGTAGTTATGTACGGCTCTTAATCGCTAGACCACTTTTTAAAATTCTTTGTGTGTTTAAAAATATTTTGAAAATTCCTAAGTGCGGAAATTTTGAAATGATTCTCGTATCGTTGAGAATGCATACAAAATGTTTATTTTAAAAATATTTCAGAAAAGAAGTGTTTTGTGTAAAAAATGTTTTTGTTTGTGAGCAAGCGACTACTAGCTATCTACCTACTCAAAAGTATTTTGCGTTATTTTCCTCTTCCTTTAGATAGTGTTATCCTACCATTAGTTAGTCGGAAGCCCTATCGTTCGATGTTTGAGGGACAGCCGCGGGTCATCATACAGTCATAACGGTAACTTGTACGGAGCTTTAGTAATTTATCGTAAGGGACTAAGATCGTTTACCAAGGCAGCACAAAAGGGTCATCGAGGGGCTACGATCTTTTAATCGAGGGTCTTGGCTAAAGCTTCCCATGTTCGAGGGACATGACTGTTTTCCGAAGGCAACAAGTGGAGTCACCCTAGAGGTGCGTGTTCGAATAGTGTTTTGATTCAGTTCATTTGTCTTGCATATTAGGGTTATCTAGCTTTTCGTTTTAGATCTTGCCATACAAACCCTATTAGCATACATCTAGCAGTTATAAGGAAAGCGGTAAAATGTGGAAAAGAAATCTAAAGTATTACAGGGCTTCAGGGAATGGGGTACAAACCATAAAAATTAGGGAAAAGTAAGAAAGCGGTAAAAATAACTTAATTAACTATTACAGCCTTTAGAAGATACATTATTATAAAAAAAACTAATGCGAAAATAAGAAAAGCGTGGAGATTATTGAAATAAACAGAGGAATTGTTTAATGGAAAGTAATTGATGGTTTATCCTAATGATTAATTGATTTTAATTGAGAAAAGGGAATTCATTTAAACCTAAAATAAAACCCTAAATAATTTTTAATGAAAAAAAGTTTAATAATAAACCTAAAGAAACTAATTTAATTAATATAATTAATTTAATTAAAAAAAGTTAAGTTGATTCGATTTATTTAATCAAATAAAAAACCTAAATCTAAATTGATTTTAAATAATTAGAAAAATGTTAATTATGTTAAAAAAGAAATTGAAACAAAATAAAAAAGAAATGATGGGCTTGTAGAAGTAATTCTAGGGGTGTGAGAAACATGAATCACTAGTCCCATTAACACCATCCCAGTATTTGCGTGAAATCCAGTGTGGCTGGCTCCAAGGGTCTTATGATACGCCTGCGAATCTGGAGCACTAGATTTGGCTTGGTGAATATCTAATGGTGATGACAAGAGGCAAATAATACGCGTGCTAGGCAAGCTTATACTGGATCTGCAAACAAGAGAAAACATGAAAATATAATACCGAGGGCAGGGATCGAACTCGGGCCCTGGTATATTAATGCCTCCGCAACACACGCTTCTACCGCTGGGGCCGCCTTAAATCCGCTAAACTAAATTAAATAATAAATATATATTATAAAATGAGTGCTAATGTCAGACAAACAAAAAACACGTCCGCATGTGTGGGTCCCTGGTGTTGCGGTAGAAATGTTTAAGACTAAGCCATTGGATTGACTAGACTTATACAGATCAAAAATAAAAATTGCCATCGCGGTTTATTGTTTCTAAAGGAATAGGAAAAGAGAGAGTAACCCAAAAAGAGGCGGTAAAGATTCAAGGTAAGGGGGTTGGTTATACAAAGGGAATGTATTAGCACCCTAAACATCTATGGTACTCCGCAGGAACCTCTTTGAAAAAATATGTATATTTTGGCTATAAACTGTTGTATGAGCAATAGATGGTGGAGGTGAGAAAAGAAGTATATTTTTTATGATTTTTTCACCCGCTGCGGTTGCGAACCTTTAGTGCCTACATACCACCTTTCATGAAATAGGGGATCAGGGTACACGTAGTTCACCTTTTAAAAATTTTAAAACACAAATGTGTTGGTTAATTTTATGAGATAAGACATCATCATCATTATTCGTGTGGAAAACATACTTACTGCCCACAATCATGAGAAAGGAGAATTTGCATCATCTCAAAGTGGAGGATATGGCTTGGATTTTAAAATCAACAATACCTCACTCAACACCCAAGTGGAAAATATCTCTTTTCTCTACATAATATAGAAGTATAGTTGTTTGCATCACTACATGGACTGACAAGAGTCTAACCTTTTGAGAAAGGTTTTAAAATAAAAAGCCAAAGTGGAAAAATGGTCTGAAATGAGATTGATTGATTGTTAGTCTTATCACAAAGTATGCCAAATTATTATTAAGTTGTTTGAAGTTTATATATGAAAATGTTTTGAAAATGCATGGACATAAGTCCAAGTTTGTTATGAAAATGGTTCCAGTTTCAAAACAAGAAGAGTTTTCAAAAGGAGGAGGAAGATTTTTGAAATTAAAGAAGATGAGAGGAGAAGAAGGGACTATCCAAAAGTATAAGGTAAAATTTAGGGATAAGGACCATATAACCAACAAGAAGCCAATACTTGACATTATGAGTCAAGATTGAATTCTCATTCTTTGGATTGAAACTAAACAAGCAAAGATACTAGACCTCTTAAGAGAATCAAACTTCAAGTGTATTAAGTCTTCACAAAAATTGTGCAGAGTAACAGTTGTATACGGGTGAATTCCAGATTACAAACAAAGAATGTAATCACAATAACATGCACACAAAACAAACAAACAACCCAATGTCCTGAGGTAAACCTCAAGAACTCCAGACAAAATATCAATTAAGGTTACAAGGTCTCCAACATAGGTCAAAGCCTCTAATCCTAAGTCCAAGAAGTCTAATACTCCACAATGCCAAGGATAGTAACCAAATAGTCCAAGTATCATTAATGAATTTTATGGTTCATGTTGATTATTAAGTGTCTTAAAAGAGAAAAGAAAAGCTCAAGTGAGCAAAATAAAAATAACAAGAATATAAATGCTCAAGTGAACAAAATAAAAATGGCATGAAATGTAATGCTTAAAGTAAATGGTACATAAAGCATAAAAATAAAAGCATAAAGTAAAAACAATTTAATAATTAGTTGTTAGTTGGATGACCATCTTGAAACTTGCATTTGGGACTCATTAGAGGATTGGTAGAACCAAAGCCTCCACACAACAAGTGGAATTTTCTTTTTGTCAAGTATATCATCCATTTGAAATCCTCAAAAGTACCACTTAATGATCAACAATGTTTAAGTGATCCGCGTTAACCAAAAGTGTTGCAGATCCATTATATGATTGGTAGAACCAAAGCCACCACACAATGAATCTCAAGGTTATTGGATCAAAGAGATCAAATTAACATGCTTGAGCTTGCAAACATAAGTTTGGGCTACGAATGATCATTTATTCGAATCGAGATAAAATTTAGTGCTATGTTAAGCAATCGTAAGTGGACTAATATAGAAGTCACACCTATTTTGAGGCCGGTCAATAGCAATCTATGCACCATTTGTTTTGAGACTTGATATAGAAATCATGCTCCAATAACACTTTGTGCAATAAGAAAGATACAAGATGAAGAGGGGTGGAAAATAATATAAACCACAATTGAATTAAAATTTAATCAAACTATTATTAAAATCATTCATCCATTTTTGTGGAGTTAGACTCAACACCATGGATCCAATGATGTTAATAAAGTTCATGATAAAAAATTCAACCCAAGATCAGCCAGAAAATAATCACAAAATAATATTGCATTTAATATATACATAATAAAAGGTTTTAAAATTAAAATAAGAAAGAAAAATATCAACTATGTTCAAATTAATCAAGAAATATTAAGTAAGACCATAGAAAAATCAGAAAAGGACTCAAATATTTTTATAAAATTTTTGGTATTTTTTTAAAGTCAGGAACTATTTTTAAAATTAAAATAAATGAGTAAAATAACCCAAAAATGATTAAAAAATACCAAAGTCAGAAATAAAAAATAAATGAGGTCACCAATATTTGTCACAATATCATTGAATCATTCCATAATTTTTTCAGAATTTAAAAATGCATAAAAATATTTTTAAACATTTAAAACAATTCAAATAAAGTGAAAATTTATAAAAAATATCAAAACACAATAAAATTGTGAAAAACTAAAAATCAGAAAGAGAAAAATCAAAAATATTTTTCATAGTGTTTTCAGATTTTTTGGACTTAAAATGAATTTTCTATGATTTTTTGAAGTTTAAAGCAATTAAATATAAAAATCAAAAAATAAAATAAAAACCAAAAAGATGTGGACCAATGGATGAGAGTCAAAACACGTTAGTAATCAAATCCAAGGGATATGGCGCGCTGTGCATATCATGGTCATTAGTGAATAAAACACTAGATCACTTATTAAATCAGAAATTCAAAAAAACAAGTGGCGCGCCATCATTCGTTGGAAGATGACACGTTGGTCATCTTCAACCTCCAGCCAACGTGAATTGCAGGTCTCTCAAACTGTAAAATCAGAAGTTCAGACATATGCCATTCGCTTCGTCTCTTCAAGACAAAGACAACCACACCTTCGCGACAAATTTATATAAATTGTAGCTCAAGCAATTTGGAACGAAAGTTTTGAAAAGGGATTTGAAATTTCATGGTCAAAACATATTTCCAGATAAAAGCAAGTGTTGTGACTAGAACCAGGGAAATGAGAGCTTCACAATGATATCAAAGTTTTGAAGAATTGATGGAGAAATCTACCTATTAAAGTTGAGTTGCAGAGCTCTGAAATTAGACTTCTATGGAGCAATATAGGTAACGATTCTTGAAGGTAATTATATGGTTAGCTTCAGGGAAGATCAATGAAGGTGAATTGACAAAAAAATGGATTGAAAAAGGCTTGAACACAATTTCGAAGTTACAGAAAAATGATTTATGGAGCAAGTTTGGCAGGGTGGTTTTGGTTGTTCAAGCTTGAGAAAATGAATGAGGGATGACCCTCTATTTATAGGGAATCAAATGGAATGTTCAAGCGTGTGAAATGATGAAGTTTGGAGGGAAATCGTGTGAAGTTGTAAACAAGAAAAGTGTGACTTCTACTTTGATCAAAACTCATCAAAAACATGCATTTTGCTATGCTAATCACTTCTGGAAGTTCACTAAACATGTTTAGAAGCAAAAATGCGTAGAAACAAAGTGTTTAGAAGCTAAATCAATGATTTCTAATTCTGACTTTTGAAGAAACTTCAATTTTAAGTTACCAAGTTCAAATCAATGGTATTCTCAGCTCAAGGGATCTTAGGGCATGATTCTTGATGCTTTATAAATATGAGGTTACAAGCTTTGAAATGGAAAAAGAATGGAATCAAATGGATGTTTGAGATGAAAGTTACAATGAGTCAAAGTTGGAAAAAAGAATTTGACCTTCCATACTTAGAAATATTTCAAGTTTTTCTTCAAAAGTGACCAATAATGATTTACATTCAAACATGGCCTTCCACTTGGAATTTGCTCTTGACCAAAAATGATGGCATGAAATAGAACTATTGAATCACATTTTGAAACTTGTACCATTCAAAATCTCCAAAAATTGAGAGAGTTATAAATTGTTGAAGTTGGCAAAAAATCATGAAATGACCTATAATCTTTTGTATCCTTAGGGCATCTTACATCCATTTTCTCACTTTGAACATAAAATGAGGAATAAATTTCACATCCTCAAGATCATTTTGGAAAAGAGTGGGCTCAAGGTGATAAAAATTTACCAAATTATGATAATTTGAAATCACACATGGGAAATTGGGGGTTCATCTGGAGGACTTGTAATCTTTCTTCAACATTAGGTTTCTTCCATATGAAAAATCCTTGAAACTTTTGAAGTGATTTGTTAATAACCCTTTGAAGAGAAGGATGTTTTTGTAATCACTCAAAAATACCTAAAGATGAGCAAGATATACTTCTTTGAAGTTCAAAACCCTAGCTCTTAGATCAAGAAAATGCTTTGAGGAACTTTGACAATTTTGAACAACCTTCTTGTACCAACACTTTTGCTTTGTAAATAGAAGTTGTTCAGGATGATAATGAGAACTCATAGAAACCAAAGCCACTTCCATATCTTGAGAATTGAGAGAAATATGCACTCGTGACCAATGGGAACAAGACCTTGTCCAACCATGACAACTTCTTCAATCAACCCGTTGTACTTTTGAATAAAGTTTGATAACTTTGAAATGTAGTGAACCAAAATAAACATTGCAATACCATTTCTTCCAAAACAACTTCAATGGTGAGGTTTGGATTTCTCAAGCTTTATTGAATAGGGCATGGAAATAAACTCATGAACCCATGAATCAACTTGTTAAGCCACATTGCCTTTACCTACATTGTTAACAAGTAACACAAACCAACATTGCATTTTATTAATTAAAAGAAAAGTCAAAACAAAACATGAATGATTACAAAATAAAAACAAGTCAAGGTGCTTGGTGATTCCTCAAAGAGCAAAGCTAAAGATAGGGAGGAGAACCAAAAACCCTAATGTGATATTGTTGTGATTGAATCAATATGGTATATGAAGGGATCTTAGGGGCAAAAATTTGGGTACAACACCTAGTATTTTGAGAGATCCAATCATGAAACTCCATCATGCCACGCAGACGGTCATAATTTTCAAACCACCGCCCATGGCGATTTCCACCGTCTTCTCTGATGAGAAGATTTTTGAAACCTGTGAAATACATAAATTCAAAGCAGACAAAACATGTTATCCCCCTTAAAATTTCCTTCTGAGTTTGAATATGGGGTGCGTTTTGGCTAAAAGTCCTTGTATCACGAGTTTCGAATAAGAAACCTTAGCACGGTTCAACAATGGTAAACCAAGATTTGAACGTTACAACCTCCATGTAATGACTGCAACCTGCTCTAAACATTTATATAAACTGATCTTGATGGTTATAAATATTCAACATTGCATAGAATTAAAAATGCGCCTAATGGAAAAAATTGCAATCAGAGATGATGAACATGATCATTTCAGGCATGGGAAACCATTGAAAATCAATTGTACTTACTCTGTATAAGTGTTCAGGAAGTGATAAGAGTGCTTGGTTCTTCTCAAATGTGACTAGAAATTGCTACACAAAATTGCAAGTTTTCTTTGAAAAAAATTTAGTTTTGAAACCCTTCTTCTTATGGTAGCTGCGCCTGCCTTTTGCATATGATGATGTTCTCTATTTATAGACTTGTGGAATTAGGTCAACAAACTTGGTAAACAATCTTGTGTGATCAAAGCATGATTTGTTTCCAAGAATGATTTCAAATACTTTCCAAAATTTGAAGATTCATTTCCAAAATAGATCCACACGGTTTATAGCATTAGTTGGCAAGGGTTTAGGCTTTTGATTTGAGCCAACATGAATATCCATGCGTCTATTACCTTTTACTTGTATTTTATTATATTTATTTTGAATTTAACTGAGTAAAAATCCAAATAAACATAAATAAAAATTAAGGTAAGGTAAGAGTGAATTTAGGATTCCTCTAATACATCATGAACATGTTTAGACCTTAAAACTTAGGTGCATAGTCCAAAAATTTCAAGTTTGCTCAAAATGAACTTCATGCATTTCTTCAAAATTTCCCAACTTGCAATGGTCATAACTCTCTCAATTTTCATCTTTTAAAGATGATCATGGACTTTTTGAAAAGCTCAAGATACCTTATGCAATTTATCTTTTGATCATTTTTGCATTTTGGAGAGTTTATCTTGATGTAAGTTGCGTTGACAAAAAGTGTCTTTTTGTTGACTTTTGAAATGACCTATAATGTATGGGCTTATATCTCTAAAATGAAGCACTTTTTGGACATGAGCGTACACATACAAAGTTGTAGAGAATTGAATTTCCTTCAAAATGGGCTTTGGTTTGGGAAAATTTGATGAAACATGTGAAAGTTATGCTTGGTCAAAGTTTATTTGACTTCTCGTAAGGAAACCCTAATTTGGAAATGTTTTACTTTTGATGATTTGAGGGATTTCCTTAAGGAATCATGATCAACCCTTGATCAAATGATGAATATCACTTCAAAATATTAATGTTGACTAAAAACCTTGAAGTTTGACTGTATATTGACCATAGTTGACTTTTTACCCAATATAGTTAATTTTCAATCACCAGAGCTATTGATTGAGAAATCTTGTGATGCAAGGCTTGAAACTTGACATGAAAATTCTTGAATACCTATGGAGGACCATGGAAACCACTAGAGACCTTTGCAAGCCAAACTTCCTTGAAAAACACAAAAGCCTAGTTGTGGATCCATTGCTTAGGAGGAGAATTTGTCTAATCAATTCTTTAGCCACCTTAAGCATTTAAGGACCTTTTGAGAATGTCTTGAAGAAAATGGGAAGGAAACCTTTGGGGTACAACAGATGCCCCTGTTCAATATTCTTAAACATGAAGAGTTAGATTGACATGTAATCATTTGTGACTTGAAGGTAGAAGATGATTGAACAATTAAGTGCCCAGAAATTTGCACTCGCACATGCACCAAGTAACATTGTTGGTTGATTATACCGGGAATGGACTTAAAGATGCAATTTGGAGAGGTGACAGAGAATCGTTAGAGATGGGCTTATAGATGCCATCCAGGATAACTGTTGATAATAAAATCAGACTAAGTCTACGCCCGACTTTGTCCAAAAGAATAATCAGAATAAATCTATGCTCAATTTTATCTGAACCAGAAGATGTCTATGGCCGACTTCAACTAGGAGAGGTACCGAAAAGAGCCTACGCCTGAGTTTTCCAAAAAGAGAAACAAAAATAAATCTACGTCTGATTTCATCCAAACTAGAAGATGTATACGCCCTAGTTCAACTATTAAAGGTGCCAGAAAGAGTCTACATCTGAATTTTTCTAAAAAGAGCATCATAAAGAAATCTACGCACGATTTCATCTGAACTAGAAGATGTCTACGCCCGACTTCAACTAGTAAAGGTGTCAGAAAGAGTCTAGGTATGACTTTTCCAAAAAGAGCATCATAAAGAAATCTACGTCTGACTTCATCCCAACTAGAAGATGTCTATGCCCGACTTCAACTAGGAAATATGCTGGAAAGAGTCTACGTCTGACTTTTCCAAAAGGAGCATCAGAAAGAAATATATGTATGATTTTATTCGAACTAGAAGATGTCTACGCCCGACTTCAATTAGGAGAGGTACTTGAAAGAGTCTACGCCTGACTTTTCCAAAAAAATTAGAAAGAAATCTACGCCTTATTTCATCCAAACTAGAAGATATCTACGCCTGACTACAACTAGAAAAGGTACTAGAAAGAGTCTACGTCTGACTCTTTCCAAAAGAGCATCAGAAAGAAATCTAAGCCTGATTTCATCCGAACTAGAAGATGTCTACGCTCAACTTCAACTAGAAAAGGTACAAGAAAGAGTCTACATCCGACTTTTTCAAAAATAGCATTAGAAAGAAATCTACGCCTGATTTCATCCGAACAAGAAGATGTCTACGCTTGACTTCAACTAGAAGGGGTACCAGAAAGAGTCTACATCTGACTTTTTCCAAAAAAAGTGCATCACAAAGAAATCTACGCCTGATTTCATCCGAACTAGAAGATGTCTACGCCCGACTTCCACTAGGAGAGGTTCTCTTTTAGCATGACCTTCTGGGGAAAGTGTTTAAGTAGGTATTTGTTAGATATAGCCTCTAAGGAACCTGCTTGTAGATTTTTACCTTAAAAGATAAAGAGTTAATTGTATGCAATTTCATGATGTATGAAATGCATTACGTAATGATATTCTCAAAATAAATGAGAGTGTGTTGTATGCATTTTGTGATCGGTGGATCTGGAACTGACTGTTTAACGCTGGTTCACGAAATGTCGCGGAAGCAAGAGTCGCCACCATCTTTTATTTTCTCCAAATGGAAAGGACAAAAGCACAGAAAAATTCCTTAAAGAGATTGCTCTCAGTTCGGGAGGTAGGTTATAGAAAGGGAAGGTGTTAGCACCCTTTCTATCCATGGTTATCCATGGGCTCTTAGATACTTGCTCATTGTGTTTTCAAAAATGGTTTGTTTGCTTTTCAAATGTGGGTTTTAAAAAAGTTTCTTTGAAAATTCCAGTTCGACTCTTGTATCTGTCCTCAAGAGTGTTTGAAAAATTGCTTTCGAAAGCTTTTTGAAAAGGTGTCGGTGTGAAAAGTATTTTTGATTTGTTTGAAATTTAGAGCAAGTATCTAGAGTCGTCTACCTACCCTAAGGAATTCGTCTGTGTAGATGTCCTTTAAAGTAGTGCCATCCCACCATTGAGAGGTAGGTAGCACCACCGTTGGAGGTGTTCGGGTCAATTCGAGGTTCGGGACATGGTGATCACCAGAGCAATGGGAAGACACCTTAGAAGCTACCCTCATGCCAGGTTCCCGGATCATGAGGACTTACTAAGACATCCTCTACTCGACGATCACCTTTCGAGGCAAGGCAACAGTGAGGCGTACCCTAGGGGTGGTGTGTGCGATTCGTGTGTCGTTTTCATTTGCATTTGTCTTGTCATGTTTATTGGTGTTCTACGCTTGATTTTATTTTAAGTCCATACATTCTTTCATGCTTATTTAACAGTTTAATATTTGCGGGAAAATAAATCTAAACTATTACAAATGGCGCGGGTCCACATCGCCAAAATTAAACCGGACCCGATTTGACAGAAGATAAATAAAGTAAAAGAAAGTGCGAAAAGTTTAATTGTCCGAGTTACAGGGCTTTGGGAGAGATACATAATTATTTGAGCGAAATAAATAAATACGCGAAATAAAGGAATTAAAAACATGGGCGTTGGACCCTTTTGCAAAAATTAAAGTTAATGAGGAATAAAAATTAAATGTTTTTGGTATTTTTGTGTTTTTTATGATTTAATGGAAAAAGAATTAATAAAAACTAAAATTGAACGTTAAACCTAGTTCTAATTATTTTTTTAAGTTATTAAGAAAATATTAAAAT
Organism: Vicia faba; assembly: GCA_948472305.1. Classification (NCBI taxonomy): domain Eukaryota; kingdom Viridiplantae; phylum Streptophyta; class Magnoliopsida; order Fabales; family Fabaceae; genus Vicia; species Vicia faba. Next base: position 1,308,373,573 of record OX451736.1, on the reverse strand, counting down.
TTAACCTAAATTAAACCTAAGTTTTTTATATACAATTTAATTATGAAAATAATAAATAAATAAATAATATGATAAAAAAGGAAAAAATTAAAAGGAATAAAAAGTTATTAAACCTAATTCTATATTTTTGGATTTTTAGTTATAAAAAAAGAATTAAAATTAAAACCTATTTAATACTAAATATTTACATGCAATTTATTTATGAAAATAATTAAATAAATAAATATTATATTTTGCCTTTTCTGTTTTTTGTGCATTTTATAATTTGTAAAGAAAAAAATAATTAATTAAAACAACTAAAGAAAAATATAATAGTAATTAAAAATAAAATAAGAAAAAGTATGGAGAAGGCAAACCAGGGGGGGTTCAGGCCCCAAAGTGGAGGTTAAATTAGAATTCTGGCCCAATTAAGCATGGCCTTCTTTGACTTTTCGCTAGCATGCTTCAGCGTTGACTCACGTTTATGGTGCTCTTCAATCCCAGCCTTTGATTTGGATGCTCTTGGATGCGTGTATGTTTGATTATTGAGGATACATGGTGTGCCTTAAGGTTATGCCTGCATAGGAATTGCAATGGAAAAATAATAGTGAAATTATACTGACCTGGGATTCGAACCCAGGTCATGAGGATTAACACCCACTAACTTTACCACTGAAGCACTCAACGCATTTTGTTTATTAAATAATATACAAATAACATAAAGCAAAAGCGTTGGTGAATGGATTTCCAGCGCGAAAACTTAAATGGACTAATCGTTGGCCGCCACCGCACCATCTTCTTCGCTGGGAATTCCCTGAAACTATTCAACAAACATTTAACGGGGGTTTTGAACCCCCTCAAAATATGCCAATTCCATTAATAGCGATTAGGCCCTGAAGGCTCATAAATTGAGCGCGAGCTTCTAAATCTCTTCGTTCCAACCTGCAGATTTCATCCATGGCATTGTTATGTCTTAATTTTACCTTATGGCAAAACGCCCAATTTCAAGCTTTACAAACCCTAGAATTTGATAATGGTGGATTCACGCGTGGGGCATAAAAATACAATTCGATATGTTAGTTAGCTTCAGAATTGAACATAGAACACAAATTAAACATCAAAAATTGGAAAAGGCGCATGAATCATGATGCAAGAAAAACGATAAACTTTATGTACAGGGCACCGGTATTCTCACGTTTCTTGATGTCAAAATCTTTGGTTTTGATCCAAATCTCTTCCTTTAATCCTCAGCAAGCTAATGGAATTGGTATTGAGGCTTGAATCGCTTTGTAAGTCAGTTTTCAGTATTGACTTTTTTGGAGAAATTTCCAAGTTTGTGATGTATTCTTGAGCGCAGCTTTTTGTCCTTCAGCATTAGGTTTGTATTCCTGGTTATGTAGTGAGCATATTAGGTTAAGAAAATTGGCCAAGATCTCTTGCAATCATTGATTTGGATATTTGATTTTTTTAAGGATCCTTTTGAATCTTTTTCATGTGTATTTTTCTCAATCATGCTCAAATTGAACCAAATCTTTCCATGTTGGGATCTGCACGAATTATAGAGGCTAAAGCATGCATGAAAAGATTTATTAGGTCAAAGTAGATATTTTTCATATATTTAAATGATTTAAATGAATTAATATTAATATAAATTCAAATAAATAAATAAAAAATGAGAAAATACTTACCTTTGGGCCAGGTGGTCGTGCATATGCTTGGAATGATGAATCATGGAAGAAAAATGGGCCCATTAGCAAATTTAGGTCATTTGAAGTAAAGTTGACTTTTCAAAATTCCCAAAAATTTCCCAACTTCCACAAGGCATAACTTGCTCAATTTTTAAGCTTTTCTCATGTTCTTGGACATTTTGGAAAGGTCTTTGAGTCCTCTAACTAATGCCTTTGGTACCATGTCATTTTGATTTACCAATCTCAAGTTATGGCCTTTGACTTAAAGTCCCTTTTTGTTGACTTTTGAAAATGACCTATAATGTTGAAATTGATAACTTTTTGTGAGAGCATTTCTTGGACTTGAAGTATGAAGATGAGTTGTAGCAAATGTCTTTCTCTTCAAAATGAGCTTTGGATGGAATTTTTCTGATAATCCATGTGAAAGTTATGCCCTGGTCAATTTCAGTTGACTTTTTCAGCTGTCCAAATATAGTAACTTTTGCATCTTGATGACTTTCTGAGCCAAATTTTGAGAATCATGATCAAGCATTGATCAAATGATGTTTGTGGCTTCAAAATGATATGTTGACCAAAAATTTGAACTTTTGACTGTCAAATGACCATTTTGCCCCTACAGTTGACTGTAGTGCAATTTAGGGTTTTGACTGTGCAATTTTGAGCTGAATGCCTTGAAACTTGATATGAGGATGCTTGACCATCTTTGTAGGCATGTGAGACTTGATTGGGCCTTTGAACACTCCATTTTCTTGATCAGCACATAAACCCTAGTTTTGACTGTATAGGAGATAGTTGCACTGTGCAAACCTTGGGGAATTTTGTGACTTGGCTTGGCAATTTCTTGAAGAATATGGGAGGGCAAATTTTGGGGTACAACAGTTGCCCCTGTTCAATCTTCTTAGACCTGAGGATGCAGATTGGCTGACGTGCCTTTCGTAATCCGAGGGTAGAAGATGATTGAACACTAGAGTGCCCAGAAATTTGCGCTCACATGTTGGCAGTGTGATGGGGGAATGGGCTTATAGATGCCATTTGGAGATTGCTGGATAGGATGATGGGCTTATAGATGACATCTGGATGTTGATCGCGTAGGAGATTCCTTAGCGAGAACCTGCATACCTGCAAAAGAAAAATGAGTACCTGACACGTTGCAGGAGCTGATTTTAGATGCTTGGTATAGATGTGTCCTGACTGGTTACAGGAGCTGAGTCTGGAGCTTCAAACAGCGATGAATGAACCCGGGATGGTTACTGCCTTAGCATGAATGGTAAGAGAACCTTGGGTGATTTTAACTTCAACAACGCTCGTTGAGAAAAATCTTGGCGGGAATTACCATCTTTGCAGTATCGGAACGAGAACCATAGGCTATTATAATCTGAAAGGGAATCACCTCACTCGCCTTCGGAGAGGGAATCATAAGAAAAGGAATTGTCACCTCACACACCGTCGGAGAGGGAACCATAAGAGACTATCACCTCACACTCATCGTCGGAGAGGGAAACATCTTGAACAAGGAATTACCACCTCACGCACTTGCCGGAGAGGGGACCATAAGACTATCACCTCACACTCATCGTCGGAGAGGGAAACATCTGAAGAAGGAATTACCACCTCACGCACTTGCCGGAGAGGGGACCATAAGAGACTATCACCTCACACTCATCGTCAGAGAGGGAAACATCTGAAGAAGGAATTACCACCTCACGCACTTGCCGGAGAGGGGACCATAAGAGACTATCACCTCACACTCATCGTCGGAGAGGGAAACATCTGAAGAAGGAATTACCACCTCACGCACTTGCCGGAGAGGGGACCATAAGAGACTATCACCTCACACTCATCGTCGGAGAGGGAAACATCTGAAGAAGGAATTACCACCTCACGCACTTGCCGGAGAGGGGACCATAAGAGACTATCACCTCACACTCATCGTCAGAGAGGGAAACATATGAAGAAGGAATTACCACCTCACGCACTTGCCGGAGAGGGGACCATAGGGAGATTATCACCTCACACTCATCGTCGGAGAGGGAACCACAACTTCTGCTGAGTCTTTATCAGAAAAATCTGTTGGGAGCCGATTTAGCTGGACTAGAGAAGGCTTTGAAATATGTTTGAGCATTTTAACCGCGTCTTTCCTGAAAGGTAAAGGTCAGTCATATGCAATGCATGATATGGATCAAGCAATGATGTTCTCAACATAAATGAGATTTGTATGATATGATGCGTCTATGCATGCTATAATGGTGTATGTGATGTTTTATGAATATGTTTTTCATCTAAGAAAGTAAACTTTTTGAAGGGTGCCAGGAAGTCATATCCCGGGCTGATGTTGAAGAATAGATTTCTCTTCCGTTGGGGATGATAGTTGCAAGAATACCGGTAGGAGAAGATGACTCTGTTGCGAAATAAACTTGGCGAATGGAAGATTCTGCGGGGAGAAAAGATACTCTAGCGACCATGCTGGGAAGCAATACTCTGTGGGAAGAGGGATGCCTTGCTGAAATGTTGATGACTTGCTGAGGATACCCTTGTTGTTGGAAGTACTGACAGACTTCGCTGGGATAAGAAGACTTCGTTGACGACGATCTTTCCATGGCTTTTGGCTGAGGATAACCCAGTTATATCCTATTGAGGAAATAACTCTTTGAATAAAGCCGGGCGACACGTTCGTGCTCTGCGAGGGGATAAGCTTCCAGAATTTACTGGGGATAAGCTTACTGCTTGGGGGAAGATGGACTCCAACTTTCCTTGGGAAACTGGATTGGACTCTTTTTGGGGAAGCTTTGATATGCTGAGGAAGTGATTCCTTTGAATATTGCGATACCGCCGGGGAACAATCTTTAGGCCAAGACTGTCGGGGATGCTTGTTAAGAATATATATATGCTGCTGCTGGGGGAGTATTGAGATCTACTGGAGGATACTCAATTTCCTTGAGATTTGTTAGCTCTGCTTGGAGAAGAATGCACTTTTGTTGAACCACTCTCTGGGGAATTAAGATGTACTTGGCCGTGTTCTTTAGCTGAACCTACCTTGATACCTTGGAGGATAGAACAATTAGACTGCTCAGACAACTCTTTATTGCCCCTGTTTCTAGTGTCACCTGCAATTAATTCCTTTGTTTCGTATGCAAATATTTATGAGTTAGCAAATTATTGTCAATGCATATATCACAAATTGAACCTTGGACGTTCTTCGCAAAACAAAACAGGAAAAGAAAAATACTTGGCACGTTTAACTGAAAATATTTTTGTATTGATTTTTGAATGGCCTGAATAGGCGTTTTGTGTACAAGAGGCTGGCGTCCTAGTAAGAGGTACGCCGCCGAACAAAAGAGTTTATACAAATTTGTACAAAAGAAAGTAAAACAGCTGTGTGAAGTGAATGATCCCACTGGGTTTCAACTCTGCTATTGCCTTTATAACTCCGAGCGTCTCATCACTTGATGACCTTGGTTGAAGGTGAAGTTGACTGACCGATGCCGTCTGAACTTGATGTAGATACCGGATTCTGGATGCAAAGTGATCCAATGAGACATAGTATTACGCTTTTATCCCTAATTTTTGCCTGGACCGCCCTTTCGGGTTTTCAGTCCACCGGGATACCCATTTTTGCCCAAGCCGCCTTTTCAGGTTTTCGACTTGCCGGGTGTACAGATTTTTTTCATTTTCATCCCTTCATTTTGCCCGAACCCTTTTGGTTCGACGGGAAGCCCTAATTTTTGCCTAGGCATGTCAGCCTAGCGGGTCTTTTTTCATGCGTAGTATCTTTTAACTATGTCTGCATTGGCGGGGTGAGGAAGGTCGTCACCATCCATGTTGGTTAATATCATTGCTCCTCCTGAGAACACATGCTTAACCACAAATGGCCCTTCGTATGTAGGGGTCCATTTGCCCCTTGGATCATTCTGAGGAAGGATGATTCGCTTGATTACCAGATCCCCAACTTGATATTCCTGTGGTCTGACCTTTTTGTTAAATGCCTTGATCATTCGTTTCTGATACGTCTGACCATGAAAGATAGCAGCAAGTCTCTTTTCGTCAATGAGGTTGAGTTGATCAAGTCGTGTCTGGATCCAATCATCTTCGTTCAGATCTGCATCCTTCATTATCCGGAGAGAGGGTATTTGCACTTCGATTGGCAAGACTGCCTCCATGCCATAAACCAGAGAGAAAGGAGTTGCCCCGGTTGACGTCCTAGCTGAGGTACGGTACCCATGCAGAGCGAACGGTAACATCTCGTGCCAATCTTTATAAGTCACTGTCATCTTCTGCACGATTTTCTTGATGTTCTTATTTGCTGCTTCTACAGCCCCATTCATCTTCGGTCTGTAAGGAGAAGAATTGTGGTGCTGTATTTTGAACTGTTCGCAGAGCTCAGCGATCATCTTGTTGTTTAGATTGGTACCGTTGTCTGTAATAATTCGCTCAGGGACGCCGTATCGACAGATCAGATTATGTCGAATGAACCGTGCCACAACAGTTTTGGTTACCGTAGCATAGGATGCTGCCTCAACCCACTTCGTAAAATAATCAATCGCCACTAGGATGAAGCGATGTCCATTAGATGCCGTAGGTTTTATCTCGCCGATCATGTCTATGCCCCACATTGCAAACGGCCAAGGCGCAGTCAGAACATTCAGGGGAACCGGAGGAACATGCACCTTGTCTGCATAAATCTGGCACTTGTGGCATGTCCTGGAATGTTGGTAACAGTCAGCTTCCATTGTGGACCAGTAGTATCCTGCCCGTAGGATTTTCTTAGCCATAGTGTGTCCACTGGAATGTGTACCAAAGGTCCCTTCGTGTAGCTCTTCCATGATCCTTTCTGCTTCAATCTTATCCACACAACGCAGTAGGGTTGAATCATGGTTTCTCTTGTACAAGATGCCGTTGCTAAGGAAGAATTTGGCTGCGAACCTCCTCAGGAATTTCTTATCATTGACAGAGGCACCTTCAGGGTATTCCTGAGCTTCCAGATATCTCTTCACTTCGTGGTACCAAGGCTTCTCAGTCACCAATTCAGTTTCGAGATCACAACAGTATGCCGGTTCGTCCAGTTTCCAGATGATGATCCGGGGAGCCTCATTATCCCATTTGACCTTGAACATTGAAGACATTGTAGCTAACGCGTCCGCTAACTGATTCTCTTCTCTTGGAAAGTGCTCAAAGGTTATCTCTATGAAGTGGGGAATCAGGGTCAACACACATTCTTTGTAAGGAATCAAGTTTGGATGTTTCGTATCCCACTCTCCTTTGATCTGATTGATCACCAGAGCGGAATCTCCGAAGACACTTAGAAATTTGATCCTTAGGTCGATCGCAGCTTGAAGACCCATGATACACGCTTCATACTCCGCCATGTTGTTGGTACAGTTGAAACACAGCCGGGCAGTGAGTGGAGTATGAGTACCTTGTGGAGATATGATTATGGCACCGATACCGTTTCCCAAAGCATTAGAAGCTCCGTCAAAGTGCATAGACCATCGGGATCCTGGCTCAGGTCCTTCATCCGGTCCAGGTACTTCACAATCAGTTACTATCATGATGCTTTCATCCGGAAACTCGAAGTTCATTGATTGATAATCATCTACAGCTTGATGTGCTAGGTGGTCTGCCAATACACTTCCCTTGATGGCTTTCTGGGTTGTGTACTGAATGTCGTATTCCGTCAAGATCATTTGCCATCTTGCAATTCTCCCAGACAGAGCAGGCTTTTCGAATATGTACTTTATAGGATCCATTTTTGAGATCAACAAAGTAGTGTGAGTCAGCATATACTGTCTCAGCCGGCGAGCAGCCCATACCAAAGCGCAGCAAGTTTTCTCAAGCAGTGAGTATCGGGTCTCACAGTCGGTAAACTTTTTGCTAAGGTAATAAATGGCATGCTCTTTTCGGCCAGACTCGTCATGCTGCCCCAGCACACACCCCATTGAGTTGTCGAGCACTGTCAGATATAATATCAGAGGTCTCCCTTCAACCGGTGGCCTAAGGATAGGTGGTTCTTGGAGATACTCTTTGATTTTGTCGAAGGCAGACTGACATTCATTGTTCCAACGTACTACCTGATCTTTCTTCAGCAGCTTGAAGATTGGCTCACAGGTAGCAGTCAGATGTGAGATGAAGCGAGCAATGTAATTCAGGCGTCCTAAAAAGCCTCTGACTTCCTTCTCTGTCTTAGGAACTGGCATCTCTTGAATAGCTTTGACCTTAGCGGGGTCCACTTGAATACCTTTATCACTGACCACGAAGCCTAGCAACTTCCCAGATCTTACCCCGAAGGTGCACTTGTTCGGGTTTAGTCTCAGCTTGTACAGTTTCAACCGGTCAAACAACTTCTGCAGATGATCTAGATGCTCTTCCTCAGTCTGGGACCTAGCGATCATGTCGTCCACATACACTTCTATCTCGTGATGGATCATGTCATAAAATAAGGCAACCATGGCACGTTGGTAGGTTGCCCCAGCGTTCTTTAATCCAAATGGCATGACCTTGTAGCAGAAGGTGCCCCACTGAGTAACAAATGTAGTCTTTTCCATGTCTTCAGGTGCCATCTTGATCTGATTGTAGCCTGAAAAGCCATCCATGAAAGAGAACACTTTGTGCTGAGCTGTATTATCAACAAGGACATCAATGTGAGGTAAGGGGAAATCATCTTTGGGGCTGGCCCTGTTCAGATCCCTGTAGTCGACACACATTCTGACCTTACCGTCCTTCTTTGGTACCGGCACCACATTAGCAACCCACTGCGGGTAAGAAGTTACTGCAAGGAACCCGGCATCAAACTGTTTCATGACCTCGGCTTTAATTTTCTCGGACATCTTTGGACGCATCCGACGGACCTTTTGCTTAACTGGAGGGCAGTCTTCCTTAGTCGGCAAGTGATGGACAACAATATCGGTATCCAACCCGGGCATGTCTTCGTAGGACCAGGCAAAGATCTCCATATAATCATGTAACATCTTGGTTAACCGTTGCTTCACGCTGAGCTCTAGGTTGGCACCAATCTTTACCTCTTTCCGGTCCGCTTCAGTACCCAAGTTTATGATTTCCACTGGCTCTTCATGGGGTTGAATTGCCCTCTCTTCCTGAAGCAACAGTCTTGCAAGCTCGCCAGGCACTTCGCAATCATCTTCACCTTCGTCTTCGGCTAAGTTGATCGGATTTTCGAAGTCATAATTGGCAGTAGCAGAGTTGTTGTCAGTGAGATCCAGAGTGGATTGGAACCTGTATGAGTGAGTGTGTGTGTAAATACAGCTGTTTTGAAAATTATGTAAAGGAAAGGAAGACAGAAAAAGAACACAATATTTGCAATGCGAAAAACGTCCAAGATTTTCATTCATGATATATGAATTGACAGTTTGTATGCCCTCACAAATAGAACCACGGTGCCTCGGGTAAGACACCGGGCCATGGAGTTTATCATTGTTTATTACAAAATATCAAAACAAAGAAATTTATTACTTAGTAACAAAAGAAACAGGGAGATTGTCCTTTGCGCTCCAATTGTTAAGTCCTTCGTCAGTTGCCGGGTAGATCCAGCTATCAAACTCAGCTTCATCAACTTCCTCTTCATCCCCGATAGCATTAACTCCATGAGCAGGCAGGGGAGCTGTCACCACATTAGGCTTGTTAGATGCCTCAAACTGTACCTCCTTAGCGTCAATGAGGTCCTGTAGCTTGTTCTTTAGTGCCCAACAGTCATCGGTAGAGTGCCCCGGGCTTTTTGAATGGTAAGCACAACGAGCATTCGGGTTGTATTTGGGGGATGTTGTATTTGGGAACTTTGGAGCCTCCCTGACAGTCACTAAGTTGGTGGCTAGCAACTGTGGCAGAATCTGTGATAGGGTCATGCTTAACCGGGTAAACTCCCTCCGGGGTCTTTCAGCCCTTTGGGAATTGTTTGGCCGAGGAGCGGCAGCAGGCTTAGCAATCATCATCGCGCTGACAGATTGGCGGTGCTCAGGTCTCTCTGATTTTCTAGAACCATACACGGCACTAGACTCCTTTTTGAATGGTTTCTTTTCCGAACTAGATGATGCACCCTTCGCAATCTTCCCAGACTTCAGCCCAGCTTCAATCCTCTCTCCAGTCAAGATCAAATCGGTGAACCCAGCAGAAGAATTCCCAATGAGATGGTTGAAGAATGGCCCAGATAGGGTCCCCAAGAACATGTCAACCAGCTCCCGATCAGTCAATGGTGGCTGCACCCTGCCAGCCAGGTCTCTCCACTTCTGAGCGTACTCTTTAAAACCTTCGCTTGCACCTAACGCCATACCCTAGAGTTGGGTACGTGTGGGGGCAAGGTCGGCATTATATTGATACTGCTTATAGAAAGCAGTAGCCAACTCCTCCCAGTTACGAACTTTGGTCCCATCCAGCTGATAGAACCATTCAAGATGAGTCCCTGAAAGACTCTCCTGGAAGAAGTGGATCCATAAATTCTTATCCGCAGAGTACGGCTGAATTTTCCGAACATAGGACCTTAAATGCAGCTTGGGACAAGATGCCCCGTCATATTTGGAGAAGGATGGTGCTTTGAACTTATGCGGGATAATCACACCAGTCGACAAACCCAGATCTCCGAAATCCAGCCCAGGTGCCTGTTGCACCTCCATAGCCTTCAACCTGTCCTCCAGTTGCTTGTACCTGTCATATGCAGGAGGGTACTGCTCTTCATCAAAATCTGTCTCGTTGTCGGAGACGACCGGACTAGGAATCTTTACTTCTGCCTGAGAAGGACTCTTGCCAACAGAAGAACCAGCCTCTTCATGTTGCAGAGTATTGCCAAACCTTCGGCCCGAGTTGAACAGAATAGTTCTTCTCTTCTTCTTCTTCTTCTCCTTCTTCAGGAGCATAGCCTTCAGTTCTTCTTGGCCTTTAGCCAGACCCTTGATTAGTTCTTGAAACTGCGCATTCTGCGCCTGGAGAGCCTTGATTGATGTCTCGGTTGATGCAGATTCGGGATTCATGATGCTGAAATAAACAGCGAAGAACTGTAACCAACCTGAAAAGTGGAAAAACCTGCTATGCACATGATGTATGAAATGCGTATGCAATGCATTCAAGGGTTCGAAAGTTCAAATTTGTTGTAGACAAAAGGAACACACGTTATCATTAAAGAAATCATTGTTTAATACATCAAGGCCTCATGGGCAAAAGTACAAAAATCAAATCAATCCCAAAATACACTGCGCATCCTCTTCGGAGCTACGTAAGTGTTGAGATTCCTCTCCTCATGCAACAGGCGAGTGAGCTCCAGGACCTTCTTTTCACTGGCATGCAGATTAGTCTCAAGAGAATTCCTTTCTTCCTTAAGCTGGATCCAGCTCTTCTGCATCTCTTCCCAGGATGTGGGCATATCAGGGTGCTGAATAGTGTAGGACACTTCCCCTTCCAAGACAGGTTCTTTGATTACTGGGAGCATGTGAGGATAAGGCATCACTAACTTCTGAGAGCGGGCGCGTACCCATTTGAGATAAGGCTCCAAAGGGATGGAGTTCCTGTGCCCCAGTGTCTTGCTGTCTATCCTACTGGGCATCCTCCAAGCTCTGATAAATCTCTGGCGAAGTCCTTGAGTATCGTTGTCGAAGTCAAAGACTATGTCAGGAATTAACATGTCATGAGGACCATCCCTCCGAGCATAACCAAACTGTCTCCAAGCCAGGCATGGGCTATAAGTAATACCTCCTCTGATTCCGAGTAAAGGAACATTAGGGTACTCCCCGCAACGATCAATGATAGTGACATCTTCTCTGGACCTAGGGCACCAATGTATATCTGCATGTGTAAGAGTCATCAACCGTTGTGACCATCTCAAACCCCGCTCATTCTTCAAGACAGATTGTGGAAGGTGCGAAATAAACCACCTTCCCAGGAGAGGAGTGCAACACATAAGGACACCTCTTTTTCTCATGGTTCGAGTGTAACATGAGTGAAGGATGTCCCCCAGCAACGTAGGTATAGGATTCCTGGACATAAAGATCTGGACAGCACTGATATCAATAAGCTGATCTGGGTTAGGAAACAACACCAAACCATAAACAAGGAGGGCCACAACCTCTTCAAAAGCTTGCAAGTCAAGGGAGTTCCAACATTCAAGGGCCTTTTCAAACAGAAACCTGGCTAGGAACCCTTTGATACCACTTCTAACTTCCCAATGTCCCTTGAGGTCAGATAACTGTAGGTGCAAGGCTTTAGCAATCTCTTCAAGCTTAGGTTCCTTTTCTGTACCGTTGAAGGGTAGCTGATCAAGGATAGGGATCTTCAGGAGCCGGGAGAACTCCTCCAATGTAGGTACCAACTGATAGTCCAAGAAGGTGAAACAGTGGTGCAGAGGGTCAAAGAACTGGAACAGGACCTTAATCATATCTTCCTCAATGTTGGTGTTGACCAAGCTGATGAGGTTTCCATGCCTTTCACTGAATGAAGAGTTCTCGGGAATCCTGGATATAAGCTCCTTAAGCTGAGGAGGTACCCTTACAAGACTGACCTGAATTGTCTTTCTACGAACAGTTTCCATGTCCTACAAAACAAGAACAAAGATGAAAATTCGAACCCCTGAAATGGTTAGTCAATGCATATGATGCGGGATGATGTCATGATGCTATGATTAAATACACCACAGACATTTACAAAGACAAACATGTAAGGCACACAAGGCACACAAGACAAGCCCTTAAGGTTTAAGGCCAGCATGGGGTCTGGGTAGTACCCTCTTGAAGTTGGTGGGTTCAACCTGTCTAATCAAAGTAACCGGGTTCTAAGGTTCCCAATATCACGGGATTGCTTTCATTGTTCATCGTTTCGATTTAGCCACTGAACTGGCGACCGAAATATCCCAGGAAAGCAACCCTCAATTGAGTGTAGTATCGAGTATCAACCAACCTCGGACTGCACCAAAGTCAGTTATCTCACTACCCTAAAGAGGCCAAGATAGTTCAATTAAGGTTCCTAAGGTCTGTTGATGCTTCATGACACCATGCGGAGGCCCCGTACTCTCCTTGACTGAACTCAAGGGTTACCGGTACACACCAAAGTGCCACATCAACGTAGCAGACAGTTTCAACCATGTCGGTATACCCCGCACAGTTCCCTCACAGCCTTGTTGCTACTTTCTAAGAAAGGTATCCCCAGATCCGGGTTAGGATCTATAGAACTCCCAAGCAACCCACAATAATAAAGCAAGCAATGAAGACAATTGAAAACATAGTTATGACCTAGCCCTAAGGTACACCTCACTTTAAGTTTGTCCCCAGCAGAGTCGCCAGTTCTGTGATCGGTGGATCTGGAACTGACTGTTTAACGCTGGTTCGCGAAATGTCGCGGAAGCAAGAGTCGCCACCGTCTTTTATTTTCTCCAAATGGAAAGGACAAAAGCACAGAAAAATTCCTTAAAGAGATTGCTCTCAGTTCGGGAGGTAGGTTATAGAAAGGGAAGGTGTTAGCACCCTTTCTATCCATGGTTATCCATGGGCTCTTAGATACTCGCTCATTGTGTTTTCAAAAATGGTTTGTTTGCTTTTCAAATGTGGGTTTTAAAAAAGTTTCTTTGAAAATTCCAGTTCGACTCTTGTATCTGTCCTCAAGAGTGTTTGAAAAATTGCTTTCGAAAGCTTTTTGAAAAGGTGTCGGTGTGAAAAGTATTTTTGATTTGTTTGAAATTTAGAGCAAGTATCTAGAGTCGTCTACCTACCCTAAGGAATTCGTCTGTGTAGATGTCCTTTAAAGTAGTGCCATCCCACCATTGAGAGGTAGGTAGCACCACCGTTGGAGGTGTTCGGGTCAATTCGAGGTTCGAGACATGGTGATCACCAGAGCAATGGGAAGACACCTTAGAAGCTACCCTCATGCCAGGTTCCCGGATCATGAGGACTTACTAAGACATCCTCTACTCGACGATCACCTTTCGAGGCAAGGCAACAGTGAGGCGTACCCTAGGGGTGGTGTGTGCGATTCGTGTGTCGTTTTCATTTGCATTTGTCTTGTCATGTTTATTGGTGTTCTACGCTTGATTTTATTTTAAGTCCATACATTCTTTCATGCTTATTTAACAGTTTAATATTTGCGGGAAAATAAATCTAAACTATTACAAATGGCGCGGGTCCACATCGCCAAAATTAAACCGGACCCGATTTGACAGAAGATAAATAAAGTAAAAGAAAGTGCAAAAAGTTTAATTGTCCGAGTTACAGGGCTTTGGGAGAGATACATAATTATTTGAGCGAAATAAATAAATACGCGAAATAAAGGAATTAAAAACATGGGCGTTGGACCCTTTTGCAAAAATTAAAGTTAATGAGGAATAAAAATAAAAATTAAATGTTTTTGGTATTTTTGTGTTTTTTATGATTTAATGGAAAAAGAATTAATAAAAACTAAAATTGAACGTTAAACCTAGTTCTAATTATTTTTTTAAGTTATTAAGAAAATATTAAAATTTAACCTAAATTAAACCTAAGTTTTTTATATACAATTTAATTATGAAAATAATAAATAAATAAATAATATGATAAAAAAGGAAAAAATTAAAAGGAATAAAAAGTTATTAAACCTAATTCTATATTTTTGGATTTTTAGTTATAAAAAAAGAATTAAAATTAAAACCTATTTAATACTAAATATTTACATGCAATTTATTTATGAAAATAATTAAATAAATAAATATTATATTTTGCCTTTTCTGTTTTTTGTGCATTTTATAATTTGTAAAGAAAAAAATAATTAATTAAAACAACTAAAGAAAAATATAATAGTAATTAAAAATAAAATAAGAAAAAGTATGGAGAAGGCAAACCAGGGGGGGGTTCAGGCCCCAAAGTGGAGGTTAAATTAGAATTCTGGCCCAATTAAGCATGGCCTTCTTTGACTTTTCGCTAGCATGCTTCAGCGTTGACTCACGTTTATGGTGCTCTTCAATCCCAGCCTTTGATTTGGATGCTCTTGGATGCGTGTATGTTTGATTATTGAGGATACATGGTGTGCCTTAAGGTTATGCCTGCATAGGAATTGCAATGGAAAAATAATAGTGAAATTATACTGACCTGGGATTCGAACCCAGGTCATGAGGATTAACACCCACTAACTTTACCACTGAAGCACTCAACGCATTTTGTTTATTAAATAATATACAAATAACATAAAGCAAAAGCGTTGGTGAATGGATTTCCAGCGCGAAAATTTAAATGGACTAATCGTTGGCCGCCACCGCACCATCTTCTTCGCTGGGAATTCCCTGAAACTATTCAACAAACATTTAACGGGGGTTTTGAACCCCCTCAAAATATGCCAATTCCATTAATAGCGATTAGGCCCTGAAGGCTCATAAATTGAGCGCGAGCTTCTAAATCTCTTCGTTCCAACCTGCAGATTTCATCCATGGCATTGTTATGTCTTAATTTTACCTTATGGCAAAACGCCCAATTTCAAGCTTTACAAACCCTAGAATTTGATAATGGTGGATTCACGCGTGGGGCATAAAAATACAATTCGATATGTTAGTTAGCTTCAGAATTGAACATAGAACACAAATTAAACATCAAAAATTGGAAAAGGCGCATGAATCATGATGCAAGAAAAACGATAAACTTTCTGTACAGGGCACCGGTATTCTCACGTTTCTTGATGTCAAAATCTTTGGTTTTGATCCAAATCTCTTCCTTTAATCCTCAGCAAGCTAATGGAATTGGTATTGAGGCTTGAATCGCTTTGTAAGTCAGTTTTCAGTATTGACTTTTTTGGAGAAATTTCCAAGTTTGTGATGTATTCTTGAGCGCAGCTTTTTGTCCTTCAGCATTAGGTTTGTATTCCTGGTTATGTAGTGAGCATATTAGGTGAAGAAAATTGGCCAAGATCTCTTGCAATCATTGATTTGGATATTTGATTTTTTTAAGGATCCTTTTGAATCTTTTTCATGTGTATTTTGCTCAATCATGCTCAAATTGAACCAAATCTTTCCATGTTGGGATCTGCACGAATTATAGAGGCTAAAGCATGCATGAAAAGATTTATTAGGTCAAAGTAGATATTTTTCATATATTTAAATGATTTAAATGAATTAATATTAATATAAATTCAAATAAATAAATAAAAAATGAGAAAATACTTCCCTTTGGGCCAGGTGGTCGTGCATATGCTTGGAATGATGAATCATGGAAGAAAAATGGGCCCATTAGCAAATTTAGGTCATTTGAAGTAAAGTTGACTTTTCAAAATTCCCAAAAATTTCCCAACTTCCACAAGGCATAACTTGCTCAATTTTTAAGCTTTTCTCATGTTCTTGGACATTTTGGAAAGGTCTTTGAGTCCTCTAACTAATGCCTTTGGTACCATGTCATTTTGATTTACCAATCTCAAGTTATGGCCTTTGACTTAAAGTCCCTTTTTGTTGACTTTTGAAAATGACCTATAATGTTGAAATTGATAACTTTTTGTGAGAGCATTTCTTGGACTTGAAGTATGAAGATGAGTTGTAGCAAATGTCTTTCTCTTCAAAATGAGCTTTGGATGGAATTTTTCTGATAATCCATGTGAAAGTTATGCCCTGGTCAATTTCAGTTGACTTTTTCAGCTGTCCAAATATAGTAACTTTTGCATCTTGATGACTTTCTGAGCCAAATTTTGAGAATCATGATCAAGCATTGATCAAATGATGTTTGTGGCTTCAAAATGATATGTTGACCAAAAATTTGAACTTTTGACTGTCAAATGACCATTTTGCCCCTACAGTTGACTGTAGTGCAATTTAGGGTTTTGACTGTGCAATTTTGAGCTGAATGCCTTGAAACTTGATATGAGGATGCTTGACCATCTTTGTAGGCATGTGAGACTTGATTGGGCCTTTGAACACTCCATTTTCTTGATCAGCACATAAACCCTAGTTTTGACTGTATAGGAGATAGTTGCACTGTGCAAACCTTGGGGAATTTTGTGACTTGGCTTGGCAATTTCTTGAAGAATATGGGAGGGCAAATTTTTGGGTACAACACATTTCATATGTATATGCTATGATGTTTATTTATGATGTATAAATGTGAGATGTCGTTGAAGTGTATTAGTAACTTCATTCAAAATCTTTGATTGGGAAAATAAATCCTTGACTATGGCTGGGGATAGAAGAATATATGTATCTTAGATCTTAAGAGGGATTCCTACTTTCTGTTTGAGAAAACTCCACTGGGGAACGTTGATTTGTATTTGAGGAGAAGAGTTCAAGAACATTGGTCGTTCATCGCTCTACTGGGGAATTTAATTCTTATATACCTTGATTGAGGATAAAATAGATGGATAACCTCTCGAAGTGTTGTCTGACCGAGTTTCTGATATGGATGTCGACTTGTCAAGGAGAGGATAAGGTTAAACGATATATGGGCCTTCTGTAGAAACTCTTTGGGGTTAGTTTTCTGGAATGCCCCTTAGTGGAGAGAAAAATTTTGCGGGTGATCTGTAGCAGTTAGAGAATTAGACTCAAGCTGGGGAGATTGAACTCTGTTGGGGAAATAAACCTTGCTTGGGGAAATAAAATTTGTTGGGGAAATAAACCCTAAACTTTGATAGAGGAATATTCTGCTGAGGAAATACCCTTACTGGGGAAATGAGTTCTGCTGGAGAAAGGGAATTCTATAGAGGATTTTATAGTGTTGGAGAAATTAACTCAGTTGGGGAAGAGTATTTCCATAAACTGTACTGATGCCATAATCTCTGATGGAGATTGGGACTCCGTAAATTGGTGACATTACTGAGGAAAAGATCATATTACCTTATTCATTAGGGGGATCTACTGGGGGAATATATTCTCGTTGAAGATGAGATTGTTAAGACTACTCTGTAGGGATAATCCCATGGAAGTTATTCTGCAGGGATAATCTTGTGAGGATTTTTTTGTGGGGATACGTGGACGACTTGAACATTATCCCAACTCCTAGAGTCTTGAGCAAATTCTTATTCGTGTTTTTATGTCTATACTTGTTAACAGTAGTCACATTCATCTGCATATGTTCATTCAATTTATTCATTGGACGTTTTTGCAAACAAAATAGAAAAAAGGTAAGTCAAAATTTTAAAATTTGAAATTTGTATTTCTATTGATAGTTTTCCCAAAAACAGACGGTTTTGTATAAAGAGACAGAAATCCTAGTAATAGGAAATCATCGTGAAATAAAAAGAGTACAAAGGGAAAACAAAACATATAGCTTTGTGGAAATAATCTCGTCGAGTTTCAACTCTGCTATCGCCCCCTATGTCTTCAAGCATCCCATCCCTTAATGTCGAAAGAAGTTGACTGAACTGGTCTATGCCGTTTGAAATTGACGTTGGTAATAAAGTTTGTTGTAAGTGATCCAACGGGACATAGTCGTACGCTTTAATACATAACTTTTTCATAGACCTCCCTTTCGGGTTTTCACTCCACCGGGATACCCTTTTCTGCCCAAGCCACCTTTTTAGGTTTTCGACTTACCAGGTGTACACTTTATATATATATATATATATATATATATATATATATATATATATATATATATATATATATATATATATATATATATATATATATATATATATATATATATATATATATATATATATACCCCTAATTTTTTCCTGAACCCTTTTGGTTAGCCGATATGCCCCTATTTTTGCCTAGGTCAGTCAACCTAGCGGGTCACTTTTTCATGCGTAGTATATTTTGACAATGTTCGCGTTCACAGGGTGCAGAGAATCTTCACCGTCCATGGTGGTTAGTATCATGGCACCAACTGAAAATATCTTCTTGACTATAAATGGTCCTTTGTAAGTGGGAGTCCATTTTCCCTTGGGATCACCCTGCGGCAGTATGATGCGCTTTATTATTAAGTCACCAGCCTGATATACCTGATGCTTGATTTTCTTGTTGAATGCCTTGATCATACGCTTCCGATACATCTTACCGTGGTAGATAGCCGCAATCTCCTTCTTGTCAATTAGATTTAACTGATCCAACCTAGTATGAATCCACTCATATTCGTCTAAGCCTGCATCTTTCATAATTCTCAGAGAGGGAATCTAGATTTCGACAGGTAGGATGGCTTCCATACTGTAAACCAGAGAGAATATGGTTGCCCCAATTGATGTTCTAGCCAAAGTGTGATAGCCATGAAGAGAAAACTTTAACATCTCATGACAGTCTTTGTAGGTCAAAACCATCTTATGTATAATCTTCTTAATATTCTTGTTGGGGGCTTCCACTGCGCCATTCATCTTTGGTCGATATGGAGAAGAGTTGTGGTGCTTGATCTTAAAATGCATGCATAGTTCAGTGATCATAATGTTGTTGAGATTAGTACCATTGTCTGTGATAATCCTCTCGGGGATGCCATACCGAAAAATAAGGTTATGCCTAATGAACCGAGCCACGACGTTCTTGGTAACAGAGGCGAATGAGGCTGCTTCAACCCACATTGTGAATTAATCAATGGCGACGAGGATGAAGCAATATCCGTTAGAAGAAGTAGGCTTAATATCTCCAATCATATAAATACCCCACATTGAAAATGGCCAAGGAGCAGTCAAGACATTCAGAGGTATTTGGGGCATGTGTTCTTTATCAGCATAGATCTAGCACTTGTGACAAGTTCTATAATGGTGGTGACAATCAGTTTCCATAGTCGACCAATAGTAACCCGCTCTCAGAATCTTCTTGGCCATAGTATGTCCACGGGAATGAGTACCAAAGACGCTTTCATGCATATCTTCCATAATTTTCTCTGCTTCCTTCTTGTCCATAAAACGAAGCAGATTCGAATCATGATTGCGCTTGTACAAGATTGTGTTTCTCAAGAAAATTTAGCCGAGAACCTCTGTAGAAATTTCTTGTCATTGATGGATGCCCCTTTAGGGTATTCTTGAGCCTCAAGGCACCTCTTCATTTCATAAAACCAAGGTTTTTCTTCTACTCCGTAAGTGTCACTTCATAGCAGTGTGCTGGTTCTTCCATTCTTTCAATGGTAATCCTAGGAGCCTCATTGTCCCATTTGACCTTGTACATAGTTGACACCGTAGCCAACGCGTCTGTTAACTGATTCTCTTCTTGCGGGATGTGCTCAAAGGTGATTTCCTCAAAATATGAGATAAGTGTTAACACATGCTCTTTATAAGGAATGAGATTCAGATGCTCCGTATCCCATTCTCCTTTGATTTGATTGATCACCAGGGCTGAGTCCCCATATACATCCAAGAACTTGATTCTTAGGTCAATAGCAGCTTTGATACCAATTATGCATGCTTCGTATTCAGCCATGTTGTTGGTACAGTCAAAGCATAATCTGGAAGTAAAAGGTGTATGGCAACCTTGAGGTGAGATAGTTACATCACCAATTTCGTTACCAAGTGCATTAGAAGCTCCTTCAAAAACCATAGTCCATCGAGATCCTGGCTCAAGTCATTCATACAGTCCAGGTTCTTCATAATCTGTAACTAGCATGATGTTCTCTTCCGGGAATTTGAAGTTCATAGATTGGTATCCATTTATGGCTTGATGAGCCAAATGATCTACCGGTACACTTCCTTTGATTTCCTTTTGAATGGTGTACTGAATGTCGTATTCTGTCTAGACCATTTGCCATCGGGCTATTCTTCAGGAGAGGGCTGGCTTCTTGAATATTTACTTAATGGGATCCATTTTAGAAATCAATAGAGTAGTATGAGTCAACATATATTGTCTTAGTCGGAGAGTAGCCTATGCCGAAGCACAACAAGTTTTCTCGAGCAATGAATATCTTGTTTCACAATCGGTAAACTTTTTGCTAAGGTAGTATATTGCATGCTCTTTTCGACCAGACTCGTCATGTTCCCCCAATACACAACCCATTGAGTTCTTTAGCACCGTTAGGTACATGATTAGAGGTCTTCCTTCAACTGGTGGCATCAGAATCATAGGTTCTTGTAGGTACTCCTTAATTTTATCAAAGGCTACTTGCCAGTCATCGTTCCACTTTACTACTTGATCTTTCTTCAGCAGCTTGAAGATTGGCTCACAAGTAGTACTCGAATGAGAAATGAATCGGGAAATGTAATTCAGTCGTCCTAAGAAACCTCTGACTTCCTTCTCATTACAAGGAGAAAACATTTATTGAATGGCTTTGACCTTGGCGGGATCAACTTTAAGACCTTTACCACTGACGATGAAACTTAAGAGTTTACCGGATCTCACCCCAAAGGTACACTTGTTCGGGTTTAACCTTAGCTTGTATTTCCTCAGTCTCTCAAACAGTTTATGCAGATGATCAAGATGCTCTTCTTCAATCTATAATATTGTTGTCATGTTGTTGATGTAGACCTCTATCCCGTGATGAATCGTGTCATGGAATAAAGCTACCATGGAACTTTGATAAGTTGCGCAGGCGTTCTTCAAACCAAAAGGCATAACCTTGTAGTAGAAAGTGCCCCACTGTGTAATGAAGGTAGTTTTATCCATATATTAAGGCTTCATATTGATATGATTATAACCCGAGAAACCATCCATGAAAGAGAATACCTTATGTTGAGCGATGTTGTCGACCAGAACATCAATATGCGGAAGTGGGAAATCATCTTTGGGGCTTTCCATGTTCAGATCCCTGTATTCTACACAAATACACACTTTTCCGTATTTCTTTGGTACCAGAACAATATTAGCAACCCATTAAGGATATGATGTCACTACCAAGAAGCCTACGTTGAAATGCTTCATAACCTCGGCTTTGATCTTCTCTGACATCTCAGAACACATGCAACAAACCTTCTTCTTAATCGGGGAACAACCCTCTTTCATTAGCAGACGATGGACGACAATATCAGTATCGAGCCCTGGCATGTCTTCGTATGACCAAGCAAAGATCTCAACATATTAATGAAACATCTGAACTAGCCTATTCTTGATGCTTCTCTCTAAGTTGGCGCCTATCTTGACTTCTTTCTGGTCTGTCTCGGTACCTAAGTTTACAACTTCAACTGGCTCTTCATGTGGTTGGATAGAATTTTCTTCTTGTATTAAAAGTCTAGAAAGTTCTCCACGTATGTCACAATCTTCCTCACCTTCGTCCTCGGCTTGGTAGATCGAATTTTCAAAGTCATGAGTGGCAGTAGAAGAATCAATATTAATGAGATCCAGAGTGGATGTGGATCTGCAATGTAGTGTGTGGGTGTGTGTAAGAAACACATAGATATACTTAAAAGCAATAAAGTAATGAGAATATAGAGATCGCAAAATTTTAATGCAAAAATGTCCAATGTTTTATTAGAGGAGCATATGTGGATGAAAGATAACAACCCTAACAAGTGGACCATTGTGCCATGGGTAAGGCACAAGGCTTAAAGTTATTGTTTTAAAATTAAATATCCCAAAAACTTGAAAGCAATAAAACTGGAAATAGAAATTACTCCTAAATAAAGGAGATTGGTATAAAGTATTTAGCCTTCCAGTTGTTGAGTCCACCGCCAGTAGTAGGGAATATCCAGTTGTCCAAATCACAGTCACTATCATTATCTTTTATAACATTGACTTCATTATTGTTGATGCAGAAAGATGGTCTCCCAGCACGAACACGACGAACCGCCTTCTGAGCCTCTGAGGTGAAACCCAAACCAAATTTGTTGGACTTGTAAGGAATATCTGGAAGCTGACCCCAAATAATGCAACTACCTTCTTCAACAACAGCCCTATCATCTTTTAGAGAAGACATTCTTGGGGGATCCTTGGTAATCCTAGGAGTAGCTTTAGCAACGGAGATTGTTGGAGGAATTACTTCAAAGGTCTGGCAGGGAGTCTCAATGAATTCACCATCTATCTCAACATATTTAAAAGAATTCAAATGACTCACCATATACTCTTCTTATCCACAAACTCTAACAATTTTCCCTTTCACCGGATATTTAAATTTTTGATGCAAGGTAGAGTTAACAACGCCCGCCCCATGAATCTAGAGGCGTCCAAGCAAACAGGAATACGCCGGAAAAATATCCATTACATAGAAGGTCGAGTCGAAGACCTGAGATCCCACCTTGATCGGAAGATCAACCTCTCCGTGTACCCTTCTCCTTGACCCATCAAAGGATCTTACAATAATATCACTGGGTTTCAGCACAACCCCTTCACAGTCTAGTCTATCTAGAGCACCTTTTGGTAATACATTTAGTGAGGAACCTGTATCCACCAACACATGTGCCAAGGTAGTCCCCTTACACTCAATAGAGACGTGCAGGTCCTTGTTATGATTCTTTCCTGCCAGAGTTAAGTCAGCATCAGAAAAGCCTATTCCATTATCAGTTGTTAGGCTTGTAACACAATTCTCAAACTGATCAACAGAGGTCTCTTGTTGTACATGAGCAGTCTTCAAAAATTTTACCAAAGCCTGAGCAAGGGATTTGGAACACAACAACAAGGATAACATGGATATCTTGGAGAGTGTCTGCCCCAACTGTTCAACAATATTGTAGTCACTTTTACAGATTATTTTCAGTAATTCCCCCATTTGTTGCTTGGAGGAATCTTTAACAGTAACATCTTTTGATGGTGCCCCCCCGTCTTGGCAGGCTCAATCATCTTTTGTTTTCCCAGAGTGTCAACAATTGACCCAGCAACAGGGATACATACTGGTGTAGTGGTGGTCTTTGGAGGAGAGATCTCTGTAGAGAAGACCCTTCCTGTTCTGGTAACTTTACTAGTCCCGACAATATTTTCCACATTGAGGTTTGTAAGTTCAGTATCTTCATCTTTAGCAATCCATGGATCTTGCTTAACACCATGGTAATAAACTTCAGCTCCATAATTCCAGGGAACAACCTTGTCAGAGGAATAGGGGACTGGCTCCGATGCAGTAATGGACAGGGGAGCCATCCTAGGCTCGACAAGAATCTTTATAGGACCTTTAGAGGTGATCCACATAGGAGTATTAGAAACTGTGATTATAGAAACATCTTCAAGTCTCAGCTCTTGAGGCACACTTTCATACAATCTGTTCAGGGAAAGAGTCTTCTCAAACAAAATTTCATGGCTATCAATCAAACGTTGAGTAACCTTCTTCAGCCACATACATCCATTTTCTTGGGACACACAATGGTAACAACTTTCAACGCAGCCTGGAAATAAAATGACTTGCAACAGATTCTTCTTAATTATTATCAAGGGAGTGGTCAAGTCATTTATGGTGGAAACATAAGAAACATTGTTGATAACATTAACACCTTTACTATGACTGGGCATAGGTGCCATGATCACATTAGGGGTCTCGGAAGGATCAAATTCAATCTCTTTCGCGTCGATCATATCCTGGATTTTGTTCTTTAAGGACCAGGAGTTGTTTGTGTCGTGCCAAGGACTGTTAGAATGATAGGCACACTTCACATTTGAATTGTACTTAGGAGAGGAGGTGTTGGGATTTTGAAGAGGATCCCGTAGTGTTATCAATTCTGATTTCAATAGATGTTATAATTCCTGAGACAAGGGTATACTAATCTTGGTGAACTTCCTTCTCGGAGCGTCTGAACTACTTTGATTCCCCTGTTATTGTTGTTGAACAGGTGCAAGATTAGAAATCAACACTGCTCCCACAGACTGATGGTGATCATTTTTATTATGGCCCTTCTGGCCATAAATATCATTGGCTTCTTTCTTATTGTTGAACATCTTATTTACAACACTATAAGACGCAACCACCAGAATCTTTCCGCTCCTGATACCGCTTTCAACTTGTTCCCTAGTCATAATTAGCTCAGTATAACCAGATGAAGAACTTCCAATTAGCATATTAAAGAATGGACCTGTCAGAGTGCCCATGAACATATCAATTAGCTCCCAATCAGACAAGGGAGGTTGCACCCTTCCAGCTAAGTCTCTCCACTTCTGGGCATATTCTTTGAAACCTCCATTCGAGCTCATAGACATGTTTTGTAATTGCACTTGAGTCGGTGCAAGGTCAGTATTATATTGATGTTGCTTGTAAAAAGCAGCAGTTAAGTCTTCCCAAGTGTGAATGTTGGTTCCTTCTAGCTGATAGAACCATTTTAATTTCGTCCCCAACATGCTTTCTTGGAATAAATGCACCCATAATTTTCTATCCGCAGTATGGGGTTGAATTTTTTAAACATAAGACCGCAGATGAAGCTTAGGACAAGACACACCGCCGTATTTGGCAAAGACGGGGGCCTTGAATTTATGGGGGATAACAACCCTTGGGATAAGACCCGACTCTTCAAAATCCAACCCAGGAACTCTCTGGATCTCCATAGAATTGAGGCGATCTTCCAGCTGCTTGTACTTGTCGTTAGCCTCTTCAAAAACCCGTCCGTACCCTTTTTTCGGCCAAAACGATTCATTTTTCAATCAAACGAACAATTTTAATAAACAGATATTTCAAAAGGTTCCTATAGAGTACTATAGATACATTGGGTGCTAATACCTTCCCATTGTATAACCAACCCCCGAACCATAGATCTCTTTTCAAAAACGCCGTGTATTTTTTTATTACTTTTAAAAGTATTATTTTACATTGCATATTTAGGGTTTTATTTCGCTCTTTTCCCTTTTCCCTTGGAAATAATAAAGCGCGGTGGCGACTCTTGCTTTTGTGAGACGAATTAATCAATAATTCGATCTCCGATTTACCCCGCTACATTTTTTATCGCTACAGAATTAGCGATAAAAAATGTAGCGGGGTAAATCGGAGATCGAATTATTGATTAATTCGTCTCACAAAAGCAAGAGTCGCCACCGCGCTTTATTATTTCCAAGGGAAAAGGGAAAAGAGCGAAATAAAACCCTAAATATGCAATGTAAAATAATACTTTTAAAAGTAATAAAAAAAATACACGGCGTTTTTGAAAAGAGATCTATGGTTCGGGGGTTGGTTATACAATGGGAAGGTATTAGCACCCAATGTATCTATAGTACTCTATAGGAACCTTTTGAAATATCTGTTTATTAAAATTGTTCGTTTGATTGAAAAATGAATCGTTTTGGCCGAAAAAGGGGTACGGACGGGTTTTTGAAGAGACGACGACCTAATGTCGAAGTTTTTTGCTTAAAAGGTATAAGTTTTGAAAAGATTGAATATTTAAGGAAAAATTGTCTTAAGTTTTATTGAAATGAAACTATTCGCATGATTGGACTCGAGGACATGAAGTCGACCAGTTTAATCATTTTTTCCCTTGGATTTAAACGTAAACAGAATAATCAAGTAAACAGAAAATTATGATAAATAAGTGATATACAACAATTTAAATAAAAGACTAAGTGTGTGAACGTGCATTTTTATGATTTTTGTTTAATATTAATGAAAAGAAAATGTCTTAATAGTTTTCATTTTTTACGCATTTTTAATATGGATAAAAGTAATGAGAATTAATTAAGGAAAATAAAAATGTTTTTTAAGTTTTTTTTTTTAAGTTCTATTTTTTAATATATTTTTTAGAGTTCTATATAAGGCATTATTTTTAAAGAATTATTAAATAATCAAACTAAATGAATACTTAAAAAAAATACTAACTTAAACCTAATTAAAAAAGGGAATATTTAAAATTACCAAATAAACATAAAGTTAATAAAATGGGTCACCTTATTAAAATGTTTAATTAAATTTATTAATTGATTAAGCTACTAATTAATCCAACTAAATTAGTGATAGTTCTAAAAAACTAACAAAAGAAATAAATAGAAAAAAAAAGATGTATTAAAAAAAAGCTAGATGAACAATCATATATGGGCCAAAGGGGTCTGAGGGGCCCAAGACAAAAAGATAGGGAAGGGGGGTGTAAGCAGTTTCGTTTGGGCTTAGGGCATTTGAGGTTAGTCCAATATGCATTTCATAATTTTCTTGTTTTAGGGTTAAACGCATTTGGTTCAATTGAATTAGGGATTAGGTTTTGCGACAACGGCGCCGCTCGCTTGTACCGTCTTCTTCGTTCTCATCTTTCTTCGCCTTTTGCTTTGCTTTTGAGGCTCTGAGTCTCCCTCTGTCCCAACGACCACCAGTGCTCTTCACTTCCTCTTCCCTCTAGCAAAACATTAGGGGGCGACGGATTCAGTAAGTTTTTTTTCGTATTCGTGGTGTTTTTGTTACGATTTGCATGTTTGTGATTTTGGTTCTCTTTTGATTCTTACTTCGTGTTTCACATGATTATTGAGGTATTATGAAAGAGAAAAGAGGGTGAAATACTACCTGGAGAAGGAGGAAGGAAGGTGAGGAAAGCTAGGAGGCCGGGACGACGAGGTTTGACGCTGTGGGCTTGCTCCGGACTACCGATATTTCGTTCTTATTTTCTCTGATTTGCTTGATGATGACCTCTGCGTGATATTTTCTTCTTCTTCTGTTGCCTCGAATTTGCCTTTGAAAACTTTTTCTATCTCAGTTGCCTTGAATTTGTCCTATGATGAATGTTGAGCTTGATAGTTGCCTTGTTGCTACTGTTGAAATAATTTTAACTAGCTTCTTTTCTTCTTCTTCTTTTGCTTGTTGCCTTTTCGGATTTTTTGGCTTATGATGATGTATCTGAGGTCTTGACGGTATTGGACATGTTATTGTTTTGACATTGGTTTGAGGTTAAGGCTTGTGTTGTCCTGGGTTTTGCTTTGGTTGGATGGACAAGGGGTTATGGTTTTAGGCTATTACAGGTTGCACTGGTTTTTTTGGTTTGGCCAAAGTTGTGTGACAGGTTATTGAAACAGGTTTATCGGTTTTGATATGGTTTGATGGTTTATGAGATAGCAGGTTAATGGTTTTTAGGCCATAGTACTTGATATGGTTTTTGAGATAGCAGGTTAATGGTTTTTAGGCCATATTATCTGATATATTATGCAGGTAGCAGGTTTTTGAAATGGTTTAGGCCATGTTATTTGATATATGGTTTTGATTTTTGTGATGGTTTTATGTACGTTGATGGAAACTGGTTTATGGTTTATGTTGGTTTATATGGTTTTAGGACATGTTCTTGGTTTATGCTGGTTTGGCAGGTTTGTATGGTGTATGTTTGACAGTAGGTGGAGGGTTTTTGATAATGGTTATGTATGGTATTGGTTTTGTGGTATTATGCAGTAGGAATGGTTTATGTTGTAGTATTCGAGTTTTGAATGCTTTTGACAGGTTGAACTCTCTTGTGTTTTTGAAAGGGGTTTACTTGTTATACAGTTTTGCTTGGCATCTTTTTATGGCTCAGGTTTGAATACTTTTATTATATTCTTGGCCTCTGCACATATGCTGCTCCAACAGTTTGTTTGTATTCTAATTTCATGCTTTCTTATCCTTACTGCAATACTGCTGATTTGTTTTGTAACTCCTTCTGCCTAAACCAAAACCTGTAAAAACCATACTTCTATCTCTCTTCTCTCTCTTAGTACAATGAAACACTAAAATGTTATGTACTTTAACTGTTCTGAAAAAGTAAACATGCTGGAAAATGATGAAAAAATAGGAAATATGCTTTGCTTGCAAATTGGTTTTAAAATGCATATCCTCTTTGTCTCCCAATGTAACAGTAGAAGAGCCTCATGTTTTGGCCTCTTCCTATGTTGTATGGCATGGTTTACGTTGCAATTTGTCTTAAAATGCATATGCTGTTTTGTTTTATGCATTTTATGTTGATTTATGCAATGGCTTTTTGAAAATGCATATGCTTTTGAAATGAAATGATTTGAGATTATGCAGTTTACAATTAAAATGCAAATTTGACAAAAGAAATGAATTTGTGCATATTTAAATTTGTGCATTCATTTTTTGAAAATAAAATCCATCCCTTTTTGTGAACCGGGAGAAATCCCGCGATTTGCAAAAAGGGTAAAACTGATTCCAGCCGTTTGCTTTTAATGATGAACACTAATAAATAATTTTCTGCTTTTAATTATTTATTTAATTCTGACTTTTTCTTTTAATTGTTTTGCAGGTAAAATTAAATGAGCAGACAAAAAGGCATTGGATAGAAGATGAAGAATTAGAATCTTAGAAAAATAGTTTTTATTTTACTTTAAACTCTTTATGTAATTGTCATTATAAATATTTTGTAAATAATACAATATTTAAATAACAATTGTAATAAATAGAATAGAGTGAATAAAAATCTATTATTTCCCAATTAATTCTTTTTCTTTCCAATTATTTATTTATCGTTTATAATTCTTTAAATTGTATAATAACTGAAAATCAATTTCAATCACTTAAATTCAGAATAATAAACAAATAAATAAACATCATTGATCAATTAATAACTTCAATTATTTAATTCATTATTCATAATTTTCTAAATTATAATAATTAAAAATATAATTTCAATTATTTAACTTAGAATGATAAATAATTAAATAATCATTGTTGACCAATTAATAAACCTCTTTTTAAATGTTTATTTCATTATTCATAAATCTTTAAATTATATAATAACCGAAAATAGATTCCAATTATTTAAATTTAAGATAATAAATAATTAATAAACATTGTTTGATCATTGATCGATTAATAAATTCAGCGTTCAAAAATAAACAGCTCTCGACCTGAAAAAGTTATGAATTTTTAAAAATCGATAGATCAAAACGCTTGCAATGTAATGATGCAGATGGGAGATGGTATCTTAGGTCAAAATTTGGGGTACAACAGCTGCCCCTATTTAAGTTTCTTCTATCCGGAGATATGAAGATTAAAATCTTCGTTTCGACGAGATTGAAGGTACTTAAATACATAATACGCAAATTTTTACCCTAAGATACCGCCATTATGTTTGATATGAATGCAGTGATTGAATTCACAGAGAAATATATTGTATGAAACAAGACAATGCTGGAGGAACCAAACACCAACAAAACACAGAGATGTGGATTATACACTACTGGGGAAACGAGCCATCGATTTCAAATGACAGACTCTTGACAACGAATAAAATTGAGGGAACACGACCTCTGATCCTAACAAAAAAGGCATCTTGCATAGGCCATAAAACAGATTATTGACCCAAAACAGTGAGTTCATAACTCCAGGTCAAAGATAGACAGAGTATCAATCTTGCTGATGATGGATTACCGACTTCTGAAGGTAAAGATTCATAACAAACTTCTCTGCGAGATTTCCGGAGATATACTCATTAATGCTGATATAATAATATTGTAGATACGCAAGTTGTTCAAATAAAGAAACTGCCACTTGCTGTCTTGCCAAAAACTATTATGACATACAAGCTACTCAAATAAAGAGGCTTCCACTTGCTGTCGTCCAAAAACTATAACATACAAGCTGCTCAAATAAAGAGGCTGCCACTTGCTGTCTTCTAAAGAAAATACCAATAACATACAAGCTGCTCAAATAAAGAAGCTGCCGCTTGCTGTAATCCAGAAAAATAATAACGTACAAGTTGCTCAAATAAAGAGACTGCCGCTTGCCGTTTTCCAAAATAATAACGCACAAGTTGCTCGTGAAGAGCTGCCGCTTGTCGTTTTCCAAAAATAATGATAACGCACAAGTTGCTCGTGAAGAGCTGCCGCTTGTCGTTTTCCAAAAATAATGATGACGCACAAGTTGCTCGTGAAGAGCTGCCGCTTGTCATTTTCCGATGTCTATAACGTACAAGCTGCTCGTGAAGAGCTGCCGCTTGTCATTTTCCAAAAATAATAATAACGCACAAGTTGCTCGTGAAGAGCTGCCGCTTGTCGTTTTCCAAAAATAATAATAACGCACAAGTTGCTCGTGAAGAGCTGCCGCTTGTCGTTTTCCGAAATAACTCAGAAGGAAATTGTGATGACACTGACAGAGAATAAAAATCTTCGTCAAAGAGAATCATGAATCAGTCCATTCCCGAGGAGATCACATATAAATATGCAAAATAAATGCACCATACGTCTAGGTCGCGACTTCACTGGGGAAAATCATGAGATAGCCTACGCAAGAGACAACAACTTCATCCAGGAATAACTAGAGAGAAAATAGTCAAGCAAGACTCCACCCAATGAGAAAGCAATTCGATTGGGGAATTCATCCTATCCAGAAATGGACAAGGTGAGCTAAATAAAAAATCATCCATGAGGATTAGCTCAGTTGGCGAACTTAGAAAGGAAGCACATTTTCTGCCTAAGCTAACCTTCTACTTGGAAAGAAACATGTACGTTATTTGAATAAACAAAGTACAACCCAAAATCGATGGCAAATGTGAATATGTATGCGTGATATAAGTGTAAATGAATAAATGAATGTTATGCTGACAAAACGAATAGATGGAATATCTTGAAGACGATAAGATGTAACGACAAGATAGATACTCGGCCAATCTTAAAAGGACGGAAGATAACTGGAATTGGAAACACAAAGCAACGTCGGAGCGTATCACGCCACAAGGCTCAAGTCTTCTGAGGAGAAAAGCATTCAAATCCAATCTTACAATACCAATAGACCACTGGCATGAGACAAAGTGTACCACACTTCTGAAATCTCCCAAATAAAGATAACTGAAACAAATCTTAACTGGAACACTTGGGGAGTCACCAAACTTAGTACCACCAGAAACACGAGCTTACACAACTAACACCTCATGATGATTTGAAACGAAACATGTTCATCATGCAAGGATAAATTACTGTATTGTTTTGCATTTCATGGCTTGACCGTCCTCGGAACAAATGTTAATATTCCTTTCGTTATTCACGACACATTTTTAAAATAAGAATACTTTAAGTAAATTTGTTTCAAGTATTTCCATAAAAATTAAGATTTTGCCCACAAAAGGTCAATACTCAAATTTCATTAATAATATGGTAGTTCGCTAACAATGCGACTCCAACGGTTTACAAAAGTTTGGGAAATAGTACATGAAGTAAAAAGGTTACACAAAACCAATGATCACTATTCTCCCTAACAACTTCGAATTCCAAAATGTGCTCAAATGCCACAGCCGGGATGACCAAAAGCTTGCCTAAGCCGCCCCTTCGGGTTTTCAACTTATCAAACTGTCAACTCAAAACTAAGCGAAATACTTCTTGACTGCGTCGGCGTTCATGGGACGCGGGAGCTCTTCACCGTCCATATTGGTGAGAATCAAAGCACCTCCAGAGAAAAGTT
Source organism: Vicia faba (assembly GCA_948472305.1). NCBI lineage: Eukaryota > Viridiplantae > Streptophyta > Magnoliopsida > Fabales > Fabaceae > Vicia > Vicia faba. The sequence goes on along the minus strand of OX451736.1, from coordinate 1,308,341,868 downwards.
TCTTAACGACATACGGTCCTTCATAATTCGGAGCCCACTTGCCCCTTGAATCAGGTTGGAAAGATAATATCTTCTTGAGCACAAGGTCACCTTCTCTGAACTCGCGTGGTCGAACCTTCTTATCAAAAGCCTTCTTCATTCTCTGCTGATATAATTGACCGTGACACAAAGCTGTCAATCTCTTTTCTTCAATTAAATTCAACTGATCATATCTACTTTGACACCACTCAGCCTCAGAAAGTTTAGCTTCCATCAACACTCTCAGAGACGGAATCTCGACCTTCACGGGGAGTACTGCTTCCATACCATAAACTAAGGAAAATGGGGTTGCACCTGTTGAAGTTCGAACTGAAGTACGGTACCCGTGTAAAGCAAACGGAAGCATTTCATGCCAATCTTTATAAGTTACCACCATCTTTTGGACAATCTTTTTGATATTCTTGTTAGCAGTTTCAACAGCTCCATTCATCTTCGGTCTGTAAGGAGAAGAATTATGATGTTCGATCTTGAACTCTTCACAAAGCTCTCTCATCATCTTGTTATTCAAATTCGAACCATTATCAGTGATGATCTTGCTCGGGATGCCGTATCGATAAATGATCTGATTCTTGATAAATCTGACTACCACCTGTCTGGTTACATTAGCATAAGATGCTGCTTCCACCCATTTAGTAAAATAATCGATCGCTACCAAGATGAAACGATGACCATTTGAAGCTTTAGGTTCAATCATTCCAATCATATCAATGCCCCACATAGAGAAAGGCCAAGGTGAAGAGATAACATTGAGGAGGGTCGGTGGCACATGCATCTTGTCCGCATAAATCTGGCATTTATGACATTTCTTCACATACTTGCAGCAATCAGATTCCATTGTCATCCAATAGTAACTAGCTCTCAACATCTTTCTAGCCATTGCATGTCCATTGGCATGAGTGCCAAAGGACCCTTCATGTACTTCTTGCATCAGCATGTCCGCTTCACGTCTGTCTACACATCTGAGCAAGACCATGTCATAATTCCTTTTATACAAAACTTCTTCATTGAGGAAGAAACTGCTTGCTAATCTTCTCAACGTCTTCCTATCTTTATTGGATGCCCCAGACGGGTACTCTTGAGTTTGAAGAACACGTTTAATGTCATAGAACCATGGTTTGTCATCGGTGACCTCTTCTACTGAGAACACATGAGCAGGTCTGTCAAGGCGCATAACTCTGATTGTAGGCACATCGTTCCAACCATTCACTTGAAACATTGAAGACAAAGTAGCTAAAGCATCAACCATTTGGTTCTCATCTCTAGGGATATGATGTAACTCCACTTTGTTGAAGAAAGTCAACAATCTTCTAGCATAGTCTCTGTAAGGGATCAAACCAGGATGACGAGTCTCCCATTCTCCTTTGATCTGATTAATCACCAATGCCGAATCTCCATAAATATCAAGAATCTTAATCCTTAGATCCACTGCTTCTTCGAGACCCATAATACACACCTCATACTCAGCCATGTTGTTCGTGCAGTCAAACTTCAATCTCTCCGTGAACAGGATATGAGTACCTCGGGGAGTGACGATGATTGCCCCAATTCCATTTCCATAGGAATTCACAGCTCCGTCGAATATTAAACCCCAACGGGATTCAGGATCAGGTCCTTCTTCAGGTAACGGCTCTTCACAATTTTTAGCTTTCAAGTACATAACATCTTCATCTGGGAAATCAAACTTGATGGATTGATAATCGTCAATTGGTTGGTGAGCCAAATGATCGGCTAAAATACTCCCTTTGATTGCTTTCTGAGTGTGATACTCAATGTCATATTCAGATAACAACATCTGCCAATGGGCTATTCTTCCAGATAAGGCGGGCTTCTCAAAGATATACTTGATCGGATCCATTTTGGAGATCAACCAAGTGGTGTGGTTAATCATATAGTGGCGCAGACGGCGAGCAGCCCAAGCTAAAGCACAACAGGTTTTCTCAAGCAATGAGTATCGAGACTCACAGTCTGTGAATTTCTTACTCAGATAATATACATCATGTTCCTTTCTTCCAGTCTCATCTTGTTGACCAAGCACACATCCCATAGAGTCTTCCAATATAGTCAGGTACATAATCAAAGGTCTTCCTTCCACCGGAGGAATCAAAATGGGAGGTTCAAGCAAATATTCTTTGATGCTATCAAAATCACTCTGACAATCTTTTGTCCAAACACATCCTTGGTTCTTTCGGAGAAGCTTGAAAATCGGCCCACAGGTAGCAGTCATATGAGATATAAACCTAGAAATGTAGTTCAGTCTCCCAAGGAAACCTCTTACTTGTTTTTCCGTCTTGGGTGCGGGCATCTCCCGAATGGCTTTGACTTTATCAGGTTCTACCTCAATACCTTTCTGACTGATAATGAACCCCAGAAGTCTTCCAGAACGAACACCAAAAGTGCACTTGTTGGGATTCAGACGGAGTTTGTACTTCCTCAAACGCTGGAATAACTTCAACAAATGCTCCAAGTGATCTTCCTCAGTCTGTGATTTGGCAATCATGTCATCCACATACACTTCGATCTCCTTATGCATCATGTCATGGAACAAAGCAGTCATGGCTCTTTGGTATGTCGCGCCAGCATTCCTCAAACCAAATGGCATAACCCGATAACAAAAAGTTCCCCAAGGTGTAATGAAAGCTGTCTTCTCCATATCTTCTGGTGCCATCTTGATTTGATTGTAACTAGAGAAACCGTCCATGAAAGAAAAGACTTTGAACTTGGCAGTACTGTCGACCAATACGTCAATATGAGGTAATGGGAAGTCCTCCTTTGGGCTAGCTCTGTTCAGATCTCGATAGTCTACACACATCCGAACCTTGCCATCTTTCTTAGCAACAGGCACTATGTTGGCTAACCACTGAGGATAGACCGATGCAACAAGGAAACCTGCATTAATCTGTTTCTGAACTTCCTCTTTGATCTTGTCAGCCATATCGGGACGAGTCCTTCTCAGCTTCTGCTTGATCGGCGGACATTCAGGTCTCAACGGTAAACGATGCTCCACAATATCATTGTCCAAACCCGGCATATCTTGGTAGGACCAAGAAAACACATCAACATACTTTTTGAGAAGCTCCAACATCTTCTCTTTAACTTCCGGGATAAGCAATGCTCCGACTTTGACTTCCTTTCTATCTTCTTCATCACCCAAGTTGACCAACTCTAAAGGTTCTTCAAACGGTTGAATGATCTTCTCATCATGCTCAAGCAAACGGGAAATTTCAATAGGAATCTCTTCACTATCCTCTTCTTCAGCTCTGAACACAGGGAATTCAAAGTTGGGAGAGGGCATAGGATCATTGTTTTCGATGGCTAAGGCATGGATTAATCTACGCACATGATTATGCTTTAATTTAGAAATCGATTTGTGCAAATAAAACAAAAGGTTATTATATTTTCCTATTATTACCAATTAATTTTCATTGCTATTTCCCAGAAAAAGTGAAAAATAAAACAGTTGTGGACAAAATAACATTTTTATTCATTAAAGGGAAATACTTGAAACAAGGAGCCCAGACATTTCTCTTTTGCCTTGGGCAGAGCAAAAGGAATTATTTTTCATAGCCCGACACAAAATATTTTTCGCCTTGGGAAGAGCGAAAGTTTTTTTTCAAAAAACGAGATAAAACATTACTCGGAAATGTGCATAACAACAGGAACATCAACAACTATCCAGTTTTGGCAAGCCAATCCAGGGGTCACAAAATCGGGTAAATCTTCCTCGGAATCATCTTCTATGATAGCATCAACCTCAGGATGTATAAACCCTGCACTTCGGAAAACCTCTTGAATCGGACGAACAACCACCTCTTGCTTGACTCTCGCAGACACGGGACGAAAACCAAGACCTCCCCCAGATTTTTTCTCGGGCAAAGTCAACACCTGGCCCCATACTTCGGCCGAACCACTTTCCACCACTCGCCGCGCATCCTCAAAAGAAGAAATGGATGCCCCTTGCTTCCTCACTTCATTCTTGGCAACAGAAAGGCCTTGGAATTGGGTTCCAACATCCTCGTCAGCATCAATAAAAGAGAAGGATGATAAATGGCTTACCACCATAGCCTGCTCTCCCCCAATCATCACTAGCTTCCCATGCCTCACGAACTTCAGTCTCTGATGGAGCTTAGAGGTGACTGCCCCCGCATCATGGATCCATGGACGACCCAATAAGCAACTGTAGGCAGCACGAATATCCATTACTTGGAAAGTGATTTGAAAAGTATGGGGGCCAATTACTATAGGAAGATCCACTTCACCAATGACAGTCTTCCTAGAACCATCGAACACTTTGACAATTACCCCCCTGGGTCTCAGGGGAGCACCTGGATATGAGAGCCGAGATAACGTAGTCTTGGGTATCACATTCAACGACGAACCTGTATCCACCAACACACTTGATAAGGTATCATTTCCACAACTTACCGAGATATGCAAAGCCATATTATGGTTTCTCCCCTCTTCCGGGAGTTCTTCATCACTGAAACCAAGATTGTTACACGAAGTAATATTTCCCACAATTCCATCAAATTGGTCAACCGTCACATCATGATCCACGAACGCCTGGTCCAAGACTTTCATCAAAGCTTCTCTATGGGCACCAGAATCTCTTAGTAAAGCAAGCAAAGAAATCTTGGAAGGAGTTTGCAAAAGTTGGTCCACAATCTTGTATTCGCTTCTCTTGATAAGCTTCAGAATCTCATCATCCTCAGGGTGAGGGATAGGTTCACTGGATCGGCCTATCTCAACCCTTGGTTCAACATTTCTCACTGGAATTCCTGCAGGTATGGGTCTCCTGACTTGAACTTCCGGTCTCTTCAAAGGTACTGCTGCGAAGACACGTCCACTTCTCATAACTCTACTCACATCAGCAATGTTAACAAAAGACGGTCTTGTTGGTATAGGGACTTCTACCCTATTCTCAATCATTGTGGCATTATACTTATACGACACAGCTTGGTCTGAGTTGTAAGGCACAGGACCAGGTGGGTAAATGGTCAAAGGAGCAACAGGTGCAGTCTGACTGTCGTAAACGATCTCTACTGATTCAGGCAAATTGAATTGTGGTATGATAACATTCACTTCATCCTCCGGATCTCTGTCATACGTAATAATGATAACTCTCTGGTCTAACAACTTTTGAATATCCTCCTTCACAATAGGACAATCAACCTCTCTTGAACAAAATTCACAAACATCACAATCATGCTGGTGCCTAACAAAGGCAAGTCTTCTCAAACTCTGATGTAACCTGATCAACGACTCTCTTATGTGTTCAACTTGAAAAACTCGAAACTTCCCCGGACAACCTTCCACCATATTCACTGAAGCTGCCCCATGTCGAGGCAAAGGATTATCTCTAACATTTGGATTAACATCTTTGAAAGACAAGATACCATTCTTAATCAACCTCTGTACGTCCGCCTTCAGAGCAAAGCAATTCTCAAGGTTGTGCCCCGGCGACCCTTGATGATATTCACAAAACTGATCCACCTTGTACCACGGAGAAGTACTATTTGGTGCGACAGGAGGAGGCTTTGTCGTTATGAGATTCTTCCTGATAAGAGCAGGGAACAATTCAGTATAAGTCATAGGAATGGCATCGAACTGCGGTTTTATGGGTGAACGGTTCTGATTGTTGAATGGATAAGCCTGTTGTCGAGGCTGCTGCTGAAATGGCCGTTGTTGAGTTGGTGGAGTTTGATGAGCTGGGGTCATCAAAGCTGGGCGGACAGCCGGAGTGACTGCCGCAACGTGAGAGTAACCTCTCCTTGGTCTCCCTGGGAATAATGCGCTGACATCCTGCTCTTTTCTTTTCGGGAAAACACCTCCAAACTTCTTAGTACTGCTAGACGGACTTCCTTCTTTAACCAAACGCCCTTCACGAATCCCTTCCTCTAACCGCATGCCCATGCTTACCATTTCGGTGAAGTCACTGGGTGCACTGGCGATCATTCTTTCATAGTAAAAGGAACCTATAGTCTTCAAGAATAACTTAGTCATCTCTTTCTCCTCAAGAGGTGGATAGATTTGAGCAGCAATTTCACGCCACCTCTGGGCGTATTCCTTAAAAGATTCTCTGTCTCTTTGCGACATCGCCCAGAGTTGATCCCTGTCCGGTGCCATGTCAACGTTGTACTTATACTGGTGGACAAAAGCTTCGCTAAGATCGTTGAAGTTGCGGATCCGAATGCTGTCTAAACCCATATACCACTTTAGAGAAGCACCCGTCAAACTATCTTGAAAATAATGAATCAACATGTCATGATCATTGGAATACGTAGACATCTTTCTCACGTACATTGTCAAATGACTTCTAGGACACGAATCACCCTTATATCTTTCAAAGTCTGGCACTTTGAATTTTGCTGGAATCTTGACATTCGGAACTAAACAAAGGTCATGCGTGTTCTTCCCAAACAAATCCTTCCCCTTTAACGCTCTAAGCTCCTTCTGCATTTCTTGGAACTGATCCTGAAATTCTTCCATTCTATCAAAAAGACCCAAACTTTCAGCAGGCTCAGAAGGATAAGTAGGTTCATTCAAGTATGGCACGAAGTGGACCACAGGAGCGACAGTTGTCATAATCGGTTGCGAAAAAGGTGTTACAGATGGGATTACCGGTGGCAAGGCAGTTGTCTCTGGCTGAGGAAGAGACAAAGCAGGTTGAAACAAAGGCTGTACGGCAGGCTGATACCCTTCTGGCACAAAGTTGTAAGGCATTCCCCACGGAAAACCTTTCGGCATCTGATGTTGAAGCGGAGAGTTGATTTGAGTCACGTATGTAGGAACGGTGACAATCTCGGAAACCACTGGAGTTGAAGTCTGAATCTCAGCAGCCGTAGTCGATGGCTGATTCTGAACAGCCACCAAACTTTCCACTAACGCAGTTAACTTTTCCATCTCGATACGAAGGGTAGCAACTTCCCCATGAAGCTCATGATTTTCCTGTTCCAGATCTTCCATTTTCCTCTGACGATTGGCTCGAGTGTCGTATCGGTGAGATAGCTTGACAACCTTTGGAGTGGAAAAAGAGACAAGGATAAGACTCTAGAAAACATGTGAAGTGGAATGTTGAATGATGCATGATGTGCGATGCAAATGATGGTTCATTTTAATAGTTTTTCAAGGAACTTCGATAATTTTGCATACATCAACGGTAAGGGAATTTTGAATAACGAAAACTCAATCCATTAATCAAAAACAGTAAATTACAACTTACAATTTTGGAATAACAAAACAGTAAATTACAACTTTGGGATAACAACCCAATAATAAAAGCAATAAATTACAATTTTGGAACACGAAGCCCATAATAAAGCAATAAATTACAACTTTAAAACATGAAGTCCATAATAAAGCAATAAATTACAACTTCGGAGCATGAAGCCCTTTTACATAGTTTTACAAAATGACATTAATAAAATAAAACTAAAAGCTAAAGATCACTCTGAAACATCGGATGAAGGACCAAACACCAACTGTAACCGGAGTTTCTTGATCTTCTCTTCATAAAAGTCTTCCATCTCTTTCTTCTTAGCTACCAGTCGATCAATGATTTCCTTTTGCAGATTAGGAACAAGAGCAACGCTTACCGAACATTCCTTCTTTCTCTTCCTTTCACTAGCATACTTCTTCAATAAAGCATCCTTTTGACGAAGCTTCTCATCATGATCAATGAACCAGCCGTCTTGAATAAAGAGTAAATCCTCCTTTTCCTTTAGTTGTCGAGCCAGGACCCGATTCTCATATTCAGACATATTGCACTTTTCTTTCCAAGCATCCATCTCGGACTTCATTCTGGCCAGATTTCCTTGGTATTCTCCTATATTCGCGATAGGGATAACAACAGATGATGATGCAACGGTAGGGAATAAAGGTTTCTCAAGTTTATAGGGCATCTTGAGAGCACAAGCCCTAGCACGGACCCACTGTAGGTAAGGCTCCAAAGAAACGACACCCCTATGTCCTAACATGTCTCTCCCTTTCCTATGGATGTGGCGCCAAGCTCCTTCGATCTCCCTCTTAGCTGCCTGATGATCTTGTCCTTCCTGTAGAAAGAAACCACTCACATGGATGTTGTTTGGCTTATCTCTCATCGGGTACCCAAACTGACGGCGCGCGAGAACAGGGTTATAGTTGATTCCACCTCTCGTACCAAGAAGAGGCACGTTAGGAAAAGCACCACAGCTATCGATGATCTTCACGTCATAGTAAACTCGATTATACCAATCAATGTCGAAATGAGTGAGAGCCATAACCTTTGGCACCCATCGCGGCTCCTTCTCGAGATCCCAGAAAATATCAGACCCAGGTAGATGCGAGACATACCACTGATAAAGCAACGGTGCACAACAAATAATCATCCCTCCTTGATAAGAGTTTCGAAGATGGATGGAGTAGTAGGTATCTCCTAGCAGCGTAGGGACCGGATTTCCAATCAAGAAAATTCTGATGGCGTTGATATCCACAAACTTATCAACGTTAGGGAACAAGAATAGACCATAGGCGAGTAAAGCAAACACGTATTCAAAGGCAATAGTATCTTTTATCTCATCAAAATGACGAGCTTTCCTCAACAAAAACTGCGCAGACAAGCCTCAGATTCCCCCTTTCGTAGTCATGTTCTCCTCTATCTCTGACTTCTTCAAGTGGGTGATGGTCGCTATCTCGTGAGATTTGGGCTCCTCTTCTAATCCAGAAAAAGGAACACAGTCGATGATCGGCAAACCAAGTATGTAGGAATACTCTTCTAAGGTGGGCATCAACTGGTAATCCGGAAAGGTGAAACATCGGTACAAAGGATCATAGAATTGAACCAACGTATTAAGAATGCCTTCCTTCATCTTGCGCTTCATGAGAGGTATAATGGACCCATACTTTCTCTGAAAATCCGTCGGGTTCTCGATCTTCGGAATCAAACTCTTCAGTTCTTCAATCTCGGGCTCCTTAAAACTAAAGCTTCGAGTGTTTCTCCTTCCAAATTCCATAATAACCTGAGATGTCTGCAAAAATCATTCCGAAGTTCCTTGAAAAACAAGTTTTTCACAAAGAATGTCGATGAATGCATGAATGAATGATAATGCAACAGTTACACACAAGTTTGCAAACATGGGGTTCAAAGGTTCAACGTTCAGCATGGAGTCGAGGGTAAAGCCCACCCCAAGGTATGTACTAATGGTTCAATCACACCTGTAAGACAAGGTTCTAAGAGTTCCCAGAGTCTACATTCCTCCTTCGGATATTACCAACGTCTTGATTACTCAATAATTAGCAATATTCTCAAGAGAAACTCGTCCGAGCGTAGCATCGCGTAACAACTACTTCCGAATTACTCCGTTATAGTCTCCGCGCTACACCTAAAAAGGCCAAGATGGGTTAGGGTTCTACGGTCCTCAACTTCTCGGGCTCCTAGGTCGAAAATAATAATGTCTTCCCGATTACTCGGTAAACAAATATTAAGTTCAAGAGGGCCTTCCATTGAGTGGGGGATCTCATGCCTCCTTCTTCGGGATTACTCCCTCAAAGTTAACATGACTATACCACCCGTCCTATTCCTTAAGTGTTACTTAATCCGGGTATAGGATTCGTCCTTTGCAAAAAACCCAAACACCCCAATTTAAACACATAATCAAACAAATCAAATAATAATAAACAGATAAGACAAAATAGGCTTAACCCACTTAGGGATGGACCAGCAAGAGGTCAATCTCTCCCCAGCAGAGTCGCCAATTCTGTAGCGATAAAAAATGTAGCGGGGTAAATCGGAGATCGAATTATTGATTAATTCGTCTCACAAAAGCAAGAGTCGCCACCGCGCTTTATTATTTCAAAGGGAAAAGGGAAAAGAGCGAAATAAAACCCTAAATATGCAATGTAAAATAATACTTTTAAAAGTAATAAAAAAAATACACGGCGTTTTTGAAAAGAGATCTATGGTTCGGGGGTTGGTTATACAATGGGAAGGTATTAGCACCCAATGTATCTATAGTACTCTATAGGAACCTTTTGAAATATCTGTTTATTAAAATTGTTCGTTTGATTGAAAAATGAATCGTTTTGGCCGAAAAAGGGGTACGGACAGGTTTTTGAAGAGACGACGACCTAATGTCGAAGTTTCTTGCTTAAAAGGTATAAGTTTTGAAAAGATTGAATATTTGAGGAAAAATTGTCTTAAGTTTTATTGAAATGAAACTATTCGCATGATTGGACTCGAGGACATGAAGTCGACCAGTTTAATCATTTTTTCCCTTGGATTTAAATGTAAACAGAATAATCAAGTAAACAGAAAATTATGATAAATAAATGATATACAACAATTTAAATAAAAGACTAAGTGTGTGAACGTGCATTTTTATGATTTTTGTTTAATATTAATGAAAAGAAAATGTCTTAATAGTTTTCATTTTTTACGCATTTTTAATATGGATAAAAGTAATGAGAATTAATTAAGGAAAATAAAAATGTTTTTTAAGTTTTTTTTTAAGTTCTATTTTTTTATATATTTTTTAGAGTTCTATATAAGGCATTATTTTTAAAGAATTATTAAATAATCAAACTAAATGAATACTTAAAAAAAAAATACTAACTTAAACCTAATTAAAAAAGGGAATATTTAAAATTACCAAATAAACATAAAGTTAATAAAATGGGTCACCTTATTAAAATGTTTAATTAAATTTATTAATTGATTAAGCTACTAATTAATCCAACTAAATTAGTGATAGTTCTAAAAAACTAACAAAAGGAATAAATAGAAAAAAAAAGATGTATTAAAAAAAAGCTAGATGAACAATCATATATGGGCCAAAGGGGTCTGAGGGGCCCAAGACAAAAAGATAGGGAAGGGGGGTGTAAGCAGTTTCGTTTGGGCTTAGGGCATTTGAGGTTAGTCCAATATGCATTTCATAATTTTCTTGTTTTAGGGTTAAACGCGTTTGGTTCAATTGAATTAGGGATTAGGTTTTGCGACAACGGCGCCGCTCGCTTGTACCGTCTTCTTCGTTCTCATCTTTCTTCGCCTTTTGCTTTGCTTCTGAGGCTCTGAGTCTCCCTTTGTCCCAACGGCCACCAGTGCTCTTCACTTCCTCTTCCCTCCAGCAAAACATTAGGGGGCAACGGATTCGGTAAGTTCGTTTTCGTATTCGTGGTGTTTTTGTTACGATTTGCATGTTTGTGAGTTTGGTTCTGTTTTGATTCTTACTTCGTGTTTCACATGATTATTGAGGTATTATGAAAGAAAAAAGAGGGTGAAATACTACCTGGAGAAGGAGGAAGGAAGGTGAGGAAAGCTAGGAGGCCGGGACAGCGAGGTTTGACACTGTGGGCTTGCTCCGGACTACCAGTATTTCGTTCTTATTTTCTCTGATTTGCTTGATGATGACCTCTGCGTGATATTTTCTTCTTCTTCTTCTGTTGCCTCGAATTTGCCTTTGAAAACTTTTCCTATCTCAGTTGCCTTGAATTTGTCCTCTGATGAATGTTGAGCTTGATAGTTTCCTTGTGGCTACTGTTGAAATAATTTTAACTAGCTTCTTTTCTTCTTCTTATTTTGCTTGTTGCCTTTTCGGATTTTTTGGCTTATGATGATGTATCTGAGGTCTTGACGGTATTGGACATGTTATTGTTTTGACATTGGTTTGAGGTTAAGGCTTGTGTTGTCCTGGGTTTTGCTTTGGTTGGATGGACAAGGGGTTATGGTTTTAGGCTATTACAGGTTGCACTGGTTTTTTTGGTTTGGCCAAAGTTGTGTGACAGGTTATTGAAACAGGTTTATCGGTTTTGATATGGTTTGATGGTTTATGAGATAGCAGGTTAATGGTTTTTAGGCCATAGTACTTGATATGGTTTTTGAGATAGCAGGTTAATGGTTTTTAGGCCATATTATCTGATATATTATGCAGGTAGCAGGTTTTTGAAATGGTTTAGGCCATGTTATTTGATATATGGTTTTGATTTTTGTGATGGTTTTATGTACGTTGATGGAAACTGGTTTATGGTTTATGTTGGTTTATATGGTTTTAGGACATGTTCTTGGTTTATGCTGGTTTGGCAGGTTTGTATGGTGTATGTTTGACAGTAGGTGGAGGGTTTTTGATAATGGTTATGTATGGTATTGGTTTTGTGGTATTATGTAGTAGGAATGGTTTATGTTGTAGTATTCGAGTTTTGAATGCTTTTGACAGGTTGAACTCTCTTGTGTTTTTGAAAGGGGTTCACTTGTTATACAGTTTTGCTTGGCATCTTTTTATGGCTCAGGTTTGAATACTTTTATTATATTCTTGGCCTCTGCACATATGCTGCTCCAACATTTTGTTTGTATTCTAATTTCATGCTTTCTTATCCTTACTGCAATACTGCTGATTTGTTTTGTAACTCCTTTTGCCTAAACCAAAACCTGTAAAAACCATACTTCTATCTCTCTTCTCTCTCTTAGTACAATGAAACACTAAAATGTTATGTACTTTAACTGTTCTGAAAAAGTAAACATGCTGGAAAATGATGAAAAAATAGGAAATATGATTTGCTTGCAAATTGGTTTTAAAATGCATATCCTCTTTGTCTCCCAATGTAACAGTAGAAGAGCCTCATGTTTTGGCCTCTTCCTATGTTGTATGGCATGGTTTACGTTGCAATTTGTCTTAAAATGCATATGCTGTTTTGTTTTATGCATTTTATGTTGATTTATGCAATGGCTTTTTGAAAATGCATATGCTTTTGAAATGAAATGATTTGAGATTATGCAGTTTACAATTAAAATGCAAATTTGACAAAAGAAATGAATTTGTGCATATTTAAATTTGTGCATTCATTTTTTGAAAATAAAATCCATCCCTTTTTGTGAACCGGGAGAAATCCCGCGATTTGCAAAAAGGGTAAAACTGATTCCAGCCGTTTGCTTTTAATGATGAACACTAATAAATAATTTTCTGCTTTTAATTATTTATTTAATTCTGACTTTTTCTTTTAATTGTTTTGCAGGTAAAATTAAATGAGTAGACAAAAAGGCATTGGATAGAAGATGAAGAATTAGAATCTTAGAAAAATAGTTTTTATTTTACTTTAAACTCTTTATGTAATTGTCATTATAAATATTTTGTAAATAATACAATATTTAAATAACAATTGTAATAAATAGAATAGAGTGAATAAAAATCTATTATTTCCCAATTAATTCTTTTTCTTTCCAATTATTTATTTATCGTTTATAATTCTTTAAATTGTATAATAACTGAAAATCAATTTCAATCACTTAAATTCAGAATAATAAACAAATAAATAAACATCATTGATCAATTAATAACTTCAATTATTTAATTCATTATTCATAATTTTCTAAATTATAATAATTAAAAATATAATTTCAATTATTTAACTTAGAATGATAAATAATTAAATAATCATTGTTGACCAATTAATAAACCTCTTTTCAAATGTTTATTTCATTATTCATAAATCTTTAAATTATATAATAACCGAAAATAGATTCCAATTATTTAAATTTAAGATAATAAATAATTAATAAAAATTGTTTGATCATTGATCGATTAATAAATTCAGCGTTAAAAAATAAACAGCTCTCGACCTGAAAAAGTTATGAATTTTTAAAAATCGATAGATCAAAACGCTTGCAATGTAATGATGCAGATGAGAGATGGTATCTTAGGTCAAAATTTGGGGTACAACACCGGGGGATACTGTTCATCTGAATAGTTCGCTTCTTCTTTATTAGAACCATGGTTGTCAACCATCATACTTTTATCATCTTCCTCTTGGTCATCATTTTCTTCTTCAAACTCCAAAGCTCTCTTGACTGGACCTTTGAGCCTCCAACCCATGTTGAGGAAGCCAACTGGTTTCTTGATTTTCTCCTTCCTCTCTTTAGTGATGAGGGCCTTCAACTCTTCCTGCCCCTTGGTTAGACTCAGGAACATTTGCTGGAACTGGGCATTCTGAGCCTGGAGATCCTTAATTATTTGTTCAAGAGCCACTCTTTCTGCTGAAGTAAACAACAAAAAGATAAGAAACTCGTCTTGAAACATTTGTCATGTAATGATATGAATGATATGTATATGCAATGTTTTCAAGGACCTTATGAGATTTAAATTTGTTAACCAAAAGGAAACAGAAACAAAGATTTTTATTAATAAGTTTATGTGAATACAAAAGATTACAAAGGGATGAATTAAAAACTCCTAAAGCTTTAAGTTTCTCATAGACGTCTCCTCTTCGTGTTGACATGTGCATTAAGACTTTTCTCCTCGTAAAGTTGCTTCGTGAGCTCCAACACTTTCTTCTCACTTGCATAGAATTGAGTCTCGAAGGTGTCCTGTTCTTCCTTGAGTTGAATCTAGGACTTCTGCAATTCTTCAAGGTCGGTAGGCATGTTTGGATGAAGGATGGTGTGAGAAATGTCTCCTTCGACAACAAGCTCCATGATTACTAGTAGGACAGCAGGATATGGCATCATAAGGTTTTGAGAACGAGCTCGTACCCATTTGAGATAGGGCTCTATAGGGATGGAATTATTTTGTCCTAAAGTCTTGCTATCAATCTTGTTCACCATGCCCCAAGCATGTATAAACCTTTAACGATAACCTTGAGGATCCTTCTCATAATCTAATACAATTCCCTAGATAAGCGTGCCATGAGGATCGTCTCTTAGAGCATAACCAAATATATGTAGAGCTAGATAAGGGTTGTGAGTAATACCTCCCCTAATGCCAAGGAGTGGAACATTAGGGAATTCCCCACAACGATCAATGATAGTGATATCCTTGTGAGATCGGGAATACCAGTAGATGTCTGTATGAGAGAGTGACATTATTCTTTGAGACCACCTCAAACCTTGTTTATTCTTCATTATCGAGTGGGGAAGGTGCGAAATAAACCACGTGGATAGCAGAGCTATACAACACATGAGAGTTCCTTGATTCTTCATAGTACGAGTGTGAAGAGAGTGCAAAATATCTCCAAGCAAGGCAGGCACAGGATTACGAGCAAGAAATATTTTGATGGAGTTCACATCTATGAGTTAGTCTGGATTAGGGAATAGTACCAATCCATAGATTAACAGAGCCAAGATCTCCTCGAAAGCCTAAAAACTCATAGCGTCCAGAAACAAATGAGCCTTATCTATAGGAAATTTAAAATGAAAGCCCTTGACCCTACTTCTTATTTCCCAATTAGATACAATGTCGAACCGCTTCAGATGTAAGGCTTCTGCAATATCTTCTGGTTTTGGAGCTTCCTCTAAACTAGTGAAGGGTTTCTGATTAAGAATAGGTACTCCTAGTGGTTTAGAGAACTCTTCCATTATAGGTACCAAGTAATAATCTAGAAATGTGAAACAGTGATGTGCAGGGTCAAAGAACTGGAATAGAACACTCATCATGTCTTCTTTAAAACCTGAGGTAACTAGACTGAGTACTCGACCATGCCTTGTAATGAATTGAGAACTTTCGAGAACCCTTGAGACTAACTCCTTAAGTTAAGAAGGTATCCTTACAAAGTTGATCCGGGTAGTATTTCTATGAGCGGATTCCATAACCTACAACAAAGAACAAAGATCGACCCCATGGTCCTTGAAATGGTTAGTGAAAATGATATGGTATGATGTCATGATGTTATGATGTCATGTTCGAATAATTAATCAGACACAAACAAAACACCCAAGGCCTTAGGTTCAAGCTTGCATAGAGTTTGTAGGCAAGTACCCTCTTAAGTTTTAGTTGGATCAACATATCCTAAAAGAAGTAACCGGGTTCTAGGAGTATCAATATCATCGATCTTTCTCTCAGGCATTGTTTCAGCACAACATCTGATTTGCGACTGAAATATCCCAAGAGTCTGATCTCAATGAGTGTAGTATCGAGTATCAACCAACTTCAGTCTGCACCAAATCTGACTATCTCAGTACTTTCTAATGGTTAAGTTGTGTCAACTAATGTTTTACGATCAGTTAGTGCTTATGACACCATGCGGCAGCCCATCATTCTCCTTGACTAACTCAAAGGACACTGGTACCAACTAATGTGTCACACTAATATAGCCATAATTCCAACCATATCGTTATACACTGTATAGTTTCCATGATCTATTTCTACTTACCTAAACTGCCCCCATATCCGAGTATAGGATCTTTACAAAAATAAACCCTAGCAAAAAGCAGGAAACGTAAAGCATACAAATCAAGCAAGTAAAGCATTTTAAATGTGATCTAACTCTAAGGTAACCCGACTTTTAGTATTTCCCCAACAGAGTCGCCAATTCTGTAATACGGTGGGAGAAATGACTTTTGGTTTTGTGTTTTATTGCAGATGTTGCGGATAGCAAGAGTCACCACCGACTTTTCTTTTATGCAATAAGGAAAGGGTGAAAAGAACATGAAAGACCTTTGAGAATTTTCTATGTTCAGGGGGTAGGTTATGAAAAGGGAAGGTGTTAGTATTATTTTCATCCGTAGTTATCTACGGGCTCTTAATCGCTAGCTCACTTTTGAAATTTGCTTTGTGTGTGTGATTTTAAACTATTTTTGAAGAGCCAATGTAAGGCGAACTTTGTAATGGTTCTTGTATCGATTCTCAAGAATGCGTACAAAGTGTTTTGAAAATATTTGTTTTTTTAAAGTGCGATGTGAGAAATTTTTGTTTAGAAAAGTTTGTGAGCAAGCGATTAAAAGTATTCTACCCACTCAAGGTCGTTCTTGTTATTTTCCTCTCCTCTAGAGATAGTGCTATATGTACCATTAGTTGGTAGGTAGCCCTATATGTTGGATGTGAAGGGACAAGCGAATGGTCATCGTACGGTCATCGAAGGAAACTTGTAAGGATGCTTTAGAAGTTTCTTAAGGGACTAGATCATGTTATTCATAGGCAACATCGAAGGGTCATTGAGGGACTTATGATCTTTTATTCGACGGTCTTTGCTAAAGAATCCCTACGTCCGAGGGTTATGACCATTATTATGAAAGGCAACAAAGAGAGGTTACCCTAAAGGTGTGAGTGTGCAAGTGTGTTCATTTCAGTTATTTAGTCTTGCAATTAGGGTTTTTTATCGTTCATTTTTATCTTGTCATATAATCCCTAATTACTAACAATTGCATAAAATATAGAGCAGAAGGTAAAGACGGGAATATAAACCTCAGCTATTACAGAGCTTTGGGGAAGTTACATAATAGTGAAGTGTAGAAAATAAAAACCTACAACTATTACATACTAGGAGCAGTTACATGATAAAAAGATGCGGAAAAAAAATAAAGCTACACTATTACAGTTGAACGCGCCCTATACACTTTATCTAGGAAAATAAAAATAAAATGAAAATAGCAAAGAAAATGTTTTGGTGATTTTTTTAATAAAAAATGATTTATGATAATTAATTAAATAAACCTAAAAAAATTAATTAATTTTAATTAATAAAAAAAAGGTTAATTTTGAAAAAATTAATTAAAAAACCTAAAACATAATTAATTTTAATTAATTAAAAAAAGGTTAATTTTGAAAAAAATTAATTAAAAAACCTATAACCTAATTAATTTTAAAAAAAAGGTTAATTTTGAAGAAAAAAAGTTAATTAAAAAACCTAAAACCTAATTAATTTTAATTAATAAAAAGAGGTTAATTTTGAAAAAAAAGTTAATTAAAAAACCTAAAACCTAATTAATTTTATATAAAAAAGGTTAATTTTGAAAAGAAAAAAATTTAATTAAAAAACCTAAAACCTAATTAATTTTAATTAATAAAATAATGGTTTTAAAAAAGGTTTATGTTTAATGATTAATAAAAAAAATTAAGTTTGCCAAAAAAATAGATAGGTGAAGAAGCATAAATGGAAAATAAGGTTAGAAAACAAAAATAGTGCAAATGTCAGGGGTGAGTGTTGAACCCACGCCCTTTGCCTTCACAGCAGCATGACTTTCCAAAAAATAGATAGGGGAAGAAGAATCAATGGAAAATAGGGTTTATCCTACATAGTTATACTTCAGAAGTATGTTAGTAATGTTAGTATGCATCAAAATAACATGAACACAAAAATACGAATTACAAAAAAAAAAACAAGCAAAATCGAAGATGAATGTATGCGATTTTCAGGCCCTTTGGATCATCAAGATTGATCTATTCTTCTCCTACAACATCTCAGGGATTAATTTGGATGATTGGCTTGCTTAGAGAGAGGCTGAAAATAGGGTTTAAAGTTTACCCTAGTTTTGGATAATTTTGGAGTTTTCTGGAATAATGATCTCTTGGCAATTTTTGTGTGTCTTTGTTGTCTGAATATGGGATATATATAAAGGAAAATTAGGTCAAAATAAGTGGGCTTGGACCTTTGTATGAAAGCCTTGATTTTATTTAATTTATTTTGAATTTAAATAAATAAAATAAAAAAATAAATGGAATAAAAATCAAACGGGTGTATGAATAGTATAATACGGTGGGAGAACTGACTTGGGTGTTTTAAATTTTATCGCAATTATTGCGAATATCAAGAGTCGCCACTAACTTTTATTTTATCCAATAAAGGAAAGGGGAAAAAGAACATGAAAGACCTTTTGAGAATTTTCTTGAGTTCGGGGGGTAAGTTATGAAAAGGGAAGGTGTTAGCACCCTTTTCATCCGTAGTTATCTATGGGCTCGTAGTTGCTAGCTCACTTTAAAATTCTTTGTTTGAAATGTGTTTGTGATTGGTTTTGAAAGTGCCTTTGCTTAGGGGAACTTTGTAATGACTCTCGTCTTTATAAGAATGCATACAAAGTGTTGACTTTTGAAAATATTTCATTTGAAAGTGTTTTTGAAAGTGCCCTTGCTTAGGCGAAATTTGTAATGATTCTCGTCTCTATAAGAATGCATACAAAGTGTTGAATTTTGAAAATATTTCCTTTAAAAGTGTTTTTGAAAGTGCCTCTGCTTAGGCGAACTTTGTAATGATTCTCGTCTCTATAAGAATGTATACAAAGTGTTGACTTTTGAAAATATATCATTTGAAAGTGTTGGTGTATTTTGAAATATGTTTTGAAAATGGTTGTGAGAAAGCAACTACGAGCGTTCTAACTACTCAAAACGTCTTAGTTCTTTTCCTTCTCCTTTAGATATTGCTATCTTAGAATTGATTGATAAGAAACCCTATCATTGGATGTGAAGGGACGGGCGTGAGTCAACGTACAGTTATAGAAGGCAACATTGTAGGATACTGAAGAAGTGAAAAAACAAGAAGGGGGGGGGGGGTTGAATTGAAAACTTAAAATCAAATGCGCAAAGACACAATATTTTTATCCTGGTTCGTTTGATCTCAAACTACTCCAGTCCATCCGTCAAGGTGATTTCGCCTCTCTCCAACGAGGACTTAATTCACTAATCAAAAACTGATTACAATCACTACTTTGACAACTGTCAAAGTCCTCTTGAGTACAACCACAACCCGGTCAATCTCAAGGAAAACTGGCTTAATCAAGATAAAAGAATTTTGTGTATAGTTATTTTTTCTTTACAAAAACAGTTATCACAACTGTGATATTTTACACAACTTTGAGCGTGAAAAGAGTATGTAAGCTTGCAACATTTTTGAGATGTATTGTCGTTGTGTAGAAAATCGTAAACGATTTGTCCTCTTAGCTTGTTTATATAGGCAATGGAATCCTTTCCAACATAAAGCGTGATAATGGACATTTAAACAGTTTGCATATTGAGAAGATCTTGTCTGAATGAAGTCGTTGTATGTGATGATGTCTTGATTGAATAGTAACGCTTCAGAATCTTACAATCTTGCATGCTGCAAATGCTTCAGAACATTGATGGCTTAGAGAAGTGAGGATCTGACTGTTTATGATCCTTCTATTCAGAATCAGAGTTTTCTTCACTTCAGCGCAAGTTCTGATCATCATTCTTTAGCGCAAATTCTGATTACCTCAGCGTGAAAGCTTCTATAGCTTAATTTCTGATGCTTCTTTGTAAAAACTTATGCATACAAAATAACATAAATTTAGAGTGCATATTTGTTCTTTGTGTTTGTTATCATCAAACTCTAATTAAGGGTTGCAGAATCAAACTATGTTCTAACAATCTCCCCCTTTTTGATGATGACAAAAACTAGAATTTTCAATGAAAAATAGAGAACAAAAAGCTTAAGAGAGACTCCCCCTGAGTTGATTACTTCCCTGAAGTTCTTTCTCATCTGATCTTTTGATGCACCTCCTTCCGTTTTCATCAGAATGTGTTCCTGTTCAAGCTTTTCAGAAAGTAGAGGTTAAGATATTCAGAATGTTTGAGACTTTGTCCCGGTATACTGTTATTGAAAATATCTTACTTTCTCCCCCTTTTTGTCAGGTATCAAAAAGCAATATAATCAGAGTCAAAAAGATGAATTATATTGAAAACAAAATGCAATGACAAGTTTTAGAAACAAGGAGGTAAAGATGAAAAATTACAGATAAACAGCTTTAAAGAAAATCTAAGAAGGAGGGGGAAGACGTGTGAACAACACTTCCAACAAGATCTTGATCTGAGTGCTTGATTCTTCCTTCTTTCCCAGAATTTCTTTGATTTCTTTTGTAGTATCTTCTTGTTTATCCAGAATATCCTTGATCTCTTTGTTTGTATCCTCTTGCTTATACAGCCTGGCATGGATTAATGCATTCTCTTTCTTCAACTATTCTAGAGTTTGCATGACTAGAGACGAAGCTGGTGTATCTTCAAGGGTTGCATGTTGTTTAGAACATTATGTAGCCTCTTCTGATTCAACCACTTCTTCTGCTGTAATCATGTTTTCTGGAGTAGTAGTCAAAGAGAGACTATCAGAATCTGGTTCAGGAACTTCTGAAGGATGGTGCTCTTTCCAAGGAGCATTATCCAGCGGAAGAATTTCTTTCTTGCACCATTGGCTCAGAACTTGATCTTGGAAGGCTTTCGGCTGATCACTGAAGATCTGCTGAGCCCTTTCATAGCCCAATTCTTTCAGCTTCAGAGTTTCAGAGTTGAGCCATTTTCTGAATCTTTCCCACAGAGAATCAGAAGCAGCAGGATTAGAAACCTCTTGGCTTGCTTGCTTCAAAGAATTGATCCATTCCTGTATTTCTGTTTTAAAAATCAACAGACTCTTACCAACATCTGATTTAGTTGCAGTTGGTTTAGGTTTGGGAATGGCAATTTTGTTTGAGGTGGAAGCTAGTCGGTCCAACACTAGGGGATCAATGACAATTCTGAGGTTGTCAGCTGGATGGTTGATGGGTGAAGGAGTAGAAGATTCAGAAATTAGAATTGGTGTGTTAGGGGTGTTTGGTGGTGTAGATTCATATGGTGAAGGGATTTCTGGAATATCATGAATAGTGAGAGGTAAGCGAACCGTAAGGGTTTCTGTTATTCCAGGGATTGGGATAGTAGTATCAGAATCTGAAGGAGAGTCTTTAGATTGGATTGCGGTAGCGTGTTGAGTTTCTGGTTCAGGAATTTCAAAGGATGGGTTTTCAGAAGGTGGAGAGAGAGAGTGTCTATTTTCTGGTTGTGGTGAGTTGAGGTTTAGATGTTCTGGTTGAGGAGAGTGTGGTTGTGGATTTTTTGGTTGTTGTTAAGAGTTTGGATTTTCTGGTATTGGAGAGGAAAAGTCTTGATCAAACAGTTCAATGTCAAATAGAACTTTGGCAAGTTCTGGTTGATGATGTTCTGGGTTTGGATTTTGATTGGGGGAGTGAGGTTCATTCAAAAAGTTTCCTACAGTTACAGATGGGTCAAACTCTATGTCAAAATCTTCAAAAGTTTGGGGTGAAGGATTTTCTGTTGGTTGAGGGGGAATGGTTTCATATGTTGGAACAACTATTGATTCTATAACAGAAACAGAAGATAAATTACCTTTCTTTTTCGCAGCTTTAAGTGTCCTTTGAGAGGATCCTTCTCCTGTTGCCTTCCTCTTTTGGATTTCTTTAGCACATCCTTTGGAGCTGGCTTGTGCAGATGTTGAATGTTGATTTCTAGAATAGTCCCATCAGCCTTGCAAGCTTCAAGGTATCTGACTATGATTTCTGGGGAGGCATCTATCTCAGAAAATAGTGGAAAATCCTTCAGAGGGATTCTCCAAGAAGTGATGTCCTCATGAGAAGAAATAGTTGGTTCCCTCTTAATGTTCTCAATAATCTTCATTTTCTTCAGATTCTTGGCATTCAAAGGTTTCCCAGCGGTTGCTTCCAGAGTACTTATTTCTTGAGCCTCTGTCAGATGTTCTATCAGCCTGTTTTCTGTTAGAATATCTGAAATCAATCTTTCTAGAGGAATCCAATCCCTCTTAGTCCTTTCTTCTTCTCTTGTCTCTTTCACACTTGTTCTGAGATGGTTGAAGAGCAAGTGTGGAAGGTTTATCTTGGTCTTCTTTACAATGAAGTAAATCAGAAACTGCTAATCAATATTGATGTAATCAGGAGAGCTTGTAGGCTTCCTGTGACTGATACATCCCAGAATTATTCTAGCCCAGATTCTACGATGATCCTTCAAGTCTTTGATCTTGGTGGATGGCTGTCCAGAAGTGAAGATTTCTCTGGCAATAGATTTTAGGTCAGAACATTTATCATCCATATCAATGCATCTGACTCCCCCACCATTGTATCCAATGAGTTTCCCAATTAAGTCTTCTGTTATCACTATCTTGTTTCCCATAACATACGATGTAACTTGGTGGTTGGATGAGGTAGCATAAATATAGAACTCTTTGACGAGAATGGGAAATGTTGGACCCAACAGACGGTCAAAATACCTGTTACATCCATGTGCAGTTACATCTTCATAGAGATTAAACCCATTTTCTTGTAAACTTTCAAAATCAATGATCAACTCAGAGAGAACTTCTAGGTTGTCAACAGGAGTGAGAAGCGTTCTAATGGGTTCTTCATATTGTTTCGTTGATGAAGATTCAGGAGAACTGAGATTCTTTAGATTTGATGATGATGACATTGTTCACACGGGTTCTTTGAAGAGAAAGGAAAAGGGTTTTTAAAAATGAAACTTGGAACAAGAGAGAATATAGAAGTAAGTAAGTAATGAAACTTGAAATAGTAAATTGAGTTTATATA
The DNA here is from genome assembly GCA_948472305.1 of Vicia faba. Lineage (NCBI taxonomy): Eukaryota > Viridiplantae > Streptophyta > Magnoliopsida > Fabales > Fabaceae > Vicia > Vicia faba. The sequence goes on along the minus strand of OX451736.1, from coordinate 1,308,318,782 downwards.
GGTTTTTAGAAAACGTAAGCAGTAAGTAAGAAAATAAGTAATGATTATATGCATTAATGAAACCTGAGATTAGGGGATTTAGAAAGATATTAAACGGTTACCACTGACAAGTGTCTCAAAGCATCCAATTAGAGCCTTGGACCCTTCAGAATTTGAACGCGTGTTCAGCCTCAGAGGGTCGCTTGTGAGAGGATGACAAATGTTTGATGATGTGAACTGCATGCCTCTATCCTTGAAATGAAACGTTCAGATCTTCATAGATAGATTCTGAGGCAACTGTACTTCTAACTTCTGAAGACAAGTTGATCAGATGTTCACAGAAAACAATAAAATTCTGAGGGTTAAAATATGCAAATAATACATTTTATTCTGGGAATAACTTCATGCTGAGATGTTTCAGAATGAAGTTGAATCTATCTTCAGAAAGGGGTTTTATAAATACATCAGCCCATTGATGGTCTGTGTCAATAAATTTTAAGGTAAGAATTCCTTTCTGAATATAGTCCCTAATAAAGTGATGTTTTATTTCTATATGCGTATCCCTAGAATGAAAAATAGGATTTTTACTGAGACATATAGCTGAAGTGTTATCACAGAAGATAGGAATGTTACTCTCAAATATGTTGAAGTCTTCAAGTTGACTTTTCATCCAGAGCATTTGAGTGCTACATCCAGCAGCTGCTATGTATTCAGCTTCTGCTGTTGACAGTGCTATTGTGGACTATCTCTTGCTGGTCCAAGAGATCAGATTGTCTCTCATAAACTAGAAGCTTCCAGAAGTGCTTTTACGCTCTACTCTGTCTCCAGAAAAATCAGCGTTACAATATCCTACTAAGCTGTATTCATTGGATTTTCTATAAAACAAACCCAAATTAGTAGTACCTTTTAGATACTTGAAAATTTGCTTAACTGCTGTTAAGTGAGATTCTCTAGGATCTGATTGGAATCTAGCACATAATCAAACACTAAATAAAATATCAGGCCTTGAAGCCGTCAGATAAAGGAGAGATCCAATCATACCTCTGTAGATTTTCTGTTCTACCTTTTTACTTAACTCTTTCTTTTTCAGAATGTACATGGGGTGCATTGGAGTCTTTGAGGGCTTACATTTTGAGAGATCAGATTTCTTCAGAAGATCTCCAACATATTTGCTCTGATGAATGTAAGTTCCTTCTGAGGTTTGGTTTATCTGAATACCTAGAAAGAATTTGAGTTCCCCCATTAAGCTCATCTCAAATTCTGCCTGCATGCACTTAGCAAACTCTCTTCCCAAAGAAGGTTTAGTGGATCCAAAGATGATGTCATCTACATAAATCTGACACACTAAAATGTCATTCTTAAATGTCTTACAGAACAAGGTTGTGTCCACTTTCCCTCTGGTGAATTCCTTTTCTAACAGGAAGTTACTTAGTCTTTCATACTAAGCTCTGGGAGCTTGTTTCAGACCATAGAGTGACTTCTTTAGTTTGAAAACATATTCTGGGTGTTTGGAATTCTCAAACCCAGGGGGTTGGTGCAAATTACCTCTTTATCTATGTAGCCATTTAGGAATGCACTTTTGACATCCATCTGATACAAAGTGATGCCATTGTTTACAGAAAATGAGATTAAGAGTCTGATAGATTCTAACCTGGCGACTGGAGCAAAGGTTTCTGTATAGTCTATCCCCTCTTGCTGACTATAACCTTGTGCCACCAGTCGTGCTTTGTTTCTGATGACTTCTCCTTGCTTATTTAGTTTGTTTCTAAACACCCACTTTGTTCCAATGATGTTGAATCCTTTTGGTTTGGGAACTAGATCACATACGTCATTTCTGGTGAACTAATTTAATTCCTCCTGAATTTCCAGAATTCAGTCATTATCCAGAAGAGCTTCATCAATTGTTGTTGGTTCAATTAGAGAGACCAGTCCCATGAGGGATTCTTCAGAGTTTCTTAATGTTAATCTTGTTCTGATTAGATCATCCTTCTTTCCTAGGATCTTATCTTCTGGGTGAGCTATGCTGCTTCTGGAAAACCTTTTCTAGAGTTAATCAACAGAAGGTGTTGGATTGCTTGTAACATTTCTTTCTGAAGTTGTTGGAGCATCTCTGTGGAGAACTTCTGATGAGTTGTCTTCAGTACCTGTGAATTCAACTTCTATATCTGCAAAGAATTCATTCTGCTTTGACTTTTGAGGGTCAAGCTTATCATCAAATCTAACACTGATTGACTCTTCAATAATCTGTGTTTCTGTATTGTATACTCTATAACCTCTTGAGCGTTCAGAGTATCCTAACATAATACACTTTTGTGCTTTAGATTCAAACTTATTCAGATAATTTTTAGTATTCAGAATGAAACAAGTGCATCCAAACGAATGGAAATAAGAAATGTTGGGCTTTCTGTTCTTCCACAGTTCATATGGAGTCTTTTCCATAATAGGTCTTATAGAGATTCTATTCTGAATGTAACATGCTGTGTTAATTGCTTCTGCCCAGAAGATCTTAGCAATGTTAGTCTCATTGATCATGGTTCTTGCTATTTCTTGCAGTGTTATGTTCTTTCATTCTACAACTCCATTTTGTTGGGGAGTTCTAGGACAGGAGAAGTCATGCAAGATGCCTTTTTCATTAAAAAATTATTCAAAATTTTTATTTTCAAATTCTCCACCATGATCACTTCTGACTTTGACAATTCTAAGATCCTTTTCATTCTGAACTTGGTTACAGAATGCAACGAACACAGAGTGTAACTCGTCCTTGTGTCTTAAGAACTTTACCCATGTCCATCTGCTATAGTCATCTACGATCACTAACCCATACTTCTTGCCACTAACAGACACAGTTTTTACTGGTCCAAATAAGTCTATGTGCAGAAGTTCTAATGGCTTAGAGGTGGAAACAACATTTTTAGATTTAAAAGCAGGTTTTGCAAATTTTCCTTTTTGACATGCTTCACATAGAGCATCTGAGTTGAACATCAAATTAGGAAGTCCTCTGACCATATTGAGTTTGTTAATCTGAGATATTCTTCTCATACTAACATGCCCCAATCTTCTGTGCCAGACCCATTGCTCGTTGTTAACAGAGAGAAGACATTTTACATTCTGACTTTTTAGTTCAGAAAGTTTTATCTTATAAATTTTGTTTTTCCTCTTTCCATTAAAAAGGATAGTTCCATCTTTCTGACTAACAGCTTTGCATGAATTTTTATTAAAGATTATATCATAACCGTTATCACTTAATTGGCTTATGGATAACAGGTTATACTAATAACACGTTATTTATAGAGGGAATATTTCCATTACCTACTATTCCAGAGCCAATGATCTTTCCTCTTTGGTATCCTCCAAAGCCCACGTAGCCTCCAGGTTTAAGTTCTAGGCTTTGGAACATATGCTTTCTTCCCGTCATGTGTCGAGAGCATCCAGAGTCCAGGTATCATGACTGGTGTTTTAGTCTTGCTGCTAAATATATTTGCTACATATATAACTTTGTCCTTAGGTACCCATATCTTCTTGGGTCCTGGTTTGTTATTTTTACCAAAATTTTGGTTGAATTTTGGTTTGACAGAGTAATCATAACTAGTGTATTTTAGGTCGTGTGTGTGCCCATAAATGAAGTGTGATTTAAGTGGTGTGTGTTTTATGACTAAGTCCATGACTTTCTTAGGTGTAGATACCTTACCTTGATATCCTATCCCTTCTCTGTCATTCCTGCTAACTCCATAGATCATTGAAGCCATCTTGCTTTTATCTATGTTTTTAGCCAGAAACTTCTGAAAGTTGTGATCATACTCTTTGATGATCTCATCAGCATTACTGGGTGTCTCTGAGATTATTTCCTTCTGAGAGTTTTGCAAATCGTTTTCTAATTTTGAAACCTTTTCTTTTAACTCAGAATTCTCTAATCTGAGACTCTCAGTCTTTTCAGAGTCAGGGACATAATCCCTTTTTAGGTTCTTAAATTTGACTCTGATTTGCTGATACCCTTCCAGAATTTCATTTAGACTTTCTGCAAGTTCAACATTAGTAAAATTAATAGTGAAGTCAGTGAATACCTCTTCAGTGTCTGATTCTGAGTCTGAACCAGAAGCTTCACTGTCTTCTGACACTTTTGCCATGAGATCTATGTTTTCTCTTTCATCATCTGACTTTGAGTCAGCATCAGAATTGTCTGAATCGTCCCATGTTGCCAAGAGGCTTTTCTTCTTCTCCTTGAAGGACTTCTTTTTGGGCTTCTCCTTCTAAAGCCTTGGACATTCACTTTTGTATTGCCCTTGCTCATTGCACTCATAGAAGATGATGTCCTTGTTATTTGACTTTCCATGTCTTGAAGAACCTTCAGATCTTCTATGTCCAGAGGAAGACTCATACTTTCTGTATCTGGAGGAGGATTCATTTTGATTCTCTAATCTTCTATGATTTCTGAATTTCCTTTGTCTCTGCTTCCACAGTTGATTCACCCTTCTGGAGAGGAGAGACAATTCATCTTCTTCTGATGAGGATCCATCAGAAGTTTCTTCCAGCCTGCAAAACCTTAGAATCACATTTTCTATTATATTTTAATGCTAGTGGCTTACCTTGATTTTGAGGCTCATCTTCTTCTAGCTCTATCTCGTGACTTCTGAGGGAGCTGACAAGTTTCCTCTAGAGATATCTTGTTGAGATCTTTCGCTAGCTTAAGTGTTGTGACCATTGGACTCCATTGCTTGGGTAGACTTCTGATGATCTTCTTTACGTGATCAGCAGTAGAATATCCTTTGTCAAGAACCTTCAGCCCAACAACAAGGATCTGGAATCTTGAGAACATTGCTTCTATAGATTCACTGTCTTCCATCTTGAATGCTTCATACTTCTGAATGAGCGCAAGGGCCTTGGTTTCTTTGACTTGTATGTTTCCTTCATGCATCATTCTCAGAGAGTCAAACATATTTTTGGTTGTCTCTTTGTTTGAGATTTTTTCATATTCTGAGTATGAGATAGCATAGAGAAGTATTGTTCTAGCTTTATGATGATTTCTGAAATCACATTTTTGCTGGTCAGACATCCTTTTTCTGTCAATCTTCTGACCACTTTCATTCACTAGATGTGTGTATCCATCAATTACCATGTCCCATAGATCATCATCATGGGCCAGAAAGAAGCTCTCAATTCTGTCTTTCCAGTAGTCAAAATTTTCTCCATCAAAGACTGGAGGTTTACCACTGATTCTATCCTTGTCCTCATGATAGTCATTGCTGATGTTTTGGCTTGGTCCCACCATAGTGTTTTTCTGAAGCTTGGATCTTGTACTGACACGGTTAAGTGTATGAACTCAGAACCAGGCGCTCTGATGCCAATTGAAGAAGTGAAAAACACAAGAAGGGGGGTTGAATTGAAAACTTAAAATCAAATGCGTAAAGACACAATATTTTTATCCTGGTTCGTTTGATCTCAAACTACTCCAGTTCACCCGTCAAGGTGATTTCGCCTCTCTCCAACGAGGACTTAATTCACTAATCAAAAACTGATTTCAATCACTACTTTGACAACTGTCAAAGTCCTCTTGAGTACAACCACAACCCGGTCAATCTCAAGGAAAACTGGCTTAATCAAGATAAAAGAACTATGTGTATAGTTGTTTTTCTTTACAAAAACAGTTATCAAAACTGTGATATTTTACACAATTTTCAGCGTGAAAAGAGTATGTAAGCTTGCAACATTTTTGAGATGTATTATATAGGCAATGGAATCCTGTCCAACATAAAGTGTGATAATGGACATTTAAACAGTTTCCATATTAAGAAGATCTTGTCTGAATAAAGCCGTTGTATGTGATGTTGTCTTGATTGAATAGTAATGCTTCAGAATCTTACAATCTTGTATGCTGCAAATGCTTCAGAACATTGATGACTTAGAGAAGTGAGGATCTGACTGTTTATGATCCTTCTATTCAGAATCAGAGTTTTCTTCACTTCAACGTAGGTTCTGATCATCATTCTTTAGCACAAATTCTGATTACCTCTGCTTGAAAGCTTCTATAGCTTAACTTCTGATGCTACTTTGGTCAGAACTTTTGCATACAAAATAACATAAATTTAGATTTCATATTTGGTTTTTGTGTTTGTTATCATCAAAACTCTAATTAAGGGTTGTAGAATCAAACTATGTTCTAACAGATACCTTAGCAATTTATCATAAGGGTCTAAGATCGTTTACCGAAGGTAACATTTGAAGGGTCATCAAGGGACTACAATCTTATATTCAAGGGTCATTGATAAAATATCCCACGTTTGAGGGACATGAGTGTTTTACTCGAGGCAACAAGTGGGGGTTAGCCTAGAAGTGAAAGTTTGCAAGTTGTATTAATTTCATTCATTTTTGTCTTTGAGATTAGGGTTTTCTAATGATTGATTTTAGTCTTGTCATACACACCCTAATTACTAGCAATTATATTGAAAGCGATAAATTGCGGAAATTTAAAGTTCTACGCTATTACATCTTTTTTTTGGGATGGGGGATACAAATTTACAAATGGGGAATGAAAGCAATTAAAACCTAATTACTATTACAACCATATTGAATAATGAATAACAATAAAAATATAAAAAATATAAAGATAATGTAAAAAAAAATTGTTTTAAAAAAACTTTTATGTATTGACACATACACTTACGCATTGATACGAAAACTTTTATGCAATGACGAATGTACTTATGCATGGGCTCATAACTGTTTTGTATCGACACATGCACTTATGCATCGATACATATCATTCCTTGCTCCTGGAAATAAAAAAAAAATCATTATGAGTCGATACATAAAGGTTTGCGTTGGCTCAAAACCTGTTTTGCATCGACACATGCACTTATGCCTCGATACATATCATTTCTTTGTTGCCTGGAAGTCAAAACTAACTTAGTATGAGTCAACACATAATGGTTTTCATCGACTCATTTTTGTTTTGCATCGACTCATTCACATTTTGTATCGACTCATAATCTATTTTGTACCTAATATGTGTCGACACATAGAGTTATGCATCGACTCATACTGTTGTTTTTTACTTCCAACTTTTTTTTGCTGCATATATGAGTCATTTATCAACACATGGTTAATGAAAATGAGAAGTAAACACTTGGTTAGATTCAGGGAAATGATATCTACATTTTATCTTCACAAATGAACCACTAATTATACTTTTATGAAGAGTTCAAAGTCAAGAAAACTTACCTTGAAACTGAAATTTGTGTTTTGATTTAAAGTTGTTGTATTATCTTGGAGAGGTCAAGTGGCTGTTTTTTAGTTTGGAGAATGGTGATAGTGATGTTACAAAAGCTGTTCTTGTGTTTGAACAACTTCTACATGATTTATATGAAGTATGTGGATGGTTTGTTTAGGTAAAACTTACAAGGTTTTGGAGACTCAAAGGGTTTGGACTTCATAGCTCAAAGATGGAGGTTTTTATGAACAATTCTGGTTTTTAGAGTATAGGGGGGGGGGGGGGTTGAGGATTTTTCAATACACAAGAATCTAGCCTCTTTGTCTTGCAAATTCTCCCTCTATTTATAGACAAGAGGTTTGGGAACAGGAGCTGATTAGGTTTGCAACACAACATGTTATGGTTTGGTTGGGATGCAAATATCAAATTATGTCAATTCTCCATAGTCCTGAGATGAAGTACCAAAGTTGTTGGTATAGAGGGGCTACTTTCCATTATTTATGGTGGAGTAAAATCAGAAGTAAACAAGGTATGGGCTCAAGATAATTTTTGTACCAATAAGCTTGCTTTTCAAGAATAGCAATGGTAACTTTTTACCTTAAATGACAAGTTATTTGGATAATGGCTTGTATCTCTTGGGTAATGGTTCAAGCTTTTGTGTAAACATTAAATTATGGAGAGATTTGCAAGCAATAAGGCATGCAACATAAAATTATACAGCACAACATGTAGATTGGATCATGTGTTCTTCACCAAAAAGACTTGTAATTCAAGGATGGATGCCCAACTTCATGCCCTTGAATCTCCTAGCTCAAGTATGATAAATTCATGATCTTGGATGTTTTAGAAAGCCTGAAACATCCTATAAAACTCTCATGTTGTCCATTTTGACAAAATCATCTGGGAACTATGTGAAAAAATGCCAATAAGTTGGGATAAAATCCTGACCAAAATCTGTTGAAAATTTCTCTAAGTGTTAGATGAAAATGTCATGACTTCAGGAATTTATAACTCACAGTCCAAGCACTTATAGGAATTGATCAGTAAAGAAATTTTTTAGATCTCATCAATATAAACAACTTTCATATTGGATGTTTTCTTTGAATCATCTTGCATCTTGGTGAGAGAATGTCATGAAGTAGTGAATTATCATGTACAAAAACACTTAGCAAAAATTTCTAAGTCTTGAAAAGTTTGAATTTTCTCATTGACTTTTGACTTTATTTATTTCTTGATGATAAAGCTTCACATTTTTTAATATCTTGATGAATTGTGATCTTTGAAACTCAAATTTGATTAGAAAGGCAAAGTTTGACTTTTTGGTGTACATTTGACTTTTTCATCAATTGATCAAATTTCATCTATCATTCCAATGATCTTGAGAAATGTTTTGAGACATGAAATTAGGTCAAATTGTTGTATTTGAATCCTTGAGATTGTACTTTAATCCATTAGATCATGTATTATGTCAATAGTCAAGAATCAATCATTCTCAATCAAAACCCTAATTTTGACCATTTTGCCCTTTTGATGATTTAAACATATTTCTTGAGGAAATGTGATCCAAACATGATCAATTGATGCATATGACTTTAAAATGTTGATATTGGTCAAAAATCTTGATGTTTGGCTGTAAGTTGACCATATTTGACTTTTTACCCAATACACATGATTTTAGGTTGTGTGATCAATTGACTGAGCAATTTTATGATCCAAGACTTGAAACTTGACATAAGCAATCTTGAAGGTCCATAATGGTCCATGAAAGTCATTTGGAGCATTAGAAGTCCAATTGTCCTTGTGAAAATTCAAACCCTAATTTGAGCCATCAATGTTGAGGAGATGGCTTGACCTAGTCCACACGTGTACAAGCTTGAGCTATTGAAGATCTTGTGAAAAATATTTTGAGAAATGAGAGGGAAAATTTTGGGGTAAAACAACTGCCCCTGTTCAATCTTCTTAAACTTGAATAGTTAGATTGGTGGGTCCATCATTCGTGACTTGAAGGTGGAAGATGATTGAACACTAGAGTGCCCATAAATTTGCACCTGATGATGTGTTAGTTGATTGTGTCGGGAATGGGCTTAAATATTCCATTTGGATAAGTGATAAAGAATTTCTCGAAGATGGGATTTAAGATGCCATTTGGAGAAGTGATAAATAATTTGTCGGAGATGGGCTTATAGATGCCATCCAGAGTAACTGTTGGTAGATACTGGAAGAAGTATCAGAATAAATCCTTGGTCGATTTATACAAAAATTGTAGATGTCTTTTTCCTTTCTTTAATTGGGAGAAATAAATGTAACTATAAGGGGTCTTGTTATGGTGACTTCAGTGGGAAACATATCTAACCAGAAGAGGCATGTTGGTTGCCTATAATTACCTGGAAGAAGTAAATTTATCCAGAAGAGGACTTTTGTTTTGTTGACTGATTTTTCCTGCAAGGTAAGGGTTAGTTGCATGTAGATGTATGCATGGCGTAATGATGTTCTCAAAATAAATGAGATTATGTTGTATGCATTTGTCATGTATGTAGTGTGATGTATGAATGTGAAATATTATTGAGGCGTATATTTGTCTGGAAAATAAATCCTTGACAAATGCTGGGGAGTTTTAGGAAGTTAAATACTAGATTTTTGTTGGAGATAAAGAGTATATGTATCTTCAAACCTTGTCTAGAGTGTTTCCGCTGGGGATTCCTGCTTTGTTATTTTGAGGAGAATTTCGTTGGGGAACATTGACTTTGCTTGAGAAAACTTTGTGGGGAGTGTTGATTTTTGATTGGGGAATAGAGTTCAGGAGTCTTAGTTGTCCATTGCTCTACTGGGGAGAATAAAAGTTAACTGTTATCTGGTCGGATTCCAGGCTCTGCAATAACTTATTAAAGTTAACTGTTATCTGGTCGGATTCTAGGCTTCGTAGCAACTTTCTGAGATGGATAAAGTTAATTGTTATCTGGTCAGATTCCAGGCTTCACAAAAACTTACTGAAGTTAACTATTATCTAGTTGGATTCCAGGATTTGCAGCAAATTCCTGAAGTTAACTGTTATCTGGTCGTTTTCCAGGCTTCGCAGCAACTTGCTGGGGATAATATCGACTCCGTTGGTGACAAGGGGTTTTGTCTGTTGATTTGTAATGGTCTAAGAAAAGAACTGGAGTTGGGGAATTTGTAGTCTGTTGGGGAAATAAACCCTATTGAGAAGGATATTTTTGAGACCTTATTGGGGACATGAATTGTTTCATGCAAGGTTCATTTTTTCAGTTAAGGCCACCCTCAGCTGGGGAGAGGATTTTCAGGAAATTGGAACTTCGGATGGAGACTGTATAAATCCAACTCTTGTGTGGATAATCTTTTTGAAGTGATTTTGTGGGGATATCCATGAATTTGGCCTTGTTGGGATTTGTGGACAGCTTAAACTCTGTCTTTTCCTAGAGTCCTTATAAATGTTGATCAGAGTGACAAATCTTTTACCGATAGACAAAATGATGAGATATCGGGACATACTCATACGCTTTAATCCCTAACTTTTTCATGGACCGTCTTTTCAGATTTTTAGTCCATCAAGATACCTTTTTTGCCCAATCTGCCTTTTTAGGTTTTCAACTTGTCGGGTGTACAATCTTTTGTATGTATATCCTTAATTTTTGCCCGAACCTCTTGGTTCGCCAGGATGCCCTTATTTTTCCTAGGTATGTCAACCTAGCGGGTCTCTTTTCATGCATAGTATTTTCCGACTATGTATGCATTCACAGGGTGTGGAGAATCATTATTTTCTATGGTCGTAAGTGTTATAGAAATGCCAGAAATTATCAGCTCGATCGTGCATGACTTTCCATATGTGGGAGCCTATTTTCCCCTAGGGTTAGTCTGGAGCACTTAGATTTATGAAGTTTTGATCACATTTCTAGTAGTCTTGAACTTCCTAGATATCATTTTCTAAGAACTGCCATGGAAGAATCCAGAGACATGACACTGACACCATCTGATACTACTGGCACAGACAAGAAAATTGGTGGTATCGAAGGTCATCATAGTGGATTTTGTTAAAGCCCATGATAAATGTAACATTTCCCCCAATTGATTCGGATATAGATCTGCCTCTGGCAATTCAACACTTCTTGAGAGATTCTTTAATCTCGACTTAACTGCCCCAGACGGTCATGTCATGCCCCTTGATTATGAGAGATTTATATTGGAGGCGTATTTCCCTTTGAAGTGACTATGTTTATTGAAAGAATTTTTGTTCATTTGATATTCGTCGTAGGAATTTCTCTGTTGTCGAACAATTGGCCATATGAAAACAGTGGTATTCAAACAATGCAAAGTTTATGTCTGTCTTGAGAATTTTTTTTTGAAAAATGCCCTTTTAAAGAGCAACAAAATTTTGTAAGAATATGAATTCAACTCATGATTTACAATAAGCCTTATAGGAGTCAGGATACCTTTTGTAACAGTATGCTTTCGAACTAACCCATGCTTCAATTAGGACTTTTAAGGGGTTGTAACGTGGCCTGGTTCACGATTTAAGAAACAAAGGATAAGGCTAAAAGTTTATTTGTACCCAACCCCTTCTCCATGATGTTCTTCAGTCTGATGCTCAGTTACTTATGCGTTTTGGTTTCAATAAAGTTTGGAATTATAGCACTGGTCCTTTGATGATGGTTCAGAGACCAAAAGTTCATTTGAGAAGGAAGTCATTGTGACATTTTTCTTTTGTCGAGGATTTGTAGTGACCTATTTATGACCTTATTATCCCCATTTTTTTCCTGACTGTTTTTGATTTGAGATTACAGCCAGTGGGATGCCCCAGTTTTTCTTAAGTCTCCTTCATAGATTTTGACGTAGTGAGATTTTCTTTTGAGAGGTAAAGACTGCCTATTTTATGGGGAACCATCGTTGTCTTTTGATTTAGAAGGATGTTTTTGATGTCATTCATTGTGTACAAAGTGAAAGCTTGCGACTGAACACTCATTTGAATTAGCCGAGAAACTACCCTGCCCCAGGTTATGATTAACGGTTTCAATTTGTGCGAAAAAGAAAACTCCTACTTCTTTGTCCCAAAGGGGTTGACTAGGGATTATATTCCTTATAACTCCACTTTTTAGGAATTGAAAGAACGTATGTACATCGTCAGCAAGGTCTGTCCAAAAGCATAATGTATGAGATTATGGTATTATTTTCGTCATCCTTCCTCTAAAGGCTTACAGCTTGTAATCAAGAGTTGAATATCATACAAAAAGGAGTAAAAGCATAGTTTTAGTATATTGAAAATGAATGGATTAACTCAAGACAAACATATTCAATACATTAGTGATAATAACCAAAGTCTGACATAAAGATAAGTATTTAAGCAAACAAAGAAATTATAATTGAAAATTCGAATGAACGAGAGCTTTTCCGCCTAAACTTCTCACTTCAGATGGTGTGTCTTTGAAGGGTGATAGAAAGACTCAATTTGACCATCTTGTGCAAATTCCAATGCTCCTTCGTCGATACGGTCTTGAATCTTATATTTCAACATCCAACAGCTATCAGTATCATGCCCCGGACTGTTGGAGTGATATGCATACCTTGTATCAGGATTGTAGTTAGGAGCACAAGTATTAGGATTCCAAGGAGGATCTTTCAATGTGACCAAATTCATCTTCAACATGTGTTGCAAGTCTTGTGACATCGACATGTTGAGTTTGGTATATTTCCTATTGGATGTATCCTACTTACGCCGACTACCCTTTCGTTGTTGGCGAAGTTGTTGTTGGGCTCGTGATGTAGCGGTAATTTGGAAAGGTCTACTATCCACCAAGCCAACTTCTTGTCTCATTTGGGGCTGATTAATGACTTGATTCCCAATTCTAGTCGTTCATCCCACATGATTGTATTCGTCTTGATGAAGTTATTTGATGAGAGTTCTCAACTCTTCTTGTCCCCGGGCTAAGTTTTGGATAAGAGCCATCTGTCCCAACATATGGATTCTCATCGTTTCTATCTCCACTTGCAATTGTCTTATCTGTCCCTCCTTGTCGTCTTCAGGATTGTTATTGGTCATGTTCTCAATGAGAAGTGCTTTCACTTCTTCTTAACCCTTGGATATATTCAGGAACAACTCTTGAAGCTGATCATTTTGGGTCTGAAGATCTTGGACAGTCTGCTCGAGGGTGATTTTTACTGAAATAAACAGTAAGCAAATGAGAAAACTTGTATGGCGAAAACCTGTCATGATATGATGCATGGTATGTAGATGAAATGTTTTCAAGCATCTCGCGGGGTAAACACAAGAAGATGTTAGAATTTAAATTTTTACTACAACTTTGATTGAAGAACTTTGTATCGTTGAATGTCCTTCTACGAGAATCAATCTCACCATGTCAAGTGGGTCATAGCCCTTGACTTTTTGGCTTTTTTGACAGCATTTGGTTAGACAAAAATAAATCCTCTTGCCCCTTGATAGACATATGGTTCAGTATAACCCTGCATCACAGGCCCTTGAGACCCTTGAAATGGTTATTGAAAATGCTATGGCATGATATCATGATGTTATGTACAAATAATCATATACAAGAAAAGCAAACAAGTCCTTAAGTTTAGGCTTGCATAAGGTTTATAGGTAAGTACCCTCCTGAAGTTTAGTTGGTTCGACCTGTCCTAGAAAGTAATCGGGTTCTAGGGAATCTCAATATCATTGATCTTTATTCATAGGGCATTGTTTAAGCACAAGCCTCTTTATTAGCGACTGAAATATCCCAAAAGTCCAATCTCAATGAGCGTAGCGTCGAGTATCAACCAGCTTCGCACTGCACCAAACCGGCTATCTCACTACTTCCTAATGGCTAAGTTGTTCAATTAAAGGTTCTACGATTAGTTAGTGCTTCATGACACCACACAGCGGCCCCGTATTCTCCTAGACTGAACTAAAGGGATATCGGTACCAACAAATGTGTCATACTAACATAGCCATCACTTTAACCATGTCGGTATACCCCGCACAACCCCCACGATCTATTTCTACTTACCTAATAATGTTCCCCGATCCGGATAGAGGATCAATACAAAACCCAAACAACCATTTAATAGTAAAGCAAACAAATCAAACAATGAAAGCATTTAAAGGTTATCTGGTCTCTAAGGTAACCCAACTTTTTAAGTAGTCCCCAGTAGAGTCGCCAGTTCTGTAATACAGTGGGAGAATTGACTTGGGTGTTTTGCGTTTTATTGTAATTTTTGCGGATAGCAAGAGTCACCACCGAATTTTATTTTATCCAATAAAGGAAAGGGTGAAAAGAACAGGAAAGAACTTTTGAGAATTTTTCTTGAGTTCGGGGGGTAGGTTATGAAAAGGGAAGGTGTTAGCACCATTTTCATCTGTAGTTATCTACGGGCTCTTAGTTGCTAGCTCACTTTGAAATGATTTGTTTGAAATGTGTTTGTGATTGGTTTTGAAAGTATTTTTGAAAGTGCCTTTGCTTAGACGAACTTTGTGATGATTATCGTCTCTATAAGAATGCACACAAAGTGTTGACTTTTGAAAATATTTCATTTGAAAGTGTTTTTTAAAGTTCCTTTGCTTAGGAAAAATTTGTAATGATTCTCGTCTCTATAAGAATGCATACAAAGTGTTGACTTTTGAAAATATTTCATTTGAAAGTGTCTTTGCTTAGGCGAAATTTGTAATGATTCTCGTCTCTGTAAGAATGCATACAAAGTGTTTACTTTTGAAAATATTTCATTTGAAAGGGTTGGTGTGTTTTAAAAGATGTTTTGAAGATGGTTGTGAGCAAGAAACTACGAGCGTTCTACCTACTGAAAAAATCTTAGTTGTTTTCCTCCTCCTTTAGATATTGCTATCTTATTGACTGATAAGAAGCCCTATCAAGTGGCTATTTTTTAGTTTGGAGAATGGTGATAGTGATGTTACAAAAGTTGCTCTTGTGTTTGAAAAACTTCTATATGATGTGTATGAAGTATTTGGATGGTTTGTTTAGGGAAGACTTTCAAGGTTTTGGAGACTCAAAAAGGTTTGGACTTCAAAGCTCAAAGATGGAGGTTTTTGTGGACAATTATGGTTTTTAGAGTATAAGGGGGGGTTTTAGGATTTTTCAATACACAAGAATCTAGCCTATTTCTCTTGCAAATGCTCCATCTATTTATATGCAAGAGGTTAGGGAACAAGACCTAATTAGGTTTGCAAGACAATATGTTATGGTTTGGTTGGGATGCAAATATCAAACTATGTCAATTATCCATAGTCCCAAGATGAAGTACCAAAGTTGCTGGTATAAAGGGGCTACTTTACATGATTTATGGTGGATTAAAATCATAAGTAAACAAGGTATGTGCTCAAGACAAATTTTGTACCAACAAGCTTGCTTTTCAAGAATAGCAATGGTAACTTTTTACCTCAAATGGAAAGTTATTTGGATAATGGCTTGTATCTCTTGGGTAATGGTTCAAGCTTTTGTGTAAACATTAAATTATGGAGAGATTTTCAAGCAAGAAGGCCTGCAACATAAGATTATGCAGCATAGCATGTAGACTGGATCATGTGTTCTTCACCAAAAAGACTTGTAATTCAAGGACGGGTGCCCAACTTTATCCCCAGAATCTCCTAGCTCAAGTATGATAAATTCATGCTCTTGGATGTTTTGGAAAACTTGAAACATACTCTATAACTTTCATGTTTGCCATTTTTACAAAATCATCTTGGAACTGTGTGAAAAAATGCAAAGAAGTTGGGATAAAATCCTGACCAAAATCTGTTGAAAATTTCTCTAAGTGTTAGATGAAAATGTCATGACTTCAGGAATTTATAAATCACAATCCAAGAACTTATAGGACTTGATCAGTAAAGAAATGTTGTATATCTCATCAAGATCTAAAACTTTTATGTTGAAATTTTTCTTTGAATCATCTTGCATCTTAGTGAAAGAATGTCATGAAGTAGTGAAATTATCATGTACAAAAACACTTTGGAAAAATTTCTAAGTCTTGAAAAGTTTGACATTTCTCATTGACTTTTGAATTTATTGATTTATTGATGATAAAGATTCATATTTTTTAATGTATTGATGGATTGTGATCTTTGAAACTCAAATTTTACCAGAAAGTCAAAGTTTGACTTTTTGGTGTACAATTGACTTTTTCATCAGTTGATCAAATGTCATATATCAATCCAATGATCTTGAGAAATGTTTTGAGCCATTAAATTAGGTCAACATATTGTATTTTAATCCTTGAGATTGTACTTTAATCCATTAGATCATGTATTAAGTCAAAAGTCAAGAATCAGTCATTCTCAATCAAAATCATAATTTTGACCATTTTTCCCTTTTGATGATTTGAACATTTTTCTTGAAGAACTGTGATCCAAACTTGATAAATTGATGCATATGACTTCTGAATTTTGTTATTGGTCAAAAATCTTGAAGTTTGGCTGTACGTTGACCATATTTGACTTTTTACCCAATACAATTGATTTTAGGTTGTCTAATTAATTGACTGAGCAATTTTATGATCCAAGACTTGAAACTTGACATGAGCGATCTTGAAAGTCCATAATGATCCATGAAAGTCATTTGGATCATTATAAGTCCAATTATCCTTGTGAAAATTCAAACCCTAATTTGAGGCATCAATCTTGAGGAGATGGCTTGACATCGTCCACACTTGTAAAAGCTTGAGCTATTGAAGGTCTTGTGAAAAATGTTTTGAGAAATGAGAGGGAAAACTTTGGGGTACAACAAATAGGTTCAGAGGTTCACTTATGAGGCCTAATACACGTTTTTACCTTGAAACACAACCCCATTAGCCCAAAAATTCAAGTTTGATCAATTTGGGATTCATGCATTTTCTCAAAATTGCCTAACTTGCACCAATCATAACTCCCTCAGTTTTTATCATATGAAGGTGATCTTTGAATTTTTGGAAAGTTCAAGATGTCCCCTAAAATATCTATGTTGATAATCTTTTCATTTGAAGAGTTTATATAGATGTAAGTTGCCTTGACAAAAAGTGTATTTTTGTTTACTTTTGAAATTACCTATAATGTTTTGGCCCATATCTCTTAAATGAATCATTTTTTGGACTTGAGCTTAGAGAGGAAAAGTTGTAGAGAATTGAATTTCCTTCAAAATGAGTTTTGATTGAGAAAAATATGATGACACATGTGAAAGTTATGCTTGGTCAAAGTTTAGTTGACTTCTACTTAAGAAAACCCTAATTTAGTAACTTTTGACTTTTGATGAATCTTGAGTTTTCTTGATGAATAATGATCTAACCTTGATCAAATTATGAATGTGACTTAAAAATATTGATGTTGAACAAAAATATTGAAGCTTAACTGTATGTTGACAATGAATGACTTTTTACCCAATATAGTTGATTTTTAGTCATCTGAGCAATTGATTGATGTAAGGCTTGAAACTTGGCATGAGCATTCCTTGAGACATATGGGGAACCATGAAATCCACTTTGAGGCATTATAAGCTCAAATTTATTTGAGAAAACCAAAACCCTAATTGTAGGCCGTCTGATCAAACCTTGAGTAGCTTTGAGTAATTAAAAACTCTAGGAGCATAAGGAGATATCTTGAAGAAAATGGAAGCACAAATTTTGGGATACAACAACACAGTTTGGGTTAGCTTCCCAATATTCCTTACAAATATGACAAGTTTGGTTTAGGTTTCACTTCTCGAGCATAGAGGTATTTCCTTCGTGCTCGTGCCAATTATAGGAGACCTCCATTCCGCATCAACAGTAATGGAGTTCACAACAATCATGTTAACATTGTGGAAGATGATGATAGTGGTTGCGACATAGACAGTTGGATCTTCCCTACTACCGGCAATGGGCTTAACAATTGGAAGGCTGAAGACTTTATACAAATCTCCTTTAGTCAGGAGTAAATATTATTTTCTATTTTTCTTGCTTTCAAAATTTTGGTTATGTAATTTAAATAATGACTTTAAGCCTTTGCCTTACCTAGGGCACAATGGTCCATTTGTTAGGGTTGTCATTATTCATAAGCATATTTTCATTTAATAAATCATTGGATGTTTGTAATCAAATTTTACGCTTTGTCTTTCTTTTGATTTATTTTTTTCAGAATAGCTATGTCTCCTTACACACACCCACACAACAAATTGCAGATCCATGTCCACTCTAGATCCCATTGATAACAATTCTGCTATTTCCAATTATGACTTTGAAAATCCAATATACCAAGCCAAGGATGAAGGTGAGAAGGATTGTGAGATACATGGAGAACTTGTTGGGTTGATAATGCAAGAAGAAAGGGCCATACGGCCACATGAAGAGTTGGTCGAAGTGGTAAACTAGGGTATCGAAAAAGACAAGAAATAAGTAAACATAGGTGCCAACCTAGAAGACAATGACAAAAAGTGGTTAGTTTAGATGTTGCATGATTATGTTAAGATCGTTTCTTGATCGTAAAAAGACATATCAGGGCTAGATACTGATATTTGGTTCACCGTCTACCGATGAAGGAAGGTTGCCTCCCTATAAAGCAGAAAGTCCGTCGTATGCATCCTGAGATGTCAGAAAAGATCAAGGTTGAGGTTATGAAAAAATTCAATGCAGGGTTCTTAGATGTTTCATCCTATCCTCAGTGGGTTGAAAATATAGTTCCAGTACCCAAGAAAGATGGTAAGGTGCGTATGTGTGTAGACTATAGGGATTTGAATAGGGAGAGCCCCAAAGATGACTTTCCGCTTCCACATATTGATGTTCTGGTTGACAACACCGCTCAGCACACAGTGGGGCACTTTCTGTTACAAAGTAATGCCTTTCGGTTTAAAGAACACCAGAGGAACATATCAACGTGTTATGGTGGCTTTGTTCATGATATGATCCAACACGAGAAAGAAGTTTACGTTGATGACATGATAGCTAGGTCCCAAACTGAAGAAGAATGTCTCGACCACTTGCACAAGCTGTTTTTAACATTAAAAAAAATATGCTGAGGTTGAATCTAAACAAATGCACCTTTGGGGTAAGATTCAGTAAGCTCATAGGTTTCGTCGTCAGTGGTAAAAGTATTGAAGTTGATCCCACCAAGGTTAAAGCTATTCAAGAAATGCCAGCTCCACGTACTGAGAAGGAAGTCAGAGGTTTCCTGGTATGTTTAAACTACATTTCCATATTTATTTCCCATATGACCGCTACTTGTGATCCAATCTTCAAGTTGTTAAAGAAAGATCAAGTAGTGAAGTGGAATGACAATTGTCAGATATCCTTCGACAAAATCAAAGAATATCTTCAAGAGCCTCCGATTCTGACGCGACTAGTTGAAGGAAGACCCCTGATCATGTACTTAACAGTGTTAGAGAACTCAATCGGGTGTGTACTGGGGAAGCATGATGAGTTTGGTCGAAAAGAGCATGCAATATACTACCTTAGAAAAAAGTTTACAGACTATGAAACAAGATACTCATTTCTCGAGAAAAATTACGGCACTTTGGCATAGGTTGCTCGCCGACTAAGACAGTATATGTTGACTGATACTACTTTGTTGATCTCTAAGACAAATTCAATAAAATACATATTTGAGAAACTCGCTCTCTCCGGAAGAATAGCAAGATGGAAACTGGTCTTGAAAGAATACGACATTCAGTATACTACCCAGAAGGCAATCAAAGGAAGTGTATTGGCAGATCATTTGGCTCATCAGGCTATAAATGATTATCAGTCTATGAATTTTGAGTTCTCGGATGAAAATATTATGCTGATTACTGACTATGAAAAACCTGGACCGTATGAAGGACCCGAGCCAGGATCCCGATGGACTATGGTTTTTGATGGAGCCTCTAACACGCTTGGTAATGGGATTGGTGTTGTAATTGTCTCTCCCAAGGGTTTCCATACACTCTTCACCGCCAAATTATGTTTTGACTATACCAACAACATGGCAAAATACAAAGCGTGCATCATGGGTATCAAGGTTTCTATTGATATGAGGATCAAATTCTTGAATGTATATGGGGACTCAGCCCTGGTAATCAGTCAGATTAAAGTAGAATGAGATATGAAGCACCCGAATCTCATTCCTTATCGAGAGCATGTGTTGACGTTAATTCCATACTTCGAAGAAATCACTTTTGAATACATCCCGTGAGAAGAGAATCAATTTGCATACACATTAGCTACCATGTCATCTATGTTCAGAGTTAGATGGGAAAATGAAGCTCCTCGAATCACTATTGAGATATTAGATGAACCGGCACATTGCTACAAAGTTGATACTGATGGAGTAGAGGAAAACATAGGTTTGGACCACGAATGGTCGTTTTTCAAATCGGGACAAATTTAGCGCTATGTTAAGCAATCGTAAGTGGACTTATGTAGAAGTCACACCTATTTTGAGAACGGTCAATTGAAATCTATGTACTAACATGTTAAATATAGATCATTCTCCAATAACATGCAGCACAAGTAAAAACAAGAAACGGATAAGATGAAGATGGAGGGATGTGTCAGATGAAATTAGGGTTTCAAATATCATCAAATCCATTCATCCATTTTGGTGGATTTGGTGTTTCAACTTATCAACATCCAAGATCCAATGAGGTTGAGGAATTTTTCCCAAAATAATACTCAAATCAGGACCAAACAAAAATAATAAAATATATTTAATAAAACAATATTCAAATGATTAATAATAGGGAAATAATTGGTAAAAATACACAAAATGTATTAAACACCAAATAAAAATTCTAAAAAAATATCAGAAGTCAAACATCAGTCAACAAGTGTTGACAAAAATTTCCAAAAGTTTTTCAAGTCAGAAACTATTTTTTAAAATTTAAAGAAATATAAAAAATAAACCAAAATTTGTATAAAATAGTAAAATAAAAAAATAAAAATCAAAAAATAATATGAGGTCACCAATATTTGTCAAGAGGTCATTGGATCCTTCCATAATTTTTTCGGAATTTAAAAATCAAGAAAAGTATTTTTAGACAATTAAAACAAGTCAAATAAAGTGAAAAATCATAAAAATTCCAAATCACAAAATAAAATTGTAGAATTTTTGTGAATTTTTTCATAATTTTGGAAATTGAAATGAATTTTTTATGAACTTTTGAAGTTTAAAATAATTAAAATATAAAATTAGAAAATAAAAATAAAACCAAAATAATGTGGACCATCTGATCAATGTTAAATGCGTTAGTAAGCAAATCTGAAGGAACTGACGCGTTGTGCATGTTATGGACCTTATTAAAAAACACACAGAATCAGTAAAAGACAAACCAATGAAATTAAAACAAATGTCATGCAATCATTGGTTGAAGAATGACACGTAGGTCATCTTCAACCTCCAGACCTCTGCACGTTGGGTTTTTATGAGATTCTTCAAACGAAATCGTTAGAATCTCAAACTGATTTCATTAGATTCGTCTCTTCCAGATGATCCTAACCCCACCCTCAAGAAAAAATTATTTAAAACACATCTCAGTCGATTTGGAAAAAACCATAAGGAAACAACAAAAAAGGGATTTGAAAATTCATGAGAAAAATTCACTTCCAGTAAAAAACTAGCGATGTAATGAGTATCAGAGTGATGAGAGCTACATTGTAGTAACAATTTTGGAGAGAATTGATGGAGGAATCTACCTGTTGAAGCTCAACTTCAGAGCTCTGAAACTTAACTTGGCTAGCACGATTTTGGGCACTTAAAGGTTTGGTTCTTCTTCTGTTAACATCAGTGGAGTTCAAGGATGAAGAATGAGCAAAGAAATTGGATTGGAAAATGCTTTAAAACTAAATTCGAAGTTACATAATTGAGAGGTATGAAGGAATTTCAACAGAGGTTTTTTGGCTCTCTAAAGCTTAGGAAATGAATGAAATATCATCCTCTATTTATAGGGAAGTGAATAATGATGAGAAATGAGAGGAATTGTGAGCAAATCGTACAAACCAGGCTAGTTGTGATCATGCCAAATGTGTGACTTGAAATGCATCAAAATGACCTCATACCAAGTGTAATTATTATCAAAACCCATATGGGAAATTAGTTAAACATGTTTTCAAACTAAACTTTTAGTAGTTCTACATCTAATCCAAGTTTACTCAGGGTTAAAATTCTGCCTCGATGCAAAAATAGATTCCATGGAGCCAAGTTCAACAATGCATAGCTCACTACTCAGGGACCTTTATGGGATGATTCTTAAAGCATTTAAAAGATGAGGTCACAAACTTTACAATTTTCCGAGAAAGACTCCATTTGGATAATTGAGATGGAAGTTTTGTCCTCTTGAAATCGTGAAAAATAAACTGATTTTTGTACTTCGAAAAATTTCTAAGTATGAGACCTAAATATGACCTATAATGTTCTTCAAAATTACACGACCTTTCACTGAAAATTTGATCTTGATATCTGAATATGACATGAAGTAGACCTCTTTAATTGAATTTTGTAATTGAGATCACTTAAAAATCATAAAAATTGAAAGAGTTATGGTCTTTGTAAGATGATGAACAAATTTGGTAAAATTCCTAAAAGACATAATATTTTCAATTCTTCAACCACTTTACAAGAATTTTCAAGTCTTGCACATTTAAAAAAAGTTGTAGTAGACATCCAAAAGATTATTATGGAAAAATAATGTGCTTAAGGTGATAAAAATTGACTAAGTTATGATCGTTTGAAGTCAAACCCTAAGATTCAAAGGCTTTTCAAAGAGACTTGTAATCTTTCTCAACCATTAGTGACCTTCCATTCAAAAATCATGAATATTTTCAAAGAGACTTGTTAAGGTTCTTATAAATAGAATAATGAATTTAGATTCAATCAAAAATCTCAAAAATGAGAAAGTTATGGTCCTTAGAAGTCACCAAACCCTAGCTCAGAGAGTGTCAAAATGACTTGAAACCCCTTTCAATGTTTGATGATTTTTCTTGCACAATTGGATCTTGTCATGTGAAGAGAGGTTGTTGTATATGATGATAAGAACACATATGAAAAATAACCAACTCAAAATGTTGAAAATGGAGAGATTTATGCACTTGTGATCACTGAATCAAGTATCTACTCAATTAGGTCAAACTTGTTGAACCAACCTTGAATCTTTTGAAATTTCTTGGAAATATTAAGCATGATGAATCACAATAGGCCCTAAGATGATTTATCTTGAAGCATACTCAAATATGGAGCTAAATTATCAATGAAATTTGTTGAACAAGGCATGGAAATAAACACATTAACCTATGAATCTTCTTGATGAATTCCACCACAAACTTTGAGGAATGTTTGACCTAAATAAAGTGAGGAAACCCTTTGAAACACAAATATTTTATATCATAGACATAACCTTGACTATTGTACTCTTGCAATCATTGAAGAACCATTTGACTGAGGACCACCCCTTAAACCCTAGATTAGATGGTGAAATGAATGCAGTTGTGTCATCACCTACAATATGAACATTCAAAGAGACATATATACATATTTTGATGTTAGTCTAAGAAAACATGTACAAGATACATAATTCAAGGTGCTTGGTGATTCCTCAAGAGAAAACTTAGAGATAGGATGAAGTAGAAAAGGAGAACAAACCTTAATGTGTGATCTTGATGCATTGATGATATGAGATGATGAGGAATCTTAGGGGAAAAATTGGGGTATAACAGTTGCCCTTATTTAAGTGTCTTCTTTCCATAGATACAAAGGTTAAAATCGTTGTCTCAACGTGATTGAAGATACTTAAATATAAAACAAACCATATTTTTAGCCCTAAGATGCAATGCTTATTTTCAACACAAAACACCACTTGGGAAGCAGAAAATAAAACAAACAGACCAAAAGAGAGTTCGACAAGGAAAATAAATTGTCGTGGAACAACACAACTATGGGGATGGCTAAAAATAGGTAAAGCTAAAACCACAATCAAAGAATCCAAATGTATAGTAAGATTTCAACAACGAAAACTCTTAAAAATGCAAGAAACAAACTATCAAGAAGGTAACCATTAAGAAAGGACTATCGGCTCGACTGAATGAAAGAAACTCAATTCTATTTGAGGGAAATCAACTTCGTTGGGGAAAAGGAAACTCAACTCTACTAGGGTAAGGCCAAAGAGGAGACAAATTATCATCAACTCAATAAATGGGGAAAAAGAAATGGATAAAAATGATCGACAGATAACTATGAACTATACACTCAGAGAGGAGATAGTAAAAAGAGAGTAACATCAACTCACAGGGGCTCGTGAATTAACCACCCGAAGAACGCGAATAGAAACAATAAGATAATAAAGGCTCAGGGATGACGGTAAACATCAATATTGAGACTAGTAAATGAATGATTGACATCAGTACTTATGACTGGAAACACATGATTGACATCGGCGCTTATGGATGAGAACAAAAGTTGACATCAACACTTATGTCTGGGAACAAAGGTTGACATCAATACTTATGGCTAGGAACAAAGGTTTGACATCAGCACTTATGGCTGGGAACAAAGGATTGACATCAACACTTATGGCTGGGAACAAATGATTAACATCAACACTTATGGGTGGGAACAAAGGTCTGACATCAAAACTTATGGATGGAAACAAGGGATTGACATAAGCACTTATGGCTGAGAACAAAGGTTTGACATCAGTACTTATGGCTGGGAATGAGGATTAACATCAACACTTATGGATGGGAGCAAGGATTGACATCGAGACTTATGGTTGGGAACACATGATTGACATCAACACTGATGGCTGAGACCAAAGATTTGACATTAGCGTTTATCGCTGGGAACAAGGGATTTCCATCATCACTTCTTGTTGGGAACAAGGGATTGAAATCAACAGTTATGGTTGGTGTGATATGGTGGGAGAACTGACTTGAGGTTTTCGTGTTTTATCGCAAATGTTGTGGTTAGCAAGAGTTGCCACCGACTTTTCTTTTATCCAAAAGGAAAGATGATAAAGCACAGGAAAGACCTTTGAGATTGTTTCTTGAGTTCGGGGGTAGATTGTAAAAAGGGAAGGTATTAGCACCCTTTTTATCCATGGTTTTCCATGGGCTCTTAGTTACTTGCTAGATCACTTGCTTTTGTTTGAAATTGTGCTTTGTGTGGTTTTTTGAAAGTATTTTGTAAAATAGGCCTTTCTTTAGGCAATCTTTGTAATGATTCTCGTTCATAAGAATGTATACAAAGATGTTGATCTTTTGAAAATATTTTCAAGTTTTTGTGAGATGTTTGAAAGTGTAGGTGGTTGTTTTGAAAATAGCAAGCATGTTTGTTTTGAAGTGGAGCAAGTAATTAGGAGCAATCTACCTACTCAAATGTCTTTCTTATTCATTTTCTTTTCCTTTGACATTGTTGTCTTACCATTGATTTGGTAAGCAACCCTATCTTTGGATGTAAACGGGACGGGCGTGGGTCATCGTATAACCATGATTAGCAATATTGCAAGGTATCTTAGCATTCTTTTTTAGGGACTAAGATCATTTTGTAAGGAAACTTTGAATAACGTCATCGAGGGACTATGATCTTATATTTGTTTGTTTTTGCTAAGATACCTTACGTGCGTAATATGGTCATTTTTGTAAGGCAACCAAGTTGGATAACCATAGGGGTGCTTGTGTGCAAGTGTGTCATTTTCATGCTTGTTTTTGTCTTGAATTAGGGTTTTCTATTTTGATTGCTTTTATCTTTCCATACAAACCCTAATTACTAGCATGTTATGTTAAAGCGATAAATTGCGTAATTTAAAGTTACTACGCTATTACAACATTTGTGGGAGGGGGATATACAATTTATGAATGGGGATTGCAATAATATAAACCTAATTAATCTATTACAACCAAATTGAATTATGTTACAAATAATTGAAACAAATAATATGCAAGATAAATTAAATATGCAAGAAATGTAAATGCAAAGAAAAAGATTTTGTTTTTTTGGTTTCTTAAGAAAATGGGTCTTGATTTTATCTTAATTTGATAAAGAAAATAATTAGTCAATTTTAATATCTTTAAGAAAAAGATTCTTGAATAAAACCCTAATTCTACTTAAAAAGAAATGAAGTTTATAAAAAAGATATTTTTTATATTTTTATATTTTTATATTTTTATATTTTTTTGTCTTGAAAATAATATGGTGTTATAAAATATTCTTTGTTCTTTTTGGTATTAAAAATATATTTTCATTAGTATAAAAATAAACAATATTTTAGTTTTAATTAATATTTACAAGGAAATTAATAAAATAAATAAAGTGTGATAAATAAAAATAATTTTTATGTGGAAAAATAATTAAAATATGTCAAAATATAAATCTACCTTTTTTATACATTTTATGATTTTTTTTTGTATTTTAGAAAATGTATTTAAAGGAAAAAAGAAAGAAATAAATAAATAAAAATAAATGGGCCAGGGTGGTGTCATAAGCAAGCAGGGTGTATGCTAGAAAAAACAAACAAGGAATGCCAGGCCCAAAGGGCCCAGCGCCTGCAAACAAAAAAAATCATAAATGTTAAAAATGTTAAAAAAGCAAAATGGTCTCGCTGGGGTTTGAACCCAGGACCATAGGGTGAACAGGCGCACACTTTACCACTGAGGTGGCTATACATCTGTTTATATAAGCAAAACCATAAATATATAACGCAAATTGCTTCCTGAAGACAACTTCATCTTCAACCTTGAGCCATGGCCAGACCACCTGTATCTTTCTCATTTCTCCACAAAAATGGAAACTCCAAACATGAAAGTTATAGTGTTTCTTCCAACGAATTCAAACATATAACTTATGTAAACTAAATGTCAAAGATAAAAACTAATTTTTCTGGCCCTAAATTGAAACCTAATTATCTCATAAATTTCAAATCCAAAATTCTCTATACACAGTCAATATAAATGAAAACTATGAACATGGTTAGATTTAGAGCAAGGATATTTACATTTTATTTTCACAAATCAGGATCAAATGATGCTTGTATGAAGAGATAAAAGTTTGAGTTTTTACCTCTTGCAGCTGGAGTCGTGAATGGAGTTTGAGCAACTTTTGAGATGGCCTGAGGATCTGTTTAGCTTGCCTGGACTTCCTTGAATGTATCCCAACTCTTACTTGGCCTTGAATGTCCCTGAATATCTCTACTAAAGTCAACCTGCAAGCTTGGTTTTTGAAAATGGTGGATAGTGATGGAGGAGTTACAGTGAGTAAACAATGGCCTGGATTGTTTTGGTATGATGTATAGAAGGTGTTTGAGTGATTAGTTTTCAAAACACACGAGTGGAAATGAAGATCATGAGTTTTGGTTCAACACTGTGTGGTAATGGTATTCTTGGACATGTTTTTGGTTTTGGAATGTTTGAGGCAGTTTCAGGGCAATAACATTCGTGTGGTGACTTGCCAATAGTGTATCTACTTATAAGCAAAAGGTTTTGAGACTTGTATCAACTCAAATTTCAAAAACTCACATGTTTTGCTTAGTTACTTGTTTTTGAAGTAAAGCTAGCAAGCATGGTTTCAAGATGAAGTACAAAGCTTGTAGGGGGACTGAGACCTTTAAGCACACTTGCTCTGATTGTGTGGAGTGTGTTTGTGCAAAAAGAACCAATGCAAGGCTCAATGCAAGCTGACATTGCATAAAGCTTGCTTTTCTAAAATGGCAATGTTGCCTTTCTCCCAAAAATGGAATTAAGTTTGTACAATGCATTGAATGCTTGGATTCAAGCTTCCAACAGCTGTGAAAACATTTATTTATGGAGTGAAAGACAAATTTGAGGCCTGCAAAGTAAAGATTACGCAGCCTAGCATGGACTTGCATTTGTGTTCGTCATGAAAATGCCCTAAATTCAAGTGACAAAACCATAATTTCATCTCTTCGATTCTCCCTGCTCAAGAATTATCTCAAGGATATCTATGACATTTTGGAAATATTGAAATGTGCTCTAAACTTCATCTTTGAATTGATTTTGAAGATTCCCCTTGGAACTATGTGAAAAATTGCCATGAAGTTAGGTCAAAAATCTGCCTAACTAGGGCAAAATTTCACTAAGTTATTTTTAGTTCATGAGCATGTATTCACAAAATTATAACTTTAGATCCAAGCATTTTTAGGAGAAATTGTGTGAAGCAAAGTTGTAGATTTCATGGATATATACAACTTTCATGTTGGAAGTTTCTCTTGAATCACTTTGCATCATGATGAAAACTTGGGTCAAAGTTGTGAAAAAATAAGAAATTTTCTATACTAAGAAAAATTTCTAAGTTAAGAAATTTCATCTTTTCAAACTAAAATCTTGAATTCTTGAATTCTTGGTGAACAAGTTTCATGTTTTGACATGTTTTTATGAATTATGATCTTTGGCATTTGATTTTGACCAAAAAGTCAAAGTTTGACTTTTTAGTATACAATTGACTTTTGATTAGTTGACTGAAAAATTCATTTGTCAATCCAATGGACTTGTAGTGTTTTGGACCATGTCATTAGGTCAAAGTGATGCAATTTGACTCTTGAGATCATTCCTTAACCCAATTGATCATTTGCTAGGTCAAAAACCAGAAATTGCCCTTTCTTAGTAAAAACCCTAATTTTGACCATTTTGCCCTTTTGATGATTTGATCAAATTTCTTGAGTTCTGGTCCAAACTTGATCAAATTCTACATATGAGTTTGAAATGCTTGTTTGGATAAAAAATTATGAAGTTTGACTGTAAATTGGCCATGGTTGACTTTTTCCCCAATACAACTGATTTTTAGGTCAACTGTTCAATTGACTGATCAAAAGTGTGATCCAAGGCTTGAAACTTGACATGAGTAATCTTGGGGGTCCATAATGATCCATGAAAGTTGTATGGGGTCTTGGAAGTTCAAAAATACTTGTGCAATTTCAAACCCTAATTTTCAGTCATTAATGCTTAAGGAGGTGTCTTGAGCTGATCAAACCCTAGTGCAGTCTTGATTCAAGCGAGATCTTATGAAAATCCTTGATAAGTAAGAGGGAAAATTTTGGGGTACAACAGCTGCCCCTGTTCAATCTTCTTATGCGTAGAGAGTTAGATTGACAAGTTTTGTCATTCATGACTCAGAGGTGGAAGATGATTGGACACTAGAGTGCCCAGAAATTTGCACTTGGTGATGTGAGAGTCGATGGAATGGGCTTAAAGATGCCATTTGAAGAGGTGCTAGATAGTTGTTGGAGATAGGCTTGTAGATGCCATCTAAGAGTGATTGTTGAATTGTAATTTGTAAGCTGAATTTAAATGAGTGTCAGGATGGTATCTGTATCTGGTGCGTATCTGAATTGTATCTGAAAGCTGAATTTAAATGAGTGTTAGGATGTGTTGTACCCCAAAATTTTCCCTCCCATATTCTCCAAGAATTTGCCAAGTCAAGCTGCAAAATTCCCCAAAGGTTGCACAGTGCAAAGGTCTCCTATACAGTCAAGATTAGGGTTTTGAATCTGATCAGTGAAATGAAGTTTCCAAAGGTCCAATCAAGTCTCATATGCCTACAAATATGGTCAAGCATTCTCATATCAAGTTTCAAGGCATTCAGCTCAAAATTGCACAGTCAAAAACCCTAATTGCACTACAGTCAACTGTAGGGGCAAAATGGTCATTTGACAGTCAAAAGTTCAAATTTTTGGTCAATATATCATTTTGAAGCCACAAACATCATTTGATCAATGCTTGATCATGATTCTCAAAATTTGGCTCAGAAATCATCAAGATGCAAAAGTTTCCTTATTTGGACAGCTGAAAAAGTCAACTGAAATTGACCAAGGCATAACTTTCACATGGATTATCAGAAAAATTCCATCCAAAGCTCATTTTGAAGAGAAAGACATTTCTTACAACTCATCTTCATACTTCAAGTCCAAGAAATGCTCTCACAAAAAGTTATCAATTTCAACATTATAGGTCATTTTCAAAAGTCAACAAAAAGGGACTTTAAGTCAAAGGCCATAACTTGAGATTGGTAAATCAAAATGACATGGGACCAAAGGAATTGGTTAGAGGACTCAAAGACCTTTCCAAAATGTCCAAGAACATGAGAAAATCTTAAAAATTGAGCAAGTTATGCCTTGTGGAAGTTGGGAAATTTTTGGATATTTTGAAAAGTCAACATTGATTCAAATGACCCAAAATTGCTAATGGGCCCATTTTTCTTCCATAATTCATCATCCATGACATGTGCACGACCACTTGGCCCAAAGGGAAGTATTTTCTCATTTTTTATTTATTTATTTGAATTTTTATTTATATTAATTCATTTAAATCATTTAAATATATGAAAAATATTTAACTTAGCCAAACCAATCTTTTTATACATGTTTTAGCCTCAAGATTTCGTGCATATGCAATTATGGAAAGATTTGGGTTGATTGGCTTGATTGAGAACAAAGAACACATGGAAAAGATATGAAAAGATCCTTAGAAAATCAAATTTCCAAATCAATGAATGCATTGGATGTGTTCTACTTTTCTTGACCTAATTTGTTCACTACATATGCCTGATCATAACCCTAATAAGAACAAGACACTAAGCTGCGCAAGAAAGCCATTCACAAACTTGAAAAAATTCTCTAAAAACTCAAATCTGAAAAACACTTTTTAGGTGGATTCAAGGCACGAAACTTGTTCCATTGGCTTGCCAAGGTTGTCCAGAAGCGATTGCAATCAAGAACACCCATCACAACGCCAAGAATTGGTAAAACGAACATGAACTGTACAGAGAAAAATTCATAATCGTGCATCATGATTTACGCATCCTTTGTGATTTTTAATACTTGATTTACATTCCTTGTGAAATTCTGAAGCTAACCATTATATTGAATTGTATTATTATGCGTTGTGTACGATTTCACCATGTTTGATTTCTAGGGTTCACAGGATCCCAAATTAGGGATTTTAAAACGAGGAAAAATTAGCCCTCAAGACTACCACCATTAGACTCAGCGCATGGAGACGAAGAAGGAGCAGCTATCGCGCCTAATTTATGGACCCTCTAAGCCCTATTCGCTATTTTCCCATAAGCCACCTAAAACAACGCATGCAAAACCGTTGCTTATAACATTCATGTTTCAGGAAAACAAAACTGTGCGAAGAAGATGACCTCGTGTCATATGGTGATAGGGCCGTTTGAATTTCGCGCGCAGTGTCCACTAACTCCTTCGCTTGCATTTATATTATTTGTTTGTTATTAATAGGTCAAACGCGTAAACTGGCACGGTTGGTGGGCATAAGGATTGGCAAGGTATGTGACCTGGGTTCGAGCCCCAGGTCTACGTTAATTTCCATATTATTTTGCAAAACGTACTCCTATGCAGTTTCAAAGGTGGAGCGCACCATACACCCTCCAGATCAGAGCGTCCACGTACCCAGCTTCAGCAATCACAAGGCTGAGAATTGAGGAACATAGTGGATCCCAGTCAACGCGCAGCATGCTACTCAAAATATTCCACAAGGCCATGCTCAAGTGGGCCAGATTACTGAATCCATACCTCCTAATTTGGGACTACCACCCCCCTGGTTTGCAAATCCTCTATATTTTATTTATGTTTTATTTTCAATTATTATTTTATTTTCTTTATTGTTTTGATTTAATTAATTATTTTTACAAAATATAAAAAATGCCTAAAAATCAGAAAAAGATAAAAAACATAATAAATATTTTTATTTTAATATTTTCTTGTAAATAAATGCATGTAAATTAATTAGTTTTAATTAGGTTGTAATTTTAATTTCTTTCACAATAAAAATCTAAAAAAATATAGAATTAGGTTTAATCAATGTTTTATTCCTTTTCAATTTTTTTCTTTTCCACCATAATATTATTTATTTTATTTATTTTCATAATTAAATTTGTATATAAAAAATTAGGGTTAATTTAGGTTAAATTTTAACGTCTTCTTAATAAATTAAAATAACTAGAATTAG
The DNA here is from genome assembly GCA_948472305.1 of Vicia faba. Taxonomy (NCBI): domain Eukaryota; kingdom Viridiplantae; phylum Streptophyta; class Magnoliopsida; order Fabales; family Fabaceae; genus Vicia; species Vicia faba. The sequence continues at coordinate 1,308,286,696 of OX451736.1, read as the reverse complement.
GGTTTGCCTCTTATTTTAATTTTAATTCTTTCTTTTTTCTGTTAAATCTTAAAATACATAAAAACACCAAAAAAACAAATTCTTGCCTTCTTTTAATTTTAATTTTAATTCCTCATTAATTTTAATTTTTGCAAAAAGGGTCCAACGCCCATGTTCTTAATTTCTTATTCGTTCGCGTATTTATTTCGCTTAAATAATTATGTACCTCTCCCGAAGCCTTGTAATTACTTCTCGCACTTTTCAATTCTTTATTTACTTTGCTTATTTATTTTCTGTCAAATCGGGTCCTGGTTAATTTTGGCGATGTGGACCCGCGCCATTTGTAATAGCTTTAGATTTACTTTTCCTCGCAACTTTTAACTGTTAAACAAAGCATGCAAGAATGAATGGCCTTAAATAAAATCAAGCGTAGAACACCAATAACATGACAAGACAAATACAAATGAAAACGACACACGAATCGCACACACCACCCCTAGGGTACGCCTCACTGTTGCCTTGCCTCGAAAGGTGATCGTCGAGTAGAGGATGTCTTAGTAAGTCCTCATGATCCGGGAACCTGGCATGAGGGTAGCTTCTAAGGTGTCTTCCCATTGCTCTGGTGATCACCATGTCCCGAACCTCGAATTGACCCGAACACCTCCAACGGTGGTGCTACCTACCTCTCAATGGTGGGATGACACTACTTTAAAGGACATTTACACAGACGAATTCCTTAGGGTAGGTAGGTTCTCATAGATACTTGCTCTAATTTCAAAACAAATTCAAAAATACTTTTCACACCGACACCTTTTCAAAAAGCTTTCGAAAGCAAATTTTTCAAACACTCTTGAGGACCGATACAAGAGTCGAACTGGAATTTTCAAAGAAACTTTTTTTAAACCCACAGTTGAAAAGCAAACAAACCATTTTTGAAAACACAAATGAGCAAGTATCTAAGAGCCCATGGATAACCATGGATAGAAAGGGTGCTAACACCTTCCCTTTCTATAACCTACCTCCCGAACCGAGAGCGATCTCTTTAAGGAATTTTTCTGTGCTTTTGTCCTTTCCATTTGGAGAAAATAAAAGACGGTGGCGACTCTTGCTTCCGCGACATTTCGCGAACCAGCTTTAAAACAGTCAGTTCCAGATCCACCGATCACAGGATGGAATCCGTATCTGGTGCGTACCTGAACTATATCTGAAATATGAATCTGAATGAGTATCAGGATGGCATCCGTATCTGGTGCGTATCTGAACTGTATCTGAAAGTTGTATTTGAATGAGTATCAGGATGGCATCCGTGTCTGGTGCGTATCTGAACTGTATCTGAAATCTGAATCTGAATCTGAATGAGTATCAGGATGGAATCCATGTCTGGTCCGTATCTGAACTGTATCTAAAATCTGAATCTGAATGAGTATGAGGATGGCATCCGTGTCTGGTGCGTATCTGTACTGTATCAAAAGATTTTGGAATTTTGTTAATGGTAGCTGTTAACCTTATTCTGAAAAGGGTAAAATGTTAGCTAAAACAATATGTTTATGTTGTATGAAATGTATAGTATAATGCATTCGTGTTATCAATGTTTATGATATATGGATGCAATGTATGCGTATATGAGCTAGTTTACTGCACTACTGTTGGATTGGGGAAAATAAATCCCTGGCTGTTGCTGAGGATATGTAAGTCTTCATGTTGTGAAGTCAAAATGTTGATGAATTTCCGTTTAGATAAATAAACTCTGTTGTAAGGTAAATTCCGTATACTGCTTGCAAAATTCTAATGGGGAATCCTGAGAAATTTGACGACTCCTACCGGGGAGTGGTAACCGGGAGTTTTGTTCCTTGGGGATTAAACGACATACTGTGGGGATTTCTTATGGAATAGCCTAGAGGTATTTCCCTATCCATTCAACCCATCAGTAATTGCCTTTTTTTCATTTTGTTTATTTGTAAATAGTAATTATGTTCAAATGCATATGTTCAACAATGAATCATTGGACGTTTTTACAAACAAAACACAAGCGTAAAGAAAAAACAGATAGTTTTTAGCACTTTCAAAGAGATATCTTTGTATTGACTTTAAGTAAGTATTTTTTTGTACAGGGAGATAAACATTCTAGTAAGAGAATGTTATCGTAAAAAAAAGATAATTTTTTATACAAAGAAAAGATAGCTATGTGTAAAAAAAATCCCATGGGGTTTCCATTCTGCTATAGCCTTCGCATCTCCGAGTATCTTGTCTATTTGTTGCCTTGTCCAAAGCTGATTGAATTGATTAGAACCGTTGAATTTGTTAGTTGAAGCTAAAGGTTGTCTGTGAGGGGATCCAACGGGACATAGTCATACGCTTTAATTCCCTAACTTTTTCCTGGACCGCCCTTTCGGGTTTTCAGTCCACCGGGAAACCCCTTTTTTGCCTAAGTCGCCCTTTCAAGTTTTCAACTTGCCTGGTGTACAGATTTGTTTGTTTTATCCCTAATTTTTTCCCGAACCCTTTTGGTTCGCCAGGATGCCCTTGTTTTGCCTAGGTATGTCAACCTAGCGGGTCTCTTATGCGTAGTATCTTTTGACTATGTCCGTGTTTGCAAGATGTGGCATGTCGTCACCATCCATGGTGGTCAAGATCATTGCCCCACCAGAGAAAATGTTTTTTATTACAAATGGTCCTTCATATGTAGGAGTCCATTTTCCTCTAGGATAACCTTGTGGCAGTATGATGCGTTTGATCACCAAATTCCTAACTTGATACACTTGGTGAAAGCCTTGATCATCCGCTTTTGATACCTTTGACCATGGCAAACAGCAGTAAGTCTCTTCTCATCAATCAAGTTCAGTTGATCAAGTTGAGGCTGGATCCAGTCGTCTTTGTTCAGCCACGCATCCTTCATAATCCTCAGAGAGGGGATTTGGACCTCGATAGGCAAGACAACTTCCATGCCGTAAACCAGAGAATAGGGTTTTCCCCGGTTGATGTGCGAGTTGTGGTATGATACCCGTGGAGAGCGAACGGTAACATCTCATGCCAGTCTTTGTATGTGACTATCATTTTCTGTATGATATTTTTAATGTTCGTATTTGCAGCTTCGACAACACCATTCATCTTCGGCCGATAAGGGGAAGAATTGTGATGTTGGATCTTGAATTGTTCGTGCAAGGCGGTAATCATAGTGTTGTTGAGATTTGTACCATTGCCAGTGATGATCCTTTCCGGGATACCGTACCGGCATATGAGATTTTGCTTGATGAAGCTGGCAACAATGTTCTTGGTGACGGAAGCGAAGGAAACTGCCTCCACCCACTTTGTAAAATAGTCAATGGCCACTAGGATGAAGTGGTGTCCGTTGGAGGCTGTCAGTTTGATTTCCCCAATCATATCAATCCCCCACATAGAAAAAGGCCAAGGAGCCGTCAAGACATTCAGAGGAACCAGAGGTACGTGCACCTTGTCATCATAAATCTGACATTTATGGCAGGTTCGAGAGTGCTGATAGCAATCTGCTTCTATGGTAGACCAGTAATAGCCTGCCCGTAGGATTTTCTTTGCCATCGTATGCCCACTGGAATGGGTACCAAAAGTTCCCTCATGTAATTCAGCCATGATCCTTTCAGCTTCAACCTTACCTATACACCGAAGTAACACAGAGTCATGATTGCGTTAATACATGATTTCGTTACTAAGGAAGGAATTAGCAGAGAACCTCCTTAAGAACTTATTATAATTGACCGAAGCTCCTTCTGGATATTCTTGGGTCTCGAGATACCTCTTGACTTCGTGAAACCAAGGCTGGTCCACTACCTCTTCAGTATTAACCTCGTGACAATGCGCTGGTTCCTTCATACGTTCAATTGTGATCTGGGGAGCCTCATTATCCCAATTAAGTTTAAACATAGATGACATTGTTGCTAGAGCGTCTGCTAGCTGATTTTCTTCTCACGGGAAATGCTCGAAGGTAATCTTCTCAAAATGTGGTAGCAATGTCAAAACATGTTCTTTATAAGGGATAATGTTTGGGTGTTCGGTGTCCCATTCCCCTTTGATCTGGCTGATGACCAAAGTCGAGTCTCCGAATACATCCAAGGATATGATCCCCAAGTCTATGGCAGCTTTGAGACCGAAGATATACGCTTCGTATTCTGCCATGTTGTTTGTACAATTGAAGCAAAGTATGGCAGTAAAGGGAGTATGACATCCTTCCAGAGATATGAGTACAACACCAATACCATTGTCGAGTATATTGGATGCTCCATCAAAGAACAGGGTCCATCAGGATCCTTTCTCAGGTCCGTCATATGGCCTGAATTCTTCACCATTGTCTAATGTCATGATGTCTTCATCCGAAAATTCGAATTTCATGGACCGGTAGTCTTCTACAGCTTGGTGAGCGAGATGATCAGCTAGTACGCTTCCCTTTATAGCTTTCTAGGTAGTATATTGTATGTCATATTCCGTCAGAATCATCTTCCATCTCGCTATTCTCCCAGAAAGAGCAGGCTTCTCGAAGATGTATTTTATCGGATCCATTTTAGATATCAACAAGGTAGTATGAGTCAGCATATACTGTCTTAGTAGGAGACCAGCCCATGCCAAAGCGCAACAAGTTTTCTCGAGCAGTGAATATCTGGTTTCACAGTCAGTAAACTTTTTGCTCAGGTAGTAAATAGCATGCTCTTTTCGGCCAGACTCGTCATGCTGCCCCACTACACACCCCATTGAGTTTTCTAAAACAGTCAGATACATGATCAATGGTCTTTCCTCGACTGGTGACATCCACACAGGAGGCTCTTGTAAGTATTCTTTGATTTTGTCAAAAGCAACTTGGAATTCATCATTCCATTTGACTACTTGATCCTTCTTCAATAGTTTGAAGATTGGCTCACAAGTAGCTGTCAGGTGAGAAATGAATTTCGCAATATAATTCAAACGTCCCAAGGATCCTCTGACTTCCTTCTCAGTACGAGGAGCAGACACCTCTTGTATTGCTTTAACTTTGGCAGGATCGACCTCGATACCATTGTTGTTGACGATAAAGCCTAGGAGTTTACCAGACTGTACCCCAAATGTTCATTTGTTTGGATTCAACCTCAGCTTGTACTTCTTCAGTCTCTCAAACAGTTTTTGTAAGTGATCAAGATGCTCTTCTTTTGTTTGAGATCTGGCTATCATATCGTCCACGTAGACCTCTATTTCGTGATGTATCATGTCGTGAAATAGAGCTACCATGGTATGCTGATAGGTTTCCCCAACGTTCTTTAGTCCGAATGACATCACCTTATAGTAGAAAGTGCCCCACTGCGTGACAAATGTTGTTTTCTCCATGTCCTCAGGCGCCATTTTGATTTGGTTGTAACCTGAGAATCCGTCCATGAAGGAAAACACTTTGTGTTGTGCGGTATTGTCAACTAGGATATCAATGTGGGGGAGTGGAAAATCATCCTTATGGCTTACCCTATTCAAATCTCTGTAGTCCACACACATTCGCACCTTGCCGTCCTTTTTGGGTACGGGAACAACATTGGCAACTTATTGAGGGTAAGAGGTGACAGCCAGGAATCCAGCGTTGAATTTATTCATGACCTCTTCTTTAATCTTTTCTGACATATCAGGCCTCATTTGACGAACCTTTTGCTTCACTGGCAGATAATCCTCTCTTGTGGGTAGACGATGTACCACAATATCTTCATCAAGTTCTATCATGTCTTCATACGACCAGGAAAAGACTTCGACATAATCGTGTAACAACTGAATTAGACGCTTCTTGATACTGGGTTCCATATTGGCGCCCACCTTGACCTCTTTTTTATCTTCTTCAGTACCTAGGTTGATTGTATCCACGGGTTCCTCGTGAGGATGAATGGTTCTCTCTTCTTGTTGTAGTAGTCTGGCAAGTTCCCCTGGTACTTCACAATCTTCCTCACCTTCGTCTCCGCCTTGGTAGATTAGATTCTCAGAGTCACAAAAGGCCATAGCAGTATCATTACCCATGGGATCCCAAATGGATGTATATCTGCATTGTGAGTGTGTGTAAGGGTATAAATATCTTTGAAAGAAAATAAAATGTAAAAGAAACACAATGAGCACAAAAGTTTGTATGCGAAAACGTCCATGATTCATTGATGTCATATGAAAAATGAGATAATAACCCTTACAAATGGACCATTGTGCCTCGGGTAAGACACAAGGTTTTAAGAGTGCGAATTGTTTTGAATATTACAGATCCAACAAAATGTAAAGACAAATTACTGAGGGATAAAAGTGATCGGGACGAAGTCTCTAGCCTCCCAATTGTTGATCCCTCCATTGACAGTCGGGAAGATCCATTCCTCCAGATTGTAGCCATCTTCACCACCTTCTACCGCGTTGACCTCACGGTTGCTGATCTTCAAGGGTGGCCCTCCAGCACGAGCACGATGTACATCCTTTTGAGCACTTGAAGTGAAACCTAGGCCAAACTTGTCAGACTTATACGGGATATCTGGGAGTTGTCCCCAGATAGTGCACCCTCCTTCTTCTACCACTGCTTTGGCATCTTTCAGCAACGACATCCGAAGTGAAGGACTTGTAATCTTGGGAACAACCTTGGTCACTGCCACCTCTTGAGGGACTTCTTCAAAGTGTTAGAATGGAGTTTCAATGAATTCACCATCTAATTTGACATATCTGAAGGAATTGAGATGGCTGATCATATATTCTTCCTCTCCATGAACGGTGATAATCTTCCCTTGAACTGGATACTTCAATATTTGGTGCAACATAGAAGTAACAGCGCCAGCATGGTGGATCCATGGTCGGCCCAGCAAGCAGGAGTATGAAGGGCGGATGTCCATCACATAAAAAGTTGAATTGAAGGTTTGGGTTCCAACCTTTATGGGAATGTCTACCTCCCCATGTACCATCCTCTTCGAACCGTCAAAAGCTCTTACCACTATGTTGCTTGGCTTCAAATTCAACCCCTCACAGTCAAGTCTATCAAGAGCTTTTTTGGGTAATACATTCAAAGATGAGCCAGTGTCCACCAAAACATGCGCCAAAGTTGTGCCCATATATTCCACTGAGACATGCAATGCCTCATTGTGCTTTCTTCCCCTCGGCGTCAGATCAGCATCTGAAAAACCTAAACCATTATTCGCAGTTAGGCTGGCTACGTAGTCTTGAAACTGATTGACAGATGTCTCTTGAGGTACATGGGCGGTTTTTAAGAACTTCAATAAGGCTTTTGCATGTGCCTTGGAACATAGTAGTAATTCCAGCATGGAGATCTTAGATGGATTTTGCCCCAGTTGTTCAACTACATAGTAGTCGCTTCTCTTTATAATTTTTAGGATCTCCTCCATTTCTTTCTTGGAGGTCTCAGGGATAGTCAATGACTGAGTCTTCGTCTGGACAGACTCAATCAAAACACCTTTTCCTCGAGTCTCGGTTAACTCGTCAGCCGGAGTGTCAGTAGGAATGACTACATGGGTTGTAACAGCTTTGTCAATTGGAGTATTTGCATAGATGATTATGGGCGTGGGAGTAATCTTTGGAGCAGCCACAAGGATGATTACGGGTCCTGAAACTGCTTTTGGGGGAGCAATTTCTGGAGAAAAGATCCTACCACTTCGAGTAATTTTGCTAGTTCCTGAAATGTTACTGATGTCGGAGTTGACTTTCTCGGAGCTTGAATCTTCGGCGGCTGGCCAGTCCTGTTTGATACCATGGTAATAGACATCCCCTTCATAATTTCATGGTATGGTTTTGTCTGATGTATAAGGGTCTGGTCTAGGAATTGTGATTATTAAAGAAGCTGCTTTCGGAACTAATGTAATTCTAACGGGTCTTTTGGTGGAGACCCTGGAAGAATTGGAAGAAATGGTAATGATAGAAACATCTTCAAAAGGAACAGGTGGAACAAAAGTCTTCTCGAATAAAATTTCTTTGTTATCTATTAGGCATTGGACGCCTATTTTCAACAAAGGACAACCAGTTGGGGAGGACAAACAGAGATGGAATACTTCACCACATCCCGGGAACACATCGACTTTCAACAAATTCATTTTAACAGTAAGAACTGGGGTCATGAGTTCATCAATTGAAGTAACAAACAAATATTCTTCAACAACATTGGTATTGTGGCCATGTCTGGGCATAGGGGCAGAGATGACATTTGGCTTTTCAGGCACATCAAACTCAATTTATTTTGCTTCAATGAGGTTTTGTATTTTGTTCTTTAGAGCCCAACAGTTATTAGTATCGTGACCAGGACTTTCAGAGTGATATGTGCAACGGGCATTGGGATGATAATGAGGAGATGTTGTACTGGAGTTTTTCGGAGCTTCTTTCAAGGTCGCCAATTTGGATCTTAGTAGATGCGGTAATACTTGAGACAGGGTCATGTTGATTTTGGTGAACTGCCTGACTGGCTTTTCCATCCTTGGTTGATTATTTCATTGCTGATCAGGCACAGGCTTAGGGATAATCACAGCCCCCACCATTGGCCGGCGTTCAGCCCTATCTTGGTTTCTCTGCGGGTATACGACAGCCACTTCTTTCTTTCCGAAAAAGGGCTTCCTTACAGCTGCAGAAGAAGATGTGTCTTTTTGGATCTTTCCATTCTTTATACCGGCATCTATCCTCTCTCCGGTCAATATTAGTTCAGTAAAGCCTATAGATGAACTTCCGATTAAATGATTGAAGAAGGGACCAGACAAGGTGCCCAAGAACATGTCCACCAATTCTCTCTCAGATAAAGGGGGTTGAACTCTTCCATCCAAATCTCTCCATTTTTGTGCATAGTCCTTGAAACCTTCATTGGACACCATGGCCATACTCTGGAGTTGAGTACGGGTAGGCTCTAAATCTGCATTGTACTGATACTGTTAGTAGAAAGCTGCAGCAAGATCTTCCCAATTGTGAATGTTGGCTCTTTCAAGTTGGTAAAACCAGTCAAGTTGAGTTTCAGACAGACTGCCTTGGAAGAAGTGCACCCATAATTCTTTATCAGCGGTATGGGGTTGAATTTTCCTTACGTATGACCGGAGATGCATCTTAGGGCATGAAGCTCCATCATATTTAGTGAATACAGGTGCTTAGAATTTCGGAGGAATCACAATCCCTGACACCAAACCCAATTCCTCAAAGTCCAAGTCGGGCACCTTTTGGATTTCCATCACGCTCAGACGCTCTTCAAGATGTTTATACTTGTCATCAGTTGGAGGGTATTGTTCCTCAGAGTAGTCCTCCTCTTCTTCTTCTTCCTCCTATGATTCTGTCAGGACAACTGTTTCCTTGCCTTTACCATCTTGGTTGTTTGTTTCACCGGATGTTGTTGCAAAGTCCAAAGTCCTTCTTGTCTGCCCGTGAAATCTTCTTCCCATGTTTAAAACTCCAGTTACCTTCTTTGTTTTCTTTTTCCTCTCTTCAGCTAGAAAAGTCTTCAATTCTTCTTGCCCCTTGGCTAGGGTCAAAATAAACTGTTGAAACTGTATATTCTGAGCTTGGAGATCCTTCACTGTTTGCTCAAGATCCATCTTATTTAAATAAATAGTAGAGAGATGAGGAGACTTGTTACAAAAGACCTGCTTATGTTATGATCAATGGTATATGCATATGCAATGTTTTCAAGGATTTTAAAGACTCAAATTTGTTTTAGACAAAAGGAAACACAAGTTATATTAATAAGATAAAGTTTGAGTACATCAATTCCCCTAGGGTAAAATAATACAAAAGCTCGCTGATAGAAAAGTAGTGCGCATCCTCTTTGGTGCAATGTAGGAATTCAGAGTCTGCTGCTCATGAAGTAGCCCAGTAAGCTCCAAAACCTTCTTCTCACTTGCGTAGAATTGGGCTTCGATAGCATCTCGCTCTCCCTTTAGTTGTATCCAATCCCTTTGTAGGTCTTCAAGAGATGTGGGCATGTCGAGATGTAGGATAGTGTATGGAACCTCTCCCTCCATGCCAGGCTCAATGATAACCGAGAGAATGGAGAGATAAGGCATCATAAGACTCTGAGCACGAGTTTGTACCCATTTGAGGTAAGGCTCTAGAGGGATGGAATTTTTTTGCCCCAAAGTCTTGCTATCCACCCAGTTTAACATCCTCCAAGCTCGGATAAATCTCTGGCGAAGACCTTGATTGTCGTTGTCGTAGTCAAATACCAAACCTTGAATCAACATCTCGTGTGGGCCATCCCTTCGGGCATAACCAAACTATCTTAAGGCTAAACAAGAGTTGTTGGTGATTCCCCCCTAATGCCAAGTAAATGGACATTATTAAATTCTCCACAACGGTCGACAATGGTGACATTCTCTTTGGATTGGGAGCACCAATGAATGTCTGAATGTTTCAGCGTCATCAACCTTTGTGACCACCATGAACCTTGCTCATTCTTTAATACATATTGGGGAAGATGAGAAATGACCCATCTTGCCAAGAGAGGAGTGAAACACATAAGTACACCTCTTTTCCTCATTGTGCGAGTGTGAAAAGAGTGTAGGATATCCCCTAGCAATGTAGGCACCGGGTTGCGGGATATGAAGATTTTGACGGTGTTGACATCTATGAGTTGGTCAGGATTTGGAAACAAAACCATATCATAGATGAGGAGAGCCACAATTTCCTCAAAGGCTTGCAAGTCCAAAGAATTCCAACAGCTTTGGGCTTTCTCAAACAGGAACTTTGCTAGGAAACCTTTGACACCACCCCTTGTTTCCCAATGAGTTGTAACATCAGATGAGTGCAAGTGTAGAGCTTGAGCAATATCTTCTGGCTTTGGATCTCTTTCCGTACCGTTGAAAGGTAGTTGATTGAGAATGGGAATCCTCAAGAGTTGGGAGAATTCTTCCAAAGTAGGTACTAGTTGATAGTCGGGAAATGTGAAGCAATGGTGTAAAGGATCAAAGAACTGAAAGAGCACCTTCATCATGTCCTCATCTGTGTTAGAGGTGACCAAGTTGAGTAGGCGACCATATCTCTCAGTGAATGGATAATTTTCAGGAATCCTTGAAACTAGCTCCTTAAGTTATGGAGGGATTCTCACAAGGTTGACTTGAATAGTTTTCCTGCGAAGTGAATCCATATCCTACAAAACAAGAACAAAGATGAATCCAAAACTCCTTGAAATGGTTAGTGGATGTGTATGATGTTCATGATGTTCATGATGTTATGTACAAGTATGCATATACAAACAAAGCAAACAAGTCCTTAGGTTTAGGCTTGCATAGAGTTTTATAGGTAAGTACCCTCTTGAAGTTTAGTTAGCTCAAACCTGTCCTAGTAATAGTAATTGGGTTCTAAGGAGCTCAATATCACTGGTTTGTTTCCTTGATTATTGTTTCAGCTCAAGCCTCATTAATGGCAACCGAAATATCCCAAGAAACCAAAACTCAATGAGTGTAGTGTCGAGTATCTACCAACTTCGGACTGCACCAAAGCCGGTCATCTCACTACATCCTAAATGGCCAAGTTGGTAAAATAAAGGTTCTAGAAGTTCGTTAGTGCTTTATGACATCACTCAGCGGCCCCGTATTCTCTTTGATTAACTTAAAGGCTACCGGTACCCACAAATATGTCGCACCAACATAGCTATTTCTTAGACCATGTCAGTATACCCCACACAGTCTCTACAACGTATTGCTACTTACCTATAAAGTATCCTAAATCCGGGTAGAGGATTCAAACCCAGACAAAGAACCATAATGTAAAGCATACAATTCAAACAATGTAAGCAAATAAATGTGATCTAATCCGTAAGGTAACCCCACTTTTAGAATTTTCCCCAGCAGAGTCGCCAGTTCTGTGATGCGGTGGGATAACTGACTTGAGGTTTTTGTGTTTTATCGCAAATGTTGCGGTTAGCAAGAGTCGACATCGAATTTTCTTTTATCCAAAAGGAAAGGTGAAAAAGCACAGGAAAGACCTTTGAGATTGTTTCTTGAGTTCAGGGGGTAGATTATAAAAAAGGAAAGGTATTAGCACCCTTTTTATCCATGGTTTTCCATGGGCTCTTAGTTACTTGCTAGATCACTTGCTTTTGTTTGAAATTATGCTTTGTGTGGTTTTTTGAAAGTATTTTGTAAAAGAGGCCTTTCTTTAGGCAATCTTTGTAATGATTCTTGTTCGTAAGAATGTATACAAAGATGTTGATCTTTTGAAAATATTTCCAAGTTTTTGTGAGATGTTTGAAAGTGTAGGTGGTTGTTTTGAAAATAGCAAGCATGTTTGTTTTGAAGTGGAGCAAGTAATTAGGAGCAATCTACCTACTCAAATGTCTTTCTTGTTCATTTTCTTTTCTTTTGACATTGTTGTCTTACCATTGATTTGGTAAGCAACCCTATCTTTGGATGTAAACGGGACGGGCGTGGGTCATCGTATAACCATGATTAGCAATATTGCAAGGTATCTTAGCATTCTTTTTGAGGGACTAAGATCATTTTGTAAGGCAACTTTGAATAACGTCATCGAGGGACTATGATCTTGTATTTGTTTGTTTTTGCTAAGATACCTTACGTGTGTAATATGGTAACTTTAGTAAGGCAACCAAGTGGGATAACCCTAGGGGTGCTTGTGTGCAAGTGTGTCATTTTCATGCTTGTTTTTGTCTTAAATTAAGGTTTTCTATTTTGATTGCTTTTATCTTTCCATACAAACCCTAATTACTAGCATGTTATGTAAAAGCGATAAATTGCGTAATTTAAAGTTACTATGCTATTACAACATTTGTGGGAGGGGGTATACAATTTATGAATGGGGATTGCAATAATATAAACCTAATTAATCTATTACAAACAAATTAAATTATTGTACAAATAATTGAAACAAATAATATGCAAGATGAATTAAATATGCAAGAAATGTAAATGCAAAGAAAAAGATTTTGTTTTTTTGGTTTCTTAAGAAAATGGGTCTTGATTTTAACCTAATTTGATAAAGAAAATAATTAGTCAATTTTAATATCTTTAAGAAAAAGATTCTTGAATAAAACCCTAATTCTACTTAAAAAGAAATGAAGTTTATAAAAAAGATATTTTTTATATTTTTATATTTTATATTTTTTTGTCTTGAAAATAATATGGTGTTATAAAATATTCTTTGTTCTTTTTGGTATTAAAAATATATTTTCATTAGTATAAAAATAAAAAATATTTTAGTTTTAATTAATATTTACAAGGAAATTAATAAAAGTAAATAAAGTGTGATAAATAAAAATAATTTTTATGTGGAAAAATAATTAAAATATATCAAAATATAAATCTACATTTTTTTATACATTTTATGATTTTTTTTTGTATTTTAGAAAATGTATTTAAAGGAAAAAAGAAATAAATAAATAAATAAAAATAAATGGGCCAGGGTGGTGTCATAAGCAAGCAAGGTGTATACTAGCAAAAACAAAAAAGGAATGCCAGGCCCAAAGGGCCCAGCGCCTGCAAACAAAAAAAATCAGAAATGTTAAAAATGTGAAAAAAGCAAAATGGTCTCGCTGGGGCTTGAACCCAGGACCATAGGGTGAACAGGCGCGCGCTTTACCACTGGGGTGGCTATATATCCGTTTATATAAGCAAAACTATAAATATATAAGGCAAATTGCTTCCTGAAGGCAACTTCATATTCAACCTTGAGCCATGGCCGGACCACCTGTATCATTCTTATTTCTCCATAAAAATGGAAACTCCAAACATGAAAGTTATAGTGTTTCTTCCCACGAATTCAAACATATAACTTATGTAAACTAAATGTCAAAGATAAAAACTAATTTTGCTGGCTCTAAATTGAAACCTAATTTTCTCAAAAATTTCAAATCCAAAATTCTCTATACACAGTCAATATAAATGAAACCTATGAACATGGTTAGCTTTAGAGCAAGGATATCTACATTTTGTTTTCATAAATCATGATCAAATGATGCTTGTATGAAGAGATAGAAGTCTGAGTTTTTACCTCTTGCAGTTGGAGTCGTGAATGGAGCTTGAGCAACTTTGAGATGGCCTGAGGATCTGTTTAACTTGCCTAGACCTCTATAAATGTATCCCAACTCTTGGCCTTGAATGTCCCTTAATCTCTCTAATCAAGTCAACCTGCAAGCTTGGTTTTTGAAAATGGTGGATAGTGATGGAGGAGTTACAATGAGGAAACAGGTGCCTGGATTGTTTTGGTATGATGTATAGAAGGTGTTTGAGTGATTAGTTTTCAAAACGCACGAGTGGAAATGAAGATCATGAGTTTTGGTTTAAAACTGTGTGTTAATGGTATTCTTGGACAGGTTTTTGGTTTTGGAATGTTTGAGGCAGTTTCAGGGCAATAACATTCGTGTGGTGACTTGCCAATAGTGTATCTACTTATAAGCAAAAGGTTTTGAGACTTGTATCAACTCAGATTTCAAAAACTCACATGTTTTGCTTGGTTACTTGTTTTTGAAGTAAAGCTAGCAAGTATGGTTTCAAGATGAAGTAAAACGCGTGTAGGGGACTGAGACCATTAAGCACACTTGTTCTGATTGTGTGGAGTGTGTTTGTGCAGAAAGAACCAATGCAAGGCTCAATGCAAGCTGACTTTGCATAAAGCTTGCTTTTCTAAAATGGCAATGTTGCCTTTCTCCTTAAAATGGAATTAAGTTTGTACAATGCATTGAATGCTTGGACTAAAGCTTCCAACAGTTGTGAAAACATTTAATTATGGAGTGAAAGACAAGTTTTAGGCCTACAAAGCAAAGATTATGCATCCTAGCATGGACTTGCATTTGTGTTCGTCATGAAAATGCCCTAAATTCAAGTGACAAAACCCTAATTTCATCTCTTCGATTCTCCCTGCTCAAGAACGATCTCAAGGAGTTCTTTGACATTTTGGAAAGCTTGCAATGTTCTCTATAACTCATATTTAAATTACTTTTGAATATTCCCCTTGGAACTATGTGAAAAATTGCCATGAAGTTAGGTAAAAAATCTGCCTAACTAGGGCAAAATTTCACTAAGTTATTTTTAGTTCATGAGCATGTATTCACAAAATTATAACTTGAGATCCAATAATTTTTAGGAGAAATTGTGTGAAGAAAAGTTGTAGATTTCATGGAGATATACAACTTTCATGTTGGAAGTTTCTCTTGAATCACTTTGCATCATGATGAAAACTTGGCTCAAAGTTGTGAAAAAATAAGAAATTTTCTATACTAAGAAAAATTTCTAAGTTAAGAAACTTCATCTTTTCAAACTAAAATCTTGAATTCTTGATTTCTTGGTGAACAAGTTTCATGTTTTGACATGTTTTTATGAATTATGATCTTTGGCATTTGATTTTGACCAAAAAGTCAAAGTTTGACTTTTCAGTATACAGTTGACTTTTGATCAGTTGACTAAAAAATTCATCTGTCAATCCAATGGACTTGTAGTGTTTTGGACCATGTCATTAGGTCAAAGTGATGCAATTGGACTCTTGAGATCATGCCTTAACCCAATTGATCATTTTCTAGGTCAAAAACCAGAAATTGCCCTTTCCCAGTCAAAACCCTAATTTTGACCATTTTGCCCTTTTGATGATTTGATCAAATTTCTTGAGGAGTTCTGGTCCAAACTTGATCAAATGCTACATATGAGTTTGAAATGCTGGTGTGGATAAAAAATTATGAAGTTTGACTGTAAATTGGCCATGGTTGGCTTTTTTCCCCAATATAGCTAATTTTTAGGTCAATTATTCAATTGACTGATCAAAAGTGTGATCCGAGGCTTGAAACTTGACATGAGTAATCTTGGGGGTCCATAATGATCCATGAAAGTTGTATGGGGTCTTTGAAGTTCAAAAATCCTTGTGAAATTTCAAACGCTAATTTTCAGTCATCAATGCTTGAGGAGGTGTCTTGAGCTGATCAAACCCTAGTGCAATCTTGATTCAAGGGAGATCTTGTGAAAATACTTGATAAGTAAGAGGAAATTTTTTGGGGTACAACAGTTGGTAACAAAGGTTTGACATCAACACTTATGGCTAGGAACAAGGGATTGACATCAATACTTATGGCTGGGAACAAAGGTTTGACAACAACACTTTTGGTTGGGAACAAGGATTGACATCAACACTTAAGGTTGGGAACACGTGATTGACATCAACACTTATGGTTGGGAACACATGATTGACGTCAACACTTATGGATGGGAACAACTCTACTCTATTGGGGTAAAGTCCAATAAGGAGAAAGAGGTAAATACTGACCAATAAATGATGGTAAACTATCAACTCAGGGATGAAGGTAGAACAAACAGAATAATACCGGCTTTTATTGAAGGTAAAGAAACAGAAGATACACCAAAGTTTACTAAAGGAAAACTATCAACTTCCACTGAAGGTAGGAATTGCATTAATGATAATGAGTTTCCTAAAATTCTGGTGTTCCACCTAGAACGGGTCTTAATTCCTTCTTTTATCAAGGTATCACTTGAAAAGGGTAATAAACGGCTGTAAGAATCTTTCAACAAACCATCTTTAACATTGAAGTACAGCCAACCTCAACAATGAACTATCTCCCATAATTAAAAGATTATCATCCATTGGTGTAAAACCTCATAAACGAACTATCTCCCTGGGAATTAACAAACTTACTGGGAAAGTACAAGTTGCTCAAATAAAGAGACCACCACTTGCTATTGCGATAACATTGCTGGGAAATTCATCTATGATTTTATGGGGAAATACCAATACACTCATACTGAAGGAAATACCAATACATTATCAATCCAAGTTTCACAACCTAGAGAGTTCAGAATAACATAACTGTCGGGGACCAAAATTCAGATCTGGAACAAACCGGAGTGAAACACTCTGTAAGAACAAGATTCGATTTTGTAATATTATCTATGAGTTTTGATGTTAACAAATGAGTATGATTGTATGAACAATTTTGTTGTACTAATGTTTGTTATTGTTGACTACTTAACAAATAGGTTCTGCTTCTAATGAATGGTGTCGCCAAGACATTAGAAGAGAATTAACTCCACTTCTACGCATACAAGTTCTGTTGAATAGTAGCAAGACACTCCAGAAGGCTCATAAGTGTAAGATATGATGTTGTTCTAAAGAAAATAGCAAGAAGTACTAAAGACACAAGTTTCTACTTACTCCCAAATGCTAAAGACTCGAGCTTCTAAAGACAACGTGTTCCAAATAAACAAAGTTAGAAGATCTGAATACAAAGTTTCTACTGAAGTCTAGATGCTAAAGACTTGTGTTTCTAATAACAAGGTTTTAAAGACAAGGGTTCTAAAGACCAAGTGTTGAAGACTCTAAATAAAAAAGTTTTAAAGATTCTAAATACTTGAAGTTCTAAAGACTCAAGGTTCAAAAAAAAGGTTCTCACGACCAAGTGCTTAAGAATTTGAAGACGCAATTCTGAAGGCTTGAAGTTTTCATAACTTGATGTTATGTTCCAGCTTCTAAACTCATGCTCGCAGAAGCCTCTGAAGTGTAGAAGAAAAGAAGATAACGTTAACGTGCTATAAATAGTACACGGTACAATCAATGTTTCATTCCACTACCATGAAAGGACAGACGCGTCGCACGATCTTGTCCCCCACATTACTATTTAAGCTACCAATGTTTCTGGAAATTCCAAGAGTATCCCTCAATGGATACATTATTTTAATGGCTATATAAAGGCTTGAAGACTACGAAAGAAAGCTTCCAATTCACTGAATATTCATGCGTAAATGATGTTCATAGATTTCATATTCTTAAGTCAATGTTCATAGAATAGTTTACATACTCAGATTTTTAAAAGCAATACTCTTGTAAAAAAACTTTTATTCAAACAGTTGTTTGATATTTCTTAAGGGACCGGGTAGGTATGAATCCTTAAGAAGTCTAGAACTTGCGAGTTTTAGAAGTTGTTAGTCACTTGAGGGTAGCTTGTGCATTGTAATAATCAGGTTGATTATTAATTGATATTCCTTAAGGGAATGTGTAGGTCTGAATCCTTAAGTAGTCTAGGGCTTGTGAGTCTTAAAGGTTATGAGTCACTTGTGGGTAACTTGTTCAAATTGTAATCAGTTTGGTTATAGTGAATTAAGTCCTCGATTGAGTGAGGCAAAATCACCTTGGCGGGTTGACTAGACTAGCTTGATAATTTTCAAGTGAACTAGTATAAACATATATTGTTCTTTACTTTCTGCTCTTACTTATTGTTATTATCAATAGTGAAGGAAAAAACATTTTAACTAAAAGGGGAATAATTTTAAAATAATAGTTTTGTTTTAAAAACCCAATTCAAACCCCCTTTCTTGTGTTTTTCACACCTTCAACTAAGACACCACCCAATGAGGAGTAAACTCAAATGGGGTTCAAATTCTATCCAGATAATGAGTTAGGTAGGAAAGCTAAAGCAAAGTTCTTCCGTGAAGGATAACTCAATTGGGAAATTGAAAGGATATTCACTTTTTTCTTTAAGGTGGACACTCTATTGGAGAGAGGATAACATAACTCTGCAAAGAGGATAATATGCCAACAAAAACATCAATGAATGGAAATGAGCATTGAATTTTAATTCAGCTATGCATGATGTATGTATGGATGTATGAATGTTATCATGTATATGCTGACAAAACAGACATATTGCACTGGGGATAACCAGAAAAAACCAACTTAGGTAAGGACAACACTCGGTTAAATCACATCTAGGATGAAGATTCCATAAGGGAGTGAGCACCAACCGAGGAAACAAAGTCCTACTTCATGGCTTAACATCATTGGGAATAAAAAAAGTTTTCAAAATAAATCAAAGCAAAATTTGATAGTAATAAACTAATACAGTTACAGGGATATAACACCCTCCTCCAGGCTTCACAGGAGAATATCATACAGACTTCACTAAGGAATATAATACCACATCGTCTAGTCTTCAACTAGGGATTTATTACTGACTTCACTAGGGAAAATAAAACCATGCACACTGAGGGGAGCATAAAAACAATCTTCAATATCAAGGGTAGTGGTTGCGCAAACTTCTCTGGGGAGAATTTACGAAACTTCCCGAGGATAACAACTTTAGGGGGAAGCATCATCTTTGCTTCACTCGGTGAACTAAGAAGTTAACAACACAACAAGAAGTCAAAATTATGGGGATTTTAAATCAAACTCAGCACTTGGTGAGAGAAAACCCAAAAAGTTGATAGTTATTTCAACACTTCTTAGAAAAGATAATTCCCTTGTCTGGCTACTTGGGGAGCACATAACAACAACAATGACATGACTTAAGCGAATAATGCTTTGCAAGAGATTCCACATCAATTCTCAACATGAAGGAAGAAAGAACCCAATCAACTAAGAAAATACTATATAACTTTGCAATCTCTGTCTAATCACCAACTAGCTAGGGAAATAATCACACTCAGCACAAGTAAAATAAAAAAAGGATATGGCCTTAATTCAAAAGTATGAAGCCTTCAAGATGGAAGATGATGAATCTGTGGAAACAATGTTTTCAAGATTTCAGATTCTTGTGGCTCGACTTAAGGTTCTGAACAAAGGTTACTCCACCTCATATCATGTTAAAAAGATTATCAGAAGTCTTCCTGTTAAATGGAAACCAATGATAAATGCCTTAAAACTTGTAAAGGATCTGAACAACACCTCTCTTGAGGAGTTGATAGCTCTTTAAGAAGTCATGAAATAGATATGGAATAAGACGAACCTCCAAAGAGGGTAAACTCAGTTGCTCTAAAGTCTACTTCTGGGAAAACCAAGGCTTAGCAAGCTATGGAAGAATCAGAAGAATCAAAAGAAGATTAAGATGATGACGAACTCTTCTTAATATCCAGAAGAATAAGTCAAATATGGAAGCACAATCAAAGCATGTTCAGAGGTCAAAGAAGGACATATGGAAGAGGTTAATCCACTTCTGGTCAGAGAAATGCTTTTGGAAAAGAAGTTACTTGTTTTTAATGCAACGAGCCTGGACATTACAAAAATGATTGTCCAAAGCTTAAGAAAGATAAGAAGCCTAAAAAGGCTTACAAAGCCAAGAATGGTTTCATGGCAACATAGGGTGATTCAGAATCAGAAGATGAAGATTCTGATGAAGAACATGCAAACATGGTGTTCATGGACAGAACCAGCAAAGGAGAAACAACATCAAAAGACGAATTGACAATTAATTATGAGTCAGACTCTGATGACAACAGATAGGTACTTTATTATTTATCTCATTTTGAACTTGAAATTGGCTTAACTGAATTAATGAAAAGGTATCAATCTATTCTAAGTAAACACATAATCTTGAAAAAGAGTGTTGTGGCTACTTTAGAGAACACGACTATAGATGAGCAAGGTAATTCTGTCTTAAATGAAAAACTATTTGTTTTATAAAAATCAAACATTGCTCTAAAAGTTAAAGTGTCTAGATTAGAAGAAGAGACTCTCTCTATCACATCTGTTACTGACGACGTAATCAGATATGATAGAGCTTTTCAACACCTCCTTGCTAAAAGCATAGATAGAAGCAAAATGGCTTCAATGATCTATGGTGTTAGTAGAAATGGAAATAGAGGCTTGGGGTATTCATGACCATCAAAGAGAATTGATGAGACTCTGAATGTTAAACCAAAACCTCTTTCTAAACATTTCATGATTGCTGGAACAAATTTGAAATGTCTAGAACAAGAAGGTTCTGATACTTCTGTAGCACGAACGCAGACACAAAAGAAAATTTTTAAACCAAAGTATCATGCAAAAATTTCACAAGATTATTTTGTTGCACAAAGGTCAAAAGGGGTCAGAACCTCTAGAACTTATAACAAAAGAAGACCCAGAAAGTGGGTACCTAAGGATCAGATAATCTACATTGCAGATCTTCTTAATGGAACCACTGAAACACCAGTCATGGTACCTGGACAGTGGATGCTTGCGACACATGACAGGCGAAAGGCATATGTTCCGAGATTTGGAACTTAAGTCTAGAGGCGTCGTTGGCTTTAGAGGAAATCAAAAGGGAAATATAACCGGCTCTGGAACAATTGGTAATGGTAAATTTCCTTCTATTAACAATGTTCTTTTAGTCGAGGGTTTGATGCATAACTTGTTATCAATCAGTTAACTTAGTGACAATGGTTATGACGTCATCTTTAATCAAACGTCCTATAAAGCCGTTAGTCTGAAGGATGGCTCAGTTCTGTTCAATGGAAAGAGGAAGAACAATATTTACAAAATAAGATTATCAGATTTGAAAAATCATAATGTAAAATGTCTTCTGACTTTTCAAGAAGAGCAGTGGGTCTGAAATCGACGTCTGTGTCATGTTAGCTTAAGAAAGATCTCTCAACTAAATAAACATGGATTAGTCAGAGGCTTTCCTAATATAAAGTACACTTAAAATTCCCTTTATGAAACTTGTTAGAAAGGCAAATTTTCAAAAACTTATTTCAAAGCGAAAAAGATTGTTTCTACTTCTAGGCCATTAGAACTTCTTCACATTGACTTATTTGGACCTGGGAAAACTGCTTCTGTCAATGGTAAGAAATATGGACTTGTCATCGTTGATGATTACAACAGGTGGACATGGGTAAAATTCTTGAAACACAAGGATGAGTCATACTCTGTATTTGCTTCCTTCTGTTCCCAAGTGCAAAATGAAAAAGGTTGTAGAATAGTCAGAGTTCGAAGTGATCATGGTGGAGAATTTGAAAATAAAGATTTCGAAAAACTTTTTGATTCAAATGGCATAGTACATGATTTTTCTTTCCCTATAACTCCACAACAAAATGGGGTTGTGGAAAGGAAAAACAGAACTTTGAAAGAAATGGCTCGCACCATGATCCAAGAAACTCAGATGGCTAAGCACTTCTAGGCAGAAGCAGTAAATATAACATGTTATATTTAAAATAAAATCTCCATAAGACCTATTTTGTGTAAGACTAATTATGAATAATGGAAGAATAGAAATCCCAACATTTCCTATCTCCATTCATTCGAATGTATTTGTTATATGTTAAACACTAAAGAGAATTCGGGTAAGTTTGATTCCAAGGCACATAAGTGTTTGCTATTAGGATACTCTGAATGCTCTAAAGGCTTCAGAATCTATAACACATAATCATAAATTTTAGAGGAATTAATTCATGTCAGATTTGATGATAAGCTTGATTATGAAAAGTTAAAGCTGTGTGAAAAGCTTGCAGATGTGACTATAACATTCACTGAACCAAAGGAGAAGATTTAAGAAGATAAAGAATCAGAAGCTCCTCCTTCTGATGATGTTGATAATCCTTCTATTCAAACTCAACCAAAGAAGAACAAAATCACATCCTCTCATTCTGAAGATCTTATTCTTGGAAGTAAAGATGCTCCAGTCAGAATAAGATCGACTCTCAAACCTTCTGATGAAGTGCTTCTAGGTTTAGCCTCCATAATAGAACCTACATCAATTAAGGAAGCCCTTGTGGATAAGTATTGCATTTTGGCTATGGAAGAAGAACTAAACCAATTCTCAAAGAATGACGTATGGGAACTTATTTAGAAACCTAAAGGTGTCCACGTCATTGGAACCAGATGGGTGTTCAAAAACAAGCTTAATGAGAAGGGTGAATTTGTTAGAAACAAAGCTCGCTGTTTGCACAAGGTTATAGTCAACAATAAGGTATAGACTATACAAAAACCTTTGCACCAGTCGCCAGGTTAGAATCTATCCAGTTATTATTTTCCTTTTATATAAATCATAATATCATTCTTTATCAGATGGATGTTAAGAGTGCATTTCTAAATGGTTATATTTCAGAAGAAGTGTATGTCAAACAATCACCTGTCTTTGAAAAATCTGAGAAATCATATTTTGTTTTTATACTAAAGAAATCTCTTTATGGCTTGAAACAAGATGCTAGAGCTTGGTATGATAGAATGAGTAACTTTCTGTTAGAAAATTATTTTACCAGAGGAAAGGTTGACACTACACTCTTCTCCAAAACATTCAAAAATGATATTCTAATTGCTTAAATTTAGGTCGATGATATTATTTTTGGTTCTACTAATCCATCTCTCTGCGAGGAATTCTATAAGCTTATGTAGGTTGAGTTTGAAATGAGCATGATGGGGGAACTAAAGCTCTTTCTAGGAATCCATATTGATCAAAAACCAGAGGCTACTTACATACATCAAAGTAAGTACACCAAAGAACTTCTGAAGAAATTCAACATGACAGATTGCACTATAACAAAGACTCTAATGCATCCTACATGTATTTTGGAGAAAGAAGAAGTAAGTGGAAAGGTTTGTAAGAAGCTCTACCATGGTATGATAGGCTCTCTTCAGTATCTGACTGCATCTAGACCTGATATTTTATTTAGTGTACATCTTTGCACTAGATTCCAATCTTATCCTCATGAATCTCACTTAATTTTTTTAAAAAGGATTCTAAGGTATTTAAAAGGAACCCCTAACCTTGGCTTGATGTATGGGAAAACATCAGAGTATTCTCTTTCTGGCTTCTGTGATGCAGACTACGCTGGACATCGACTAGAGAGAAAGAGCACTTATGGAAATTGTCAGTTTCTAGGAAAGAATCTAATCTCATGGTCAAGCAAGAGGCAATCAACAATTTCTCTTTCAACAATAGAAGCAAAGTACATATCAGCAGCAATATGTATTACTTAGATGCTATGGATGAAGAATCAGCTAAAAGATTACTAGATATATGAAAGTAACATCCCTATCTTATGTGATAACACCACCGCTATTTGCTTAAGTAAGAGTCCTATTCTACTTCCTAGGGCTAAACACATATAAATCAAACATCATTTTATTAGAGATTATGTTCAGAAAGGGATTCTATCTTTAAAATTTATAGATACAGATCATCAATGGGCTGGTATTTTTACAAAACCCTTGGCTGAAGATAGATTTCTATTTATTCTAAAGAATCTGAAAATGGATTTTTGTCCAGAGTAAGATATCATTAGAATCAACTGTGTTTTAGTCATAGTCTGAAGGAATTTGATTCTAACTTAATCAAAAGACTTATAATCTGTTTATCTCAGTCATCAGAAGACGTTTCAGTCAGAAATCTCCCTAATCATATGAAAACCTTTTGGTTCTCCAGACTCTGAGAATATCAAATGCATTACCTAAATAGACTTACTGTCTATCACATCTACCTAGGTCATGCACGAGAAGTTATTTTTCTTGAAATTGATTAATCATGATTACATTTATTTAACTACCCCTTAGAAACAGTCGTTTCATGTCATACCTCTATGGCTATGTCTGATATTCCATGTCATGATTAAATGTTTCCAGGCTCTCTCATCTTAAATTTTGATCTACTTCTCTCTTCATTTCCTTCTTTTAGTAGTACGAGACATCACTTGAGTGTTTCAATTATCTTAGTTCATGAATTGCTTGACGGACTATTTATATCTCCTTTCATCTATAGTTATTCATCAAGTCATTATCCTTGTATCATCGTCTCTTATTTTTAAACTTTTCTACATATCATGGCTATTAGAACTTTTCAAGGACATAAAAATCTTATCGAAGTAATCAAAGAGAAAAGACCCAATTACGTGTCTGATGATGGTTTCATCAACAAGGTCATTGAAAATCAAGGATGGTTTGGGTATTCAAAAATGCTAAGAGGTCCTGCTTATCCTAACCTCTTAAATAATTTCTGGCTCCATGCTTTTGTTAGTCCTGATGGAAACACCATTCATTCTGACATCTTTGGTGTTTCGATTACCATCACTCACTCCTCCATTAATGAAGCCATTCAGAGTCCACCTTTACCCAACTCATGCATGAATGTTGAAATGTTTCCAAATGTTCCTAACTATTTATTTAGATATGAGCCCCTTAGTTCAGATCACTTGAAACGACTTTCAAAATTATGGTTTTTGTTTCTGTTGAAAAATCTTCATCCTAGAGGAGAAGATCTTGATATAATTTTTCCTAGGGATATGTGTCTTCTTTATTTCCTTCGCAAGAATATTCCAATTCATATTTCGACAATAATATTCAATCATATAAAACTATCAATCCAAGCATCCAGGAACTCTCAAAAATCATTCATTATGTATGGACGTGTATTATCTGAACTGTTTTAGTTAGCAGGTATAATTGAAACTATTCAACAAAATCTGTTCATTAGAGGCAATTCTCTATTTGATGAGAGTTGTGATATTTTTGAAGTTTAGGTAGCTTTCCCTGTGTAAGTTCACTCTGTTGTAATCTCCTTCCTATATTAATGAAATTTCTTAACTTTTTCTTAATTGTTTCCTATCAATGAAATTACCTTTTTGAATATGACAAAAAGGGGATGTAATTTAAATGAACGTGATTTTGATTTCAATAATCAAGTTCTGGAAAATGTTATCTGAAAAGAGCTGCTTACATTCTAACCCAGTTAAACTTATATTTCTGTTAGAATTGTTTTTCTTTTTCAGGAAATTATAACTCTGATTAAAAGACAAAATTTGAAAGCACTATTCAAGGCTTATGTCTAACCTATTGGCTTCAGACGACTATTGGCTTACTGATAATCAGACGTGAAATATGGAATCAAACTCCTAAGTTGAGAATCTAGGAATTTGTCTTAGTGATAGTAAAATTTCAAAGAGTCCAACTTGATTTCATTCTCGTTGGCATCTAAAGTCAAGATTCAATAATAAGTTGTGTGAAATCAAGATCTCAATTTTTCTATTGGCATCCAGAGTCAAGAATATCAAGATCTCAACATATGATCTATTGGAACCAGGGGGCGTTTTACTCAAATGGTTCAGAGTCAGGATATTCGATCTTCATCAAGTCATTGACTCAGGGGGAGTATCATAAAAATAATAAGTATTTCTTACCCTTATAATTTCACTGATTATGATTATGTGTACAAAATTGTGTCATCAAAATAAATAGTTTTGTTTTAATAAAAAGGGGGATATTATAAGAACAAGATTTGGTTCTGCAACATTTTCTGAGTTTTGATGATAACAAATGAGTATGATTGTATGAACAATTGTGTTGTAATAATGTTTGTTATTGCTGATTACTTAACAAACTTGTTCTACTTCTGATGAATAGAAGACACTCTAGAATTAATTCAGCTTCTATGCTACACAAGCTATGTTTAATAGTATCAAGACACCATAAGGCTCTGAAGTGTAAGCTCTGGTGTAGTTCTAAAGAAACCAATTAGAAGATCTAAAGACTCAAGTTTCTACTTATGTCCAGATGATAAAGACTCAAGTCTCTAAAGGCAACGTGTTCCAAAGAAACAAAGTTAGAAGATCTGAAGAAAAAGTTTCTACTGAAGTCCAGATGCTGAAGACTTGTGTTTCTAATAATAAGGTTCTAAAGACTAAGTGTTGAAGACTCTAAAGACAGAAGTTCAAAAGAATATAAAGACTTCAAGTTCTAAAGACCCAAGGATCCAATAAAATGTTCTTACTACCAAGTGTTTAAGACTCTGAACACGCGGTTTTGAAGACTCTGAAGACTTGAAGTTCTCATACCTTGATGTTATGTTCCCGATTCTAAACGCATGCTTGAAGAAGCCTCTGAAGTGCAGAAGAAAAGAAGATAAAGTTAATGTGATACAAATAGTACATGGTACAATCAACGTTTCATTCCACTTCCATGAAAGGATGGACGCGTCGCACGATCCTGTCCCCTACATTACTATTCAAGCTGCCAATGTTTCTGGAAATTCTAAGAGTATCCCTCAACGAATACATTATTGTAATGGCTATATAAAGGCTTGAAGACTAAGAAATAAAGCTGCCAATTCACTGGATATTCACGCACAAATGTTGTTTATAACTTTTATATTCTTAAGTACTTGTTCATAAAATAGTTCACATACTCTGCTTTTAGAAGCAATACTCTTGTAAACAAAACTTGTATTCAAACAGTTGTTTGATATTCCTTAAGGAACCAGGTAGGTATGAATCCTTAAGAAGTCTAGAGCTTACGAGTTTTATAAGTTTTTAGTCACTTGTGGGTAGCTTGTATATTGTAATAATCTGGTTGATTATTAGTTGATATTCCTTAAGGGACCGGGTAGGTCTGAATCCTTAAGAAGTCTAAGGCTTCCGAGTCTTAGAGGTTGTGAGTCCCTTGTGGGTAGCTTGTGAAAATTTTAATCAGTTTGGTTACAGTGAATTAAGTCATCGATTGAGTGAGGCAAAATCACATTGGAGGGTGGACTAGACTAGCTTGATAATTTTAAAGTGAACTAGTATAAATATACATTGTTCTTTACTCCATGTTCTTACTAATTGTTATTATCAATAGTGAAGGAAAAAGCATTTTAACTAAAAGGGGAATAATTTTAAAAAGAATAGTTTTGTTTTAAAACCCAATTCAACCCATCCCCCCCCCCCCCCTTTCTTGTGTTTTACACACCTTCAACTAAGACATCACCCAATGAGGAGTACACTCAAATGAGGATCAAAGTTTATCCAGATAATGATCTAAGTAGGAAAGCTAAAGCAAAATTCTTCCACGATGAAAAAATTAGTGGGAAAATTGAAAGGATATTCACTATTTTTGCTTATGGTTGACACTCTATTGGAGAGAGGATAACATAAATCTTCAAAGAGGATAATATGCCAACGAAACATCAACGAATGCAAATGAGCAATGAATTTTACTTAAGCAATGTATGAATGTTATCATGTATATGCTAACAAAGCAAACATACTTCACTGGGGATAGCCATACAAAACCATCTTGGGTAAGGACAACACTCGGCTAAATCACATCCAGGACGAAGATTCCATAAGAGAGTGAACACCAAGTGAGGAGACAAATTCCTACTTCATGGATTAACTTCACTGGGAAGAAAAAAAGTTTTGAAAATAAATCAAAGAAAAATCTAATAATAATAAACCAATATAGTTACAGGGATATAACACCCTCTTCCAAGCTTCACCAGAGAATATCATACAGACTTCACTAGGGAAGATAATGCCACATCGTCTAGTCTTCAACTGGGGATTTCATAATGACTTCACTATGGAAAATAGAACCACGCACGCCGAGTGGAGCCTAAAAAAAATCTTTAATATCAACGGTAGTGGTTGCGCAAACTTCTCTGGGAATAATTTATGAAACTTCACGGGGATAATAACTTTAGAGGGAAGCATCATCTTCGCTTCACTGCGGAATTAAGAAGTTAACAACAGAGAAAGAAGTTAAAATCATGGGGATTTTAAATAAAACTCAACACTTGGTGATAGAAAACCCAAAAAGTTGATAGCTATTTCATCACTTCTTAGAAAAGATGATTCCCTTATCTGGCTACTTAGGGAGCACACAACAACAACAATGCCTTGACTGGAGGAACAATGCTCTGCAAGAGATTCCACATCAAGTTTCAACACGAAGTAAGAAATAATCCAATAAAATAAGCAAAAAGTATATAACTTTGCAATCTCTATTTGATCACCACCTGGATGGGGAAAGAATCACACTCAGCTAGAGAAAGCTGAATCAAGACTTAGCTAGGGAATATGGCTGAGAGGTATCAAACCATACATACTCAACACCAAATAACAACTCGGAGAAAATCTGAACCAAGGCTTAACTGGGGAAAATGGGATTACAAACCCAACCCTACACCCCACGACAACTTATTGTAAACCCACTAACTGATCAACAACTGTAGAGGAAACCATGCACACATCTACAAGGTAGATCATGAGAAATCGTCCTGCTTGATGAAGATTCTCGACTTGAGGGAGAACATAGTAACTATCTTGACAAAAATCTGGAAATTCCCTTGGAAACAAGTTTGGTGTCCCAAGTTTACCATGATGATAAAGATAACTTTCACAACTTGCCCTTGATTGTACGCTTTTAAGATAATCTGCTTGACCAAAAGTCTTTCATAGATTTGTCAAATCTCGACGTAGCTTCCCTAGATTGACTGAATGTTGCATATTCTTTGCTCAACAACTTCTTCTTGGCAACATGCCCTTTGCTGATACTCAAATGTAAACTTCCTTAACATCAAGCAATTATTTTATAGGCAGAAAATGTTTATTTTGAGAATGAAAATTCTAATTCAACAATTATATAAGTCTTGAAGATTTTTTTAAAAAAGATGTCGTAAAACCTTGGGAACGAAACAATGTCTAGAATGCGACATTAATTTTTTGTATAGAAGATGACAAAAACATTTGGTATCAACACAACTATTCAGAAAAACTCATAGGAGTCAAGAAACGTTATCTTGTTGAAGTATGCTTTTGAAATAAACCCTACTTCAATTATGACTTTTGAAGGTTGTAATGTGGCATGGTTCACAGTTTCAGAAAAAAAGGATTTTAAGGCTCAAAATTATTTGGTTCACACCCCCTTCACGATTTTCTCCAGTCCTAAATTCAGTTAACTTGACACGAACATTCATCTCTCAAAAGAAATTTTGAGACGATAGAGGAACCAACTAAGGCTTTCTTTGGACATACCAGTCACTCACTTTATTATTCCTCTGATTTACTATCACACAACTTCGTCCTTGCAATACTTTCATCATCCCTATTTCGTTTTTTTAACAAGTCGTGTGATCTTGCATTGTCATTAATTTATTGGAAGTAATTGTGATTGCCTAAGTCCTTGGTGGATGAGGAATAACCATTGTGGTATCGTCATCTGTTAACCTCCTGATGTGCGAGAGATAACCATTTTAGTATCATCTTGTTTTGATGCATACTATTGATAGGCGAAAATTGACCATTGTAGTTTTGACTTTCCTCAACCTTTTAAAGTATAGCCATTGTTGTATCCTTAGATGTGCACTCTATATGAGTTTCGAATGCTCAATCAGATTAACTGAACATTACCCTGCCCCTGGGTTAAAAAAATGAGGGTTTTTTCTAAACAGAAAAGAAACTTCTACTCCAAGGTTCAAAGGGGTTAATAAGGGTTTCACTCCCTTATATCTCTGATGTTTGGAGATTTGTAACAATGCAACTACATCGTCAGCAAGGTTTTATCCAAAAGCATACAACCAGAAATTTTGCATTTTAAATTCATCATTCTCCCTCCCATCTCTGCCTAGGCAAGAGAATTGGTAACAAGTTGGTATCATAATGCATAAAGAAATTTAAAATTTAAAACAAATCTGAGTGAAACGAATGTGTTTCTTCAAGACAAACATATTCATTGTATTAAGATAATCATTCAAATGCAAACAAGTTCTTACATGCAAACAATGCAATGATAAACAAGAAAATTACAAATGAGAAAACAATAAAATTGCTAGTAAACTGAGAAGGCTAGTCACCCTTAAAATCCAGGGTATCCTTCAATCATGTTTATTCTTCGACAAAGGCTTGACTTGAACCTCAAGACTAATATCCTTAAATGACAAGATACCACTTCTGACCAATTTTTGGACTTCAGCTTTCAATGGATAACAATGTTCGATACTATACCCAGGGGCTCCCTGGTGAAAGGCACAAGTCAAATCATCTTTGTAGTACCAAGGAATCTTCTCAAGAATCTTTGGTGGAGGTCAGGTTTGAACCAAATTCCTCTGCATCAATACAGGAAACAACTTTGTATAGTTCATTGGAATTGGATCAAATTGAGTTTTCCTCTTATCATGAACTTGCTTATTCTATTAAAAAACTGGAGTAATAAAAGGTAAATTGAACACGGGGATGACAGGAGAAACATGTCGATTCTGACGATGATTGTTTCTTCTTCTGGTTCCCTTCTTGGAAAAGTT
This sequence comes from Vicia faba, assembly GCA_948472305.1. Lineage (NCBI taxonomy): Eukaryota > Viridiplantae > Streptophyta > Magnoliopsida > Fabales > Fabaceae > Vicia > Vicia faba. Next base: position 1,308,256,047 of record OX451736.1, on the reverse strand, counting down.
ATTATCAAACTTCTTCACACCACTAGTTGAGCCACCATCTCCAGATAAACATCCCTTTCGGATATCCTCTTCTAGAAGCACTCCCAGATTCACCTTTTCAGGGAAATCACTGGGTGCATTGACTATCACCTTCTCATGAAAGAGAGGATTTAGATATCCTAAGGATCCAAATATGATGAAGATATCTCCACACACTAACACTTTCCCTTGAGTCTTGCAATTTGAGCCTTCAACTGCTTGTTCTCTTCGGCATACTTGTCGGCAACTTCTTTCCATTCACCAAAATTAGAAAATGGGTGACCGGGACCTGGTTGAGCTCTAGAGGAAAATAAATCCTCCTGCTTATCCATCATATCCATAACATGAATCTCAAGAATCTCAATCAAGTCATCCATCTCTTTCAATTTTGTTGAGTAAGATACCTCCAAAGTTTGCTACTTGCTCTTCCATGCTTCCTTTTCTTGCTGCATCCTAAACAAGGCAAGTTGAAGTTCTTCCACATCATCTAAGAGAGGAGGAGTAGTCCTCATAAAAAAAATCAGATATAGGTTCTTCACGAGAATAAGGCATCTTCAACTGAATTTCCCGTACTTGTACCTAACCGAGATGAGGCTTTAACGAAACAACTCCTCTTGGACTCAAGTCTTTTCTACTCTTTCTATGAATATGGCGCAAAGCCTTTTCAATCTCTACCTTAGTCACCTTGTGATTTACTCCTTATTTATGAAAGAAACCACTTAGATAAATGTTGTTTGGCTTGTCTCTAATCCGATATCCAAGTTGACGGTGTGCAAGGACATGATTTTAGTTAATTTATCCATTTGTACCAAGAAGAGGCACATTAGGGAAACTATTATAACCATCAATAATCTCCACATCATAATAAGCTTGATGATACCAAGCAATATCAAAATGAGTGAGAGCCATAATCTTCGGTGCCCACTGTGGTTCCTTCTTGATATCCCAAAAAGCAACAGACTGAGGTAAGTGTGAAATAAACCACAAACCACTGATATACAACGGTGTGCAACAACTGACCATCCCTCCCTGATAGAAATTATGAAGATGGATGGAATAATAAGTATCCCCTAGCAGTTTAGGGACTAGATTCCCAATCAAAAAGATCCCAATGGCATTAACATCCTCAAATGTGTCGATGTTAGGAAACAAGAGCAACCCATAAGCAAGCAAAGCAAAGATAGCCTTGAAATCAGTTGTACTCTTCATCTTGGCAAAGTAACGAGATTTCTCCAATAGAAGCAGAGCAATTAAACCTATGATTCCTCATTTGGTAGTCATGTTAGCCTCAACCTCAAACTTCTTCAAGTGATTCATGGTAGAAATCTCATGAGACTTAGGCTCTCCTTCTAAACCAGTGAAAGGAACATAATTAGTAACGGGTAAACTAAGTAAGTATGAATACTTCTCCAATGTGGGCATCAACTGATAATTAGGAAAAGTAAAACAACAGTGTAACGAATTATAGAACTAGACTAATGTCGAAAGAATACCCTCCTTTATCTTGAGCTTTATAAGAGGCACAATGGCTTCATACTTCTTTCAGAAATATGTAGAACTCTCAATCTCAGGGTTCAAACTCACCAGTTCCTCTATCTTAGGATTCTTGAAACTGTACTTTCGAGTATTTCTCTTTCCAAAATCCACGGTCAAAAAGTACCTGAGATATTTGCAATAGTCACCCTTAAGTTCCTTGAAAAACTGTTTAAAGAATGTTCATGGGTGCATGAATGCATGATGCAACAATCACACAGAAGATCACAAACATAGGGGTTCATAGGTTCGATGTCACGAGCATGAAGGCAAATGTACTACCCACAAGGTAATGACTAATGGTTTATCACCTACCGAACAAGGTTCTAAAAAGTTCCCAAAGTCTACATTCTTCCTTTGGATATTACCGACGTCCTGATTAGCTCGGTGATCAGCAATATTCTGAGGAAAAACTTGTCTGAGTGTAGTGTCACATGACAACCACTTCCACATTGCTCCATCATAGTCTCCGCACTACACCTAAAAGGCCAAGATGGGTTAAAGGTTCTACGGTCCTCAACTTCAGCAGGCTCCCTGGTCGAAAGCAGTACATATTCTCAATTGCTCGGTAAATAAATACTACAGTCAAATGGACCTTAACTGAGTGGGAATCTCATGTCTCCTTTTTGGGAATTCCCCACTCAAAGTTAACATGACTATACCACCCATCATAAGAGATCACCAAGCACGCTGAAAAACATAAAAAATCCAGATATACATATATATAAATATACAACAGATATAGAACATACACAAGTAAAAAAAAAAAGCTCAACCCAGTTATAGATGATTCCCCAACAGAGTCGCCAGTTTTCTGTAGCGGTAGAAATGTTGAGACTAAGCCGATGGATTGACTTAACTCGCACAAATCGAATAAAAATTTCCACCATGCTTTATTGTTTCCAAAGGAAATGGGAAAAGAGAAAGTAAACTAAAAAAGAGGGGGGGGGGAGGAGAATATAGGTATGGGGGTTGGTTATGAAAAGGGAAGGTATTAGCACCCTAAACATCTACGGTACTCCGCAGGAACCTCTTTGAAAATCTGTGTGTTTTGGCTATAAAAGCTATATACAAAAATAAGATGGTGGAGATGAGAAAAGAAGTATTTTTTACAATTTTTGCACTCGTTATAGTTGAGAACCTTTATTTTCTGCGTACCACCTTTCGTGCAATAGGGGATCAGGGTACTCGTAGTTCACCTCAAAAATTTTAAAACACATGTGTGTTGGTTAATTTTAAGAGAAGAGACATCATCATCATATTCGAGTGGAAAAACATACTTACTACCCACAATAATGAGAAAGGAGAATTTACATCATCTCAAAGTGGAGGATATATCTTGGATTTTAAAATCAACAAAGCATCACTTAACACCCAAGTGGAAAATATTTCACTTCACTACATATCGTAGAAGTATAGTAGCTCACATCACTACAAGAATCAACAAGAGTCTAATATTTTGAGAGAAGTTTTAAAAGTAAAAAGCCCAAAGTGGAAAATGGTTTGAATGAGGTTAATTGACTTTTAGTCTTGAGAAAGATGTCAAAGTATGGTTAATTTGATTAATTTTTTATTTAAGAAATATTCTTGAAAATGGATGGACCTAAGTCCAAGTTTTTTATGACAACGAATCAAGTTAGAAAACAAGAAGAGTTTTGAAAAGGAGGGAGAAGATATTTTAAATTAAAGAAGATAGAAGGAGATGAAGAGACTATCCTAAAGTATAAGGTATAAGCCAAGGAAAATAATGATCTAACCAACAAGAAGCCAACACTTGACATATGAAGTAAATGTAGAATTCCCATCCTTTGGATTGAAACCAAGCAAGTAAAAATACTAAGCCTCTGAGAAATACCAAGCTCCAGATGAATTAAGTCTTCACAAAATTGGGCAGAGTAACAACTGTATAAAAAGGAATTCTCAATCACAAACAAAGTATATAATTAGAATAACCTGAACACAAATAAAATCAACCGAATTCCTTGGAGTATACCCCAAGAACTTCATACAAATTAAAAATAGAGCAGCAAGGTCCCAAAATATCAAGGCTTCTAATCTTAAGTCTGAGAGGTCCACAACTCCACAATGGTGAGGATAGTAACCAAATAGTCTAAGTAACATTAATACTTTTAATGATCAAGTTGGTTATTAAGTGTCTTCAAAAGAAAAAAAAAGCTCAAGTGAGGAAAGATAAAATGGCCTAAAGATAAATGCTCAATTGAGCAAAAGAAAAATTGCATGGAACGTAAATGCTAAAATAAATGGTACATAAAAATAAAGGAACAAAATAAAGGCATAAAGTAAAGTCATGAATTAAAGGAATAAAGTAAATTAATTGTTAGTGAATTAGAAGTTAGAAGGTTAGTTGAATAACCATCTAGAAGCTTGCATTTGAGAACTCATTACAAGATTGATAAAAGCAAAGCTTCATAACAATAAGTCTAATTTTCTTTTTGTCACGTATATCATTTATTTCAAGTACTCAAGGCAACCACATATGATCAACGATGTTCAAATGATTCACTTAGACCAAAGTTCATGAAGTTCATTAGAGAATTGATAAAATCAAAACCACCTAAAAATGAACTTCAAAGTTAGTGGATCAAAGGTTTCAAATTAAATATACTTGGGCTTGCAAACATAGGTTTGGACCACGAATGATCGTTTTTCAAATTGAGAAAAATTTAGCGTTATGTTAAGTAATCTAAAGTGGACTTATGTTGAAGTCACACCTATTTTGAGACCGATCAATAGAAATCTATGTACTAACATGTTAAATATAGATCATTCTCCAAAAATATGTAGCACAAGTAAAAACAAGAAAGGGATAAGATGAAGATGGAGAGGATGTATCAGATGAAATTAGGCTTACAAATATCATCAAATCCATTCATCCATTTTGGTGGATTTGGTTTTTCAACCTATCAACACCCAAGATCTAATGAGGTTAAGGAACTTGTCCCAAAATAATACTCAAATTATGACCAAACAGATATAATAAAATATATTTAATAAAACAATATTTAAATGATTAATAAAAGGAAAATAATTGGTAAAAATACACAAAATATATTAAAACACCAAATAAAAATTCTAAAAAAATATCAGAAGTCAAACATGAGTCAACAAGTGTTGACCAAAATTTTCAGAATTTTTTCAAGTCAAACTATTTTTTAAAATTTACGGAAATAAGCAAAATAAACTAAAATTGGTATAAAATAGTAAAATAAAAAATAAAAAAAATAAATTGAGAACACCAATATTTTTCAAGAGGTCATTGGATCCTTCCATAGTTTTTTCAGAATTTAAAAATCAAGAAAAGTATTTTTAAACAATTAAAACGAGTCAAATAAAGTGAAAATCATAAAAAATGTCAAATAACAAAAAAAAATTGTGAAAAAATGAAAATCAGAAAGAGATAAATAAAAAGTATTTTTGAGAATTTTTTCATAATTTTATAAGTTGAAATGAATTTTTTTATGAATTTTTGAAGTTTAAAACAATTAAAATATAAAATCAGAAGAAAAAAAATAAAACCTAAATAATGTGGACCATCTGATCAATGTCAAACACGTTAGTAAGTAGATCTGAAGGACCTGGCGCGTTGTGCATGTTATGGACCTTATTGAAAAACACCCAGAATCAGTAAAAGACAAGCCAATGAAATTAAAACAAATGTCACACAATCATTGCTTGAAGAACGACACGTAGGTCGTCTTCAACCTCCAGACCTCTGCGCGTTTGGTTTTTATGATATTCTTCAAATGGAATCGTTAGAAGCTCAAACTGATATCATTGGATTCGTCTCTTCCAGACGATCCTAACCTAACCCTCGCAAAAAAATTCTTTAAACCAAACTCAAACTATTTGGAAAAACCAGAAGGAAACAATGGAAAAGGGATTTGATAATTCATGAGCAAAACTTACTTCCAGTTAAAAACTAGCGATGCGATGAGTATCAGAGTGATGAGAGCTACATTGTAGTAACAAATTTGGAGAGAATAGATTGATGAATCTACTTGTTGAAGCTCAACTTCAGAGCTCTGAAACTTTACTTGGATAGCATGATTTAGGCCACTTCAAGGCTTGGTTCTTCTTATGTTAACTTTAGTGGAGTTCAAGGATGAAGAATGAGCAAATAAATTGGATTGAAAATGCTTTAAAACTAAATTCGAAGTTACATAATTGAGAGGTATGAAGGAAGTTCAACATAGGTTTTTTGGCTCTCTAAAGCTTGGGAAATGAACGAAATATTATCCTATATTTATAGGGAACTAAATGATTATGAGAAATGAGAGGAATTGGAGCAAATCATGCAAACCAAGCCATTTGTGATCATGCCAAACGTGTGACTTGAAATGCATCAAAACGACCTCATACCAAGTGCAGTTCTTATCAGAATGCATGTGGGTAATTAGTTAAACATGTTTAGCAACTGAAATTTGAGTAATTTGACCTATAATCCAAGTTTACTCATGGTAAAAATTCTGACTCGAGGCAAAAACAGATTCCATACAGCCAACTTTAACAATGCATAGCTCACTACTCAAGGACCTTTATAGGATGATTCTCAAAGCATTTGAAAGATGAGGTCACACACTTTACAATATGCCAAGAAAGACTCCATTTGGATTATTAAGCTGGAAGTTTTGTCATCTTGAAATTGTGAAAAGCAAACTGATTGTTGTACTTAGAAAAATTTCTGAGTATGGGACCTCAAAATGACCTATAATGTTCTTCAAAATTACATGAACTTCCACTCAAAATTTGATCTTGATATCTGAAGATGACATAAAGTAGACCTCTTGAGTTTAAATGTGGAATTGTGATCACTTGAAAATCATAAAAATTCAAAGAGTTATGGTCTTTGGAAGATGATGAACAAATTTTGGAAAATTCACAAAAGACATATAATCTTTTCAGTTCTTCAACCACTTTTAAAGCATTTTCAAGTCTAGCACATTGAAAAAAAGTTTTAGTAGACATCCAAAAGAATATTATGGAAAAATAATGGGCTCAAGGATATATAAATTGAATAAGTTATGATCATTTAAAGTTAAACTCTAAGATTTAAAGGCTTTTCAAAGAGACTTGTAATCTTTCTAAACTTTTAGTGATATTCCATTCAAAATTAGCCTTAGACTTCTCAAGAGAGCTTCTTAAGGACCCTTTAAAGAGAATCATGGCTTTGGATTCACTCAAAAATATCAAAAAATGAGCAACATATGGTCCTCGGAAGTCAACAAACTCTAGCTCAGAGAGTGTCAAAATGACTTGAAACCCCTTTCAACTTTTGATGATTTTTCTTTCACAATTGGATCTTGTCATGTGAATAGAGGTTGTTTTAGATGATAATAAGAACCCGTAGAAAATAGAAGCAACCCAAAATGTTGAAAATGGAGAGAGTTATGCACTTGTGATTACTTAATCAAGTATCTGCTCAATTAGGACAAAATTGTTGAACCAAACTTGAATCTTTTAAACTTTCTTAGCAAAATAAAGCATGATGAATAACAACAAGCCTTGATATGATGTTGTCTTGGATCATATTCAAAGATGGAGCTAAAATATCATTGAAACTTCTGGAAGAAGGCATGGAAATAAACACATGAACCTATGAATCTTCTTGATGAATTCCACCACCAACATTAAGAAAAATTTGACCTAAATAAAGTGAGGGAACCTTTTGAACCACAAATAATTGATATCATATACATATCGTTAAAGCTTAAACTCTTTCAATCCAATGAATACAATTGTGTCATCAGCTACAATATGAATATTCAAAGTGACACACACACATACACACACACACACACACACACACACACACACACACACACACACACACACACATATATATATATATATATATATATATATATATATATATATATTAATGTTAGTCTAAGAAAACTTGTACAAGTACACAATTCAAGCTGCTTCGTGATGCCTCAAGAGATAACTTAAAGATAGGATGAAGTAGAAAGGGAGAACTAACCCTAATGTGTGATCTTGATGCATTGATGATATGAGATGATGAGGATTATTAGGGGAAAAATTTGAGTATAACAGACTGAAGTCCTAATAACATCGCTGGAGCGAAGTTCTAAACTATGCCATAAATGCATGATGCTCAACAACATAATAAAAACGACCATGGCTAGTCAAACGCATCATAATTCATAATTTCATCTTAATATCATCATTGAAGAATGTAAAAACACAAGAGGGGAGGGGGTTAAATTGAGGTTTTTAAAACTTAATATTAAAGACTCGTTGGTTATCCTGGTTCGTTTGAACTCAAACTACTCCAGTCCACCCGCCAAGGCGATTTCGCCTCTCTCTAACGAGGTCTTAATCCACTAATTAAACTTTATTACACAAATACAATGATAACTGTCAATGTCTTCTTGAGTCTAAACCACAACCCAATTTTCTCAAGGAATTACAAAATACAATATTGAAAGGCATGTACAAATATGTTTTCTAACAAATACAATATCACAAAAGTGATGTATTACACAATAGAGGAGCACAAGGTCGAACTGGATGATTATCTTTTTTCTTTTTCATGTGCAGTAGTTGTCTATTGAAATCTTCTTCACGTCTTCTTTAAATAGGCAATACATGAGAGACATAAGAAGATGCTTTTGGAAGGTTGATGAAGTGTAGTTAATGTTCTTTCCAAAAGTGAAGATCCTGTCTTGATTCAACCGTTACTTTTTATTTGTCATGAATAAACTGTAACGCTTCAGAACATGCTTACATCAGAAGATGAATGTTACCGTTGAGACTTTTTTGCTTTCCGGAGCTTTACATATCAGAATATCAGAGTTCTTGTTTTACAGCGGTTGTGCATTCAGAAGTTATAACATAGAACTTCTTCATTGAGCAATTTACACGGATTTGCTTCTAAGTATGCTGTGTCTCAATAGATCTTCAAAAAGAAACTCCCTTATCTTCTTACATCAGAACTTCTATTTATATTCTAGCATATCTTTTCTCATCTTCTATGCTTCTTAAATCATAACTTCTCTGCATATTAAAATACTTTATTAGAGAGCATATATGTTATTTTATATATATCATGTGTTTGTTATCATCAAAACTCTTACAGGGATGTAGAACCAAACTATGTTCTAATAATCTCCCCCTTTTTGATGATGAAAAAAACTTGTATATTTTAATAGAATACTTAAAAGAACATGAAGCATAGAAGTCTCCCCATGAGTTGGATACTCAGATGAAGAAAAAAAATACTTCCCTGAAGATTTCTGAATAGAGCTTTGAGAAGGGGTCAAAATATATTACTTTCTCCCCATTTTTGTCAAGAATTAAAAAGTAGTAACAACACAAGAAAAACAGAAGATTAAGATGAAGCAAAAAGAAAAAGCAAAAACAGTATTTCAGATCTTCTGAGTTGTCTTCTGTATTTCAATTCTTGTGACATCATCTTCTGTATTTGACTAAGATTATTTTGATGTTGTGTCCTCAGTATTGTTACCAATAGTTCCAGAGCCAATAGTCCTTCCTTTCTGATTGCCTCTGAAACCTGTGTATCCTCCAGATTTAAATTTCAAGCTTTGGAACATATGCTTTCTTCTCGTCATGTGTAGAGAGCATCCAGAGTCCAGTTGTTAGAACTAGTGTTTCAACCTTGCTGTTAAAAATATCTGCAACATAGCTGGTTTTATCCTTTGGTGCCCATATCTTTCTGGGTCCTTTTTTGTTAGAGTTACCAAAAATTTGTTTGAATTTTGGTTTAGCAGAAAAATCATTACTAGTATACTGTATGTCATGTGTTTTCCCATAGGTGAAGTGAGAATAAAGAAGTGTGTGTTTTATTACCATATCCTTAACTTTCTTAGGTTGAGATACTTTACCCTTGTATCATATTACTTTTCTTCCATTTCTACTAACTCCATAGATCATTGAAGCCATCTTCCTTCTATCTATGTATTTAGCAAGAAATTTTTGAAAGCTATGATCATATTCCTTTATGATCTTATCAGTGTTACTAGGAACTTCTGAGACAGTTTCTTTCTGAGCCTTTTGTAATTTATTTTCTAGTTTAGAAATTTTTTCTTTAAGCTCAGAGTTTACTGATCTCAATTTCTTAGTTTCTTCAAAGTAAAAAACTATATCCTTTTTCAGGTTTTTATTGTTGACTCGAAGTTGCTGATATCTCTCAAGAATTTCTGACATACTTTCTTCTAATTGAGATCTAGAAAGGTTAGAGAATACCTCTTCTACCTCTGAGTCTAATTCTAATTCAGATGATCTATAGTCATCTGATAAGTTGGCCATTTGGAATATATTGGCTTGTTCATCTTCTGATTCTGTTTCAACTTCAGAAGATTCTGAGTCATCCCACGTTGCCATAATACTTTTATTCTTATATTTAGAGAACTTATTTTTAGGAATTTCTTTCTGTAGATTTGGAAAATCACTTTTGTAATGGTTTGCTTCGTTGCATTTGTAGCAAACAATGTCTCTGTTACTTGATTTTATGTATCCAAAAGATGATTAAAAAAAATTCCATGTTCTTCTGAGAGTTCTGAACTTCCTCTGCTTATGTTTCCACAACTGATTAACTCTTCTAGAAAGAAGATATAGTTCGTCTTCTTCTGACGAGGATCCACCAGAGTTTTCTTCTTTTGTTTGTAAAACTTTAGGTTTATATTTTTTATTAGATTTAAGAGCGAGAGACTTACCTTGCTTCTAGGCTTCATCTTCTTCTAGTTCTATCTTATGACTTCTCAGAGAGATCATAAGTTCTTCAAGAGAATTTTTATCCAACTCTTTGGATAGTTTTAATGTTGTGACCATGGGTCTCCATTGCTTAGATAAACTTCTTATGATCTTATTTACATGATCTGTTGTGCAGTACCCTTTGTCCAGAACTTTCGATCCTGCAACCAACGTTTAAAATCTTGAGAACATTATCTCAATAGTTTCTTCTTCTTCCGTTTTGAAAGCTTCGTACTTCTGGATGAGTGCAAGAGCTTTGGTTTCTTTGACTTGCGTGTTTCCCTCATGTGTCATTCTCAAGGAGTCAAGCATATGTTTTACTGATTCTGTGTTTTTGATCTTCTCATACTCTGTGTACGAGATAACACTCAAGAGAATTGTTTTAGCCTTGTGATGATTTCAAAAATTCTCTCTTTTGATGATCTGTCATTCTTTTTGTCAATCTTCTGACCATTTTCATCACTAGGATGAATATAGCCATCAGTCACCATATTCCATAGATCAATATCATGAGCTAGAAAGAAACTTCTGATTATATCTTTCCAGTAATAAAACTTTTCACCGTAGAATATTGGGGTCCTGCTGCTGATTCTGTCTTTCTCATCATGATAATCATTGTTGATGATCTGACTTGGTCCCACCATAGTGTTTTTCTTACTTGGATCTTTCTCTGACATGGTTAAGTGTTTGTACTCAGAACCTGGTGCTCTAATGCCAATTGAAGAATGTAAAAACACAAGAAGGTGGGGTTGAATTGAGGTTTTTAAAACTTAATATTAAAGACACGTTGGTTATCCTGGTTCGTTTGAACTCAAACTACTCCAGTCCACCCGCCAAGGTGATTTTACCTCTCTCTAACAAGTTCTTAATCCACTTATCAAACTTGATTACACAAATACGATGATAACTGTCAATGTCTTCTTGTGTCTAAACCACAAGTCGGTTTTCTCAAGGAATTACTAATTACAATATTGAAAGGTGTGTACAAATATGTTTTCTAACAAAAACAATATCACAAAAGTGATGTATTACACAATAGAGGAGCACAAGGTAGAATTGGATAATTATGTTTTTTTCTTTTTCATGCGCAGTAGTTGTCTATTGAAATCTTCTTCACGTCTTCTTTAAATAGGTAATGCATGATAGACATAAGAAGATGCTTTTGGAAGGTCGATGAAGTGTAGTTAATTTTCTTTCCAAAAGTTAAGATCTTGTCTTGATTTAACCGTTGCTTTTGATTTTCCATGAATAAATTGTAACGCTTCAAAACATGCTTACATCAAAAGATGAATGTTACCGTTGAGACCCCTTTGCTTTCCAGAGCTTTACATATCAGAATATCAGAGTTCTTGTTTTACAGTATTGGTGCATTCAGAAGTTGTAACATAGAACTTCTTAATTTAGCGTTTTACACGGATTTGCTTCTAAGTATGTTGTGTCTGAACAGATCTTTAAAACAAAACTCTCTTATCTTCTCAGATCAGAACTTATATTTATGTTTTAGCAGATATTTTCTCATCTTCTATACTTCTTACATCAGAACTTCTCTGCATATTAAAATACTTTATTAGAGAGCATATATGTTCTTTATATATATCATGTGTTTGTTATCACCAAAACTCTTACAGGGATGTAGAACTAAACTATGTTCTAAAAATTATATCATCTCAATTAAACAATCATCATCATATCATCTTAAATAAACAAACATCATCATATCATCATAATCAAGCAAAGCATCTCCATAATCCAACAAGGGGATCCTAACTTCATCCTAGCTTAGATATTGGGAAATACTCCTGTTGTAGTGGTAGAAATGTTGAGACTAAGCCATTGTATTGACTAGGTATAGGGGTTGGTTATGCAAAGGGAAGGTGTTAGCACCCTAAACATCTAAGGTACTCTGCAGGAACCTCTTTGAAAATTTGTGTATTTCCGCTATAAATGTTGTATATAAAAATAGATTGAAGTGATGAGAAAAGAAGTATTTTTTACAATTCTTGAACCCGCCGCAGTTGCGAATATTTAATGCCTATGTACCACCTTCCATGCAATAGGGAATCAGGATACTCGTAGTTCACCTCAAAAATTTTAAAACACACGTGTCTTGGTTAATTTTAAGAGAAGAGACATCATTGTTATATCCGGGTGGAAAACATACTTACTACCCACAATTATGAAAAAGGAGAATTTGTATCATCTCAAAGTGGAAGATGTGGCTTGGATTTTAAAATCAACAAAGCCACACTCAACGCCCAAGTGGAAAATATCTCATTTCACTACATATTGTAGAAGTATAGTAGCTCGCGTCATTACCAGAATCAACAAGAGTCTAATCTTTTAAGAAAAAATTTAAAGTAAAAAGCCAAAGTGGCAAATGGTTTGAATGGGTTTTATTGAATTTTAGTCTTCTCACAAAAAAATGTCAAAGTATGATTAAATTGATTAAAATTTGACTAAGAAAACACTTTGAAAATACATGGACCTAAGTCCAAGTTTATTATAAAAGCGGTTCAAGTTAGAAAACAAGAAGAGTTTTAAAAAGAATGGAGAAGATTTTTGAAATTAAAGAAGATGGGAGGAGATGAAGTGACTATCCTAAAGCATAAGATAAAAGCTAAGGAAAAGAATGGTCTAACTAACAATAATTCAACACTTCACATAGCGAGTCAATGTAGAATTCTCATCCTTTGGATTGAAACCAAACAAGAAAAATATTAAACCTCTTAGGAATACCAAGCTTTAGATGAATTAAGTCTTCACAAAAATTGGGCAGAGTAATGGTTGTATACATAAGTATTCTCAATCCTAGATAAAACACATCATCAGAATAATCTGCACACAAAGAAAATCAACCCAATGTCTTGGGGTAAACCCCAAGAACTCCAGACAAAATAACAACAGAGTTAGAAGGTCCCAAGGGTAATCAAGGTTTCTAATCCTAAGTCCAAGAAGTCAACAACTCCATAATGCCAAGGATAGTAACCAAATAGTCCAAGTAACCTTAAAGTTTTTTATTGTTCAAGTTGGTTATTAAGTGTCTTCAAAAAGAAAAGAAAGCTCAAGTGAGCAAAATAAAAATGACATAAAGATAAATGCTCAAGTGAGCAAAGATAAAATTACATAAAGAAAAATGCTCAAGTGAGCAAAGATAAAATTACATAAAGATAAATGTTCAAGTGAGCAAAGATGAAAATAACATAAAATGTAAATGCTAAAGTAAATGGTGCATAAAAGTAAAGGCATAAAATAAATGGCATAAAGTAAAAGCACAAAGTAAAAATACACAAAGTAAAGTTAATTGTTAATGAACTAGAAGTTAGAGGTTATTTGAATGACCATCTTGAAACTTTCATTTGAAAAATTCATTAGAAGATTTATAAAATCAAAGCTTCTAAACAACAAGTTTCATTTGCTTTTTGTCAAGTATATCATTCATTTCAAGTACTCAAGACAAGCATATATGATCAATGATGTTTAAATAATTCACTTAGACCAAAATTCATGAAAGTTCATTAGAGGATTGATAAGATCAAAGTTTCTTATTAATGAACCTCGATATTATTGGATCAAAGGTTTCAAATTAAACATGATTGGTCTTGCAAAAATAGGTTTGGGCCATGAATGATCATTTTTTCTAATCGGGATAAATTTAGTGCTATGTTAAGCAATTGTAAGTGGACTTATGTAGAAGTCACACCTATTTTGTGGCTGGTCAATAGCAATCTATAAACCACATGCTTGAGAAATTATATGTAGATTACTCTCCAACAACATGTAGCACAAGTAAGAAAGAGATAAGATGAAGAGGGAGAGGATGTATCATATGAAATTATGGTTTTAAATATCATCAACATCATTCATCCATTTTGTCGGATTTGGTTTTTCAACCTATCAATATTGAAGATCCAATGAGGTTGAGGAACTTGTCCCAAAATAACATCCAAATCAGGACTAAACAAAAATAATAAAATAATATTCAAAAAACAATTTTTTAAATGATTAATAAAAAGGAAATAATTGGTAAAATACACAAAGTATATTAAAACACCAAATAAAAATCCTAAAAAAATAGTCAGAGGTCAAACATGACTCAATAAGTGTTGACAAATTTTTTTAGAATTTTTTAAAGTCAGAATCTATTTTTAAAATATTAAGAAATAAGTAAAATAAACCAAAAATTGTAAAAAATAGTAAAATAAGAAATAAAAATAAAATTAGTCCATCCATATTTGTCAAGAGGTAATTGGATCCTTCCATATTTTTTTTCAGAATATAAAAATCAAGAAAAATATTTTTAAACAATTAAAACAATTCAAATAAAGTGATAAATCAGAAAAACACCAAATCATAAAATAAAATTGTGAAAAAAATAAGAATCAGAAAGAGAAAAATCAAAAGTAATTTTAGAGAATTTTTTCAGAATTTTAGAAGTTGAAATGAATTTGTTTATCAATTTTTGAAATTTAAAACAATTAAATGAAAAATCAGAAAATAAAAATAATGTCAAAATAATATGAGCAATCCGATCATAGTCAAAACACGTTAGTAAACAGATCCAAAGGACCTGGCGCGATGTGCTTGATATGTACCTTATTGAAAAACACACAAAATCAAATAAATCTGGGCCAATCAAAATAAAACAATTTTCACGCTATCATTGGTTGAAGAACGACACGTAGGTTATCTTCAACCTTAGACCTCTGCGCGTTGGGTTTTTATGAGATTCTCCAAACAAAATCGTTAGAAGCTTAAATCGTTATCGTTGGATTCGTCTCTTTCAGATGATCCTAACCTTACCCTCGCAAAAAATTTCTATAAATCATAGCTAAGTCGATTTGAGAAAAACCAAAGAAATAAGTTGTAAAGGGATTTGAAAATTCATGAGTAAAACCCACTTCCAGTTAAAAACTAATGATGCGATCAGTATCAGAGTGATGAGAGATACATTGTAGCAACAAGTTTGGAGAGAGATAATGGAGGAATCTACATATTCAAGTTCAAATTCAGAGCTTTGAAACCGACTTGGCTAGCATGATTCAGGACACATTAAGGCTTGTTTTTTCTTTTGTTAGCCTCGGTGATGTTCAAGGATGAAGAATCAACAAAGAAATTGGATTGAAAGATGCTTTAGAATTGAATTCGAAGTTGCAGAATTATGAGTTATGGAAGATGTTCAACATAGGTTCTTTGTCTCTCTAAAGCTTTTAAAATTATTGGGATATCACCCTCTATTTATAGGGAAGAAAATGGGATGCTCAAGTGTGTGAAATGATAAGATTTTGAAAGAATTCATCAGAAGTTGCAAGCATGAAAAGTGTGACTCATATTTTCTCAAAATTCAGCAAAAACTTGCGTTTCAAGGTGCTAATCACTTCTGGAAGGTTGTTAAGAATGATTAGAAGTAAAAAACGTGCAACAATTTTGTGATTAGAGGTCACATTAAACAATTTGCAATCTGACTGTTTTGACAAAATCAGTTTCAAGGTGCCAACTTTGAATCCATGGAGCACCCAACTAAAGAGGCTTTATCAAATGATTCTTTGAGCATTTGAAAGACAACGTCATAATATTTACAATATTCAAAGAAAGAATCCATTTGCATGCTTGAGCAAAAATTTATGTCCAACTGAATTTGTGAAAAACACACGAATATTTTGTACTTAGAAAAATTCTAAGTGTTGAACTTCAAAATGACCTATAATGTTCTTCAAAATTACATGAATTTTCAGTTAAAATTTGATCTTGATATCTAAAGATGACATGAAGTAGACATCTTGAATTTAAGTGTGGAATTGAGATCACTCAAAAATCATAAAAATTGAAAGAGTTAAGGCCTTTGGAAGATGATGAACAAATTTGGGGAAAATCACAAAAGACCTATAATCTTTTCAATTCTTCAACAACTTTCCAAGCATCTTCAAGTCTTGCACGTAAAAAAAAAGTTGTATTAGACATTCCAAAGATTAATTTTGAAACATAATGGGCTCAAGGTGATAAAAATTGACTAAATTATGATCATTTGAAGTCAAACCCTAGAATTCAAAGGCCTTTCAAGGAGACTTGTAATCTTTCTCAACTTTTAGTGATCTTCCAATAAACATTAGCCTTAGACTTATGAATAGATCTTGTTAAGGACCTTATAAAGAGAGTTGTGGCTTTGGATTCACTAATAAATCTAAAAAAATGAGCAAGATATAGACCTTGGAAGTCAACAAACCCTAGGTCAGAGGGTGTCAAAATGACTTGAAACCCCTTTAAAGTTTTGATGATTTTTCTTTCACAATTAAATCTTTTCATGTGAAGAGAGGTTGTTGTAGGTGATGATAAGAATCTATAGAAAAAAGAAACAACTCAAAATGTTGAAAATTGAGAGAGTTACACACTTGTGATCATTGAGTCTAGTATTTGCTTAATCAGGTCAAACTTGTTGAATCAACCTTGAATATTTTTGGACTTTTTTGGCAAAATAAGCATGATGAATCATAAGAGGCCTTAAAATGATGTTATCTTTAAGAACAATCAAATATGGAGCTTAAGTATCAATGAAGCTTGTTGAAGAAGGCATGAAAGTAAACACATAAACCTATAAATCTTCTTGATGAATTTCACCACCGTCTTTGAGGAGGTCTTAACCTAAATAAAGTGAGAGAGCTTCTTGAACCATAAATATTTGATGCCATAGACATGAACTTGAAGATTGAGCTCTTGCAATCCATTATAGAATCATTTGATTGAGAATCACCCTCAAACCCTAGATTAGATAGTGAGATGAATGCAATTGCGATCACCTACAATATGAACATTCAAAGGAACATATCTACACATATTGATGTTAGTTAAAAGAACACATGTACAAGATACACAATTCAAGGTGCTTGGTAATCCCTTAATAGAAAACTTAAAGATAGGATGAGGAGAGAAACAACCCTAATATGTGTGTCTCAATGCATTGTGACATGAGATGATGAGAAATCTTGGGGGAAAATTGGTGTATAGCAGCTGCCCTTATTTAAGTGTCTTCTATCTGCAGATACGAAGGTTAAAGTCTTCGTCTTGATGCGATCAAAGATAATTAAATACAAAATAAACCCTATTTTTGGTCCTAAGATTCCATTAAATTCTTATGATCATGAATGCAAACAAATCCAAGGGTGACACAGAACACCACTGGGTAAGTAGAAGATAAAACAATAGATCAAAAAGGGAGTCCAACCAGGAAAATAAATCGTTGGGGGGATATAAGACTCAACTCTACTTGGGTAAATCCTAAAGAGGAGAAAAGGCATCACTAACTCAATAAATGAGGAAAAAGCAATGGACGACAACAATAAAAAAATAACTGTGAACTACCCACTACTAGAGGGGATAACAAAAAGAGGGTAACGTCGAATCAGAGGGGATCGGAAATTAATGACCTGAAGGATGCAAATAGAAGTGGTAAGATAATACCGATAAATACCAATATTATGGTTGGTAAAAAATGATTGGCATCAATACTTATGACTAGAAACATATGATTGACATCAAAACTCATGGCTGGGAACAGATCAACACTTTTAGAGCAAAGTGAATCTCAATAATGAATTATCTCCTAATTAAGAAACTATCATTCATCAGAGTAAAAAATCTCAACAACAAACTATCTCCCTTAATGAAGAGACTACCATTCATCGGAGTACAAATTTCAACAACGAACTATCTCCTATAACGAAGAGACTACCATCCATCAGAGTAAAACCTCAACAACGAACTATCTCCCTTAATGAAGAGACTACCATCCATCTGAGTACAAATCTGAACAAAGAACTATCTCCCTTAATAAAGAGACTACAATCCATCAGAGTAAAAACCTCAACAATAAACTATCTCCCTTAATGAAGAGACAACCGTCCACCAGAGTAAAAATATCAACAATGAACTATCTCCCTTAATAAAGAGACTACCATCCATTGGAGTACAAATATCAACAACGAATTATCTCCCTTAATGAAGAGACTATGATTCATTGGAGTACAACCTCAACAATGAACTATCTCCCATAATGAAGAGACTACTATCCATCGGATTACAAATCTCAACAACAAACTATCTCCCTTAATGAAGAGACTACCATCCATCAGAGTAAAACCTCAACAACGAACTATCTTCCTTAATGAAGAGACTACCATCCTCCGGAGTATAAATCCTAACAATGAACTATCTCCCTTAATGAAGAGACTACCATCCATCGGAGTAAAACCTTAACAACGAACTATCTCCCTTAATGAAGAGACTATCATCCATCGGAGTAAAACCTCAACAAAGAAATATCTCCCTTAATAAAGAGACTACCATCCATCAGAGTACAAATCTAAACAACGAACTATCTCCCTTAATGAAGAGACTACCATTCATTGGAGTAAAAATATCTTCTCTGGCATTTACAGATTTACTGGGGAAGAACATGTTACTTAAATAAAGATACCTACAACTTGTTAATTACGAAGAGGAATGTGATAATGCTGCTGGGTAATGAATCTTGACTTTCTAGGGAAGTGCCAATACATTCATGTTGAGATGATAAAGTCTTCATGTGCAAAATAAATGCACATTCTCAATCCAGGGATCACAACCTAGAGAGGTCAAAATATTATTGCTATTGGGGACCACATATTCGAACAAGGAACATATCAAAGTGACAAGCCACTACCAAATGAGGAAGAAGCTCAAATGAGGATCACATTCCATCCAGATAGTAAAGTGGGTAGGAAGGTTGGAGCAAAATTCATCCACTAGGGGTAACTCTATGGGGAATTTGAAAGGATATACACTTTCTGCTTAAGGCTGACAATCTATAGGAGAGAGGGTGTTGTACCCAAAAATTTTCCCTCCCATATTTCCCAAGACATGTCAAGAATAATCTCCAAGTGACTCAAGTTAACTCAAGAGTTGGACAATCAAATCACCTCCTAAGGCAGTCAAGTCAAAATTAGGGTTTTGTGTTGCATTAAGGTCCTTACATACAAATGACCTCAAGTGCTTCCAAATCTCCTAATATGTTCTCAAGTTCATCCATGTCAAATTGAAAGCCTTGCAGAGGAAGTTTGGTCAGTCAATTGCTCAAGAGGCCCAAAAATCGATTGTGCTAGGGCAAAAGTCAATTGTGTCCCAAATACAGTCAAACCTCAAGATTTTTTGTCAACATTCTCATTTTGAAGGATAATTCATCATTTGATCAAGGGTTGATCATGATTCATCAAGGATTGTTCAAGATTCATCAAGATTAAAAAGTTGCTAAATTAGGGTTTTGTAGGAAAAGTCAACTCAACTTTGACCAAGCATAACTTTCTCATACTTTATGAGAAATGACCCATCCAAAGCTCATTTTTAATAGGATGAAATTTCCTACAATCCATCTTCACACCCAAAGATCAATAAATTCACTCACAAAAAGTTACAAATTTGGATATTATAGGTCATTTTTGAAAGTCAACAAAAACACCGTTTTTGCCAAAGCTTATAACTTGCGCATGGAACATCAAAATGATATGAGATCAAAAAGGTTGGTTAGAGGACATCTCAAGGTTTCTAAAAAGTCCAAGAACACCTCCAAAAGTTCAAAATTAAAGAAGTTATGCATTGTTGAAGTTGGGCAATTTTCCAAATTTACCAAAATTCAACTATCCTCAAAACTCCAATTTTTGACAAAAGGCCCCACTTTTTTACACTTGATATGGTCTTGTCATTCCAGACACGTGTCCCATATTTGATTTCATGGCCATTCATTTATTTTTCTATTTTATTTATTTTTTATTGATTTAATTCATTTTTAATCAATATTAAATCAAATAAAATCTAAAAATTGATGAAATCATATCTTTGTGGTTGGTACAACTTTCAATTGGCATGATTCATCAAATCAATTCGTATCAAGGCTCATTCAAGCATAAAAAATCAGATTTGGCCTATTTTTGGAAGGTTGATAATGGTGATCATATCAAATCTCAAAACCTTGAATGCACATGGCTTATGGCCCAAGTGTTGACCTAAATTCATTCTATAACATTCACATAAGTCACACAAAGCAAGAAGACGCACAAAACACTGCTAAAATGGCCAGAAGAAGTTTGAGAAAAAGCTTGAAAAAGTGAAGATCGAAATCAACATTGGAAGCCAATTCAATCCAAAATCCCAACGTGGTGTTCTTGCTTGCAATCTCCTGAAGCTATAGCAACCAAAGCCAAGGCCTGAAGCTATCTGAAAAGCGCTGTAAGTGTTCTTGAAAACGGCTCTAAACATGAAATCGAAAACCATTCATTCTTGCATCCTTTTGATAAGCTATTGACATAATCTTGATCCTTATCAAATTTCTAACTAGTCTGCATCATTTAATTTCGTTTTCATGGCCTATAATCATGTACCCAAACCTAGGGTTTTATTATGTTGTTTTTAGGAGTTTGAATCACAGGGAAAATTGGGCCAAATAATGGTTACAGGGATGACCAGGAGGAAGAGACAAGTGCATTGGTACTCTTAGGTTTCGTTTACATGGCCTGGAGAACGTTTTTGAGATGCCCTACGAATCTTCCTGCGGATAAAAATCCACAGGTAAATAACCAGGGTATTTGAGGAAGATGATAACGTTGCTGGCGTCCATTGGTTCGTTTGAATCATTAGCGCGTTTTTATTTTTTTGCCAGGCATAATTAATTGTTTGTCTTATAATATTTGTTTTCCATTCCACTAACAACTAAGCAGCGTGGATGAGTTGGCCAAGGGAGCGTGTCAATGAGCATTGGGACCTGGGTTCGAATCCCAGGTCCCCCAAAACTTTGTTATAATTTTGTTTCAGATATTCCTATACAAGGCAAAAAAGGTGGACCATCATGTTCTTCATCCCATCAAATGCCAAGTGGTCTTCAGGCAAGATCCAAAGGCCAGAATTGCAGATCCACCATGGACTAGAGTCAACAAGCACGCGCTGGATTTCAAAGGTCAAACAAGGCTGGGCGAAAATGGGCCTGGAAATTGCTGATCATACTCCCTCTTCAGGCCCAATACCCCCTGAGTTTGTATTTTTTTTCTATTTATTTTCTTTTCATTATTTTCCTTTTTTTGTTTTATTATTATTATTATTATTATCTTAATTAATTAATTAATCAATTAACCTTTTTCTTAAAAAAATCAGAAACAACAAAAATAACATTTTTATTAATTCCATTAATTTTAATATTTATTTTTGTAAATAACAATTAATTAATTTATTTAGTTTAAATAGGTTTAACATTAATATCTTTTTGCAATAAATTAAAATTAATTTAGAATTAGGTTTTTAATATTTTTAACCATTCTTATTTTATTTCCTTAAATAATAAAAAAAACCAAAAAATCTTTTCATTTAATTAATTAATTCAGTTATTAACTTAGACTAATTTTTAATTCAAAAAATAACAAAAAATATGCTTTATTTAATAAAAAGGGTCAAAACCCTAAGACACTCCGATTTAATTTTCTCGCGCGCGTATTATTTTTGATCAATATTTCAATATTGTAACTGCTTCGAGAATGTAATAGTTTTTAACTTAGGACTTTATTTATTTATTTATCGCTTTTATTTACTTTTCGCAATTTAATTTTAAAGGGTTTGTCTTTGGCGATGTAAATACCCGACGCCTTGTAATAGCTTAGATTCAATTTTCCGCAATTTAATTCTCGCACAATATTAACTGTTAGATGTTTGAATAATAGGCAATGCATGACAAGATTAACTTTTAATTTAAAATCAACAGTAGCTCACCATCAACATGTACAAAGATAATATAACTGAAAAATAACACACTCGCACATGCGCACTCTTAGGGTACACCTCGCTTGGTTGCCTCGAACGTGGTCATTGAGTATAGGAAGTTTTAGAGGTCACCCTGTTGTCCAAAGATCATAAGTTGCCTCGAAATGGTTGCCTCGGATAAAATGATCTAAGACATTAGGGTTACCGCTAAGGCGTCCTAACATTTCTTTAGTGACCACACGTCCCTTAATCGAATTGACCCTTAAACTCCAACGAAGATGCTACCTACTCCTCAATAGTGGGATAACATTGTCTAAAGGACACTTGTACAGTTTAATTCCTTTTTGAGTAGGTAGATGGTTCTTAAGTACTTGCTCCTTTTAAAACAAAACAAAACTTTTCGCACTTACACTCCTTTCAAACAAAAACTCTTTTCAAACCCACAAACACAAAGAAAAGCAAATTTTGAAAACACAATGAGCAAGTACCTAAGAGCTCGTGGATAACCACGGATAGAAAGGGTGCTAACACCTTCCCTTTCTATAGTCTACCTCCCGAACCCGAGAAATATCTCAAAAAGGAATTTTTCTGTGCTTTTGTCTTTTCCTTGTTGGATAAAATAAAAGACGGTGGCGACTCTTGCTTACCGCGACATTTTGCAAAAACAAACGCAAACGCGAACCAGCATTCCAAAACAGTCAGTTCTCATTCCCACCGATCACAGAACTGGAGACTCTGTTGGGGAGATTTTTATAAGTGAGGTGTACCTTAGGATTAGATCACTTGTGTTTTCAATTGTATGCTTTGTATGCTTTAATTTTGTAGGCTTGTATCGGAGTTCTATAGATCCTAACCCGGATCTGGGGATACCCTTTAGGTAAGTAGCAATAAACTGTGAGGGATCTGTACGATGTAGATCGATACGGATGAAGCAGTAGCTACGTTGGTGTGGCACCTTGGTCTGTACCGATATCCCTTATGTTGGAACGAGGAGAATATGGGTCTTCTAAGGAGTCATTAAACACCAACTGACTTTAGAACCTTAATTGACCAACTTGGCCATAGAACAGTAGTAGTATGCTACACTCATTGAGACTAAACTCTCGCGATGATTCCGACCGCAAGAAAAGGTTGCTAAACTGGAATTATGACCGATTGAGGGTAGTCAGTGATATTGAGATCCTCTAGAACCGGATTACTATTTTTAGGGCAGGTTTAAACCAACTGAACTGAAAGAGGGTAGTACCTAAGCTCCATGCCAGCCTGAAATCTAAGGGCTCTTAGTGTGACTTGTGTGCCTTTACCATGTTTGCCTTTTGTGGATACTTGTGGTGTGCCTTTACCATGACATCATGACATCATAACATTGCATACATTTTGCATAAGGACTAACCTATTTCAAAGACAAGAGGGTTTCATCTTTGCTATGTTTTGTAGGTCACCATGATGCCCATGCATAGGAATACTATCCGGATCAACTTTGTCCAAGTACCTACCCTGCTTAAAGATTTGGTTGTCAGGATTCCAGACACTACTTCCTTCATCAGAAGGCATGGTTCTCTCCTCAGTTTGGTCACCTCAAAACTGGACGAACAAATGATGAGTGTTCTGGTCCAATTCTATGATCCGCTGTATCATTGTTTTACTTTCCAGGACTTCCAGCTGATGCCTACCCTAGAAGAGTTCTCTGAGATGCTCATTATCTCCGTCCTGGAACAACCTCCATTTACTGGTTGGGAAAAGACTCTTAAGCCCAAAGAAATTGCTGCAGCCCTTCACTTGACCAAGGAGGAGGTAATGGGTTTTCTGACTAAGTTTTTGGTTGACAAAGCTAATTACTTCTGGGACAGCTTAGACTTTAAGGCGTACGAGGATATTCTGGCTCTCTTGATTTATGGTCTGGTATTGTTTCCGAATCCTGACACTTTTGTTGATATTAATGCCATAAATATCTTCATCTCTTAGAATCCGGTACCCACTCTCTTGGGTGACATCCTTCATTAGCTCTATGCTCGTACTGTCCGAAAGCGGGGAACTTTGATGTGTTGTGCTCCTTTATTGTCGAGGTGGTTTATTTCGCACCTCCCTAAGTCCGTACTGAAGAACAAAGAAGGAATGGGTTGGGCTTATAGGGTGATGTCTCTTTCTAATAATGACATTATCTGGACTCTCAAAGGTATGGATGAGGTGACTGTCATTGATCGCTGTGGAGAGTATCCTAATGTTCCATTGATCGGAACCCATGGAGGGATTTCTTACAACCCAAGCTCTCCGTCAGTTTGGAAGAGCCAGAAGAGAAGGGCCTCATGAGATGTTGATGCCTCATATCATCTTTGATTTTCAGGGAGATAGCGACGAGCTGCGTCGTAGATTCATAAGGGCTTGGGACAGAGTTCACAAATCTGATCCACATGAATTGGGTCCAAAGACTTCTCTGCCAATGGAGCCATATCTCATATGGGTCCGCATCCGTGCCCAGAAGCTAGGTATGCTATATGAAGCTGTCAGGCCTGTTACTCTTGAAGTTGCTAATGAGGAGGGGTTCTTCCAACTATTCTCCACCCTTATATGCCCACTGATATTGGGACACTGAAGAGGTCTTGGATGCAACTGCGGGAAGAACGGGATTCTTATCGGGAGAGGTTCAATGAATAGGAGCAGAAGATCTAGAAGCTGACTAGGCAACTGGAGAACGAGCGGATCCTGAATGATTATGTCCGCACTGAGAAGAAGAGACCATGGGAGCATTGATGGACATTTGATGATTTCTTTTACAGTTTTTGTTTACTTTTTAGTATTTCCATTCTTGTAACGCCTAAGGGCAATTTGTTGAACAATTTAAATTTCGAAGTTTAAATCTAATAAAGTGTGTTTCCTTTCTTGTTTACAAATTTGAATCCCGATTGTCTTTGAAATCATAATCATACGCATTTCATCCCATGCACTTCATAAACAGGTACCCTTTTTACAGGTCTCTTATCTCCTTCGCTGTTTATTTCAGCAATCATCATGTCTGCTGAACCTTCAACTGAGAAAGCTATCAAGGCCCTCCAGGCCCAGAATGCCCAATTTCAGGAACTGTTCATGAACCTAGCCAAGGGTCAGCAGGACCTGAAGACCTTGATTCTGAAGGAGAAAAAGAAGAAGAAGAAGAAGAGGACCATCCTGTTCAATACTGGACGCAGGTTTGGAAACGGGTTGCAGAATGAAGTTGATCTGACCACCTCATCTGGAGGGAAAGATAGTCCACAAGAAAGGAGGACTCCTAGCCCTATGGTCTCCGACAACGAGACATACTATGATGAAGAACAGTATCCTCCTGCTGAGGATAAGTACAAATAGCGGGAAGATCGTTTGAGCGCTATGGAGATACAGAAGGTGCCCGGTCTAGATTTCGTAGATCTAGGTCTATCCTCTGGGGTGGTGATTACCCATAAATTCAAGGCACCTGCCTTTGCCAAGTATGACGGAGTTTCCTGTCCGAAGCTGCACCTCTGGTTATATGTGAGGAAGATCCAGCCTTACACTGCTGATAAGAACTTGTGGATCCATTTCTTTCAAGACAGTCTCTCAGGGACTCAGCTTGAGTGGTTCTATCAGTTGGACGGAGCCAGTGTCCGCAGCTGGGAGGATTTGGCTACTGCATTTTACAGGCAATATCAGTACAACTCCGACCTCGCTCCTAAGCGTACCCAACTCTAGGGTATGTCAATAGGAACAGGTGAAGGATTTAAAGAGTATGCTTAGAAATGGAGAGACCTTGCCGGAAGGGTGCAACCACCCTTGGATGATCGTGAACTTGTTGACATGTTTTTGCCTGTCTGGTCCATTCTTTAACCATCTAATTGGAAGCTCTTCAGCTGGGTTTACAGATCTTATTTTGACTGGTGAGAGGATTGAAGCTGGTATTAGGCTGGGAAGATACAGAAGGGTGCCTCATCGAGCACCGAGAAGAAACCATTTAAGAAAGAGTCAAGTGTTGTCTACAGTTCGAGAAGACAGAATAGACCTGAACACCGCCAAGCTGTTAATGCGGTTGTTATTTCAAAACCTGCTGGTGCTCCTCATCATCACAATCAACAAAAGGACGAGAGACCTCGAAGGCAATTCACTCGTCTCAGCATGACTTTGTCTCAGATTCTTCCACAATTGCTGAAGACCAATCTGGTGACTCTAAAAGAAGCTCTGAAGAATCCAAGTACCACATCACCAAAGTACAACCCTAATGTCCGCTGTGCTTTTCACTCTCATAGCCCAGGGCATAATAAAGATGATTGTTGGGTTTTGAGGAACAGGGTGCAAGACCTAATTGATGCGAAGGAGATTGAGTTTGAGGCGCCCAAGAGGCCTAATGTTGTAACTGCTCCCATGCCCAAGCATGGGGTGAATGATCTAGAAGAGGACTTGTTTGTAGTTTCTGTAGAAGATATTGCCACCCCTCTGATGACTGTCAAGAAGAACCTGTTGCTAGCCGGTTTATTTCCGGGTTGTGGCGAAGGTTGCCATATGTGTTCTGTTTTACCTACTGGTTGCCCATTTCTGAAGTCAGGTATCCAAAACCTGATGGATAGTAAAGAGATCCTGTTTGAAAAAGTTGTTGTTCCATCCGTTGCTACTGAAGAAGTTGCCATCATTACCATTTTCGACAATTCTTCCAAGGCTCCCTCGAGGAAGCCTGTTAGAATTACATATGTTCCGAAGATCGCGCCTGTAATCATCACTGTTCCGGGGCCCATCCCCTACACCTCTGACAAAGCTGTCCCTTGGCACTATGGGGCAGATGTTTATATTCTAGGAGTTAAGCAAGAGTTGGATGCTGATACCGGCGTCAACAACATTACTAGGTCTGCTAAAGTCACCCGCAGTGGTAGACTTTTCTCACCTGATATTGCTCCACCGACTGTCCGAAGACCTATTGTCATTACACCTGCAAGTGTACCTATCACTATTCCTGATCAAGTTCCTATCCTTACCCCTGTCTCTGAGTCATCTGACGCTCGGGGCAAAGGGATCACCACTGATGTGTCTGCCCAGACGGAGGCACCGAAGACAATTACTGTTGAAGCTTCCAAACAGGAGATGGAAGAGATTCTGAAGATTATTAAGAAGAGTGATTACAACGTAGTTGAGCAACTGGGGCAAACCCATCCAAGATTTCTATGTTATCACTGTTGTTGTGTTCAGAGGCCCATGATAAGGCCTTGATTACCTTCCTTAAGACTGCCCACGTGCCACAAGAAACATCAACTGATCAGTTTACCGATTGTGTGGCCAATTTAACTACTGATAATGGTTTGGGTTTCTCCGATGATGATTTGATTGCTAAAGGGAAGAACCATAACGATGCCCTGCATGTCTCCATTGAATGCAGGGGCACTACTCTTGCACATGTATTGGTTGATACTGGTTCCTCACTGAACATCTTGCCCAAGAAAGCTCTAGACCGGTTGGATTGCAAAGGGTTGGAGCTAAAGCCAAGTAACATCATTGTCAGGGCATTTGACGGGTCTAAAAGGATGGTGCATGGTGAGGTTGATATTCCAATAAAAGTTGGTTCTCAGGTCTTCAATTCTACGTTCTACGTGATGGACATTCGGCCATCCTATTCTTGTTTGCTGGGTCGTCCATGGATCCATAAAGATGGGGCCGTAACCTCAACGCTCCACCAGAAGCTGAAGTACCCGGTCAGAGGGAAGATTGTGTCAGTTCAATAGGAGGAAGAGTATATGGTCAGCCACCTCAACTCGTTCAGATACGTAGAGATGGATAGGGAGTTCATTGAAACCCCATTTCAGCACTTTGAAGAGGTTCCTCAGACAATGGCATTAGCTGAGACTGTGGTTGAAGTTTCTCCTATGAAGATGGCTTCCTTAAAGGATGTCCGGGCTGTTATTGAGAAGGGTGAGTGTGTAAATTGGGGCCGACTTCCTGATTTCACGCAGAAGACTAACAAGTTTGGTTTGGGTTTCACTGCAGAAGCTCAAAGGGCTGTTTGTAATGCAAGGATTGGAAGACCTCCTGTGTTCATCAGCAACTCGGGAGTAAATGCCATTGAAGATGACGTGGAGGAGTCTGAATTCGACAGCTGGATCTATCCTACGACCAACGGTGGACCAAGCAACTGGACAGCAAAGGACTTCATCCCTATTATTTTTGTTACCCAGTAATGAACTCTTTGTTTTGAATTTGTAACAGACAATATTTTGAAACTTTATGGCCCGGTGTCTTACCCAGGGCACCGTGGCTTCATTTGTGAGGGTTTTTTGTGCCATTTTTATATATCATTAATAAAAGCATTGGACGTTTCTTGCATTTCAAATTTTGCGCTCCTTGTTTTTCTTTATTATATATTTCAAAACAGCTATTTTACACACACTCACATATACAGATCTCAATCCACTCTGGATCTCACTGGTAACGACTCTGCTACTGCCAGTTATGACTTTGAAAATCCGATCAACTTAGCCGAAGACGAAGGTGAAGATGATTGCGAAGTGCCAGGTGAACTTGCAAGACTGCTACTCCAGGAAGAGAGGGCCATTCAGCCACATGAAGAGCCGGTGGAAACGGTGAATCTGGGTACTGAAACAGACAAGAAGGAAGTCAAGATCGGTGCAAATTTGGAGCTTAGTGTGAAGCAACAGTTGATTCAGATGCTGCATGACTATGTTGAGATCTTTTCCTGGTCTTACGAAGATATGCCTGGGTTGGATACTGACATTGTGGTTCATCGCCTTCCTACCAAGGAAGACTGCCCTCCGGTAAAACAGAAGGTCCGCCGTATGCGCCCAGAGATGTCTGAGAAAATCAAGGTCGAAGTTATGAAACAGTTTGACGCCGGTTTTCTAGTAGTGACTTATTACCCTCAGTGGGTTACCAATGTGGTTCCGGTACCGAAGAAGGATGGTAAGGTTCGAATTTATGTTGACTACAGGGATTTGAACAGGTCCAGCCCTAAGGATGACTTCCCTCTACCTCACAATGACGTTCTGGTTGACAATACTGCTCAGCACAAGGTATTCTCCTTTATGGATGGTTTCTCCGAATATAATCAAATTAAGATGGCTCTCGAGGATATGGAGAAGACCACTTTTGTTACTCAGTGGGGTACCTTTCGTTACAAGGTCATGCCTTTTGGATTGAAGAATGTTGGGGCAACATATCAGCGTGCCATGGTTGCTTTGTTTCATGATATGATCCATCATGAGATTGAAGTATATGTCGACGATATGATTGCGAGGTCCCAGACCGAGGAGGAACACCTTGACCATCTACAGAAGTTGTTTGATAGGTTGAAGTTGTACAAGCTGAGATTGAACCCGAACAAGTGCACCTTCGGGGTGAGGTCTGGTAAGCTACTGGGTTTCGTCGTGAGCGACAAAGGTATTCAAGTGGACCCTGCCAAAGTGAAAGCCATACAAGAGATTCCATCTCCCAAGACAGAGAAGGAGGTCAGAGGCTTTCTGGGACGACTGAACTACATTGCCCGATTCATCTCACACCTAACTGCTACTTGTGAGCCGATCTTCAAACTACTGAAGAAAGATCAAGTGGTACGTTGGAACGATGAATGTCAGGCCGCTTTCGAAAGAATCAAAGATTATCTCCAAGAGCCACCTATTCTAATGCCACCAGTTGAAGGGAGACCTCTGATCTTATACTTGACAGTACTTGACAACTCAATGGGGTGTGTGATGGGGCAGCATGACAAGTCTGGCCGAAAAGAGCATGCTATTTATTACCTTAGCAAAAAGTTTACCGACTGTGAGACCCAATAATCACTGCTTGAGAAAACTTGTTGCGCTTTGGCATGGGCTGCTCGCAGGCTAAGACAGTATATGCTGACTCACGCTACTATATTGATTTCAAAGATGGATCCAATCAAGTATATCTTCGAAAAGCCTGCCTTGTCCGGAAGAATAGCAAGATGGCAGATGATCTTGACTGAGTATGACATCCAGTACACGACTCAAAAAGCAATCAAAGGAAGTGTATTGGCAGACCATTTGGCACATCAGGCAGTGGATGATTACCAGTCTATGAACTTTTAATTTTCGGACGAGAATATCATGTTGATAATTGACTGTGAGACACCTGGACCGAATGAAGGACCTGAGGAAGGATCCCGATGGTCTATGTACTTTGATGGAGCTTCGAACGCTTTGGGTAATGGCATTGGCGCCGTGATCATATCTCCTAGAGGCTCCCATACTCCGTTCACCGCCCGATTATGTTTCAACTACACCAACAATATGGCAGAGTATGAAGCATGCATTATGGGTCTGCGAGCTGCAATTGACCTAAGGATTAAGTTTATAAGTGTCTTAGGAGATTCCGCTCTCGTGATCAGTCAGATCAAAGGCGAGTGGGATACGAAACACCCAAATCTTATTCCTTATAAGGAGTACGCGTTGAAATTGCTTCCCCATTTTGAGGAGATAACCTTTGAACACTTCCCTAGAGAGGAGAATCAGTTGGCGGACGCGTTAGCTACGATGTCTCCTATGTTCAAAGTCAATTGGGACAACGAGGTTCCTCGGATCATTATTGAAAGATTAAACGAACCTGCACATTATTGTGATCTTGAGACTGAAGAGGTAACAGAAAAGCCCTGGTATCATGAAGTGAAGAGGTATCTTGAAGCTCAGGAGTACCCCGAGGGTGCATCTGTTAATGATAAGAAGTTTCTGAGGAGGTTCGCGGCGAAGTTCTTCATCAGCAATGGCATTCTTTACAAGCGTAACCATGATTCGACCTTACTGCGTTGTGTGGATAAGGTTGAAGCAGAAAGAATCATGACAGAGCTGCATGAAGGTACTTTCGGAACTCATTCCAGTGGACATACCATGGCAAAGAAAATCCTTCGGGCAGGATATTACTGGTCCATAATGGAAGCTGACTGTTATCAGCATTCTCGGACATGCCACAAGTTCCAGGTCTATGCTGATAAGGTGCACATACCTCCAGTTCCTCTGAATGTTTTAATGGCACCTTGGCCTTTTGCAATGTGGGGCGTTGATATGATCGGCGAGATCATACCTACGACATCCAACGGGCATCGTTTTATCCTTGTAGCTATTGATTACTTTACGAAGTGGGTTGAAGCAGCTTCCTTTGATACGGTAACCAAGAACGTCGTGGCATGGTTCATTCGGCATAACCTGATCTGTCGATACGGTGTACCAGAGAGGATCATTACGGACAATGGTACCAATCTTAATAACAAAATGATCACTGAGCTCTGCGAGCAATTCAAAATACAGCATCATAACTCTTCTACCTACCGGCCGAAGATGAATGGAGTTGTCGAAGCTGCAAATAAGAACATTAAGAAGATTGTGCAGAAGATGACAGTGACGTACAAAGACTGGCATGAGATGTTACCATTTGCTCTTCATGGGTACCGTACCTCAGCACAGACGTCAACAGGGGAAACACCCTATTCCTTGGTATATGGCATGGAGGCAGTCTTGCTGATTGAAGTTCAAATACCCTCTCTTCGGATCATGAAGGATGCAGGTTTAAGCGAAGATGACTGGATTCAGACCCGACTTGATCAACTGAACCTAATCGATGAAAAGAGACTTACTTCTATTTGTCATGGTCAGACGTACCAAAAACGGATGATCAATGCATTTAACAAGAAAGTCAGACGACAAGAGTATCAAGTTGGGGACCTGGTAATCAAGCGCATTATTCTACCTCAAGGTGATCCCAGGGGAAAATGGACCCCTACTTACGAAGGGCCATTTGTGGTTAAGAAC
Source organism: Vicia faba (assembly GCA_948472305.1). Lineage (NCBI taxonomy): Eukaryota > Viridiplantae > Streptophyta > Magnoliopsida > Fabales > Fabaceae > Vicia > Vicia faba. Next base: position 1,308,224,209 of record OX451736.1, on the reverse strand, counting down.
ATTTTCTCAGGAGGAGCGATGATTCTAACCACCATGGATGGTGACGACCTTCCTCGCCCCGTCAATGCAGACATAGTGAAAAGATACTACGCATAATCAAAGACTCGCTAGGTTGACTGACCTAGGCAAAAATAAGGGATTCCCGGCGAACCAAAAGGGTTCGGGAAAAAATAAGGGATGAAAATGAAAAAAAATATGTACACCCGGCAAGTCGAAAACCTGAAAAGGCGGCTTGGGCAAAAATGGGTATCCCGGTGGACTGAAAACCCGAAAGGGTGGTCCAGGAAAAAGTTAGGGATAAGCGTAACACTATGTCTCATTGGATCACCCTGCATCCAGACTTCGGTATCAACTATCAGGCTCGGACGACACCAATCAATCAAATTCATCTTCAACTAAGCAGCAAAGTGATGAGATGCTTGAAGATATAAAGGAAATAGCAGAGTTGGAACCCAGTGGGATTATTCACATAGCTGTTTTGTTTTCTTTTCACAAATTGTATAGATTCTATTTGTTCGGCGGCGTTCTCTTGCTAGGACGTCAGCCTCTTGTACAAAAACGCCTATTTTCAGGCCAAAACTTCAAAATCAATACAAATTCATTTTCAGAAAAATTTCAAACTTATTTTCCTTTATCTATTTTGTTTTGCAAAGAACGTCCAATGTTCATTTTTGATATATGCATTTGATATTAATTGCTGCTCATAAATATTTACATGCGAAACAAAGGACGAACTACTGGTAATATCAAAAATAGGGGCAATAAGAATTGTCCGAGCAGTGTAGTTGCTCTGTCCACCAAGGTACCAAGGTAGGTTCAGCTGAAGAATATGACCAAGATACTGTCACTCCCCGCAGAGTAAAACAGTAAGGGTAGATTCCCCAGCTGAGACTTACAGCTATGTACAAATTAGTAATACTCTCCCCAAGAAGAGTTAATCTACCATCAGCCCTGAAAAGGTTTGGTATCCCAAGAAGATCTTAATATTCCCCAACGGAGTATAAAGATGTTCCCCAGAAAGTATAAGAGCATCCCTGTCAGTCTTAATATTCCCCAACAGAATATAAGAATGTTCCCTGGAAGAATACAAGATACCCCTAGTGGAGCCGTTTCCCCAGCGCAGTCTAAAAAAGGCTTCCCCTCCAGAGTTGAATCATCTTACCCAGTAGATTCTGGAAGCTTATCCCATGCAGAGCACAAATAAGTCTCCCCAGCCAAATTCAGAAGGTTATCCTCACAAGAGTCTAACTGGGTTATCCTCAGCAAGTTGCAACGGAAAGGTCATCCCCAGAGAAGTTCTTTCTTTTCCCCCAGCAAGACTTCTATCCTCAACATATTCAATATCACCAGCAACGGTAATCCATCCCCAGCGAAGTTCATCATTAAAATCCCCAACAGAGCTTATCAACGGAATCCCCAATGGAGTTTATCGTTAAAATCTTCAGCAGAACGTCTCTTCCCCACAGAGTAATTCTCCTCAGAGTAATCTCTTCATCAGTTTATTCCCCCAACGGAGTTTTTCTCTCCTACATGTTTATCATCTTCGTTCATCATCCCCAGCGGAAACGAAGAACTCAACTCTATTCTCCTACAGCTCCGGGATTTATTTTCCTCAGCTAAACATTATATCCCCCATACATCATGATACATGCATATACGCATCATACGAATACAATCTCATTTATTTTGAGAACATCATTGCCTGATCCATATCATACATTGCATATAACTGACCTTTACCTTTCAGGAAAGATACAATTAAAGTTCTCAATTACGTCGAAGACCTGACCGGTTCTTAAATCTCAATTGAATTATCCTCGGTTGAATTTCAGATAAGGTTCTCAATCTCGACAGTTTCCCTACGTCATAGTGTGGACGAGTACTATAACCTCAACGGTATACTCCATTGAGCACAAGTCAGTTCCTAGATCTTGATGTTTTCCTCCGTCATAGTGTGGACAAGTTCTATAACCTCGACGGTATACTACGTTGAGCACGAGACAATTCCTAGATCTTGATGAAGATGTTTCCCTACGTCATAGTATGGACGATTACTATAACCTCAACGGTATACTCCATTGAGCACGAGTCAGTTCCTAGATCTTGATGTTTTCCTCCGTCATAGTGTGGACAAGTTCTATAACCTCGACGGTATACTACGTTGAGCACGAGATAGTTCCTAGATCTTGATGAAGATGTTTCCCTACGTCATAATGTGGATGAGTACTATAACCTCAACGGTATACTCCATTGAGAACGAGTCAGTTCCTAGATCTTGATGTTTTCCTCCGTCATAGTGTGGATAAGTTCTATAACCTCAGCGGTATACTACGTTGAGCATGAGACAGTTCCTAGATCTTGATGAAGATGTTTCCCTACGTCATAGTGTGGACGAGTACTATAACCTCAACGATATACTCCATTGAGCACGAGTCAGTTCCTAGATCTTGATGTTTTCCTCCGTCATAGTGTGGACAAGTTCTATAACCTCAACGGTATACTACGTTGAGCACGAGACATTTCCTAGATCTTGATGAAGATGTTTCCCTATGTCATAGTATGGACGAGTACTATAACCTCAACGGTATACTCCATTGAGCATGAGTCAGTTCCTAGATCTTGATGTTTTCCTCCATCATAGTGTGGACAAGTTTTATAACCTCGACGGTATACTACGTTGAGCACGAGACAGTTCCTAGATATTGATGAAGATGTTTCCCCCCAGTTGAATTATGGACAGGTTCTTAAAACTCAGCTGAAGCATCCTCTCAGTTGAAGTACAAGCAAGTTCCTAAATCTCAACAAAGGTTAGACTTCCCCAGTGGAATCTTTTACAATAACAGGTTTGCAAGTTCTCGCTAAGGAATCTCTTATGCGACCGACATTCCTGCAGATGGCATCTGTAAGCCCATCCTCCCACCAAAAATCTCCAAATGGCATCTGTAAGCCTATTCCCGACATCACAATGCTGATACTACACCATGCGAGTGCAAATTTTTGGGCACTCTACTGTTCAATTATCTTCCACCTTCGGATCACGAAAGGCTCGAAAACCAATCTATATCCCCAGGTTTAAGAAAATTGAACATGGGAAACTGTTGTACCCTAAAATTTGCCCTCCCATATTTCTCAAGACATGTCAAGAATAATCTCTAATTGACTCAAGTTAACTCAAGATTTGGACAGTCAAATCACCTCCTAAGGCAGTCAAGTCAAAATTAGGGTTTTGTTTTGCATTATGGTCCTTACATCCAAATGACCTCAAGTGCTTCCCAATGTCCTAATATGTTCTCAAGTTCATCCATGTCAAATTGCAAGCCTTGCAGAGGAAGTTTGGTCAGTCAATTGCTCAAGAGGCCCAAAAATCGATTGTGCTAGGGCAAAAGTCAACAGTGTCCCAAATACAGTCAAACCTCAAGATTTTTTGTCAACATTCTCATTTTTAAGGATAATTCATCATTTTATCAAGGGTTGATCATGATTCATCAAGGATTGCTCAAGATTCATCAAGATTCAAAAGTTGCTAAATGGGGGTTTTGAGGAAAAGTCAACTCAACTTTGACCAAGCATAACTTTCTCATACTTTATGAGAAATGACCCATCCAAATCTCATTTTTAAGAGGATTCAATTTCCTGCAATCCATCTTCACAGCCCCAAGATCAAGAAATGCACTGACAAAAAGTTACAAATTTGGACATTATAGGTCATTTTTGAAAGTCAACAAAAACACCTTTTTTTCCAAAGCTTATAACTTGAGCATGGAACATCAAAATGACATTAGACCAAAAGGGTTGGTTAGAGGATATCTCAAGGTTTCTAAAAAGTCCAAGAACACCTCCAAAAGTTCAAAATTAAAGAAGTTATGCATTGTTGAAGTTGGGCATTTTTCCAAATTTGCCAAAAGTCAACTATCCTCAAAACTCCAATTTTTGACAAAAGGGCCCACTTTTTTCCACTTGATATGGTCTTGTCATGCCACACACGTGTCCCATATTTGATTTCATGGCCATTCATTTATTTTTCTATTTTATTTAATTTTTATTGATTTAATTCATTTTTAATCAATATTAAATCAAATAAAATCTAAAAATTGATGAAACCATATCTTTGTGATTGGTACAACTTTCAATTGGCATGATTCATCAAATCAATTCGTATCAAGGCTCATTCAAGCATAAAAAATCAGATTTGGCCTATTTTTGGAAGGTTGATAATGGTGATCATATCAAATCTCAAAACCTTGAATGCACATGGATTATGGCCCAAGTGTTGACCTAAATTCATTCTATAACATTCACATAAGTCACACAAAGCAAGAAGACGCACAAAACACTGCTGAAACAGCCATAAGAAGTTTGAGAAAAAGCTTGAAAAAGTGAAGATCGAAATCAACATTGGAGGCCAATTCAATCCAAAATCACAACGTGGTGTTCTTGCTTGCAATCTCCTGAAGCTATAGCAACCAAACCAAGGCCTGAAGCTATCTGAAAAGCGCTGTAAGTGTTCTTGAAAACGGCTCTGAACATGAAATTGAAACCATTCATTCTTGCATCCTTTTGATAAACTATTGACATAATCTTGATCCTTATCAAATTTCTAACAAGTCTGCATCATTTAATTTCGTTTTCATGGCCTATAATCATGTACCCGAACCTAGGGTTTTATTGTGTTGTTTTTATGAGTTTGAATCACAGGGAAAATTGGGCCAAATAATGGTTACAGGGATGACCAGGAGGAAGAGACGAGTGCATTGGTACTCTTAGGATTCGTTTACATGGCCTGGAGAAGGTTTTTGAGATGCCTTACGAATCTTCCTGCGGATAAAAATCCACAGGTAAATAACCAGGGTATTTGAGGAAGATGATAACGTGGCTGGCATCCATTGGTTCGTTTGAATCATTAGCGCGTTTTTATTTTTTTGCCAGGCATAATTAATTGTTTGTCTTATAATATTTGTTTTCCATTCCACTAACAACTAAGCAGCATGGATGAGTTGGCCAAGGGAGCGTGTCAATGAGCATTGGGACCTGGGTTCGAATCCCAGGTCCCCCAAAACATTGTTATAATTTTGTTTCAGATATTCCTATGCAAGGTGTTGTACCCCAAAATTTGGCCTCCCATATTCTTCAAGATTTGCAAAGAGCATGCTTCAAAACCTCTCAAGGGTTGCACAATTCAAGGGCCTCCTAACAGTCAAAAACTAGGGTTTTGAATCTAGCAAAGAAATTGAAGTTTCCAAGGGTCCAAACAAGTCCCATATGCCCAAAAACATGGTCAAGCATCCTCATACCAAGTTTCAAGACTTACAGCACAAGATTGCACAGTCAAAAACCCTAATTGCCCAACAGTCAACTGTAGGGGTAAAATGGTCATTTGACAGTCAAAAGTTCAAATTTTTGGTCAACATCTTATTTTGAAGCCACAAACATCATTTGATCAATTCTTGATCATGATTTTCAAGGCATGGCTCAAAAAGTCTCAAGATGCAAAAGTTTCCATATTTGGACAATTAAAAAAGTCAACTGTAACTTGACCAGGGCATAACTTCCACATGGTTTATCAGAAAAATTCCATCCAAAGCTCATTTTGAAGATAAAGACATTTCCTACAACTCCTCTTCACACTTCAAGTCCAAGAAATGCTCTCACAAAAAGTTATCAATTTCATCATTCTAGGTCATTTTCAAAAGTCAACAAAAAGGGACTTTAAGTCAAAGACCATAACTTAAGATTGGTAAATCAAAATTACATGGGACCAAAGGCATTGGTTAGAGGACTTCAAGAACTTTTCAAAATGTCCAAGAACATGATCAAAGCTTAAAAATTAAGCAAGATATGCCTTGTGGAAGTTGGGAAATTTTTGGGAATTTTGAAAAGTCAACTTTACTTCAAATGCCTTAAAATTGCTAATGGGCCACATTTTCTTCCAAGAATCATCATCCAAAGGCTATGCACGACCATTGGCCCAAAGGGAAGTTATTTCATCATTTTTTATTATTTATTTGAATTTTTAATCACCATTAATTCATTTAATTAAATAAAATATGACAAAAATAGCAAAGCATGTGTTTTGAATCTTGTGATACAACTAATAGACTCCTTAAAGACTCAAGATTTCGTGCACCCTCAATTTGGAAAGATTTGGTGCAAATTGGCATGTCATTCATGAGAAAAAGATTTGAAAAGATGCCATTAAAATCAAATATTTGATTCATGATTACAAGGCTTTTTGACTCAAATTTCTACCCTAATCCATTGGCATACATATACAGATGCAAAACCTAATGCTCACAACCTTGAAGCTGCGCCCAAACCTAAGAACAAACTTGGCATTTTTGTGAAAAAAATTGAAAATTGAAAACGCCTTTAGAGTTGCTTTCAAGGCAAGATAACTATTCCAATCGCTTGCCAAGGCCACAAGGAAAGTTTCTGGATCAAAATCACAGCTTCTAACGCAAAGAATTGGTAATATGATGCCGTCCTGTTCTTAACATTTTTGATATTCGAGTTTCAATTTATACGCATCCTCATTGCATTCTTTCTGTTGATTTGGACTAATCTAACCATTCTAAAGCTAATGATGTCATTTAATTGAATTTTCATGCCCTGTACGAGAACCTACCATTAACGTCTTTTAGGGTTGCAGAGGTTTAAATTTGGGGCTTCCTTATTCTGGAAAAATTGAGACACGAGACCAGGGCCATTAGAATCAGAAGCTTCACACGATTCAGAACCACTAGTCGCGCTCAATTTATGAGCAACCATGGCCTATTCGCTAATTTTACGTTTACCATTTAGTGGGGGTTTAAAACCCCCGCTATCTCTTTTTATTTTGCAGGCGACATGAAGAAGATGGAGGACGTGTCCGTTGCTCACAGGCGCGTTTGAATTTCGCGCGAAATATACCACTAACCATTGTTTTGCATTATGTTGTTTGTTTGTCATATTATATTACAAGCGCGTAAATGGCTCAGGTGGCAAGGCATTGATTTGGTAAACTCTGGGACCTGGGTTCGATTCCCAGGTCCCCCCATTCCTTCAATATTATTTTTCCTAATATCTTCCCATGCAGCTTCTTACTAAAAGACTACCATGCACTCTACGCTCCAGCATGCCACATGTCCCACAACATCCATCCAGTGGCCAGGATCCAAAGCCTATGGAACGCCTCAGTCAACGCAGACGCACGTGATCATTGAGAAGTCAGAAAGGGCCAAGCTTCTTGGGCCTGATTGCTACAATATTACCTCCAAAAGGGCCAGATAACCCCCCCTGTTTGTATATTTCTTTCTAAATTTCTTCTTTCATTTTAATTCCCTTTTTTATTTTGTTGTAACTATTTTAAATTCACAAAAAGTAATTTTCATATAACATAAAAATAACAAAAAATCAGAAAGTCACAAAATAAAAAAATATTTTATTTAAATGTTTTGTAAATAAACTTTATTAATTAATTTAGTTTTTTAATTCTAGGTTTAATTCTAATATTTTTCTTAATAAACTAAAAAAATGTAGAATTAGGGTTTTAAATACTTTTGTCTTTTTTTCTTTTCCCATTATTAATTATTAATTATTATTTTGTAAATAAAATTTGCCATGTAAATAATTAGGTTAAAATTAGGGTACAAACTTAAACATTCTTTTAATAAATTAAAAATAGTTTAGAATTAGGTTTTAATTCCATTAATTCTCATTAAACTCCATAAATGCAAAAAACTCCAAAAATTCTTTCTTTTATTTTCTTTTAATCAATTTCATGATTCCAATTTAATTTCCTTAAAAGGGTCCAACGCCCTCGCAATCGATCATAATTCTATTTCGCGCGCTTATTTTATTTCCTTTTTTTATAAATTTCATGTAATTATCCCAAAGCCATGAAATAGATTAATTAGGATATTTATTTTTTCGCACTTTATTTTATTCAAATCGAGTCTTGGATTAATTTGGCGATGTAGACCCGCGCCTTTGTAATAGCGTAGGACTTTTAAATTCCGCATCTTTTAAACTGTTAATAATTTGCATGAAAGAATGAATGTCAAAATAAAAGCAACGCGTAGATCACCAATGCATGCACAAGACAAAAATAAATGAACATGACACACAAATCACACACCACCCCTAGGGTACGCCTCATTGTTGCCTTGCCCCTAGAAAGGTGGTCGTCGAGTAGAGGATGTTTTAGTAAGTCCTCATGTCCATGAACATGGCATGAGGGTAGCTTCTAAGGTGTCTTCCTATTGCTCCGGTGATCACCATGTCCCGAACCCTCGAATTGACCCGAACACCTCCAACGGTGGTGCTACCTACCTCTCAATGGTGGGATGGCACTACCTTAAGGACATTTACACAGCCTAATTCCTTAGGGTAGGTAGATGACTCGTAGATACTTGCTCTATTTCAAAAAAACAAACAAAACTCTTTTCACACCGACACTTTTCAAAAAAGCTTTCAAAACAATTTTTCAAACACTCTTGAGGACTGATACAAGAGTTATTCAGAAATCTTTAAACGAAACTTTTTTCAAACCCACTCACAATTGAAAAGCAAACATTTTGAAAACACAAATGAGCAAGTATCTAAGAGCCCATGGATAACCATGGATAGAAAGGGTGCTAACACCTTCCCTTTCTATAAATATACCTCCCGAACCGAGAGCTAATCTCAATAAGGAATTTTTCTGTGCTTTTGTCCTTTCCATATTGGAGAAAATAAAAGACGGTGGCGACTCTTACTTCCGCGACATTTCGCGAACCAGCTTAAAACAGTCAGTTCCAGATCCACCGATCACAAAACTGGCGACTCTGCTGGGGACTCTTATAAAGTGAGGTGTACCTTAGGACTAAGATCACTTGTGTTTTCAATTGTTGTGCTTGTTTGCTTTATTATTATGGGACTGTCTTGGGAGTTCTATAGATCCTAACCCGGATCTGGGGATACCTTCTTAGAAAGTTGCAACAAGGCTGTGAGGGAACTGTGCGGGGTATACCGACATGGTTGAAACAGTCTGCTACGTTGATGTGGCACTTTGGTGTGTACCGGTAACCCTTGAGTTCAGTCAAGGAGAGTACGGGGCCTCCGCGTGGTGTCGTGAAGCATCAACTGACCTTAGGAACCTTAATTGAACCATCTTGGCCTCTTTAGGGTAGTGAGATAACTGACTTTGGTGCAGTCCGAGGTTGGTTGATACTCGATACTACACTCAATTGAGGGTTTCTTTCCTGGAATATTTCGGTCGCCAGTTCAGTGGCTAAATCGAAACGATGAACAATGAAAGCAATCCAGTGATATTGGGACCCTTAGAACCCGGTTACTTCTAATAGGACAGGTTGATCCCACCAACTTCAAGAGGGTAATACCCAGACCCCATGCTGGCCTAAACTCTAAGGGCTTGTCTTGTGTGACTTGTGTGCCTTACATGTTTGCCTTTGTAAATATTTGTGGTGTGTTTAATCATAGCATCATGACATCATCCAGCATCATATGCATTGACTAACCATTTCAGGGGTTCGAACCTTCATCTTTGTTCTTGTTTTGTAGGACATGGAAACTGTTCGCAGAAAGACAATTCAAATCAGCCTTGTAAGGATCCCTCCTCAGCTTAAGGAGCTTATATCCAGGATTCCCGAGAACTCTTCATTCAGTGAAAGACATGGAAGACTCATCAGCTTGGTCAATACCAACATTGAGGAAGATATGATAAAGGTCTTATTCCAATTCTTTGACCCTCTGCATCACTGTTTAACTTTCCTGGATTATCAGCTGGTACCTACACTGGAGGAGTTCTCCCGGCTTCTGAAGATCCCTATCCTTGATCAACTACCCTACAATGGTACGGAAAAGGAACCCAAGCTTGAAGAGATTGCTAAAGCCTTACACCTACAATCATCTGACCTCAAGGGACATTGGGAAGTTAGAAGTGGCATCAAAGGGTTCTTAGCCAGGTTTCTGTTTGAAAAGGCCCATGAATGTTGGAACTCCCTTGACTTACAAGCTTTTGAAGAAGTTGTGGCCCTCCTTGTCTATGGTTTGGTGTTGTTCCCTAACCCAGATCAACTTATAGATATCAGTGCTGTCCAGATCTTCATGTCCAGGAATCCTATACCTACGTTGCTGGGGGACATCCTTCACTCATGTTACACTCGAACCATGAGAAAAAGAGGTGTCCTTATGTGCTGCACTCCTCTCCTGGGAAGGTGGTTTATTTCGCACCTTCCACAATCAGCTTTGAAGAACGAGCGGGGTTTGAGGTGGTCACAACGGTTGATGACTCTTACACATGCAGATATACATTGGTGCCCTCGGTCCAGAGAGGATGTCACTATCATTGATCGTTGCGGGGAGTACCCTAATGTTCCTTTACTTGGAGTCAGAGGAGGTATTACTTACAACCCATGCCTGGCTTGGAGACAGTTTGGTTATGCTCGGAGGGACGACCCTCATGACATGTTAATTCCTGACATAGTTTTTGACTTCGACAATGATGCACAAGGACTTCGCCAGAGATTTATCAGAGCTTGGAGGATGCCCAGTAAGATAGACAGTAAGACAATGGGGCACAAGAATTCTATCCCATTGGAGCCTTATCTCAAGTGGGTACGAGCCTGCTCCCAGAAGTTAGTGATGCCATATCCTCATATGCTCCCTGTGATCAAAGAGCCAGTATTGGAAGGAGAAGTGTCCTACACCATTCAACATCCTGACATGCCCACGTCCTGGGAAGAGATGCAGAAGAGCTGGATCCAGCTTAAGGAAGAACGGAATTCTCTTGAGACCAGTCTACATGCTAGTGAAAAGAAGGTCTTGGAGCTCACCCGCCTATTGCACGAGGAGAGGAATCTCAACACCTATATAGCTCCAAAGAGGATGCGTAGTGTCTTTTGGGATTGATTTGCTTTGTAATATGTGCCCATGAGGCTTTGATGTACTGAACAATTATTTCCTTAATGATAACGTGTGTTCCTTTTTGTCTACAACAAATTTGAACTTTCGAACCCTTGAATGCATTGCATAAACACATATCATTCATCATGTGCATAGCAGGTTTTTCTTCTTTTCAGGTTGCTTACTGTTCTTCGCTGTTTATTTCAGCATCATGAACCCTGACTCATCATCAACCGAGATGTCTATCAAGGCTCTTCAGGCGCAGAACGCGCAATTTCAGGAACTGATCATGGGTTTGGCTCAAGGCCAAGAAGAGCTGAAGGCTTTACTCCTGAAGAAGGAGAAGAAGAAGAAGAAGAGAACGGTTCTTTTCAACTCGGGCCGAAGGTTTGGCAACACTCTGCAGAATGAAGAGGCTGGTTCTTCTATAGGCAAGAGCAGTCCCCAAGGGGGAAAAGGTCCTAGTCCGGTAGTCTTTGACAACGAGACTGACTTTAATGAGGAGCAGTATCCTCCGGCTGAAGACCGGTATAAGCAGGTTGAAGACAGACTGAATGCAATGGAGATCTAACAAGTGCCTGGGCTGGATTTCGGAGACTAGGGCTTATCTACTGGTGTGATTATTCCTCACAAGTTTAAGGCACCATCCTTCACCAAGTATGACGAGGCGTCTTGTCCCAAGCTACATCTCAGATCTTATGTGCGGAAGATTCAACCGTACTCAGTGGACAAGAACTTGTGGATCCACTTCTTCCAGGAGAGTCTTTCAGGGACTCATCTCGAATGGTTCTATCAGCTGGATGGGACCAAGGTTCGTAACTGGGAGGAGTTGGCTACTGCTTTTTACAAGCAGTATCAATATAATGCCGACCTTGCCCCTACACGTACCCAACTCCAGGGTATGTCGCTAGGGTCAAGCGAAGGTTTTAAAGAGTATGCACAGAAGTGGAGGGATCTGGATGGCAGGGTGCAGCCTCCGTTAACTGACCGGGAGTTGGTAGACATGTTCTTGGGGACCCTATCTGGGCCATTTTTCAATCATCTTATCGGTAACTCATCTGTAGGGTTCACTGATCTTATTCTGACTGGAGAGAGGATAGAGGCTAGAATGAAGTCTGGCAAAATTCAGAAGGGTGCATCTGCAAGTTCTGAGAAGAAGCCCTTTAAGAAGGAGGCCAGTGCTGTATATGGGTCTAGAAGACAAGAGAAACCTGAGCGCCGCCAATCTGTCAACACGGTGATGATTGCTAAGCCTGCTGCCGCTCCTCGGCAAACCAATCCTCAAAGGGCTGAAAGACCCAGGAGAGAGTTTACCCGTTTGAGTATGACCCTGTCGCAAATCTTGCCGCAGTTGCTGTCCACCAACCTAGTGACTGTTAGAGAGGCCCCGAAGGTTGTAAACACTGCCTCTCCCAAGTACAACCCAAATTCCCGTTGTGCTTATCACTCCGATAGCCCGGGCATTCCACTGATGATTGTTGGGCCTTAAGGAATAAGGTGCAAGACCTTATTGATGCGAAAGAGATACAATTTGAAGCGCCGGAGAGGCCAAATGTGGTGACTGCTCCTATGCCCCAGCATGGAGTGAATGCCGTTGAGGAAGATATGTATGCCGTTTCTGTGAATGATGTAGCCACTCCTCTGAAGACTGTTAAGAGGAACCTACTACTGGCCGGTTTATTTCCGGGTTGTAGTGAAGGTTGCCTTTTCTGTGCTGTTTCCCTTTCTGGTTGTCCTTTGCTGAAGTTCGGCATCCAAAGCCTGATGGACAGCAAAGAGATTCTGTTCAAAAAGACTGCTGTTCAGTTTGTTCCGGTGGAAGAAGTTTCTGTTGTTACAATCTTTAATAATCCGATCAAGGCTCTCCCAAGGAAGCCAGTTAAAATCATGACTGTCGCACCCATTGTGATTACTGTTCTGGGGCCTCTCCCCTACGAATCTGATAAAGCTGTCCCATGGCACTATGGGGCAGACGTGTATGTACATGGAATCAAGCAAGAGTTCAACACTGGCACCAATATCAGCAATATCACTGGTCAAGCAAAAGTTACCCGTAGTTGCAGGCTCTTCTCGCCTGACATTGCACCACCAACTATTCAAAGACCCCTCACTATAACACCTACAAGTGTACCTGTTCCCAGTTTTGATCAAGTTGTGTCCCCTGCTGCCGAGTCATCTAATGCTCGGGGCAAAGGGATTGAAGATGAGCCTGCCCGGATGGAGGCACCAAAATCTGTGAATGCTGAGGCCTCCCAACAAGAGATGGAGGAAATCCTGAAAATAATCAAGAAGAGTGACTTTAATGTTGTCGAGCAGCTGGGGCATACACCCTCCAAGATCTCCATGCTCTCCTTGCTGTTATGCTCAGAGGCCCATGCTAAGGCCTTGATTTCATTTCTCAAGACGGCCCACGTGCCACAGGAAACATCGGCAGTCCAGTTTACTGATTGCGTAGCCAATCTGACAGCGGACAATGGTTTGGGTTTCTCGGATGCTGACCTTACTGCTAAGGGAAAGGACCACAACGATGCCCTGCATGTCTCTATTGAATGCAGGGGCACTACTCTTGCGCACGTGTTGGTGGACACTGGTTCCTCCCTGAATGTACTACCTAAGAAGGCCTTAGACCGTTTGGATTGTGAGGGCCTGGAGCTGAAACCTAGCAACATCATTGTCAGAGCCTTTGACGGTTCTAAGAGGATGGTTCATGGAGAGGTAGACATTCCTATTCGTGTGGGTTCTCAAGTATTCGACTCTACTTTCTATGTGATGGATATCCGTCCATCGTATTCTTGTCTACTGGGTCGACCTTGGATCCACAAAGCTGGGGCAGTGACCTCTACCCTGCACCAGAAGCTCAAGTACCCTGTCAGAGGGAAGATTGTCACTATGCAGGGAGAGGAGGAGTATATGGTGAGCCATTTGAATTCCTTCAGGTATATTGAGATGGACGGGGAGTTTATTGAAACCCCCTTTCAGCATTTCGAAGAGGTACCTCCAACATTGGCAGCAGCGGAAACAGTGGTCGAAGAGGATGTTCCTTTGAAGATGGCTTCCTTGAAGGATGTCCGGGCTGTGATCAAGAAAGGTGAATGTGCTAACTGGGGCAGGCTCCTTGATTTTACACCTAAAACTGACAAGTTTGGACTGGGTTTTGCTGCAGAGGGTCAGAAGGCTGTGCGCAAGGCAAAGATCAGAAGACCTCCTGTGCTCATTACCAATCCAGGAGTGAATGCTGTTGGGGACGAAGATGAAGTGGAAGAGTCAGAGTTCAATAGCTGGATCTACCCGACGACTGATGGCGGATTGACCAATTGGATTGCTAAAGATCATACTCCTGTTACTTTTGTTACGCAGTAATAAACTCCTTTGTTTTGTTATTTATAATAAACAATGATTTGAAACTCTATGGCCCGGTGTCTTACCCGGGGCACCGGGGCTCCATTTGTGAGGGTATATTAATTGTCATTTCATATATCATGAATAAAGATCTTGGACGTTTTCTCGCATTTCAAATCTTATGCTCTTTTTCTTTCTTTCCTTTCTTTATATATTGCAAAACAGCTGTATTTACACACACTCACTCATACAGGTTTCAATCCACTCTGGATCTCACTAGTAACGACTCTGCTACTGCCAGTTATGACTTCGAAAATCCGATCAACTTAGCCGAAGACGAAGGTGAAGATGATTGCGAAGTGCCTGGCGAGCTTGCAAGACTGTTACTCCAGGAAGAGAGGGCAATTCAACCACATGAAGAGCCGGTGGAAACGATAAATCTGGGTACTGATACAGACAGAAAGGAGGTAAAGATTGGTGCCAACCTAGAGCTCAGCGTGAAGCAACGGTTGACTCCGATACTACATGATTATATGGATATCTTTTCCTGGTCCTACAAAGACATGCCCGGGTTGGATACCGACATTGTGGTCCATCACTTGCCTACCAAGGAAGACTGCCCTCCGGTTAAGCAAAAGGTCCGTTGTATGCGTCCAGAGATGTCTGAGAAGATCAAAGCCGAGGTTATGAAACAGTTCGACGCCGGGTTCCTTGCAGTGACTTCTTACCCTCAGTGGGTTGCTAATGTGGTGCTGGTACCAAAGAAAGATGGAAAGGTCAGAATGTGTGTCGACTACAGGGATCTGAACAGGGCCATCCCCAAAGATGACTTCCCTCTTCCTCACATTGATGTCCTTGTCGACAATACTGCTCAGCACAAAGTGTTCTCTTTCATGGATGGTTTTTCAGGATATAATCAGATCAAGATGGCTCCTGAAGACATGGAGAAGACTACCTTTGTCACTCAGTGGGGCACCTTCTGCTACAAGGTCATGCCTTTTGGACTAAAAAATGCTGGGGCAACCTACCAACGTGCCATGGTTGCTCTATTTCATGACATGATCCATCATGAGATAGAAGTGTATGTTGACGATATGATCGCAAGGTCCCAAACTGAGGAAGAGCACCTAGATCATCTGCAGAAATTGTTTGACCGTCTGAAGTTGTACAAGCTGAGGTTGAACCCGAACAAGTGCACCTTCGGGGTCAGATCTGGAAAGTTGCTAGGCTTCGTTGTAAGTGATAAGGGTATTCAAGTGGACCCTGCCAAGGTTAAAGCTATTCAAGAGATGCCAGTTCCTAAGACAGAGAAAGAGGTCAGAGGATTTCTAGGACGCCTGAATTACATTGCTCGGTTCATCTCACACCTAACTGCTACCTGTGAGCCAATCTTCAAGCTGCTGAAGAAAGATCAAGTAGTACGTTGGAATGATGAATGTCAGGCCGCTTTCGACAGAATCAAAGAGTATCTCCAAGAACCACCCATCCTTATGCCACCGGTTGAGGGGAGACCTCTGATACTATACCTAACAGTGCTTGACAACTCAATGGGGTGTGTGCTAGGGCAGCATGACGAGTCTGGCCGAAAAGAGCATGCCATTTATTACCTTAGCAAAAAGTTTACCGACTGTGAGACCCGATACTCACTGCTCGAGAAAACTTGCTGTGCTTTGGTATGGGCTGCTCGCCGACTGAGACAGTATATGCTGACTCACACTACCTTGCTGATTTCAAATATGGATCCTATAAAGTACATATTTGAAAAGCCTGCTCTGTCTGGGAGAATAGCAAGATGGCAAATGATCTTGACAGAATACGACATCCAGTACACGACCCAGAAAGCTATCAAGGGAAGTGTATTGGCAGACCACTTGGCACATCAGGCAGTAGACGACTATCAGTCAATGAACTTTGAGTTTCCAGACGAGAGCATCATGATAGTGACTGATTGCGAAGTACCTGGACCGGATGAAGGACCCGAGGAAGGATCCCGATGGTCTATGCACTTTGACGGAGCCTCCAACGCTTTGGGTAACGGTATCGGCGCTGTGATCATATCCCCTCAAGGCACTCATACTCCACTTACTGCCCGACTATGTTTCAACTGCACCAACAACATGGCGGAGTATGAGGCATGCATCATGGGACTCCAAGCTGCGATCGACTTAAGGATCAAGTTTCTGAGTGTTTTCGGAGATTCCGCTCTCGTGATCAATCAGATCAAAGGGGAGTGGGATACGAAACATCCGAATCTTATTCCTTACAGAGAATGTGTGTTGACGTTGATCCCCTATTTCACAGAGATAACCTTTGAACACTTTCCGAGAGAGGAGAATCAGTTGGTGGACGCGTTAGCTACGATGTCTTCTATGTTCAAGGTCAAATGGGACAATGAGGCTCCCCGGATCATCATCTGGAAACTGGACGAACCGGCATACTGTTGTGATCTCGAGACTGAATTGGTGACTGAGAAGCCTTGGTACCATGAGGTGAAGAGATACTTGGAAGCTCAGAAATACCCCGAAGGTGCATCTGTCAATGATAAGAAGTTTCTGAGAAGGTTCGCAGCGAAGTTCTTCCTTAGCAACGGCATTCTGTACAAGCGAAACCATGATTCGACCTTACTGCGTTGTGTGGATAAGGAAGAAGCAGAAAGGATCATGGAAGAGCTACATGAAGGGACCTTCGGAACACATTCCAGTGGACACACTATGGCAAAGAAAATCCTTCGGGCAAGGTATTTTTGGTCCACAATGGAAGCTGATTGCTATCAACACTCTCGGACATGCCATAAATGCCAGATATATGCAGACAAGGTGCATGTTCCTCCAGTCCCTCTGAATGTCTTGACAGCACCTTGGCCGTTTGCAATGTGGGGCATAGATATGATCGGTGAGATTAAACCTACGGCATCCAATGGGCATCGCTTCATTCTGGTGGCGATTGATTACTTCACGAAGTGGGTTGAAGCAGCATCCTACGCTACGGTAACCAAGACTGTTGTGGGACGGTTCATTCGGCATAATCTGATCTGTCGATACGGGGTCTCGGAGAGGATCATTACAGACAACGGTACCAATCTTAATAACAAGATGATCACTGAGCTCTGCGAGCAATTCAAGATACAGCACCACAACTCTTCTCCTTACAGACCGAAGATGAATGGGGCTGTAGAAGCAGCGAATAAGAACATTAAGAAAATTGTGCAGAAGATGACAGTAACTTATAAAGATTGGCACGAGATGTTACCGTTCGCTCTACATGGGTACTGTACCTCAGCCAGGACGTCAACCGGGGCAACTCCTTTCTCCTTGGTCTACGGTATGGAGGCAGTCTTACCGATCGAAGTGCAAATACCCTCTCTCCGGATAGTGAAGGATGCAGATCTGAACGAAGATGATTGGATCCAGACACGACTTGATCAATTAAACCTTATCGACGAAAAGAGACTTGCTGCTATTTGTCATGGTCAAACGTACCAAAAACGGATGATCAGGGCATTTAACAAAAAGGTTAGACCACAAGAATATCAAGTTGGGGATCTCGTAATCAAGCGTATCATCCTTCCTCAGAGTGATCCAAGGGGCAAATGGACCCCTACGTACGAAGGGCCATTTGTGGTTAAACATGTGTTCTCAGGAGGAGCCATGATCCTAACCACCATGGATGGTGACGACGTTCCTCACCCCGCTAATGCAGACATAGTAAAAAGATACTACGCATAACAAAAGACCCGCTAGGTTGACATACCTAGGCAAAAATTAGGGCTTCCCGGCGAACCAAAAGGGTTCGGGCAAAATGAAGGGATGAAATGAAAAAAATCTGTACACCCGGCAAGTCGAAAACCTGAAAAGGCGGCTTGGGAAAAAATGGGTATCCCGGTGGACTGAAAACCCGAAAGGGCGGTCCAGGAAAAAGTTAGGGATAAAGCGTAATACTATGTCTCATTGGATCATTTTGCATCCAGAATCCGGTATCTACAGCGAGTTCAGACGGCATCGATCGATCAACTTCATCTTCAACTAAGGTCATCAAGTGATGAGACGCTCAAAGATATAAAGGCGATAGCAGAGTTGGAACCCAGTGGGATAATTCATTTCACACAGCTGTTTTATTTTCTTTGGTACAAATTTGTATAAATTCTTTTGTTCGACGGCGTTCTCTTACTAGGACGCCAGCCTCTTGTACATAAACGCCTATTTACAGGCAAATTCAAAATTCAATACAAATATACTTTTCAACTCAAACTGCCGTTTTGTTTTTCTGTTTTGTTTTGCGAAGAACGTCCAAGGTTCAATTTGTGATATATCCATCGATAATAATTTGCTAACTCATGAATAATTGCATACGAAACAAAGGATTAATTACATGTAACATTAGAAACAGGGGCAATAAAGAGTTGTCTAAGCGATCTAACTACTCAGTCCGCCAAGGTACCAGGGTAGGTTCAGCTGAAGAACATAACTAGATATCTTAACTCCCCAGAGAGTGAGCCAGCAAGTCAGTGCACTCTCTCCAAGCAAAGTTACAACAACCTTAAGGAAATTGAGTATCCTCCAGCAGATCTCAACATTCCCCAGCACAGTATACGGATATTCTTAACAAGCATCCCCTACAGTCTTGGTCTAAAGATTGTTCCCCGGCGGCATACCAAACATTCGATGGAGTCACTTCCCCAATACAGTTCAAAACTTCCCCAAGAGAGTCCAATCCAGCTTCCCCAGAAAAGTTGGAATCCATCTCCCCAAGCAGTAAGCTCATCCCCAGTAGATTCTGGAAGCTTATCCCCTACAGAGCACGAACGCGTCTCCCGGCTTTATTCAAAGGTTATTTCCCTACCAGGATATAACTGGGTTATCCTCAGCCAAAAGCCACGAGAGGATCGTCCTCGGCAAAGTCTTCTTATCCCCAGCGAAGTCCATCAACATTTCCAACACAACAATGGTATCCCCAGCGAAGTTACCATAAACATTCCAGCAAAGTACCTCTCTTCCCACAGAGTATTGCTCCCCAGAAAGATCACTAGAGTACTTGTTTCCCCGCAGAGTAATCCATTCGCCGAGTTTATTCCCCAACGGAGTTATCTTCTCCTACCGGTATTCTTGCAACTATCATCCCCAGCGGAGACAAAGCATTATTCTCCAAACATTAGCCCAGGATTTGACTTCCCGGCACCCGTCAAGGATTTATTTTCCTAAGACGAAAAGATACATTCATAAACATCACATTTCCATACATTATAGCATGCATATATGCATCATATCTTACAAATCTCATTTATGTTGAGAACATCATTGCTTGATTCATATCATGCATTGCATATGACTGACCTTTACCTTTCAAGAAAGATTCAGTTAAGTTCTCGGCTATATTTCAAGACCTTGTCCGGTTCAGTTAAATCGACCCTAAGATTTTCCTGATTCTTATCCAGTCAAAGGCCTTCTCTGGTTCAGTCAGATCGACCCTAAGATCTCCCTGATTCTTATCCAGTTGAAGATTTCAAGACCTTGTCCGGTTCAGTTAAATCGACCCTAAGATTTTCCTGATTCTTATCCAGTCAAAGGCCTTCTCTGGTTCAGTCAGATCGACCCTAAGATCTCCCTGATTCTTATCCAGTTGAAGATATTTCAAGACCATGTCTGGTTCAGTTAAATCGACCCTAAGATTTTCCTGATTCTTATCCAGTCAAAGGCCTTCTCTAGTTCAGTCAGATCGACCCTAAGATCTCCCTGATTCTTATCCAGTTGAAGATATTTCAAAACCTTGTTCGGTTCAGTTAAATCGACCCTAAGATTTTCCTGATTCTTATCCAGTCAAAGGCCTTCTCTGGTTCAGTCAGATCGACCCTAAGATCTCCCTGATTCTTATCCAGTTGAAGATATTTCAAGACCTTGTTCGGTTCAGTTAAATCGACCCTAAGATTTTTCTGTTTCTTATCCAGTCAAAGGCCTTCTCTGGTTCAGTCAGATCGACCCTAAGATCTCCCTGATTCTTATCCAGTTGAAGATATTTCAAGACCTTGTCCGGTTCAGTTAAATCGACCCTAAGATTTTTCTGTTTCTTATCCAGTCAAAGGCCTTCTCTAGTTCAGTCAGGTCGACCCTAAGATCTCCCTGATTCTTATCCAGTTGAAGATATTTCAAGACCTTGTCCGGTTCAGTTAAATCGACCCTAAGATTTTCCTGATTCTTATCCAGTCAAAGGCCTTCTCTGGTTCAGTCAGATCGACCCTAAGATCTGCCTGATTCTTATCCAGTTGAAGATATTTCAAGACCTTGTCCGGTTCAGTTAAATCGACCCTAAGATTTTCCTGTTTCTTATCCAGTCAAAGGCCTTCTCTGGTTCAGTCAGATCGCCCCTAAGATCTCCCTGTTTCTTATCCAGTTGAAGACATCCAAGATTCTCTCAGCGTTACTGTTGAGGTTGAAGTCGCCTATGATTCTCTCATCGTTACTGTTGAGGTTGAAATTGCCCAAGATTCTCTCAGCGTTACTGCAGAAATAGTAATCGCCCCAAGATTCTCTCAGCGTTCCTGTTGAGATAGTAATCATCCAAGATTTTCTCAGTGTTCCTGTTGAGGTAGTAATCGTCCAAGGTTCTCTCATCGTCCCGTTGAGATAGTAACCATCCCTGGTTCATTCATAACCTTTTGAAGCTCCAGACCCAATTCCTGTAACCAGTCAGGGCACATCTACACAAAGAGTTTGAAGACCAGCTCCTGTAACAGGCCAGGTAATCATTTTCTTTTTTCAAGTACGCAACTTCTTGCTAAGGAATCTCTTACGCGATTGACAAACAAATGGCATCTATAAGCCCATCAACCTTCCATCATCTCTTAGCATGGCATCTATAAGCCCATCATCCTATCCATCAATCTCCAAATGGCATCTATAAGCCCATTCCCACCATCACACTACTATGTGAGCGCAAATTTCTGGGCACTCTAGTGTTCAATCATCTTCCACCTTCGGATTACGAAAGGCACGTCAGCCAATCTACATCCTCAGGTCTAAGAAGATTGAACAGGGGCAACTGTTGTACCCCAAAATTTGGCCTCCCATATTCTTCAAGATTTGCAAAGAGCATGCTTCAAAACCTCTCAAGGGTTGCACAGTTCAAGGGCCTCCTAACAGTCAAAAACTAGGGTTTTGAATCTGGCAAAGAAATTGAAGTTTCCAAGGGTCCAAACAAGTCCCATATGCCCAAAAACATGGTCAAGCATCCTCATACCAAGTTTCAAGACTTACAGCACAAGATTGCACAGTCAAACACCCTAATTGCCCAACAGTCAACTGTAGGGGTAAAATGGTCATTTGACAGTCAAAAGTTCAAATTTTTGGTCAACATCTTATTTTGAAGCCAGAAACATCATTTGATCAATTCTTGATCATGATTTTCAAGGCATGGCTCAAAAAGTCTCAAGATGCAAAAGTTTCCATATTTGGACAGTTGAAAAAGTCAACTGTAACTTGACCAGGGCATAACTTCCACATGGTTTATCAGAAAAATTCCATCCAAAGCTCATTTTGAAGAGAAAGACATTTCTACAACTCCTCTTCACACTTCAAGTCCAATAAATTCTCTCACAAAAAGTTATCAATTTCAACATTATAGGTCATTTTCAAAAGTCAACAAAAAGGGACTTTAAGTCAAAGACCATAACTTGAGATTGGTAAATCAAAATGACATGGGACCAAAGGCATTGGTTAGAGTACTTCAAGACCTTTTCAAAATGTCCAAGAACATGATCAAAGCTTAAAAATTGAGCAAGATATGCCTTGTGGAAGTTGGGAAATTTTTGGGAATTTTGAAAAGTCAACTTTACTTCAAATGCCTTAAAATTGCTAATGGGCCACATTTTCTTCCAAGAATCATCATCCAAAGGATATGCACGACCATTGGCCCAAAGGGAAGTTGTTTCATCATTTTTTATTATTTATTTGAATTTTTAATCACCATTAATTCATTTAATTAAATAAAATATGACAAAAATAGCAAAGCATGTGTTTTGAATCTTGTGATACAGCTAATAGACTCCTTAAAGACTCAAGATTTCGTGCACCCTCAATTTGGAAAGATTTGGTGCAAATTGGCATGTCATTCATGAGAAAAAGATTTGAAAAGATGCCATTAAAATCAAATATTTGATTCATGATTACAAGGCTTTTTGACTCAAATTTCTACCCTAATCCATTGGCATACATATACAGATGCAAAACCTAATGCTCACAACCTTGAAGCTGCGCCCAAACCTAAGAACAAACTTGGCATTTTTGTGAAAAAAATTGAACACTGAAAACGCCTTTAGAGTTAGTTTCAAGGCAAGATAACTATTCCAATCGCTTGCCAAGGCCACAAGGAAAGTTTCTGGATCAAAATCACAGCTTCTAACGCAAAGAATTGGTAATATGATGCCGTCCTGTTCTTAACATTTTTGATATTCGAGTTTCAATTTATACGCATCCTCATTGCATTCTTTCTGTTGATTTGGACTAATCTAACCATTCTAAAGCTAATGATGTCATTTAATTGAATTTTCATGCCCTGTACGAGAACCTACCATTAACGTCTTTTAGGGTTGCAGAGGTTTAAATTTGGGGCTTCCTTATTCTGGAAAAATTGAGACACAAGACCAGGGCCATTAGAATCAGAAGCTTCACACGATTCAAAACCACTAGTCGCGCTCAATTTATGAGCAACCATGGCCTATTCGCTATTTTTATGTTTACCATTTAGTGGGGGTTTAAAACCCCCGCTATCTCTTTTTATTTTGCAGGCGACATGAAGAAGATGGAGGACGTGTCCGTTGCTCACAGGCGTGTTTGAATTTCGCGCGAAATATACCACTAACCATTATTTTGCATTATGTTGTTTGTTTGTCATATTATATTACAAGCGCGTAAATGGCTCAGGTGGCAAGGCACTGATTTGGTAAACTTTGGGACCTGGGTTCGATTCCCAGGTCCCCCTATTCCTTCAATATTATTTTTCCTAATATCTTCCCATGCAGCTTCTTACCAAAAGACTACCATGCACTCTACGCTCCAGCATACCACATGTCCCACAACATCCATCCAGTAGCCAGGATCCAAAGCCTATGGAACGCCTCAGTCAACGCAGACGCACATGATCATTGAGAAGTCAAAAAGGGCCAAGCTTCTTGGGCCTGATTGCTACAATATTACCTCCAAAAGGGCCAGATAACCCCCCCTGTTTGTATATTTCTTTCTAAATTTCTTCTTTCATTTTAATTCCCTTTTTTATTTTGTTGTAACTATTTTAAATTCACAAAAAATAATTTTCATATAACATAAAAATAACAAAAAATCAGAAAGTCACATAAATAAAAAAATATTTTATTTAAATGTTTTGTAAATAAACTTTATTAATTAATTTAGTTTTTTAATTCTAGGTTTAATTCTAATATTTTTCTTAATAAACTAAAAAAATGTAGAATTAGGGTTTTAAATACTTTTGTCTTTTTTTTCTTTTCCCATTATTAATTATTAATTATTATTTTGTAAATAAAATTTGCCATGTAAATAATTAGGTTAAAATTAGGGTACAAACTTAAACATTCTTTTAATAAATTAAAAATAGTTTAGAATTAGGTTTTAATTCCATTAATTCTCATTAAACTCCATAAATGCAAAAAACTCCAAAAATTCTTTCTTTTATTTTCTTTTAATCAATTTCATGATTCCAATTTAATTTCCTTAAAAGGGTCCAACGCCCTCGCAATCGATCATAATTCTATTTCGCGCGCTTATTTTATTTTCTTTTTTTTATAAATTTCATGTAATTATCCCAAAGCCATGTAATAGATTAATTAGGATATTTATTTTTTCGCACTTTATTTTATTCAAATCGGGTCTTGGATTAATTTGGCGATGTAGACCCGCGCCTTTGTAATAGCGTAGGACTTTTAAATTCCGCATCTTTTAAACTGTTAATAATTTGCATGAAAGAATGAATGCCAAAATAAAAGCAACGCGTAGATCACCAATGCATGCACAAGACAAAAATAAATGAACATGACACACAAATCACACACCACCCCTAGGGTACGCCTCATTGTTGCCTTGCCCCTCGAAAGGTGGTCGTCGAGTAGAGGATGTTTTAGTAAGTCCTCATGTCCATGAACATGGCATGAGGGTAGCTTCTAAGGTGTCTTCCTATTGCTCCGGTGATCACCATGTCCCGAACCCTCGAATTGACCCGAACACCTCCAACGGTGGTGCTACCTACCTCTCAATGGTGGGATGGGACTACCTTAAGGACATTTACACAGCCTAATTCCTTAGGGTAGGTAGATGACTCGTAGATACTTGCTCTATTTCAAAAAAACAAACAAAACTCTTTTCACATCGACACTTTTCAAAAAAGCTTTCAAAACAATTTTTCAAACACTCTTGAGGACTGATACAAGAGTTATTCAGAAATCTTTTAATGAAACTTTTTTCAAACCCACTCACAATTGAAAAGAAAACATTTTGAAAACACAAATGAGCAAGTATCTAAGAGCCCATGGATAACCATGGATAGAAAGGGTGCTAACACCTTCCCTTTCTATAAATCTACCTCCCGAACCGAGAGCTAATCTCAATAAGGAATTTTTCTATGCTTTTGTCCTTTCCATATTGGAGAAAATAAAAGACGTTGGCGACTCTTACTTCCGCGACATTTCGCGAACCAGCTTAAAACAGTCAGTTCCAGATCCACCGATCACACAAGGCAAAAAAGGTGGACCATCATGTTCTTCATCCCATCAAATGTCAAGTGGTCTTCAGGCCAGATCCAAAGGCCAGAATTGCAGATCCACCATGGACTAGAGTCAACAAGCACGCGCTGGATTTCAAAGGTCAAACAAGGCTGGGTGAAAATGGGCCTGGAAATTGCTGATCATACTCCCTCTTCAGGCCCAATACCCCCTGAGTTTGTATTTTTTTTCTATTTATTTTCTTTTCATTATTTTCCTTTTTTTGTTTTATTATTATTATTATCTTAATTAATTAATTAATTAATTAACCTTTTTCATAAAAAAATCAGAAACAACAAAAATAATATTTTTATTAATTCCATTAATTTTATTATTTATTTTTGTAAATAACAATTAATTAATTTATTTAGTTTAAATAGGTTTAACATTAATATCTTTTTGCAATAAATTAAAATTAATTTAGAATTAGGTTTTTAATATTTTTAACCATTCTTATTTTATTTCCTTAAATAATAAAAAAAACCAAAAAATCTTTTCATTTAATTAATTAATTCAGTTATTAACTTAGACTAATTTTTAATTCAAAAAATAACAAAAAATATGCTTTATTTAATAAAAAGGGTCAAAACCCTAAGACACTCCGATTTAATTTTCTCGCGCGCGTATTATTTTTGATCCATATTTCAATATTGTAAATGCTTCGAGAATGTAATAGTTTTTAACTTAGGACTTTATTTATTTATTTATCGCTTTTATTTACTTTTCGTAATTTAATTTTAAAGGGTTTGTCTTTGGCGATGTAAATACCCGACGCCTTGTAATAGCTTAGATTCAATTTTCTGCAATTTAATTCCCGCACAATATTAACTGTTAGATGTTTGAATAATAGGCAATGCATGACAAGATTAACTTTTAATTTAAAATCAACAGTAGCTCACCATCAACATGTACAAAGATAATATAACTGAAAAATAACACACTCGCACATGCGCGCTCTTAGGGTACACCTCGCTTGGTTGCCTCGAACGTGGTCATTGAGTATAGGAAGTTTTAGAGGTCGCCCTCTTGTCCAAAGATCATAAGTTGCCTCGAAACGGTTGCCTCGGATAAAATGATCTAAGACATTAGGGTTACCGCTAAGGCGTCCTAACATTGCTTTAGTGACCACACGTCCCTTAATCGAATTGACCCTTAAACTCCAACGACGATGCTACCTACTCCTCAATAGTGGGATAGCATTGTCTAAAGGACACTTGTACAGTTTAATTCCTTTTTGAGTAGGTAGATGGTTCTTAAGTACTTGCTCCTTTTAAAACAAAACAAAACTTTTCGCACTTACACTCCTTTCAAACAAAAACTCTTTTCAAACCCACAAACACAAAGAAAAACAAATTTTGAAAACACAATGAGCAAGTACCTAAGAGCCCGTGGATAACCACGGATAGAAAGGGTGCTAACACCTTCCCTTTCTATAATCTACCTCCCGAACCCGAGAAATATCTCAAAAAGCAATTTTTCTGTGCTTTTGTCCTTTCCTTGTTGGATAAAATAAAAGACGGTGGCGACTCTTGCTTACCGCGACATTTTGCGAAAACAAAGGCAAACGCGAACCAGCATTCCAAAACAGTCAGTTCTCATTCCCACCGATCACAGAGGGTAACATAACTCTTCAAAGAGGAAAATATGCCAACAAAAACATCAATGAATGCTAATGAGAAATGAATTTTAATTCAGGTATGTATGATGTATGTATGAATGTATGGATGTTATCATGTATATGCTAACAGAACAGACGTACAACACTCGGAATAACCAGACAAAACCAACCTGGGTAAAGACAACACTCGAGTAAATCACATCTAGGAGGAAGATTCCATAAGAGAATAAGTACCAACTGGAGAAACAAATTCCTACTTTACGACTTAAATCCACTGGGAAGAAACATGGCTTGAAAATAATCACAACACAATCTGATAGCAATAAACCACTACACTTGCAAGGATATAACACCCTCCTACAGGTTTCACCGGGGAATAACATACATACTTTTCTAGGGAAGACAATATCATATCGTTTAGACTTCAACTGAGGATTCCAAACTGACTTCACTAGGGAAAACAACAACCACATCGTCGAGGGGAGCCCAAATACAATATTTAATACCAAGAGTAATGGTTGTGCAAACTTCCCTTGGGAGAAATTATGAAACTTCATGGATATAACAACTTTTAGAGAGAAGCATCATCTTTGCTTCGTTTGGGGATTTAAGAAATTAACAACACATCAAGAAGTCAAAATTATGGAGATTTTAAATCAAACTCATCACTTGGTGAGAGAAAACCCAAATGTTTGACGGATGTCTCAACACTTCTTAGAAAAGATATTGTCCTTGTCTGGCTACTCAGCTATAAAAATCTGCGTCAAGTCCTGACTGGAGAATCTAGGATAGAGGCATCAAATTGTGCAAGCCCAAAACTAAATAATCAACCTGGAGAAAAATCTGAATCAAGACTTAACTAGGGAAAATGGGATTACAAGCCCAACATCGCACCATATATCAATTGGTATGAAATCCAACTATCCAAGGAATGAAACACAAGTGGATCATATGCATATCAGCAAGAGTAATCCCGAGATACCTCTTGGGGAATCCTTTCAGAACTTTTAAGTTTGTACATTCTTGGAATCACTACTTTTGTTCCACTCGAATCACAAAATCTGAAATAAAAAGTAATTTGCAAATTATTTTCAAAAACTATTTTTATTATTAAATCTTTTTGTTTTAAAATTAGTATCAATAATAAATGAAATTTTTGTAAACAAAATAAAATAAGAACTACAAATAATTGGATAATGGCTCGAACTTTCTTAAAAGAATGGTAGTCCGCAAATGGCAAGACTCCATGGATGATTAGAATGTTTCGAAAATGGTAAATATATGGAAATGATACATTTAAATACAATGGCCACTATTCTCCCTAAAAACTTTGAACTCCTGAGGAGAGGCTTCAGTTGAAGTGTGATGAGAATATGAGAAGATTGTTGATTCAATGATCAAGTCTTATCCGACGCAGTTACTTTCCAGGAAATCCCTACCCTTTGTCTAGGTTTCCCTTATGGGTTTTCAACCTACCGGGAAAATTTTTATTCTGTTTGTGTATCTAATTTTTGCCTAGATCGCCCTTTCGAGTTTTCAGCCTACCGAGATGCTCTTTTTTTGCCTAAGCCACCCTTTCGTGTTTTCAACTTAGCAAGATGTTATTTTATTTATTTAGGTGATGTATTTCTTGATTGTGTCAACATTCATAGGACGTGGGAACTCCTGACCATCCATAGTTTCAAGAATCAATGCACCGCTAGAGAAGTCTTTCTTGACAACATACAAGCCTTCATAATTGGGAGTCCACTTGCCCCTAGAGTCAATGTTAAAAGACATGATCTTTCTTAGAACGAGGTCACCTTCTCTGAATTCACGAGGCTTGATCTTCTTATCAAAATATTTCTTCATTCTTTTATGATATAACTGACCATGACACAAGGTTGTCATTCACTTTTCTTCAATCAAATTCAATTGGTCAAACCTGTTCTGGACCCATTCAACATTTGACAATTTGGTTTCCATTATTACACGCAAAGAGAGAATCTTAACCTCAACGGGGAGCACTACTTCCATATCATACAAAAGAGAGAACATGGTTTCCCCTGTTGAAGTGCAGACGGATGTACGATGCACGTGCAAATTAAAAGGGAGAATCTCATGCCAATCCTTATAGGCAATAACCATCTTCTAGATAATCTTCTTAAATTTTTTATTAGTAGCTTCAACAGCCCCATTCATCTTAGGCCTGTAAGGAGACGAATTTTGATGGATAACCTTGAATTCTTCACACAGTTTTGTTATCATTTTCTTATTCAAATTTGA
The DNA here is from genome assembly GCA_948472305.1 of Vicia faba. NCBI lineage: Eukaryota > Viridiplantae > Streptophyta > Magnoliopsida > Fabales > Fabaceae > Vicia > Vicia faba. The sequence continues at coordinate 1,308,195,347 of OX451736.1, read as the reverse complement.
GACGTATACTTCTTCATATCAAACCGCGACAAGTTTCTCATCTTCTCCAATCAATTAATATGTCATGCTTGCTTTCATCTCTCAATCTTCGTTTCAAGCATCACGTATCACATTGCAAATTTAAACTCAGCTTCATATATTCACACTTATTCGAAAAAAGAAGATGCTGAATCTAACCAGATCTCAATGCCAACGAGAATGTTATATCGCAATATAGAATGATGCAAAAGGTGAAGGAATCATTTACCTACCGGAGCAGCTCCAGTGACTTTTTGAAGACGAAAAAGAAAGAGAAAAAATGCGCTAATATTGCGTACTTAGGTATGAACTGAACACCTTTTAATTATTCCGTATAATTTCTTCTCCTTTCGATTTTCCACACTTCAGAATACTACGAAATTTGATGTTGAGAAAACGTTGATGCATTTTATTGATGATTAGAGATGATGATGAATTGATGTTGATTTCTAAATGTTGATACAGAGAATGATGAAGCAATGTAATGCAATAACATTGATGATGTTTGAATATTGGAAGTTTCAGTTATTGTTGAAGATGAACAGATGAAGAACGGAGAAATTAAGAGGTTGATGAAGATTAAAGAAGAGTGTGATGGAATTGTTGAAGCGGTTCAGAGAAGATGAAGATACAGCTCTTGCAGGAAAAAATAGAAGATGAAGTTTTGAGAGTGCAGAGAGATGAGAGACTTATGGAAAAAATTAGTTTGTGGTGATTCTTTTGAATATGAAGAATGAAGATGAGAGGAGCAAAGAGAAGGTTGAATATTCTTCTGCAGAATGAAGAATCAGTTGAAGAAGGTTAGTTTATGTATTTATAACCTTTTAGAGTAGAAAAGTTAGTTAGAGCTGAATCGAATCTGAGCCATTGCTTTCTGAAATCTATTATAGGAATCGATGGTCGAGATTGAATCTGAATTCTTTTTGATTTTATATATTTCCCTCTATAACTGGTTTAATCTATTAACCTCCTTTTCTTGATAACTGGATTGGTTTTTTTATAGGGTTTTCATCAGTTTCACGGTTTTATTTTGATTTTCCTGATAAATCTATGGTTTTCTATTTTTCTTAAGCTGGTTTATCTGATGTGGTTTTATTTCTTGATAAAACATTTTCTCTAACCTTCTAAACCCTATTGTTTTACCGATTCTATTTATATATTGGATCTATTATAGGTTTTTTGATTTTATTTTTATTTTACTTGACCTGATGCAGAGTAGATATAACTGGTTTTTTTTGTTATTTTCTGGATTGCTTTGGACATAATGCAGGGTCGGTTTTAGGCTAGTTTCTGGACTATGGTAACTCATTTTCTCTACTACAATATGCAGGTTCTCATGGATGCTAATATTATCAATTTTAGATATTTTTTTTTTATATATTTTGATGCAAGATTGACAAGAAGAATGATGAAGATGGATCGGCCTAATGGTAGCATGAAGATGACTGGGAGTTCGTTCTTGGGGAAATATTAAGTTTAGGTTTCCATATGCTTGTATAATTCTTCTTGATGATGTAATGTAGAGGATATGAGCTTTTGTAATTATATTTTACTTAAAATTAACTTGGTGGAATTTTTGGTTGGTGAGACCTTTGTATTATACTTGAATGTACCACGGTGTAAATTTGAATGAACAAGAAAATGATAATGTGATGCTTCTTGCAATTCATGTTATGACTATACACTTGAAACCATATTGATGACGTCGTGAATTAAACACAGTGTCCCATGTTTTCCATGTCAAGATCTTACCCATGTAATTTAATTCCCATCCATGTGTCAATCTTAATTCTTCATGAAGACTTGAATAAAATCCAACCTTGTACGCCATGTTTGAAGAAACCCTGCTTTTAATCCATAAATCCAAGTTAAATTTCTATGTAAGTAATCAAACAAATGAGAATGATAATGACCTTGATCACAATGAATTCACAACACCAATCCTTATATCATGCCTTTCTATCCAATGAACATCCAATGAAAATATTGATAAACCCAAGTATGATAGGATATAAACCCTAATCTTCATGAGGTATATGTTGAATGAAGACACGGCTTATCATCAAAGCCATAGTTCGCAGTCTTCTATGTTATAATCATTGATGAGAAATAAATAAGTCTTCAGTGGTCACAATCGCAAACCCTAATTTCTCATGCCAAAGTTGATGAAGGAACACATTAACGAACCCTTGAATAGAAAGGAAAACCTCAAAGCTAGGAACCCTAATTTTTAATTCAATGCTCAGAGGAGAAATAAACGAATCAGTCTTATTCGATATGTGCATCTCAAAACACCATGAAAATCCTAGCTTACACAACCAGTGAATTTTGAACCTCAGGCGCTTTATTTAATGCAAATATATGTTAGTGACCTAATGGAATGTATGCAGATGAATGCAAAAGCCTAATCCAAATAAAAGGAATTAGGAGGGAAAATTTTGGGGTGCAACAGCCACCATAGTGAAATTCGCACAAGGCATTAACATCAAAATTTGCAAGGAGCCTCTAAGAAGGAGGTGGCATGTTTCTCAAATTAACTAATTTAAGGTCAAGAAGACGCTAGTGTAGTTCGGAATACGACATTAGAACCAGGTCAAACTTTCTTGGTTATCGAGGAGCATTCTGCTGTCTTTGGTATTGAGAATGTTGTTGTTGGTGTTGTTGGGGTTGTGTTTAAGAAATGGATATTATTACAACATTTACTTTTTTTCGACTCTCCTTCGGCCTCTTTGTGCATAAATAACATTGGTTTATCATTATTTCTTTCTAGGATAACGACTAAATGCTTTCTTTTTATTCCCACTTACAAAATTGTTGGTATTATCAGGTTGAATCTTTCATGACTTCAGACAACTCTCAATATGCTCTCCATACATCACCAACTCATAGAAACTAGAGGATGTACTAGAATCCACATAATAATGTCCCTGAAGAGTACTGGTGAACATATCAATCATCTCCCTTTCCATCTTCGGCGGCTGAACCCTTGCAGCAAGGTCACGCCATTTCTGGGCATACTCGTTCAAGGTCTCATTAGACTTCTGAGTCAAACTCTGCAGTTGAGTCTTTTTCAGTGCCATGTCAATGTTGTATTGATAATGTTTCAGAAATGCTTCAATTAAATCCCTACAATTTCTAATATAAGTCCTTTCGAGCTGCATATACCACTCCAACGATGCCCTAGAATGGATAGCTTAGAAGAAATGCATTAGCAACCCCTCATCTTCAGAACAAATTGACATCTTACGGTAGTAAGATTTCACATGGGTCTTCGGGCAGGTAGTACCAGTTTACTTGTCAAAAATGGGGACCTTGAACTTAAGTGGGATTCTTACCCCTAGCACCAGCCCCAAGTCTGTATTATCCATTCTGGACATTCTTAGCCCTTCAACAACCTTCAATATTTCATCTAGCATACAATACTTCTGGTCAACAACAGGAAAACTTACTTCGCTGCCTTGCATATCATATATGTCTTCATTATGATCCATTTCTAGACCAGGTACTCGAGGATTTTCTTTGATATACGGATGCGCCAGCATCTCATCAATAATGAAATGTGTCTCAAGTGGTGGTGGGTGAGGTGGAAACTGGCCATGATTAAAATGTAGACCTTGATTACGAGCGTAACAATTAACATTTAATCTGTTGACATTTAGAGTGGCAGAAGGACGTGGTTGTCCCACAGATATGTCTTCAAATATATTCTCATGATGTTCCTCTTCATTAAGAGGCCTTTCCACAAGATCCCTCAACTCCTGTTGGTCGCGATTCATATTGGTAATGACTTCCATAAACTCATCCATCTATGTCTCCATCTGAATCTTCATCACTGCTAAATCAGCTTGCGCTTGATCCATTTGTTGATGTCGATTAATCGTTGTGTGATAACGGTGAAACGTCCGATTTGCAATCTCTTATATATATATATATATATATATATATATATATATATATATATATATATATATATATATATATATATATATATATATATATATATATATATATATATATATATATATATATATATATATATATATATATATATATATATATATATATATATATATATATATATATATATATGGATCCATGAGTGCATGTAATGCATGTAATGACATGTTTAAATATTTCCAGGATTTTAGAGCTTTGATTCAAGTTCTTAGGAAAAGGAAAGAGACAAAGTAGTGAACACCAATAATGCAGATCTTCTTTAAATCAGAACAAGAAGAAATACAAATAGTTCAAAAATCATTACCAAAAGTATTACAATAACCAAAGAGAGAGAGAGAGCGAGATCCCATCAATAAGCCTGATGGTGATCTTCGAAAAAAGAATAGAAAAAAACAAAAGCATTTAACTCCAAATAGCTCAACGATCCACATCCCTTGGGTTATATTTCAATTGAATCTTGAGCTTTGCATCCTCTTCTATAACTTGTTGTAGAGGAATATTACTCCCCTTGAGTCGAGTCTCTATTGCGAGCCTATAGGTATTTTCTTCTGCAAACTGGGCACCTTTGGCTAGAAGCTGCTTCTCCAACTCTTCAACCTTGTCCATGTACCTCTTCTCCATATCAACTTTCGATGCTTTGAGGATCTCATTATCTCGGCACTTCTGTTTGTACTTCTTTTCAATCTCATCAACAGCTTTCTGGTGATCTTCAAAAGAAATAGAATTCTCTCCAATCCTTTATCTCTTTTTTACAACCCTTGACATCTCTCCTTGAACTTTTTGAGTGTATGGTCTAGTTGAGTCTTCTCTTGGATAGCCATAAGACACTTTACCTCCATAGTCTCAAGTTCCTCAAGAAACTGTTGATTCCGAGCTTGGACTTGCTCATAGCCTCCCTTGGGTACAATATCATGTTGATCAGGCTCTTGAGGGTACAAAGTCTAAACTCGTCGATATAAAAAGTTATAGAGGTATGATTGGTTCCCTTCTCTATCTTACCGCATCCCATCTGGATATTATGTTTATTGTTTTCATGTGTGCTAGGTTTAAATCATGTCCCAAGGAATTACATTTTAAAGTTGTAAAGCGCATACTTAGGTACCTTTTTGGTATATCAAAGTATGGACTTTAGTCCTCCAAGGGAAGTGATTATTCTTTGGTTGACTATTCTGACTTCGACGTTTCTAGTTACAAATCGGATAGGAAAAGCACTAGTGGGACTTGTCATTTATTTTAAAACTCCTTAGTAAGTTGGCATAGAAAAAAGAAAGTTTATGTTTTTTTGTCAACTGCCGAGGCAGAATACATTGTAGCCGGTAATTGTTGTGCCGAAATTTTGTGGCTCAAACAACCATTACTTGACTTTAATGTTAAACTTTAACGTATTCTTATTTTTTGTGACAATAAAAGTGTCATTAATCTAACCAAGAATATGGTTTTTCATTTATGCATAAAAGATATTGAAATTAGACATCATTTCCTTAGGGATATGTAGAAAAGGGTGACGTTGTATTCGAGCAAGTTGATAGCAAAAATCAACTTGCCGATATTTTTACAAAACCACTTGCGATGGAACCTTTCTTCCACATCTATAGGGAACTTGGTGTTCTCGATATCTCGGATAGGTTTCAACTTGATTAAGTTGCATGCTCTTTTATTTTATGACTGCATATTACTTCATAATATACTATGGCTAATGCAAGTGTTAGTGAGGGCATTCGTCTTCAATCGTCCATGGACTTAATATCGTTCCTATCTATTTGACTACTCTTGATCATGTATAAATGTTAAACTTGCTTTACAATATGTATTTTTAATCCTTGAAATAATTAATATATGTGTAGGCTTTCTATTTATTGTATAAATGGAATTAAACATCATGAAAATTTTAAAAATTGTAATTTGTACTACATGTGTTGACTCATGAGTTGTAGTTGTTGGCAAATACTGAAGCATTTCTTGATCTTACATTGGTGCTTTGTAGTGTATTCTGTGACTTTTTTATTTACATGTCCTTCTTTTGTTTTCAGTTATTTTACTCTCCTAAGAACATACTTTGTATTCATTGTTTCATTGTTGAACTCATTTGATGTGTAATGAACTTAAATGTGTTTGCTTAATCATTTCACTATTATATGTTTTACACTAGCTTCATTTTTTGTGAATGGTAGTTGGTGTTTTAGGTTGCAAAGTAGATAATTATTTTTCCATTATATATATATATATATATATATATATATATATATATATATATATATATATATATATATATATATATATATATATTTTTTTTTTTTTTTTTTTGTTACCCATGACCTTGTGTTTTTCTCTTTTTGATGTTGTCAAAGGGGGGGAAGAAAATAGAATAAATATAGTGAGCAAGAGATTGCATTTGTGTCAAAATGTTCATATCATTTTGCATTTGTGCTTCTAATATGAGTTGGTTCCTTGTTAAATTATGAGTTGGTTCCTTGGCAAATTTACAATTGGAAATGGTTGGATTGAAACTTCTTGAAAGAAATCATTTTTGTCTATTTCAATTTATTGTGTCGACTCACACCATGAGTAGGTCGACCCGTAGATTGTTCAAGGTGAATGGATCACACTTGGAAGTGCTCGCTTCGACCCTTCTGGTCGACTCATATTGGGAGAAAATTAATTTCTATATGTGTCGACTTATAGATTGAAGAAGGACATTGCATCAAGCTCAGGACTACTCGCGCCGACCCTTTTGGTCGACTCAAAATTGGAATGAAATATCTTATGCTTGTGTTGAATCATGCCCTGTTGCAGTAGATGCATCACTTCTCAAAAGGTCTTCCTACCAGGCTTGGGATCGCTCGCATCGAGTGGGTTGTCTACATGGGTCGACCGCTCTGTATTGTAAACCATTTTTCTGCTATGTTTTTAGGTCTTGACCATTTGGTAACATATATATATATATATATATATATATATATATATATATATATATATACATATATATATATATATATATATATATATATATATATATATATATATATATATATATATATATATATATGAATTATCTTTCATCATTTGGAGTTAACAAGAAAAAGTGAAAAATATACACCCACTTCTCATCAACTTCATCCTCTCCTTGCATTCATCAACAATTACACATAACATTTTTTGTTGATTAAAGTGCAGAGTTGTGGTGATAACGTTTAAATTGAAGATTCATTTCAGATTTGGGTTGAGAATTGAGTTGGTTTTTTCTTGAATAAAACCGTTGGGGCTTTTCTTTCTAAGATTCTGTTTGGTGCGGGGGATTTTGCAGAAGTCTTTACTCCATTGAATTCATCCGAGTGAAAGGGTTGAGAAACTGTGGGTTTGCTCAATAAAGTAGAGGTAATCGAAGGATTATGAAGAAAGATTTAGGGTCAAACGTCTTGCAATCTAAACCAGTTGAATGAAAGTAGCGGTAATCAGAGGTTTGTTCGAAGAGTTTGGCATTCTTGGTTTGGTTTGAACCAAGGGGAGAGAAGGGAATAGTTTCATCATCAACAAATGGTTTGTATGTAGTGAAGACTATTACTTCTCTTGTAACACTTTGCAACTTAAGATTATATATCTCAATACTAGATTTTAGAATTGGGGGTAGACGTACCCTACGCAAGGATAACAAGGGGAACAACCTTAACAAATCGTGTGTTGTTTCTCTTTCCCTGTCCTTTTATTTTCTTTTTTTATAATTTGTGTGATATCGATTTTTCAATTCATCTTACCGTGATTTTAGTGATTTAAACATAGTTTACAATAATGATAGCAATCACTTTGATTTTTATCAAGGAAAATTCATCACTACAATTAAGTAAAATTGAACTCGTTATGTTTTTGTACACCAAGTGTTTGATAAATTGACTAACACACAAATTAGTGATTTGGTCAATTTTTATCTTAAACAATTCATTGGACGTAGTATGTACTCATTGAGATTGTTTTACTGGTTTATTAGTAAGTAATCATATTGATTCATTTCTCATCATAAGATCTCCATACAGTTTCACATATCCGATCTTTTCAATAACGAATCGTTTAGACGATTTTGATTCCGTGAGTTTCGCATCATTTCAAAACAAATTTTAAAAGCCAAATTTTTTAAATAAAGGATCTATTCAACCCCCCTTCTAGATCTATCTCATCATCTAACACACTTTTCATAAAATACACTCAAGAAGTCAAGTCTTTCTCTCCCTCTCTATCCCCTATCTCTCGCTAATCAGCCCTCCACGCCAGACATCATGCTCCCACCTACCTGACTAAGCTCTGTCTGATTTCTCCCTCTGTCCGCATCGCCAATCCGCACTGAGCTCTTCCACGGGTGCTTCTGGTACTCCTTCCGACCACTTCTCATCTTCACCGATCTACTCCGATCTATCCAACCATCCTCTTCTCCGATCTACGTCTCATCTTCACATCGATTTGGTAATTAACTCTTGAATCTTGCTTGATTTAAATGCTTTTTTGAATCAAGTGATTTATTGAATTAAGCATGAGTTGAATTTTGAATTGTGGAATTTAATTTTCATGTTGATGATGGATAATTATGGAATTGGATAATTGTTCAACTTAATTGTTTGGATATCATGAACATCGATGTGATAATTGTTGTTAATTATTGAAGCTTACGTGTTGGTATCAATTTCAAGTCGATAACTATGAAATTTCATGTGTTGATGCTTAATTTCGAGTTGATTAATTGATATCGATGCGTAAAAAAATTTGTTATGATGCTTGAGAACCATTGTACTGGTATTGATTTGCTGGTTGCAATTTATTTGTGAATTTCGTTTGAAGTTCCAAATATTGATGTTCGAATTTTGCACATGAAAATATTGATTTCTAATTGGTTTTAGGTGAACACCGATACATGGAACAATGTTGTACGGAATTAGAAAATACTCTGTAAATGTTGATTTATTTGCTCATAGAATGTTTGGCTTTCACTTGATGTTTGTTGGATATCAATGTTTGAGTTTTATTGATTTTAATTCGACATTTCGAGCATTTCATAAGTTGATACAATGCTGTCCGGAATCGGTAAATGCACACGAAGTGTGATTTAATTGTTTCTTAATGTATATTTGGTTTCGATTTGATGAATGCTTTATATTGATGTCAAGTTTGGTCGATTTTAACTTTATTTTTTGATTGATTCCTGAATTAAAACAATGATGCCTGATGTTTTGTTTTATGGCTCCGATACTTGTTTGGAATTCATTTCTTCATGATTTAATTTCAATTTGAGTTGGAATATAAATGTTTAACTTCAGTTATATTTCCTTGTTATTACTAAGTCATTTTTGTGGACTTGTGCAAGTTTCCTAAGGTGCTTCGAATGAATGATTCGACTCATTTTTCTATCTACACTTAGTAAATTAATTAATTCATGATTATTAAATTACTTGAGACTTGTGATCACTTTTGTTTGTCGAGATTTGAGTCTTATGCAGGTTCATTGTTTGGTATTTGGATATGCTTGACGGACCTTCTGCTTGTGATTTATTTTCACATTGATGATGCTTCGATGCTTATTCTGAGCATTCAATTTCAAACTCTTTTCTTTGATTGGTGAAGCGTTCGCGATAATCTTTGGGTTTCTTAGGCTTTGATACGCTTTGCAATGGACTCTTGTTCGTTTGGTATTTTTTCCCGTTCTGATTTTTATTCTGCGTTGTCTTTTAATTTCCTTGCCATAAGAAGTAGGAATAGAGATTCATGAGCTGAAGACCTACCCTTGTAGGCATTGTGAACTTGTTTATTTACATTTTTGTTTGTAAAATACCTCAAAAAAGGGAAAATTCTTTGTGTTTGCAAAAGACCTCAAAAAGGGGAAAATTCTGTGTGTTTGTTTAAATACCTCGAAGAAGGCATTTGTGTAAAGTCCTCGAAGAAAGCAATTCCCTATTACCCTTTTACTTTGTGCTTGCAATCGAGTCAATAAAAAGTGGAATAATATGGTTCGCAATCGGCCCCACACTTTATAGTCCCTTGGTCATTCTTTGCTCGCATTGTGCATTGATGCTTTGAATCGTACGTCTCTTGTCCTTTGAGTCAATATAAAGTGGAACAATAGGGATTGTAATCATACCCCACACCTTGTCATCTCTTCGGTGTTATTAGCTCACATTTCTTAAAGTTGATACTTCAAGTTGTTACTCAATTTGATTGAGCTATTCTAGTAGAAGAAGGATCTTTCTACTCCTCTACCTTTGGTCATGTATATATAGCTCATGTTTGATGCTTGTTAGCATCTTTGTTTGTTTTACTTCCTTGCACCTTTGGTTTTTCTTTTAGGTTCACCTTTGCATGTTCCCTTAGGATTACTTATTTCATTTTGGATTCAAGGTAGACATTAGGTTTGTAAATCGTACATGCTAAGTTAGGTAGAGATATCCCTTCTGTATCCAAACTTTAGGACCACCAGTGCATGATAACATCAGGATTGTTAGTCTCCCTTAGACTTTTTCATTCCCATTTTGCATGATTAAAAAAATCTCTTTTCTTAAGAGAACTCTAAAACACTTAATACTTGAAGATGCAGATCGTATGCAGTTGAGTCCTGTTAGGTAGAGTGGATCGGACCAGACTAAATCTTTCTCTTCTCTTACTTTCGGACTTTACTATGGTTCAAATCGCAAACCTCTTTGAAAATAAGCAGAGAAGTAGTAAGTGTCCCTCCAGTGGGATACATTGCTATCATCCCACCAAAAACACCAACCAATTCAAACCTTTTTGTATTCAGACTTCCTTCGGGCTTTTCTTTGAAAACCTTTTCTCTAAAAGGATGTATTATTTCCTCTCCCTACAAATGACGCGTAATTCCTCAAAGGTCGGTGGCACTGTGTCAACTGCTGGAGTGCGAATGTAATATTATCCGCTTAAAAAATGGAAACCATCCAATATTTTCTAGGAAAACTACGAGTTCCATGATCCCCTATTGCACGGAAGATGGTACATAGGCACTAAAGGATCACAACCGCGGAAGGCACGACTAATAAAACATTTTTCTTTGTATATACACTATGCATTCATGCATTTTACCCTTTGAAACAACCTGACCGAAGCGTCATTCAATAATGAAATCAATGAAGTCTCCACCAAACGTCTTTTATCCCGCAAGAAAGGGGAAAGGTAAACATCAAGAAAACCTGAAGAGGGAGAAATCACGGTCTTGCAACTGAGAGACCGGGTAAGGGAGTCTGTTACGTGAGGGAAAGGTATTAGCACACGCCTGTAGTACTCTACGGTATCCACTCTTGTTGTCTAATCTAATGAGTGTGTTAGGATCTATATCTAGGTTGTACATGGAATGTATGCAAAAGAGAGGAGAAATTAATGTAGGGAAAATAAAATTTGCGCTCGCTTGGGCCCTACCCCAGTTCCTACGTATCCTTTTTAAGGAATCAGAAAAGCCATAGTTCGGCTCATATATTTTGGTTGGTTTGTGTTTTTTAGTTAAGAAGACAAAAACAACAATCAAGATGGAAAAACATCAGATAAAACAACAAAATGCGATGGCGAAACATCGGCTAAATGATAACAAAGTAACACGGCAAAAGATGACAAAACATCAACAAACCAGATGATAAAACATCACACCTAACAATGATATGGAGAATCAAAGTAGGATAACAAACATGTGCGATGGAGAAACACCGGCTAAAAGAATGTGCAATGGCGAAACATCGGCTAAGAGATAGGAATATAACATGGCAAAGATGGCTAAACATCAATAAACTAGAGAAAAAACATCACACCTAACAATGATTTTGAGAATCAAAGTAGGATAACAAACATGGGCGATGGCGAAACATCAGCCTCAAACAAATATGTGATGGTGAAGCATCGGCTAAAAGATAACAGGGTATCATGGAAAAGACGGCAAAACATCAATAAACCAAATGGTAAAACATCACACCTGACAATGATATCGAGGATCAAATTAGGATAACAAACATGTGTGATGGAGAGACATCGACTTCAAACAAATATGAGATGGCGAAACATCGGCTAAAAGATAACAACATGTCATGGTAAGGATGGCAAAACATCAATAATCCAGATGAAAAAACAAACCCGAGAAGCGCACAAACAATTAAGATTGGTTTGTATTTTTTTACCTTGAAGAAGGTTTTAAGTTTATTAGAGATATTTTATGATTTTCCAAGAAGAAGTTCTAATTTTAAGATGCAATATGCAAAGAAAAATAAAACAACTAAGGGAGACTATCCTAATCTCTATCCCTAATGTTATCATACATTGATTGGCCCTAAGGTTGAGGATGAAAAAGGAAAGTTTCAATCCTATGTTAGCATGCATGGATTCCTATCCTAAAGTCTAACTCAAGGACTAAACCTACACGAGAAATCCTAAGGGAACATGGTAAAAATTCACAGTGAAAAAAGCAAGCAGATGGCGAAACATCTAGACAAACAACAGCTCGAGCATCGCTCAAATATTAAATACCTACAAGGAGTAGGCCTAGTAGTAGAAAGGGAGGTCCCGCCATACACAAGTAACCACGCATCATACCAGGGGTCAAGCCACAACCAAGGGGAGCGTATCACCCTAGTCAACAAGCTCTACAATTATAGGAATGCAAAAGGGTCCTTAACCATGGTATCAATTACCAGGGAAAGAAAGATCTGGGGGGAAAAGACATAGTGCATGCGTACACTAAGTATTAGTGTTGGTCAACACGAGCTAAAGAAAGTGTGGGGATCCGATTGTGGGAACCCTTTTAACTTGCCTTTAAAGGACTTAAATTTATTAGGATCTTGGGTACATGTTCAGAGCATCTACTTGTAGAAAGTGAGCATAGGAACAACATGGACTGGAATGTGCGGGGGTCGATTACAAACCCTTTCCGCTCGCCTCCTTTCGAGGAATTATCACCTATAATAAAATGCGGGCACAAATGTAAACACATGTACAGAATACGTACTTCAAAGGTAAGATTTTAAATAAACACAGATAGCATACAGAAAGCGGTGCCTGCTACAGGACTTTAAACAGTGACTTCGAGCGCACACTCTTTATTTCTTGATTCCTACTTCACATGATTTCTAGAAAGCAGTAAAGTGAAAAATGAGATAAACGAGAGAAAATACCAAACAAATAATAATCTATAGCAGAGCGTATTAGAACAAAGAAACCTGACGATCTTCGCGAAAGCTTCACCAATAATCAACCAGACTAATCCTCAGGCGCTCGATATCACAAACCAGACTCTTACCACGAACTGATGGAAATAGAATAATAACAAAATGATTATTAACATGGAAAGAATAATTTGGAAACTTAAATTAAATTCTAAAGTCCTAAAAAAACTCTAAAACATTCTATCATTTTTGTATCATTTTTATCATCAAACTATAAAAAAGAAATTTCGATGAGAAAATAAATGACAAAACTCTAAACAGCCAGGGGTATATATTGGATCCAGATGTGCATGAATCAGAAATTAAGTGTTAGGCCCATCTGAAAAGTGATCCATAAAGCCCTTTTGTTGGTATTAATTGATTTCAGAAAAAAGCTAACAGACTCAGGGCCCAACCACTACCTTAGTTTGGGTATGTATCCTATCTCAACAATTATTCAATTAGGTTCCAAAACTGAATTAGAATTAATTAAATTAAAATTAAAACCATAAAACCAAAATGAATTAAATGATTATAAAAATAAAAGGGATTAGAGTTCCAAGTTGGAATGGTGGTTCGGCTTCTACCGTGAGACTCTTCTATTGGCATCAACCTTATAGCAGCAACCTCCTTCGATTGGCCTCAACTCTGCAGCAATATCATCCTTCTTCGACTGGCTTCAAACTGCAGTAACATCATTCTTCGATTAGCCTTAACCTGCAGTAGTATCCTTCTTCTACTGGCCTCAACCTACAGGAGCAACCATCTTGGACAGGCTTCAACCTGTAGTAACATGCACCCTTCTTCGATTGGCTTCAATTCTGCAGCTGTAGTGCCCTTCCTCATTTGGCTTCAACCTACAGAAGTAGCCTCCTTCGATTGACTTCACTTTAGCCTTCTTCTAACGAAGATTCAACCTGTAGTAGTAGTGTCCTTCGATTGGCTTCAACCTGTAGTAATAACCATTTGGGATTGGCTTCAATTCTGTCTTCTTCAAACAAAGCTTCAATTCCGCCTTCTTCGAACAAAGCTTCAATTTTGTATTCTTCAAACAAAGCTTTAATTCTGCCTTCTTCGAACAAAACTTCAATTCTTACTTCTTCAAACAAAACTTAAATTCTACCTTCTTGGAATAAAACTTTAATTCTGCCTTCTTCGAACAAAACTTCAACCTGCAGAAATAGCATCCTTTGATTGGCTTCAACCTGCAGTAGTAGCATCCTTCGATTGGCCTAAACATACAGCAGTAGCATCCTTCGATTGGCTTCAACCTGTAGTAGCAACCATCTGGGATTGGCCTCCACCTGTAGCAGTAGCATCTTTGAACAAAGATCCCTAGGCTTTGGATTTCAAAGCTATCATCCTTCAAAGCTTCATAGATTCTGGACTTCGAAGCTTCACAAACTCTAACTTCTAGCACAAGTGAAACTTGCACGTAGACTCAATGCAAGGGCGCATGCTCAGGTCATTCCAACGAACTCAATTCTCCATTAGATTTAGTAAAATCAGATGCAATCGAAAGCTAGAAAAAGACTCGTCATCATGAAACTCACGAACTCAATTCTCAATTAGATTTTGTAAAATCAAATGCAAACGAAAGCTAGTAAAACACACTACATCATGCAACTCAAATCGTCTCAAATCATTAAGCACGCATCAAGAATAAAACTCATGAAAACTAAAAGAAAATCATTTGCACACAGAATTCCAGAAACTCCACCATTCAATATAAGCATTAAACAAAGACAAATATATACATAAGATCTATAGTCTGGTCAACTAAAACACAATGTACAAGAGCTGCATCATTAATTCAAGATGAATCACACCAATCAAAGTCCAAGAAAACTTACCTTGACGAAAAATCCGGAAACTCGAATCCACTACTCCATATGAAAACCAATGCTTCCACTATGATCTACTCACTTCACTGAAGATGTATCAACAGGAAAATGAAAGAATAATCCAGGAAACTGAGATAATTCGAGAACTAGACTTCCTGAGAGGAAATTGAACTTCAGATCTGGAACTCTTTGGAAAATACTCCTCCCTTTCAACTGGAGGTGTAGGATTGAGGAGAGGAGTTGTTTAAGTTCTTGATGACGATGAAGATTTGTTGAAGTTGTTGATGATTTACAGGGAGATAAAGATGATGTTGACGTTGTTGAAGATTTATAGGGAAATGAAGATGATATTGACGTTATTGATGGTTTGCAGAGAGATGAAGATGATGTTGACATTGTTGAAGATTTGCAGGGAGATGGAGATGATGTTGATGTTGTTGTAGATGCAGGGAATGATGAGGATTTTGATGTTGAAAATTCAGTTGGAGATTTAAGGAGGTTGAAGATTGATTCAGACAAAGCTTTTGATTGAAGATTGAAGGAGAAAGTAGAGAGAAAGAGAGAGATCTTTTTGGTGATTCTTCCAACGACTGAAGAATGAATGAGATTGAAAGAGAAAGTTTGTTATATAGCAGCAAAAGTTTGTTACAGTTTAAGTGATTCTGGCCTTTGAATCATAAAATCCAGCTGGAAAATGGATGGTGAGGATCGAAACAATGCTGAAGTTCGTTTGGGATTTTTTTAGTTTTCTCTGATTTCATCCAAAATTCAAAAAGTGGAAATTGCACTTTTTTTCCTTTGCAGCTCCTTAATCACCTTTCATCTTGCGTGCCATGCCTGATCAACTGAGGATGCCCACTTTCAGCATTCATAATTTGATCAAATCCTAACCATCTCCAATAATTCTTCTCACAATGGAAAGCCATCATGTAATACTTCTAATTAAACGCAAAATCATATTGAAACCTGGATTGAGCTATAAGAAAATGGACTGCACATTTGGCGTGCCATCTGTTCGATGAAATTCCTGGGCAAGATGCCTCAGGATGACCGTGTGGCTTGCCCATAATGCCCAACATTTGACCAACTTGCCCAGAACTTCAAAGGCTCATAAATTTTGATTTTGAGTAATAAGTGTATTTTTGTCCTCTATGGGCCCTTGTAGATCTTTTTCCCCTCTTCAATTGGCAAAAAGAACCACCAAAATCCCCTGAAAAATGAGAAAGTTATGCCCTTGCAAAGTCAGGCCAAAAATCAAAAACAGTGAAAATTTCAAACACCGAGATAACTTCAAATCCAAGTAACCTCTCAAACTTGCAATTCTCCTCAAAATCAATCATTAATGATCATGCCACATGAAAATACATGTCAAATGCTTCATGTTAACCAAAAGTCCACTGGTCAACTTTGACTTTGTTGACTTTGAGTAAAATGACTGTTTTACCCCTTTGATTCAATTGAACCACTTCTCTTCAAAATTGATGATCAAATTTTCAAACATATGATATTCCAAACACATAGAGGCTATGGAAGGAGTTTCCACTCAAAAATTCCAAAGAATCCATGATTAAAACTCAAACCCTAGTTTTGACTGATGAATCAAAAAGAAGTGATTCTCCTTATAATTGCACAATACTCAATCTTCTGATGATCCAATGAGGTGGATAAGATACCTTGAGAGATGTGAAACCTTTGGGCTTGAAAGATCCAGAGGTTTAGATAATAAGTCTCTCCTTGAGAAACTTGTCAATACAATCAATCTTCCAAAGCTTGAGGAAGGCTTGATAAACCAAAATACCTTGATCTGATCACCATGTATGAATGCAATGCAATATGATGTTTATGATGAAACATAAGCCTAAATCAAGAGGGCAAATTTTGGGGTGCAATAGCTTCCCCTATTCAATTATCTTTAACATGATAAGCGAGAAAAGTTACAAATTTCGAGTGTTCCAAGTTGAAGATGATTGAATATGAAAGAACCCGAAAATTTACACTCTTGAAGAAAAAGTAGGAAAACCCCCCAAGACCTGCGTCAGAATGAAGCTGTAACACAGATAAAAATGAGACAAAACCAAAACTTAGAGGAATAGACGAAAGTAAACCTCTGTAAAAATGTGTCAGGATGAAACAGGACCACAAAAGGGTGAGATAAGACTCAAACTAAAGAGAATAGGCGAAACTAGACTCTGGAAAAGAAAAAGTACGCGGGTGAGGAGACAAAACTCTGAGCTCGACCCAAGGCGAAGTGGCTAGAGTGCGTGATTCTAGGAGCACCTTCTAATCTCAAACTAAAATAACCAGTATGAAGGAACTGAAAGAATCCCAGGAGTGAGGAACAAAAGTGAGACGAAACTCGACCCAAATAACAAGATAGACGAAACTAACCTAGATTAGTACCCGGATAAAACTGGACTTCACGCACGGGTAACGAGGAAAAACTCGACCCATAGCAAGAGTGGTGAGACTGCATGTTTCTCAGAGCACCTGCTGGTCTCAGATCAATGGATAAACAGTGATGAAAACTGATAGATGAATCCAAGAAACAAAAGAGACTGAATTCAACCAGGGACACAGCACGAACGCTACAAAGAGACTCGATAAACGATAACCAAAAAAGGCTTTAGTAAAGGATAACTGATAAAGTCCAAGGTATGAAACTGAAACTCAACTCATTATAACTAGTTAGGCGACACTAAACTAGACGAGTACCAGAATGAAACTGGATTTCATGCACAGGCGACGAGATCGAAACTCGACCCAAAGCAAAGTGATGTGAGGGCGTGTTTCTCAGAGCACCTGCTGGTCTCAGATCAATGGATAAACAGTGAAGAAAAATGATAGAAGAATCCAAGGAACAAAAGAGACTGAATTCAACCAGGGACGCATCACGAACGCCGCAAAGAGACTCAGTAAACGATAACCGAAAAAGGTTTTAGTAAACGATAACTGATAAAGTCCAAGGTATGAAAACAAAAACGAGACAAAAGTTAACTCATTTTAACTAGTTAGGCGACACTAAACTAGATGAGTACCAGACGAAAATGCATTTCATGCGCAAGGTGAGGAGACGAAACTCTAAGCTCGACCTAAAGCAAGGAGATTAGGGTGTACACCTAAAAACCTGCTGAAAGCGAATATCAAGACGAAAATGGTATTAGAACGGTAGACCAATAGACACTAGAACTAAACCGGTGAGGGCAGTGAAGACTAAACCCAAGAAGATTGTGACAGGGAAAAACTGAACTACGATCAAGAGTAGACACTCAAACAATCAATTGATTAACATCAAAAGGATATTTGTATATGGTGAAACTTGAGATAATGCGGAAGAAGACCTGAAATTCTGGATGCAGATACTCAATGTCACGTCCAATGTTATGACACCGTATCTGACTTACTATATGACAGTAAATACAAAAGCAGTAAATAACAGTCAATTGTTTACCCAGTTCAGTGTGCAACAACACCTACTCTGGGGGATACCAAGCCAGGGAGAGAATCCACTATAAGAGATGTTAATTCAGGAATAAACCAACCAGTTTATCTCCTTCACTTAAGACCTACCCAATGCAATTCTAATCTAAGTACAACTTAAACCTGAGTTCCTACTCACTCCCCCTCAATCACAGCAGTGATACATAAACCAATTTGACTTAAGAATTGATGAAGACACTCTTCAAAACACACACTTGATTAAGCTTCACAGCTTTTTAATCAAGCAACACAATCACTCGTGCTTCACAGCTTTGAGTGATGTACACACCTACCTTGACTCTGCTTCACAGCTTTAGTCAAGTAACATTCAAACACTCTTGCTTCAAAGCTTTGAGTGCTACACAACCCTTACAATTGAAACCTATTCCAAGGCACTTATCACAATGATA
The DNA here is from genome assembly GCA_948472305.1 of Vicia faba. Lineage (NCBI taxonomy): Eukaryota > Viridiplantae > Streptophyta > Magnoliopsida > Fabales > Fabaceae > Vicia > Vicia faba. The sequence goes on along the minus strand of OX451736.1, from coordinate 1,308,176,471 downwards.
ATTGCTTGGAGTACAATAAACAAATCTATACAGATTACAAAATTGATCTTTTAATCAATCAACAGGGATATCTTGAAAAACCGCAGCTCTGTTGAATATATAGCAGCTGCAACTTCAGTTAGGGTTTCCAAAAACCTAGGGTTGATTCCGTTTGACCTAAAGACCAGGTCACAGTACTTTATTGATCAGGTTAGGATTGAGCTAGATTACTCCTCAGAAAATGCAGGATTCTGTTTAGAAAGGACTGAGTTATTTCCTGAAAAAACTCAGACTTATCCAATCCTGCAATCCTGTTAGTTCAGAACAGGATGTCATAACATCTGTTATGACATCTGAGAAAACCTGTCTACTGATTTAGCAAAATGTGATCATTTTGCAAACATGCTCAGATACACACTTATAAACATCAGTATTTGAATTACAATATTTTTCTGCACATGTACCTAATGAGTTAGTACAACCTGAACTAGAATGTTATGACATCAGTCATGACATTCACACATACACTTAGGATTTACCAAAAATGCAAGCCAATATCTAAACACCTACAAACTCCCCCTTTGGCAGATTTTTGGCTAAAGTCCCTAAACAATCAGAGATAGATGGATAGCAGCAGAAATAAGTGACAGCAGAAAAATATAAAGTCAAGTACTAATTAAGCAAGTACCAAAATATTCTCCCCCTCTTTAGCCACAAATGGGCCAAAGATACATGTTCATAAAGTTATACAGTTATCCAAAACAAAAATAATGAGATCAGCATCTGACAACAGCAGAACACACTTCCAAACTCCACCAGCAACACCACCAAGCATCAATCAACCTTCAAGCACTGTCATCAGACTCAGAGGAGCCAGTTTCTTCAATGTTGAGCTGTCCTTCAGCTTTTATACCTTCTTCTCTACTGCTTTCTTCAGCTTCCTCCTTTTCTAGCCTGGAAATTAGAGCTTCTAGGGTCCTTTTTCTAGCATCCAGATCTTTGCAAGTTTCTTTTAAAACAGCTATGACATCTGATGTCTTGGACTGGGTCTTTGCAGACGATGTCTCAGCTGATGTTATGACAATGTCTGGAGCATGGGATCCCTGAAACAGTTTGTAGTGCAGGCCAAGGGCAGGAGCTCTTTTGCAGACTGTATCTCTTGCTACAAGGATGTCAGGGTATTGTGCAAGGATGATTCCACAAAGGAGGGAGGGAAAAGCAATTGGTCCTTTGACAGCATAACTGCCAGCATGCTTCAAGGTTTGTTCAAAGATGTACCTTCCATAGTCAAAGGCAGTCTTGGTTCCTACAGCATAGATAAATCTCCCCAATCCTGTGGAGATGGTTGATTTGTGGTTTGTAGGCACCCAGTTTGCTGCACCTATTTTATGCAAGATGGAAAATTTCATGCTGAGTTTACTAGCATTCAGCTTCCCTTTCAATGGCCAGCACTTTACTTGCCTGACAGTGATGGTTAAACACACTTCATTGTCAGTTGCCTCTAAATCAGGACAGTCCTTATTTGTTCTTCCAAGAAACTTGTTGATTTCTGATGGAGAGAACTTGACCCTTCTTCCTCTAACAAACTACTACTCAAAGTTAAACAAAATGTCTCAGACATCGTCTTCCACCATGGCGGCTTCGTCTTCCTCATCATCGTCATCATCTGATCAAGATTCTGAGTAGTAGTTTGAGGAAAATCTTTGATTGGGAGGAGGAAACAGGTTGCAAGGATGAGAGAGGTAGGGAGTAAAAGGGAGTCTCTTCAACTTCTCAAGGCTTTTGAAAGAATTGTGAATGAATATGATTAACCCACTAAATATAGACTTATTAAAATTAATCCCTTCAACCCTTGTTTTCAGCAAAACTGATTGCTATAATTTCTCATGCTGGTGAATACCCAATCTGCCCCTCAAATTTTCAAATTTATTTCCAACAAGCGCCTTGGTAGAAGAATCAGTCAGCTGAAGCTTAGAGAAACTATGTTCCAGTTCAAATGACTTCTTCTCTTCAAAGTCAATAGGTTTCAAGGAAATGTTGAATGTTTTCAGATTATCACACCACAATGTCACAACATCTTGTGTAACATTGTACTCAGGAAGCATCTGTTTTGAACAGAATTTATGAGACTTGTTCTTTCCGACATCCTTGTCAAGATGACTTAAGGTTCTGACAACACATTCTTCTTCAAGTTTATTTGCCACATCACATATATTATCAGCCTGTAGTTTTGGAGTTCTTCTGACAGCTTCCATAGCTCTTTTCATTCTTCCAAGCTTATGCTGCCACTGTTTCATCTCTTTTTCTTCTTTGATGATTTGACTCATAGTGGAGATATCAGTGTTCTCAGGCTGCCACACATAACAGTTATCTTTGGATTTGATTCCTCTCATTACAACATCTAGTTTTTCATTAAACACTAGACATTCAGATCTTGAGAAGTTGACCATGAATCCTAGATCACATAGTTGACTGATGCTAATGAGATTAGTAGTCAACCCTTTTACCAGCAGTACCTTATTCAGACTTGGAAGTCCAGGGCAGTCCAAATTACCAACTCCTTTGACTTCTCCTTTAGCACCATCTCCAAAGGTCACAAAACTGGTGGTGTGAGGCATAACATTATTGAGAAGATTTTTGAATCCAGTCATGTGTCTGGAACATCCACTGTCAAAGTACCAATCTTCCTTTGCAGTGACCCTCAGGGAAGTGTGAGCTAACAGTGCAGTAGCCTTTTTCTTCCATTGTGGAGCATGCGGTACCTTTTTAGACTTAGGTTTGACATCTGAGTTCTGGTTAGGATATCCATGTAATCTGAAGCAGAAGGGCTTTATGTGACCATATTTCCCACAATGATGACATCTCCATCTTTGGTACCTCTTCTTCATATGTCTCTGTCCCTGATGTTGAGAGTAATGTTGAGACATCCGTTTTGACATTTGCTTCCCAGTACCAAATTTCTTTGTTTCCACAAATCCTATGCCAGATTTATTTCCCATATTTTGTCCAGCCTGAAGGATCTCTTCCAATTTGTCTGTTCCATTGGTCAACATCTTGACAGATTTGGTCATTTGATTCAGTTGTGAGTTCAGCAGTTGAACTTCTCCTTCTAAATGACTTATAGTTTCAAGATTTGCCCTCTTTTCAGCCTCCAGCTTTATAATGAGTTTTGATTGTTTCTCATTTTGCACACAGACTTCACCACTTCTGATACACAATTTCTTGTAGGTATCAGCCAGTTCTTCAAATGTCACTTCTTCATCACTGGTGTCACTTTCAGAAGTACAAACACTAGTTAGGGCAGTAACTAGTTTGGCAGATTCTTCTTCAGAATTGCTTTCTGAATCATAGTCAGACCAAGTAACAGTCATTCCTTTCTTTTGCTTCTTAAGAAAGGTATGACATTCAGCTCGAATATGTCCATATCCTTCACATCCATGGCATTAAATACCTCTGCCTTGGTTTCCCTTATCTTCTGACCTTGGTCTTCTGCTGGAACTGTCAATGTCAGAAGGAATGTTATGAACATTAGACCTTGACTTTGGGTCCATTCTTTTGATGAGCCTGTTGAACTGTCTTCCAAGCATGGCAATGGCTTCTGATATGTTTTCTTCTTCATCCTCCTTGTATTCAACATCAGTGTTGGATACAAGTGCTATGCTTTTTTTCTTCTTGTCACCATTATCAGTGATCCCCATCTCAAATGTCTGAAGAGACCCAATAAGTTCATCCACTTTTAACTTGCTAATGTCCTGGGCTTCCTCTATGGCAGTTACCTTCGTTGCAAATCTTTTAGGCAAGGATCTGAGAATCTTCCTCACCAGTTTTTCTTCTGACATTTTTTCTCCCAGTGCTCCTGAGGTGTTGGCAATCTCCAAGATGTTCATGTGAAACTCATGAATGGTTTCATCTTCCATCATTTTTAGATTCTCAAACTTAGTGGTCAACATCTGAAGCCTTGACATTTTTACTTTGGAAGTGCCCTCATGAGTAGTTTTGAGAGTGTCCCAAACTTCCTTGGCCAGTTCATATTGATGGACTAGTCTGAATATGTTTCTATCAATTCCATTGAACAAGGCATTTAAAGCTTTTGAATTTCCCAGAGCTAACTCATCTTCTTCTTTACTCCAGTCTTCCTCAGGCTTCAGACTGATTGTCCCATCTCTTTCAGTTATGGTGGGATGAATCCATCCTTTGTCAGCAGCTCTCCAAGCCTTTTTGTCCAGAGATTTTAGGAAGGCAATCATACGGGGTTTCCAGTAGTCATAATTGGTTCCATCCAGAATGGGTGGTCTATTTCCAAAAACTCCTTCTTTGTCCATAGTGCCAGAAAGTGATATCCCTAGATCTCACCCAGTAATACAGGCAGGGTGCCTGCTCTGATGCCAATTGAAATTCTGGCTGCAGATACTCAATGTCACGTCCAATGTTATGACACCGTATCTGACTTACTATATGACAGTAAATACAAAAGCAGTAAATAACACAGTCAATTGTTTACCCAGTTCAGTGTGCAACAACACCTACTCTGGGGGCTACCAAGCCAGGGAGAGAATCCACTATAAGAGATGTTAATTCAGGAATAAACCAACCAGTTTATCTCCTTCACTTAAGACCTACCCAATGCAATTCTAATCTAAGTACAACTTAAACCTGAGTTCCTACTCACTCCCCCTCAATCACAGCAGTGATACATAAACCAATTTGACTTAAGAATTGATGAAGACACTCTTCAAAACACACACTTGATTAAGCTTCACAGCTTTTTAATCAAGCAACACAATCACTCGTGCTTCACAGCTTTGAGTGATGTACACACCTACCTTGACTCTGCTTCACAGCTTTAGTCAAGTAACATTCAAACACTCTTGCTTCAAAGCTTTGAGTGCTACACAACCCTTACAATTGAAACCTATTCCAAGGCACTTATCACAATGATAATTGCTTGGAGTACAATAAACAAATCTATACAGATTACAAAATTGATCTTCTAATCAATCAACAGGGATATCTTGAAAAACCGCAGCTCTGTTGAATATATAGCAGCTGCAACTTCAGTTAGGGTTTCCAAAAACCTAGGGTTGATTCCGTTTGACCTAAAGACCAGGTCACAGTACTTTATTGATCAGGTTAGGATTGAGCTAGATTACTCCTCAGAAAACGCAGGATTCTGTTTAGAAAGGACTGAGTTATTTCCTGAAAAAACTCAGACTTATCCAATCCTGCAATCCTGTTAGTTCAGAACAGGATGTCATAACATCTGTTATGACATCTGAGAAAACATGTCTACTGATTTAGCAAAATGTGATCATTTTGCAAACATGCTCAGATACACACTTATAAACATCAGTATTTGAATTACAATATTTTTCTGCACATGTACCTAATGAGTTAGTACAACCTGAACTAGAATGTTATGACATCAGTCATGACATTCACACATACACTTAGGATTTACCAAAAATGCAAGCCAATATCTAGACACCTACAAGACCTAATTGGGAATAAACTTGTAGAATTAGCAAATCATTAGGGATGAACAGAAACAGTAATGGCTTATGTTCTGATGCATGTTTGAAAAAAAATTTATATAACATAATGCTCCATATAATGGAAATTTTACGCGTTTTGGTAGATGCAATGTATTGATGCATGTTTGTTTAAATATTTCACTAGGGAATGGCCAAACGAGAAGCCAACAACCAAGAAGTCAGGATCTGACAAGACTTGCAAAAATAAATTACAAAATCTGCTGCAGAAAAGAAGATATAAGGAACTGCTGAGGAGGAACCCTTGAAGAGTTGAATCTCTGTCGGGAGTAAAAACTGAGCAACCGATAGAAACAAGCTACAAACACTGAGAGGAGTTGCAAAAATAAATTGGGAACTCTGGCGGAGAAGATCGGGTCAAAACTGACCAACTTCAAGAAGGAATGCCAAATGAAGATTGGGCATTGTGGGAGAAGATCAGGGCAAGACTATAGCTTCTGAAGGAGAATGCCAAATAGAACTCAGCTGCCGTTGGAGAAGATCAGGGTAAGACTCTAATATTTGGAAAAGAAGGCATGCATCCGTGTTGAGGATGACACCAAGATAACGAACCAGATGTGGGAATCAAAATCCTCGCTAGGGAAACTTCCTTTGAAAAGTCCTCTACTGTTTTCCAAAGATTAATAAAATCTCAACTAATCGACCAACATGACTACACTGAGGATAAAGAAAGATCCTTAAATAAGGATACCCCAAGCAACAAATTAGCTGGGAAATGAGAGATCAGGGAGAGGAATCTCTGATTGGCAACTCTGTTAGGGAATTAAAACTTCTTCAGACTGCGGATTCTTATCTAAGCAACTCCACTGGGGCATGGGACTTCTTCAAACTTGAAGTCTCAGAAAGAAGCCTTTCTAAAATATTTATGGGAAATAGAACTCTACTGAGGATACAAAACTCCACTGGGGATACCAAACTCTGTCGGGGAGTATTTGGCTGGGGACTCCAGAACCTTCGGTATGCAACCGTAAAATAGACAATGAAGATAGTTAAACAGTATTGACTTTGCTGGGGATATGGAAATATCAGCCAACATCAACCATGCTGAGGATGATAACTGGTTCTTTTGATAAATAAATGCCCCAAGTCACAGATCAGATGGGAAAAAGATAACTTTTGAATGCGAACTTCAACGATAATTCAAATCAGAAGATAAACTCCACTGGGAATAGTCTCTATTAAGGAACGAGATAATGCTCATCCATACTTTGTTGGGGAATGAAGGTATCCAAAAAAAACCTATCCGCCTCAAGAATCCCTCACATGACAATGATGAGGAGAAGCAACCCTGTGGGGAATCCCTTATTCTAGAGTTCAAAAGTTAGAGGTAAGACTTTTACATCGGTGCTGACAAGCTTCAACTTACAGAGTGAACGAAAATTATATGAAAGGACTTCATGGGATTCGTACCATCATTGACATGCTGCCCCAGAGTAGTAGAGCTTTGAGAGGGGAAACATCTTGACTTCCCCAGATTGGCGAAATAAAAAGACCAATAACCACAGGCCGATCCCTGATAAAGCTCGCAAACATAAATTGCAAATTCCGCGAGAGAAGATCAGATCAAAACTGAATTTCATTTGATAACTTGTCAATCTCTCACTGGGGATAACTTCCTTGGGAGAAAACTGCAAAAATAAATTGCGGTGAAGAAGAAATCTTGACCTACGTTCCACCTCTCAACCTTATGAGAAAAGAATCAATATCTCCTTCCACGGATAAAGAGATCATTGCTGGGAGTCATTGTTCAACATTGGAGATGCCAATACATGTCGGTGTTGGAAACCCGTAGTACCAAAGATTGTTGGGGATACTGATGAAAATTTTCATTGGGGAGCTCGTGATACCGAAGATTATCGATGACTCAGTTGAAGATTGAATTGCTAATGAAGTGAGTTTACAAGCACGCCACTGAATTCTGAATTATATTGTTGGGGAAGAGATAATATGGCCAGACTTCCATACATCATGAACAGTTGCGAGGATAATAGAACTGAATATGCCGAATAATGGACACCAAACACCATGTGAATTTCTTCGAATACATGTCCCAAGTTTACTCCACACTGGGGAATTATCTCTTGAATCACTTGGGGATGAGAGATGGGTATGGACACCCGTGCATGCCCTGGTTTAGCTCTGCGAATGGCCCGTTTTATCTTCCATGGGGGTGTACTTGATTAAATCCACTAGGGATGCACTGGCGTGTGCCAAGGAAAACGGCGACTCTAAACTTCCTGAATTCACTTGGGGAATCAGGTTTGAAGTTGTCTGCAGCAGACGAAGGCAACTTCTTGCACTGGCTAGGTCAGGGAGACCGTTATGACTCTCTTATCTTGATTATAGTCGTCTCGTACAACATAACTGGCTTGAGAAGCTTTACAAGTACGGTTGAGGAATGCCCCTGCCTGGAGGATTTCTGAGAGAATCTATGCCGAATAGAAGACCGAAATATTCGGGCCACAATATGATATGAGGTAGCCTGCCCCCGTGTCTTGAGTCACGAAATAAATTTCTCTTGATTACAGCTTTCTTTAAGAGATTTGTCGAATCTCCACTTAACTTCCCCAGGTTGAATGAATTCAGAATAGATCTCGATGCAATAGCCCTTGATCGACGACAACTTGAAGAAATTTATCCACGTGATAGCCTCTGATTGATAGCTTGAAGAGACTCGTCGACATGATGGCCTCTGATTATTAGCTTTGAGGGAATGCCCAGATCTGGATGAGTGCGGAGAGATCGACTCTCGACTTGATTGCCCCAAATTAGTAGAATCTTGGAAAACCATTTCCTTAGCTCATGCTCCCAGCAGAATGAGAAGTTCATAGAGTTTGGAAGATAACACCTCCTCAGGATAATTGACTTACGTCTTCAAAACAAGCCAGTACACAATCATACTTTTCAACTCAAACTGCTTCGCACGCAAGCAGATGCTTGAGGAAAAATGTCCTTTGGGACCAATTGGAAAAGATACGCCATTGCTCAATAGAGACTTGGGGGAAGACAAAACTTCCGCACAATCATCAGACAAATAGTTCTCGATCAACCTCTCAAACTAGTCTTCTTCATTTCAAAGGAGTAACTAGAAAGCATACCCCCAAATTATGGTCATTCTTTTCAACAGATCCTTGAAGCATTTCGTCCCTCGGGATAATGAAACTCTTCATTTGATGTTCATTATGCAAGCTCTCACGATGTTTAAGCACCTTTTCATATGCAAAGAATGTTTTATCCTATGAATGATAAATCTAATGCAAATCATATAGTTGTCTTGAAGTTAGAAAACTTTTATTGAAAAGATTCCGAAACATCGAAAAAATATTTTGTACAAAGAAAATAAAAGAGGGAGTGATACCAACTCAAAAGTTTTTTTAGCAAGTCTCCTAGGAGTCAGGTTACCGTACTTCTCGTAACAGCTTTGCTTTCGAATTAACCCATGCTTCAATTAGGACTTTTAAGGGTTGTACCGTGATCTGGTTCACGGTTTTTAGAAAAAAAGGTTTTAAGGCTCAAAATTTTCGGTGCCTACCTTCTTCATGATGTTCTCCAGTCCTAATTTCAGTTAATTCGACACGAGCATTCATCTCTCAAAAGAATTTATGATGGTTGAGGAACCACAACGATTTCTTGGACACGACAGTCACTTAACCTTTGGTTTTTTTTTGGTGTTCGATCACACGACTTTTATTTTGATGAGGATTTTTATTGGATAATCCTTTTTTGCCTTTCGGGCTTTTCAAATTTCTTTTCATTTTTCCTAACTTTTTCCTGGACAAATTCTTTTGAATTTCAATTTGGGAGTCCAGCGGGATGCCCTAACTTTTTCCTAAGCCACTTGTTTTCAAGTTTCGACTTAGCGGGGCTTTTTGTTTCTTTTTTTTATTCATATTTTCCATTTTGAACAAGTCGTGTGACCCTAAGTCTTTGAACTTTTGGGAAGAAAGTGATTGCCTCATTCCTTGGTCGGCGAGGGATAACCTTTGTTGTATTGATTCGATCTCGACCTTAGGTTATTTATTTTTTATTTTTTATTTTTTTTTACTAGGGAAATTACCATTGTGGTTTTGATATTTTTCCGACCTCATAATGCGAGGGATAAAATATGGTGATCCTCAGATAGGACACTCCTTCTGAAATTTGAATGCTCGATCAAATTAACTAAACATGTACCCTGCCCCAGGTTAAAAAATAAGGGTTTTTTTATCATAAAAGAAACTCCTACTACGAAGGCTCAGAGGGGTTAACGAGGGTTTATCTCCCTTATATCTCCAGTGTTTGGGGATTGAAACAAGGCTTGTAGATCGTTAACAAGATTTTTACTCGAAAGCATACCATTTGAGTTTCCAGGTAAATTTTTGTCATCCTCCCTCCAGAGTCATTACTTTATTAACAAGAGTTAAATATCAAAAACATAGTAAAACAAATAAGAGTGATAACGAATGGATTAGTTCAAAACAAACATATTCAATGCATTATGATTAACATTAAAAAAGATGAGAAAGTTTGCTTACAAGAAAGTACTGAACAAAACAATTAAGATTGCAAATGAAAATGCAAATGAAACTTGAAATTTCCATGTTGAAGAGACTTGACTCCGTATGGACTGGTTTCTTCGAACGATCTTCAGCAACCTCGAGGCTCACTTGGTTAAGAGATTCCCCATCTGATATGGACATAACAGTCTCTGAATTGATCCAAGCTCATACTTTATCTCTGGATGACCAACCATCTTCAATTGAATAGTCGAATGCCTCAGAATATACTCACCAAAGATTTTCTTAAAAGAGAGGGTGAACATTGTACCAAGCGAAAAGTTTAAAATAGCTCGTTACTTTGGAATTTGGACTTTGAGAGAGACGCCAGGAAGGATCTGGACTTTGGTTAATCCTTTTGCAATTTTCAAAATCACGGCCAGGTGCCCCAGAATGGGAGACACACCTAGCATTTGCATCAAGAGAGAGATTAATCAACTGAATAGTCTCCAAAGTACGAAGCTTAATCAACTGAATTCCCAACAGATGAGGAAGTGCCAGGATGTAAAGCATTGAGATGGTATTAACATGCTTCTCAGGCTTCTTCTATCTTTTCTTAAAAGCTTTTCCCCATAGATTCACTTGGGGAACAAACACTGACTATTGACGAGAAGATCAGTAAGCCCTAACTTGTGGAGAATGCCCCTGATTGAATAATCGAGTACCTCGGCGTGCTAACCACATATGGTATTGATAACCGGATTTGGAAGGGGGATTTATAGATGGTACTAAAGTACATAGCCTAACGCACTCTTGAATCTAACTGGTAAATGGGTACCATCTGCTGATAAGACGTTCCAAGCACTCAAGATAGTGGACGAGATCCACAAGGCACTTCATAGTTTGAAAGAGATCCCAAAATATGAGGAGAAAGAATAACTCATGTTACAACAATCAATGTAAGATTTTTGACACTATCATCAAGGCTTCCATGACCCGACTCCACTGAGTCTTTAACTGATTATCTTCCTTCTTGAAGAGTTCCCGACCACAGGCCAAGGCTTGCACGTATACCACAAACAACCACATATGAATCCTCATCTCGGCCAATACCCCACGAAGTTGTTCCATAATTGATCTCTGAATATGTAACAACAAGAATTCAAGTTTGTAACTCTGAAGAGAGTACCAAGTCTGAATATGAATCTCCAACTCTGAGTACCTGTTATGAATGCATGAATATGCATGAGGTGCGTGAGGGGATGCAATGCCATGTTCGGTAATTTCTAAAGAACTTAAATGATTTTAGTTTTTATTTTAAACTAGTAAAAGGTGGAGAAGTGCAACACAAAGCTCACAAGTACAATTACTTGGAAATAGAAAGAACATGTATGTCGAAATAATGTTAACAGATTATGTATGCAAAGACATGGGATCAAGGTTCCACAAACATGGAAAATGGTTGCACTACCTCTACACTGAATAATGAATATCACCGGATCAAAGGTCCGATGTCACCTTGGAACACAAAAGAATCAAGTACCAAGTATCAAAAATTGCATAAGCCCAAGATCTCCCTATCTTACAAGATAACTACTAAACTTCCGAAATAAACGACCATCACAAGGTGAGAAGTTCGGAGCAAAACCTAGAAAACACGTAGTCACCAACAGTATCAAGTCACCATCAAAAACATAGAGTAACTATAAAAACGCGGTCACCAACAAAACTCAAGTCAGCAACGTAACCAAAGTAATCGTCAGAACTAGAGACCATTTGTACCTGTAAGAATCAAGCATCCCTCCCCACTCACGGGCAAAACTAGGTCAGGGTAAGGTAATGGTAACTCAGAATCATGGGTACGCCTGAAGCCACTATCGTTGGAACACCGATGTGAAACGATAGCACCCCATTTGTACTCTCATATGAGCATGGACGACATGACCGCACAAGCAAACCAGAATCAACTATCCGTTCATGTTGCACTCTATTCCTAAGGTTCCTATGGTTGTCACTTGGCCTAGGTATTGGGCCTTTTACCTCTTGTAACACCCACCACACATGATAGTAGAGCCAGCACAACAGATAACCAAATATATGGAAAGCGGTAAAATACATGCACAAACATATGTAAACAGTATATACAAAATTGGAAACAAATAAACACCTATACAAATAAACAAACAAAAGCTAGGATCGACTCCTGGATGGACCAACAATAGGTCAACCACTATCCCAAGTGAAGTCGCCAGTTGAAACAACATGGTCAAACCGTCATCCGATAATGAAATCAATGAAGTCGCCACCGAACGTATTTTCTCCCGCGATAAAGGGGAAAGGTAAACATCGAGAAAACCTAAAGATGGAGAAATCACGGTCTTGCGACCGAGAGATCGGGTAAGGAAGTGTGTTACGCGAGGGGAAGGTATTAGCACCCCACATGCCCGTAGTACTCTACGGTATCCACTCTTGTTGTCTAATCTAATGGGTGTGTTAGGATCTATATCTAGGTTGTACAGGGAATGTATGCAAAAGAGAGGAGAAAATAATGTAGGGAAAATAAAAGTTGTGATCGCTTAGGCCCTACCCCAGTGCCTACTTATCCCTTTTAAAGAATCAGAGCAGCCATAGTTTGGCTCATATTTTTTGGTTGGTTTATGTTTTTTAGTTAAGAAGACAAAAACAACAATCAAGATTGCAAAAAATCAGATAAAAAAACAAAATGAGATGGCAAAACATCTCCTAAATGATAACAAAGTAACACGGAAAAAGATGACGAAACATCAACAAACTAGATGATAAAACATCATACCTAACAATGATATGAAGAATCAAAGTAGGATAACAAACATGTGCAATGGCGAAACACTGGCTAAAAGAATGTGGAATGAATAAACATCAGCTAAGAGATAGGAAAATAACATGGCAAAGATGGCGAAACATCAATAAACCATAGAACAAAACATCACACCTAACTATGATATTGAGAATCAAAGTAGGATAACAAACATGTGCGATGGTGAAACATCAGCCTTAAACAAATATGTGATGGCGAAGCATTGGCTAAAAGATAAAAAGGTATCATGGCAAAGATGGCAAAACATCAATAAACCAAATGGTAAAACATCACACCTAACAATGATATCGAGGATCAATGTAGGATAACAAGCATGTGCAATGGCGAGACATCGACTTCAAACAAATATGTGATGGTGAAACATCGGCTAAAAGATAACAACATGTCATGGTAAGGATGTCAAAACATCAATAGTCCAGATGAAAAAACAAAGCCAAGAGGTGCACAAACAATTAAGATTGGTTTGTATTTTTTTACCTTGAAGAAGTTTTTAAGTTTATTAGAGATATTTTATGATTTTCCAAGAAGAAGTTTTAATTTTAAGATGCAATATGCAAAGAAAAAGAAAACAACTAAGGGAGACTATCCTAATCTCTAGCCATAATGTTATCATACAATGATTGGCCCTAAGGTTGAGGATGAAAAAGGGAAGTTTCTACCCTATGTTAGCATGCATGGATTCCTATCCTAAGGTCTAACTCGAGGACTAAACCTACACAAGAAATCCTAAGGGAACATGGTAAAAATGTCACAGTGACAAAAGCAAGCGAATGGTGAAACATCTAGACAAACAACAGCTCGAGTTTCGCTCGAATATCAAATACCTACAAGGCGCAGGCCTAGTAGTAGAAAGGGAGGTCCCGCCATAGACAAGCAACCAAGCATCAGACCAGGGGTCAAAGCCATAGCCAAGGGGAGCGTATCACCCGAGTCAACAAGCTCTACAATTATAGGAATACAAAAGGGTCCTTAACCATAGTATCAATTACCAGGGCAAGAAAGATCTGGGGGGAAAAGACATAGTGCATGCGTACACTAAGAATAAGTGTTGGTCAACACAAGCTAAAGAAAGCGTGGGGATCCGATTGCGGGAACCCTTTTCACTTGAATTTAAAGGACTTAAATTTATTCGGATCTTGGGCACATGTTCAGTGCATCTACTTGTAGAAAGTGAGCATAGGAACAACATGGACTAGAATGTGTGGCGGTCGATTATGAACCCTTTTCGCTCGCCTCCTTTCGAGGACTTATCACCTGTAATACAATGGGGGCACAAATGTAAACACATGTGTAGAATACCAACTTCAAACGTAGGATTTTAAACAAACACAAATAGCATACAGAAAGTGGTGCCTGCTATAGGACTTTAAACAGCGACTTCGAGCACACGCTCTTTATTTCCTGATTCCTACTTCACATGATTTCTAGAAAGCAGTAAAGTGAGAAATGAGATAAACGAGAGAAAATACAAAACAGATATTAATTCTTATCATAGCGTATTAGAATAAAGAAACCTGACGATCTTCGTGAAAGCTTCACCAATGATCAACAAGACTAATCCTCGGGCGCTCGATATCACAAACTAGACTCTTACCACGAACTCATGGAAAACAGTAATAACAAAATGATTATTAACATTGAAAGAATAATTTGGAAACTTCAATTAAATTCTAAAGTCCTAAAAAAAACTCTAAGATATTCTATCATTTCTGTATCATTTTTATCATCAAACTATAAAAAAGAAATTTCCATGAGAAAATAAATGACAAAACTCTAAACAGTCGGGGGTATATATTGAATCCAAATGTGCATGTATCAGAAATTAAGTGCTAGGCCCATATGAAAAGTGATCCATGAAGCCCTTTTATTGGTATTAATTGATTTCAGAAAAAAAGATAACAGACTCAGGGCCCAACCACTACCTTAGTTTGGGTCTGCATCCTATCTCAACAATTATTTAATTAGGTTCCAAAACTGAATTACAATTAATTAAATGAAAATTAAAACCATAAAAACAAAATGAATTAAATGAATATTAAAATAAAAGGGATTAGAGTTCCAAGTTGGAATGGTGGTTTGGCTTCTACCGTGAGACTCTTCGATTGGCATCAACCTTGTAGCAGCAGTCTCCTTCGATTGGCATCAACTCTACAGCAATATCATATTTGTTCGATTGACTTCAAACTGCAGTAACATCATTCTTCGATTGGCCTCAACCTGCAGTAGTATCCTTCTTCGACTGGCATCAACCTGCAGTAGCAACTATCTTGGTTTGGCTTCAACCTGCAGTAACATGCAGCATTCTTCAATTGGCTTCAATTCTGCAGCAGTAGTACCCTTCTTCGTTTGGCTTCAACCTGTAATAGTAGCCTCCTTCGATTGAATTCACTTCAGCCTTCTTCGAACGAAGCTTCAACCTGGAGTACTAGTGTCCTTTGATTGGATTCAACATGCAGTAACAACCATTTGGGACTGGCTTCAATTCTGTCTTCTTCGAACAAGGCTTCAATTCCGCCTTCTTCGAACAAAGCTTCAATTCTGTCTTCTTCGAACAAAGCTTCAATTATGCCTTCTCCGAACAAAACTTAAATTCTTCCTTCTTCGAACAAAGCTTCAATTCTACCTTCTTCGAACAAAACTTCAATTCTGCCTTCTTCGAACAAAACTTCAACCTGCAACAATATCATCCTTTGATTGGCTTTAACCTGCAGTAGTAGTATCCTTCGACTGGCTTCAACCTACAGCAGTAGAATCCTTCGATTGGCTTCAACCTGCAGTAGCAACAATCTGGGATTGGCCTCCACCTGCAGCAGTAGCATCTTAGAACGAAGCTCCTCAAGCTTTGGATTTCAAAGCTATCATCCTTCGAAGCTTCATAGATTCTCGACTTTGAAGCTTCACAGACTCTAACCTCTACCACAAGTGAAACTTACGCGTAGACTCAATGCAAGGGCTCATGCTCAGATCATTCAAACATACTCAATTCTCCATTAGATTTAGTAAAATCAGATGCAATCGAAAGCTAGTAAAACAATATTCATCATGCAACTCACAAACTTAATTCTTAATTAGATATAGTAAAATCAAATGAAATTGAAAGCTAGCAAAACACTCTACATCATGCAACTCAAATCATCTCAAATCATTAAGCACGGATCAAGAAAAAAACTCATGAAAACTCAAGGAAAATCATTTCCACACAGAATTCCAGAAACTCCACCATTCGATATAAGCATCAAACAAAGACAAATATATACATCAGACCTATAGTCCGGTAAACTAAAACACAATGCACAAGAGCTACATCATTAATTCAAGTTGAATCACACAAATCGAAGTCCAAGAAAACTTACCTTAACAAAAAATATGGAAACTCAAATCCGCTACTCCAGATGCAAACCAATGCTTCCGCTATGATCTAATCATTTCACTGAAGATGTATCAACAGGAAAATGAAAGAATAATCTAGGAAAATGAGAGAATTCGAGAACTGGACTTCCTGAGAGGAAATTGAACTTCAGATCTGGAACTCTTTAGAAAATACTGCTCCCTTTCGACTAGAGGTGTAGGATTGAGGAGAGGAGTTTCTTCAAGTTCTTGATGACGATGAAGATTTGTTGAATTTATTGATGATTTGTAGGGAGATAAAGATGATGTTGACGTTGTTAAAGATTTGCAGGGAAATGAAGATGATGTTGACGTTATCGAAGGTTTGCAGGGAGATGAAGATGATGTTGACGTTGTTGAAGATTTGCAGGGAGATGAAGATGATGTTGATGTTGTTGTAGATGCAGGGAATGATGATGAATTTGATGTTGAAAATTCATATGGAGATTTGAGGAAGTTGAAGATTGAGTCCGACAAAGCTTTTGATTGAAGATTGAAGGAGAAAGTAGAAAGAAAGAGAGATCTTTTTGGTTATTCTTCCAACGACTAAAGAATGAATGAGATTGAAAGAAAAAATTTGTTATATAGCAGCAAACGTTTGTTACATTTGAAGTGATCCTGGCCTTTGAATCAGAAAATCCAGCTAGAAAATAAATGGTAAGGATCGAAACAATGCTGAAGTTCGTTTGGTATTTTTTTAGTTTTCTCTGATTTCATCCAAAATTGAAAAAGTGGAAATTGCGCTTTTTTACCTTTGCAACTCCTTAATGACCTTGCATCTTGCGTGACATGCCTGATCAGCTGAGGATGCCCACTTTCAGCATTCATAACTTGATCAAATCTTAACCATCTCCAATAATTCTTCTCACAATGGAAACCCATCATGTAATAATTCTAATTAAACCCAAAATCAAATTGAAACCTAGATTGAGCTATAAGAAAATGGATTTCACATTTGGTGTGCCATCTGTTTTATGAAATGCCTGGGCAAGATGCCTCAGGATGACCGTGTGGCTTGCCCATGATGCCCAACATTTGACCAACTTGCCCAGAACTTGTAAGGCTCATAAATTTTGATTTTGAGTAAGAAGTGTATTTTTGTACTCTGTGGGCCCTTGTATATATTTTTGCCCTCTTCAATTGGCAAAAAGAACCACCAAAATCCCCTTAAAAATGAGAAAGTTATGCCCTCTTAAAGTCATGCCAAAAATCAAAAAACACAGTGAAAATTTCAAACACTGAGATAACTTCAAATCCAAGTAACCTCTCAAAGTTGAAATTCTCCTCAAAATCAATCATTAATGATCATCTCACATGAAAATACATGTAAAATGCTTCGTGTTAACCAAAAGTCCACCTGGTCAACTTTGACTTTGTTGACTTTGAGTAAAATGATTGTTTTACCCCTTTGATTCAATTGAACCACTTCTCTTCAAATTTTATGATCAAAATTTCAAACATATGATATTCCAAACACATAGAGGCTATGGAAGGATTTTCCACTAAAAAATTCAAAATAATCCCTGATTAAAACTCAAACCCTAGTTTTGACTGATGAATCAAAAAGAAGTGATTCTCCTTATAACAACACAATATTGAATCTTCTGATGATCCAATGAGGTGGATAAGATACCTTGAGAGATGTGAAACCTTTGGGCTTGAAAGATCTAGAGGTTTAGATAATAAGGCTCTCCTTGAGATACTTGTCAATACAATCAATCTTCAAAAGCCTGAGGGAGGCTTGATAAACCAAAATACCTTGATCCCATCACCATGTATGAATGCAATGCAATATGATGTTTATGATGAAACATAAGCCTAAATCAAAAGGGTAAATTTTAGGGTGAAACACCCTTATCTTGTTAGCTTTAGATAGAACACACCCTTTGATTAGAACAACAATAATGGATCCCATGGAGTACCACAGACGTGAGGGGTGCTAATACCCTCCCCTTGCGTAATTGACTCCCGTACCCGATCTCTCGGTTACGAGATCGTGATTTCTCCCTTAACATGTTTTCTTAGATGTTTTCCTTTCCCTTCCCTATGATAAATAAATACTCGATGGCGACTTCATTTATTTTCTCTCAATGATTTTCCTAGTTGCTTCAGTTGGCGACTTCACTGGGGAATGATTGACCAAGTGTTGGTCCATCTTTGTGAGTCAGTCCTAGATTTTACTGTTTTGTTTTCATTGGGTCTTTATCTTTATAGAGTTGTTGACTATGTGGTTATTATGGTTATGTTCTAGATTTCTGTTGGTGATTATGTGTTCTTGTGGTTTATATTTTGGACCTTTGATCTCAATATTCTCAACATATTCAGAAACAACACAATGAGTATCTAGTGTTGTGGAAGCTTTGATCTCGTATCATGGCACTTGCATCATATCATTTTTTTTAAAGTATATGAACAAGAACTAACTTACAAGTTCTTTCCATTTCCAAGGAATCATACCTGTGAGCCTTTTTTTGAGATTCTTTATCTCTTACTTGCTTAAAATCCTAATCAAGGCACATGGACTCCTTAGAAGTGATTAAAAATGGCATTTCATCCACTCATTCATCTTTATGAATTCATAACAGGTATTCAGAGTTGGAGATCCTTATTCAGACTTGGTATTCTCCTCAGAGATGCAAATCTTTACTTCTCGCCACTTTGTGATAAGAATTAAGATATGGAACAACTTCATGGGGAATTGGATGAGATGAAAGATTAGATGGGGTTGTTTATGGTGGACATGCATGTTCTAGTCTGTGGCCAGGTACTCTTGAAGAAGGAGAATTGTTAGTTGAAGACTCAACTAAGTTTAGTAATGAAAGTTTAGAAGACAGTGTTGATAAAGGAAGATGATCATATACCTGTTGCAGCAACAGGAGTTTCCATTCTTCCCCATACTTTGGGGGCTCCTTAAATTAATAGAGTAATTCATGTATCTCCTCCACAACCACTACGCCAAATAAGCTATTTAATAGCGCTTTTTTTTGTTTTTGATAGCGCTTAAAAGTGCTATTAACCGCGCCACTATTGTAAATATTTCTTATTTAATAGCACTTTAAAAGCGCTATTAAAGTACCAATTTATAATAGCGTTTTAATTAAAGTGCTATCAAAGTCAGTATTTTGCATGTTTTTTGTTTGTTTTTTTATAGCACTCTAAACAAAAAGCGCTAATATATAACATATGTTTGATAGCGCTTTCAAATAAAGTGCTAATAAATGGTACATATTTGGTACAATATTTTTAATAAGTACAGTACAATATTTTTTCTTACACAATCATATTTTTTGGTGTAAATATAAAATAACTATATTCAATTCAACATAAATAACGCTTTAAGTTACTCATTGCATATATATTATGATCCATCAAATACCAAATAACATTTTAAATTACCAAATCCTATTGTTTCCAAATATCATAACATATAGAATATTAAGAGGGCGTTTGCATAGTCAAATTTGTAGATGCCCATCTATGAGTACTTCAATCCAAATCCAAAAACATACAATCAAATTCTCTAAACAAAACACCAAAAAAATAAGAAAGGATAACAAAACAATCCCATGTAGTAACCACCTTCATGATCCAAAAGCGTTGAACTCATAGATACAATCACTAATTAGGCAAAATAATTGCTTCTTGTTTTCCTGTATCATAGAAGGAATATTGATTATGTATTGTACAATAAAAACTAATTCAACATTCAGCAACTTGATTATAAGTAATTTACCTTTTCACATTCAGCAACAAATTCAAGAAGTTTCGTTGGCCATGGCACAATTGTTCCTATTGCTTGACCAACCATGGATACATCTCCATCTTCAACAGATATAGGCAATGGGACATTTGGCACAATAGCAACTTCGATATTAACCTTGACATATCCAGGTGGTAACGTCATGCCATGTACCGTGTTACCTTTGGTGTTATATAGTTTTCCACGAGCAACCAAACAACGACTCGGGGAGGATAAATATATATTAACAGGAAAGAGACCCTAAACCAATAAGATATGAATAAAAAGATTAACATCATTATTGAAAGAACAAACATATCGAATTTGAGAGATAATAAAGAAACCAATTACCTCGGGAATGTTTCCAAATGATCCAGGGTTGCAAGAACCATATCCAAGTGATAAAAGTATTACCTGAAACTTTGCAGTCATATGTGTTCTCTTGTTAACCAATTTTCACTCTTATTAGGGTTCAAACTTTGAAGTATTTCTTTGTGCTTTTCAACATATGGCTCAACCTCATCAGCATTGTGTAGAACATACAAGTGTGATTGCTCCAATTCGATGTCTGACATGGTTACTAGTTTACTTGCACCAATCCCTTCCCCTGTTGTTTTTCCAGAGTGTCGTGACATTGGAATCCCTATGGGCTCAATATTAGAGAGGTATTCAGTACAAAACTCAATGGCTTCTTCAACTAAATATCGTTCAACAATACAACCATCTGGTCGACTTTGATTCTTCACGTACCCTTTTATTATCTTCATGTAATGCTCAATCGAGTACATCCACCTCATATAAGCTGGTCCACAATATTGTGTTTCCATTATAAGATGGACTGTAAGATGAACCATTATGTCAAAAAATGAGGGTGGAAAATACATCTCAAGCTCACATAATGTGACAACAATTTCCTTTTGTAACGTCGGTAACTTCTCAGGGTCAATAACTTTGCTACAAATAGCTTTGAAGAAAAAACAAAGTTTAGTTATGCTGCTAGAGAGAAACCTGAGAGTGTTTATCATCAGCACTTAAATCTGCAAAAGATTCTTGATCACTGCCTCCTAAAGAAGAACATCTTCCCCAACTTTCTCTAGTCGAGCTTGTATATGAGCAACAATCTTCAATCTGGCCATTTAGCTTACCCTATAAAGTCATTCATAGTATTTTGTTCAAGTTAAGTAAAGGATAATTCCCGGACCATTTATTAATTTCAGAGACGGTTATATAAAGATGACCTGCACATTTGCGGCTTCATCATTTTTGTCTCTCGTATCTTCTTCAAACAAAGGCTCCTGCAGTACAAGCAATGGATAAACTAAACAGAACAAAGTTTTATGAAGAAAATAATGGAGACAGAGGGATAAGGCAACCTACTGCATCAGCTAGTGGAGCTGCTTCCGAAAGAAGTTCGGTAACTGAATTTGTTTCAGATATTGTTGGAAATGCAGAAGATGAACTTGCAGCATCAGTAGGTGCAGACTGTAGACTAGAGAGAATCTCATATAATACGCTCTAGCATGGAAAGAAAAAGAAAAAGAGCAAATTAGTTTCTGTAGTGTCTTTTATATTTTTCAAGACAACGGAGTAGAAACGCTAAATACCTCATCCACACCAGAACCGAGTTTCAAATCCCCCAAATCATAATATTTCTCGAGCTTTTCAGCAATAGAAACTTGAGGAGGACGGAGGACATTGTAGAAGAAAATGGAAACTGAATCATAAAAGAATTGTGGCCGAGAAGAGTTGTGGTCGCCATCAAATTTTATGATATTTTTATCACCCTACGAATTCAGAAACAGAAGTTAGATATTTTGGCTATCAAAGAGAGAGAAAATGCAAACTACTTATAATTGTAAAATTAATACCGCGTAGGATTCAGAGATGAGATCGGAGTGGTGTGGCTGAATGAATTTGTCATCACTTGCATGTCCAAATAAAACAGGAATGAATGTCTTCGGTGCAACCTGTAGGCTTTAAAAGCATTAATTTACGATAAAAATGGAGTCGAAAAGAAATGATGTCTCTAAAAGAAATTCGTTTAGCCAGAAAATAATGCTTAACAAAACATGATCAATGAAAGTTTACATAATTGCATTCATAATTTTTTTACTATAAAAAAGACAAACAATTAATACTTACCAGAACACAGTTCAGTTTCATGATATCAAACTTTGCCTTCTTCTCAATAACCCGCCGCATGTATTGTACAGCCATTTTAACCTAATCAGGGAGAAAATGCAGTCAAATATCTGACTTAAATGTACTGGACAAAATCATGCAAACTAGGCATTACTATAGATGCATAACTATTAAATCCCCAATTTTCATATTTAACAATTTCATAATAAAAAGAACTGTAATTATAACAAGAAAACCTAGATCCAAAACAAAATCTTGATCAAAATTAATTCTAGTCTTCAATCCTAGGGTTTCCTGCTACTTTACTTTTCCATCTTAAGAAAAAGGAAATTACTAAGTTAAGACTTGCAGATACACCAAATCCTAGAAGCTAGAGCCTAGAACAATTTAACCTCTTACAGGTTCCAGGCTTCCAGCAACAATTTATGAAAAAAGTTTACAGATTACAAGTACAAATAAACAGCATATTAAGATGCGGTTACAACCATGAAGCAACAATTTTTTAAGTCTTTTGCAGTTTCAACCATATATAGTCTCACTTTTTCCTATACACCACGACTGTTTCAATTGAGCATTCATAACAAAGGGAGTTGGAATCCACACACACAAAGAGAGAAAGGGATGGAGAGGGAGTACAGTGAACTTTGGAAGTCGGATTTTATAAACATCCACTAGCTCCATCATGAGATTATATAAGTTTGAAAAGGCGCTATCCAATACCATTCCAGCAATAGAAGGGTCTTCAGCTCCGTAAAGAAGGCTACACCACATCAAAATAAAGTAAATACTCCATTACATTCAAGTACCAAAACAGCATAAATTGTTTTAAAAAATATTAAAATTCATTGAAAGATGTAGTACCTAGTAACTGCGCCCATTGATCGTCCCCATAAACCTATACGGGATATTTGCTTGTTGCTTCTCAAATGCGACACCACAATCTTCAGATCATCTTTCTACCACACAAAGGAATGGTCAAAAAGAGTCTAAAAGCTTCTTTCGTATAAAATAGTAACACTAACATTCAGCTCGACAACATTACAATCTTCAAGCCAACCAAGGCTAACATGGTCTCCACCAGACAAGCTTGACCCCGAGAAGACAAAGGTAAAAAACAGTAATATTTTGTTCTAATTAAACAAATGAACGCATTCATGAAGTCGTAACTTACTTCATGCCAACCAAGGCTAACATAGTCTCCATCAGATAAACCCGACCCTGAGAAGTCAAGGGTAAAAACAATAATATTTGATGGAAGAAGAATTACAGCAGCTTCATTCGCATCTGCCCTACATCCACTGCATCATTGAACACATATCACACGGGAACAACTATGTCATTTTGATAAGTTAATGTTCGAAAAGTAATATTTACAATCATAACTAGAATCAATAGCAGTGAACATAAATGTGACATATACCTGTTTCCATGGCCATATACAACACAAGGAAGAGATGTATCTTCAGGAAACGGAGAAGGGAGATAATGAATACACTTCAAGGTATAGCCTCTGGCATTCTTGAGCTGTGGAATTAGAAAATAGATAATCTAGCAGTATATACGCAAACAAACAACTGGAATCATGGTGTAACTTATATAGATAGACAACAATAATTGCAATAACCTATGAAATAAATAGTCCATACTTGCCTCCAAATCCTGCCTTTGGTACGTCCTACCAGCGAGGGAGAATTCCTTTTCCCACAGATACTGATCCGGGTTATAGTCCACCCTGTGAATGTCGCAAAGTATACACACCAAAACTATAACTCAATTTGCAAAACTAATAATAACATGATCAAGTGCTTTTTTCCCTTAATGCTCAACCACTAAGATGACATGGTCATTAAAATTGAATATGACATTTCTACATGTAAACATGTAAGGGAGCTAAATGCTATAGATAAATTTGTTAGTACACCTACCAAGCCACCAACCAATGAAACAAAAACTAATAGTATTAGTAATACCTCGGCGGCCTAATCACGAAATTGATGAATTGCTCAATCATCTTGCTTCTACATGTATCTCATAGCAACTGCGCGTCATGAGATGAGCTTACAATTATAATGAACTAACTCTCGGAAAAGCAAAAACTCAAAATTCTCCAATCTCCACCATCTTCACAACTCAAAGCTTCTTATAAAACCCCAATTCAAATAACCAGACAGATATTTATGAAGCTCAACACAAGTTAGCTATCAATATCCAATTCCTGTGAAAAACAACACCAATTCCTGGATTCCATAGAGCATATAAACAGAAAATGAGTATGAAAAAGGTGAATTACCAGAAGGAGAAGCGTGAAGCTGTTTAGCACGATCGTTACAGCTACCTAACAATGCAGGAGGCAGAGCTTGATCCTTTTCGATGACACGATCTTCTTCTTCGATAGCTTCAAAGACACTAGCTCTTAATTCAGCCTGAAACATGAAGAAGAATTGAAAATTATGGATCTGAATAAGAAAACCCTAAAAATGAAGAAAAGGGAGAAGAACAATGAAATACTCGGATCCTAGCGAGAACGCCTTTCTTCTCAAGAGTGTGAGTCACGAGGGTTTTGAGGTCCATCATCTCTCTCGTGTAATCGTCCATTCTTTTCGATTTTCACTTTCCAAACTTCTTCTTCTTTTTCTCTTTGTGCGCCAAATCCCCAATTTATACCAATAATACCAATGTTTTTTTTTATCAATTAATTAATTAATTCATTATTATATATAACATAGCGCTTTTTAATAAATGCTATTATATAGGTAGTCAAATAATAGCGTTTTGGTACAAAGTGCTATCTTAAAGAAGTTTAATAATAGCGTTTTGGTACAAAGTGCTATCAAAATTACATAGTCTGTATTATATAATAGCGCCCGATTAAAAAGTGCTATTATAAATGTGTTTTTTTCCATTTTAATAGCATTTTTTTTAAAAGTGCTATTAAATTAGGTGATACAAAAAATCATTTTTGGCGTAGTGAACCTTGTATTTCAGGATCTTCCCGTCTACAACCAGTTCTTGTTCCCCAAGTGAATCCAAGGGGCAAGGCTCCTCAGCAAAGATAGAAGCAACCTGAGAGGCATTTTGATTCCATTCTAATGTTGTAAGCTCAGTTACTTCTACATTTTCTTGGGATCCAATTGGTTGAGCTCAATACTTTAGGTCCTTCTTCCGCAAAGCTTCCACTTGTTATGATAGTAATTCTCGGTGTGAGTTCCATTTTAGGGCACCTGGTCATGATGTTAAGAATTGTAACATATTAAAACACAAAGTTCAAGATCTTCTTTATTCAGAGGCATTTGTGTTTACTCCAAATGGTCGAGATGTGCGAGTTAATTTTACTCCAACTTCTATATGGTAAAATACTAATCATGTTTTCCATTCACGATCTACTTCAAATCAGGGGCACTCTCCACAACCTTGGGTTCCATAGCATCCATGTTACCAAACTCTGTTTCCTGACCACCAAATAAGAAAGGAAAGGCACCAGAGCAGGCTTAGTGTCCAAATTAGTCAAATAGGAAAAGGTACAGGAGGCCAAGAAGAGTACATGACCCAATTCTTGTTCCTCTCAGATAATTGCTCTTTCACTTACTCCAAAATTCTTTAGTGGAACTCAAGAAGCTGGATCATGTTATCCCTCATTATCCTGTGGGATATAACCCTAATGCCTAATGCGAATACCATTCTAGGGCACATGGCCATACTATTTAAGGGTGCTGTTATACCCCAAATTTCCCCCGAAGATCTCTCATCATCTCATTTTACCAATACATCAAGATCACACAATAGGGTTGGTTCTCACTTTTACTTCATTCTATCTTTAATTTTGATATTAAGGGATCACCAAGAACCTTGAATTGTGTATCTTGTACATGTGTTCTTTTAACTAACATTAAGATATGTATATATGTTTCTTTGAATGTTCATACTGTAGGTGATCACAATTGCATTCATCTCACCATCTAACCTAGGGTTTGAGGGTTGGCCCTCAGTCAAGTGGTTATTCAATGGATTGCAAGAGATTAAGTTTCAAGGCCATGTATATGATATCATATATTTGTAGTTCAAAGAGTTTTGTCACTTTATTTAGGTCAAACTTTCCTCAAAGTTGGTGGTGGAATTCATCAAGAAGATTCATAAGTTCATGTGTTTATTTCCATGCCTTCTTCAACAAGTTTTATTGAGACTTAAGATCCATCTTTGAGTGTGATTCAAGACAACATTATTTTAAGGCCTATTATGTATCATCATGCTTTATTTTTCCAAGAAAGTTTAAAAATATTCAAGGTTAATTCAACAAGTTTAACATAATTAAGCAATTTCTTGATTCAGTGATGCCAAGTGCATAACTATCTCAATTTTAAACATTTTGAGTTGGTTCTTTTTTCTATGGTTTCTTATCATCATCTACAACAACTTCTCTTCACATGACTAGATCCAATTGTGCAAGAAAAATCATCAAAAGTTGAAAGGGGTTTCAAGTCATTTTGACACTCTCTGAGCTAGGGTTTGTTGACTTCTAAGGACCATATCTTGCTAATTTTTTGAGATTTACGATTGACTATAAATCCATATTCTCTTTAAAGGGTCCTTAACAAGTTCTCCTCATAAATCTAAAGCTAATTTTGAGAGGAAGATCACTAATGGTTGAAAAAGATTACATGTCTCTTTGAGAAGCCTTTGAATCTCAGAGTTTGACTTCAAATGATCATAACTTGGTAAATATTTATCTCCTTGAGCCCATATTTTTACACAATAATCTATTTTATGTCCACTATAAATTTGTTTCAATGTTCAATACCTTAAAATTCCTGGAAAGTTGTTGAAGAATTTAAAATATTATAGGTCTTTTCTGAATTTTCCCAAATTTGTTCATCATATTCCAAAGACCATAACTCTTTCAATTTTTATGATTTTTGAATGATATTGATTCCACAATTCACTTAAATAGGTCTACTTCATGTCATTTTCAAATATCAAGACTAAATTTTGAGTGGAAGGTCGTATAATTTTGAAGAACATTATAGGTCATTTTGAGGTCCCATACTTAGAAATATTTCTAAGTACAAAAATAAGTTTGTTTTTCATGATTTCAATTGATCATAACTTTCATCTCAATCATCCAAAAATATTCCTTCTTGGCATATTATAAATATTGTGACCTTGTCTTTCAAATGCTTCAAGAAGCGTGTCATAAAGCCTCTTGAGTTGTGTGCACCGTGGACTCAAAGTTGGTACCTTGGAACTGAAGTTTCTCATGGTGGTCAAATTGCAATTTCCATAATGTGACTTCTAATCACAAAATTTGTGTGTGTTTTCCACCTAAACTTGATTAGAATAAATGTTTGGATCATTTAGAGTATCGAAACGCGTCATTTGGATAAGTTTTGATGCACATGTGATCACACTTCTTTCATGAACATAGGTGTGCACAAATTCGATTGAGATTGCATCATTCACCCCTCCTCTTGATTCCATTCACTTTTCCTATAAATACAAACCATATTCTACTCATTTTTTCAAGCTTGGATAGCCAGAATGACCCTGCCAAACTCTCTCCATAACTCAAAATTCTGAGTCTTAGAATTCACTTTTCCCTTGTTTTTCAATCCAATTTCTTTGTTCATTCTTCATCCTTGAACTTCACTAGAGCTAACAGAAAAAGAACCATGCCTTGATGTATCCTAAATCGTTCAAGCCAAGTCAAGTTTCAGAGCTCTGAAGTTGAGCTTCAACAGGTAGATTCCTCCATTAATTCTCTCCAAACTTATTCATACAATGTATCTATCATTACTCTGATACTCTTAGTATCATTGGTTTTTAACTAAAAGTGAGTGTTTCTCATGAATTTTCGAATCCCTTTTCATTCTTTTCTTTCTGGTTTTTTGCAAATCGACTAAGCTATAGTTCATATAAAATTTTTTGCTAGGCTACCATTGGAATCGTCTTGAAGAGACAAAGCGAATGACACCAGTCTGAGCTTCTAATTTTACAATTTGTGGATCCTGCAATTCGCGTGTGGCTGGAGGTTGAAGATGATGACATGTCTTCCCTTCAGCCAATGATATCACGCCACCTATTTTTTCCAAATCTATTTTTAAATAAATAATTTGGTGGTTTATTCACTAATGTACACATCATGCACAATACATCTTATACTTTGGATTAGCTTACTAACACGCTTTAACATTGATCCAACGGTCCACATTATTTTGATATTATTTTTATTTTCTGATTTTTTTGATTTAATTATTTTAAACTTCAAAAATTCATAAAAAATTCATTTCAACTTCTAAAATTGTGAAAGAATTATCAAAAATACTTTTGATATTTCTCTTTGTGATATTTTTATTTTTTCACAATTTTATTTTGTGACTTGATATTTTTATAATTTTTCACTTTATTTGAGTTGTTTTAATTATTTAAAAATATTTTTCTTGATTTTTAAATTCTGAAAAAAAATATGGAAGGATCCAATGAACTCTTGACAAATATTGGTGACCTCATTTTATTTTTATTTTTTAATTTATTATTTTTCATAAATTTTGGTTTATTTTGCTTATTTCTTTAAATCTAATGAACACTTTTTGACTCATGTTTGACTTCTGATATTTTTTTAGGATTTTAATTTGGTGTTTTAATACATGTTGTGTATTTTACCAATTATTTCCTTTTTAAATCATTTAAAAAAATTTATATATTAAATATATTTTATTATTTTTTTGATTGGTCTTGATTTGGAGACACTTGAGTGTTAGTTTGGGACAAGTTCCTCAATCTCACTGGATAGTGTGTATTGATAGGTTGAAAAACCAAATCCACCAAAATGGATGAATGATGTTGATGATATTTGAAACCCTAATTTCATATGATACATCCCCTTCCCTCTTCATGTTATCCCTTTCTTGTTTTTACTTGTACTACATGTCTTTGGAGAATGATCTACATATCTTTTCTCGAACATGTTGGTACATAGATTTCTATTGAACAACCTCAAAATAAGTGTGACTTCTACATAAGTTCACTTACGATTTCTTAACATGGCGCTAAATTTGTTCCGATTTAAAAAATGATCATTCGTGGCCCAAACTTATGTTTGCAAGCCCGGGTATGTTTAATTTGAAACCTTTGATCCAATAACTTTGAAGTTAATTGTTATGAGGCTTTGATTCTATCAATCCTCTAATGAACTTCATGAACTTTGGTCTAAGTGATTAATTTGAACATCGTTGATCATATGTGGTTGCTTTGAGCACTTGAAATGAATGATATACTTGACAAAAAGCAAATCAGACTTGTTGTTGAGAAGCTTTGATTTTATCAATCTTCTAATGACTTTTCAAATGCAAGTTTCAAGATGGTCATTCAACTAACCTCTAATTTATAATTCACTAAAAATTAACTTTAATTTATGCCTTTATTTTGTGCCTTTATTTTTATATACCATTTACTTTTACATTTACGTTCCATGCCATTTTTTTTCTTTTGTTCACTCGAGCATTTATCTTTATGTCATTTTATCTTTGCTCATTTGAGCTTTTATTTTCTTTTGGAAGATACTTAATAATCAACTTGAACATTAAAAAACTTTAAGGTTTCTTAGAATATCTGGTTATTATCCTTTGCATTATGGATTTGTGGATCTCTCAGACTTAGGACTAGAAGCCTTGATACTTGCGAACTGTGTTGCTCTGTTGTTATTTTGTCTGAAGTTCTTGGGGTTTACTCCAAGGCATTGGGTTGATTTTCTTTGTGTGCAGGTTATTCTGATTATATGCTTTGTCTATGATTAAGAATTCCTATGTATACAGCCGTTACTCTGCCCAATTTTTGTGAAGATTTAATTCAGCTTAAGCTTGGTATTTCTCAAAGGTTTAGTATCTTTTCTTGTTTGGTTTCAATCTAAAGGATGAGAATTCTAAATTGACTTCTTATGTAAAATGTTGAGTTCTTGTTTGTTAGATTGTTCTTTTCCTTAGCTTTTACCTTATGTTTTTGGATAGTCTCTTCATCTCCTCCCATCTTCTTTAATTTAAAAAATCTTCTCCCTCCTTTTCAAAACTCTTCTTGCTTTCTAACTTGAATCGCTTTCATAATAAACTTGGACTTAGGTCCATGCATTTTCGAAAATCTTTTCTTAATCAAAATTTAATCAACTTTATCATACTTTGATATCTTTCTCAAGACTAAATGCCATTCACCTCACGGAAACTATTTTTTCCTCTTTGGCTTTTTACTTTAAAAAACTGTTTCTCAAAAGATTAGACTCTTGTTGATTCTTGTAGTGATACGAGCTACTATACTTCTATGATATATAGTGAAGTGAGATATTTTCCACTTGGGTATTGAGTGCGGCTTTGTTGATTTTAAAATCCATGCCATATCCTCCACTTTGAGATGATGCAAATTCTCCTTTCTCATAATCGTGGGTAGTAAGTATGTTTTCCACTCGGATATTACGATGATGTCTCTTCTCTTAAAATTAACCAACACTCATGTGTTTTAAAACTTTTGAGGTGAACTACGAGTACCCTGATCCCATATTGCACGGTAGGTGGCACGTAGGCATTAAAGGTTCGCAAGCGCGGCGGTTGCAACAATTGTAAAACATACCTCTTTTCTCATCTCCACCATCAATTTTTTATACACCTTTTATAGCCAAAATACACATATTTTCAAAGAGTTTCCTGCCGAGTACCGTAGATGTTTAGGGTGCTAATACCTTCCCTTTTCATAACCAACCCCCTACCTAGATTCTCTCCCCCTATTTTTTGGGTTTATTCGCTCTTTTTCCATTTCCTTTGGAAGTAACAAAGCGTGGTGGAGATTCTTATTTGATTTATACGAGTTAAGTCAATCTAATGGCTTAGTCTCAAAATTTCTACCGCCACATATGTGATTTGTTCAAAGGCAAAGTTAAAGATCTCATTGATGCAAAGGTCATCTATTTCACACCAGATGGTCAGATTTGGGTTCTCATTTGACTTGGTGATGTCAATATTGCATAAAGTCTCCAGAATCAAGAAGTCCAGACGGAGTCAAGTCTCCTCAACAATGGCAATCTAGTGTCTTTTACTACATTTTCCATTTGTAATTTTATTTTTTTGTTTAAACATTGTTTTCATGTATGAGCTTGTTTGTTTTTTAATATTAACTTTAATGCAATAAGTATGTTCATTTTTGAAGTAATTCATTCGTTTACACTCATCCATTTGTTTTCACTCATGAAAGGTTTTTCTTTCATTATGATACCAAATGTACTAGTCTTTTTCTTAGACAAATATTGGAGGGAGGATGACGATAATTGAAAAACACAAAGTATCTCTGGTTATATGCCTTTGAATGAAATCTTGTTGAGGATGTACATGCATTGTTTCAATTCCTAAACACCTAAGATATAAGGGAGTGTAACCCTCGTTAACCCCCTTTGAGCCTTAAAGTAGGAGTTTCTTTTCTAGTTAGGAAAAAACCCTCATTTTAAACCCAGGGGAAGGGTAGTGTTCGATTAATCTGATTGAGAATTCAAATCTCATTGGGAGTGCACATCTAAGGATCAATCAAAATGGTTATCCTTCACCCGTCAGGAGGATAAAAATGATGATATCATAGTGGTTGTCCCTCATCAACCAAATAGCAAGGTAGTCACCACTTTTTGGCAAGTCAAAAAGACTCAAGATCACGCGACTCGTTCAAAGAAAAGAAAGAAGTGATTGAAATAAAGAAATCCCACTAAGTCAAAAGAGAATAAAAAGCTTGAAAATAGGCGGCTTAGGCAAAAGTTAGGGCATCTCGCTGGACTTCAAAATCAAAATTCAAAAGAATTTGTCCAGGAAAAAGTTAGGGAAGCGAAAAAGATTGAAAAAGCGCAAAAAGCGAAAAGGATTACCAAATAAAATCCTCAGCAAAGAACAAAGTCGTGTAATCAGACACCAAAAACACAAGGTGAGTGACTGTTGTGTTAAAAAAAATCTCAATGGTTCCTCAACAACCGAAAACTCCTTGTAATAGACGAGTGCTCGTATCAAATTAACTGAACATAGGATAGAAGAACATCATGGAGAATCAGTGGGTACAAATAAAATTTGAGCCTTAAGATATTTTTTTGGAAACCGTGAACCAAGCCACGTTACAACCCTTAAAAGTCCTAATTGAAACAGGGTTTGTTTTGAAAGCATGCCATAATGAGATAACGTTTAACTGGATCCTAAGTAGGATGCTTAAATATTTGTGTTGGTATCATATGTTTGCATTATCTTTCATGAAAAAAAGATTTTCAAATGTTGCTTTCTAGCTAGTGATTCCTTCACAACAAAGTTGTGACATCATTTCATTCAAAGTTTTTTCAAACTTCAAGATTAACATAGGCTTTGCATTAGAATTGTCATTCTCATAACAAACTTGATTCTATTTGCAAACAGTTGCTTGATAGCAAGGAAAGTTTCCATGATGGAAATCACTGAAGGGCATGATCATGTCAAAGTAAAAGGACTTGAACTTCGTGGAGTAAAAAACAATCATTTCGAGAGAATGGTCATAGCCAAGGGTATGCTGCCTGAAGATTATGTTGAGCCTAAGGAAAATGCTTTCACAGTTTGATCCCCCAAGAGGGATAGAGTTTGAAGTCTCTACTGAGCAAAAGATGTGTCGAGTGTATCCAATCTAGGGCAGTTACGTTAAGATTCAACCAACTTCTCCAAAAGGTCTGAAGAAGATGAGACAGACTATCCCAAAGACTCTATGGAGCCATGGAATGCCACTTTCAGATAATCATATAGATTTTTCCCTCAGCTTCGTTCGCCATTAATAAAATTAGAGTTTGAAGATTCAGCTGATCTAGGGCATTCAGTCGAGATTTGATCCCTAAAAGTTCAGTTAATCTGGGCAGTTATGTCGAAAATCGACAAATCTCTTCAAGAATTCATTGATCAGAAGAGAATCATTTCAGAATTTGAAGATAATGGGCCAATCATCTCAAGTTGTTATAATGGAAAGACCCTCTCAATGCAGATCCCTTCATAGATCATACGTCGGGTGTTTTGGTGTGATTTGTTTTGGCAGTAATCTTCGTTCGCTTGTGACAAGACACATATCAGTGTGAGAGAGCAAGAACCGTTGAGGTTGTTACCAGTCTGAAGTTTTTAGAGGTTTGTGTTTCTCATTAGAGGATGGAAATAATGTTTCCTCAAACAGAATATTTTTCCCTAGTGTAGTCTGCATTGTTGCTCAGCAAAAGCTTATTTGTTAAGAAGTTCCACTTAAGAGATCTCCTACCCAGTGGAGTATATCTTTTTGGGTTTCGTACAACTGTTTATCCCCAAGTGTGGTTCTCCATCTCCCCAATGAAGTTTGCACCCATTTCCCCAGTGTGGTTGGCATCCATCTCCCTGGTGTGGTTTGCATCTTTTGAAGATTCTTGTTAGAATTCTTTACCAGCGGAAGATTATGGTCTTATCTCTATGAAGTTGCTTGTTATTCCCCAATGGAACGAGTTTCTCTCTAATAAGATTATATGATGATGGATATCTTACAAGTTTGGTGTCCCCAGTGTTGTGAATACTGATGTGAGTATTAAGAACTCTTTTATCCCCAATGACAAAAGAGGTTATTTTATCTCTAGTGGAAGTTGAACTTCGATATTTCTAGTTTGGTTTCCTCTTCTTCTAAAGTAAGGATTTGTACCCCATCGAAGTATGTATCGGTTTTTATTTATGTAGTAGAATCTGCACTTGATGCTTTCTTCCTAGTGATGTTGTTTAGGAAGTCATCTTTTTCTTCCCAGTAAAGTTGTGATTGGTTGAAGGCCTTTCGAGGTTCACTTCACCAGTATAGCTCGCCCGTGTGAGGGATCTCTTAAGAAATCTCTTATTACTCGGTGATGGAAGGTGTTGTAACATCCCCAGTGGAAAGTCAGCTTAAAGGAGTTCTTTCTCGAGAAATTATCCTTTCCTCAAGAGAAGGTGTTTTCGTTCCCCAACAGATTTTTTTGTCGAGTTTATTTTGTACAAACATTTCTCATCATCCCTAGTAGAAGTTGCTTTCATCAAAATCTCTACTCAAGATTATCTTTTTCTCCCAGCGAAGTGTTTCTTATTTTCAGCAGGAAGATAATGGATGGTTCCCCTAGGAAGTTAGAGCTGGTTGAATCCCAGATGATTTTTTTTGTTGGACTACAATTTATTTTTGCAATATCCTCTCCAAAGTCCATTTTTCAGAACATCCCTCCTCAGAGTTGGTGTGTTTGAATTGTAATCTCGCATTATGGTTTATACCCAATGGTCATCAGTGCCAATGGTTATTCCTTGTTGAAGATCAGTTTCCCAAGGATGACTTCTCAGATGTTCCTGGTTTTCTCAGCAGTTCATTTTTAATACTTCTATTCTGCAGTGAACCATTTAAACATGCATCATTCCATTGCACCTATCCAAGTGCGTAGCATTTCAATTATGTGGAGCATTACGCCATTGAAAAAAATTCAAACATTCATTGAAGCATAAGCCAATTTTCGTTGCTTAATCGAAGTAATTAGTTTGTTATATTCAGAGATAAATAACCCTTGCATTCTACTACTAGGGTTATCCCATCTTGCTTCACCGATGGAGACTGTTATGATGTTTATCCCCAGTCTGGTCTTGTGGTGTTTTCTCTTTCCCCGGAAAATCGTTGGCAACCCTTGTTAGAGTACCTTCTTCAACTGGTTTCTTCCTTCGGTGTAAGTTCTCTTTCACTTAGCATTATAACATAAGTAAATGTCTATTTTTACCCTCAATAAGGTCTCCTTTGATCAGCGTTCTTTCCCCAGGAGTCTATCTTCGACTAGTCTACTTTTCATTATTGAGTTCGACTTTGATCGATGTAATACGGTGGGAGAATGGAATTGGTGTGTTTTGCATTTTACTGCAATTGTTGAGGATAGCAAGAGTCACCATCGAATTTTATTTTATCCAATAAAGGAAAGGGTGAAAAGAACAGGAAAGATCCTTTGATAATTTTCTTAAGTTCGGGGGGTAGGTTATGAAAAGGGAAGGTGTTAGCACCTTTTTCACCTGTAGTTACCTACGGGGTCTTAGTTGTTAGCTCACTTTGAAATGCTTTTGTGAAAGTGTTTATGTTTGGTGTAAGTTTGAAAATATTTTGAAAACGCCTTTGTTTTGGCAAATTTTGTAATGATTCTCGTCTCTATAAGAATGTATACAAAGTGTTTATTTTGAAAATAGTTCAAAGAGATATTTGTTTTTATAAAGATGTTTTGAAAGTGTGAGTGTGGAAATGGTTTTAGTTTGTGAGAAAGCAACTACGAGCATTCTACCTACTCATAAAGTCTTTGGTCCTTTCCTCCTCATTTAGATATTGATATCTTACCATTGATTGGTAAAAAGCCCTATCATTGGATGAGAAGGGACAGACGTGGGTCATCGTACAATCATAGAAGGAAACATTGTGAGATACCTTACCAATTTGTCATAAGGGTCTAAGATCGGTTACCAAAGTCAACATTTAAGGGTCGTCGAGGGACTACGATCTTGTATTCGAGAGTTTTTGCTAAAGTACCCCACGTTCGAGGGACATGACTATTTAAATCCGAGGCAATAAGTGTGGATTAGCCTAGAGGTGCAAGTGTGCAAAGTGTTTTTGTTTTCATGCATTTTGTATTGATTTAGGGTTGTCTATTTTTTTTATTTTAAGTCTTTCCATACAAACCCTAATTACTGGCAATAATAAAG
Organism: Vicia faba; assembly: GCA_948472305.1. Lineage (NCBI taxonomy): Eukaryota > Viridiplantae > Streptophyta > Magnoliopsida > Fabales > Fabaceae > Vicia > Vicia faba. The sequence goes on along the minus strand of OX451736.1, from coordinate 1,308,140,628 downwards.
AAAGCGATAAATTACGGAACTTAAATGTCCTATGATGTTATAACACTTTGGGAATGGGGGTATAATTTGTGAATAGGGGAAAGAAAGCAATAAAGCCCTAATTACTATTAGAAACCATTGGATATGAATTACAATAATAATACACAAAAAATGTAAAGGTGAAGAAGAAAAGAAAATGATTTTTAGGGTTTTTGATGGAGAAAAGGGTTTTAGTAATTAACCTAATTAAACTAATTAACTTAATTTACAAAAGAGATTAATTATTTAATCAAATCCTAAAATATAAGTTCATTGAAATTAAGAATAAAATAAACTTAAGTCTAAGTAAATTTGTTTAGAAAAATAATATTGAATGTTAGTATTAATCTGGAAAAAATATTTTAGAGTATAAACAAACTCTAGTTAAAAAAATAAAATAAGTGTTTAACTTATTTTTAATTTATTTAAAAAATATATTTTGTATTATTGATTAAATAGAAAATAAATAAATAAAATGAAAATAAAGAAAATATAAAAAAAATATAAAATATATTGGGCTGAGGAGTTAGAAAAGTAAAATGGGGGTTAGAAATATCAAAAGGGGCGCTAGGACCAAATGTGCTTTTTGTATGAATTAGAAAACAATAAAACAATGATGAATGGGTCTATGTCAAAGAATTAGTCAGGGAGGTGGAAAAAAAAATAATATTTCAGGCCCAAACAGAGGTCCAACGCTTGTTTTGATTAGGTGTAGCTAGCCTTTTGGAGGTGCATCATGTATTTGCTTTGTGGAGTGTTTGATTTAATTTCCTGGAAGGTGGATGGTATGGATGATGGATGCATGGTGCGTGTCTTAGGCTTGCCTGCATACAATCTCATAGAAACAAATATGAAATAAATAAAAGGGTATCACTGGGGCGCGAACCCAGGTCCCTACACACTAATGCCTTACGCGCGCTTCCTCTGCCACCGGGGTGGCTATTTCATCCGGTCATAATACATGTTGCACTAAATTTAAAATAAACTCAGTCCTAGATACAAACTTCATCTTCTTCCTTGCGCCAGAAGCCACTGACAAGATTTTTTAATTTATGTTCTTGCTCATCTCTCAACCATTTTTCAATACGAATTCAAACATATAAATTTCATGAACTATAAATCAAAGATGAATGAGAATTTTACTGGTACCAAATAAAAACCTAATTTTTTCAGAAAGTTCACCTTCAAAATTCGCATCACTCAGGCAACATAAATGAAATCTAAGGACATGGTTAGCTTCAGGGATATGATATCTACATTTTTTATTCACAAAGTAACCATTAATGATGCTTTTAGAGAAAGTTCAAAGTTGAGAAAACTTAACTCAAAATTGTAAATCGTGTATGGAGTTTAAGCAACCCTAGAAGTGTGGTGATAATCTAGATAGCTTCACTGGACTCCTAGGAAGCTAATGCAACTCTTGCTTTATGCTGAAAGTGGTTGAATCATGCTGGAGAAGTCAATGTGCATAGCTCTATTTTTGAGTTTGGAAGATGAGGAAGTTGATGTTACAATTGTGAAACAGGGATGGGGATGAGTTATATTTGATGTATGGAATATTTGAGAATAATTTAGAGGGAAAACGCACGAGTGGATTGTGAGATTGAAGTTTTTTGCCAGAAATGATAAGTTATGAAGGTTTGGATGTAGCTCTGAGTTTAAGGGAGTTTCAGGGTGTTTTAAGGATTGTGAATTTGTGTGTTAGGTTGTAAATGACCTCTCTATTTATAGGAAAGAGTTTTGACATCTTGAAGTAACCAGAATTTTGAGATAACATGTTATGGATTGGTTGAAAATGAGAAATCAAGTTGAATGGATTTTCATAGTTCCAAGGTTCAAGTACAACCATGGTCTGAGTTTTTTGGGTGAAGGTAGGTTACTTCTTCACTTTACAATGGAGTGTGATTAGAAGAAACAAGTGAGAGGCTCAATGCATTTACTTATGCATAAAGCTTGCTTTACAAGAATGGAAATGGTAACTTTGTGCCAAAAATGGAAAATTATCTTGGACAATGGCTCATACACTTGGATAGTAGTTCAACCAATTGTGTAAACATTTAATTATGGAGTGATTTGAAACTTAGAAGGTCTGAAAAGCAAGATTATGTAGCATAGCTATGGGATTAGGTTATGTGTTCTTCATGAAAATGCCTTGTAATTCCAGTTTATCATGCCAACTTCTTCTCTTCGATTCTCCTAGCTCCAAAATGATCTCTTCAAGTTCTTTGACATTTTGTAAAGATTTAAACATTGTATACAACCTTCATGTTGAGTAATTTAGCTAAATCCAATTGGAACTATGTGAAAATGACCAAGAAGTTGGGACAAAAATCTGCCTAAACTAGGTCAAAATTTCACTAAGTGTTTAAGAAAAAGTGCATGACTTCATGGGCTTATAACTCAAAATCTAAGCATTTTTTTATATGAGCCCTCTAATAAAAAGTTTTAGATATCACCAATATCTTCAACTCTCATGTTGAAAGATTCCTTTGAATAGTCTTGCATCTTGGTGAAATTTTGGCATGAAGTAGTGAAATTATCATGTACAAAAACACTTGGAAAAATTTCTAAGTCTTGAAAAGTTTGAATTTTTAAATTAACTTTTGACTTTCTTGATGATCAAGCTTCATATTTTTTGACTGTCTTGATGAATTGTGATCTTTGAAACTCAAATTTGACCAAAAAGTCAAAGTTTGACTTTTGGTGTATCAGTTGACTTTTCAGTAGTTGGCCAAACATCATCCATCAATTGACTGATCTTGAGGGATGAATTAAATCATGCAATTAGGTCAAAATGATTTAATTGAATCCTTCAACTCATGTTTCAAAACAAAAAGTCATGTATTAGGTCAAAAGTCAAAAATCAGTAATTCTCAGTCAAAACCCTAATTTTGACCATTTTGCCCTTTTGATGAATTGAAAACTTTTCATGAGGAATTGTGATCTAAACTTGATCAATTGATGCACACGACTTAAAAATATTGATATTGGTCCAAAATCTTGAAGTTTGACTGTAAGTTGACCACAAATGATTTTTTACCCAATATAGTTAATTTTCAGTCATCTGGTCAATTGACAGAGCAAAATTGTGATTCAAGACTTGAAACTTGACATGAGTATTCTTGGAGGTCTATAATGATCCACGAAAGTCATTTGAGGCATTATCAGTCCAGTTGTCCTTGTGAAAATCAAAACCCTAATTTGAGGCAGTAGTGTTTAGGAGGTGGTTTGACCTAGTCAATACTTGTGCAAGCTTGAGCCAATGAAGATCTTGTGAGAAATAACTTGAGGAAAGAGAGGGAAATTTTAGGGTACAACAATCGGCATTCCTTCTTAGAGCCCCATTATATTTAGTCTTTCTTCAATGTCCAGTTGGTCTACTGGCACCCTTCAGTTGGGCAGCTGCGTCCTTCCTTGTTAGAGCTCCATAGTATTTGGTGTCTCTTCAAAGTCAAGTTGGTCTATTGGAAACTTTTGGTTGGGCAGGTGCATCCTTATTTATTAGATCTCCTAAGTATTTTATGTCTCTTCAAAGTCCATTTGGTCTACTGGAGATCTTTTTTTTGGGCATATGCGTCCTTCCTTTTTAGAGCCCCATAGTATTTGGTGTCTCTTCATAGTCCAGTTATTCAATTGGCAGCTTTTGGTTGGGAAGAACATCCTTCCTTATTAGAGTCCCATAGTATTTAGTGTCTCTTCAAAGTCTAGTAGGTCTGCTGGCAGCCTTTGGTTGGGCATGTGGGTCCTTCCTTGTTAGAGCCTCATAGTATTTTGTGTCTCTTCAAAGTCCAGTTGGTCTACTAGCAGCCTTCAGTTGGGAAGGTGTATCCTTCCTTGTTAGAGCGTTATAGTATTTGGTGTCTCTTCAAAATTCAGTTGGTCTACTGGAAGCCTTTAGTTGGGCATGTGCGTCCTTCCTTTTTAGAGACCCATAGAATTTGGTGTCTCTTCAATGTCCAGTTGGTCTACTGGCAGCCTTTGGTTTGGTAGGTGAAACAACCCTCTAAATAATCATCAGTATAAAATCAATGAAGTCACCATCAAACGTTTTTTATACCACGGGGAGGGAAAGCTAAACATCGACTAAACCTGAGAAGGGGGAAATCAAGGTCAAACGACCAAGAGATACGGGTAAGGGAGTCTGTTACCCGAGAGGAAGGTATTAGCACCTCACACGCCCGTAGTACTCTACAGTATCCACTCTTGTTATTATAATCTAATAGATGTGGTAAAATCTAATGCTTAAGAACTAAAATAAAATTCAAAGAGGGAATGCATGCAAAATAAAAGATAAAATAATGTAGGGAAAATAATGTTGTGCTCGCTTGGGCTTTACCCCAATGCATACGTATCTTTTTTGAGGAATCAGAATTACCGTAGTTCAGCTCAAATATTTTGGTTGGTTTTTGTTTTTTAATTAAAAAGACAAAACATCAAGCAAGATGGAATAACATCAAACAAAATGGCAAAACATCATACAAGACAACAAAACATCAAACAAGATGGCAAAACATCAGACAAGATGGAAAAACATCATACAAGATAGCAAAACATCAAACAAGATGGAAAAACATCAAACAAGATGAAAAAACATCAGACAAGACGAGAAAACATCAGACAAGACGACAAAACATCAGATAAGATGGCAAAACGTCAGATAAAACGAAAAAAATGTCAAACAAGATGGGAAACATCAATAATGACAAAAACCCACACCTAACAGTGATATTGACATCAAAGTAAGATAACGATCATAAGCTATGGCAAAACATTGACACAAAGATGACAAATCATTGTGGCAAAGATAGTAAAATATCACGGAAAATATGGCAACACATCATGGTAAAGATGATAAGACAATGTAGCATGGATGGAAAAACATCACGACATGGATGGAAAAACATCACAACATGGACGAAGAAACATCACAACATGGATAACAAACATGAATGGCAAAATATCACAACATAGATGACAAACATCACAACATAGATGATAAAACATCACAATTAGATGATAAAACATCACACCTGACAATGATATTGAAAATCAAGGTAGGATAACAAACATAAGCAATGATGAAACATCGACACAAGGATAGTAAAATATCATGGTAAGGAATGACAAAACATTATAATTTAGATGATAAAACATCACACCTAACAATTATATTGAAAATTAATGTAGGATAACAAACATAAGTGATTGAGAAACATCTACACAAAGATAGAAAAATATCATGGTCAATGCGGTAAGATGGAAATTTAACAAGGTTTAAAATAAAGCCAAAAGGCGCACAAACATTTAAGATTGGTTTGTATTTTTTACCTTGAAGAAGGATTTAAGTTCATTAGAAATGTTTTATGATTTTCCAATAAAAGAAAATTTTTTGTTTTAAGATGCAATATGCAAAAAAGAGAAAAACAACTAAGGGAAACTATCCTAATCTCTAGCCCTAATGTAATCATACAATAGTGGACCTAAGGTTTTGATTAACGAAAGGGAAACATCTACCTAATGTTATCATACATGGATGAACATCCTAGGGTATACTTAAATCAATCTTAACCATGAAAGAGTTGAGAATCCTATAGGGAGCATGGCATAGAAAGCGAGTAACCTCTCAAACAATCAAGTAAATGCTTTGGCAAAAGCGTACTCACACACATGGCATGGGTAGTGACCACTAACTCATGTAAAATTCCTAACCAAGATATCGAAGATCGAGGTAGGAAATGAAAGACACTATGTTGTGGAAAAAGTGGGAAGCTCTTGCCAGAGGAAATATATCAACTGAGTATGAAAAAGCTTAATTGTAAGATATTAAAACTATACCATGGAACTAGAAGTCCAGGAAAATAGACTAATATGGTATGCATAATAACAGAGCGCCAACATTGACCAATGCGAGCTCAAGACAAAGTGTGGGGGAAGGAACTAATCCCTTTTCCACTAGACCGACTCTATATATATGATCTTGGGAACGTGTTCGGAGCTTGGAACTTTCAAAAAGTGAGCATAGGAACGAAACAGACGAAAACTGGTGGGGGTTGATTACTAACCCTTTCCATATGCCTCTCCTTTTCATTGGGAAGACTTAGGGATGGTTGCCATAAAAGTACCTAAAACCATCATCCCGTTATATAAGCACAAATGTAAACACATCTACAAAATACCTACTTCAAAGGTAGGGTTTTAAACAAACACCAGTAGCAAGCAAATGCACATAGTACGGAATTGCCTTAACCAAGTTCTTTAAATAAATCAGAGGGATTCCTAACATGATCAACAACAAAGATCCCCGTCACACATCTCTATTCCTACTCATGGCAAGGAAAGCGATAAAGCCTACTTGACATGATCTCTAGAAAGAAATAAGATACAGGAAGAAATTATAAGGGAGATGTACCAAACGAATAACAATCCGTAAATGCTAAGCGATAACAAAGAAACCCAGAAAACTTCATGAGCCGCTAACATCAACAAAGAAAGTACCACCAACATAGACGTCAAAGCATCAACAAATCAAGGTCGGAATGCATATCAGACACATCTAAATATAAAAAGTACACCTGCACGAAACACATTTCATACAATATACGCAAGTAACAATCACACAGTGGAATGTGTCATAGACACATTCGTGTGATGCCAGAGTACCTGCACGAAAACAAGATTTATGCAAAAATGATATCATCTGCGCATCATACATCAATTTCAACTAAATGATCGTATAAAGTTCCTTTAAACCAATGATCATGTGCTAATTAAAGGTTGAGGGCCTAACAATGTACCTTGCAAAGCATTCACAAAAGGAGTTAGAATTAAAAAGGCAATATGTGAAAACATGTATTAAAACAAAGCAAGAATTGTTGTTTCTGTCTAGGTAACCGGTTACCATAACTGGGTGACCAGTTATGGTGACCGGTTACCACAAGTTGAAAATTGGCTACTGACTTGGGGTAACCAGTTACCATAACTGGGCAACTAGTTACCAAAACTCTTAAGATTTTGGCAATTTGCTTCTGACTTGGGGTAACCAGTTACCATAATTGGGTGACCAGTTACCTCGTGACAGTGTTCAAAATTTTTGTGAGCGAAATGAATGGTAACCGGTTACCATATATGGGTAATCGATTACTCTCGTGTCAGAGGCAGTTTTAACAGATTTTTGAGTATTTTCAATGGTTTAGGCAATTGATCAAACACATGATTTTTTCATATTACACACATGATTTTGCATAATTCAAAGTCCAGATTCACACTATACATGATAAATTAAGGATCAACAATTAAGCATCATGCAACACCATTAATTTATTTCAATAATTAAGCACTTTCATGTAAATCTACTTAATTCAATAAGCACTTAATGCAACTATCCAATTCCGGATTTATGCATAATCATCAAATTAATTCACAATTCTAGGCTGAGATCTACATTCTCAATTCAAAATTTAACTTAGATTCAATTCATGTTTGATCCAAAAGTGCTTATCAAATAATCACTTATTTCAAGAAGTGCTTAATTCAAGGAAACTCACTGATAGAAGTGAAGAAGAAGCTTATGTATAGAGATTGCAATGAACGAATCAACAATCAAAGAAGAATTGCTCTTGATATTGACTTTTGGATCTTGATGCAATTGTTGTTGTGTTCTTGATGAAAAAGTTATAGAACTTTGATTTGATCCTTGAGAGAATTTGAGAGAAAAGTTTAGAGTGTTTGTAAGGTTTTTTGAAATTATGAGAGCCCTCCTTAACAAAAATCAAATTCGAGATTATATGGTGTAAGCAAATTGGGCCTTGGATGTGCAATTGGATTGGGCCTTGACTTGAAAGTGCGAGCCCGTCACGATCGTAAAGTGCCACGTCATCATCTATACGGAACATTCAAAAGTTCCAATATGAAATATGAAGAAAATCAAATTTTTGACGCATTTCCGAAAGAATGGGCTCAATCCGATAAACGACGAGGAAGTTATGAATTTTTGAAGTTTCGCTGACTGTGTGTCAAGCAAAAATAACTTCCTGTGCAAAATTTTATTGCGTCACTTGCGAAGAAGATAAAAAATGAGAACCTTCGGGTCACCTTTTGCTTTTCGCATTTGAAGATAAATTTTAGAAGACAAAATTTGTGAACCGACGCCACTAGACCCAACTTAATACAATAAAAATTGAGTGAGATATGAACTTTACCGTATCAAACATTAATACAAATGAATTCAGGTTCAACACCAATATGTCTTCAGAAACTCAAAATTCATGGGTCCTTCCTTCATGAGTCAGCTTTTAGCCTCCAAAGACGACATAAAAATGACATCAAGACGGAATTTTGGCAATCAGAACCGTGCATATACGGCATTCTATCAGAGAATTACGAATTTTTAGTGCACCCGAAATAACAGTTCAACCCAGTTTTCCTTTGTATTTTTCATTGTATAACCTCCAAAAGAATGGCGTATTCGGAGATCTTCCTTTGAGATTTAGCTTTTGGTCCAAACACAAAAGTTGAAGAGAACGTCGAGACGGTTTCAGAACCTCAAGAGTTAATCAAAAACACCATTCTAAACGGGATATATGAATTTCCAAACTCAGATCAGCTGAAAAACTATCTCTTATTCGCACTACTCAGAATTCACCGAAAATACCCAAATTCTTTGCATCTCGACATGCGTTGAACAAATACATGAGTTTTATTATGTTGACAAAAATACCTTGAGCACGGATCGAATGATATGCGTGTATGTGCATGTTAAAAAAGTATAAGCCGATTAGAGATAGAAAATGAATAGGGCAAATTTTGGGGTACAACAGCTGCTCCTATTCAATCATCTTAAACCTGATACGTGAGAACATGCGACAACTTTCAAACGTTCAAGGTGGAAGAGGATTGAATACTTAAAAGAACCCGAAAATTTGCACTTTGAGTAAAACAGAAGCGCAGAAGCACTGGTAATTGTATTTTTTAAGGATGACACCAAGTGAACTAGATGAAAGAGGAAAAGATTAGCGAATACTGATTCTTACCAAAACGACAGATAACAACTGGACTTAAACGTGTGTCACACAACCAAAACACACACAACAAATAATGAGATTAAAACTCAAGCCAAAAGAAGCTAGACAATACTAGATTCCAAAGAGTGCATCAGGAAAAAACCATATTGCAGAAAATGAGATGCAACTCAAATCAGGGAGACTAGATAAAACCAGGTTCCAAAGAATGTTCCAAAATACAATGGTGAGATAAAACTCGCCCCATGAAGACTAGTCAACACTAGATTTCCCAAGAATATGCCAGGTAAAACTGAACACATATCGCAAGAATGAGATGAAACTTAACAATGAGATAAAACTCAACCCTAAGGCTATATAACACAAGATTTCAAAGACATGAATAAAATCATATCACAACAGGTATAACGAAAATAAACTGGTCTCGACCATCAAGGACAGATGACACTGAACTTCCCAGAAACACTCTAAAGAAACACTAGGGTTCAAGTAGAGGTGGTCGAGATAAAACTAGGCCTCGAAGAATGTGCTAGGTAAAAAAATGGTGAGTAAACAAAATTATGAGATAAAGACTCAAACCAAGAGTAACTATATAAAACTAGTCTCGAGAAACATACCAAGTAGAAATTGGTTTTTAACAGCGAGCCAAGATGAGACTAGACTCAAAAAGTAAGCCAAGTAGAAACTTTACTTACACCAAGAGAGCTAGTGTATGCTAGACTCTAGAAGGATGCAACAGGTAAAATTGGAGAACAAATTGCAAAAATGAGCTAAAACCCAACTCAAGCAGGCTAGATAAAACTAGACTTTAGAAGAATGTTCCAGGACGAAAACTGAAACACCAATTGAAATAATGAGATAAAACTCAACCCAAGAAAACTACATGAGACTAGATTCTAGAAAAAATGCGCCAGGACAAAATTGGACCGCATATCATAATATTGAGATGAAACTCAACCCAAGAAAACTAGACGATACTAGATTCCAAAAAGAATGTGCCAGGAAAAAACTGGAACACGACTCACAGTAGTGAGATAAAACTTAACCAAAGAAAACTAGATAAAACTAGATCTTGAAGATTATGTTAGGACAAAACTGAAACACAAATTCTGATAAATGAGATAAACCTCAAACCCAAGGAGGATAGTCAAAGATAAACTCTGGAAATAATGTGTCAAGATAAAACTAGATCACGAAAGGGGGCGAGATAAAACTCAGACCGAAGAAAAATGGAAAAACTAAACTCTAAAAAAGTACACGGGGCAAGGTGGCTAAAGTGCATGATTCTAGGAACACCTGCTAGTCTCAAACCAAGAGAAGACAGTCCGATAGAAATGAAAGAATCCAAGGAGTAAGAAACATAAATGAGACAACACTTGACTCGACAATACTAGAAGATCAAAACTTTCTAGAAATGAGTACCAGGACAAAAACTGGATTTCACGCACGGGTAACGCGGCAAAACTCGACCCATAACAAAGTGGTGAGAGTGCATGTTTCTCAGAAAACTCATTGGTCTCAAACTAAGGGTAGATAGTAAGAGGGAATTGAAAGAGCCCAAGAGTTATAAAATAGACGTCTCAACCAAGGATAGACAGTAAGAAGAAATTGAAATAACCCAAGTTGTAAAGGAGACTGGTTTCAACCCAAGATAGACAGTATGAAGGAACTAAAAGAATCCCAGGAGTAAGAAATATAAACAAGATAAAACCTGACTCATGAACACTAGTTAGAACAAAACAAACTAGACATGAGTACCAGGGCAAAAAAATGGATTTCATGCACAGGCGACGAGATTAAAACTCGACCCAAAGCAAAGTGATGAGAGCACATATTTCTCGGAGCACTTGTTAGTCTCAAACTAAAGGGTAGGTAGCAAGACGGAACTGAAAGAACCCAAAAGTTATAAAAGAGATGTCTCAACCAAGGAGAGACAATAAGAAGAAACTGAAAGAACCTAAGGTGTAAAGGAGACTAGTTTCAATCCAAGATAGACAGTATGAAGGAACTGGAGGAATCCCAGGAGTAAGAAATAAAATGAGGTAATACTCAATTCATAAAGACTAGTTAGAACAAAACAAACTAGATGAGTAACAAACGATAATTGGAGTTCATGCGCGGGAGACGAGACGAAACTCGCCCCAAAGCAAGTTGATTGGAGCGTACTTCTAAAACACCTGCGGATCTTACCCAAAGGTAGATAGAAAAAGGAAATTGAAAGAACCCAAGGTGTCAGAGGGGTAAAGAACGAGTAAAGACTCAGCTTAAGAAGTTTAGACAACACCAATCCCAAGATGAAACTTAAGAGACAAGTGGAGGACTCAAATCAGGAAGAATAGTAGTGAAAACTAGTTATGAGTACCAAGACAAAATATGGATACCACATATAGGTATCGAGATAGAAACTCGACCTAAGAATAACTAGATAAAACTTGGCTGAAAGTGAATGTTAGGACGAAACTGGTATTCAAAAGGTGCGTCAATAGACATTAAAATAAACCAACAAGGGTAGTAAAGACTAAACCCGAGAAAACTGAGCCAGGGGAATCTGGGCTACAAACAACAATAATGAGTAGACACTCAATCACCCAAATAATTAACATCAATAGGATATTTTGATAGATGAGAACTGCGATACTGAGGATAGAAACCTCGTTGGGGATACATTCTGAAGTTTAGTAAATTCACTAGGGAAAATAGGAGCAATAATGACTTATGTTTCAATGCATGTTTGAATTATATTTTTTTTAGTAATGTTCTGCACGAGAACGAAAACAATACAGTTCGAGGATACAATGCGATGATGCATGATTAAATGTTTCACTGGGGAATGGCCAATCAAGAATCCAACAACCAATAGGTCAAAACCTGACAGGACTTGCAAAATTAAATTGCAAAAATCTGTCGGAGGAAAGAAACCCTTGAAGAGATGAAACTCTGTGGGGAATAACAAATCGAGTAACTGGCAGAAACAGGCTACAAACACTGAGAGGAGTTGCAAAAATAAATTGCAAACTCTGCTGGAGAAGATTGGGTCGAAATTGTAATATACGAAAAGAGGTGCCAATGAAGATTGGACGTTGCCAGAGAAGATCAGGGCAAGACTATAACATCTAAAGGAGAATGCCAAATAGAGATTAGTTGTTGGTGGAGAAGATCAGGGAAAGAATGTAACTTCTGAAGGAGAATGCCAAATAGAGATTGGTTGTTACTGGAGGAGATCAGGGTGAAACTGTAACCTCTGGAAAAGACAGCGTACATCCGCGTTGGGGATGATACCAAGATAATGGGCAAGATATGAGAAATGACACTCTCTCTAAGTAATCAGACAAACTCTAACGAGGCCAACCTTTCTATGGATGAGATGTTCTTTGATAAGAAAACTCGATCAAAAATATTATTGTTGGGAATACAAAAATCCTCGAACATAAAATATAGTCAGAACCCCACTGACTGAAACTGACGATACTCTTCAAGAATGACCAACCTATTGGGGAAACTTCTGTCGGAAAATCCTTTACCGATTGTTGAAGATTAATAAAATTTCAATTAATCGACCAGAACCAATTTTATTAGGGATAAGGATGCCCCAAGAAACAAATCAACTGCGAAATGAGAGATCTGGACAAGGAATCTTTGATCGGTAACTCCGCTAGGGAATTGAAACTTCTACAGACTTTGAATTCTCATCTAAGCAACTCTGATGTGGGCATGAGACATCTTAAAACTTGAAGTCTCAGAACGAAGCCTTTCTCTTGAAAAAGATTCCTGCTGGGAAACAAAACTCTGTTGAGGAGTCAAATCTCCACTGAGGATACAAAACTCGGTCAGGGAGTATTTTACTGGGGATTCAAGAATCTTAGGTATGCAGCCATAAAATAGACCATGAAGATAGTCAAATAGTATCAACTCTATTGGGGATATGGCAATCTCAGCCAGCATTAACCCTACTGAGGATGATAAAAGATTATTTTAATAAAGAACTGCCCCAAGTCACAACTCAGATGGGAAAATGAGAATTTCTAAATGCAAACTTCAATGATAATTCAAATCGGAAGGTAAACTCCGTTGGGAATAGTCTTTATTAAGAAACGAGATAATGCTCATAAAGACTTGGTTGGGGAATGAAGGTATCCAAAAACCTTATCTGCCTCAAGAATCCCTCACATGACAATGCTGGGGAGAAACAACTCTGCGGGGAATTCCCTATTCCAGAGTTCAAAGGTTAGAGGTAAGACTCTTGCATTGGTGCTAACAAGCTACAACTTACAGAGTGAATGATAATTCCTAGAGAGGACTTCATGGGATCCGTACCATCATTGATATGCTGCCCCAGAGTAGCGGAACTTTGAGAGATTGATCCTCAACTTGACTGCCCCAGATTGGAGAAACTTTGATTGGGGAAACATCTTGCACAATTCTCAAAGGAATTCTTAGGCACCATGACTTTTTATACTAACACTTCTCATGAAATAGTTGGCCTTGTATTCAATGGAGTGACCAAATCTTTCTTCTTTGACAAAATTAAGCTTTTCACTGATGTTCATTGTGTAAGCTCTTGTGATGTCAAGCAATTATTTTGCATGCAGAAGAATGTTTATTATGAGAATGGAAATTCTAATGCAACATCTATGTAAGCCTTGAAGTTGAAAACTTTGAATGAAAAAGATGCCACAACTCTGTTATGAATGAATCACTAGCTAGAGTGCAACATTTGAAAAGCTTTTTGAAATAAACACGATGCATACATAAGATACCAACATGGATACGTAACACATCTTTTGGATTCAGGAAATTATATCATGTTGTAGTATGCCTTCGAGTTAAGCCCATGTTTCAGTTAGGACTTTTAAGGGTTGTAATGTAGCTTGGTTCATGGTTTTAGAAAAAACAGATTTTAAGGCTCAAGTTATTTGGTGCCCACCCCCTTCGTGATGTTCTCCAGTCCTAAGTTCAACCAACTCGACACGAGAATTTATCTCTTAAAAGGAATGTTGATGTGGTTGAGGAAACAAAACATATTTACTATACACATGGCAGTCACCCACTTTCTCATCCTTCTGGTGTATTTGGTCTGACCACACGATCTTGTTCTTACACATGCAATTTTACTACATTAATTTCCCATTTTCAATACTTCAATACTTCCATTTTTTCCTAAGTCGCGATTTTCTTCATTTTGTTTTATTATAATTATATTTTAATTTTTTTACTTAGCGGCTTTTTTTTCTTCCCTTTCATTTGTTTCTTTAACTTTCGAACAAGTCGTGCGATCCAATTATCTTCAATTTATCGGAAGTGATTGTGCATTCCTTAGTTCCTTGATTGATGGGGAATAATAAATATCATGCCACCATTTGTTGATTGCCTCATATTTCAGTTGATGAGAGATAGCCATTATCGTATCGTCATCAACCAACCTTTTGATGTGTAGAGAACAACCATTTGCAGTTCGGACTTGCTATTTGGCCTTTCCTTAACCTTTTGAAGGATAACCATTATTATATCCTCGGATGCGCACCTGATGAGTTTTGAACGCTTGATTAAATTAGTTGAACACTACCCTACCCCAGGTTAAAAATAAGGTTTTTTCCTGAATAGAAAAAAGAAACTCCTACTTCGAAGGCTCAGAAGGGTTAACGAGGGTTTCACTCCCTTATATCTCCGGTGTTTAGGGATTTGAAACAATTCTTGTACATCATCAAGAGGTTTCTACTCAAAAGCATATAATCAGAGACTTTTCATTTAACTATCATCATCCTCCCTCCAATATTTACCTAGGCGAAAGAGTTGGTACAATTGGTTTCAAAATGCTATAAAATCATTTAAAGAGTAAAAGCGAATGAATTAAGTGAAACGAAAGGATTACTTCAAGTCAAACATACTCTGCATTAAGATTAACATTAAAAAATAAACAAGTTCTTCATGCAGACAATTTTTAAGAAAACAAGCAAGATACATATGAAAATGCAGTAAAGAAACATAAATATGCCATTATAGAGGAGACTTGACTCTGTATGGACTTGTTGATCTTGATGATGCATTGTAATCTTGATGCTCATTTTGGCACATGATTTCCATTATCTGGTGTGAATAGAATACCCTTTGAATTGATCCAAGCTTGTACCTTGTCTCTGGATGACATACAATCTTTAATTAAATGGCCAGGTGCCCCAGAATGGTAGTCACATCTGTTGAGGATATAAGATTCCTCAGGCAACGATAGAGAATAGACGTCACAAATATTATGAAATACTTTAGAAAAGGTAACCAGATGTTGAAGAACAACTGTGCGAATTATATGATAGATATATGTAACTCAAGGCATAACCGACTGTTATACTCATTTGCGTTTTTTGTTTGAAAATGTTGCGGTAAGAAAGAGTCGCGACCGACTTTTATTTCATCCAATAAAGGAAAAGGAAAAAGAAAAGAAAAAAACCTTTTTCGAGATGTTTATGAGTATGGGGGGTAGATTATCGAAAGGGAGGGTGTTAGCACCCTTTCTATCGGTGGTTTTCCACAGGCTCTTAGGTAATTGCTCATTTTGAAATTGCTTGTGTGTGTTTTGAAAAGTTTTTGTTTTACTTCGTGATAACCCTTATATATGTCCTCAAGAGTGTGACGAAGTTGTTTTGAAAACTGTTTTTGAAAAGTGTTGGTGTGAAAAGTTTTTGTTTTGAGCAAGTACTTTAAGAGTTTTCTACCTACTCGAAAAAAATTTGTTCATTTTCATTTCTTTTAGACAGCGCTATCCTACTAATAAGGAGTAGGTATCTCCATCGTTGGAATTTTAAAGGGACGTTCGAAGGGACGAAATGGTCTCTGAAGGCAACAAGTAAGGATACATTAGCATTTCGAAGGGACTATCGTCATAAGATCAATTCGTAGGCAACTCGAGGACAAGTAGGGACTATGATCTTTATGATGATTTTGAATCGCAGGTCATTGCTAAGTTATCCCTATGTTCGAGGGACACGGACATTATTTCTGAGGCAACCAAATGGGGAAAACCCTAGGAGTGAGTACGTGCAAGTGTGTTTTTTTCCAGTTAATTATCTTTTCACAATTAAGGTTATCTACCGTTTTAAATTGATTTATCTTGCCATCCAATCCTATTATCCATACTTCTAGGCAGTTTATAATCGCGGAAAGTAAAGTGCGAGAAATTAAAACCCTAGCTATTACAAGGCTTTGGGGAGGGGGTTACATAACCAAAAAACCGGGAAAATGATAAATGTGAAATAGTAAACCTAATAAACTATTACAAACTTGGAACAATTACAATAATTAACCGAAAAAGTCGCGCGCGACAAAATTTGATAAGGGGAATTAATGTCAAGTTTAGAAAAAATTAATTTGCGAATAAAGAAAAGATTTTTTTTTTATTTTTCTATGAAAAATAATTAACTTTGCAAAATTAACTTAATTTCTATTAAATTCTAATTATGGGAAAAAAAGATTTAAGTTAACCTAATTTCTATTGAATTTTAATTACAAAAAATATTGAAGTTAACCTAATTAAACTAATTAATGCAAATAAATATTTTTACGAAAAAGAATTAAATCTAATTTTTTAATGATTTTCTGATTTTTATGATTTAATAAAAAAATGACATTTTTGTGAAAATAAATAAAATAATCAATTAAAAAAACAAATAAAAAAGAATAGAAAGAAAAGGAAATGGGCCTGATGCAGTTAGCATTCCAGGGGGGTGCATTGCCAAGTTTGTAATGGGCCCAGAATGATGGCCCAGAGTTTGGCGCCTGATCTGTTGAGACCATCTTCTGAGGATTCATGGTTGACCTGCGTATGCTGGGCATTGGATCTGGCTAGGGATGAATCCAGAGGATGAGATCAGAGGGCACATGATAATCCTCTGAAAGTAAGGTGCACTGGATCTGGAATTGGAAATTCAAAAAATACAAAAGGCCTGGACCTTGGATCGAACCCAGGTCCTCCCTCTCACACGTCCACTTCCCTTGCCATATGCGCTGGTTAGTCAATCATGTATATAATAACAACAATTGAATATAATGGAAAGCAAGGACAACTGCTGAGTTGTCAAACGTGCGCCAGCAAATGAGGCCCTTGTGATTCAAATTGGCCAATCAAATAAAGAGAGATAAAGAACTATTTGAAAAGAACCAATGGTATGCTGCCTTTTTGCCACGCCATCCAGTTGAGTGACGACCGGCCAGTCTAACCACCGGAGACAGTTGTTTCCACCGTCTTTTCCAGTGAGGTCACCTGAAAAGTCAAACAAATAAAAAAACAAAAAATGCCATATGCCTTATAAAAGTCCCTTGAACTCGAACTTGGCCTCTAAAAATGCTAATTCCTCACGCATTATTGAGTTTTCGTTTGAAACCCTAGCGACGGTCAAACATGGAAAAGTGTAAACCCAGGCCCTATTGCCCCATGTAATACGTTAAAAAGCTAGCAAAGATCATTAACAACAAAAATATAAACTCGGATAAAATTGATATGGCCTATTATAAGAGTTTAAGATCCTAGATTTTACCAAGAAAATTGAGATTCGGTTGGGCAAACTCAGAGTGTTTTAGGCGTGTGTGAGGGTTGATTCGTCTTCCTGGGAGCCTCGGGAGGATAATAGAGTGCTTACTTCTGATTGAGAGTGGCTGAAACGTGAGTTTTTTATTGGACCACTTTTTGATATTTTTGCAAACTTGTTCTTGGTTTTTTGAGGCAGCCTCTCTGTGTCCTCTAGGTCTGGGATCATTGTGCTTATGTATGGTAGCATATTAGGTCAACATAAGTGGAAGGAATCTCATGCTTTGATGATAAAATATTCTCCTTTCAAATATTTGATTATTTTTCTATTTTTGGATCAAATCCACTCTTTCTCCCTCTCCACGAGTTTGCCTGGATTTGCCAGCTTATGTTGATTGTTAGTTGATGAGCAAAAGATTTGCAATAAAATCTTTCATTATTTTGATTATTTATTTGATTCAATTTGATTTTTAAATTATTAAAATCAAAATAAAATAAATAAATAAAGCCAATAACATGTGGAAGGGTGTTTGTGTCGTGGACCATGATGGAAGTGAGATGCAAGCACAAAAATTTGGGCCCATTTGCCAAAAAATACAATTTTGTGTATTGTTGACTTTTGACAATTCTCCAAAAGTGGCCAACTTTGACAAGGCACATCTCCTTCAATTTTGACCCTAAGAGGGTGTTCTTGGACTTTTTAGAAAGCTTAGGATGTCCCCCAAACAACCTTTTTGGTTTCATTTCAACTGGATCTTCCATTCTCATGTAAGAAGCTTTGACCCAAAAGGTGTTTTGTTGACTTTTTAGAATGACCTATAATGTCTGAATTTATATCTTTTCATGAGTGCATTTCTTGAACTTGAGGACTAAAGATGAGTTATAGGGAATTGAATTCTCTTAAAAATGAGCCTTGAATGAGAAATTTATGATAAAGTATGAGAAAGTTATACTTGGTCAAAGTTTGGTTGACTTTTCCCTAAGAAACCCTAATTTAGCAACTTTTTTAGTTTTGATGAATTAGGAGCCTTCCTTGGGGAATCACGATCAACCCTTGATTAAATTATGGGTATTACTTCAAAATTTTGATGTTGACCAAAATTTTTGAAGTTTTACTCTATGTGGGCCACAGTTGACTTTTGACCTAATACTGTTGATTTTCAAGCATCTGAGCAGTTGACTGGGCAAAATTCTTGTGCAAGGTATGAAACTTGGCATGAATGGTCTTGAGAACATATTAGGACTATGGAGAGCATATGAGGCTTTTTGGACTCACCCATCTTGATGAAAATGGAAACCCTAGTTGGAGGTTCATGGCTTTAGGAGAGAGTTTGTCAGGTCAACTCTTGGGCATCCTTGAGGAAGTTGAGTATCTTAATGAACATATGTTGAGTAAAATGGGAGGGAAATTTTGGGGTACAACAACTGCCCCTGTTCAATCTTCTTAAACCTGAGGATGTAGATTGGCTGGTCTTCCTTTTGTGATCTGAAGGTGGAAGATGATTGAACACTAAAGTGCCTATAAATTTGCACTCGCGTGAAGTAATGTTGATCGGTAATATCGGGAATGGGCTTACATATGCCATTTGGAAGGCGACGGAGAGTCTTCAGAGATGGGCTTAAAGATGCCATCCAAAAATGATATCAGTTGCATAAGAGATTCCTTTGCGAGAATTTCTGTACCTACCGTTGAGGAGGACTTCGCTGGGGAATGTCGACTTATGTTCTGGGAAATAAAGTCTAGGAGCTTCGATTTTCTATTACTCTAATGGGTAATTAAATCCTCGTTGAGGAGGCGAGAGTACACTGCATATCATGGTTAGGATCCAGGTTGCTCAGCGACTTACTGGGGAAATGTGAAAATCGACCGTATTTGGTCGGGTCTAGGTCTTACAGTGTTGTAAACTATTGTCTAGAGATAAAAGAGAAGGAACCTGGATAGTAGGGTTACTTAGAAATGAAAGCCTGGATAGTAGGGCTATGAGAAGGAACTTGGATTGTAGGGTTACTTCGAAATGAGAGCCTGGATAGTAGGGTTATGAGAAGGAACCTGGATAGTAGGGTTACTGCGAGATGAAATCCTGGATAGTAGGGCTTATGGGAAGGAACCTGGATAGTAGGGTTACTTCGAGATGAATACCTGGATAGTAGGGCTTATGGGAAGGAACCTGGATAGTAGGGATACTTCGAGATGAAAGCCTGGATAGTAGGTCTTATGGGAAGGAACTTGGGTCGTAGGGTTACTTCAAGATGAGAACCTGGATAGTAGGGCTATGGGAAGGAACCTGGGTCGTAGGGTTACTTCGAGATGAAAGTATGGATAGTAGGGCTACGAGAAGGAACCTGGGTCATAGGGTTACTTCGAGATGAAATCCTGGATAGTAGGGCTATGAGAAGGAACCTGAGTCGTAGGGTTACTTCGGGATGAAGATTAGTTGATCCGTTTGATCTTTGGGAACTGATTTTCCATTAGTTGTCTGCAGATATGACATGTACAACCGCTGGAATTTGTTGGTGATAATTGTCTTTCATGAAAAGATAACAGGGTTAACTATATGTGATGCATGGATGTTGTTGTGAGATGATGTTCTCAAAATAAATGAGATTATGTTTGTTATGTGTTATGTATGTGCATGCCATGATGTATGAGCATGTGATGCTATTAAGACATGTTCGAGTATGGGAAAGTAAATCCCCGACTGCTGCTGGAGAGTAAAGCATTCTTGACTGTTGTAGAGAATTGTGGTTTTTCTACTTCTGCTGGGGTTGATGAACGGAAATGATTATGCTGGAGAATTTCTCCTTTTTGTTTGTGAATATTCTGCCATGGAGAGACTCTGTTTGAGAATAGCTCTGCGGGGGAAAAACTATGTTGGAAGGTGAACTTCTGTAGCTGAAGTAATAAGCTCTGTTGGGGATCGAACTTCGGTATTCAGAGAAATAAACTCTACTTGGGGAGATAAAAAAAATCACGATCCGCCCGCGATTATGAAATTCGACTAGGGGAATATAGATGTCAGGTTTCTGGAAGACCATGGCTAGGGAGATTACTTCCTATCTGGAGAGAACTGATATCAATGCTTTGATTACCTTTCACTCTGTAGAGAGTACAAATGTTACAAGGTCGTATGTACTGATGACTGTGCTCCAAAGTTGTCTCTGCCCTGGTACCTGCTGCACAGAGTAACTGTCGAGTTTGACATTTCTGTTGTTTTTTTTGCCCCTGTTTCTTAAGTTATGAGCAATTGTCTTTTTGTTTCTTATGTAAATATTTATGAGCAGCAATCATATTCCAATGCATATGTCGAGAATAAATTATTGGATGTTCTTGCAAAACAAAACAGAAAAGGAAAAAACACATAGTTTTGTAAAAATGATTTGTATTGATTTTCGAAGTTGGCCTGTAATAGGCGTTTTTGTACAAGGAGGTTGATGCTCTAGTAAGAGAACGCCGCCGTAAAAATAGAAGCTATACAATATTGTATAAAAATAAAATAGCTATGTGCAACAATCCCATTGGGTTCCAACTCTGCTATTGCCCCTATTTCTTCGAGCGTCTCATTACTTTGCTTCTTGTCCGAAGTTGATTAGGTTGATCGATGTCGTTCGAGCTCGATAGTTGATACTAAGGTCTGGTCGCAAGATGATCCAATGGGACATAGTGATACGCTTTACATACCTAACTTTTTCCTAGACCTCCCTTTTGGGTTTTCAGTCCACCGGGATACCCTTTTTTGCCCAAGCCGCCTTTTTAGGTTTTCGGCTAGCTGGGTGTACATATTTTTTCATTTTTATCCCTTATTTTTGCCCGAACCCTTTTGGTTCGCCGGGAAGCCCTTTTTTTTGCCTTGGCCAGTCAACCTAGCGAGTCTTTTATCATGCGTAGTATCTTTTCAATATGTCTGCATTGACAGGGTGAGGGAGGTCGTCACCGTCCATGGTGGCTAGAATCATGGCTCCACCCGAGAAAATGTTTTTTACCACAAATGGACCTTCGTATGTGGGAATCCATTCTCCCATGGGATCACCTTACAGCAGTATGATGTGCTTGATTACCAAATCTCCGACTTGATACTCTTGACGCCTGACTTTTTTGTTGAAAGCCTTGATCATTCGTTTTTGATATGTCTGACCATGACAGACAACAGTAAGTCTCTTCTCATCGATCAGATTTAGTTGATCAAGTCGAGTCTGGATCCAATCGTCTTCATTAAAACCTGCATCTTTCATAATCCTTAAATAAGAAATCTGGACCTAAATGGGTAGAACTGCCTCCATGCCATATACCAGAGAGTAGGGTGTTGCCCCTATCGACATCCATGCTGAGGTACGGTACCCATGAAGAGAGAATGGTAACATCTCATGCCAGTCTTTATATGTCACTGTCATCTTCTGTATAATCTTCTTGATGTTCTTGTTAGCCGCTTCAACAACACCATTCATCTTCGGCCAGTAGGGAGAAGAGTTATGATGTTGTATCTTGAATTGCTTACAGAGCTCGGTGATCATCGTGTTATTGATATTCGTACCATTTTCAATAATGATTCTCTCTGGCACACCGTACCGACAGATCAGATTATGTCAGATGAATCCCGCCACGATGTTCTTGGTCATTGTAGCAAAAGAGGCCGCTCCAACCTACTTCGTGAAGTAATCGATGGCCACTAGGATGAAGCAATGCCCATTGGAAGCGGTAGGTTTGATTTCTCCGATCATGTCCATGCCCCACATTGCAAAGGGCCATGGAGCTGTCAAGACATTCAAAGGAACCGGAGGCACATGCACCTTATCAACATAAATTTGGCACTTATGACAAGTTCGGGAGTGTTGATACCAATCTGCTTCCATAGTGGACCAGTAGTATCCTGCCCGTAGGATCTTCTTAGCCATGGTATGTCCACTGGAATGGGTTCCGAAGGTACCTTCATGTAGATCTGTCATAAACCTCTCTACTTCGCTCTTGTCTACACAACACAATAAGGTAGAGTCATGGTTGCGCTTGTAGAGGATTCCATTACTGAGGAAGAATTTTGTTGCGAACCTTCTCAGAAACTTCTTATCATTGACAGATTCCCCTTCGGGGTACTCTTGAGTCTAGAGGTACCTTTTTACTTCATGGAACCAGGGTTTGTCTTCCACCTCTTCAGTATCAATCTCACAATAGTGTGCTGGTTCATCCAAACTTTCAATGGTGATTCAGGGAGCTTCGTTTTCCCACCTGACTTTGAACATAGAATACATGGTAGCTAGTGCGTTCGCTAACTGATTCTCCTCTCGCGGGAAATGTTCAAAGGTTACCTCTTCAAAGTGTGGGAGAAATGTCAACACATGCTCTTTGTATGGGATGAGATTCGAATGCTTCGTATCCCATTCTCCTTTGATCTGACTTATCACTAAGGATGAATCCTCGAAGACATTTAAGAACTTGATCCTGAGGTCAATAGCGGCTTTGAGACCCATGATACAGGCTTCATACTCCGCCATGTTGTTAGTGCAGTAGAAACATAGTCAAGCAGTGAAAGGAGTATGACAACCCTAAGGATATATGATTACGGAGTTAATGCCATTACCAAGTGCGTTCAAGGCTCTGTCGAAAACCATAGTCAATCAGGATCCTTCTTCAGGTCCTTCATCCGGTCCAGGTTCTTCATAGTCAGTCACCAACATAATATTCTCGTCCGGGAACTCAAAATTCATGGACTGGTAGTCATCCATGGCCTAATGGGCGAAATGATCAGCTAATACACTTCCCTTGATTGCTTTCTGGGTCGTGTATTGTATATCGTATTCAGTTAAGATCATCTGCCATCTCGCTATTCTTCCGGAGAGAGCGGGCTTCTCGAAGATGTATTTGATTAGATCCATCTTAGATATCAACAAAGTAGTGTGGGTCAACATGTACTGTCTTAGTCGGCGAGCAACCCAGCCAAGGCGCAACAACTTTTCTCGAGCGGTGAGTATCGTATCTCACAGTCGGTAAACTTTTTGCTAAGGTAGTATATTGCGTGCTCTTTTCGACCAGACTCGTAATGCTGCCCCATCACACACCCCATTGAATTTTCTAGCACTGTTATGTATAATATCAAAGGTCTTCCTTCAACCGGAGGCATCAGAATAGGTGGTTCTTGAAGTTATTCTTTGATTCTTTCAAAAGCAGTCTAGCATTCATCATTCCACTTTACCACTTGATCTTTCTTCAGAAGCTTGAAGATGGGCTCACAAGTAGAAGTTAGATGTGAAATGAACCTGGCGATATAATTTAGGCGTCCCAAGAAACCTCTAACCTCTTTATCTGTACGTGGAGCCAGAATCTCTTGTATGGCCTTTACCTTTGTGGGGTCTACCTGAATACCTTTGTCACTGACGATGAAACCCAGCAGCTTACCAGACCTTACCCCGAAGGTGCACTTGTTCGGATTCAACCTCAGCTTGTATGTCTTCAACCTGTCGAACAACTTTTGTAGATGATCAAGGTGTTCCTCTTTGATTTGAGACCTGGCTATCATGTCATCAACACAAACCTCGATCTCACGGTGAATCATATCGTGGAACAAAGCGACCATCGCTCGCAGATAGGTTACCCCAGCATTCATCAACCCAAAAGGCATCACCTTGTAACAGAAGGTGTCCCACTGTGTGAGAAGGTTGTTTTCTCCATGTCTTCAGGAGCCATCTTGATCTGGTTGTATCCAGAGAAACCATCCATGAAGGAGAATATTTTATGTTGCGCGGTGTTGTCAAACAGAACATCAATGTGGGGAAGCGGGGAGTCATCCTTGGGGCTTGCCCTGTTGAGGTCTCTGTAATCTACACACATCTATAACTTGCCGTCCTTCTTAGGTACCGAAACAACATTAGCAACCCACTGCGGATAAGAGGTGACATCTAAGAACCCTGTGTCGAACTACTTGATGACCTCTGCCTTGATCTTCTCTGACATTTCAGGGCGCATACGGCGGACCTTCTGTTTAACCGGAGGACAATCTTCTTTAGTCGGCAGGAAATGTACCACGATATCAGTGTCTAAACCAGGCATGTCTTCATATGACCAGGAAAATATCTCAACATAGTCGTGCAACATCTATATCAATCGTTGTTTGATCTTAGTCTCCAGATTTGCATCGATCTTGACTTCTTTTCTGTCCTCCTCTATGCCCAAGTTTATCGTCTCAACTGGCTCTTCATGAGGCTGTATAGCCCTCTCTTCCTGCTGTAATAAACTAGCAAGTTCTCCAGGTACTTCACAATCGTCCTCACTTTCGTCCTTGGCTTGGTTGATCGGATTTTCGAAGTCATGATTAGAAATAGCAGGATTGTTATCAATGGGATCCAGAGTGGATATGGATCTGCAGTTTGATACGTGAGTGTGTGTAAGAGCATAGCTGTATTGATAAAGTAAAGGCAAAAAAGAAAAACAGAGTGTGCAAAATTTGAATGTAAAGAAACGTCCAATGTTTTATTGATGATATATGAAATGACATAATAACCCTCACAGATAGAACCATTGTGCCTCGGGTAAGACACAAGGCCATAAGGTTTAAATTGTTTATTACAAATTCAGAACACAAGTAAGACAATTACTGCGGAATAAAATAAACTGGTATAAAATCTCTAGCCGTCTAGTTACTCGGTCCACCGTTTGTAGTCGGGTATATGCAGCTATCAATGTCATAGTCGTCCTCAATGTCTTCAATAGCATTGACCCCACAATTGTTGATGCGTAGGGGAGGTCCTCCAGCCCGAGCGCGTCGAACAACCCTTTGAGCTCCTGAAGTAAAGCCCAAACCAAACTTATCAATTTTGTGAGTAAAATCAGGGAGCTGTCCCCAGTTGGTACACCCACCTTCTTCAACTACCGCTCTGGCATCCTTGAGAGAAGCCATCTTAAGAGGGAGTTTGGTGCTGGTGGTAGTTTCGGTTGATGCCAAAATCTGGGGAACCTCTTCAAAGTTTTGACAAGGAGTCTCTATGAATTCCCCGTCCATCTCCACAAACCTGAAGGAGTTCAGGTGGCTCACCATATACTCCTCTTCGCCATGCATAGTGACTACCTTCCCCTTCACCTGATACTTCAGCATTTGGTGCAGTGCAGAAGTAACAACCCCAGCTTCATGGATCTAAGGACGACCCAACAAACAAGAGTATGACAGTCTAATGTCCATCACATAGAAGGTGGACTCAAAGGTCTGAGAGCCTACCTTGAGAGGGATGTCCACCTCCCCATGCACCATTCTTTTCGACCCATCAAAAGCCCTTACTACAATGTTACTAGGCTTTAAGGTCAAGCCTTCATAATCCAACCGATCAAGAGCCTTCTTAGGCAGAACATTCAGTGAAGACCCAGTATCCACCAGCACATGAGCCATAGTGGTTCCCCTGCATTTGATCGAGACATGCAGAGCATCATTATGCTTCCTCCCTTTCGGAGTTAAGTCGGCATCTGAAAATCCCAGCCTATTGTCAATATTCAAGCTAGCTACACAGTCTTTGAATTGATCAGCCAGGGTCTCTTGCGGCACATGCGCAGTCTTTAGGAATGCAATCAAAGCCTTCGCATGGGCCTCAGAACACAGCAATAAAGACAACATTGATATCTTCGAGGGGGTCTGCCCCAGCTACTCGACGACATTGTAGTCGCTCTTTTTAATTATTTTTAAAATTTCCTCTATCTCTTGTTTAGAGGCTTCTACAACAATCTTTCTAGGGGCCTCCGTCTGGGCAGGCTCACCTATAGCTTCTTTTCCTTGAATCCTAGATGACTCGACGGCAGGAGTAATAATTAGAGTAAGAATAGGAGTAGTACTTGAAGTACCGGTAGGAATAGCAAGTGAAATAACAACAGGCTTATTGACAGTCTTCGGGGAAATATCGGGAGAGAAACCCTTCCACTTCTGGTAATCTTACTGGTCCCGACAATGTTACTGACATCTGGATCAGCCTCTTGATTCTTCAGATCTTGTTTAACGCCATGTTATTAAACATCGACGCCATAATGCCAAGGGACAACTTTGTTTGAGGCGTACAGGACAGGACCAGGAAAGGTGATTATTATCGGACAACTCTTAGAGCGGGTGTAATCCTAACAGGTCTTCTCGAGGAGACCTTGGAAGGATTGGCGGAAATGGTTATAATAGAAACATCTTCGAACAGAACAGTTGGAATCAAAGTTTTCTCGAACAAAAATTCTCTGTTGTCCATCAGGCGTTGGACACTTGTCTTCAGCAAATAGAAACCAGAAGGTAGAGATGAACACATGTGGCAACCTTTACCAAAACCTGGAAATAAACTAGCCAGCAAAAAATTCTTCTTAACAGTCATAAGGGGAGTAGAAACTTCATCAACTGAGGTCACAAACAGATCGATATCAACGACATTAACTCCTCGGTTGTGCTTAGGCATGGGAGCAGTTATGACATTGGGTTTCTCTAGAGCATCAAACTCAATCTCCTTGGGTTCAATCAGATCTTTTATTTATTTCTTAGAGCCCAGCAGTCATTCGTATCGTGACCAGGACTCTCAGAATGGTAGGCACACCAAGCGTTTGGATTGTACTGAGGAGATGTGGTATTAGGATCCTTGGGAGCCTCTTTCAAGGTTTCTAAGTTGGATCTCAGCAGATGGGGTAGAACCTCTGTCAATGTAATGTTAATCTGGATAAACTTCCTTTGTGGTCTTTCTACCCTTTGCTGATTGTTGCATTATGGGGAAGCCGCAAGCCTAGGTATCATTACAGCACTTACCGTTGGATGGTATTCCGCTCTGCTCTGACCTCTCGGGCTATAAATGGAACTGGCCTCCTTCTTACCAGTGAAGGGATTCTTTACTGAACTCGAAGAGGTGTTTTCTGTATTTTACCGCTCCGGATCCTAGCTTCTACCCCCTCTCTAGTTAGTACCAGCTCAGTGAAACCGGTTGACGAGCTGCCAATCAAATGATTAAAGAATGGACCAGACAGCGTCCCAAGAAACATCTCAACCAACTCCCTGTCAAATAAAGGGGGTTGGACTCTCCCATCCAAGTATCTCCACTTCTGCGCTTAGTCCTTAAAGCCTTCACCTGCAACCATGGACATACTATGGAGTTGAGTACGAATAGGGGAAAGGTCAGCATTGTATTGATACTGCTTATAAAAAGCAGCAGCCAAATCCTCCCAGTTTTGGAAATTGGTTCCCTCTAGTTGGTAGAACCATTCAAGCTGAGTCCCTGACAGACTATCTTGAAAGAAGTGAACCCACAAATTTCTATCAGCAGTGTGGGGCTAGATCTTCCTTACATAGGAACAGAGATGGAGCTTTGGGCAAGACATCCCATCATACTTTGCGAAAGTTGGAGCCTTAAATTTCTGCGGGATGACCACTCTTGAAACCAATCCTAGTTCTCCAAAGTCCAACCCAGGTATTCTCTGGACTTCCATAGCGCTCAACCGATCTTCTAACTGCTTGTATATATCCTCAGTGGGAGGATATCGCTCATCATTGTAGTCTATATCATTTTCAGAAACTTCAGGACTGGGATCCTCCTCCCTTGTCTCCCTCTCTTGATTCTCCCCTTCCTTGGACGAGGAGGTCAGATCGACTGGTTGCTTTAGCGGCCCTTTGAATCTTCTGCCCATATTAAGGATACCAGCGGGCTTCTTCTTCTTCTTCTCTTTCAGGATGAGGGCCTTCAGATCCTCCTGCCCTTTTGCTAGAGTTATGAACATCTGTTGAAATTGGGCATTTTGTGCCTGAAGATCTTTGATGCTTTGTTCATAATACATTTTTGCTGAAATAAACAGCGAAGAAGATGAAAAACCTGTAATGGTACTTGTTTATGTAATGCTATGGATGGGATGCGTATGCAATGATTTCAAGGACTTTGAGAAATTTAAATTTGCGAACCAAAATGAAACAAAGATTTTATTAGTAGAATTCAAAATACAATTGCCTTTTAGGTGTTACAATTAAAAATTCAAAAAACTAAAAAATCAAGTTTCCCATGGATGCTTCCTCTTCGTGCCGAGATAGACATTAAGGCTTCTTTCCTTGTGAAGCTGCTTTGTGAGCTCTAAAACCTTCTTCTCCTGGGCATAGAACTGGTCCCTATACATATCACGCTCCTTCTTCAACTGAATCCATGACCTTTGTAGTTCCTCAAGATCGGTGGGCATATCAGGATGAATAACCGTGTAGGGAATATCCCCTTCAGTAATGAGCTCCACAATTACTGGTAAGAAGGCTATGTAGGGCATCATAAGTTTCTGAGTGCGATCTCGTACCCATTGGAGATAAGGTTCCATAGGAATGGAATTCTTCGGCCCCAGAGTCTTGGCGTCAGATCTATTTACCATGCCCTAAGCTCGTATGAACATTTGGTGATACCCTTGAACATCATCCTCATAGTTAAACATAATTCCCTGGATAAGTATCTCATGAGGACCACCCTTTCGAGCGTAACCAAATTTTCGCAGAGCTAAACAAGGATTATAAGTTATGCCTCCCCTAATGCCAAGTAGTGGGACATTAGGGAACTCCCCGCAGCGGTCAATAATATAAATATCTCCCATAAATCAGGAATACCATAGAATATCTGCGTGAGAAAGTGACATTATCCTTTGCGACCAACCCAAACCTTCTTCATTCTTCGACACTGACTTAGGGAGGTGATAAATAAACCACCTCGACAGTAATGGAAGGTAGCACATAAGAACCCCTCTTCTCTTCATGGTGCGAGTATGGAGAGCGTGTAAGATATCTCTGAGCAGGTTAGGCAAAGGGTTGCAAGAGAGGAAGATCTTGATAGCATTCACATCTATGAGTAAGTATGGATTAGGGAACAGTACTAACCCATAGATTAAAAGGGCCAAGACCTCCTCAAAAGCCTGAAAGTCCAAATCATCCCAAAACAGCTAGGCCTTATCTATTAGGAACTTGGCTAGAAAACCCTTGATTCCGCTTCTTGTTTCCCAATTGGATACCACGTCAGCCCGTTTCAGATGCAAAGCTGAGGCAATGACTTATGGCTTAGGAACCTCTTCTAAACCTGTGAAAGGCACCTGGTCTAGAATAGGTAGATTCAATAACTGAGAGAACTCTTCCATGGTAGGCACCAATTGATAGTCTAGAAAGGTGAAGTAGTGGTGCTTGGGATCAAAGAACTGAAAGAGTACACACACCATCTTTTCATCAAAGCTCAAAGTAACCAGGTTGAGAAGTCGACCATGTCTCTTAATGAACAAAGAAGTTTCATGAACCCTTGATACTAGTTCCTTGAGTTGGGGAGGTATTCTAAAAAAGCTGATTCGAATAATGTTTCTATGAGTGGAAGCCATGATCTGCAAAACAAAACAAAGATAAATTCCCTTGGTTCTTGAAATGGTCAGTGTAATGAGAATCGATGCGATGTTATGATGCATGATGTTATGTTCAAACAGAGTAAATCACACACAAGTAAAGCACACAATAGACCTTAGGTTCAAAGGCTTGCATGAGGTTAAAGGTAAGTACCCTCTTGAAGTTTAGTTGGTTCCAAACCTGTCTTTAAAGAGTAACCGGGTTTTAAGGATTCTCAATATCACTGATCATCCTTTATCAGGCGTAATTTCAGCTCATGCAATCTTTCCTTACGGCCGAAATATCCCGAAAGTATGATCTCAATAAGTGTAGCATCGATTATCAACCAATCCTCAGCTTTATACCGAGGCCGACTATCTCACTACTTTCTAATGGCCAAGTTTGTTCAACTAAGGTTCTAAGGTCCATTAGTGCTTCACGACACCATGCGGGGGCCCCGTATTCTCCTCGTTTCCACATGAAGGATACCGGTACCAACCAAAGTGTCACACCAACACAGCCATCGTTTAAACCATATCGGTCTATATCGTACAATCTCCATGATCTATTGTTGTTTACCTAATAAGTGTTCCTAGATCCGGGTATAGGATCTTTAACAATGCCCAAACAAAACCCATAAGGATAAAGCGGACAAAGCAAACAAGAAAGCAATTTTAAAATATGACCTAGATCCTAAGGTATACCCCACTTTATATTTTCCCCAGCAAAGTCATCAGTTCTGTGATACGGTGGCAGAACCGACTGTTATACTGGTTTGCTTTTTTTGTTCACAAGTGTCGCAGTAAGCAAGAGTCGTCACTGACTTTTATTTCATCCAACAAAGGAAAAGGAAAAAGAACAGAAAAAACCTTTTTTTTTGAGATGTTTCTAAGTACGGGGAATAGATTATAGAAAGGGAAGGTGTTAGCACCCTTTCTATCTGTGGTTTTCCACGGGCTCTTAGGTACTTGCTCATTTGAAATTGCTTTTGTGTGTTTTGAAAAGTTTTTGTTTAACTTCGTGATAACCCTTGTATTTTCCCTCAAGAGTGTGAAGAAGTTGTTTTGAAAACTGTTTTTGAAAAGTGTTGGTGTGAAAAGTTTTTGTTTTGAGCAAGTACTTTAAGAGTTTTTTACCTACTCGAAAAAAGTCTGTTCATTTTCATTTCTTTTAGACAGTGCTATCCTACTATGAAGGAGTAGGTAGCTCCGTCATTGGAATTTTAAAGGGACGTTCGAAGGGACGAAATGGTCCTGAAGGCAACAAGTAAGGATACCTTAGCATTTCAAAGGGAATATCGTCATAAGATTAATTCGTAGGCAACTCGGGGGACAAGTAGGGACTATGATCTTTATGGCGATTTTGAATTGCGGGTCATTGCTAAGGTATCCTTACGTTCGAGGGACACGACCATTATTCCTGAGGCAACCAAATGGGGCAAACCCTAGGAGTGAGTACATGCAAGTGTGTTTTTTCCAGTTAATTATCTTTGCACAATTAGGGTTATCTACCGTTTTAAATTGATTTATCTTGCCATTCAATCCTATTATCCATACTTCTAGGCAGTTTATAATTGCGGAAAGTAAAGTGCGAGAAATCCTAGCTATTACAAGGCTTTGGGGAGGGGATTACATAACCAAAAAACTGGGAAAAAATGATAAATGCGAAATAGTAAACCTAATTAACTATTACAAACTTGGAACAGTTACAATAATTAATCGAAAAAGAGGCGCGCGACAAAATTTGATAAGGGGAATTAATGTCAAGTTTAGAAAAAAGTTAATTTGCGAATAAAGAAAAGATATATTTTTTTTTAATGAAAAATAATTAACTTTGCAAAATTAAATTAATTTCTATTAAATTCTAATTATGGAAAAAAAGATTTAAGTTAACCTAATTTCTATTGAATTTTAATTACAAAAAAGATTTAAGTTAACATAATTAAACTAATTAATGCAAATAAATATTTTTATGAAAAAGAAGTAAATCTAATTTTTTAATGATTTTCTGATTTTTATGATTTAATAAAAAATGATATTTTTGTGAAAATAAATAAAATAACCAATTAAAAAAAACAAATAAAAAAGAATAGAAAGAAAAGGAAATGGGCCTGATGCAGTTAGTATTCTAGGGGGGTGCATTGCCAAGTTTGAAATGGGCCCAGAATGATGTCCCAGAGTCTGGTGCCTGATCTGTTAAGACCATCTTCTGAGGATTCATGGTGGACCTGCGTTTGTTGGGCGTTGGATCTGGCTAGAGATGAATCCAGAGGATGAGATCAGAGGGCGCGTGATAATACTCTGAAGGTGAGGTGCACTGGATCTGGAATTGGAAATTCATAAAATACAAAAGGCCTGGAACTGGGAGCGAACCCAGGTCCTCCCTCTTACACGTCCACTTCCCTTGCCATATGCGTTGGTTAGTCAATCATGTATATAATAACAACAATTGAATATAATGAAAAGCAAGGACAATTGCTGAGTTGTCAAACGCGCGCCAGCAAGTGGGGCCCTTGTGATTCAAATTGGCCAATCAAACAAAGAGAGATAAAGAACTATTTTAAAAGAACTAATGATATGCTGCCTTTTTGCCACGCCATCCAGTTGACTGACGACCGGCCAGTCTAACCATCGGATATAGTGGTTTCCACCGTCTTTTCCGGTGAGGTTGCCTGAAAATTCAAACAAATGAAAAAACAAACAATGCCATTTGCCTTAAAAAGTCCCCTAAACTCGAATTTGGCCTCTAAAAATGCTAATTCCTTACGCATCATTGAGTTTTCATTTGAAACCCTAGCGACGGTCAAACATGGCAAAGTGTAAACCCATGCCCTATTTCCCCATGTAATACGTTAAAAATCTAGCAAAGATCATTAGCAACATAAATACAAACTCGAACAAAATTGATATGGCCTATTATGAGAGTTTGAGATCCAAGATTTAACCAAGAAAATTGAGATTCGATTGGGCAAACTCAGAGTGTTTTAGGCGTGTGTGAGGGTTTATTCGTCTTCTTGGAAGCCTCAGGAGGAGGATAGAGTTCCTACTTCTGATTGAGAGTGGCTGAAACGTGAGTTTTTGATTGCACCACTTTTTTATATTTTTGCAAACTTGTTCTTGGTTTTTTGAGGTAGCCTCTTCGTGTCCTCTAGGTCTGGGATCATTGTGC
Source organism: Vicia faba (assembly GCA_948472305.1). Classification (NCBI taxonomy): domain Eukaryota; kingdom Viridiplantae; phylum Streptophyta; class Magnoliopsida; order Fabales; family Fabaceae; genus Vicia; species Vicia faba. Next base: position 1,308,107,599 of record OX451736.1, on the reverse strand, counting down.
TTATGTATGGTAGCATATTAGGTCAACATAAGTGGAAGGAATCTCATGCTTTGATGATAAAATATTCTCCTTTCAAATATTTAATTTTTTTTCTATTTTTGGATCAAATCCACTCTTTTTCCCTCTCCACGAGTTTTCCTGGATTTGAAAGCTTATGTTGATTATCAATTGATGAGCAAAAGATTTGCAATAAAATCTTTCATTATTTTGATGATTTAATTTTATTTTTAAATGATTAAAATGAAAATAAATAAAATAAATAAAGCCAATAACATGTGGAAGGGTGTTTGGGTCGTGGACCATGTTGGAAGTGAGATGCAAGCACAAAAAGTTGGGCCAATTTGCCAAAAAATGCAATTTTGGGTATTATTGATTTTTGACAATTCTCCAAAAATGACCAACTTTGACAAGGCATATCTCCTTCAATTTTGACCCTGAGAGGGTGTTCTTTGACTTTTTATAAAGCTTAGGATGTCCCCAAAAAAACCTTTTTGGTTTCATTTCAACTGGATCTTCCATGCTCATGTAAGAAGCTTTGACCCAAAAGGTGTTTTTGTTGACCTTTTGGAATGACCTATAATGTCTGAATTTATATCTTTTCATGAGTGCATTTCTTGAACTTTAGGACTGAAGATGAGTTGTAGGGAATTGAATTCTCTTCAAAATGAGCCTTGGATGAGAAATTTCTGATAAAGTATGAGAAAGTTATACTTGGTCAAAGTTTGGTTGACTTTTCCCTAAGAAACTCTAATTTAGCAACTTTTGAGTTTTGATGAATTAGGAACCTTCCTTGGGGAATCATGATCAACCCTTGATCAAATGATGGATATCACTTCAGAATGTTTATGTTCACCAAAAATCTTGAAGTTTGACTGTATGTGGGCCACAGTTGACTTTTGACCTAATATAGTTGATTTTCAAGCATCTGAGCAGTTGATTGGGAAAAATTCTTGTTCAAGGCATGAAACTTGGCATGAATGGTGTTGAGAACATATTAAGACTATGGAGAGCATATGAGGCTTTTGGGACTCACCCATCTTGATGAAAATGGAAACCCTAGTTGGAGGTTCATTGCTTTAGGAGAGAGTTTGTCTGGTCAACTCTTGGGCATCCTTGAGCAAGTTGAGTATCTTAATGAACATATGTTGAGTAAAATGGGAGGGAAAATTTTGGGGTACAACAGTGTCTCTTCAAAGCTCAATTGGTCTACTAGCATCCTTTGGTTGGGCAGATGTGTCCTTCCTTGTTAGAGCCTTATAGTATTTGGTGTATCTTAAAAATCCAGTTGGTCTATTGGTAGCCTTCAGTTACGCAAGTGCGTCCTTCTTTGTTAGAGCCATATAGTATCTAGTGTCTATTTAAAGTCCTGGTTTTCTATTGGGATATTTTTGTGGGGATGGTGCACCCTTCCTTATTAGAGCCCCATGGTATTTGGTGTTTATTCAAAGTCAATTTGGTCAGCTGGAAGCTTTTATTTTGGCAGGTGTGTCCTTTCTTGTTAGTGCCCCATAATATTTGGTGTCTCTTTAAAGTCCAGTTGGTCTACCGGCAGCCTTTAGTGTGGCAAGTGTATCCTTCCTTGTTAGATCCCCATTGTATTTGGTGTCTCTTCAAAGTTCAGTTGGTCTACTGGCAGTCTTCGGTAGTGCAGGTGTGCCTTTCCTTGTTATAACCCTATAGTATTTGATGTCTCTTCAAAATCCAGTTGGTCTATTGGTAGCCTTCGGTTGGGCAGGTGCATCCTTCTTGTTAGAGCCCCATAATATTTGGTGTCTATTCAAAGTCCAGTTGGTCTATTGGGAGCTTTTTGTTGGGCATGTGCGTTCTTCCTTGTGAGAGTCCCATAGTATTTGGTGTCTTTACAAAGTCTAGTTGGTCTACTGGCAGCTTTTGGTTTGGAAGGTGTGTCCTTTCTTATTAGAGCCCCATATTATTTGGTGTCTCTTCAAAGTCCAATTGGTTTACTGGCAGCCTTTGGTGTGGCATGTGTATCCTTCCTTGTTAGATTCTTGTATGATTTGGTGTCTCTTCAAAGTTCAGTTGGTCTACAAGAAGCCATCGGTTAGGCAGGTTTGCCTTTCCTTGTTACAGCCCTATAGTATTTGGTGCCTCTTTAAAGTCTAGTTGGTCTACTGGAAGCCTTCGGTTGGACATGTGCGTCCTTCGTTGTTAGAGCTCCATAGTATTTGATGTCTCTTTAATCTCCAGATGATCTACTAGCAACCTTTAGTTGGCCATGTGTGTCCTTACTTATTAGAACCTTTTAGTATTTAATGTCTCTTCAAAGTGCAGTTGGTCTACTGGAAACTTTTGGTTGGGTAGGTGTGTCCTTCCTTGTTATATCTCTATAGTACTTGGTGTCTCTTCAAAGTCCAATTGGTCTACTGGAAGCCTTTGGTTGGGCATGTGCGTCCTTCCTTGTTAGAGCCCCATAGTATTTGGTGTCTCTTCAAAAACTAGTTAGTCTACTGAAAGTATTTTGTTAGGTAGGTACGTCTTTCCTTTTTAGAGCCCCATGGTATTTGGTGTCTCTTCAAAGTTCAGTTAGTCTACAAGCAGCCTTCGGTTGGGTAGATGTGTCCTTCCTTATTAGAGCCTTATAGTATTTGGTGTCTCTTAAAAATCAATTGGTCTATTGGTAGCCTTCAATTGTGCAGGTTCGTCCTTCTTTGTAGAGTCGTATAGTATCTGGTGTCTCTTCAAATTCTTGGTTTTCTATTGGGAGCGTTTTATTGGGATGGTGTGACCTTCCTTATTAAAGCCCCATGGTATTTGATGTCTTTTCAAAGTCCATTTGGTCAACTGGAAGCTTTTAGTTTGGCAGTTGTTTCGTTTCTTGTTAGTGCCCCATAATATTTGGTGTCTCTTTAAAGTCCAGTTGGTTTACCGGCAGCCTTTAGTGTGGCAAGTGTATCCTTCCTTGTTAGATCCCCATTGTATTTGGTGTCTCTTCAAAGCCCAGTTGGTCTACTGGCAGCCTTCGGTTTGGCAGGTGCGTTCTTCCTTGTTAGGGCTCTATAGTAATTGATGTCTCTTCAATGTCCAGTTGATCTACTGTCAGCCTTTGGTTGGGCATGTGTGTCCTTCCTTGTTAGTACCTTATAGTATTTAGTGGCTTTTAAAAGTCTAGTTAGTCTACTGGTAGCTTTTGGTTTGGCAGTTATGCCCTTCCTTGTTAAAGCTCCATAGTACTTGGTGTCTCTTCAAAATCCAGTGTGTATATTGGCAGCCTTTGGTTGGGCATGTGCATCCTTTATTGTTAGAGCCCTATAGTATTTGGTGTCTCTTAAAAGTTCAGGTTGTCTACTGGAAGTCATTGGTTGGCATGTGCGTCTTTCTTTTTTAGAGCCCCATGGTATTTGGTGTCTCTTCAAAGTCCATATGGTCTACTAGAAGCCTTTGGTTAGGCAAGTGTGTCCTTCTTTATTAGAGCTCTATAGTATTTGGTGTGTCTTCAAAGTCTAGTTGGTCCACTTGTAGCTTTTGGTTGGGTAGGTGTTTCCTTCCTCATTAGAGTGCCATAGTATTTGGTGTCTCTTCAAAGTCCAATTGGTCTACTGGAATCCTTCGGTTGGGCAGGTGCGCCCTTCCTTGTTAGAGCTCCATAGTATTTGATGTCTCTTCAAAGTCCAGTTGATCTACTAGCAGCCTTTGGTTGGGCATGTGGGTCCTTCCTTGTTAGAACATTATAGTATATAGTGTCTCTTCAAAGTCCAATTGGTCTACTGACAATTGTTGGTTGGGCAGGTGTGTCCTTCTTTGTTATAGCTCTATAGTACTTGGTGTCTCTTCAATGTCCAATTGGTCTACTGGAAGCCTCTGGTTGGGAATGTGCGTCCTTCGTTGTTAGAGCCCCATATGATTTGGTGTCTCTTCAAAGACCAGTTGGTCTACTAAAAGTATTTGGTTGGGCCTTACGTCTTTTATCTTTAGAGCCCTGTGGTATTTGGTGTCTCTTCAAAGTTCAGTTGGTCTACTGGTAGCCTTCGGTTGGGAAGATGCGTCCTTCCTAGTTAGAGCCTCATAGTATTTGGTGTCACTTAAAAATCAAGTTGGTCTATTGGTAGCCTTCGGTTGGGCAAGTGTGTCCTTCTTTGTTAGATCCCTATAGTATTTGGTGTCTCTTTAAAGTTTATTTAGTCTACTGGCAGCTTTCGAGTGGGAAGATGCGCCCTTCCTTGTTACAGACCTATAGTATTTGGTGCCTCTTCAAAGTCCAGTTGGTTTACTGGAAGCCTTTGGTTGGGCATGTGTGTGTTTCCTTGTTAGAACCTTGTAGTATTTAGAGTCTCTTCAAAGTCCAGTTGGACTACTGGCAGGTTTTGGTAAGGTAGGTGTGACCGTCCTTTTTATAGCTCCAAGTATTTGGTGTCTCTTTAAAGTCCAGTAGGTCTACTGGCAGCCTTTGGTTGGCCATTGCGTCCTTCCTTGTTAGATCCCCATTGTATTTGGTGTCTCTTCAAAGTCCAGTTGGTCTACTGGAAGCCTTCGGTTTGGCAGGTGCGTTCTTCCTTGTTAGGGATCCATAGTAATTGATGTCTCTTCAATGTCCAGTTGATCTACTGTTAGCCTTTGGTTGGGCATTTGTGTCCTTCCTTGTTAGTACCTTATAGTATTTAGTGGCTTTTAAAAGTCCAGTTAGTCTACTGGTAGCTTTTGGTTTGGCAGTTGTGCCCTTCCTTGTTATAACTCCATAGTACTTGGTGTCTCTTCAAAGTCCAGTTGGTCTATTGGCAGCCTTTGGTTGGGCATGTGCATCCTTTCTTGTTAGAGCCCTATAGTATTTGGTGTCTCTTCAAAGTTCAGGTTGTCTACTGGAAGTCATTAGTTGGCATGTGCGTCTTTCTTTTTTAGAGCCCCATGGTATTTGGTGTCTCTTCAAAGTCCATATGGTCTACTAGAAGCCTTTGGTAAGGAAAGTGTGTCCTTCTTTATTAGAGCTCTATAGTATTTGGTGTGTCTTCAAAGTCTAGTTGGTCCACTGGCAGCTTTTGGTTGGTTAGGTGTTTCCTTCCTCATTAGAGTGCCATAGTATTTGGTGTCTCTTCAAAGTCCAATTGGTCTACTGGAATCCTTTGGTTGGGCAGGTATGTCCTTCCTTGTTAGAGCTCCATAGTATTTGATGTCTCTTCAAAGTCCAGTTGATCTACTAGTAGCCTTTGGTTGGGCATGTGGGTCCTTCCTTGTTAGAACCTTATAGTATATAGTGTCTCTTCAAAGTCCAATTGGTCTACTGACAATTATTGGTTGGGCAGGTGTGTCCTTCTTTGTTATAGCTCTATAGTACTTTGTGTCTCTTCAATGTCCAATTGGTCTACTGGCAGCCTCTGGTTGGGCATGTGCGTCCTTCGTTGTTAGAGCCCCATATGATTTGGTGTCTCTTCAAAGACCAGTTGGTCTATTGAAGTCTTTGGTTGGGCCTTACGTCTTTTAGTTTTAGAGCCCTGTGGTATTTGGTGTCTCTTCAAAGTTCAGTTGGTCTACTGGTAGCCTTCGGTTGGGCAGATGTATCCTTCCTAGTTAGAGCCTCATAGTATTTGGTGTCTCTTAAAAATCTAGTTGGTCTATTGGTAGCCTTCGGTTTGGCAAGTGTGTCCTTCATTGTTAGAGCCCCGTAGTATTTGGTGTCTCTTTAAATTTATTTAGTCTACTGGCAGCTTTCGAGTGGGCAGATGTGCCTTCCTTGTTACAGACCTATAGTATTTGGAGTCTCTTCAAAGTCCAGTTGGTTTACTGGAAGCCTTTGGTTGGGCATGTGTTTCTTTCCTTTTAAGAACCTTGTAGTATTTAGAGTCTCTTCAAAGTCCAGTTGGACTAATGGCAAGTTTTGGTAAGGTAGGTGTGACTGTCCTTGTTATAGCTCCAAGTATTTGGTGTCTCTTTAAAGTCCAGTAGGTCTACTGGCAGCCTTTGGTTGGGAATTGCGTCCTTCCTTGTTATAGCCCCATAGTATTTGGTGTCTCGTCAAAGTCCAGTTGGTCTACTGGAAGTCTTTGGTTGGGCAGGTGTGTCTTTCCTTTTTTTGAGCCCCATGGTATTTGGTGTCTCTTCAAAGTCTATATGATCTACTGGAAGCCTTTGGATGGGCAAGTGCGTCCTTCCTTGTTGGAGATCCATAGTATTTAGTGTCTCTTCAAAGTCTGGTTGGTCCACTGGCAGTCGTTGGTTGGGCAGGTGTGTCCTTCCTTGTTATAGCCCCATAGTATCTGGTGTCTCTTTAAAGTCCGGTTAGTCTATTGGCTGCCTTTGGTGTGGCATGTGTGGGCTTCCTTGTTAGAACCCCCCATAGTATTTGGCGTCTCTTCAAATTTCAGTTGGTCTACTGGCAGCCTTTGGTTGGGCAGGTGCGCCCTTCCTTTTTACAGCCCTATAGTATTGGTGTCTCTTAAAAAGTCTAGTTGGTCCACTAGAAGCCTTCGGTTGGGCAGGTGCGTCGTTCGTTATTAGAACTCCATAGTATTTGATGTCTCTTTAAAGTCCAATTGATTTACTGGAAGCCTTTTGTTGGGCATGTGTGTCTTTCCTCGTTACAACCTTATAGTATTTAGTGTCTCTTCAAAGTCCAGTTAGTCTACTAGCCGCTTTTGGTTGGGCATGTGCGTCCTTCCGTGTTAGAGCCCCATAGTATTTGGTGTCTCTACAAAGTCCATATCATCTACTGGAAGCCTTTGGATGAGTAGGTGAATCCTTCCTTGTTAGAGCTCCATAGTATTTAGTGTCTCTTCAATGTCTAGTTGGTTAACTGGTAGTTCTTGGTTGGGCAGGTGTGACCTTCCTTGTTAGAGCCCCATAGTATTTGATGTCTCTTCAAATTGAGTTAGTCTACTGGCAGCCTTTGGTGAGGCATGTGTGTCATTCATTGTTAGAATCCCCTAGTATTTGGTGTCTCTTCAAAGTCTAATTAGACTACTAGCAACCTTTGGTTGGGCATGTGCGTCCTTCTTTCTTATAGACCTATAGTAATTATTGTCTCTTCAAAGTCCATTTGATTTACTGGAAACTTGTGCTTGGCCAGTGTGTCCTTCCGTATTAGAGCCCCATAGTATTTGATGTCAATTCAAAGTCCAGTTAGTCTACTTGCACCCTTCGGTTGGGCAGGTGCGTCTTTCCTTGTTAGGCCCCGTAATATTTAGTGTCTCTTCAAAGTCTAGTTGGTCTATTTTGTTCCTTCAATTGGGCAGGTGCATCCTTCCTTGTTAGAGCCCCATAGTATTTGGTGTCTCTTCAAAGTTCAGTTGGTCTATTAGTAGCCTTTGGTTGGGCAGATGCGTCCTTCCATGTTAGAGCCCTATAGTATTTGGTGTCTCTTCAAAGTCTTGTTAGAGCCCTATAGTATTTGGTGTCTCTTCAAATTGACTTAGTCTACTGGCAGCCTTTGGTGAGGCATGTGTGTCATTCATTGTTAGAGTCCCCTAGTATTTTGTGTCAATTCAATGTCCAGTTAGTCTACTTGCAGCCTTTGGTTGGGCAGGTGCGTCTTTCCTTGTTAGAGCCCCGTAAGATTTAGTGTCTCTTCAAAGTCCAGTTGGTCTATTGGGATCCTTCGGTTGGACAGGTGCGTCCTTCCTTGTTATAGCCCCATAGTATTTGGTGTCTCTTCAAAGTTCAGTTGGTCTACTGGTAGCCTTTGGTTGGGCAGATGCATCCTTTCATGTTAGAGCCATGTAATATTTGGTGTCTCTTCAAAATCCAGTTAGTTTACTATAAGCTTTTGGTTAGTCAGGTGTGTGCTTCCTTGTTATAGCTCTATAGTACTTGGTGTCTCTTCAAAGTCCAGTTGGTCTACTGGCAGCCTTTGGTTGGGCATGTGTGTCGTTCCTTGTTAGAGCCCTATAGTATTGGGTGTCTCTTCAAAGTCTAGTTTGTCTAGTAGCAGTCTTTGGTTGGGCAGATGCGTCTTTCCTTTTTAGAGCCCCGTGGTATTTGGTGTCTTTACAAAGTCCATATTGTCTACTGGAAGCCTTTGGATGGGCATGTGCTTCCTTCCTTGTTAGAGCTCCATAGTATTTGGAGTCTCTTCAATGTCTAGTTGGTTAACTGGTAGTTTTTGGTTGGGCAGGTGTGACCTTCCTTGTTAGAGCCCCATAGTATTTGGTGTCTCTTCAAATTGAGTTAGTCTACTGGAAGCCTTTGGTTAGGAATGTGCGTCGTTCATTGTTAGAGTCCCCTAGTATTTGGTGTCTCTTCAATGTCTAGTTGGTCTAGTAGCAGTCTTTGGTTGGGCATATGTGTTTTCCTTTTTAGAGCCCTATGGTATTTTGTGTTTCTACAAATTTCATCTTGTCTACTGAAAGCCTTTGGATGGGTAGGTGAATCCTTCCTTGTTGGAGCTCTATAGTATTTGGCGTCTCTTCAATATCTAGTTGGTCAACAGGCTGTTTTTGGTTGGGCAGTTGTGAACTTTCTTGTTAGAGCCCCATAGTATTTGGTGTCTCTTCAAATTGACTTAGTCTACTGGCAGCCTTTGGTGAGGCATGTGTGTCATTCATTGTTAGAGTCCCCTAGTATTTGGTGTCTCTTCAAAGTCCAATTAGACTAGTGGCAGCCTTTGGTTGGGCATGTGCGCCCTTCCTTCTTATAGACCTATAGTAATTATTATCTCTTCAAAGTCCATTTGAACTACTGGAAATTTGTGGTTGGCTAGTGCGTTCTTCCGTGTTAGAGCCCCGTAGTATTTGGTGTCTATTCAAAGTCCAGTTAGTCTACTTGCAGCCTTCTGTTGGGCAGGTGCGTCTTTCCTTGTTAGCGCCTCGTAATATTTAGCATCTCTTCAAAGTCTAGTTTGTCTATTGGGATCCTTCGGTTGGGCAGGTGCGTCCTTCCTTGTTAGAGCCCCATAGTATTTGGTGTCTCTTCAAAGTTCAATTTGTGTACTGGTAGCCTTTGGTTGGGCAGGTCCGTCCTTCCAGGTTAGAGCCCTATAATATTTGGTGTCTCTTCAAAATCCAGTTGGTCTATTGGTAGCCTTCGGTTGGGCAGGTGCGTCCTTCCTTGTTAGAGCCCAATAGTTTTTGGTGTCTTTTCAAAGTACAGTTGGTCTATTGGGAGCTTTTTGTTGGGCAGGTGCGTCCTTCCTTTTTAGAGCCTCATAGTATTTGGTGTCTTTTCCAAGTCTAGGTTGTCTTCTAGCAGCTTTTAGTTTCACAGGTGCGTCTATTCTTATTAGAGCCCCATAGTATCTGGTGTCTCTTCAAAGTTTAGTTGGTCTACTGGTAGCCTTTGGCGTGCAATGTGTGTCCTTCCTTTTTAGAGGCCCATAGAATTAGGTGTCTCTTCAAAGATCAGTTAGTCTAATGGCATCCTTCGGTTGGGTAGGTGGGCCCTTCCTTGTTACATCCCTATAATATTTAGTGTCGCTTCAAAGTCCAGTTGGTCTACCGGAAGCCTTCGGTTGGGAAGGTGTGTTCTTCCTTGTTAGGGCTCCATAGTAATTGATGTCGCTTCAAAGTCCAGTTGATTTATTGGAATCCTTTGGTTGGGCATGTGTGTCTTTCCTTGTTAGAACCTTATAGTATTTAGTGTCTCTTCAAAGTCCAGTTAGTCTACTAGCAGCTTTTGGTTGTGCAGGTGCGTCCTTCCATGTTAGAGCCCTATAGTATTTTCTGTCTTTTCAAAGTCTAGTTGGTCTAGTAGCAGTCTTTGGTTGGGCATATGCGTCTTTTCTTTTTAGAGTCCCATGGTATTTGGTGTCTCTACAAAGTCTATATCGTCTACTAGAATCCTTTGGATGGGTAGGTGAATCCTTCCTTGTTAGAGCTCCATAGTATTTAGTGTCTCTTCAAAGTCTAGTTGGTCAACTGGTAGTTCTTGGTTGGGCAGGGGTGACCTTCCTTGTTAGAGCCCCATAGTATTTGGTGTCTCTTCAAATTGAGTTAGTCTACTGGCAGCCTTTGGTGAGGCATGTGTGTCGTTCATTGTTAGAGTCCCCTAGTATTTGGTGTCTCTTCAAACTCCAATTAGACTACTAGCAGCCTTTGGTTGGGCATGTGCGTCCTTCCTTCTTAGAGACCTATAGTAATTATTGTCTCTTCAAAGTCCATTGGACTTACTGGAAACTTATGGTTGGCTAGTGTGTCCTTCCGTGTTAGAGCCCCATAGTATTTTGTGTCAATTCAAAGTCTAGTTAGTCTACTTGCAGCCTTTGGTTGGGCAGGTGCGTCTTTCCTTGTTAGAGGCCCGTAAGATTTAGTGTCTCTTCAAAGTCTGGTTGGTCTATTGGGATCTTTCGATTGGACATGTGCGTCCTTCCTTGTTATAGCCCCATAGTATTTGGTGTCTCTTCAAAGTTCAGTTGGTCTACTGGTAGCCTTTGGTTGGGCAGATGAATCTTTCCATGTTAGAGCCATGTAATATTTGGTGTCTCTTCAAAATCCAGTTGGTGTATTGGTAGCCTTCGGTTGGGCATGTGTGTCCTTCCTTATTAGATCCCCATTGTTTTTGGTGTCTCTTCATAGTCCAGTTTGTCTATTGGGAGCTTTTTGTTGGACAGGTGTGTCCTTCCTTTTTACAGCCTCATAGTATTTGGTGTCTTTTCAAAGTCCAGGTTGTCTACTAGCATCTTTTAGTTTTGCAGGTGCATCTTTTCTTGTTAGAGCCCTATATTATTTGGTGTCTCTTCAATGTCCAGTTGGTCTACGGGCATCCTTTAGCGTGGCATGTGTATCCTTCCTTGTCAGAGCCCCATAGAATTAGGTGTCTCTTCAAAGTTTAGTTAGTCTACTGGCAGCCTTCGGTTGGGCGGGTGCGCCCTTCCTTGTTACAGCCCTATAATATTTTCTGTCTCTTCAAAGTCCAGTTGGTCCAATGGAAGCCTTCGGTTGGGCAGGTGTGTTATTCCTTCTTAGAGCTCTATAGTATTTAATGTCTCTTCAAAGTCAAGTGGGTCTACTGGCAGCCTTTGGTTGGGCATGTGCGTCGTTCCTTGTTAGAGCCCCATAGTATTTGGTGTCTCTTCAAAGTCTAGTGGGTCTTGTAGCAGTCTTTGGTTGGGCAGATGCGTCTTTCCTTTTTATAGCCCCATAGTATTTGGTGTCTTTACAAAATCCATATTGTCTACTGGATGCCTTTGGATGGGCAGGTGCTTCCTTCCTTGTTAGAGCTCCATAGTATTTGGTGTCTCTTCAATGTCTAGTTGGTTAAATGGCAGTTTTTGGTTGGGCAGGTGTGACCTTCCTTGTTAGAGCCCCATAGTATTTGGTGTCTCTTCAAATTGAGTTAGTCTACTGGCATCCTTTGGTTAGGAATGTGCGTCGTTCATTGTTAGAGTCCCCTATTATTTGGTGTCTCTTCAAAGTCTAGTTGGTCTAGTAGCAGCCTTTGGTTGGGCAGATGCGTTTTCCTTTTTAGAGCCCTATGGTATTTAGTGTCTCTACAAAGTCCATAATGTCTACTGGAAGCCTTTCGATGGGTAGGTGAATCCTTCCTTGTTAGAGCTTTATAGTATTTAGTGTCTCTTCAATGTCTAGTTGGTCAACTGGAAGTTTTTGGTTGGGCAGTTGTGAACTTTCTTGTTAGAGCCCCATAGTATTTGGTGTCTCTTCAAATTGACTTAGTCTACTGACAGCCTTTGGTGAGGCATCTGTGTCATTCATTGTTAGAGTCCCCTAGTATTTGGTGTCTCTTCAAAGTCCAATTAGACTACTGGCAGCCTTTGGTTGGGCATGTGCGTCCTTCCTTCTTATAGACCCATAATAATTATTGTCTCTTCAAAGTCCATTTGATCTACTGGAAACTTGTGGTTGGCCAGTGCATTCATCCGTGTTAGATCCCCGTAGTATTTGGTGTCTATGCATAGTCTTGTTTGTCTACTTGCAGCCTTCTGTTGGGCAGGTGCCTCTTTCCTTGTTAGAGCCTCGTAATATTTGGTGTCTCTTCAAAGTCCAGATGGTCTATTTGGATCCTTCTGTTGGGCAGGTGCGTCCTTCCTTGTTAGAGCCCCATAGTATTTGGTGTCTCTTCAAAGTTCAGTTGGTCTATTGGTAGATTTTGGTTGGGCAGATGCGTCCTTCCATGTTAAAGCTCTATAATATTTGGTGTCTCTTTAAAATCCAGTTTGTCTATTGGTAGCTTTCGGTTGGGAAGGTGCGTCCTTCCTTTTTAGAGCCCCATAGTGTTTGGTGTCTCTTCAAAGTACAGGTTGTCTATTAGGAGCTTTTTGTTGGGCAGGTGCGTCCTTCCTTTTTAGAGCCTCATAGTATTTGGTGTCTTTTCAAAGTCCAGGTTGTCTACTAGCAGCTTTTAGTTTCGCAGGTGCGTCTATTCTTGTTAGAGCCCTGTAGTATTTGTTGTCTCTTCAATGTTTAGTTGGTCTACTGGCAGCCTTTGGCATGGCATGTGTGTCCTTCCTTTTTAGAGGCCCATAGAATTAGGTCTCTTTTCAAATATCAGTTAGTCTAATGGCAGCCTTCGGTTGGGCAGGTGCACCCTTCCTTGTTACAACCCTATAATATTTAGTGTTTCTTCAAAGTCCAGTTGGTCTACTGGAAGCCTTCGGTTGGGCAGGTGCATTCTTCCTTGTTAGGGTTCCATAGTAATTAATGTCTCTTCTATGTCTAGTTGATCTACTGTCAGCCTTTGGTTGGGCATGTATGTCCTTCCTTATTACTTAGAACCTTATAGTATTTAGTGGCTTTTAAAATTCCAGTTAGTTTACTGGTAGCTTTTGGTTTGGAAGTTGTGTCCTTCCTTGTTATAGCTCTATAGTACTTGGTGTCTCTTCAAAGTCCAGTTGGTCTATTGGCAGCCCATTGGTTGGCATGTGCGTCTTTCTTTTTTAGAGCCCCATGGTATTTGGTGTCTCTTCAAAGTCCATATGGTCTACTAGAAGCCTTTGGTTGGGCAAGTGTGTCATTCTTTGTTAGAGCTCTATAGTATTTGGTGTCTCTTCAAAGTCTAGTTGGTCCACTAGCAGCTTTTGGTTGGGTAGGTGTGTCCTTCCTTAATAGAGTCCCATAGTATTTGGTGTCTCTTCAAAGTCTAATTGGTCTACTGGAATCCTTCGTTTGGGCAGGTGTGCCCTTCCTTGTTAGAGCTCTATAGTATTTGATGTCTCTTCAAAGTCCAGTTGATCTACTGGCATCCTTTGGTTGGTCATGTGGGTCTTTCCTTGTTAGAACCTTATAGTATATAGTGTATATTCAAAGTCCAATTGGTCTACTGACAACTTTTCGTTGGGCAGGTGTTTCCTTCTTTGTTATAGCTCTATAGTACTTGGTGTCTCTTCAAAGTCGAATTGGTCTACTGGCAGCCTCTGGTTGGGCATGTGTGTCCTTCGTTGTTAGAGCCCCATAGTATTTGGTGTCTCTTCAAAGACCAGTTGGTCTACTGAAAGTCTTTGGTTGGGCCTTACGTCTTTTAGTTTTAGAGCCCCATGGTATTTGGTTTCTCTTCAAAGTTCAGTTGTTCTACTAGTAGCTTTCGGTTGGGCAAATGCGTCTTTCCTAGTTAGAGCCTCATAGTATTTGGTGCCTCTTAAAAATCTAGTTGGTCTATAGGTAGCCTTCGGTTGGGCAAGTGTGTCCTTCTTTGTTAGTGCCCCATAGTATTTGGTGTCTCTTTAAAGTTTAGTTGGTCTACTGGAAGCCTTCGAGTGGGCAGATGTGCCATTCCTTGTTACAGACCTATAGTATTTGGTGTCTATTCAAAGTCCAGCTGGTTTACTTGAAGCCTTTGGTTGGGCAGGTGCATATTTCCTTGTTAGAGCTCCATAGTATTTGATGTCTCTTCAAAGTCCAGTTGATCTATAAGAAGCCTTTGGTTGGGTATCTGTGTCCTTCCTTGTAAAACCTTGTAGTATTTAGAGTCTCTTCAAAGTCCAGTTGGACTACTGGCAGCTTTTGGTTAGGTAGGTGTGTCCGTCCTTGTTATAACTCCATAGTATTTGGTTTCTCTTTAAAGTCCAGTTGGTCTACTGGCAGCCTTTGGTTGGGCATTGCGTCCTTCCTTGTTATAGCCCTATAGTATTTGGTGTCTCATCAAAGTCTAGTTGGTCTACTGGCAGTCTTTGGTTGGGCAGCTGTGTCTTTCCTTTTTCGATCCCCATGGTATTTGGTGTCTCTTCAAAGTCCATATGATCTATTGGAAGCCTTTGGATGGGCAGGTGCATCCTTCTTTGTTAGAGATCCATAGTATTTAGTGTCTCTTCAAAGTCTAATTGGTCCACTGGCAGTCTTTGGTTGGGCAGGTGTGTCCTTCCTTCTTAAAGCCCCATAGTATCTGGTGTCTCTTTAAACTCCAGTTAGTCTATTGGCTGCCTTTGGTGTGGCATGTGTGGGCTTCCTTGTTAGAACCCCCATAGTATTTAGCCTCTCTTCAAATTTCAGTTGGTCTACTGGAAGCCTTCAGTTGGGCAGGTGCGCCCTTCCTTTTTACAGCCCTATAGTATTTGGTGTCTCTTAAAAATTCCAGGTGGTCCACTGGAAGACTTCGGTTGGGCAGGTGCTTCGTTCCTTGTTAGAACTCCATAGTATTTGATGTCTCTTCAAAGTCAAGTTGATCTACAGGCAGCCTTTGATTGGGCATGTGTGTCTTTCCTTGTTAGAACCTTATAGTATGTAGTGTCTCTTCAAAGTCAAGTTAGTCTACTAGCAGCTTTTGGTTGGGCAGGTGTGTCCTTCCTTGTTATAACTCTATAGTACTTGGTGTCTTTTCAAAGTCCAAATGGTCTCTTGGAAGCCTTTGGTTGGGAATGTGCGTCCTTCCGTGTTAGAGCCCCATAGTATTTCGTGTCTCTTCAAAGTATAGTTGGTCTAGTAGCAGTCTTTGGTTCAGCATATGCGTCTTTCCTTTTAGGAGTCCCATGGTATTTGGTGTTTCTACAAAGTCCATATCGTCTACTGGAAGCCTTTGGATGGGTAGGTGAATCCTTCCTTGTTAGAGCTCCATAGTATTTGGTGTCTCTTCAATGTCTAGTTGGTCAACTGGTAGTTCTTGGTTGGGCAGGTGTGACCTTCCTTGTTAGATCCCCATAGTATTTGGTGTCTCTTCAAATTGAGTTAGTCTACTGGAAGCCTTTGGTGAGGAATGTGTGTCTTTCATTGTTAGAGTCCCCTAGTATTTGGTGTCTCTTCAAAGTCCAATTAGACTACTAGCAGCCTTTGGTTGGGCATGTGCGTCCTTCCTTCTTATAGACCTATAGTAATTATTGTCTCTTCAAAGTCCATTTGATTTACTGGAAACTTGTTGTTGGCCAGTGTGTCCTTCCGTGTTAGAGCCCCGTAGTATTTTGTGTCAATTCAAAGTCCAGTTAGTCTACTTGCAGCCTTCGGTTGGGCAGGTGCGTCTTTCCTTGTTAGAGCCCCGTAATATTTAGTGTCTCTTCAAAGTCCAGTTGGTCTATTGGGATCCTTCGGTTGGGAAGGTGCGTCCTTCCTTGTTAGAGCCCCATAGTATTTGGTGTCTCTTCAAAGATTAGTTGGTCTACTGGTAGCCTTTGGTTGAGCAGATGCATCCTTCCATGTTAGAGCCCTATAATATTTGGTGTATCTTCAAAATCCAGTTGGTGTCTTAGTTGCCTTCGGTTGGGCAGGTGTGTCCTTCCTTATTAGAGCCACATTGTTTTTGGTGTCTCTTCAAAGTCCAGTTTGTCTATTGGGAGCTTTTTGTTGGGCAGGTGCGTCCTTCCTTTTTAGAGCCTCGTAGTATTTGGTGTCTTTTCAAAGTCCATGTTGTCTACAAGAAGCTTTTAGTTTTGCAGGTGCATCTTTTCTTGTTAGAGCCCTATAATATTTGTTGTCTCTTCAAAGTTCAATTGGTCTACTGGCAGCCTTTGGCGTTGCATGTGTGTCCTTCCTTGTTAGAGCCACATCGAATTAGGTCTATAGTATTTGGTGTCTCTTTAAAGTCTAGTTAGTCCACTGGAAGCTTTTGTTTGTGTAGGCGTGTCCTTCCTTATTAGAGTCTATTGTACCCCAAAATTTGCCCTCTCACCTATCAGGAATTTTCTTATAAGATCTCCTTAGGATCAAGACTGCACTAGGGTTTGATCAGCTCAAGACACCTCCTTAAGCACTGATGACCAAATTTAGGGTTTGAGTTTGCACAAGGATTTTTGAACTTCCATTGCCCAATATGACTTTCATGGATCATTATGGTCCCCCAAGATTACTCATGTCAAGTTTCAAGCCTTGGATCACACTTTTGATCAGTCAATTAAACAGTTGACCTAAAAATCAGTTGTATTGTGGAAAAAGTCAACCATGGCCAATTTACATTCAAACTTCATAATTTTTAATCCACATCAACAGTTTAGACTCATATGTATCATTTGATCAAGTTTGGACCATAATTCCTCGAAATTTGATCAAATCTCCAAAAGGGCAAAATGGTCAAAATTAGGGTATTGATTGGGAAAGGGAAATTTCTGATTTTTGACCTAGAAAATGGTCAATTGGTTTAAGGCATGATCTCAAGAGTCCAATTGCACCATTTTTACCTAATGAGATGGTTCAAAACATTGCAAGTCCATTGGATTGACAAATGAATTTTATAGTTAACTGATCAAAAGTCAACTGTATACTGAAAAGTCAAACTTTGACTTTTTGGTCAAATTCAAGTGCCAAAGATCACAATTCATCAAAGCATGTCAAAATATGAAACTTATTCATCAAGAAATCAAAAATTCAAGATTTCATTTTGAAAAGTCAAAATTTCTAAACTTAGAAATTTTTCTAAGTGTTGGAAATTTCATGTTTTTTCATAACTTTGAGCCAAATTTTCACCATGATGCAAGATGATTCAAAGGAAACCTCCAACATGAAAGTTGTATATCTCCATGAAATCTACAACTTTTCTTCACACAACTTCTCCTAAAAATGCTTGGATCTCAAGTTATAATTTTGTGAATACATGCTCATGAACTAAAAATGACTTAGTGAAATTTTGCCCTAGTTAGGCAGATTTTTTACCTAACTTCATGGCAATTTTTCACATAGTTCCAAAGGGAATATTCAAAATAAATTCAAAGATGAGTTGAATATCACATTGCAAGCTTTCCAAAATGTCAAATAAATCCTTGAGATCATTCTTGAGCAAGGAGAATCGAAGGCAAGAAGTTAGGGTTTTCAAACTTGAATTATAAGCCATTTTGTGAAGAACACTTGATCCAATCTTCAAGCATGCTGTACAAATATTGCTTTGCAGGATTCAAACTTTCTAATCACTCAATAATTTAATTCTTACACAACTGATAGAGCCATTGTCCAAGCATTTGAGTCATTATTCAAGTTGCATTTCCATTTTTGGAAGAAAGCCACCACTTCCATTTTGGAAAAGTGACTTTAATCACAATGTCAACTCTTCTTGAGCCCATACATTGTTGTTTCTGACTCAAAAGCATTCAAAAGAAAGAAGCAACATACCTACAGCCTGCAAACCCTTGTACTCCACATTGAAACCATGTTTGTCAACTTTGCTTCAAAAACAAGTAACCAAGCCATAACATGTGATTTCAATTCTGAGTTGTTTCAAGCCTCAAAACCTCTTGCCTATAAGTACAAACACTATTTGCAAGATGACACACGAATGCTAGTTCCCTAAAACTATATCAAACACTCAAAAACCATAAATCTGCTCAAGAACACCATTGATACACAGTTTTGAACCAAAACTCATCATCTTCATTTCCACTCGTGCGTTTTGAAAACTAATCATTCAAACACCTTTTATACATCATACCAAAGCAATCCAAGCCCTTGTTTCAAGACTGTAACTCCTCCATCACTATACACCATTTTCAAATATCAAGCTTGCAGGTTGACTTGAGTAGAGAGATTCAGGGACTTTCAAGGCAAAGTAGGAGTTGGAATACACTCAAGGAGGTCCAGGCAAGCTAAACAAATCCTCAGGCCATCTCAAAAGTTGCTCAAACTCCATTCACGACTCCAGCTGCAAGAGGTAAATTTTCAAACTTCTATCTCTTCATACAAGCATCATTTGATCCTGATTTGTGAAGACAAAATGTAGATATCTTTGCTCTAAAGCTGACCATGTTCATAGTTCCCATTTATATTGACTGTGTATAGAGAATTTTGGATTTGAAATTTCTGAGAAAATTAGGTTTCCATTTAGGGCCAGCAAAGTTAGTTTTTATCTTTGACTTTTAGCTTAGATAAGTTATATGGTTGGATTCGTGGAAAGAAACACCACAACTTTTATGTTTGAACTTTCTGTTTTTGTGGAGAGATGAGGAAGATACAAGTGGTCCGGCTAGGCGTAAGGTTGGAGACAAAGTTGCCTTCAGAAAGCAGTTTCTAATATATATTTATGGTTTGGTTATATGACCGGATGAAACAGCCACCCCAGTGGCAAGCGGGCGCGTACTAAGTCACTTCTTACCTAAAAGGCGAGGGTTCGAACCAATGTTAACCCCCCTTTTGCATTTTTTCATATTTTCTGTTTCCCTGACATTTTTTTGCAGGCGCTGGGCCCTTTGGGTCTGCCTACTTTTGGCAACCCCTGGCTCATTTATTTTTATTTACTTATTTATTTCACTTTTTCTTTCAAATATATTTTCTAAAATACCAAAAATCATAAAAAATATAAAAACAATAGATTTATGTTTTGATATGATTTAAATATTTTTTCCCACACAAAAAATTATTTTTATTCATTATACTTTATTTAACTTTACTAGTTTCCTTGTAAATTAAATTAAAATTAGATTATTATTTATTTAAATATATTTATTTTAATGTAGAAAAGGCCAAAAATATTTCACAACACCATATATTATTTTCAAGACAAAAATACAAAAAAAAAATATATTTTTTCTTTAAACTTGTTTTCTTTCAATCAATTAAATAGAATTAGGGTTTTATTCAAAAATCTTTTCTTAATTAATTTATTTTCTTAATTAATTTAAGTTAATTTAATTTAATTATTTTTTTCTCTAATTAGGTTTAGGTTAAAACCTCTTTCATATAAAAATCCAAACACAAAAATCATTTCTTTCCATTTGCATTTGTACTTTATATATTTCTTCAATTATTTGTGCATATTCAATTTGGTTGTAATAGATTAATTAGGTTTATATTATTGCAATTCCCATTCATAAATTGTATACCCCCCTCCCATAAGTATTGTAATAGTGTAGTAACTTTAAATTTTGCAATTTAATGCTTTCATATATACAATGCTACTAATTAGGGTTTGTATGGAAAGACTAAAATCAATACTTAGAAAAGCCCTAATTCAAGACTAAATCAAGCATGAAAAATAATGCACTTGCACACAAACACCCCTAGGGTAAACTCCACTTGGTTGCCTTATACAAAATGGTCATATTACGCATGTAAAGTATCTTAGCAAAAACAAACGAATACAAGATCATAGTCCCTCGATGATGCTATCTAAGTTGCCTTACAAATGATCTTAGTCCCTAAAAGAAAATGCTAAGATACCTGCAACATTGCTAATCATGGTTATACGATGACCCACGCCCGTCCCGTTTACATCCAAAGATAGGATTGCTTACCAAGTCAATGGTAAGACAACAATGTCAAAGGAAAAGAAAATGAACAAGAAAGACATTTGAGTAGGTAGGTTGCTCGTAATTACTTGCTCCATTTCAAACAAAACATCCTTTCTATTTTCAAAAAAAAACACTTACACTATCAAAACATCTTACAAAACTTGAAAATATTTTTAAAAGATCAAACATCTTTGTATACATTCTTAAATACAAGAATCATTACAAAGATTGCCTAAACGATGGCCTCTTTACAAAATACTTTCAAAAACTACACAAAGCACCATTTTAAACAAAAGTAAGTGATCTAGCAAGTAACTGAGAGCCCATGGAAAACCATGGATAAAAATGGCTCTAATACCTTCCCTTTTTATAATCTACCCCCCGAACCCAATAAACAATCTCAAAGGTATTTCTTGTGCTTTTTCACCTTTCCTTTTGGATAAAAGAAAAGTCGGTGGCGACTCTTTCTAACCGCAACATTTGCGATCAAATGCAACACACCCAAGTCAGTTCTTCCACCATATCACAGAGTCCTATAGTTTTTGGTGTCTCTTCAAAGTCTAGTGGTTCTAATGGAATCCTTTGGTTGGGCAGGTGTGTCCTTCCTTGTAAGAGCTCCATAGTATTTGATGTCTCTTCAAAGTCCAGTTGATCTACTGGCAGCCTTTGGTTGGGCATGCGGGTCCTTCCTTTTTAGAACCTTATAGTATTTAGTGTCTGTTCAAAGTCTAATTGGTCTACTGACAACTTTTGTTTGGGAAGGTGTCTCCTTCTTTGTTATAGCTCTATAGTACTTCGTGTCTCTATAAAGTCCAATTGGTCTACTGACAGCCTCTGGTTGGGCATGTGTGGCCTTCGTTGTTAGAGCCCCATAGTATTTGGTGTCTCTTTAAAGACTAGTTGGTATACTTAAAGTCTTTTGTTGGGCAGGTACGTCTTTCATTTTTATATCCCTATGGTATTTAGTGTCTCTTCAAAGTTCAGTTGGTCTACTGGCATCCTTCGGTTGGGCAGATGCGTCCTTCCTTGTTAGAGCCTCATAGTATTTGGTGTCTCTTAAAAATCCAGTTGGTCTATTGGTATCATTCGGTTGGGCAAGTGCGTCCTTCTTTGTTATATCCCCACAGTGTTTGGTGTCTCTTCAAAGTCCAGGTTGTCTATTGTAAGCTTTTTGTTTGGATGGTGCGTCCTTCCTTGTTAGAGCCCCATAGTATTTGGTGTCTTTTCAAAGTCCAGATGGTCTACTGGCAGCTTTTGGTTTAGCAGGTGCTCCCTTTCTTGTTAGAGCCCCATAGTATTTAATGTCTCTTCAAAGTCTAGTTGGTCGACTGGCAACCTTTGGTGTGGCATGTGTATCCTTCCTTGTTATAGCCCCATATTATTTGGTGTCTCTTCAAAGTTAAGTTGGTCTACTGGAAGCCTTCGGTTGGGCAGGTGCACCCTTCCTTCTTATAAACCTATAGTATTTGGTGTTTCTCCAAAGTAAAGTTGGTCTACTGGAAGCCTTCTCTAATACAGTGGTAGAACTGACTTGGGATGTTATGCGTTAGATCGTAATTGTTGTGGTTAGCAAGAGTCGCCATCGACTTTTCTTTTATCTAACTAAAGGAAAGGTTGAAAAGAACATGAAAGAACTTTGAGATTTATTTTCTTGAGTTCGGGGGGTAGATTATGAAAGGGAAGGTATTAGCACCCTTTTCATCCATATTTATCTATGGGCTCTTTGTTGCTTGCTAGATCACTTGCTTTTGTTTGAAAGTGTGATTTGTGGTGGTTTTTGAAAGTTTTTTTGAAAGGCGCCTTCGTTTAGGCAAACTTTGTAATGGTTCTCGTCTTATAAGAACGTATACAAAGTGTTAGACTTTTTGAAAATATTTTATGTTTTGAAAGTGTTTAGCGTGTGTTTGTGAGGATATTTGTTTTGAAAGTGAGCAAGCAACTAGGAACGTTTCTACCTACTCAAAAGTCTTTTGTTCAAGAATCCTTATATTTGGATGTAAAGTGACGGGCGTGGCTCATCATATGGTCGTGATAGCAATATTGGGAGATATCTTAGCGTTTCTCTTGAGGGACTAAGATCGTTTGAAAGGAAACATTTGAAGCGTCATCGAGGGACTATGATCTTGTATTTTGATTGTTTTTTTCTAAGACATCATACATGAATAACATGACCATTTTATAAGGCAACAACTGGAATTACCCTAAGGGTGCATATGTGAAAGTGTTTGCATTTCATGCTTGGTTTATCTTGGATTAGTGTTCTCTAAGATTGACTTTTATCTTCCCATACAAATCCTAATTACTAGAATTTATATGAAAGCGATAAATTGCGGAATATAAATATTCTATGCTATTAAAAACATTAGGGGGATGGGGTGTACAAATTTATAAATGGAGATTGCAAAAAATTAAAGTCCTAATTATCTATTACAACCATATTGAAATAATGTACAATAATTGAAATGGACTTGTTTTGTTTTTGTTAATAGAAGAAATAAGTTTGATTAAGAAAATATTTTTAATCTTTTTGTTTTAAAAGAGATAAAATAAAGTATGTGAATATAAAAATATTTTTTTGGTGTTTTTGATTAATAAAATAAAATAATGATAAAAATAATAAGAGGAAGATGGGTCAGAATTAGCGCGTTGCTGAAATAAGAGAGAACAGAAGTTCTGACTGCAGTACACTGCAAGCCAGAAAGAAAATGTTAGCAGAAAAGGGGAAGGTTAGAAGTTCTGGGTCCGGGTACACTAAAGTTCTGGAGTTGCTGGGAACAATGGAAATCCTAGGAGTTCTGATGCTACTGGAAGCCTATAAGTACTAATGTTACTTGAAGGTCAGAAGTTCTGGTTATTGAGAGAGTCTGAAAGTTCTGATGTAGTTGGGAACCTAGAAGTTCTAGTGTCACTGGCAAGCTTGAAGTTTTGATGATGGGTATGTGAGGTGTCAATGTTGGTTGATGGGAATGTCTAGAAGTTCTGGTCTAGGATCACTGTTTTGACAGGAAATTAAAAGGGATTGATCTAGAAGTTCTGATCTAACTAATGGGGTAAAAATGTTAGGAAATAAACATAAAAAAAGGTGTTTCTAGGGATAGAACTCAGGACCCTTAACACTAATGTCTTATGCACACGTTCTCTACCACTGGGGTGGCTATACATTCGGTATTAGAAGCAAAAACAATAAACATATAACACAAAATAAGTTCTGATGGTGAATTTCATCTCCTCCTCCATGTCAGCCAGAGCATCTGCAGCTTAGCCATTTCTTAACAAAACAGAAAATGAACACATAGCAGTTATGGCAGGTTTCATCATGGTTTTAGAAATATAAAGTACCAGAACTGTAAATCAGAAGCAAGCATGAATTTTGTTAATCCTAATTCTGAATCCTAATTTCTCGAGAAGTTCTAAACTGAAATTCTCTCTACTTAGGCAAAAAAAATACATGAAATCTATGAATATGTACAACATCAGAGTCAGGATGTCTACATTGTATTTTTGAACATGTAAGCCTATCAATGCCTAAGTAATGAGATAAAAGTCAGAAGAAACTTACCTTGAAACTGGAAAATATTATGTATGCTAGAGTCTAGTTCTGATTGTTGTGATGTTCTGGTCAGCTTCTTCAAGTCCTCAGGAAGTTGAAGCAAACCTTAATTTGAACTATGGATGGCTGGAAAGTTCTGGAGCAGCCAAGAAGCAATGTTATGAATTTTTGAGATGGAGATTGATGAAGATTGTGTTACAGTCTGAAAACAAAACTTGGGACGACTTCTAAATGTATATCAGAATCTGTGTGGGTGATTTGGTTGGGACATGCACAAGGAAAATTAGAGCTTGGATGCAAAAACCAGAAATTAGTAGGTTTTGTATTTGTGTTTACAGTTTTAAGTTCTTTGAAATTTCAGCAAGGTTTCAAGGATTTTTTCTCAAATTATCGACCTCCTTAACAGTTTCAAATGAAGTTCAATTTATAGGCATGGATTTAGTAGCTTGGAGAAGTCAAGAGTACAGCCATCATATGCTAGGGCGTTGACTTGTTCTTGAAGCAAGTTTAAACAAGTATGGTTCAAGGCATAAAGTAGGGTGGTTAATAGCTTTATCCGCGCTTAACCTGAATTTGTAAGTATGAATTAAGGAAAAGTACCCTCAGAATCAAAAGCAAAGCATGGGCCCATAATTAACTTGTACAAAAGTTTTCTTTTCAAGGATAATAATGTACTTCTATGCCACTCGTGGGGAAATCCTTTGGATAAAGACTCCAAAGTGGGTGTGAGCATCAAATGATGATGAGATTTACCAAAAAAGAAATCCTATAATATGTGATTATGCATCATAACTTAAGTCTGGATCAGATGTTCAGCATCAACGTAACTTAGAAAAAAATATCCAACTTCTGATCTTTGAATCTCCCTACTCCA
Organism: Vicia faba; assembly: GCA_948472305.1. NCBI lineage: Eukaryota > Viridiplantae > Streptophyta > Magnoliopsida > Fabales > Fabaceae > Vicia > Vicia faba. The sequence continues at coordinate 1,308,083,707 of OX451736.1, read as the reverse complement.
GCATGTTCTGAAGGAGTTCTCATACTTTTTAGAAAGCTTGTAACATACTTTGCAAACCCTCTTTGAATTACTCTCGCAAACTCTGATTGAACCTACGTGAAAACTGGCCCATAAGTTCTAACCAAATTCTGTTTTGGAAAGGCCCATAATTTACTGAGTGCTTCAGTTTCATGGACGTGTCTTCAAAGATGTATAACTTAAAATCTCAGCATTTCTAGGAGAAGTTATGTTCTGCAACGTTTTAGATTTCATTGAAATCTACAACTCTTGTGTCAAAAGTTCTTCCAGAATCAGCTTGCATCATGGTGAAAATCTGGCTAGAAGTTCTAAACTTATCATATTTCCTAAACACTTAGAAAAATTTCTAAGTATTTAGAATTTTGACTTTTCCAAAGTAATTTTGACTTTTGATTTTCTTGATGAATCAAACCTCATATTTCAACATGTCTTGATGAAATATGATTCTTGAAACTTGATTTTGATCCAAATGTCAAAGTTTGACTTTTCAACATACAATTGACCATTTTTCCCTTGTGCCAATTCCAAACCTAAATTGATGTATTAGTGCTGCAAACTTGATGTCATGGAAGATTTTGTGAGAGAATCCTTGAGAAATGAGAGGGAAAATTTTGGGGTACAACAGCTGCCCCTGTTCAATCTTCTTAAACCTGAAGAGTTAGATTGGCGAGTCCGCCATTCGTGACCTGAAGGTGGAAGATGATTGAACACTAGAGTGCCCAGAAATTTGCACTTGATGATGTGGTGGTTGAATGTGTATGGAATGGGCTTAAAGATGCCATTTGGGAGAAATGATGGAAATTAGTTGGAGATGGGCTTATAGATGCCATCCATAGTGACTGGGGAAAGAAATTAGACTAAGTCTAAAATTGACTTCAACTGGAAAAGTATCAGAATAAATCTTTGGAGTGATTTATCTGAACCATAGAAAATTTCTACGGGAAAGAATCAGGATAAACTGTTGAGAGATTCAAACTGAAACAGCAGGGGTCTCGAATATTATTTAACTGGAAAGAATCGGGATAAATCTTGGAGCGATTTATTTGAACCAGCAGAGGTAGTGGGATGAGTATCAGAATAATATCCATAAATGGATTGTATTTGAATCATATCTGAAAGAAGTACTAAATGAGCGTCAGAATGACATCTATATCTGGATCATATCTGGACTGTATTTGAAAGGTATGCTGAATGAGTGGCAAAATGGAATTCCTATCTGGATCGTATCTAGACTATATTTAGGAGAAAAATCTGGAATAAGTATCAGAATAATATACGTCTCTGGATCGTATCTGAACTGTTTCAGGAGGAATCTAGAGTAAGTATCAGAATGTCAGCTATATTTGGATTGCATCTGAACTGTTTCTAGAAGAGAATCTGGAATAAGTATCAGAAAGTCAGCCATATCATGATCGCATCTGAAATTTTTCTAGAAAAAGATCTGGAGTAAGTATCAGAATGTCAGCCATATTTGGATCGTATCTGAAATGTTTCTAGAAAAGTGTATGAGACGGAGCCCGTGTAGGATTGCTTCAGTTGGTCATGTAGATAATTGCCCTGTCTTGTTTCAGGTATTAATCTCTAACCTCAAAAATAAATATAGTTTTCCTGGTTTGTTACAGGTATTAATCTTCAGTCTGCTCATGTAGATAGCTTTCCTGGCTTATTATAGGTATTAATCTACAATCAGTTATTCTGAGATAGTTTTCCTGGCTTGTTACAGGTATTAATCTGGAACTTTTGAAAATTGTTGATGATAGCCATTTGTTGATTGACCCTTTCCTAAAAAGGTAAAATGTTATCTATATGCAATGTCATGATGTATGAAATGAATTATGTAATGATGTTTCTCAAAATAAATGAGATTATGCAGTATGCATTTATCATGCATGAAATGTTATTGGAATGTAATTTTGTCTTGGAAAATAAATCCTTGACAAGTGTTAGGGAGTCATTAAATCCCGGACTGTTGTTGTGGATGAAGAGTATGCTTCTCTTCAGACCTTTCTTTTTAGAATGTTTCCACTGGGGATTCTTGTTTTTGTTGTTTAAGGAGAACTCTGCTGGGGGATGTTGACTTTGCTTGAGGAAAAACTCTATGGAGAGTGTTGATTCCTGTTTGGGAAAAGAGTTCAATGCTTTACTGGGGAATTATTCCTGACTGGAGAGCATCGAAAACTGGCTGTTATCTTGTCGAAATCCAGGCTTGTCAACAATTTGTTGGGGATAATGAAGTTGACTACTATCTGGTCGTTTTCCAGGCTTCGTAGTGACTTGCAAGGTATGATCTGAATTAACTGTTATCTGGTCAGAATCCAGGCTTCGCAGAAAATTGCTTGAAGTTGAATTGTTATCTGGTCGGGTTCCAGGCTTCATAGTGACTTACTGGGGAAGAATAAATTAACTGTTATCTGGTCGGGTCCATGCTTCACAGTAACTTATTGACATTAAACTGCTATCTGGTCGGATTCTAGGCTTTGTAGATTTTTGAGGTGGATGAAGTTAATTGTTATCAGGTCGGGTCCAGGCTTCACTTTAATTTTCTTGAGAAGATGAATTTGAATTGATATCTGGTCGGATCCAGGCTTCACAGTAACTTGCTTGAAATTAGTTGTTATCTGGTCGAATTCCAGGCTTCACAACAAATTCCTGAGGGAATAGTTAATTTCTATCTGGTCGGATTCCAGGCTTCACAATAACTCGTCTGAAAAGATAAAGTTGAACTGATATCTGGTCGGATCCAGGCTTCACAGTAACTTGATGGGGTAGAGGAAAACTCTACTGGGGAAAAGAAGTTAAACCCTTGTCTGGTTGAGTCTAGGTTTTTCCAATATATCAAAGAGTTAAACTATTATCTGGTCGGATCTAGGCTTCATAGTGTCTTGAGAAGTTAACTATTATTTAGTCGGGTCCAAGCTTCATAGTATTTAAAAATTTTACTATTATCTGGTCGGGCCCAGGCTTCATAGTACTTGGAAAGTTACATTATTATCTGGTCGAGTCCAGGCTTCATAGTGACTGAAAGTTGAACTATTATCTGGTCGGGTCCAGGCTTCATAGTATTTGAAAGTTGTATTATTATCTGGTCGGGCCCAGGCTTCATAGTACTTGGAAAGTTACACTATTATATGGCCGGGTCCAGGCTTCATAGTGACTGAAAGTTGAACTATTATCTGGTCTGGTCCAGGCTTCATAGTATTTGAAAGTTGTACTATTATCTGGTCGGGCCCAGGCTTCATAGTACTTGGAAAGTTACACTATTATCTGGTCGGGTCCAGGCTTCATAATGACTGGAAGTTGAACTATTATCTGGTCGGGTCCAGGCTTTATAGTATTTGAAAGTTGTACTATTATCTGGTCGAGCCCAGGCTTTATAGAACTTGGAAAGTTACACTATTATCTGGTCAGGTTCAGGCTTCATCGTGTCTTGAGAAGTTAACTATTATCTGGTCGGGTCTAGGCTTCATAGTATTTGAAAGTTTTACTATTATCTGGTCGGGTCCAAGTTTCATAGTACCTGGAAAGTTACACTATTATCTGGTCGGGTCCAGGCTTCATAGTGACTGAAAGTTGAACTATTATCTGCTCGGGTCCAAGCTTCATAGTATTTGAAAGTTATACTATTATCTGGTTGGGCCCAGGCTTTATAGTACTTGGAGAAGTTAACTATTATTTGGTCGGGTCCAGGCTTCATAATATTTTAAAGTTGTACTATTATCTGGTTGGGTCTAGGCTTCATAGTACTTGAAAAGTTACACTATTATCTGGTCGGGTCCAGGCTTCATAGTGACTGAAAGTTGAACTATTATTTGGTCGGGTCCAGGCTTCATAGTAACTTACTGGGGATTGTAGAAGAGTTGTGGTCCCTTGATTTTTAATAGTCTGAGAGGCAAACTCAATGCTGGGGAATTTGTAGTTTGTTGGGGAAATAAACCTTGTCGCCAGTCTGTTAGAGAGGTGTCTTCTTTTGGCATAAATCCTCAAGGATTCTTGAGTCGACTCAGTTGGGGAGAAGTTTTCAGAGATTGAAACCATGGCTGGGGGTCTCCCTATGAAAAAGACTTTGTGGAGGATTTGTCATTGCCCCTAGTAACAATTGTTCGTGGCACTGTTAGGAAACGTTTGATTGTACGTAACCCTTTGTTGGGATTCGCGTTCAATTCCCCAAGTGATTCAGATACAGACCTGCCCCTGGTATATTCAGCAATTCTTGATAGATTTCTTGGAATTTTGACTTGACTGCCCTATATGTGTTAGATAATGATCATGCTGTGCCCCCTTGCTTATAGAGGATCTGTTATTGGAAGCGTCTTCCCACTTGAAGTGATTTTGTTCATTGAGAATTTTTGTTCACCGGATATTCGTCGTGTTAATTTCTCTGCTGTTAAACAAATAGTCATATGCAAACAATGATATTCAAATAATGCAAAGTATATGTTTGCCTTGAAGTTTTGAAAATGTGTTTTAGCAAGTAAAGAATTTCTATAAGAAAATTCAACTCAGGATTTAGAGTAAGCCTTACAAGAGTCAGGATACCGTTTGTAACATTATGCTTTCGAACTAACTCGTGCTTCAATTAGGACTTTTGAAGGGTTGTAACGTGGCATGACTCACGATTTAAGAAACAAAGTGTATTTGTACCCGTCCACTCTTCGTGATTCTCTTCATTTCTAAACTCAGTTAATTGTACGTTCGAACTCCAATGACGTCTTGGTGATGGTTCAGACAAGTTTAGTTCATCGGAAGGCAATCTTTTTTTTTGCAACATTTTTCATGTTGTGGGGGTTTGGAATGACCTCTTCCTTTTTTTTATTATCTCTGATTTTTGCCTGACTTTTCTTGTTTTAAGATTACAGTCAACGGGATGCCCCAGTTTTTCTTAAGTATCCTTTGTAGGTTTTGACTTAGTGGGCTTTCCTTTTTGAGAGATAATGACTACCTATGTGATAGGGAACCGTCACCGTCTTTTGATTCCATAAGGAATGTCTTTGTTGTCATTCGTTGTGTACTGAATGCACATTTGAATTAACTGAGAGGCTACCCTACCCTAGGATTTGATTAAAGGTTTCAATTTGTGTAAAAAGGAAAACTCCTACTTCTTTGGCTCAAAGGGGTTGACTAGGGATTATCCTCCTTATAACTCTAGTGTTTAGGAATTGAAAGAACGCATGTACATCGTCAGCAAAGTCTGTTTAAAATCATATTGTATGAGATCATGGCATTGTTTTCGTCATCCTCCCTCTAAAGGCTTGCAACTTTTAAAACAAGAGTTGAATATAAAGGGAGTAAACAACATAGTTTAAATGTAATGAAAACGAATGGATCAATTCAAGACAAACATATGCAATGCATTGATGAAATAACAAAGTTTGACATAAATAGTTGTTCGAAAAAGAAAAATTACAACTTGAAAATTCAAATGAACAACAGCCTCTTTGTCTGAACTTGTTACTTCAGGTGGTGAGCCCTTGAGGGACGGTAGAAAAATTCATTCTGACCATCTTGTGTGAATTCCAGCACTCCTTTATCGATAAAGTCTTGAATCTTATTTCTCAATGCCAACAGCTATTCGTATCATGTTCAAGACTATTGGAATGGTACGCACATATTGCATCGAGATGATAGCTAGGAGCGGAGGTATTGGGATTCTGAGGATGATCCCTCAATGTAATCAACTGCATCTTCAACATGTGTTGCAATAATTGAGCCAAGGACATGTTGATGTTAGTAAACTGTCTCTCTGGCTTATTTCTCTTTTACTGATTTTCCCATTGATGTTGACGAGGTCGTTGTTGGGCTCGTGACGTAGCAGTAGTTTGGAAAGGTCTGTTCTCCCTCTGACTGGCTTCTTGTCTCATGGGGGCTGAGTATTAACTTGATCCTCAATCTTGATCGTTTGTTTCATACGGTTAAAATCATTTTGACGGAGCTTGTTGACGAGGTCCCTCATCTCTTCTTGTCCTCGAGCTAAGTCTTGGATGAGATCCATTTGTCCCAACATTTGGATTCTCATCGTTTCTACCTCGGCTTGCAATTGTCTTATCTGACTTTCCTTATCACCTTCAGGAACGTCATTGGTCACGCTCTTAATGAACATTGTTTTCAACTCTTCTTTTCCCTTGGACAGGTTCAAGAACATCTCTTGTAGTTGAGCATTTTGAATCTGAACGTCCTTGATAGTCTGCTATAAGGCTATCTCTATTGAAATAAACAGTAAGCAGATGAGAAATCTTGTACGGGAAAACCTGTTATGATGACATGCATGATATGTGGATGCAATGTTTTCAAGGATCTCGTGGGGTAAACACAAGAAGATGTTAGAATTTGAACATTGAACAACAGCTTTGATCAGAGAACTTCATATTGGTGGATGTCCTTCCACGAGAATCAAGCTCACCATGTCATGTGGGCCATAGTCGTTGACTCAAGCTAACATGTTTTGGTCTTCGACGACATTTGATTAGAGAATGAATCCTTTTGCCCCTTGATAGGCATCTGGTTTAACATGACCCTACATCATAGGCCCTTGAGATCCTTGAAATGGTTATTGAAAATGCTATGGTATGATGTTATAATGTTATGTACAAGTATGCAAGTTTTTAAGTACACACAAAGCAAACAAGTCCTTAGGTTTAGGCTTGCATGGAGTTTCTAGGTAAGTACCCTCTTGAAGTTTTAGTTGGCTCAACCTGTCCTAGTAATAGTAATCGAGTTCTAAAAGATCACAATATCACTGACCTTTCCTTTAGGCATTGTCTCAGCATAATCAATCTTTTCTTGCGACCGAGATATCCCAAAAGTCCAATCTCAATGAGTGTAGTATCGAGTATCAACCAATTTTCAACTTTCCATCGAAACTGGTTATCTCACTATGTCCTAATGGCCAAGTTGTTCAATTAAGGTTCTAAGATCAGTTAGTGCTTCATAACGCCGCTCAACGGCCCCATATTCTCCTCGATTCAACAAAAAGGGATACCGGTACCAACAAATGCCTCGAACTAACGTATCCATTGTTTCAACCATATCGATCTATGTCGTACAGTTTCCACAATCTATTGCTACTTACCTAAACGTTGTCCCAGATCCGGGTAGAGGATCAAATCAAGCCCAAACAAGGAACCATAATATAAAGCAAACAAGTCACATAAGGAAAAGAAAGTAAAGGTGATCTAGCCATAAGGTAACCCCACTTTTTTTAGAATAACTCCCCAACAGAGTCGCCAGTTCTGTAATACGGTGGGAGAACTGACTTGGGATGTTTTACATTAGATCATAATTGTTGTGGTTAGCAAGATTCGCCATCGACTTTTCTTTTATCCAACTAAAGGAAAGGTTGAAAAGAATAGGAAAGACCTTTGAGATTTACTTTCTTGAGTTCGGGGGGTAGATTATGAAAAGGGAAGGTATTAGAACCCTTTTCATCCATAGTTATCTCTGGGCTCTTAGTTGCTTGCTAGATCACTTGCTTATGTTTGAAATTGTGCTTTGTGGTGGTTTTTGAAAGTATTTTTTGAAAGGCGCCTTCGTTTAGGCAAACTTTGTAATGGTTCTCGTCTTATAAGAACGTATACAAAGTGTTGGACTTTTTGAAAATATTTCATGTTTTGAAAGTGTTTGGTGTGTGTTTGCAAGGATATTTGTTTTGAAAGTGAGCAAGAAACTAGGAACGTTTCTACCTACTCAAAAATCTTTTGTTCATTTCTCTCTTCCTTTGATATTGTCATCTTACCATTGATTGGCAAGAAGCCTTATCTTTGGATGTAAAGGGACAGGCGTGGATCATCGTATGGTCGTGATAGCAATATTCTGAGATATCTTAGCGTTTCTCTTGAGGGACTAAGATCATTTGAAAGGCAACATTTGAAGCGTCATCGAGGGACTATGATCTTGTATTTTGATTGTGTTTTGCTAAGACATCCCACATGCATAACATGACCGCTTTTATAAGGCAACAAGTGGAATTACCATAAGGGTGCATATGTGAAAGTGTTTGCATTTCATGCTTGGTTTATCTTGGATTAGTGTTCTCTAAGATTGATTTTTATCTTCCCTTACAAATCCTAATTACTAGCATTTATATGAAAGCGATAAATTGCGGAAAATAAATATTCTACACTATTACAAACATTAGGGGGATGGGGTGTACAAATTTACAAATTGGGATTTCAAGAAATTAAAGTCCTAATTATCTATTACAACCATATTGAAATAATGTACAAGAATTGAAATGGACTGTTTTTGTTTTTTTTAAGAGAAGAAATAAGTTTGCTTAAGAAAATAATTTTATTCTTTTTGTTTTAAAAGAGATAAAAATAAAGTATGTGAATATAAAAATATTTTTTTGGTGTTTTTGATTAATAAAATAAAATAATGATAAAAATAATAAGAGGAAAAAGGGGTCAGAATCAGCGCGTTGCTGAAATAAGAGAGAACAAAAGTTCTGACTCCGGTACACTGCAAGCCAGAAAGAAAATGTTAGCAGAAAAGTGGAAGGTCAGAAGTTCTGGGTCCGGGTACACTAAAATTCTGGAGTTTCTGGGTGTTGTACCCCAATTTTTGCCCCTAAGACCCCTTATCATACCATATTGGTTCAATCACAATAAGATCACATTAGGGCTTTTGGTTCTCCTCCCTATCTTTAGTTTTTCTCTTTGAGGAATCACCAAGCAAATTGACTTATTTTCTTTCGTGATCATGCATGTTTTGTTTTGACTTTCCTTTTAATTAATAAAATGCAATGCTGGTTTGTCTTACTAATAATGTAGGTAAAGCCAATGTGGCTTAGCAAGTTGATCCATGGGTTCATGAGTTTATTTCCATGCCCTAGTCAATAAAGCTTGAGAAATTCAAACCTCACCATTGAAGTTATTTTGGAAGAAATGGCATGGCAAGGTTTATTTTGGTTCACCATATTTCAAAGTTATCAAGATTGATTCAAAAGTACAAGGGGTTGATTGAAGAAGTTGTCATGGTTGGACAAGGCCTTGTCCCCATTGGACACAAGTGCATATTTCTCTCAATTCTCAAGATATGGAAGTGTTTTTGGTTGCTATGAGTTCTCATTATCATCTTCAGTAACTTCTATCTACAAGGCAAATGTGTTGGTACAAGAAGGTTGTTTAAAATTCTCAAAGTGCCTCAAAGCATTTTCTTGATCTAGGAGCTAGGGTTTTAAACTTAAAATAAGTATATCTTGCTCATCTTTTGGTATTTTTGAGTGATTCCAAAAACATTCTTCTCTTCAAATGGTTATTAACAAATAACTTCAAAAGTTTCAAGGATTTTTCATGTGGAAGAAACTTGATGAAGAAGAAAGATTACAAGTCCTCCAGATGAACCCCCAATTTCTCTTCATGTGGCTTCAAATGATCATAACTTGGTCAATTTTTATCACCTTGAGCCCACTCTTTTTCCACAATGACCTTGAGGATGTGAACTTTATTCCTTCTTTCATGTGCAAAGTGAGAAAATGGATGGAAGATGCCCTAAAGATACAAAATATTATAGGTCATTTCATGATTCTTTGCCAACTTCAACAAGTCATAACTCTCTCAATTTTTGGAGATTTTGAATGGTTAAAGTCTCAAAATGCAATTCATGATATCTACTTCATTCCATATTTTTTTGTCAAGAGCAAATTCCAAGTGTAAGGCCATGTTTGGATGCAAAACATTATAGGTCACTTTTGAAAAAAAAACTTGAAATATTTCTAAGTATGGAAAGTCAACTTCTTTTTCCCAACTTTGACTCATTACAAATTTCAGCTCAAACATCCATTTGATTCCATTCTTTTCCCATTGTAAAGCTTGTAATCTCATCTTTCTAAAGAATCAAGAATCATGTCCTAAGAACCCTTGAGCGGAAAATGCCATTGTTTTGAAATTGGTAACTTGAAACTGAAGTTTCATCACAAGTTAGATTTTGAAATCTTTGTTTTGGCTTCTAATCACAAGTTTTTCACACGTTTTTTATTCTAATCATGTTTAGAAACTTTCCAAAGGTGTTTAGCATCATGAAACGCACGATTTGGCTGAGTTTTGATGTTAAACAAGTCACACTTTGTTCATGCTACATCCCCCCCCCCCCACGATCTCCCTCTAAACTTCACCATTTCACACGCTTAAGGATCCCATTCATTATCCTATAAATATAGGTTCATCCCCCATTCATTTCCTCAAGCTTGAACAACCAAAATCACCATGCCAAACGCACTCCATAACTCACTTTTCTGCAACTTTAAAATCAGTGTTCAAGCCTTTTTCAATCCATTTTTTCTATCAATTCACCTTCCTTGATCTTCCCTAAAGCTAACCATATAATTACCTTCAAGAATCGTGACCTATACTGATTCATAGAAGTCCAGTTTCAGAGCTCTGCAACTTAACTTCAATAGGTAGATTTCTCCATCAATTCTTCCAAACTTTGATATCATTGTGAAGCTCGCATTGCCCTGGTTCTAGTCGTAACACTTGCTTTTAACTGGAAACATGTTTTGACCATGAAATTTCAAATCCCTTTTCAAAACTTCTCTTCCAAATTGCGTGAGCTACAGTTTATATAAATTTTTCGCGAAGGTGTGGTTGTCTTCATCTTGATGAGACGAAGCGAATGGCATAGGTCTCATGCTCTAATTTTACAGTTTGAGTGACCTGGTTTTGAGACTGGCTGGAGGTTGAAGATGACCAACGTGTCATCTTTCAACCAATAAAACAACGCCATTTTTTTTTTGAATTTCTGATTTTAAATTGAATCCTATGCTTTGTTCACTAAAGTCCATAATATGCACAACGTGCCAGGTCCACTTGATCTATTTACTAAGACGTTTTAACAATGATCAGATGGCCCATATTTTTTTGGTTTGATATTTTATTTTCTGATTGTTATTTTAATTGATTTAAATTTCAAAAAATTATAGAAAATTCATTTTAAGTCCAAAAAATCTAAAAAAATTATGAAAAATATTTTTGATTTTTCTCTTTCTGATTTTTATTTTTTTTACAATTTTATTTTTTGTTTTTATATTTTTTATAAAATTTCATTTTATTTGAATTGTTTTAAATGTTTAAAAATAATTTTATGCATTTTAAAATTCTGAAAAAAAAATGAAATAATCCAATGATATTGTGACAAATATCGGTGACCTCATTTATTTTTTATTTCTGACTTTTTATTTTTTATCATTTTTTATTTATTTTTCTCATTTCTTTTAATTTTAAAAATAGTTTTTGACTTTAAAAAATTACCAAAAATTTTATAAAAATATTTGAGTTCATTTCTAATTTTTCTATATAAATCCACTTACAATTGCTTAACATAGCGCTAAATTTTGTCCCGATTCTAATAAATGATCATTCGTGGCCCAAATCTATGTTTGCAAGCCCAAGTATGTTAATTTGATCTCTTTCATCCAATAACCTTGAGATTCATTGTGCGGAGGCTTTGGTTCTACCAATCCTCTAATGGATTTATATTACTTTTGGTCAACGCGAATCACTTAAACATCGTTGATCATTAAATGTTACTTTTTTTTAGGATTCCAAAATGGATGATATACTTGACAAAAAGTAAATGCAACTTGTTGTGTGGCGGCTTTGGTTCTACGAATCCTCTAATGAGTTCCAAATGCAAGTTTCAAGATGATCATACAACTAACCGACCTCATGATCGTGAAGTTGAACCTATGAACCCTATATTTATGATCTTGTGTGTGATTGTTGCATCATGCATCCATGCACTCATAAGCATCTTTTGAAGAAATTTTATTTCAAGGGACTTGAAGGTTGACGATTTGTGAATATCTCATGTACCTTTTGACCATGGATTCTGGAAAAAGAAAGACCAGAAAATACAGTTTCAAAGATCCCAAGATATATTAGTTGATCAGTCTAATTCCCGAGATTGAGTGTTCTGTAGATTTTCAAAAGAAGTATGGATCCATTATTCCTCTCATGAAGCTTAGGATGAAGGAGGGTATTCTCTCGACCTTGGTCCGATTCTATGATTTGATGTATCATTGCTTTACTTTCCCTGATTATCAGTTGATGCCTACACTAGAGGAGTATTCTTATATGTTGTATTTACCTATTACCGATCATGTTCCTTTTACTAGTTTGGAGGGTGAGCCAAAATCACACGAGATTGCTGCTTTGATCCATCTAGGGAAGTCTGAGGTTGAAGCTCATATGACTACTAAAGGAGGGATTAGAGGATTACCAGCTCAGGTCTTATTGGAGAAAGCTCGTTACTTTTCCAGGATGAAGAGTACAATTGCTTTTGAGGCCATCTTTGCTCTACTTGCTTACGGGTTGTTTTTATTTCCTAATGTGGACAAGTTTGTTGATATTAATGCTATCGGGATCTTCATGATTGGAAACCAGTTCCCACATTGCTGGGTGATGCTTATTACTCTATTAATCTTCAAAATTCTTATCATTGGGGGATGATTATCTGTTGCACGCCTCTATTGTATCGGTGGTTTATTTCTCATATGCCTCAGTCTGATGCTTTCTGGGATGTCAGGAAGGAACCCCGTTGGGCTCCTAAGATCATGGCACTTACTCACTCAGATATTGTTTGGTATCATCGGGCTTACCATGATATAGAGATTGTGGACAATTGTGGTAGTTTCCCCAATGTACCTCTTCTTGGTACAAAGGGAGGAATTAACTACAACCTTGTTCTCGCACGATGATAGCTTGGTTATCCGATGAGGGATAAACCAAATAGTATTCATTTGAGTAGTTTATTTCTAAAGGAGGGAGAAGACCATAAGGAAGCTAGAAAGCAGATTGCGAAGGCCTGGCGTCACATTCATAGGAAGAGTAGAAAAGACTTGGGACCTAGAGGGGTTGTTTCTTTGGAGCCTTATCTTTAGTGGGTCCAAACGAGAGCTATTCAGTTGAAGATGCCATATTCTCAAGAAGCACCTATGCCTTATTTGTTTGTGAAGACCACTCCTCCCCTATTGGATGATTTGGAAGAGCTATGACTTGCTTTAGTTAGGATGCAGCAAGAAAAGGACGCTTGGAAGAATAAGTGCCAAACTTTAGAGATTTCCTATAGAGCAGACTTGAAGGAGAAAGACGACTTGATTGAGATTCTTGAGAGTCGGGCTGTAGAGATAATGGAGAGGCAGGGGGAATTATTTTCCTCTAAACCTCAGTCAGATACTAGTTGCTCACTTCCTGATTCAGGTGATTGAAAGGAGGTTGCCACCAGATATATGGAGGAAAATCAGAGGTTGAAGGCTCAGATTTCCAGGCTTACAAGGAAGTGTCAGCGTATAGAGTGATCTCTATCAGCTTTGCTTCTTAGGGTTTTAGATTTTATCTTCATCTTGTACTTGGGATTATTGAAACTTGTAATCCATTTTGAAGTTATTATAATAAAAAATTTCAGTATTTCAAACGTGTTATTACTTTGATATTTACAATGTGTCTATAAATCTTTAAGTCCCTTGAAATATTAATAATAAAAATAAATCAAATGCATTGTATATCATGCATCATATTGCACATATTTCTTGCATTTTTTATGCATATCCAGGTGTCTTACCAAGCTTCTTTACATCGTCCATCAAGTTGTCTCACCACTACAATACTCGAGCTAATTTCAGAAGGAAGATGGACAACTTAGAACAAGAGAATCGCGAGTTGTGCGAGGAAGTTTTTGCTCTAAAGGCTGGCATGGCCAATCTCAATGCTCTGATGAAATCTCTAATGGCTGCTCAGAATCAGCCATCGAGTGTTCAACCTCAACAGACAAAGGTTACTACTGAAGATTCGACTGTTCCTGTGTTTTCTACTCTGGTTGTTATTCAGAATCGCATGCCTCAAGGTTATCCATGGGGAATGCCAGAGAACTTTGTGTCTTAAGGTTTCAATCTTGATCCTCAAGATACTCCAGTTGTTCAGACTACTGTTGCTCCTGTTGCACCTCCTTCAATGAATATGGCCTCATTTTCTAATGATGGTATGTGTCGTCCTTTTCCTCCACCGAGTGAAGGCTTGGGTATCTATGACAGAATGGATTATTTTCAAGAGTAGTTTGACAAGATGCAGAGGGAGATGAAGGCCCTCAAGGGAAATGAATTATTCGGGCAGAATTTGAATGATTTATGCTTGGTCCCAAATGTCAAGATACCCGCGAAGTTTAAAGTCTCGGAATTCGAGAAGTACAAGGGCGACACATGTCCTTGTGCTCATCTTGTGATGTATGTAAGAAGAATGTCTACCCACACTGATGATCAACGTTTGTTGATTCAATTTTTTCAGGATAGTTTGACTGGTGTTGCGTTGAAGTGGTATATGAGTTTGGACAGCGTCAATATCCATACTTTCAACGACTTGGGAGAAGCATTTATCAGAAAATACAAATACAACATGGACATGGCGCCTGACCGTGATCAACTCAGGGCCATGGTCCAGAAGGACAGGGAATCATTCAAAGAATATGCACAGAGATGGCGTGAGGTAGTCTCCAAAGTGATTCCTCCCATGTAAGATAAGGAGATGACTAAGATTTTCTTGAAGACTCTGGGTGCTTTCTACTAAGAGAGGATGGCAGTGAGTATGCCAAGTGACTTTACTGAAATGGTAGGCATGGGTATCCGTTTAGAAGAGGCTGTAAGAAAGGGTCATTTAACAAAAAGTGAAAGTTCTGGAAGTACGAAGAAGTCATCCTATGGGTTTGCCAAAAAGAAGGAAGGAGATACAAATGTTGTTATGTAAGAGAGGAGGTTTAATCCTCCTAGAAGAAATTATCAGCGTCACCAACAAGTCGCCTTAGCGACTCCAGTTGTTGGTGTAGCTCCAACCACCGTTGCTTATCAGAGACCATCCCATCAGGGGAATCAAGGGTATAATCAGAGAAGGGAAACTTATGACCCTGTCCCTATGAGCTATATAGAGTTACTCCCGGCATTAATTCAGAAGAAGTTGGTTCAGACTAGACCACCTCCCATCGTACCATCACCATTGCATTGGTATTATAAGGCAGACCAAACATATGCTTTTCATCAGGGAGCACCAGGGCACAATGTTGAGAACTACTATCCTTTGAAAATTGAAGTACAAAAATTGGTGAAGTATGGTATCTTATCCTTCAAATAGGTTGGCCCTAATGTGAAAGATAATCCTCTTCCAAAGCATGGAGGAGAAAATGTTGTGAACATGGTGGCCGGTTGTCCAGGCAACTTCCGGAATTTTTACATTAAATTGCTTAGAGGAGATTTGGTAAAAATGCATGCGGACCTCTGTGAATTTAGCTACTATATGCATGACCATGCCGGTTGTGCTATTTTCAGTACGGATATACATGTTTGTGAGAAGATAAAGGCTGATTTGCAGAAGATGATGGATGAGGGCCTTATCCACATAACCCGACCTAGGGCAGAGTATAAAGAGGAAGTAAACATGGTTTCTGGATGTCCTGGAGAGTTCAGAATCTTTAATGTGGGATATATGAATGAGGATCTTGTACAGTTGCATGCTACTTTCTGCCACATGGCTGGTAAGGTGGAACATCGGTATGGATCTTGCCGAATTTGCTGTCGGGACTCCCGAGGATGTTAAATTGTAAGGAAAGGTGTTCAGATGTTATTGGATAATGGAACTATCAAGGTTACAGGCCAAAGGGATGATTACCACGAGGTTAATGAGATTGAGGTTTGTTTGGCTGAAGAAGAATCAGATGATGAGTATGCCTCTGCGGATGAGTTCTTCTCCTCGGATGAAGATATATTTTCCGGAGATGACTCTGTAATGATTGAATATGTTGAAGAGGGAGTAAATGTTATTGTGACTCGCTTTGGTGCACCCACCCCTTTTGAAGTTGAATATCATAGCAAGCTAGCTATTACTCCATTGGTGATCAGTTTACCGGGTCTTGTCCCCTACAAGTCAAATAAGGTTGTGCCGTACAAATATAATGCTACAATCATAGAAGATGGTGTGGAAGTTCCCAACCAGCCAATGCCTAATGTTGGAAATATTGCTGAGACTAATAGAGTGACCCGCAACGGTCGTGTATTTGCACCAATTGTTCGTGGAAATGATAATGCTGGAAAGAAAATTGTTGAAAATGTTGAACCCAAGAAGGCTACGGGTGAATCTAGTGGAGCTACGCTAGAAAAGGAAGTGGATGATATTTTGAAGATGATCAAGATGAGCGACTACGGAATTGTAGATCAGCTACTGCAGACTCTTTCAGAAATATCTATCTTGGCTTTATTGATGAACTATTCTTCTCACAAAGAATCTTTGATGAGGGTATTGGACCAAGCTTTTGTGGAAAGTGACATGCCAGTAGACCAATTCAGCAGTGTGGTAGGGAACATTACATCATGTAATAACCTGAGTTTCTGCGACGATGAACTGCCCGATGAAGGAAGGAATCATAATCTGGCCCTCCACATCTCTATGAACTGCAAGAATGATTCATTATCCAATGTGCTGATTGATAATGGATCTGAATTGAGTGTTATATCGAGGAGTACACTTATGAAGTTGAAATATCAAGGAACGCCCATGCGCCCAAGTGGCATTATTGTGAAAGCGTTTGATGGATCAAGGAAATATGTTATTGGTGAAGTGGACTTGCCTATTCATATAGGCCCACATTTGTTTCAGATTACTTTCCAGGTCATGGATATTGTACCCGCTTATAGCTGTTTGCTGGGACGGCCGTGGATACATGAGGAAGAGGCTGTCACTTCGAATTTACACCAGAAGTTGAAGTTTGTGCGTGAAGGAAAAGTGGTAATTATAAATGGAGAACATGCATTATTTATATCTCATTTTTCCTCTTTTAGCATTGTGGAGGCGGATGAAGCTGTTGTTGGAACCCAGTTCCAAGCTTTATCCCTTGATAATATAAGAGGAAATGAGAATTTTATGGCTTCGTTTAAGGATGCTCAGCAGGTTGTGCATAATGGCCATAGTGAAGTATGGGGACAGATTGTTGATCCACCTGTAAACAAGAATAGAGTCGGCTTGGGGTTCTCTGTGAAGAATGATAAAGGTAAGAGCATGAAGCCGAAGTCTGCTGCAGGCAAGTGTCATGATATCTTTCGTAGCGGGGGTTATCTTCATCCAACTGTTCCGGGGATTAATTCCATTATGGAAGATGAAGCAAAGCCAGAAATGCAAAATTATGTGACACACGGAGTTATGGTTCTGAACTGGATCACCATTGATGTTCCCTCTTGCATACATGTTTCAAAGTAATTTGTTTTTGTTAATCTTTTTGAAAAGCTTTCACTCTGCACAAGGTGAAAGTATTGATATTGTATGGGCTTATCAGTTTGCTTTGATTTTTAAAATCAATAATAAAAGTTGTCTTTGTTTCCCAAATTGTGTCTTTATTTTTTGCTTTTTCTTGGAAAATGGTAATCAGAAAAAACCTTTCGGAATAAATAGTAACTGAAATTCAATTTGCATGATCACTTGTTACATGTGTTAGTTTCTAAAAACAATCATAAATTATATGTGCAGATTAATTAAAAAACCCGTTGAATACAATGACCCTGCACCCTCTCCTAACTTTAAATGTCTTGTGTATGGGGTCGAAGAAGAAGACTATGATGAGATTCTAGAAGAGGTCTCACGGTTTCTTGAGCGTGAGGAGAATGCCATTTAGCCATATAAAGAGCCATTAGAAGTGATCAATTTGGGTTCAGAAGAAGATCCGAAGGAAGTCAAGATCGGAGCATTGATGCATCCTGATGTGAAGAGCAGGTTGATTGAGATGTTGGAAGAGTATGTGGATATTTTTTCTTGGTCTTATCAAGATATACCTGGTTTAGATACAGATATTGTAGAGCACCATTTTCCGCTGAAGCCAGAGTGCCCACCAATCAAACAGAAGTTGCAAAGAACTCACCCATATATGGCAGTGAAGATCAAAGAAGAAGTTCTAAATCAGATTAATGTCGGTTTTCTTGTGACATCAGTGTACCCTCAAAGGATTGCCAATATTGTCCCAGTATCGAAGAAAGACGGAAAAGTTTGCATGTGCGTAGATTACAGAGATCTAAATAAAGCTAGTCCAAAAGATGATTTTCCATTGCCTCACATTGATATGTTAGTGGATAGCACAGCAAAATTCAAAGTTTTCTCGTTCATGGACGAATTATCCGGGTATAATCAAATAACGATGGCTCCTGAGGACATGGAAAAAACAATGTTTTTGACACCTTGGGGAACATTATGTTACAGAGTGATGCCCTTCAGGTTGAAGAACGCTTGTGTAATGTACCAGGGGGTTATGACAACCCTATTCCATGATCTGATGCATAAGGAAATTTAGGTATATGTTGATGATATGATTGCTAAATCCCAGACTGATGAAGGGCATGTAGAAGATTTGTTGAAGTTGTTTCAGCATTTGAGGAAGTATCGTCTCCGCTTGAATCCAAATAAATGTACCTTTGATGTTCGGTCAGGGAAACTCTTGGGTTTCATTGTTATCCAGAGAGGGATTGAAGTTGACCCTGATAAAGTCAAAGCAATTCAAGAAATGTCAGCGCCGAGAACTAAAAAGCAAGTCAGAGGGTTCCTCGGGCGTTTGAATTATATTTCCAAATTCATTTCTCACATGACTGCAATGTGTGAACCGGTCTTTAAGTTTTTAAAGAAAGATCAAGGATGTGTATGGATAGATGACTGCCAAAGGGCATTTGAAAGTATTAAATAATATCTGGTTGAACCTCCTATCTTGATCCCTCCTATTGAAGGAAGACTATTGATTATGTATCTGTCAGTGTTAGATAATTCCATGGGCTGTATTTTGGGACAACAAGATGAAACATGGAAGAAAGAGTATGCCATTTATCATCTCAGTAAAAAGTTTACTGATTGTGAGTCACGGTATTCCATGATGGAAAAGACATGTTGTGCTCTGGCCTGGGCGGCAAAATGTTTGCGGCAGGATATGTTGAATCACACTACTTGGTTGATCTCCAAAATGGATGCAATCAAGTACATTTTTTAAAAGCCTGCTCTTACTGGGAGAATTGCCTGCTGGCAGATGCTGTTATCTGAATATGACATCGAATACCGCACTCAAAAAGCTATTAAAAGCAGCGTATTGGCAGATTATATTGCTCACCAACCAGTTGATGATTATCAGTCTGTGAAGTATGATTTCCCCGATGAGGATGTGATGTTTTTGAAAGTGAAAGATTATGATGAACCATTGCCTGAGGAAGGTCTTGATCTTGAATCTCACTGGATTATGATATTTGATGGAGCTTTGAATGCTTATGGTAAAGGAATTGGTGTTGTGATTGTCACTCCACATGGATCACACATTCCTTTTACTACAAGGTTGACATTTGATTATACTAATAATATGGCAGAATATGAGGCTTGCATCATGGGTCTCAAGGAAGCTATTGATCTCAGAATTAAAATTCTAGATGTGTATGGAGATTCAGCTTTGGTAATAAATCAAATTAAAGGAGAGTGGGATACTTGTCACCCCGGCTTATCCCTTGCAAAGATTATGGTAGAAGATTGTTACCCTTCTTTAATAAAGTTGAATTCCATCACATCCCCAGAGACAAAAATCAAATGGCGGATGCTCTGGAAACTCTGGCTTCTATGTATCAAGTGAACACTTGGAATGATATACCCCGAATTATAGTTTGGAGACTGGATAGGCCCTCTCATGTGTTTATAACAGAAGAGATAGCAGATGAGAAACCTTGGTATTACGATATCAAGAATTTTCTCCAGACTCAGGAATACCTGATTGGTGCTTCGAATAAAGATAGAAAGACATTGAGAAGATTGGTTGGCAGCTTCTTCCTCATTGGAAATGTGTTGTATAAGAGAAATTATGACATGGTCTTGCTCAAATGCATGGATATACACGAAGAAGACATGTTGATGCATGAGATTCATGAAGGTTCATTTGGCACTCATGCCAATGGACATTCGATGGCTAAAAATATGCTAAGGGAATGTTACTATTGGCTGACAATGGAATCTGACTGTTACAGATTTGCAAAGAAGTTCCATAAATGCCAGATTTATGCGGACAAAGTTCATGTGCCTCCGACACTTCTCAATGTTATTTCTTCCCCATGGCCTTTCTATATGTGGGGTATTGACATGATTGGAATGATAAAACCTAAAGCTTCGAATGGACATCATTTTATCTTGGTAGGAATTGATTACTTCACCAAATGGGTGGAAGTTGCTTCATATGCTAATGTTACTAAGCATGTGGTAGTGCGCTTCACTAAGAATAATCTCATATGTCGATATGGTGTGCCAAGCAGAATTATCACCGATAATGGCTCAAATATGAACAACAAGATGATGACATAACTTTGTGAAGAATTCAAGATTGTCCATCATAATTCATCTTCGTACATGCCGAAGATGAATGGGGTTGTTGAAGCTGCTAATAAGAATATCAATAAGATCATCCAGGAGATGCTTGTTACTTATAAAGATTGGCATGAAATGCTCCCTTTTTCTTTACATGGATATAGGAAATCTGTCTGCACTTCAACAGGAGCACCCATATTCTCCCTTGTGTATGGAATGGAAGTCGTGCTCCTAATCGAGGTTGAGATTCCCTCTTTGCGTGTGATAACGGAAACCAAGTTTTCAGAGGCTGAATGGGTCTAGAATAGGTTTGACCAATTGAATTTGATCGAAGAGAAGAGAATGACGGCTTTGTGTCATGGGCAGTTATATCAGAAGATAATGAAGAAAGCTTTTGATAAGAAGGTCAAACCTCGTGAATTCAGAGAAGACGACCTCATGCTCAGGAATATCATGTCTTTTAACACTGATTTTAGGGGCAAGTGGACTCCCAATTTTGAAGCCTTATATGTTGTCAAGAAAGCCTTCTCTGGCGGTACATCTATTCTTGAAACTATGGATGGCGAGGAGTTCCCGCATCCCATGAATGTTGGTGCAGTCAACAAATACTTCACCTAAAGAAATAAAAGAACAACTCGCTAAGTTGAAAACCCGAAAGGGCGGCTTAAGAAAAAAGGAGCGTCTCGGTAGGCCGAAAACCCGAAAGGGAATTCTAGGCAAAAATTAGAGACATAAACAGAATAAAATTTCCCGCTAAGTTGAAAACCCGCAAGGGCAGCTTAGGCAAAAGTTAGGGACTTTCTTGGCAAGTAATTGCATCAGACAAGACTTAATCATTGAAGCAACAATCTTCTTGGATCCTCACCATATTTCAACAGAAGTTGCTGCTCAGAATTTCAAAGTTGTTAGAGGGAATAGTGGTCATTGTATCTCAATAATTTGTAATCATCTGTGGAGTCTCGGCATTCACAGACTACCATTCTATCAATAAAATTTGAGTTTTTACCCAATTCTTTGTAATTCTTATTTTATTCAGCTTACAAAAAATCCATTTATTATTGATAATAATTTTCAAAGAAAAAAGGTTAAATAACAAAATTGTTTTTCAAAAATAATTTACAAATTACTTTTACTTCATATTTTGTGATTCAAGAGGAAAACAAAAGTGGTGATCTCAGGAATGGATGAACTCCAGTAATTTTGGGAAGTTTTGTTTCCCCTGGGAAGGTTTTCTCAGGTCGTTTTCATTGATATACGTGTGATTTTTGTATATTAAAGACGATACCAATTGATGTAAGGTGCGGTATCAGGTTTATGATCCCGGTGTCCCCAGTCAAGTCTTGGTTCTTTCTTTTTTATTTTGAGTTTGCACTGTCTGAAGCCTCTATCCCAGATTCCCCAGCAAAGTCTTCCCTCATATGACGAAAGGTCTTGTTCCCTTGGTGTGCTAAGATGGAACTATTTGCAAAATGTCGCTCTTTTTGGCAGTGTTGGCATTATTGTTGGTATTCACTTCCCAGGCAACTAGACCAGGGCAGTATATTTTCTAAGAAGTGTTGAGACAATTGTCAACCCTTTGGGTTTTCACCCGCCAAGTGCTGGGTTTGATTTAAAATCCCCAAGAGTTTGACCTATTTCTATAATGTTGACGTCTTGATTCTCCAGGAAGGCTATCCTAGGGCATCTTTTGTTAGATTAAGTTTGCATGATATGAAGACCCAATCCAAGATTCCCTAGTGAAGGCTTCGCTATTTGATAGACGTCTTTTCTCCCCGTGCATGCTGAGTTGGGCTCATTTGTGAAGCATCTCCTTTCAGCAGTACTTGCATTTTGTTTGATTGCCCGATAGTCAGGCAAGGACAATGTTTCATTTAAGAAGGGTTGAATTGGTTATCAACTTTTTGGGTTTTCTCCCACCAGGTGCTGGGTTTAATTTAAAATCCCCATAATTTTGATTTCTTGATGTTATGTTTGACTTCTTAAATCCCCAAGTTGTTATCCCCATGAGGTTTCATACTTTTCCCCCAGAGAAGTTGGTGCAATACTTACTCTCAATCTTGAAGAACGTATCTTGGTTTTCTCTCTTCGATGTGGTGTTGACCTCCCCAATGAAGTCAACACGAGGTCCCCGTTGATATGTCAATGATGAGGCACTATCTCCCCTAGTGAGGTATGTATGATATTTCCCCAATGAAGTCAGCACGAGATCCTCAGTTGATGTTTTAACGATATGGTTTCCATATTCCTTATTTGAAATCAGTATTGCAATCCCCAGTAGAAGTGCAGACCGTGAAACATTTTTTCCCCATTGAAGTCTGTGGGCTTTCCCCAATGGAGCCTGGACAAGGATGTTATATCCCTGTATCTGTACTGATTTGTCGTTATGATATGATTATTTTCGGATTATGTTCTTTCCCAGTGAAGTTAAACCATGAAATAGGATTATGTTCCTCAGTTGGTGCTTATCTTTCTTATGGAACGTTCATCTTGGATGTGATTTTGCCGAGTGTTGATTTTGCCCGAGTTGGTTTTGTCTGTTTATCCCTAGTGTTATATGTTTGTTTTGTCAGCATATACATGATAATACTCATACATTCATACATACATCATGCATAGTTAAATTTACCAAATCATTGATCATTCATATTCATTCATATTTTGTTGACACCTTACCTTATTTTGTAGAGTTGTATTATCCTCTCTCCAATAAAGTATCGGCCTTAAGCAGAAAGTGTATATCCTTTCAATTTTCCCCACTGAGTTATCCCTCGTGGAAGATTTTTTCTTTAGCCTTCCTGTACAACTCTTTGTCTGGATAGATTTGGATTTCCCTCTTGAGTTTATTTCTCAGAGGATGTATTTTGGTTGAATGTTTTACTCCAGTTTATTTCTGGTTTGAATCTTTGATCCTCAACAATATTATTACTTCGGATTTCTGCAAGCTTCGAACATTATTTTGAGAATGTGCATTTATTTTGGCACGAGAAAACTTTTATCTCCTCAGCAGGAATATATTGGCATCTCCCCAGGAAGTCGTGATTCATTCCCCAGGAAGTCATATTTCTTTCCCCAAGAAGTCATGATTCATTCCCCAGGAAGTCATGATTCATTCCCCAGGAAGTCATATTTCTTTCCCCAGGAAGTCATGATTCATTCCCTAGGAAGTCATATTTCTTTCCCCAGGAAGTCATGATTCATTCCCCAGAAAGTCATATCTCTTTCCCAAGGAAGCCATATTGCTTTCCCCAGAAGTCATTTTTGCAATCCTTCCTATAACAGCAAGTAGATGGCCTCTTTACTTGAGCAACTTGTACTTCCCTGTAAAAGTCGACATTACCTTTTTTCTATCTTCTCTATGAGTGGATAGTTTGTAGTTCATTGTCAAATTACTCCAGTGGATGGCAAGTCTTTCAATATCGTAGAGACAGTTTGTTGTGAAATCTTTGCAAGTGGTAGTCTCTTTATTTGACACAACTTATATATTACCCTTTCCAGGTGGAATTCCTTAGTTAAAGAAGAAGTTGAGATCCGTTCTAGGTGAAATTCAAGAATTTTGGGGAAACTTGTTATCTTTTTGCTACCCTAAGTGAACGTTGGTAGTTCACCATCAGTGAACGTCGGTGCTATGATATTTCTTTTCTCTCTACCTTCAGTGAAAGTTGGTAGTTCACCACCAGTGAAAGTTGGTGATTGTTATCTTTTTGCTACCCTCAGTGAACGTTAGTAGTTCACCATCAGTAAATGTCGGTGCTATGATATTTCTTTTCTCTCTACCTTCAGTGAAAGTTGGTAGTTCACCATCAGTGAAAGTTGGTAATTGTTATATTTTTTCTACCTTCAGTGAATGTTGGTAGTTCACGGCCAGTGAATGTCGGTGCTATGATATTTCTTTTCTCTCTACCTTCAGTGAAAGTTGGTAGTTCACCATCAGTGAAAGTTTGTGATTGTTATCATTTTGCTACCTTCAGTGAACGTTGATAGTTCACCGTCAGTGAACGTTGGTGCTATGATATTTATTTTCTCTTTACCTTCAGTGAAAGTTGGTAGTTCACCATCAGTGAAAGTTGGTGATTGTTATCATTTTGCTACCTTCAGTGAACGTTGGTAGTTCACCGTCAGTGAACGTCAGTGCTATGATATTTCTTTTCTCTCTGCCTTCAATGAAAGTTGGTAGTTCACCATCAGTGAATGTTGGTGATTGTTATCTTTTTGCTACCCTCAGTGAACGTTGGTAGTTCACGGTCAGTGAACGTCGGTGCTATGATATTTCTTTTCTCTCTACCTTCAGTGAAAGTTGGCAGTTCATCATCAGTGAACATTGATGTTTGTCTCTCTACCTTCAGTGAATGTTGGTAGCCCACCGTCACTGAACGTCGGTGTTGTTATTCTTTTCTCTTTCTACCTTCAGTGAACGTTGGTAGTTTCGCCTTCAGTAAAAGTTGGTGTATCCTTTAACCTTTTACCATCCTCTATGAGTCGGGTCTTTTTGATTCACCAGTGATTTATTTTCCTGGTCGGGTTTCCCTTTAGATCCTTATTTCCTTTGCTACATCCCCAGTGTTGTTTTACGTCCCTTTGAAGTTATTCATATGCATTCATACTCATAAGAATTGCATGTCATCTTAGGGCCAAAAATAGGGTTTGTTTTATATTTAAGTATCTTCGATCACGTCAACACGAATATTTTTAACCTTTGTATCTCCATATAGAAGAAACATAAATAAGGGCAGCTGTTGTACCCCAATTTTTGCCCCTAAGATCCCTTCATCATACACAATTAATTTAATCACAACAAGATCACATTAGGGCTTTTGGTTCTCCTCCCAATCTTTAGTTTTTCTCTTTGAGGAATCACCAAGCACCTTGACTTGTTTTTCTTTTGTGATCATGCGTGTTTTGTTTTGACTTTCCTTTTAATTAATAAAATCCAATGTTGGTTTGTCTTACTAATAATGTAGGTAAAAGCAATGTGGCTTAGCAAGTTTATCCATGGGTTCATGAGTTTATTTCCATGCCCTAGTCAATAAAGCTTGAGAAATTCAAACCTCACCATTGAAGTTATTTTGGAAGAAATTTCATGGCAAGGTTTATTTTGGTTCACCACATTTCAAAGTTATCAAGATTGATTCAAAAGTACAAGAGGTTGATTGAAGAAGTTGTCATGGTTGTACAAGGCCTTGTTCCCATTGTACACAAGTGCATATTTCTCTCAATTCTCAAGATATAGAATTTGTTTTGATTGCTATGAGTTCTCATCATCGTCCTCAACTACTTCTATCTACAAGGCAAAAGTTTTGGTACAAGAAGGTTGTTTAAAATTGTCAAAGTTCCTCAAAGCATTTTCTTGATCTAGGAGCTAGGATTTTGAACTTAAAAGAAGTATATCTTGTTCATCTTTTGGTATTTTTGAGTGATTCCAAAAACATCCTTCTCTTCAAAGGGTTATTAACAAATCACTTCCAAAGTTTCAAGGAGTTTTCATGTGGAAGAAACTTGATGAAGAAGAAAGATTACAAGTCCTCCAGATGAACCCCCAATTTCTCTTCATGTGATTTCAAATGATCATAACTTGGTCAATTTTTATCACCTTGAGCCTGTTAGAACATAATTTGGTTCTACATCCCAGTAAGATTTTTCATGATGACATACACATGAGATAAAGAACAAATATGCTCGCTAATAAAAGTATGTTTACATGCAGATGTTCTGATGTTAAAAAGATGTTCTGATTCTATTGTTAGAACATAATTTGGTTCTACATCCTAGATGTTCTGATGTTAAAAAGATGTTCTGATGCAACTGGAAGTTATGCTATAACATCACCAGAAGTTCTGATTATGCAAGCACAGAAGTTGAGAGGACAATGAAAGATTCAGACGTATCAAATATGCATGACACGCTTATATGAAGAAGTTCTAATTGAACATCTGAATGCACCGGCGCTGCGAAACAGAATCTCTGATACTCTGATGTGCAAAATTCTGATCAAGATGTAAAGAACTCTCGACGGTAATATTCATCCTCTGATGTGAGAAGCTCTGAAGCGTTACAACTCCATCAGTGCAAGATCATAAGTAACGGCTACAAACGGACAAGGATCTCCTGATTTGGAAAGATCATCAACTCGTGTTATGGACTTACCAAAAGTATCTTCTTATGTCTCTATTGCAAGGCCTATATAAAGCAGACTAGAAGAACATTTCATAATGATGAACTACTGCGCTCATAAATAAAAACTCACATGAAAAAGTAAAAAACGCAGCTTTCATTCTTCATCTTCAAAGATTCAATATTAAATTGTGTAATACATCACAAGTTTTTGATACTGTTTATTTAGAAACATCATTGTACACTTTTATTCAATTAACTGTTTAGTGAAATTACTTAAGAAAATCTGGTTGTGGTTTTGGACTCAAGAAGACTTTAACAGCTGTTAAAGTAGAATTGTAATCAGTTTGATTAGTGAGTTAAGGCCTCGTTGGAGAGAGGCAAAATCACCTTGACGGGTGGACTGGAGTAGTTTGAGATCAAACGAACCAGGATAAAAATATTGTGTCATTGCGCATTTGATTTCAATTTTTCAATTCACCCCCCCCCCCCCCCCTCCTTCTTGTGTTTTTCACTTATTCAATTGGCATCAGAGCGCCTGGTTCTGAGCTTAAACACTTAACTGTGTCAGTAAAGTTCCAAGGGGGAAAACACTATGATGGGAATAAGTCAGAACATTAGCAGCAGCCCTCTAATATTTGACGGTGAAAATTTTGACTACTGGAAGGATATGATCAGAAGTTTCTTCCTAGCCTATGATGTTGACCTCTGGGATGTGGTAACTGATGGATACATACATCCTGTTGATGAAAACGGTCAGAAGATTGACAGAAAAAGGATGACAGATCATCAAAAGCAAGACTTCAGAAATCATCACAAGGCCAGAACGATTCTCTTGAGTGCCATATCATATTCAGAGTATGAGAAGATCACAAACAAAGAAACAGCTAAGAACATGTTTGATTCTCTGAGAATGACACATGAAGGCAACATGCAAGTAAAAGAAACCAAAGCCCTTGCGCTCATTCAGAAGTATGAAGCCTTCATAATGGAAGAAGACGAAACCATTGAAATAATGTTCTCTAGATTCCAAACTATGGTGGCAGAGCTAAAGGTGCTTCACAAAGGGTACTCAACTGCTGATCACACAAAGAAGATCATCAGAAGTTTACCAAAACAATGGAGACCAATGGTTACATCTCTCAAACTGACAAAAGATCTGAACATAATATCTCTAGAAGAACTTGTCAGCTCCCTCAGAAGCCATGAGATAGAGTTAGAAGATAATGAGCCTCAGAAGAAATGCAAGTCTCTCGCTCTGAAATCTAATAAATATGAAACCAAAATTTTGCAGGCAGAAGCAGAAGCAGAAAACTCTGGAGAATCCTCGTCAGAAGAAGACGAAATGTTCTTTCTATCTCGAAGAATCAATCAGTTGTGGAAGCATAGGCAGAAGAATTTCAGAAACTCTAGAAGAACGGGAAATGACTCTGAACAATCCTCTAGATACAGAAAATCAAGTAACAGAATCATTACCTGCTATTAATGCAATAAACAAGGTCACTACAAAAGTGATTGTCCAAGGCTTCAGAAGGAGAAACATAAAAGGAAGTTCGTTAAGGAGAATAAGAAAAGTCTTATGGCAACATGGGATGACTCTGAATCTTCTGAAGACGAAACAAAATCAGAAGATGAACAAGCTAATATAGCTCAAACGGAGAACTTATTAGATGTCTCTGAATCTTCTGAATCAGAATCAGGGTCAGAATCAGAATCAGACGCTGTAGAAGTATTTCCTGACTTTACTGTTAATTTTACTAAAGCTGAACTAGGAGAAAGTCTGAGTGAAATTTTGGAAAGGTATCAGCAGCTCAGAGTCAAATTCAAGAACCTGAAAAAGGATCTTGCTTCTGACTCTGAAGAAACTGAGAGTCTAATATTAGAAAACTCTGAGTTAAAAGAAAAGATCTCAAAACTAGAAAATTATTTACAAAACTCTTAGAAGGAAATAATCTCAGAGGATCCCAGTAATGGTGATAAGATCATAAAGGAATATGATCAAAGCTTTCAGAAGTTTCTGCCTAACAACATAGATAGAAGCAAAATGGCTTCAATGATCTATGGAGTCAGCAGGAATGGCAGAATAGGTATAGGATACAAAGGCAAAGAATCCCAACCTAAGAAAGTTAAGAATTTGGTTATCAAACGCATTTCTCTATATTCTCACTTCACCACTGGGCAAACACATGATATAAAACATGCTGGTAAGGCGTTTTATACTAAACCAAAATTCAAACAGAATTTTGGAAACTCTAACAGTCATGGACCCAGAAAGATATGGGTACCAAAAGACAAAATCATCTATGTTGCAGATATTTTTAACATCAAGGTTGAAACTCTAGTATTAACACCTGGACTATGGATTCTCTCTACACATGGAGGAATGAAAGCATATGTTCCAAAGCCTGGAATTTAAAAGATTCGCAGGTTTCAGAGGCAATCAGAAATAGAAGATTACTGGCTCTGAAACTATTTGAAATAGGAATGGAAATACAGCATCAGAAGCTCTCTAAAGAATCTCAGATGTATCCAGAAGAGGATGTCACACTGGTTCAAGCACTTCTGTCAGAGCAAGCCAATCAGAGTCTTTACCACTTTTTGATTCTTGACAAAAAGGGGGAGAATGAAGAATATTTTGACTCATAATCAGAAGATCCTCAGGGAAGTATTTTATTTTCTCGTTAGCTGAGTACTCTACTCAGGGGGAGCCTTCCTTTTAATTTTTGTTCTTTATATTCCATCAAAATATACTAGTTATTGTCATCATAAAAAAGGGGGGAGATTATTAGAACATAATTTGGTTCTACATCCCAATAAGAGTTTTGATGACGAAAAACACATGAGATAAAGAACAAATATGCTCGCTAATAAAAGTATGTTTACATGCAGATGTTCTGATGTTAAAAAGATGTTCTGGTGCTATTGTTAGAACATAATTTGGTTCTACATCCCAGATGTTCTGATGTTAAAAAGATGTTCTGCCAGAACATCACCAGAAGTTCTGATTATGCGAGCACAGAAGTTGAGAGGACAATGAAAGATTCAGACGCATGAAATATGCATGACACGATTATATGAAGAAGTTCTGATTGAACTTCTGAATGCACCAGCGCTGCGAAACAGAATCTCTGATACTCCGATGTGCAAAATTATGATCAAGCTGTAAAGAACTCTCAACGGTAATATTCATCCTCTGATGTGAGAAGCTCTGAAGCGTTACAACTCCATCAATGCAAGATCATAAGTAACGACTACAAACATACAAGGATCTCTTGATTTGGAAAGATCATCAACTCGTGTTATGGACTTACCAAAAGTATCTTCTTATGTCTCTATTGCAAGGCCTATATAAAGCAGACTAGAAGAACATTTCATGATGATGAACTACTGCGCTCATAAAGAAAAACTCATGTGAAAAAGTAAACAATGCAGCTTTCATTCTTCATCTTCAATGATTCAATATTAAACTGTGTAATACATCACAAGTTTGTGATACTGTTTATTTAGAAACATCATTGTACACTTTTATTCAATTAACTGTTTAGTGAAATTCTTTGAAAAAACCGGGTTGTGGTTTTGGACTCAAGAAGACTTTAACAGTTGTAAAAGTAGAATTGTAATCAGTTTGATTAGTGAATTAAGACCTCGTTGGAGAGAGGCGAAATCACTTTAATGGATGGACTGAAGTAGTTTGAGATCAAATGAACCAAGATAAAAATACTTGTCATTGCGCATTTGATTTCAAGTTTTCAATTCACCCCCCCCCCCCCCCTTCTTGTGTTTTTCACTTCTTCAGATCCCACTCTTTTTCCATAATTATCTTAAGTATGTGAACTTTATTCCTTCTTTTATGTGCAAAGTGAGAAAATGGATGGAAGATGCCCTAAGGATACAAAAGATTATAGGTCATTTCATGATTTTTTTTCCAACTTCAATAAGTCATAACTCTCTCAATTTTTGGATATTTTGAATGGTTAAAGTCTCAAAATTACATTCAAGATATCTACTGCATGCCATCTTTTTTGGCCAAGAGCAAATTCTAAGTGGAAGGCCATGTTTGGATGCAAAACACTATAGGTCACTTTTGAAGAAAAACTTGAAATATTTCTAAGTATGGAAAATTAACTTCTTTTTCCCAACTTTGACTCATTATAACTTTCAGCTCAAACATCCATTTGATTCCATACTTTTCCCATTGAAAATCTTGTAATCTCATATTTCTAAAGCATCAAGAATCATGTCCTAAAACCCCTTGAGCTGAAAATGTCATTGTTTTGAAATTGGTAACTTAAAACTGAAGTTTCATCACAAGTCAGATTTTGAAATATTTGTTTTGACTTCTAATCACAAGTTTTCCATGCGTTTTTGCTTCAAATCATGTTTAGCAACTCTCCAAAGGTGTTTAGCATCATGAAATGCACGATTTGGATGAGTTTTGATGCTAAACAAGTCACACTTTGTTCATGCTGCAGACCTCCCACGATTTCCCTCCAAACTTCATTGTTTCACACGCTTAAGGATCCCATTCATTCTCCTATAAATAAAGGGTCATCCCCCATTCATTTCCTCAAGCTCAAACAGCCAAAATCACCCTGCCAAACTCGCTCCATAACTCACTTTTCTGCAACTTTAAAATCAATGTTCAAGCCTTTTCAATCCATATTTTCTATCAATTCACCTTTCTTGATCTTCCCTGAAGCTAACCATACAATTACCTTTAAGAATCGTGACCTATATTGATCCATAGAAGTCCAGTTTCAGAGCTCTGCAACTTAACTTTAGTAGGTAGATTTCTCCATCAATTCTTCCAAACTTTAATATCATTATGAAGCTCTCATTGCCCTGGTTCTAGTCACAACACTTGCTTTTAACTGGAAATATGTTTTGACCATGAAATTTCAAATCCCTTTTCAAAACTTCTCTTCCAAATTGCTTGAGTTACAATTTATATAAATTTTTCGCGAAGGTGTGGTTGTCTTCGTCTTGATGAGACGAAACGAATGGCATGGGTCTCGTGCTCTAATTTTACAGTTTGAGTGACTTGGTTTTGAGACTGGATGGAAGCTGAAGATGACCAACGTGTCATCTTTAAACCAATGAAACAGCGTCATTTGTTTTTTTTTTAATTTCTGATTTTATATTGAATCATATGTTTTATTCACTAAAGTCCATAACATGCACAGCGCGTCAGGTCCACTTGATCTGTTTACTAACGCATTTTGACAATGATCAGATGACCCGTATTTTTTTAGTTTGATATTTTATTTTCTGATTTTTACTTTAATTGATTTAAATTTCAAAAAAATCATAAAAAATTCATTTTAAGTCCAACAAATCTGAAAAAATTACGAAAAATATTTTTGATTTTTCTCTTTCTGATTTTTATTTTTTTACAATTTTATTTTGTGTTTTGATATTTTTTATAAATTTTCATTTTATTTGAATTGTTTTAAATGTTTAAAAATACTTTTATGCATTTTTAAATTCTGAAAAAAAATTTGGAATGATCCAATGATATTGTGACAAATATTGGTGACCTCATTTATTTTTTATTTCTGACTTTGTTGTTTTTTATCATTTTTGGTTTATTTTATTCATTTCTTTTAATTTTAAAAATAGTTTGTGACTTTAAAAAATTACCAAAAATTTTATAAAAATATTTGAGTTCATTTTTGATTTTTCTATGGTCTTACTTATTATTTCTTGATTAATTTGAACATAGTTAATATTTTTCTCTCTTATTTCTATTTTAAAACCTTTTTTAATGTATATATTAAATGTAATATTATTTTGTATTATTTTATGGCTGATCTTGGATTGAATTTTTTATCATGAACTTTATTAACATCATTGGATCCATGATGTTGAGTCTAACTCCATAAAAATGGATGAATAATTTTAATAATTGTTTGATTAAATTTTAATTCAAATGTGATTTATATATTCTGTCCCACCCTTCTTCATCTCATACCTTTCTTATTGCACTAAGTATTATTGGAGCATGATCTCTATATCGTGTCTCAAAACAAATGGTGCATAGATTGCTATTGACCGGCCTCAAAATAGGTGCGACTTATATATAAGTCCACTTACGATTGCTTAACATAGTGCTAAATTTTGTCCCGATTCGAATAAATGATCATTCGTGGCCCAAACATATGTTTCCAAGCCCAAGTATGTTAATTTGATCTCTTTGATCCAATAACCTTGAGATTTATTGTGTGGAGGCTTTGGTTCTACCAATCCTCTAATGGATCTACATTACTTTTTGTCAACGCGGATCACTTAAATATCGTTAATCATTAAATGTTACTTTTTTAGGATTCCAAAATGGATGATATAGTTGACAAAAAGCAAATGCAACTTGTTGTGTGGAGGCTTTGGTTCTACCAATCCTCTAACGAATTCCAAATGCAAGTTTCAAGATGGTCATCCAACTAACCACTAATTACTAATAATTAACTTTATTTTGTGTTTTTATTCTATGCTCTTTTATTTTATGCACCATTTACTTTAGCATTTACATTTCATGTTATTTTTCATCTTTGCTCACTTGAGCATTTACTTTCTTGTCATTTTTATTTTGCTCACTTGAGCTTTTTTTTTAAGACACTTAATAATCAACATGAACCATAAAAAACTTGAATGATACTTGGACTATTTGGTTACTATCCTTGGCATGATGGAGTATTGGAATTCTTGGAATTAGGATTAGAAACCTTGGCCTATGTTGGAGACCTTGTGACCTTAATTGATATTTTGTCTGGAGCTCTTGAGGTTTACCTCAAGACATTTGGTTGTTTGTTTATTTTGTGTGCAGCTTATTGTGATTACATACTTTGTTTGTAATCTGGAATTCACCCGTATAAGGTCGTTACTCTGCCCGATTTTTGTAAAGACTTAATACCCTTGAAGTTTAGTTCTCTCAAGAGGTCTTGTATCTTTGCTTGCTTGGTTTCAATCCAAAGAATGGGAATTCTATCTTGACTCACAATGTCAACTATTGACTTCTTGTTGGTTAGATGGTTCTTCTCCCTAGATTTTACCTTATGCTTTAGGATAGTCTCTTCTTCTTCTCTCATCTTCTTTAATTTCAAAAATCTTCTCTCTCTTTTTGAAAACTCTTCTTGTTTTTGAACTTGAACCACTTTCATAATAAACTTGGACT
The DNA here is from genome assembly GCA_948472305.1 of Vicia faba. Lineage (NCBI taxonomy): Eukaryota > Viridiplantae > Streptophyta > Magnoliopsida > Fabales > Fabaceae > Vicia > Vicia faba. Next base: position 1,308,050,077 of record OX451736.1, on the reverse strand, counting down.
TAGGCCCATGCTTTTTCAAAATATTTTTCATAAACAAAATTCAATCAACTTAATAATATCTTGACATTTTTGAGAGAAGACTAAAAGTTAATCAATCTCATTTCAAACCATTTTTCCACTTTGGCTTTCTATTTTAACACCTTTCTCAAAATATTAGACTCTTGTTAATCTTTATATTGATGCGAACTACTATACTTCTATGATATGTAGTGAAGAGAGATATTTTCCACTTGGGTGTTGAGTGAGGCATTATTGATTTTGATAATCCAAGCCATATCCTCCACTTTGAGATGATGCAAATTCTCCTTTCTTATAATTGTGGGTAGTAAGTATGTTTTCCACACGGACAATGACGATGATGTCTTATCTCATAAAATTAACCAACACACTTGTGTTTTTTTTAAGAGGAACTACGTGTACCATGATCTCCTATTGCACGAAAGATGGTACGTAGGCACTAAAGATTCACAACCATGGCGAGTGCAAAAATCATAAAAAATATATTTCTTTTCTCACCTCCACCATCTATTTTACATACAACATTTTATAGTCAAAATATACAGATTTTACAAAGAGGTTCCTATGAAGTACCGTAGATACTTAGGGTTCTAATACCTTCCCTTTGCATAACCAACCCCCTTACCTAGAATATTTCCCCCTCTTTTTGGGTTACTCTCTCTTTTTCCATTCCTTTGGAAACAATAAAGTGCGGTGGCAATTTTTATTTTCATATGTACAAGTCTAGTCAATCCAATGGCTTAGTCTTCAACATTTCTACCGCTACACTGTGAACAAGGGAAATCCTAGGAGTTCTGATGCAACTGGCAGCCTAGAAGTACTAATGTTACTGGAAGGTTAGAAGTTTTGGTTATTGAGAGATTTTATAAGTTCTGATGTAGTTGGGAACCTAGAAGTTCTAGTGTCACAGGCAAGCTTGAAGTTCTGATGATGGGTATGTGAGGTGTAAATGTTGTTGGATGGGAATGTCAAGAAGTTTTGGTCCAGGATCACTGTTTTGACAAGCAACTAAAAGGGATTGATCTAGAAGTTATGATCCAACTAATGGGGTAAAAATGTTAGGAAATAAACATTAAAAAAAGGTGTTTCTAGGGCTGGAACTCGGGACCCTTAACACTAATGTCTTATGCACACGTTCTCTACCACTGAGGTGGCTATACATCTGGTATTAGAAGAAAAAACCATAAACATATAACACAAGGTAAGTTCTGATGAGGAATTTCATCTCCTTCTCCATGCCAGCTAGAGCATTTGTAGCTTAGCCATTTCTCAACAAAACAGAAAATGCACACATAGCAGTTATGGCAGGTTTCATCATGGTTTCAAAAATATAAAGTACCAGAACTGTAAATCAGAAGCAAGCAAGAATCTTGCTAATCCTAATTCTGAATCCTAATTTCTCAAGAAGTTCTGAACTGAAATTCTCTCTACTTAGGCAAAAAAAAATACATGAAATCTATGAATATGTACAGCATCAGAGTCAGGATGTCTACATTGTATTTTTGAACATGCAAGCCTATCAATGCCTAAGTAATGAGATAAAAGTCAAAAGAAACTTACCTTGCGGCTGGAAAATATTCTATATGCTAGAGCATGGTTCTGATTATTGTGATGTTCTGGTCAGCTCCTTCAAGTCCTCAGGAAGCTGAAGGAAACCTTAATTTGAACTATGGATGGCTGGAAAGTTCTGGAGCAGCCAAGAAATAATGTTCTAATTTTTTGAGATAGAGATTGATGAAGACTGAGTTACAGTCTGAAAGAAGTTGGGACAGCTTCTAAATGTATATCAGAAGTTATATGGGTGATTTTGTTGGGACATGCAGAAGGAAAATTAGAGCTTGGATGCAAAAACCAAAAATTAGCAGGTTTTGTATTGTGTTTACAGTTTCAAGTTCTTTGAAATTTCAGCAAGGTTTCAAGGCTTTTTTCTCAAATTCTCGACCTCCTTAACAGTTGCAAATGAATTTCAATTTATAGTCAAGGATTTAGTAGCTTGGAGAAGTCAAGAGTACATCCATCATATGCTAGGGCGTTGATTTGTTCTTGAAGAAAGTTTAACAAGTATGGATCAAGGCATAAAGTAGGGTGGTTAACTGCTTTAGCCGCGCTTAACCTAAATTTGTAAGCATGAATTAAGGAAAGGTACCCTCAGAAGCAAAAGCAAAGCATGGGCCCAGCATAAACTTGTACAAAAGTTTGCTTTTCAAGGACAGCAATATACTTCTATGCCACACATGGGGAAATCCTTTGGATAAAGACTCAAAAGTGGGTGTGAGCATTAAATGATGACGATATTTATCAAAACAGAAAACCTGCAATATGAGATTATGCATCATAGCTTAAGTCTGGATCAGAAGTTCAGCATCAACATAACTTAGAACAAAATATCCAACTTTTGATCTTTGAATCTCCCTGCTCCAGCATATTCTGAAGGAGTTCTCAGACTTTTCAGAAAGCTTGTAACATGCTTTGCAAACCCTCTTTGAATTACTCTCGCAAACTTTGATTAAACCTACATGAAAACTGGCCCATAAGTTCTAACCAAATTCTATTTTGGAAAGGCCCAAAATTTACTGAGTGCTTCAGTTTCAAGGACGTGTCTTCAAAGATGTATAACTTGAAATCCCAACATTTCTAGGAGAAGTTCTGTTCTACAATGTTTTAGATTTTATTAAAATCTACAACTCTTGTGTCAGAAGTTCTTCCAGAATCAGCTTGCATCATGGTGAAAATCTAGCCAGAAGTTCTAAACTTATCATATTTTCTAAACACGTAGAAAAATTTCTTATTTAAAATTTTGACTTTTCCAAAGTAATTTTGACTTTTGATTTTCTTGATGAAACAAACCTCATATTTCAACATGTCTTGATGAAATATGATTCTTGAAATTTGATTTTGATCCAAAAGTCAAAGTTTGACTTTTCAGCATGCAATTGACCATTTTTCCCTTATGCCAATTCCAAACCTAAATTGATGTATTAGTGCTGCAAACTTGATGTCATGGAAGATTTTGTGAGAGAATCCTTGAGAAATGAGAGGGAAAATTTTGGGGTACAACACCTTCGATTGGGCAAGTGCATCCTTCCTTGTTAGAGCTCTATATATTTGATGTCTCTTCAAAGTCCAGGTGATCTAACGGCAGCCTTTGGTTGGGCATGTGTGTCATTCCTTGTGACAACCTTATAGTATTTAGTGTCTCTTCAAAGTCCAATTGCTCTACTGTCAGCTTTTGGTTCGGCAGGTGTATCCTTCCTTGTTATAGCTCTATGGTATTTGGTGTCTTTTCAAAGTCCAATTGGTCTACTAGCAGCCTTTGGTGTGGCATGTGTATCCTTCCTTATTAGAGCCTCATAGTACTTGGCACCCTTCCTTGTTACAGACCTATAGTATTTGGTGTCTCTTCAAATTCCAGCTGGTTTACTGGGAGCCTTCGGTATAGCAGGTGCATCTTTCCTTGTTAGAGCTCCATAGAATTTGATGTCTCTTCAAAGTCAAGTTGATCTATTGGAAGCTTTTGGTTGGGCATGTGTGTCCTTCCTTGTTAGAACATTGTAGTATTTAGAGTCTCTTCAAAGTCCAATTGGTCTACTGGCAACTTTCGGTTGGGTAGGTGTGTCCTTCCTTGTTATAGCTCCATAGTATTTGGTGTCTCTTTAAAGTCCAGTCGGTCTACTGGCAGCCTTTGGTTGGGCATTATGTCCTTCCTTGTTAGAGCCCCATAGTATTTGGTGTCTCTTCAAAGTCCAGTTGGTCTACTAGCAGTCTTTGGTTGGGCAAGTGTGTCTTTCCTTTTTAGAGCCCCATGGTATTTGGTGTCTCTTCAAAGTTCATATGATCTACTGGAAACCATTGGATGGGAAGGCACATCCTTCCTTGGTAGAGCTCCATAGTATTTAGTGTCTCTTCAAAGTCTAGTTGGTCCACTGGCAGTTTTTGGTTGGGCAGGTGTGTCCTTCCTTGTTGGAGCCCCATAGTATTTGGTGTCTCTTCAAAGTTCAGTTGGTCTACTGGAAGCCTTTGGTGTGGCATGTGTGTCCTTTCTTGTTGGAGTCCCCTAGTATTTGGTGACTCTTCAAAATCCAATTGATGTACTGGAAGCCTTTGGTTGGGCATGTGTGTCCTTCCTTGTTAGAACCTTATAGTATTTAGTGTCTCTTCAAAGTCCATGTAGTCTACTGGCAGCTTTTGGTTTGGAAGGTGTGTCCTTCCTTGTTATAGCTTTATAGTACTTGGTGTCTCTTCAAAGTCCAGTTGGTCTACTAGCAGCCTTAGGTTGGGCATGTGCATCCTTCCTTGTTAGAGCCCCATAGTATTTTGTGTCTCTTCAAAGTCTAGTTGGTCTAGTAGCAGTCTTTGGTTGGGAAGATGCGTCTTTCCTTTTTAGAGCCCCATGGTATTTGGTGTCTCTACAAAGTCCATATTGTCTACTGGAAGCCTTTGAATGGGCAGGTGCGTCCTTCCTTGTTAGAGCTCCATAGTATTTGGTGTCTCTTCAATGTTTAGTTGGTCAACTGGCAGTTTTTGGTTGGACAGGTGTGACTTTCCATGTTAGAGCCCCATAGTATTTGGTGTCTCTTTAAATTGAGTTAGTCTACTGGCAGTCTTTGGTGAGGCATGTGTGTCATTCATTGTTAGAGTCTCCTAGTATTTGGTGTCTCTTCAAAGTCCAATTAGACTACTGGAAACCTTTGGTTGGGCATGTTCGTCCTTCCTTCTCATAGACCTATAGTAATTATTGTCTCTTCAAAGTCCATTTGGTCTACTGGAAACATTAGGTTGGCCAGTGCGTCCTTCCTTGTTAGAGCTCCATAGTATTTAGTGTCTATTCACAGTCCAGTTAGTCTACTTGCAGCCTTCAGTTGGGCAGGTGCGTCTTTCCTTGTTAGAGCCCCGTAATATTTGGTGTCTATTTAAAGTCCAGTTGGTCTATTGGGATCCTTCGGTTGGGGAGGTGTGTCCTTCCTTGTTAGAGCCCCATAGTATTTGGTGTCTCTTTAAAGTTCAATTGGTCTACTGGTAGCCTTTGGTTGGGCAGATGCGTCCTTCCTTGTTAGAGCCCTATAATATTTGGTGTGTCTTCAAAATCTGATTGGTCTATTGGTAGCCTTGGGTTGGGCAGGTGCGTCCTTCCTTGTTAGCGCTACATAGTATTTGATGTCTCTTCAAAGTCTAGTTAATCTATTGGAATCCTTTTGTTGGGCAAGTGTGTCCTTCCTTTTTAGAACCTTATAGTATTTTGTGGCTCTTCAAAGTCAAGTTAGTCTACTGGCAGCTTTTGGTTGGGCAGTTGTGTCCTTCCTTATTATAGCTCAATAGCACTTGGTGTCTCTTCAAAGTCCAGTTGGTCTATTAGCAGCCTTTGGTTGGGCATGTGCGTCCTTCCTTGTTAGATCCCTATAGTATTTGGTGTCTCTTCAAAGTTTAAGTTGTCTATTGGAAGTCTTTAGTTGGCATGTGCATCTTTCCTTTTTAGAGCCCCATGGTATTTGGTGTCTCTTCAAAGTCCATATGGTCTACCAGAAGCCTTTGGTTGGGTAAGTTTGTCCTTCTTTGTTAGGGCTCTATAGTATTTGGTGTCTCTTCAAAGTCTAGTTGGTCCACTGGCATCTTTTGGTTGGGTAGGTGTATCCTTCCTTATTATAGTCTCATAGTATTTAGAGTCTCTTCAAAGTCCAGTTAGTCTATTAGAATCCTTTGGTTGCGCAGGTGCATCCTTCCTTGTTAGAGTTCCATAGTATTTGATGTCTCTTCAAAGTCCAATTGATCTATTGGAAACCTTTGGTTGTGCATGTAGGTCCTTCCTTGTTAGAACTTTATAGTATTTTGTGTCTCTTCAAAGTCCAATTGGTCTGCTGACAACTTTTGGTTGAGCAGGTGTGTCCAGCTTTGTTATAGCTCTATAGTACATGGTGTCTCTTCAAAGTCCAATTGGTCTACTGGTAGCCTCTGGTTGGGAATGTACGTCCTTCATTGTTAGAGCCCCATAGTATTTGGTGTCTCTTCAATGACCATTTGGTCTACTGAAATTCTTTGGTTAGGCAGGTACGTCTTTCGTTTTTAGTGCCCCATGGTTTTTGGTGTCTTTTCAAAGTTCAGTTGGTCTACTGGCTGCCTTCGGTTGGGCAGATGCGTCCTTCCTTGTTAGAGCCTCATAGTATTTGGTGTCTCTTAAAAATACAGTTGGTCTATTGGTAGCCTTTGGTTGGCAAGTGTGTCCTTCTTTGTTAGAGCACCATAGTATTTGGTGTCTCTTTAAAGTCCAGGTTGTCTATTGGAAGCTTTTTGTTGGGATGGTGTGTCCTTCCTTGTTAGAGCCCCATAGTATTTGGTGTCTTTTCAAAGTCCAGATGGTCTACTGGCAACTTTTGGTTTAGCAGGTGCTCCGTTTCTTGTTAGAGCCCCATAGTATTTAATGTCTCTTCAAAGTCCAGTTGGTCGACCGGCATCCTTTTGTGTGGCATGTGTATCCTTCCTTGTTAGAGCCCCATATTATTTGGAGTCTCTTCAAAGTTAAGTTGGTCTACTGGCAGCCTTCGGTTGGGCAGGTGCGCCCTTCCTTCTTATAACCCTATAGTATTTGGTGTCTCTTCAAAGTACAGTTTTGTCTACTGGAAGTCTTCGATTGGGAAGGTGCGTCCTTCCTTGTTAGAGCTCCATATATTTAATGTCTCTTCAAAGTCCAGTTGATCTACTGGCAGCCTTTGGTTGGGCATGTTTCTCCTTCCGTGTGAGAACCTTATAGTATTTAGTGATTCTTCAAAGTCCAATTAGTCTACTGTCAGCTTTTGGTTCCGCAGATATGTCCTTCCTTGTTATAGCTCTATGATATTTGGTGTCTCTTCAAAGTCTAGTTAGCCTACTGGAATCATTCGGTTGGGCAGGTGCATCCTTCCTTGTTAGAGCTCAATAGTCTTTGATGTCTCTTCAAAGTCTCGTTGATCTATTGGCGGCCTTTGGTTGGGCATGTGGTTCCTTCCTTGTTAGAACCTTATAGTATTTAGTGTCTCTTCAAAGTCCAATTGGTCTACTGATAACTTTTAGTTGAGCAGATGTGTCCTTCTTTGTTATAGCTCTATAGTACTTGGTGTCTCTTCAAAGTCCAATTTGTCTACTTGTAGCCTCTGGTTGGGAATGTGCGTCCTTCGTTGTTAGAGTCATATAGTATTTGGTGTCTCTTCAAAGACTAGTTGGTCTACTGAAAGTCTTTGGTTAGGCAGGTACGTCTTTCATTTTTAGAGCCCCATGGTTTTTGGTGTCTCTTCAAAGTTCAGTTGGTCTACTGGAAGCCTTCGGTTGGGCAAATGCGTCCTTCCTTGTTATAGCCTCATAGTATTTGGTGTCTCTTAAATATCCATTTGGTCTATTGGTAGCCTTCGGTTGGGTAAGTGCGTCCTTCTTTGTTATAGCACCATAGTATTTGGTGTCTCTTCAAAGTCTAGGTTGTCTATTGGAGGCTTTTATTTTGGATGGTGCGTCCTTCCTTGTTAGAGACCCATAGTATTTTGTGTCTTTTCAAAGTCTAGTAGGTCAACTGGCAGCTTTTAGCTTAGCAGGTGCTCCCTTTCTTGTTAAAGCCCCATAGTATTTGGTGTCTCTTCAAAGTCCTATTAGTCGAATGGAATCCTTTGGTGTGGCATGTGTATCCTTCCTTGTTAGAGCCCTATAGTATTTGAGGTCTCCTCAAAGCTTAGTTAGTCTAATGGCAGCCTTCGAGTGGGCAGATGCGCCCTTCCTTGTTACAGACTTATAGTATTTGGTGTCTCTTCAAAGTCCAGATGGTTTAATGGAAGCCTTTGGTTGGGCAGGTGCGTCTTTCCTTGTTGGAGCTCCATAGTATTTGATGTCTCTTCAAATTCCAGTTGATCTACTAGAAGCCTTTGGTTGGGCATGTGTGTCCTTCCTTTTTAGAACCTTGTAGTATTTAGAGTCTCTTCAAAGTCCAGTTGGTCTACTGGCAGCTTTTCGTTGGGCAGGTGTGTCCTTCCTTGTTATAGCTCCATAGTATTTGGTGTCTCTATAAAGTCTAGTTGGTCTACTGACAACCTTTTGTTGGGCACTGTGTCCTTCCTAGTTAGAACCTATAGTATTTGGTGTCTCTTCAAAGTTCAGTTGGTCTACTGGAAGCCTTCGGTTGGGCAAATGCGTCCTTCCTTGTTAGAGCCTCATAGTATTTGGTGTCTCTTAAAGATCCAGTTGGTCTATTGGTAGCCTTCGGTTGGGTAAGTGCGTCCTTCTTTGTTAGAGCACCATAGTATTTGGTGTCTCTTCAAAGTCCAGGTTGTCTATTGGAAGCTTTTATTTTGGATGGTGTGTCCTTCCTTGTTAGAGCCTCATAGTATTTGGTGTCTTTTCAAAGTCTAGTTGGTCAACTGGCAGCTTTTATTTTAGCATGTTTTCCCTTTCTTATTAGAGCCCTATAGTATTTGGTGTCTCTTCAAAGTCCAGTTGGTTGACTAGCAGCCTTTAGTGTGGCATGTATATCCTTCCTTGTTAGAGCCCCATGTTATTTGGTGTCTCTTCAAAGATCAGTTGGTCTACTGGCAACCTTCGATTGGGAAGGTGCGCCCTTCCTTGTTACAACCCAATAGTATTTGGTGTCTCTTCAAAGTCCAGTTGGTCTATTGGAAGCCTTCGATTGGGCAGGTGCGTCCATCCTTGTTAGAGTTCCATATATTTGATGTCTATTCAAAGTCCAGTTGATCTACTGGAAGCCTTTGGTTGGGCATGTTTGTCCTTCCTTGTGAGAACCTTATAGAATTTAGTGTCTCTTCAAAGTCTAATTGGTCTACTGTCAGCTTTTGGTTTGGCAGATGTGTCGTTCCTTGTCATAGCTCTTTGATATTTGGTGTCTCTTCAAAGTCTATTTGGTCTACTGGAAGCCTTGGGTGTGGCATGTGTATCCTTCCTTGTTAGAACCCCATAGTATTTGGTGTCTCCTCAAAGTTTAGTTAGTCTACTGGAAGCCTTCAAATGGGCAGATGCGCCCTTCCTTGTTATAGACCTATAGTATTTGGTGTCTCTTCAAAGTCCAGCTGGTTTACTGAAAGCCTTCGGTTGGGAAGGTGCGTCTTTCCTTGTTGGATATCCATAGTATTTGATGTCTCTTCAAAGTCCATTTCATCTACTAGAAGACTTTGGTTGGGCATTTGTGTCTTTCCTTGTTAGAACCTTGTAGTATTTAGAGTCTCTTCAAAGTTTAGTTAGTCTACTGGCAGCTTTTGGTTGGGCAGGTGTGTCCTTCCGTGTTATAGCTCCATAGTATTTGGTGTCTCTATAAAGTCTAGTTGGTATACTGACAGCCTTTTGGTTGGCACTGTGTCCTTCCTTGTTAGAGCCCATAGTATTTGGTGTCTCTTTAAAGTTCAATTGGTCTACTGGAAGCCTTAGGTTGGGCAAATGCGTCCTTCCTTGTTAGAGCCATATAGTATTTGGTGTCTCTTAAAGATCCAGTTGGTCTATTGGTAGCCTTTGGTTGGGTAAGTGCGTCCTTCTTTATTATAGCACCATAATATTTGGTGTCTCTTCAAAGTCTAGGTTGTCTATTGGAAGCTTTCATTTTGGATGGTGTGTCCTTCCTTGTTAGAGCCCCATAGTATTTGGTGTCTTTTCAATGTCTAGTTGGTCAACTGGCAGCTTTTATTTTAGCAGGTGCTCCCTTTCTTGTTAGAGCCCCATAGTATTTGGTGTCTCTTCAAAGTCCAGTTGGTCGACTAGCAGCCTTTGGTGTGGCATGTATATCCTTCCTTGTTATAGCCCATGTTATTTTGTGTCTCTTCAAAGTTCAGTTGGTGTACTGGCAGCCTTCGATTGGGAAGGTGTGCCCTTCCTTGTTATAACCCTGTAGTATTTGGTGTCTCTTCAAAGTCCAGTTGGTCTACTGGAAGCCTTCGATTGGGCAGGTGCCTCCTTCCTTGTTAGAGTTCCATATATTTGATGTCTCTTCAAAGTCCAGTTGATCTACTGGTAGCCTTTGGTTGAGCATGTTTGTCCTTCCTTGTAAGAACCTTATAGAATTTAATGTCTCTTCAAAGTCCAATTGGTCTACTGTCAGCTTTTGGTTCGGCATATGTGTCCTACCTTGTTATAGCTATATGATATTTGGTGTCTCTTAAAAGTCTTGTTGGTCTACTGGAAGCCTTTGGTGTGGCATGTGTATCCTTCCTTGTTAGATCCCCATAGTATTTGGTGTCTCTTCAAAGTTTAGTTAGTCTACTGGCAGCCTTCGAGTGGGTAGATGCACCCTTCCTTGTTACAGACCTATAGTATTTGGTGTCTCTTCAAAGTCCAGCTGGTTTACTAGAAGCCTTTGGTTGGGCAGGTGCGTCTTTCCTTGTTGGAGCTCCATAGTATTTGATGTCTCTTCAAAGTCCAATTGATCTACTGGAAGCCTTTGGTTGGCCATGTGTGTCCTTCCTTGTTAGAACCTTGTAGTATTTAGAGTCTTTTCAATGTCCAGTTGGTCTAATGGAAGCTTTTGGGTGGGTAGGTGTGTCCTTCTTTGTTATAGCTCCATAGTATTTGGTGTCTCTTTAAAGTCTAGTTGGTCAACTGACAGCCTTTTGTTGGGCACTGCGTCCTTCCTTATTAGAGCCTATAGTATTTGGTGTCTCTTCAAAGTCCAGTTGGTCTACTGACACTCTTTGGTTGGGCAGGTGTGTCTTTCCTTTTTAGAGCCATGTGGTATTTGGTGTCTCTTCAAAGTTCATATGATCTACTGGAAGCCTTTGGATGGGAAGGCACGTCCTTCCTTGTTAGACCTCCATAGTATTTAGTTTCTCTTCAAAGTCTAGTTGGTCCACTGGCATTTTTTTGTTGGGCTGGTGTGTCCTTCCTTGTTGGAGCCCCATAGTATTTGGTGTCTCTTCAAAGTTCAGTTGGTCTATTGGCAGTCTTTGGTTGGGCATGTGTGTCCTTCCTTGTTAGAACCTTATAGTATTTAGTGTCTCTTCAAAGTCCAGTTAGTCTACTGGAAGTTTTTGGTTAGGAAGGTGTGTCCTTTCTTGTTATAGCTTTATAGTACTTAGTGTCTCTTCAAAGTCAAGTTGGTCTACTGGCAGCCTTCGGTTGGGCATGTGCCCTTCCTTGTTACAACCCTATAGTATATAGTGTCTCTTCAAAGTCCAATTGATCTATTGGAAGCCTTCGGTTGGGCAGGTGCGTCCTTCCTTGTTAGGGCTCCATATTATTTGATGTCTCTTCAATGTCCAGTTGATCTACTGGCAGCCTTTGGTTGGGCATGTGTTTCCTTCCTTGTTAGAACTTTAGAGTATTTGGTGGCTCTTCAAAGTCCAGTTAGTCTACTGATAGCTTTTGGTTGGCCAGGTATGTCCTTCCTTGTTATAGCTCTGTAGTACTTGGTGTCTCTTTAAAGTCCAGTTGGTCTATTGGAAGCCTTTGATTGGGGATGTGTGTCCTTCCTTCTTATAGACCTATAGTAATTATTGTCTCTTTAAAATCCATTTGGTCTATTAGAAACTTTTGGTTGTCCAGTGCGTCCTTCCTTGTTAGAGCCACGTAGTATTTGGTGTCTATACAAAGACCAGTTGGTCTACTTGCAGCCTTCGGTTGGGTAGGTGCGTCTTTCCTTGTTAGAGCCCCGTAATATTTGGTGTCTCTTCAAAGTCCAGTTGTTCTATTGGGATCCTTCGGTTGGGCATGTGCGTCCTTCCTTATTAGAGCCCCATAGTATTTGGTGTCTCTTCAAAGTTCAGTTGGTCTACTGGTAGCCTTTGGTTGGGCAGATGCGTCCTTTATTGTTAGAGCCTTATAATATTTGGTGTCTTTTCAAAATCCAGTTGGTCTATTGGTAGCATTTGGTTGGGCAGGTGTGTCCTTCCTTGTTAAGGCTTCATAGTGATTGATGTCTCTTCAATGTTCAGTAGATCTACTGGCAGCCTTTGGTTGGGGAAGTTTGTCCTTCCTTGTTAGAACCTTGTAGTATTTAGTGGCTCTTCAAAGTCCATTTAGTCTACTTGCTTCTTTTGGTTGGGTAGTTATGTCCTTTCTTGTTATAGGTCTATAGTACTTGGTGTCTCTTCAAATCCAGTTGGTCTATTGGCAGCCTTTGGTTGGGCATGTGCGTCCTTCCTTGTTAGAACCCTATAGTATTTGGTGTCTCTTCAAAGTTCAGGTTGTCTACTGGAAGGCTTTGGTTGGCATATGCGTCTTTCCTTTTTAGATCCCCATAGTATTTGGTCTCTCTTCAAAGTCCATATGGTCTACTAGAAGCCTTTGGTTGGGCAAGTGTGTCCTTTTTGTTAGAGCTCTATAGTGTTTGGTGTCTCTTCAAAGTCTAGTTGGTCCACTGGCAGCTTTTGGTTGGGTAGGTGTGTCTTTCCTTATTAGAGTCGCATATTATTTGGTGTCTCTTCAAAGTCCAGTTAGTATACTGGAATCCTTCGGTTGGCCAGGTGCATCCTTTCTTGTTAGAGCTCCATAGTATTTGATGTCTCTTTAAAGTCCAGTTGATCTACTGGCAGCCTTTGGTCGGGCATGTGGGTCCTTCCTTGTCAGAACCTTATAGTATTTAGTGTCTCTTCAAAGTCCAATTGTTCTACTGACAAATTTTGCTTGACCAGGTGTGTCCTTCTTTGTTATAGCTCTATAGTACTTGGTGGCTCTTCAAAGTCCAATTGTTCTACTAGTAGCCTCTAGTTGAGCATGTGCATCCTTCGTTGTTAGAGCCCCATAGTATTTGGTGTTTCTTCAAAGACCAGTTGGTCTACCGAAAGTCTTTGGTTAGGTAGGTACGTATTTCATTTTTAGAGCCCCATGGTTTTTGGTGTCTCTTCAAAGTTCAGTTGGTCTACTGGTAGCTTTCGTTTGGGCAGATGCGTCCTTCCTTGTCAGAGCCTCTTATTATTTGGTGTCTCTTAAAAATCCAGTTGGTCTATTGATAGCCTCGGTTGGGAAAGTGCATCCTTCTTTGTTAGTGCACCATAGTATTTGGTGTCTTTTCAAAGTCCAGTTGGTCTACTGGCAGCTTTTGGTTTAGCAGGTTCTCCTTTTCTTGTTAGAGCCCCATAGTATTTGGTGTCTATTCAAATTCTATTAGGTCTACTGGAAGCCTTTGGTGTGGCATGTGTGTCCTTCCTTGTTAGAGCCCTATATTATTTGGTATCTCTTCAAAGTTTAGTTGGTCTACTAGCAGCCTTCGGTTGGGAAGGTGTGCCCTTCCTTGTTACAACCCTATAGTATTTGGTGTCTCTTCAAAGTCTAGTTGGTCTAATGGAAGCCTTCTATTGGGCAGGTGCGTCCTTTCTTGTTAGAGCTCCATATATTTGATGTCTCTTCAAAGTCCATTTGATCTACATGAAGCCTTTGGTTGGGCATGTTTGTCCTTCCAGGTGAGAACCTTATAGTATTTAGTGTCTCTTCAAAGTCCAATTGGTCTATTGTCAGCTTTTGGTTCGGCAAATACGTCCTTCCTTGTTATAGCTCTATGATATTTGGTGTCTCTTCAAAGTCTAGTTGGTCTACTGGAAGCCTTTGGTGTGGCATGTGTATCCTTCCTTGTTAGAGCGCCATAGTATTTGGTGTCTCTTTAAAGTTTAGTTGGCCTACTGGCAGCATTCGAGTGGGCAGATGTGCCCTTCCTTGTTACAGGCCTATAGTATTTGGTGTCTCTTCAAAGTCCAGCTGGTTAACTGGAAGCCTTCGGTTGGGCGGGTGCGTCTTTCCTTGTCGGAGCTCCATAGTATTTGATGTCTCTTCAAAGTCTAGTTGATCTACTGGAAGCCATTGGTTTGTGTTGTACCCCAAAATTTTCCCTCACATTCCACTCAAGACATGCCCATTGAGGTCCTCAACTTGCTCAAGGATGCCCAAGAGTTGACAAGACAAATCCTCCTCCTAAGGCAACAAGATTCAAACTAGGGTTTCACTTCTCATCAAGATGGTTGAAGTCCAAGGGTCCCAAATTATTTCCATGGTCTGAATATGTTCTCAAGATCATCCATTTCAAGTTTCATGCCTTGCACAAGAAGTTTGCTCATACAATTGCTCAGATGCCTGAAAATCAACTATACTAGGTCAAAAGTAAATTGTGGCCCACATAAAGTCAAACTTCAAGATTTTTGGTCAACATCAACATTTTGGAGAGATATCCATCATTTTGTCATGGGTTGATCACAATTCCTCAAGGAATTCCCCAAATTCATCAAAACCCAAAAGTTGCTAAATTATGGTTTCTTAGGAAAAGTCAACCAAACTTTGACAAAGCATAACTTCTTCATACTTTATCCGAAATTTTCATCTAAGGCTCATTTTGAAGAGGATGTAATTCCCTACTGTGATCGGTGGATCTGGAACTGACTGTTTAACGCTGGTTCGCGAAATGTCGCGGAAGCAAGAGTCGCCACCGTCTTTTATTTTCTCCAAATGGAAAGGACAAAAGCGCAGAAAAATTCCTTATAGAGATCGCTCTCGGTTCGGGAGGTAGATTATAGAAAGGGAAGGTGTTAGCACCCTTTCTATCCATGGTTATCCATGGGCTCTTAGATACTTGCTCATTTGTGTTTTCAAAATTGTTTGTTTGCTTTTCAACTGTGGGTTTAAAAAAGTTTCTTTGAAAATTTCAGTTCGACTCTTGTATCAGTCCTCAAGAGTGTTTGAAAAATGGCTTTCGAAAGCTTTTTGAAAAGGTGTCGGTGTGAAAAGTATTTTTTGATTTGTTTTGAAATTAGAGCAAGTATCTAGGAGTTGTCTACCTACCCTAAGGAATTCGTCTGTGTAAATGTCCTTGAAGTAGTGTCATCCCACCATTGAGAGGTAGGTAGCCCCACCGTTGGAGGTGTTCGGGTCAATTCGAGGGTTCGGGACATGGTGATCACCAGAGCAATAGGAAGACACCTTAGAAGCTACCCTCATGCCATGTTCATGGACATGAGGACTTACTAAAACATCCTCTACTCGACGACCACCTTTCGAGGGGCAAGGCAACAATGAGGCGTACCCTAGGGGTGATGTGTGATTTGTGTGTCGTTTCAGATATATTTGTCTTGTTCATGCATTGGTGATCTACGCGTTGCTTTTATTTTGGCATTCATTCTTTCATGCAAATTATTAACAGTTAAAAGATGCGGAATTAAAAGTCATACGCTATTACAAAGGCGCGGGTCTACATCGCCAAATTAGTCCAAGACCCGATTTGAATAAAATAAAGTGCGAAAAAATAAATATCCTAATTAATCTATTACATGGCTTTGGGAGAATTACATGAAATTTATAAAAAGAAATAAAATAAGCGCGCGAAATAGAATTGTGATCGAATGCGAGGGCGTTGGACCCTTTTAAGGAAATTAAATTGGAATCATGAAATTGATTAAAAGAAAATAAAAGAATTTTTTGGAGTTTTTTGCATTTATGGAGTTTAATGAGAATTAATGGAATTAAAACCTAATTCTAAACTATTTTTAATTTATTAAAAAATGTTTAAGTTTGTACCCTAATTTTAATCTAATTATTTACATGGCAATTTATTTACAAAATAAATAATTAATCATTAAATATGGTGAAAAGAAAAGAAAAAGGATAAAAATATTTGAAACCCTAATTCTACATTTTTTTAGTTTATTAAGAAAAATATTAGAATTAAACCTAGAATTAAAAAAAAACTAAATTAATTAATAAAGTTTATTTACAAAAAAAAAATTGAATAAAATATATTTTTATTTTTTGTCTTTCTGATTTTTTATTATTTTTTTATGTTAAAGAATTAATTTGGAGGAATTAAATGAAAACAAATAAATTAAAAACAAATAAGTAAAAAAAGAATGAAAGAGAGAAATGCAAACAGGAGGGGGTTTGTTGACCCAATGGAGGTGTTTTTATAGCAATCAGGCCCAATCAATTAAGGCCTTTAGTTGACTTTTCAGTGCGCGTGTGGCATGGCTGACTAGTGCCCATGGTGATCTGCAAATCTTGACCTTTGGATTGGGATTATTGGGCGTGTGGCAAGCCAGATGATGAGGACACATGATGGTCATTGGGAAGCATGCTGCATAGAATCATGTTGGAAAGAAAAATATTGAAACAAAGTGGGGGACCTGGGGATCGAACCCAGGTCCCAGAGTTTACCAAATCAATGCCTTGCCACCTGAGCCATTTACGCGCTTGTAATATAATATGAAAAACAACCAACATAATGCAAAACAATGGTTAGTGGTATATTTCGCGCGAAATTCAAACGCGCCTGTGAGCAACGGACACGTCCTCCATCTTCTTCATGTCGCCTGCAAAATAAAAAGAGATAGCGGGGGTTTTAAACCCCCACTAAATGGTAAACGTAAAAATAGCGAATAGGCCATGGTTGCTCATAAATTGAGCGCGACTAGTGGTTCTGAATCGTGTGAAGCTTCTGATTCTAATGGCCCTGGTCTTGTGTCTCAATTTTTCCAGAATAAGGAAGCCCCAAATTTAAACCTCTGCAACCCTAAAAGACGTTAATGGTAGGTTCTCGTACAGGGCATGAAAATTCAATTAAATGACATCATTAGCTTTAGAATGGTTAGATTAGTCCAAATCAACAGAAAGAATGCAATGAGGATGCGTATAAATTGAAACACGAATATCAAAAATGTTAAGAACATGACGGCATCATATTACCAATTCTTTGCGTTAGAAGCTGTGATTTTGATCCAGAAACTTTCCTTGTGGCCTTGGCAAGCGATTGGAATAGTTATCTTGCCTTGAAACCAACTCTAAAGGCGTTTTCAGTTTTCAATTTTTTCACAAAAATGCCAAGTTTGTTCTTAGGTTTGGGCGCAGCTTCAAGGTTTTTTCTCATTAGGTTTTGCATCTGTATATGTATGCCAATGGATTAGGGTTGAAATTTGAGTCCAAAAACCCTTGTAATCATGAATCAAATATTTTATTTTAATGGCATATTTTTTCAATCTTTTTCATGTCTTTTGGTACCAATCATGGCCAAATCTTTCCTTTTTTGATGTGCACGAGATCTTGAGGTTTTGATGAGTGATTATACTGCATAAAAAGATTCAAACACATTTGTTTAGTATTTTTTCATATTTTATTTAATTAAATGAATTAATGGTGATTAAAAATTCAAATAAATAATAAAAAATGATGAAATAAATCCTCTTTGGGCCAAATGGTCGTGCATAGCCTTTGGATGATGATTCTTGGAAGAAAATGTGGCCCATTAGCAATTTTGAGGCATTTGAAGTAAAGTTGACTTTTCAAAATTCCCAAACATTTCCCAACTTCCACAAGGCATATCTTGCTCAATTTTTAATCTTTGATCATGTTCTTGGACATTTTGAAAAGGTCTTGAAGTCCTCTAACCAATTCCTTTGGTACCATGTCATTTTCATTTACCAATCTCAAGTTATGGTCTTTGACTTAAAGTCCCTTTTTGTTGACTTTTGAAAATGACCTATAATGTTGAAATTGATAACTTTTTGTGAGAGCATTTCTTGGACTTGAAGTGAGAAGAGGAGTTGTAGGAAATGTCTTTCTCTTCAAAATGAGCTTTTGATGGAATTTTTCTGATAAACCATGTGGAAGTTATGTCCTGGTCAATTTACAGTTGACTTTTTCAACTGTCCAAATATGGAAACTTTTGCATCTTGAGACTTTTTGAGCCATGCCTTGAGAATCATGATCAAGAATTGATCAAATGATGTTTGTGGCTTCAAAATAAGATGTTGACCAAAATTTTGAACTTTTGACTGTCAAATGACCATTTTGCCCCTGCAGTTGACTGTTGAGCAATTAGGGTTTTTTACTGTGCAATTTTGTGCTGTAAGTCTTGAAACTTGGCATATGAATGATTGACCATGTTTGTAGGCATGTGGGACTTGTTTAGACCCTTGGAAACTTCAATTTCTTCGCCATAACCAAAACCCTAATTTTTGACTGTTAGGAGGCCTTTGAACTGTGCAACCCTTGGGGAGATTTTGAAGTTTTGACTTAGCAAATCTTAAAGAATATGGGAGGGAAAATTTTGGGGTACAACACCTACAATTCATATTCAGCCAACAAGTTCAAAATATGCACTCATCAAAAGATATGAATTTCTACATTATAGGTCCTTTGAAAAGTCAACAAAAACACCTTTTGGGTCAAAGCTTCTTACTTGAACATGGAAGACCCAATTGAGATGAAACCAAAAGGGTTGTTTAGGGGACATCCTAAGCTTTCTTAAAAGTCCAATAACACCTCTCTAGGGTTAAAATAGGAGGAGATATTCCTTGTCAAAGTTGACCATTTTTCCAAAAGTCAAATATGCTCAAAAGTGCATTTTTTGTCAAATGGGCCTAGCATTTCATGATTGTATCTTGTTTGTGACATGGTCCACGACCCAAATCAGCATCCACACATTATTTTCATCATTATTTATTTTATTTTTATTTTTTATTATTTAAAATTCAAATTAAATCAAATAAATTGCAAAAAAAAAAAAAAAATTGGTTTTGATCTGATTTTTGTAGGAATCACAATCCAATTAGGCTGGCATATCAAATCAAATCATGCGAAGCAAATTGAAGCAAAAATTGGCATGATTATGCCTATTTTGGAAACATATCATACAAGAGCAAAATCAAATCAAATTTTCATGATTTGCCAAGATACAAATTGTTTTTGTTTACCTAATATGCTCTACTACATATACTGAACATACTCAAGCCAAAAGAACAAGGATTGCAGGTCGTGAGAGCATCAAAGAAAACTCAAAATTTTGCAAAAAAGTGTTGGATCGGTTTCTAACCTAGAGGTCAATTCAAGCCATTATAAGACTACCAATAAACTCCTGGACATCTCCAAAACGTATCTCAATCAATTGCGAGCCTTTTCACGTCCAGAATTGCGACTTACAGACCCACGGTTTGCATATCCAAAATTGATTTTGATTTTACATTTTAGGCATTGTTGTTCACTTTTAAGCATAGCATTGTATTTGTATCATCATTTGGAATGTTTTGGTTTAATTAATTTTACGTTTTGAGGCCTGCATGCGTAATTGCCATTGTTAGGGTTTGCCTTGTCGTTTTACGGTTTTTTATACAGGTTAAATTGGCCCAAGAAAAGGGTACCATGATGTTCGTGAGATCAAGACGAGTTGATCTATGTACTCACAATTGCTTTATAATGCTTGCTGTGAATTTTGGAAACTTACAGGGTTATAGCCATGGAAGATGTCTGAAGGTAAAAGTCCCTAACCTAAAATGACGGACAGGGGAAGAAGAAGCTCACGTGTCTAACTACCACTGGCCTGTTTGAATCTCGCGCGTTTTTTAAATGCACTGACGTTTCATTATATAATATATATTGCTTTTATTATACTAACAAATAGAACAGGTAGCCCAGTTGGTTAAGCGCACGTGGTATTGAGGGGGAGGACCTGGGTTCGATCCCAGGTGCCAGCATTTTGGTATTTTCTTAATATTTGACAACAGGTTATATGCATATTGTTCCAAGACATCTACCATGCGCTATCAACATCCTACCATTGGATTCATCATCAATCAAGATCCAATGTCCCATACAGCAAGGTCCATGGTACACCATCAAAAAGAGAGGTCACTGAATCCAGCACAAGGCATGTGGGCCAAGGAATTTGGGCCTAACAATTCAGGCGTCACACCCCCCCTTTTCAACAATACAGGCCCAAGTTTTTTCTTTTTCCTTGCATTATTTTATTTCCTTTATTTTAATTATTTATTAATTATTTTCTTTTACAAAAATAACATAAAAATTATTTCTTTTTTATTTAATCAAAAATCACAAAAAAACATAAAAATCATTTTTTTCATAAAAAAATATTTTATTTCCTAAATTAATTAGATTAATTATTTAGGGAAATTTAATTAATTTTTTCATAATTTAAAAATAATTAGAAATCAGGGTTAATTTGTACATAACCTAATTAATTTTTTCTCAAAAACTAACCTAAATCTTTTTTCAACTAGATTCTTTAGGTTTGCAAATTATTCTCGCATTTAATTCGCCGCGCACATTTTTTAATTTCCTTTTTATTATTATTGTAACTGCTCCGAGTTTGTAATAGTAATTAGGGTTTCAATTCCGCATCTTTGTTTTCGGTCAAAATAATATTGTATCTGCAAAATAATTATTTTAACTTTCTCGCTTTAATTTCGGCAAACTATAAACTGCCTAGATGTTAATAGGATTGTATGGAAAGACTAATTGAAAATTAATACGATAGAAAACCCTAAATGTGAAAAGATAATTAACTAAAAAATTACACTCGCACATGCTCACTCCTAGGTTTTACTCCACTCCAGTTGCCTTCGGTAAACGGTCATGAAGTATAGGGTTTGTTAGTGGTTGTCCTCTAGCCCCGAAAGATCTAAAATGACCCATTTGGATGTTTCCTCGGAAAAAGATATTTAAGGCTTTAGGATGATTACTAACATTTCCTAACATTGCTTTTGTGATCGTATTTGTCCCTTCGAATGTCCCTAAAAAACTCCAACAACGATGCTACCTATTTCTCAATAATGGGATAGCATTGTCTAAAAGGAAAACGAACAGACCTTTTTCGAGTAGGTAGATTAGTTCCTAGGTACTTGCTCAAACAAACAAACTTTTTCACACCAACACTTTCCCAAACAAAGTTTTCAAAAACAACTTCGTAACACTCTTGAGAATAGAAACAAGGGTTAAAACGAAGTAAAACAAAACTTTTCAAAGCAAGCACACACAAGCAATTTCAAAATGAGCAAGTACCTAAGAGCCCGTGGAAAACCACAGATAGAAAGGGTGCTAACACATTCCATTTCTATAATCTACCCCCCGTACTCAGAAACATCTCGAAAAAGGTTTTTTCTGTTCTTTTTCCTTTTCCTGATTGGATAAAATAAAAGTCGGTGGCGACTCTTGCTTACCGCGACATTTGCGAACAAAAAACGCAAACCAGTATTAACAGTCGGTTCTGCCACCGTATCACAGAACTGGTGACTCTGCTGGGGAATAAAATATAAAGTGGGGTAAATCTTAGGATCTAGGTCATATTTAATTTCTTTCTCTTGATTGTCTTGCTTGTTATATATTTATGGGAACTGTTTGGGTTATTTGATCCTACACCCAGATCGGGAAACACCTTTTAGGTAAGTAGCAATAAACTGTGAGGGAGTTGTGCTGGGGTATACCGACACGGTTGAAGCAGTAGCTACGTTGATGTGGCACTTTGGTCGGTACCCGTAACCCTTGAGTCAATCAGGGAGATGTGCAGGGCCGCCGTGTGGTGTCATAAAGCATCAACTGACCTTAGAACCTTTAATTGCATAACTTGGCAAGTAGGACGTAGCGAGATGGCCTGCTTTGGTGTATGCCCAAGGTCGACAGATACTCGATGCTACACTCATTAAGGTTTGACTTCTGAGTTTTGTTTGATTACGAGTCAATCGTCGATTGAACAAGGCTTGGGGGAAAGATCAGTGATATTGAGATCCTGTAGAACCTGGTTACTATTTATAGGACAGGTTGAACTAATCCAGCTTCAAGAGGGTATGACCTTGAAACCCATGCAAGCCTAAACCTAAGGTTGTTTGCGTGACTTGTGTGCTTTCAACTTGAACTACTTGCAGAGTTTTATTACCTGACAACATGAGTTCCTTGCAGGTTTTGTTTACAGTTATTATCCAATAACTTGGATTTCTTGCAGGGTTTACTTGCTTACATCACTTCGCACCTTTTCTTAAAATTATAACATACACATTATAACATCATGCCTTAACATTTCCTTAACCATTTCAAGGATCTCGAGGGCCTGTGATGTAGGTTATGATAAATCAGACATCTAGTAAGGGGATTTATTTTCCTCTAGCCAATGTCGTCAAAAGATCAAAACTCAACAACTTGAGTCAGGGGCTATGACCCACTTAATATGGTGAGCTTAACTCTCGTAGAAGGAGTCTCAACGATACAAAGTTCTTCAATCAAAGCTGCAAAATTCAACTTCTGACATTTTCTTGTTTACCCCACGAGATCCTTGAAAACATTGCATACATATATAATACATACATTGCATAAGCAGGTTTCAAAGCAGGTCTCTCATGTTCCCGCTGTTTATTTCAGCAATGGCTCTCCAACAAGACAACAGAGATCTCCAAGCTCAATATGCCCAGTTCAAGGAATTTCTCCTGAATCTATCCAAGGGGAAAGAAGACCTGAAAACACTCTTCGCCAAGAATCGGACCAAGGAACATCCTGACAACAACAAGGATGAACAATTGGAACAACTGCAAGCTGAGGTAGAAGCAATGAGAATCTAGATGCTGGGGCAGATGGCTCTTATCCAAAACTTAGCTCGAGGACAAGAGGGGCTAAGAGCCTTCCTCAACAAGCTTCACCAAGATGGATGCAGATCCATGAAACAAACAGTTAAAATTGTGGATCAAGGCATTAATCAGCCCCCAATGAGAGAAGAGGTTGGTTTGGTCAAAAACAGACCTTTCCAGATTGCTACTACATCACAAGCCCAACCACAACCTCACCAACGACAACTGGGCAATCGGCATAAGAAGAATACATCTGAAAGACACTTTAGTGAAATCAACATGTCATTGGCTCAAGCATTACAATGCATGTTGAAGGCCAAGTTGGTTGTGTTAAGGGACCCTCCTCAGAATCCCAACATAGCCTCCCCAAGGTACAATCCAAATGCAAGATGTGCGTACTACTCCAACAGCCCTGGACATGACATGAACAGTTGTTGGGTATTGAGAAATAAAATTCAAGACCTGATTGATGAAGGAGCGCTAGAATTTGCACAAGACGGTCAGGCTGAGTTCTTCTGTCATCCCTCCAAGGCATACCATCTGAAGTGACAAGTTCTCACAAGAATACTTTTCGTTCATTAGAATTTTCAATGTGTAATTTTCTTTTGATTTGTTTGAACATTTATTCATATCAAACCTCGTTATTTCATCAATGCATTGCACATGTTTGTCTTGAATCAATTCATTTGTATTCACTACTTCGAAAATGCGTTCTTATTTCCTTTTGTGATATTCAACTCTCGATTAAAAACTCTAAGCCTTAGAGGGAGGATGACGAAAATGATACCATAATCTCTACAGTATGCTTTTGAACAGACCCCGCTGACGATGTACAGGCGTTGTTTCAAATCCTAAACAGTGGAGTTATAAGGAAGATAATCCCTAGTCAACCCCTTCGAGCCAAAGAAGTAGGAGTTTTTCTTTTCATACAAATTAAAACCCTTAAACATAACCTGGGGCAGGGTAGTTTTCTCAGTTAATTCAGAGGCGCATTCAATCACAATTTGTCGCTTCGTACACAATGAATGGCATCGAAGATGTCCTTCCAAAACAAAAGACGGTGATGTTTCCATATAATCGTCATACAGGAAGTCATTATCTCTCGAAATAAAAGCCCATTAAGTCAAAACCTATGAAGGAGACTTAAGAGAAAAATTGGGGCATCCCGCTGACTGTAATCATAAAAGAAACAGTTCAGGCAAAAAGAAGGGATAACGAAAACCAAAAAAAGAGGTTACTACAAATCCTCGACAAAAAGAAGATTACAAAAGTGACTGCCTTTTCAAAACAAATGTTCAATTTTTGAATCATTACCAAGTATCAGAGAAAATATTCCAGACTCAGTCGGGATCTAAATGCGCAATTAACTGAGCATAGTACTGAAGAACATCACGAAGAGAGGGTTGGGTATAAATAAAATTTGAGCCTTTATCATTTGTTTCTTGAACCGTGAACCAAGCCACGTTATAACCCTTAAAAGTCCTAGCTGAAGCATGGGTTAGTTTGAGAGCATACTGTTAAAAAGGTATCCTGACTCCTGTAAGCTTTGTCACGAATCCTGAGTTGATATCACATTCTCACAAATTTCGTTTTACTACACAAAACACATTTTCAAAAAAATTTCAAGACAGACATGAGTTTTGCATTCTTTAAATGACATTGTTTGCATATGACTAATTATTTGACAGCAGAGAAATCCGTACAATGGATATTTAATGAATAGGCATCCTCTCAATGGACAGAATCACCTCAGTGGGAAAGACACTTCCAATAACAGGTCTTCCATAAGCAAGGGGCGTGACATGATGTCTAAACACACCTGGGGCAGTCTCTCCAAAAGTGCCAAATAACCAGGGGCAGATCTCCATCTGAATCGCTTGGGGAATTACACATGCATTCCAGCAACGAATCATGTGCCATCAAGAAAACATTTTTGATAGTACTACAACACAACACTATGGACAGTGAAAACTCTCTACATCCTGAAAGCATGGACATAATCGGAAAATACTACGCATGAAAAAAAGACCCGCTAAGTTGACACACCTAGGCAAAAATAAGGGAATCCCGGCGAACCAAAAGGGTTCGGGTAAAAGTTAGGGATATATATATAAAAAATCTGTACACCCGACAAGTAGAAAACCTGAAAAGGCGGGTTGCACAAAAAGGTATCCCGGTGGACTGAAAACCCGAAAGGGCGGTCCAGGAAAAAGTTAGGGATTTAAAACGTACGACTATGTCCCGTCACCTGTCTATCAATGGAAGACTTATACCTTGATCAAAATTCATCAAGAGCACCAGAATCAAGAAACAGTTCAGATACGATCCAGATACAGATGTCATTTTGCTACTTATTAAAGATTTTCATACATTGAGAAACGGTTCAGATACGATCCAGATACGAATGTCATTCTGCTACTTATTCAAGATTTTCATACATCGAGAAACGGTTCAGATACGATCTAGATACAAATGTCATTCTGCTACTTATTTAAGATTTTCATACATTGAGAAACAGTTCAGGTACGATCCAGAGACGGATGTTATCCTAGTACTTATTCCAGATTTCTCCTCTAAATACAGTTCAGATATGATCCAGAGACGGATGTCATTCTGACACTTATTCAACACGTGTTTTAAATACAGTTCATATATGATCCAGAGACGGATGTCATTCTGACACTCATTCGACACATGTTTCAAGTACAGTTCAGATATGATCTAGAGACGGGTGTCATTCTGACACTCATTCAACACATGTTTCAAGTACATTTCAGATACGATCCAAAGACGGATGTCATCTTGACACTCATTAAATACATGTTCAAGTACAATCACGACATAGATACATCCACAAAATCTTCGCATGTACTTTTTCCATCATGGTACAAGGGGAAGAGACAATTGGAAGCAAAGTCACTATCACATACAAGCCAGTGATACCTATATTCCCCACAGAGCCGAGACAACCAAGGTCCGACCTCTGTATCCCCAAGCAGGAACTCCTTCCCCATCAGGTTCCTTCAGAAAGCTGATATTTGCATTCCCCAATCGAGTTTTATAACCATGAGCAGTTTAGAAAGCCATCTCCCGAGAAGAGTTTATTTCTCTGACAGCGGAAGCTCAATCTCCAACAGAGCTCTTCTCTCCAGCAATGGAAGTTCATCCCCAGCTGAATTTATTTATCCAAATTAGCAGATCTTCCAACATAGTATCTCTCTTCCCCACAAATTCATTCCCCCGAAGGAGTATTCTCAGACAGAGTCTCCTTCGGCAGAATGTTCTCAAGCAGGATGTATGTAAATCCCCAACTAATCATCTTCGGTCACTATCCCCAGCAGAAACGAAGAACTCAACTCCTTATACTCTCCAGCAGTAGTCCATTATTTATTTTCCCCAACTAGAGAATATCATAATAGAATTGCATATCCATACATCATGGCATGTTCATACATATTATACAGCACAATCTCATTTATTTTTAGAACATCATTACTCAATACATTTCATACATCATGACATTACATACGACTAACTCTTTACCTTTCAGGGAAAGATGCAATCATGTTCTCACAAGTTCTCTCTGGTACAGTCAAACTGACACCAAGGTTTCTATTCCAGTTGAAGATATTCCAACACTTTTCAAGATTTTCTCTGGTTCAGTCAAACCGACACTAAGGTTTCTATTCTAGTTGAAGATGTTCTAAAACTTTCGTCTGGGTCAGCCGAATCGCCGCTAAGATCCCCCTGATTTCTATTCCAGTCAAAGTTAATCTGAGACCTCTCCTGGGATCATTCAAATCGATACTAAGATTTCTCTCCCAATTAAAGACAACTCGAGACCTTTCTCTGGTTCAGTCAAATCGATACTAAGATTTCTATTCTAGTTTAAAATTTATGAAGCCCGGAAACTGACCGGATAATAGTCAACCAACAATACATCACACTGTGAAGCCTGGGACACGACCGGATAACAGTACAAAATACTATGAAGCATAGAATCGACCAGATAGTGGTATATTTCAAGTTCAAGCTATGAAGCCCAAAAATCGACCGGATAATATCTTAATTTCTACAAATACTACGAAGCCTAAAGTCGACCAGATAGTGGTATATCTCAAATTAAAGTTATGAAGCCCGGAAATAGATCGAATAATATCTTAGTTTCTACAAATTAATTAAGCCTGGGGCACGACCAGATAATGGTATAAGACACCGTGAAGCCTGGAAATCGACCAGATAACAGTATAAGACACTGTGAAGTCTGGAGCACGACCAAATAGCGGCAAGAGACACTGAAACCTAGAGCACGACCAGATAACAGTATGAGGTACTGTGAAGCCTCAAATTTGACCAGATAGCAGTTTACTCGACCAATTACTATTGAAGCCTGGAAATGACCAGATGTTAGTATGCCTTAAATTCAAGTTGAAACCCGGATGCGACCGGATAACCACTTAATTCCTTCTAAAGCCTGGAGCACAACCAGATAACAATTTTTGAGATTGCAAAGCCTGGAGCACGACCAGATAGCAAGTTTAATCTCATCTCCCCAATAAGTCACTGTAAAACCTGGAGCACGACCAGATAGAAGTCAGTCTTATTATCCTCAGCAAATCACTGTAAGGCCTGGAGCACGACCAGATAGTAGTTCATTTTCATCTCCTCGACTACGAGATGATTCCCCAGTAGAGTAACGGACAACTGAAGTTCCTAAAATTCCATTTCTCCCAAGAAAGAGACCAACATTCCTCAGTGGATTCCTCCTTAATGACAGGAACAGGAATTCTCATCAAAAGAATATCTCGGGAAATTAACATCCTCTAGATGGAATCTTTAAGCCCATCTTCGACGATTCTCCGTCATACCTTCCGGATGGAGTCTTTAAGCCCATCTCTGGTGATCTTCCTTCATCTCCTCCAAATGGCATCTGTAAGCCCATTCCCGATACTACCTACACAGTCAAGCACCATCTCAGACGAGTGCAAATTTCTGGGCACTCTAGTGTTCAATCATCTTCCACCTTCAGATTACGAAAGGCAGACATCCAATCTACATCCTCAGGTTTAAGAAGATTGAACAGGGGCAGCTGTTGTACCCCAAAATTTTCCCTCTCATTCTACTCAATACATGCCCATTGAGGTCCTCAACTTGCTCAAGGATATCCAAGACTTGACCAGACAAATTCTCCTCCTAAGGCAACAAGCTTCAAACTAGGGTTTCACTCATTATCAAGATGGTTGAAGTCCAAGGGTCCCAAATGCTTTCCATGGTCCCAATGTGTTCTCAAGATCATCCATGTCAAGTTTCATGCCTTGCACAAGAAGTTTGCTCAGTCAATTGCTCAGATGCCTGAAAATCAACTATACTAGGTCAAAAGTCAATTATGGCCCACATACTGTCAAACTTCAAGATTTTTGGTAAACATCAACATTTTGGAGATATATCCATCATTTAATCAAGGTTTTATCATGATTCCTCAAGGAATGCCCCAAATTCATCAAATCCCAAAAGTTGCTAAATTAGGGTTTCTCAGGAAAAGTCAACCAAACTTTGACCAAGCATAACTTCTTCATACTTTATCATAAATTTTCCATCCAAGGCTCATTTGAAGAGGATTCAATTCCCTACAATTCATCTTCAGCCCACAAGTTCAAAATATGCACTCATCAAAAGATATGAATTTCTACATTATAGGTCCTTTTGAAAAGTCAACAAAAACACATTTTGGGTCAAAGCTTATTACATAAACATGGATGACCAAATTGAGATGAAACCAAAAGTTTTGTTTAGGGGACACCCTAAGCTTTCTAAAAAGTCCAAGAACACCTCACTAGGGTTAAAATTGGAGGAAATATGCCTTGTCAAAGTTGATCATTTTTGCAAAATTGCCAAAAGTCAAATGTGCTCCAAAGTGCATTTTTTGTCAAATGGGCCTAGCATTTCATGATTGTATCTTGTTTGTGACATGGTCCACGACCCAAATCAGCATCCACACATTATTTTCTTCATTATTTATTTTATTTTGATTTTTTATTATTTACAATTCAAATTAAATCAAATAAATTGCAAAAAATATAAAAAGATTGGTTTTGATCTGATTTTTGTAGGAATCACAATCTAATTAGGCTGGCATATCAGATCAAATCGTGCAAAGAAAATTGAAGCAAAAATTGGCATGATTAGGCCTATTTTTGGAAACATATCATACAAGAGCAAAATCAAATCAAATTTTCACGATTTGCCAAGATACAAATTATTTTTGTTGACCTAATATGCTCTACTACATATACTGAACATACTCAAGCCAAAAGAGTTGGATCGGTTTCTAACCTAGAGGTCAATTCAAGCTATTCTAAGACTACCAATAGACTCCTGGACATCTCTAGAACGTATCTCAATCAATTGCAAGCCTTTTCACGTCCAGAATCGCTACTTACAGACCCACAGTTTGCATATCCAAACTTGATTTTAATTTTACAGTTTACGCATAGTTGTTCACTTTTAAGCATGGCATTGTATTTGTATCATCATTTGGAATGTTTTGGTTTAATTAATTTTGCATTTTGAGGCTTGTATGCGTAATTGCCATTGTTAGGGTTTGCCTTGCCATTTTAGGGTTTTTTATACATGTTAAATTGGCCCAAGAAAAGGGTATCATGATGCTCGTGAGATCAAGACGAGTTGATCTATGTACTCATAATTGATTTATCATGCTTGCTGTGAATTTTGGAAACTTACAGGGTTATAGCCATGGAAGATGTCTGTAGGTAAAAGTCCCTAACCTAAAACGACGGATAGGGGAAGAAGAAGCTCACGTGTCTAACTACCACTGGCCTGTTTGAATCTCGCTCATTTTTTAAATGCACTGACGTTTCATTATATAATATATATTGCTTTTATTATACTAACAAATAGAACATGTAGCCCAGTTGGTTAAGCGCGCGTGGTATTGAGGGGGAGGACTTGGGTCCGATCCTAGGTCCCAGCATTTTGGTATTTTCTTAATATTTGACAACATGTTCTATGCATACCGTTCCAAGACGTCTACCATGCGCTGTCAGCATCCTACCATTAGATTCATCATCAATATAGATCCAATGTCCCATGCAGCAAGGTCCATGGTACACCATCAAAAAGAGAGGGCACTCAATCCAGCGCAAGGCAAATGGGCCAAGGAATTTGGGCCTAACAATTCAGGCGTCACACCCCCCTTTTCAACAATACAGGCCCAAGTTTTTTCTTTTTCCTTTCTTTATTTTATTTCCTTTATTTTAATTATTTATTAATTATTTTCTTTTACAAAACTAACACAAAAATTATTTCTTTTTTATTTAATCAAAAATCACAAAAAAACATAAAAATTATTTTTTTCAGAAAAAAATATTTTATTTCCTTAATTAATTAGATTAATTATTTAGGGAAATTTAATTCTTTTTTTCATAATTTAAAAATAATTAGAAATTAGGGTTAATTTGTACATAACCTAATTAATTTTTTCTCAAAAACTAACCTTAATCTTTTTTCAACTAGATTCTTTAGGTTTGCTAATTATTCTCGCATTTAATTTGCCGTGCACATTTTTTAATTTCTTTTTTTATTATTATTGTAATTGCTCCGAGTTTGTAATAGTAATTAGGGTTTCATTTCCGCATCTTTGTTTTTGGTCAAAATAATTATGTATTTGCAAAAGCCCTATAATAGCTAGGACTTTAACTTTCTCGCTTTAATTTTCGCAAATTATAAACTGCCTAGATGTTAATAGGATTGTATGGAAAGACTAACTGAAAATTAATACGATAGAAAACCCTAAATGTGCAAAGATAATTAATTGAAAAATTACACTCGCACATGCTCACTCCTAGGGTTTACTCCACTTCGGTTGCCTTCGGTAAACGGTCATGAAGTATAGGGTTTGTTAGTGGTTGTCCTCTAGCCCCGAAAGATCTAAAATGACTCATTCGGATGTTGCCTCAGAAAAATATCTTTAAGGCTTTAGGATGATTACTAACATTTCCTAACATTGCTTTTATGATCGTATTTGTCCCTTCGAATGTCCCTAAAAAAATCCAACGACTATGCTACCTATTTCTCAATAATGGGATAACATTGTCTAAAAGGAAAATAAATAGACCTTTTTCAAGTAGGTAGATTAGTTCCTAGGTACTTACTCAAACAAATAAACTTTTTCACACCAACATTTTCCCAAACAAAGTTTTCAAAAACAACTTCGTAACACTCTTGAGGACAGAAACAAGGGTTAAAACAAATTAAAACAAAACTTTTCAAAGCAAGCACACACAAGCAATTTCAAAATGAGCAAGTACCTAAGAGCTCGTGGAAAACCTTGGATAGAAAGGGTGCTAACACCTTCCCTTTCTATAATCTACCCCATGTACTCAGAAACATCTCGAAAAAGGTTTTTCTATTCTTTTTCCTTTTCCTGATTGGATAAAATAAAAGTCGATGGTGAATCTTGCTTACCGCGACATTTGCGAACAAAAAACACAAACAAGTATTAACAGTCGGTTCTGCCACCGTATCACAATTGGGCATGTGTGTCCTTCCTTGTTATAACCTTATAGTATTTAGAGTCTCTTCAAAGTCCAATTGGTCTACTGGAAGCTTTTGGTTGGGCAGGTGTATCCTTCCTCATTATAGCTCCATATTATTTGGTGTCTCTTTAAAGTCTAGTTGGTCTACTGGCAACCTTTGGTTGGGTACTGCTTCCTTCCTTGTTAGAGCCTCGTAGTATTTGGTGTCTCTTCAAAGTCCAGTTGGTCTACTGGAAGTCTTTGGTTGGGCAGGTGTGTCTTTCCTTTTTAGAGCCCCATGGTATTTGGTGTCTCTTCAAAGTTCATATGAATTACTAGAAGCCTTTGGATGGGAAGGTACGTCCTTTCTTGTTAGAGCTCCATAGTATTTAGTGTCTCTTCAAAGTCTAGTTGGTCCACTGGAAGTTTTTGGTTGGACAAGTGTGTCCTTTCTTGTTGGAGCCCCATAGTATATGGTGTCTCTTCAAAGTTTAGTTGGTCTACTAGAAGCCTTTGGTCTGGCATGTGTGTCTTTTCTTGTTAGAGTCCCCTAGAATTTGGTGACTCTTCAAAGTCCAATTGATCTACTAGCAACCTTTGGTTGAGCATGTGTGTCCTTCCTTGTTAGAACCTTATAGTATTTAGTGTCTCTTCAAAGTCCAGTTATTCTACTGGAAGCTTTTGGTTGGGAAGGTGTGTCCTTCCTTGTTATAGCTTTATAGTACTTGGTGTCTCTTTAAAGTTCAGTTGGTCTACTGGCAGCCTTTGGTTAGGCATGTGCGTCCTTTCTTGTTAAAGCCCTATAGTATTTGGTGTCTCTTCAAAGTCTAATTGGTCTAGTAGCAGTCATTGGTTGAGCAGATGCATCTTTCCTTTTTAGAGCCCCATGGTATTTGGTGTCTCTACAAAGTCCATATTGTCTACTGGAAGCCTTTGGATGGGCAGGTGTGTCCTTCCTTGTTAGAGCTCCATATATTTGGTGTCTCTTCAATGTCTAGTTGGTCAACTGGTAGTTTTTGGTTGGACAGGTGTGACCTTCCTTGTTAGAGCCCCATAATATTTGGTGTCTCTTCAAATTGAGTTAGTCTACTGGCAGACTTTGGTGAGGCATGTGTTTCGTTCATTGTTAGATACCCCTAGTATTTAGTGTCTCTTCAAAGTCCAATTAGACTACTGGAAGCCTTTGGTTGGGCATGTGTGTCCTTCCTTCTTATAGACCTATAGTAATTATTGTCTCTTCAAAGTCCATTTGGTCTACTGAAAACTTTTAGTTGGCCAGTGCATCCTTCCTTGTTAGAGTCCCAAAGTATTTGGTGTTTATTCAAAGTCCAGTTAGTCTACTTACATCCTTCAGTTGGGCAGATGCGTCTTTCCTTGTTAGTGCCCCATAATATTTGGTGTCTCTTCAAAGTCTATTTAGTCTACTGGCAGCTTTTGGCTGGGCAGGTGTGTCCTTCCTTGTTATAGCTCTATAGTACTTGGTGTCTCTTCAAAGTCCAGTTGGTCTACCAGAAGCCTTCGAGTGGGCATGTGCGTCCTTCCTTGTTAGAACCTTATAGTATTTAGTGTCTCTTCAAAGTCCAGTTGGTCTATTGGGAGATTTTTGTTGGGAAGGTGCGTCCTTCCTCATAAGAACCTTGTAGTATTTAAAGTCTCTTCAAAGTCTAGTTGGTCTACTGGCAGCTTTTGGTTGGGCAGGTGTGTCCTTCCTTGTTATAGCACCATAGTATTTGGTGTCTCTTTAAAGTCTAGTTGGTCTACTGGCAGCCTTTGGTTGGGCATTGCGTCCTAACTTGCTAGAGCTCCATAGTATTTGATGTATCTTCAAAGTCTAGTTGATCTACTGGAAGCCTTTGGTTGGGCATGTGTGTCCTTCCTTGTTAGAACCTGGTAATATTTAGAGTCTCTTCAAAGTACAGTTGGTCTACTGGCAGCTTTTGGTTGGGTAGGTGTGTCCTTCCTTGTTATAGCTCCATAGTATTTGGTGTCTCTTTAAATTCTAATTGGTCTACTGGCAGCCTTTGGTTAGGCATGACATCCTTCTTTGTTATAGCCATATAGTATTTGGTGTCTCTTTAATGTACAATGGGTCTACTGGAAGTCTTTGGTTAGGCAGATGTGTCTTCCCTTTTTAGAGCCCCATGGTATTTAGTGTCTCTTTAAAGTTCATATGATCTACTGGAAGCCTTTGGATGGGCAGGTGTGTCCTTCCTTGTTAGAGCTCCATAGTATTTGGTGTCTTTTCAAAGTCTATTTGGTCCACTGGAAGTTTTTGATTGGGCAGGTGTGTCCTTCCTTGTTGGAGCCACATAGTATTTTATTTCTCTTTAAAGTTCAGTTGGTCTACTGGCAGCCTTTAGTGTGGCATGTGTATCCTTTCTTGTTAGAATCCCCTAATATTTGGTGACTCTTCAAAGTCCAATTGATCTACTGGCATCCTTTGGTTGGGCATGTGCGCCCGTCTTTCTTAGAGACCCATAGTAACTATTGTCTCCTCAAATTCCATTTGGCTTACTGGAAAGTTTTGGTTGGCAAGTGTGTCCTTCCTTGTTAAAGTCCCTTAGTATTTGGTGTCTCTTCAAAGTCCAGTTGGTCTACTTGCAGCCTTCGGTTGGGTAGGTGCGTGTTTCCTTGTTAGAGCCCTGTTGTGTTTGGTGTCTCTTCAAACTCTAGTTGGTCTATTGGGAGCCTTCGGTTGGGCAGGTGCGTCCTTCCTTGTTAGAGCCCTATAGTATTTGGTGTCTCTTCAAAATCTAGTTGGTCTATTGGTAGCCTTCGGTTAGGAAGGTGTGTCCTTCCTTGTTAGAGCCCCGTAATTTTTTGTGTCTCTTCAAAGTCCAGTTGGTCTATTGGGAGCTTTTTATGGGGGCAGGTGCGTCTTTCCTTGTTAGAGCCTCATAGTATTTTGTGTCTTTTCAAAGTCCATGTGGTCTACTAGCAGCTTTTGGTTTTACAGGTGTCTCTTCAAAGTCTGATTACTCTACTGGTAGCCTTTGGTGTGGTATGTATGTCCTTCTTTTTTATAGCCCCATAGTATCTGGTGCCTCTTCAAAGTCCAGTTAATCTACTTGTTGCCTTTGGTGTGGCATGTGTGTGCTTTCTTGTTAGAACCCCCGTAGTATTTGGCGTCTCTTATAAACTCCAGTTGTTCTACTGGAAGCCTTCTGTTGGGCAGGTGCGCCGTTCCTTGTTAGAGCTCCATAGTATTTGATGTCTCTTCAAAGTCCAATTGATCTACTGGCAGCCTTTGGTTGGGCATGTGTGTCCTTCCTTGTTAGAACCTTATAATATTTAGTGTCTCTTCAAAGTCCATTTAGTCTACTGGCAGCTTTTGGTTGGGCAGGTGTGTCCTTCCTTGTTATAGCTCTATATTATTTGGTGTCTCTTCAAAGTCCAGTTGGTCTACTGGAAGCCTTTGGTTGGGCATGTGCGTCCTTCCTTTTTAGAGCCTCATAATATTTGGTGTCTCTTCAAAGTCTAGTTTGTCTAGTAGAAGTCTTTGTTTGGGAAGATGCGTCTTTCCTTTTTAGAGCCATATGGTATTTGGTGTCTCTACAAAGTCCATATTGTCTACTGGAAGCCTTTGGATGGGAAGGTGCGTCCTTCCTTGTTATAGCTCCATAGTATTTGGTGTCTCTTCAATGTCTAGTTGGTCAACTGGCAGTTTTTGGTTGGGCAGGTGTGACCTTCCTTGTTAGAGCCCCATAGTACTTGGTGTCTCTTCAAATTGAAATAGTCTACTGGAAGCCTTTGGTGAGGCATATGTGTCGTTCATTGTTAGAGTCCCTAGTATTTGGTGTCTCTTCAAAGTCCAATTAGACTACTGGCAGCCTTTGGTTGGGAATGTGCATCCTTCCTTCTTATAGACCTATAGTAATTATTGTCTCTTCAAAGTCCATTTGGTCTACTAGAAACTTTTGGTTGCCCAGTGCGTCCTTCCTTATTAGAGCCCTAAATTATTTGGTGTGTATTCAAAGTCCAGTTATTCTACTTGCAGCCTTCAGTTGGGCAGGTGCGTCTTTCCTTGTTAGAGCCCTGTAATATTTGGTGTCTCTTCAAAGTCCAGTTGGTCTATTGGGAACCTTTGGTTGGGAAGGTGTGTCCTTCCTTGTTAGAGCCCCATAGTATTTGGTGTCTCTTCAAAGTTCAGTTGGTCTAACGGTAGCCTTTGGTTGGGCAGATGCGTCCTTCCTTGTTAGAGCCCTATAATATTTGGTGTCACTTTAAAATCTAGTTGGTCTATTTGTATCCTTCGGTTGGGCAGGTGCATCCTTCTTTGTGAGAGCCCCATAGTTTTTGGCGTCTCTTCAAAGTCCAGTTGGGCTATTATGAGCTTTTTGTTGGGCAGGTGCATCCTTCCATGTTAGAGCCTCATAGCATTTGGTGTCTTTTCAAAGTCCAGGTTGTCTACTAGAAGCTTTTAGATTTGCAGGTACATCCATTCTTGTTAGAGCCCCATGGTATTTGGTGTCTCTTAAAAGTCCAGTTGGTCTACTGGAAGCCTTTGGTGTGGCATGTGTGGCCTTCCTCGTTACAGCCCCATAGAATTAGGTGTCGCTTCAAAGTTCAGTTAGTCTACTGGCAGCCTTCGGTTGGGCAGGTGCGCCCTTCCTTGTTACAGCCCTATAGTATATTGTGTCTCTTCAAAGTCCAGTTGTTCTACTGGAAGCCTTTGGTTGGGCAGGTGCGTCCATCCTTGTTAGGGCTCCATAGTATTTGATGTCTCTTCAATGTCCAGTTGATCTACTGGCAGCCTTTGGTTGGGCAGGTGTTTCCTTCCTTGTTAGAACCTTATAGTATTTAGTGGCTCTTCAAAGTCCAGTTAATCTACTGATAGCTTTTGGTTGGGCAGTTATGTCCTTCCTTGTTATAGCTCTATAGTACTTGGTGTCTCTTTAAAGTCCAGTTGGTCTATTGGAAGCCTTTGGTTGGGCATGTGCGTCCTTCCTTGTTAGACCCCTATAGTATTTGGTGTCTCTTCAAAGTTAAAGTTGTCTACTAGAAGTCTTTGGTTGCCATGTGCGTCTTTCCTTTTTAGAGCCTCATGGTATTTGGTGTCCCTTCAAAGTCCATATGGTCTACTAGAAGCCTTTGATTGGGCAGGTGTGTCCTTCTTTATTAGACCTCTATAGTATTTGGTGTCTCTTTAAAGTCTAGTTTGTCCACTGGAAGCTTTTGGTTGGGTAGGTGTGTCCATCCTTATTAGAGTCCCATAGTATTTGGTGTTTCTTCAAAGTCCAGTTGGTCTACTGGCAGCCTTTGGTTGGGCATGTGCTTCCTTCCTTGTTAGAGACCCATAGTATTTGGTGTCTCTTCAAAGCATAGTTGGTATACTGTTAACTTTTGGTTGGGCAAGTGCGCCCTTCCTTGTTAGAGCTCCATAGTGTTGTACCCCAAAATTTGCCCTCCCATTTCCTCAATATTTTCTCACCACAAGATCCTTGGAGCTCAAGATGAAGTTAGGGTTTGCTCTGCTCAAGACTTCTCCTTGCATGTTGACCCAAATTAGGGTTTGAGTTTGCACAAAGATGTTTTGACCTAAAATGCCTAAGATAGCTTTCATGCTTCATATTGGACTCCCAAGTTTATCCATACCAAGTTTCAAGCCTTGATTCCAATCTTTGCCCAGTCAATTGGACAGTTGACCTAGAAATCAGCTGTATTGGGGAAAAAGTCAATTGTGGTCAATTGACAGTCAATCCTCATGATTTTTGACCCACATCAACATTATGAACTCATATGAACCATTTGGTCAAGTTTGGATCACAATTACATAAGAAATTTGATCAGATCACCAAAAGGGCAAAATGGTCATTTTTAGGGTTTTGACTGCACAAAGGCAATTTTGACTGTTTGACCTAGCCAATGGCAAACCAAGCTCACATATGGACTCAAGGACCCCATGGAATTGTCTTGACATGTTCAACAAGTTCAAAAGATCCCAAATGCACAAGATTGACAGATGAATTTTCCAATCATCTTAGCCAAATTTGACTGTATACTGAAAAGTCAAAACTTTGACTTTTTGGTCAAAATCAAGTGTCAAGATTCATTTTTTATCAAGACATGTCAAATTATGAAACTTTTTCATCAAGAAATCAAAAATCACAAATTAGGGTTTGAAATGAAGAATTTTCATAACTTAGAATTTTTCTAAGTTATGAAAATCCCTAATTTTTTCCTAACTTTGTCCCATTTTTTCACCAAGATACATTTGGATTCAAGGAAAACTCAAAACATGAAAGTTATAGTCCATTGCAAAATCTACAACTTTGATTCACAACGTTTCCTCAAAAGAAGCTTGTAGCTCAAGTTATGATTTTTGGAACAAGGGTGCAAAACATTCTTAACTTAGAAAACTTTTGACCTATTTTAGGCATGATTTTTGCCTAACTTCATGGCCACTTTTCACATGCTTCCACTTGGAATTTCAACTTGCATTACAAATATGGATTGAATTACACATTACAAGCTTTACAAAATGTCCAAGAACTTCTCAAACACCCTTGTGGTTAGGGAGAATCAAATTTGGCAATATGGGCAAAAGTCACTTTGTCCATGAGCCATTTCCATGTTCATAACTTGTGCAATTTTTCAAATCAGCATGAGCAAGCTAGTTACAGGCCTCTAATCCTTTTCTTACTCAATAATTAAATTCCAATCCATTGTGCCAAGGCATTATTTTGTGCATTTGGTCATTGTATGAAGAATTAAGCCTTAATTAGAAAAAGCACTTTATCCATTTTTGAAAAGTTATACTTTATGTCAAGTTTGCAAATCAAGAAGTACAAGGCCATATCTTTGGACACAGGATTCATGGACATAACACACTGATCAAGAGGGATTGAGGCAGCATGTTTAGGGGGCCTGCATAAGTCTAGAAACCAAGTTGACAATTTTTTGCTTAAGTTAGAAGAAACATTGCATAACTGAACACAACTCTCTTTGCTGCAACCACAAGCCTAGACAAACTTGTTGAACACATTCCATACATCAAACCTGAGCTAAGGCACGAGCTAATTACCTTCCATACCTCCCTAAACCTCAAAACACCATTGTACTGCACAAAAACAGGGCATCCCTGCAGTTTGAGTGGCACAACTCAATCCACTCGTGCGCCTTGGCCAAAACCAGTTCATACACACTCCATACCACATATACAAACTATCCCATGCATTGGACACGACTTGTAACACCTCTAACCAACTTCACCATTTTCACTTTTCTGTTTTGCAGGTTGACTTCCATAGCTTGATTCATTTGGTTTCAAAGCAAGCTAAAGGTTGGAGAAGCATCCCTGACCTTCAAGCAAGCTGTACAAGTCCTCACATTGCACTGAAAGTACCTCCATTGCCAGACACGATCCAAGCTGAACAGGTAAGTTCATGGACTTCTATCTCTCAATCTAGGAAGAGTTAGCTTTAGGTTTATGAATGAAAAATGCTCTACTCATGGCCCTGAAGCTACACATATAATTACTTTCCATTTATATTGCATATGCTGAGAGAATTTAAGACCTGAATATTAGAAAAAAACTAGGTCAGGAATTGGGGGAGAAGAAATTCTCTCTCATTTCTGAGAGTTAGATCAATTTCTTGGTATGTATGGATTCGTGGTTTGATGCTTGACATTTTTTATGTTATGAGTTTGTGCTGAAAATCAAAGAATCAGGAGTTGTGGTTGAAGCAAGGGAGCGCGCGCATTTTCAAACATTTGTCTGGAGGTTGAAGACAACCTCTCTTGGGCTGGGCCTGAGATTGCTTTTTTCTATTTGCACCACTGCATTTCACATGCACCCCCCTGGCCCATTTTGAGTTTTGTTTGTCATTTTTAACTTTTTCTTTTTTATTCTGATTTGTTATTTTTTATTAAAATATTAAAAATATTAAAAATATTTTTCTCACATTTTTTACATTTTATTTGATATTTATTTGGCTTCATTTAGTTTTATATGTAAGTAAATACATAATACATTTTATTTAAAATAACTAAAAAAAATAATACAAATACATTTATTTTCTAATTTTCATTTTTATTTTATCTTTTGAAAACATTTTATAAAAAATATACTTTTTTTGTAAATATTAAATATTTTATTTATGTACATATTTAATATATTTAGTAAATAATATAAATACTTATATATTTATTATAATATTTAGGATAAAAACATAAAAATAATACATTTTATTTTTATTAATATTTAACTTAAAAAATCACTTTTTTTCAATATACTTCCTTTTTATTTATTTTTTGTACATAATTAATAAATATTGCATATATTATATAATAAATACCTTTTTATTTATAAAATTAGGGTTTTCCCCTAAACATGTAAAAATATCCAAAATTATTCATTTTTATTTTTGTTTATTTGTCACATAAAAATACCTTTTTTCATACATATAAAAAATCATTTTTTGCATATTGCATATTTATTATATTTTATTTAATTATTGTGCAATTAAATACCTTGTAAAAATTCAATTTGGATGTAATAGTTTAGGTTTAATTTCTTGCTAAAATATCCCCATTTGAACATTTGTACCCCCCATCCCATATTTATGTTGTAATAACTTAGGACCTTTAAATTCCGCATTTAAAAGCTTTCTAAATATGCCATGATAGAATTAGGGTTTTGTATGCAAATCAAAAACAACAAATAGTTTGACCTAAATTCAAGATAAACAAGCATGAAAATGGACAACACTAATCACACTTGCACCCCTAGGGTATTCCACTCGTTGCCTTCAATAATGGGCCATGTTGCATGTTAGGGGTCTTTGGCAAAAACAAAACAAATCAAATGATCATAGTCCCTCGATGACGCTTTCAAAAGTTGCCTAAAAAATGATCAAGTCTCTTAAAGGAAAAATTGCCCAAAGACACTTGACACCATTGCAATCATGGTCTAAACGATGACCCGCGCCCGTCCCGTTCACATCCTAACACAAGATTGTCCACCAAATACAATGGTGGAACAAAATTGTTAAAAGGGTTAAAACATAGCAATGATCTTTGAGAAATTTAGGGTAGATAGCTCTTGGTTACTTGTCAACTTGCAAAACAAAAACACTTGCCTATTTTTCAAAACCACACATCACAACACACTTTCAAAAAACAACTTTCAAAAACAATTGAAAACTTTTCAAAAGACATACACCTTTGTATACATCCCAACATGGATCATTACAAAGGTTGCCACCACATTGGCCTCTTTTCAAAACATTTTTCAAAACACACACACAAAGCACCATTTCAAACAATTGAAAGCACCATTTCAAACAATTGAAAATCAAGGCAAGTTGATCTAAGCAAGTAACTAAGAGCCCATGGATAACCATGGATAGAAAGGGTGCTAATACCTTCCCTTTCTATAATCTACTCTCCGAACCCAAGAAAACATCTCAAAGGTTTTTGCTATGCTTTTTAACCTTTCCTTAGGATAAAATAAAAAGTCGATGGCGACTCTTGCTCAACCGAAACATTTGTGAAAACAAACGCAAAACCTCAAGTCAGTTCTCCCACCGTATCACAGAACTGGCGACTCTGGTGGGGATTTTTTAAAGTGGAGTAACTTTAGGGCTTAGATCACCCT
Source organism: Vicia faba (assembly GCA_948472305.1). NCBI lineage: Eukaryota > Viridiplantae > Streptophyta > Magnoliopsida > Fabales > Fabaceae > Vicia > Vicia faba. The sequence goes on along the minus strand of OX451736.1, from coordinate 1,308,009,662 downwards.
CTTGCATGACTAATTGTTTGTTTTGATTGCTTTATATCTTGGCTCTCTTGTTTGGGTTTGAAATCCTACACCCGGATTTGGGGAAACATTCATAGATAGCAATACGTTGTGGAAACTGTGCGGGGTATACCGACACGGTTGAAGCAATAGCTATATTAGTGCGACATATTTGTGAGTACCGGTAACCCTTGAGTTCAATCAAGGAGAGTACGGGGCCGCTGAGCGATCTCACTAAGCACTGATGACCTAGAACCTTACTTGACCATCTTGGCCTTTCATTAGGGGTAGTGAGATGACCGGCTTTGGTGCAGTCCAAAGTTGGTAGATACTCGATACTACACTCATTGAGGGTTGTTTTCTTGGGATATTTTGGTCGCTAGTTAAGTGGCTAAACCAAAACAATGAACATGGAAAACAATCCAATGATATTGAGCTCCTTAGAACCCGGTTACTATTTATAGTACAGGTTTTTAAGCCAACTACACTCAAGAGGGTACTTACCTATGAAACCCCATGCAAGCCTGAAACTAGGGTTTTGTGTGAATTGCTTGTACATATGTTTTGTGCATACATCATAAACATCATAAAGCATCATATGCATTCACTAACCATTTCAAGGGTTTAGATCTTCATCTTTGTTATTGTTTTGTAGGTCATGGAAATTCCTCGCAGGAAAACTATTCAAGTCAACCTTGTGAGAATCCCTCCTCAACTCAAGGAGCTCACATCAAGAATTCTGGAAAGCTCTCCCTTCAGTGAAAGACATGGTAGACTGCTCAGCTTAGTCAACACCAGCATTGAAGAGGACATGGTAAAGGTGTTGTTCCAGTTCTTTGACCCCCTTCACCACTGTTTCACTTTCCCCGACTACCAATTGGTGCCCACTTTGGAGGAATTTTCTAAACTTCTGAGAATTCCTATTCTTAATCAACTACCCTACAACGGTACGGAAAAAGAACCAAAGCCTGAAGATGTTGCTCAAGCACTGCACTTGCAACCATCTGACATCAAGGGGCATTGGGAGACTAGAAGCGGTGTCAAAGGCTTCTTAGCAAAATTCTTGTTTGAGAAGGCACAAGAGTGTTGGAATTCATTGGATCTACAAGCCTTTGAAGAAATTGTGGCCCTCCTCATCTATGGTTTGGTCTTGTTCCCAAATCCTGACCAACTTGTGGATATCAACGCCGTCAAAATCTTCTTATCCATAAATCCGATACCAACATTGCTTGGGGACATTCTTCACTCATTTTACATACGAACAATGAGAAAGAGGGGTGTTCTCATGTGTTGTACTCCTCTCCTTGCAAGGTGGTTTATTTCGCACCTTCCACAATCTGTCTTGAAGAATGACCAAGGCTTAAGGTGGTCACAACGGTTGATGACCCTTACTCACTCTGATGTACATTGGTGTTCTCGATCCAGAGAAAATGTCATCATCGTCGATCATTATGGAGAGTTCCCTAATGTTCCATTGCTTGGCATTAGAGGAGGCATTACCTACAACCCTTGTCTAGCTTTGAGACAATTTGGATATGCACGGAGGGACGGCCCTCACGACATGTTGACTCCTGACCTAGTTTTTGACTTCGATAATGATGCGCAAGGACTTCGCCAAAGATTCATCAGAGCCTGGAGGATGCCTAACAAGGTAGACAGCAAGACACCGGGGCACAAGAACTCTATCCCTCTTGAGCCTTATCTTAAGTGGGTACGAGCCCGAGCCCAGAGTCTAATGATGCCTTACCCTCACGTGCTCCCTGTGATTAAAGAGCCCGTTAAGGAAGGAGAGGTTCCCTACACCATCCTATATCCTGACATGCCTACATCGTGGGAGGAGATGCAGAAGAGTTGGATCCAACTCAAGAAGGAACGGAATACTTTTGAAGCCAGCTTATACGCCAGTGAGAAGAAGGTTTTGGAGCTTACCCGCCGACTCCATGAGGAAGAGACCCTCAACACCTACATCGCACCAAAGAGGATGCGCAACGTCTTTTGACCTTGAGAAGTTTTTGTAATATTTGGCCCATGGGGCATTTATGTACTGACAAATTTCTTCTTATTAATATGACGTGCGTTCTTTTTGTTTGCAACAATTTTGAATGTTCTAAATCCTTGAATGCATTGCATACATAAGCATATCATTCATCATACGCATAAGCAGGTCTCCACACCAGGTTTCCTTATCTTTCTGCTGTTTATTTCAGTAAGATGGATCTCGAACAGACGGTCAAGGACTTGCAGTCTCAGAACTCACAATTTCAACAACTCCTGATGACCTTGGCTAAGGGTCAGGAGGATCTAAAGGCCCTGCTGGGGAACAAAGAGCAAGTGAAAAAGAAGAAGAAGAGAATCGGGGTGGCTACCCTAGGAAGAAGGTTTGAAGGTGAAGCTAGAAGAGTGCTTGAATTTCCCCTACTTTTGAGGAGGGAACCAGTAAAGGGAATGCGGATGCGGTACCTTCCGAATCCGAGGTTGAAGAAGAGGAGGCTGAAGAGGACGAAGACTACTCTGATCAACAATACCCGCCCGCCGATGATAAGTACAAGGGTTTGGAAGACATGTTGGCAGCTATGGAGCTGCAGAGAGTTCCCGTCTTAGATTTCGAAGATTTGGGATTAGTTGCTGGAATTGTGATCCCCCCGAAGTTCAAAGTACCAGTTTTTGTAAGGTATGACGGGCTATCCTGCCCGAAGATGCATCTCAGATCATATGTAAGGAAGATCCAACCTTACACTGTAGACAAGAACCTTTGGATCCATTTCTTTCAGGATAGCCTTTCAGGGGCTCAACTCGAGTGGTTCTATCAGCTGGATGGAGCCAGTATCCGAAACTGGGAAGACTTGGCTACTGCCTTTTATAAACAGTATCAGTACAATTCTGACCTCGCTCCTACGCGTACCCAACTTCAGGGTATGTCACTGGGGACGGGCGAAGGATTCAAGGAGTATGCACAAAAGTGGAGAGACCTTGCTGGCAGGGTGCAGCCACCGCTGACTGACCGTGAACTTGTTGATATGTTCCTAGGGACCCTGTCTGGTCCGTTCTTCAATCACCTGATTGGTAATTCTCCTGCTGGGTTCACAGACCTGATCTTAACCGGTGAGAGGATAGAAGTTGGTATCAAGTCGGAGAAGATACAGAAAGGTGCCTCCGCAAGTACTGAGAAAAAGCCTTTCAAGAAGGAAGCTAGTGCTGTTTATGGTCCTAGAAGACAAGTTAAGCCGGAACGTCGCCAAGCTGTCAATGCATTGGTAATTTCAAAACCTGTTGCTTCTCCTCAGCAGTATAATCAACAAAGGGGTGAGAGACCCAAAAGGAAGTACACTCAGCTCAGTATGACCCTGTCTCAGATTTTGCCGCAACTACTATCAACCAATCTGGTGACTGCCAAGGAAGCTCCGAAGGTAGTGAACACAGCTTCTCCAAAGTACAACCCCAACGCCTGTTGCGCTTATCACTCTGATAGCCCGGGGCATACTACGGACGATTGCTGGGCTTTGAGGAATAAGGTTCAAGACCTTATTGATGCTAAAGAAATACAGTTTGAGGCGCCCGAAAGACCCAATGTTGTGACTGCTCCCATGCCCCAGCATGGAGTGAATGTTGTGGAAGAAGACCGATATGTAGCCTCCGTGGAAGAGATTGTTACTCCGTTATCGACTGTTAAAAGGAATCTGTTGCTAGCCGGTTTATTTCCAGGATGTGGTGAAGATTGCCTTCTATGTGTTGTTTCGCCTGTTGGATGTTCGTTGCTGAAATCAGGTATCCAAAGCCTAATGGATAGCAAAGAGATCTTGTTCGAGAAGATTGTTGTTCCTGCTGTCCTTGCTGAAGAAGTTTCTATTGTCACTATTTTCAACAAACCTCCCAAGGCTCCTTCAAAGAAGCCTGTCAAAATCATGTCCACTCAGAAGATTGCTCCTATCATCATTACTGTTCCGGGACCCCTCCCATATACATCCGACAAAGCTGTCCCATGGAACTATGGGGCAGATGTTTATGTGCTTGGAGTAAAACAAGAGTTTGATACAAGTACCGGTGTCAGTAACATCACCGGGCCTGCCAAGATTACTCACAGTGGTAGGCTGTTCTCGCCAGATATCGCGCCGCCAGCTATTCAGAAACCCCTTGTCATCACACCTGCAAGTGTGCATGTTTCCCTTCCTAATCAAGTTCCTGTTCCTACCCCTGCTGCCGAGTCATCTGACGCTCGGGGCAAAGGGATTGCTACTGATTTGCCTGCCCTGACGGAGGCGCCGAAGACAACCACTGTTGAAGCCTCCCAGCAAGAGATGGAGGAGATCCTCAAGATTATCAAGAAAAGTGACTTTAATGTTGTTGAGCAGTTGGGGCACACCCCCTCTAAAATTTCTATGCTATCACTGTTATTGTGTTTAGAGGCCCACGCCAAGGCTCTGATATCGTTCCTGAAGACGGCCCATGTGCCACAAGAAACGCCTGCTGATCAATTTACTGATTGTGTGGCCAACTTGACTGCCGATAATGGTTTGGGCTTCTCTGACGCCGATCTGACTGCAAAAGGAAAAAACCATAATGACGCCCTGCATGTCTCCATTGAATGCAGGGGCACTACTCTTGCCCATGTGTTGGTAGACACCGGTTCTTCATTGAATGTATTACCCAAGAAGGCCCTAGACAGGTAGGATTGTGAGGGTTTGGAGCTCAAGCCTAGTAACATTGTTGTCTGAGCCTTTGACGGTTCGAAAAGGATGGTACATGGTGAAGTCGACATTCCAATCAGAGTTGGTTCTCAAGTTTTTGATTCTACTTTCTATGTGATGGACATCTGTCCATCATACTCCTGTTTGCTGGGTCGTCCATGGATCCACAAGGCTGGAGATGTGACCTCCACACTACATCAGAAGCTTAAATACCCGGTCAGAGGAAAGATTGTTACAGTTCAGGGGGAAGAAGAATATATGGTCAGCCACCTAAACTCATTCCGGTACATAGAAATGGATGGAGAATTCATTGAGACTCCATTCCAGCACTTTGAAGAGGTACCTCAGACATTGGCATCAGCTGAAACTGTGATTGAAGACCCTCCTTTGAAGATGGCTTCCTTAAAGGATGCTCGGGCTGTGATTGAGAAGGGTGAGTGTGCAAACTGGGGCCGACTTCCTGACTTCACTCCAAAGACTGACAAGTTTGGTTTGGGCTTCACTACGGAGGCTCAGAAGGCTGTTTGTAAGGCGAGGATTGGAAGACCTCATGTGTTCATCACCAACCCAGGAGTGAATGCTGTTGAAGACGAAGTGGAGGAATCTGAATTCGACAGCTGGATCTACCCAACAACCGACAGTGGACCAAGCAACTGGACTGCCAAAGACTTCACACCTATTACTTTTGTCACTCAGTAATGAACTCTTTTGTTTTCAATTTGTAACAAACAATATGTTGAAGCTTTTATGGCTCGGTGTGCTACCCGGGGCACCGTGGCTCCATTTGTGAGGGCTTTTGTATGACATTTTCATATATCATTAATCAAAACATTGGACGTTTGTTGCATTTCAAAATCTTGCGCTCCTTTTCTTTCTTTATTATATATTGCAAAACAGCTATATTTACACACACTCACTTATACAGGTTCCAATCCACTCTGGATCTCACTGGTAACGACTCTGCTACCGCCAGTTATGACTTCGAAAATCCGATCAACTTAGCCGAAGACGAAGGTGAAGATGATTGCGAAGTGCCTGGTGAACTTGCAAGACTGCTACTCCAGGAAGAAAGGGCCATTCAGCCACATGAAGAGCCAGTGGAAACAGTAAATCTGGGTACGGAGACAGACAGAAAAGAGGTCAAGATTGGTGCCAATCTAGAGCTCAGTGTGAAACAACGGTTGATTCAGATGCTGCATGATTATGTGGAAATCTTTGCTTGGTCATACGAAGACATGCCTGGGTTGGATACCGACATTGTGGTTCATCACTTGCCTACCAAGGAAGACTGCCCTCCGGTTAAACAAAAGGTTCGCCGTATGCGTCCATAAATGTCCGGGAAAATCAAAGCTGAGGTTATGAAACAATTTGATTCCGGGTTTCTAGCAGTGACTTCCTACCCTCAGTGGATTGCCAACGTGGTTCCAGTGCCAAAAAAGGATGGCAAGGTCCGAATGTGTGTTGATTACAGGGATTTGAACAGGGCGAGCCCTAAGGATGATTTCCCTCTGCCTCATATCGATGTTCTGGTTGACAACACCGCTCAGCATAAAGTATTCTCCTTCATGGATGGCTTCTCCGGTTATAATCAGATCAAGATGGCTCCTGAAGACATGGAGAAAACCACTTTTGTTACTCAGTGGGGCACCTTTTGCTACAAGGTCATGCCTTTTGGGTTGAAAAATGCTAGGGCAACCTACCAACGTGCCATGGTTGCTTTATTCCATGATATGATCCACCATGAGATTGAAGTGTATGTCGACAATATGATTGCAAGGTCCCAAACTGAGGAGGAACACCTTGACCATCTACGGAAGCTGTTTGACCGTCTGAAGTTATACAAGCTGAGGTTGAACCCGAACAAGTGCACCTTTGGGGTGAGATCTGGAAAACTACTAGGTTTCATTGTAAGCGACAAAGGTATTCAAGTGGATCCTTCCAAAGTGAAAGCCATACAAGAGATGCCAGCTCCCAAGACAGAGAAAGAAGTCAGAGGCTTTCTAGGACAGTTGAACTACATTGCCCGATTCATCTCGCATCTAACTGCTACCTGTGAACCAATCTTCAAGCTACTGAAGAAAGATCAAGTTGTACATTGGAATGATGAATGTCAGGCCTCTTTCGAAAAGATCAAAGAGTATCTCCAAGAACCACCCATTCTTATGCCACCGGTTGAAGGGAGACCTCTAATCTTATACTTGACAGTACTTGACAACTCAATGGGGTGTGTGCTGGGGCAGCATGACGAGTCTGGCCGAAAAGAACACGCCATTTATTACTTGAGCAAAAAGTTTACCGACTGTGAGACTCGGTACTCACTGCTCGAGAAAACTTGTTGCGCTCTGGTATGGGCTGCTCGTCGGCTGAGACAGTATATGTTGACTCACACTACTCTGTTGATTTCAAAAATGGATCCAATCAAGTACATATTCGAAAAGCCTGCTCTGTCTGGAAGGATAGCAAGATGGAAAATGATCTTGACGGAATATGACATCCAGTACACGACTCAAAAAGCAATCAAGGGAAGTGCACTGGCAGACCATTTGGCGCACCAGGCAGTGGACGATTACCAGTCAATGAACTTTGAATTTCCAGACAAGGATATCATGGTAGTGACTGATTGTGAAGTACCTGGACCGGATGAAGGACCCAAGGAAGGATCCCGATGGTCTATGCACTTTGGCGGAGCCTCGAACGCTTTGGGTAATGGTATCGACGCTGTGATCATATCCCCTAAAGGCACTCATACACCACTCACCGCCCGTTTATGTTTCAACTGCACCAACAACATGGCAGAGTATGAGGCATGTATCATGGGTCTTCAAGCTGCAATTGACTTAAGAATCAAGTTTCTGAGTGTATTCGGAGATTCCGCTCTCGTGATCAATCAGGTCAAAGGCGAGTGGGATACGTAACACCCAAATCTTATACCTTACAAGGAGTATGTGCTGACTTTGCTTCCCCACTTCGAGGAGATAACTTTTGAACACTTCCCAAGAGAGGAGAATCAGTTAGCGGACGCATTGGCTACGATGTCGTCTATGTTCAAAGTAAAATGGGACAACGAGGCACCCCAGATCATTATCTGGAAATTGGATGAACCTGCATATTGTTGCGATCTCGAGACCTAAGAGGTAACAGAAAAACCCTGGTATCATGAAGTGAAAAGGTACCTGGAAGCTCAAGAATACCCCGAAGGCGCATCTGTTAATGACAAGAAATTCCTGAGAAGGTTTGCGGAAAAGTTCTTCCTCAGCAACGGCATTCTGTACAAGCGAAACCACGATTCAACCTTACTGCGTTGTGTGGATAAGACTGAAGCAGAAAAGATCATGGAAGAGCTACATGAAGGTACCTTCGGAACACATTCCAGTGGACATACCATGGCAAAGAAAATCCTTCGGGCAGGATATTTCTGGTCCACAATGGAAGCCGACTGTTACCAACATTCTCGGACTTGTCATAAATTCCAGATCTATGCTGATAAAGTGCATATTCCTCTGGTTCCTCTGAATGTCTTGACGGCACCTTGGCCTTTTGCAATGTGGGGCATTGATATGATCGGTGAAATCAGAGCGACAGCATCCAACGGGCATCGCTTCATCCTAGTAGCAATTGATTATTTCACGAAGTGGGTTGAAGCAGCTTCCTACGCCACCGTAACCAAGAGCGTCGTGGCACGGTTCATTCGGCACAACCTGATCTGTCGATACGGTGTACCTAAGAGGATCATTACGGATAATGGTACCAATCTTAACAATAAGATGATCACTGAGCTCTGCGAGCAATTCAAGGTACAGCACCACAACTCTTCACCTTACCGGCCGAAGATGAATGGGGTTGTCGAAGCAGCAAATAAGAATATCAAGAAGATTGTGCAGAAGATGACAGTGACCTATAAGGATTGGCACGAGATGTTACCATTTTCTCTTCATGGGTACCGCACCTCAGCACGGACGTCAACAGGGGCAACTCCCTTTTCCTTGGTCTATGGCATGGAGGCAGTCTTGCCTATTGAGGTCCAGATACCCTCTCTCCGGATAATGAAGGATGAAGACTTGAGCGAAGATGACTGGATCCAGACTCGGCTTGATCAATTAAACCTAATTGATGAAAAGAGACTCACTGCTATTTGTCATGGTCAAACGTACCAAAAACGGATGATTAGGGCATTTAACAAGAAGGTCATACGACAAGAGTATCAAGTCGGAGACCTGGTAATCAAGCGCATCATTCTTCCTCAAAGTGATCCCAGAGGAAAATGGACCCCTACATACGAAGGGCCATTTGTGGTTAAACATATCTTCTCAGGAGGAGATATGATTTTAACCACCATGGATGGTGACGACCTTCCTCACCCCGCCAATGCAGACATAGTAAAAAGATACTACGCATGAATTAAAGACCTGCTAGGTTGACACACCTAGGCAAAAATAAGGGCTTCCCGGCGAACCAAAAGGGTTCGGGCAAAAATAAGGGATGAAATGAAAAAATATGTACACCCGGCAAGTCGAAAACCTGAAAAGGCGGCTTGGGCAAAAATGGGTATCCCGGTGGACCTAAAACCCGAAAGGGCGGTCCAGGCAAAAGTTAGGGATTAAAGCGTAATACTATGTCTCATTGGATCACCTTGCATCCAGAATCCGGTATCAACTATCAGGTTCAGACGGCATCAATCAATCAGCTTCATCTTCAACTAAGCAGCAAAGTGATGAGACGCTTAAAGACATAAAGGCGATAGCAGAGTTGGAACCCAGTGGGATTATTTTGCACATAGCTGTTTTGTTTCCTTTTCACAAAATTGTATAAACTCTATTTCGCTCGGCGACCTCCTCTTACTAGGACGTCAGCCTCTTGTACAAAAACGCCTATTTACAAGCAAATTTCAAAATCAATACAAGTTCAATTTTCTCAGATAAATTATCCATTGTTTTTCCTTTTTCTGTTTTGTTTTGCGAAGAACGTCCAATGTTCATCTTTTGATATATGCCTTTGACATTAATTGCTAATCATAAATACTTGCATGCGAAACAAAGGATTAATTACAGATGACATCAGAAACAGGGGAAATTTAGATTTGTCTAAGCGATCTAGTTGCTTCGTCCACCAAGGTACCAAGGTAAGTTCAGCTGAAGAACGTAACCAAGTCTCCTCAACTCCCCACAGAGTAAGACTAGATTTCAGCAATAATCTCCTCAAGCAGAGTTAGTCTCCCCTCAGCCCTGAAAAATCACAATATTCCCCTAGCAAGTCAGCAATACTCTCCTCAAGCAGAGTTAGTCTACTGTCAGCCTTAAGGAAGTGGGGCATCCCCAGAAGATCTCAACATTCCCCAGTGGAGTATAGACATTCCTAAACGAGCATCCCCGGCAGTCTTAGCATAAGATTGTTCCTCGGCGGAATACAGACACCCCAATGGAACCCTTTCCCCAGTACAATCCAAAGTTTCCCCAGGAAAATGGAATCCATATCCCCAGCAGGTCTTGGAGCTTATCTCTAGTAGATTCTGGAATCTTATCACCTGCAGAGTACGAACGTCTCTCCCCGACTTTATTCAAAGGTTATTTCCCCACCAGGGTATAATTGGGCTATCCTCAGCTGATTACCACGGAAAGATCATCCTCGGCGAAGTTCTTCCTATCCCCAATGGAGTTCATCAAATTCCCCAACATAACTTATCATTGGAATCCTCGGCTGAGTTCTCATCAAAACCTCAGCGAAGTATCTCTTCCCACAGAGTAATACCCCGCAGAGTAATCTGTTCACCTACTTTATTCCCCTCAGAGTAATCTTTCCAACAAGTTTATTCCCCAACGGAGTCATCTTCTCCTACCGGTTTATTCTTGCAACCATCATCCCCAACGGAAGCAAAGATCTCTACTCTTCAAAACATCAGCCCAGGATTTGATTCCCCGGCCAATCGTCAAGGATTTATTTTCCTAGACGAAAATACATTCATAGACATTTCACACTTCATACATCCTGTTTACATACATGATAAAGTGCATACGACACTATCTCATTTTGAGCATCATGACATCATGCATCTCATACATCATGACATTGCATACAACTGATGTTTTGCCTTTTCAGGAAAAAGATCAATCCAAAAGATGATTACTATCAACTATCGTAATTCCATATTCGATACCTGTATCTAACCAGGGCATATCTGTGAGTGATTGATTGTAGATTCGATACCTATATCTAGCCAGGGCATGTCTAGGTGAGAGTTTGAAGATCAACCCCTGTAACAGGCCAGGAAATTATCTTTCATTCTCAGGTCAGAAGTTTACACCTGTACCCAGCCAGGAAAGCTATCTCTACCAACCTTTTGCAATTCCAGATTCGATACCTGTATCCAGCCAGGGCATATCTGAAGACGACAAGTTCCAGATTCGATTCCTGTATCCAGCCAGGGCATATCTGTGAGTACTTGATTGTGGATTCGATTCCTGTATCTAGCCAGGGAATATCTGCATGAAGAGTTTAGAGATTCGATACCTGTATCCAGCCATGGCACGTTTGTAAACAACCTTTTGAAGTTCCGGATTCGATTCTTGTATCTAGTCAGGGCACATTTGTGAGCAACTAATTATGGATTCGACTCCTGTATCCAGCCAGGGCACATCTGCATGAAGATACTGGAGATCAACACCTGTAACAAGCCAGGAAACCATCTTTCTTTCTCAAGTACGCAAGTTCTCGCTAAGGAATCCCTTACGCGATCAACACTTCCAAATGGCATCTATAAGCCCATTCCCGACAAGGTTCTGCCACGTCTCCAGATGGCATCTATAAGCCCATCCTCCTATCCATCCTATCTCCAAATGTCATCTATAAGCCCATTCCCGCCATCACATTGCTGATACTCTACCATGTGAGTGCAAATTTCCGGGTACTCTAGTGTCCAATCTCCTTTTACCCTCGGGTCGCGAAAGGAAAACTTGCCAATCTAACTCTTCAGGTTCAAGAAGATTGAACAGGGGCAACTTTTGTACCCCAAAATTTGCCCTCCCATTTCCTCAATATTTTCTCACCACAAGACCCTTGGAGCTCAAGATCAAGTTAGGGTTTGCTCTGCTCAAGATTTCTCCTTGCACTGTTGACCCAAATTAGGGTTTGAGTTTGCACAAAGATTTTTTGACCTAAAATGCCTAAGATAGCTTTCATGCTTCATATTGGACTCCCAAGTTTATCCATACCAAGTTTTAAGCCTTGATTCCAATCTTTGCCCAGTCAATTGGACAGTTGACCTAGAAATCAGCTGTATTGGAGAAAAAGTCAACTGTGGTCAATTGACAGTCAAACCTCATGATTTTTGACCCACATCAACATTATGAACTCATATGAACCATTTGGTCAAGTTTGGATCACAATTCCACAAGAAATTTGATCAGATCACCAAAAGGGCAAAATGGTCATTTTTAGGGTTTTGACTGCACAAAGGCAATTTTGACTGTTTGACCTAGCCAATGGCAAACCAAGCTCACATATGGACTCAAGGACCCCATGTAATTGTATTGACATGTTCAACAAGTTCAAAAGATCCCAAATGCACAAGATTGACAAATGAATTTTCCAATCAACTGAGCCAAATTTGACTGTATACTAAAAAGTCAAAACTTTGACTTTTTGGTCAAAATCAAGTGTCAAGATTCATTTTTCATCAAGACATGTCAAATTATGAAACTTGTTCATCAAGAAATCAAAAATCACAAATTAGGGTTTGAAATGAAGAATTTTCATAACTTAGAATTTTTCTAAGTTATGAAAATCCCTAATTTTTTCCTAACTTTGTCCCATTTTTTCACCAAGATACATTTGGATTCAAGGAAAACTCAAAACATGAAAGTTATAGTCCATTGAAAAATCTATAACTTTTATTCAAAACGTTTCCTCAAAAGAAGTTTGTAGCTCAAGTTATGATTTTTGGAACAAGGGTGCAAAACATTCTTAACTTAGAAAAATTTTGAACTATTTTAGGCAGGATTTTTGCCTAACTTCATGGCCACTTTTCACATGATTCCACTTGGAATTTCAACTTGCATTACAAAGATGGATTGAAGTACACATTCCAAGCTTTCCAAAATGTCCAAGAACTTCTCAAACACCCTTGTGGTTAGGGAGAATCAAATTTGGCAATATGGGCAAAAGTCACTTTGTCCATGAGCCATTTCCATGTTCATAACTTGTGCAATTTTTCAAATCAGCATGAGCAAGCTAGTTACAGGCCTCTAATCCTTTTCTTACTCAATAATTAAATGCCAATCCATTGTGCCAAGGCATTATTTTGTGCATTTGGTCATTGTATGAAGAATTAAGCCTTAATTAGAAAAAGCACTTTATCCATTTTTGAAAAGTTATACTTTATGTCAAGTTTGCAAATCAAGAAGTACAAGGCCATATCTTTGGACACAGGATTCATGGACATAACACACTAATCAAGAGGGATTGAGGCAGCATGTTTAGGGGGCCTGTATAAGTCTAGAAACCAAGTTGACAATTTTTTGCTTAAGTTAGAAGAAACATTGCATAACTGAACACAACTCTCTTTGTTGCAACCACAAGCCTAGACAAACTTGTTGAACGCATTCCATACATCAAACTTGAGCTAAGGCACGAGCTAATTACCTTTCATACCTCCCTAAACCTCAAAACACCATTGTACTGCACAAAAACAGGGCATCCCTGCAGTTTGAGTGGCACAACTCAATCCACTCGTGCGCCTTGGACAAAACCAGTTCATACACACTCCATACCACATATACAAACTATCCCAAGCATTGGACACGACCTGTAACACCTCTAACCAACTTCACCATTTTCACTTTTTCTGTTTTGCAGGTTGACTTCCATAGCTTGATTCATTTGGTTTCAAAGCAAGCTAAAGGTTAGAGAAGCATCCCTGACCTTCAAGCAAGTTGTACAAGTCCTCACATTGCACTGAAAGTACCTCCATTGCCAGACACGATCCAAGCTGAACAGGTAAGTTCATGGACTTCTATCTCTCAATCTAGGAAGAGTTAGTTTTAGGTTTATGAATGAAAAATGCTCTACTCATGGCCCTAAAGCTACACATATAATTACTTTCCATTTATATTGCATATGCTGAGAGAATTTAAGACCTGAATATTAGAAAAAAACTAGGTCAGGAATTGGGGGAGAAGAAATTCTCTCTCATTTCTGAGAGTTAGATCAAGTTCTTGGTATGTATGGATTCGTGGTTTGATGCTTGACATTTTTTATGTTATGAGTTTGTGCTGAAAATCAAAGAATCAGGAGTTGTGGTTGAAGCAAGGGAGCGCGCGCATTTTCAAACATTTGTCTGGAGGTTGAAGACAACCTCTCTTGGGCTGGGCCTAAGATTGCTTTTTTCTATTTGCACCACTGCATTTCACATGCACCCCCTGGCCCATTTTGAGTTTTGTTTGTCATTTTTAACTTTTTCTTTTTGATTCTGATTTGTTATTTTTTATTAAAATATAAAAAATATTAAAAATATTTTTCTCACATTTTTTACATTTTATTTGATATTTATTTGGTTTCATTTAGTTTTATATGTAAGTAAATACATAATACCTTTTATTTAAAATAACTAAAAAAAAATAATACAAAAACATTTATTTTCTAATTTTCATTTTTATTTTATCTTTTGAAAACATTTTATAAAAAATATACTTTTTTTGTAAATATTAAATATTTTATTTTTGTACATATTTAATATATTTAGTAAATAATATAAATACTTATATATTTATTATAATATTTAGGATAAAAATATAAAAATAATACATTTTATTTTTATTAATATTTAACTTAAAAAATCACTTTTTTCAATATACTTCCTTTTTTATTTATTTTTTGTACATAATTAATAAATATTGCATATATTATATAATAAATACCTTTTTATTTATAAAATTAGGGTTTTCCCCTAAACATGTAAAAATATCCAAAATTATTCATTTTTATTTTTGTTTATTTGTCACATAAAAATACTTTTTTTCATACATATAAAAAATCATTTTTTGCATATTGCATATTTATTATATTTTATTTAATTATTGTGCAATTAAATACCTTATAAAAATTCAATTTGGATGTAATAGTTTAGGTTTAATTTCTTGCTAAAATATCCCCATTTGAACATTTGTACCCCCCATCCCATATTTGTGTTGTAATAACTTAGGACCTTTAAATTCCGTATTTAAAAGCTTTCTAAATATGCCATGATAGAATTAGGTTTTTGTATGCAAATCAAAAATAACAAATAGTTTGACCTAAATTCAAGATAAACAAGAATGAAAATGGACAACACTAATCACACTTGCATCCCTAGGGTATTCCACTTGTTGCCTTCAATAATGGGCCATGTTGCATGTTAGGGGTCTTTGGCAAAAACAAAACAAAAATCAAATGATCATAGTCCCTCGATGACGCTTTCAAAAGTTGCCTAAAAAATGATCAAGTCCCTTAAAGGAAAAATTGCCCAAAGACACTTGACACCATTGCAATCATGGTCTAAACGATGACCCGCGCCCGTCCCGTTCACATCCTAACACAAGATTGTCCACCAAATACAATGGTGGAACAAAATTGTTAAAAGGGTTAAAACATAGCAATGATCTTTGAGAAATTTAGGGTAGATAGCTCTTGGTTACTTGCTAACTTACAAAACAAAAACACTTGCCTATTTTTCAAAACCACACATCACAACACACTTTCAAAAAACAACTTTCAAAAACAATTGAAAACTTTTCAAAAGACATACACCTTTGTATACATCCCAACATGGATCATTACAAAGGTTGCCACCACATTGGCCTCTTTTCAAAACATTTTTCATAACACACACACAAAGCACCATTTCAAACAATTGAAAGCACCATTTCAAACAATTGAAAATCAAGGCAAGTTGATCTAAGAAAGTAACTAAGAGCCCATGGATAACCATGGATAGAAAGGGTGCTAATACCTTCCCTTTCTATAATCTACTCTCCGAACCCAAGAAAACATCTCAAAGGTTTTTGCTGTGCTTTTTAACCTTTCCTTAGGATAAAATAAAAAGTCGGTGGCGACTCTTGCTCAACCGAAACATTTGCGAAAACAAACGCAAAACCTCAATTCAGTTCTCCCACCGTATCACACATAGTATTTGGTGTCTCTTGAAAGTCCAATTGTTCTCTTGGCATCTTTTGGTTGGGCACATGCGTCCTTCCTTGTTAGAGTCCCATAGTAGTTGGTGTCTCTTCAAAGTCAAGTTGGTCTAGTGGAAGCCTTTGTTTGGGCATGAACGCCCTTCCTTGTTAGAGTCCCATAGTATTTGGTGTATCTTCAAAGTCCAGTTGGTCTACTGGCAGCTTTTGGTTGGGCAGGTGCGTCCTTCTTTGTTAAGGCCCCATAGTATTTGGTGTCTCTTTAATGTCTCTCTACCGGCAGCCTTTGGTTTGGAAGGCGCATATTTCCTTGTTAGAGCCCTTTAGTATTTGGTGTCTCTTCAAAATCCAGTTGGTCTATTGGGAGATTTTGGTTGGGCAGGTGTGTCCTTACTTGTTAGAGCCCCATAGTATTTGGTGTCTCTTTAATGTCCAGTTGGATTACTAGAGGCTTTTGGTTTAGCTGGTACGTCCTTCCTTATAGATTCCCATAATATTTGGTGTATCTTCAAAGTCCAATTGGTCTATTGGCAGCCTTTGGATGGGTATATGTGTACTTCTTTCTTAGAGCCTTATGGTATTTGATGTCTCTTCAAAGTGCAGTAGTCACCGACATCCCTTTGGTTAAGCATGTGCGTCCTTCCTAGTTAGTGCCTCCTTTGGTCGGTCTCTTTTCTATATGTGTCTGTTGTACCCCAAAATTTCCCCTTCCATATTTCTCAATACATTTCAAGTGAGCTCCTCAAATTGCTCAAGGAAGTCCAAGGGTTGACCAGACAAACCCTCTCCTAAGGCAGTCTACCCCAAATTAGGGTTTCACTTTGCATCAGGATGTTTGAGTCCAAAGGGTCCCAAATTCTCACCATTGTCCTAATATGTTCTCAAGATCATCCATGTCAAGTTTCAAGCCTTGCAGAGGAAATTTGCTCAGTCAATTGCTCAAAAGCCTGAAAATCGATTGTGATAGGGCAAAAGTCAATTGTGGCCCACATACAGTCAAACTTCAATATTTTTGGTCAACATCCTCATTTTGAAGTATTATTCATCATTTTATCAAGGGTTTATCATGATTCCTCAAGGATTGCTCACAATTCATCAAAACCCAAAAGTTGCTAAATTAGGGTTTTGTAGGAAAAGTCAACTCAACTTTTACCAAGCATAAATTTCTCATACTTTATCAAACAATGACCCATCCAAAGCTCATTTTTAAGAGGATACAATTCCCTACAATTCATCTTCATCTCCCAAGTTCAAAATATGCACTCACGAGAAGATATGAATTTGGACATTATAGGTCATTTTGAAAAGTCAACAAAAACACCTTTTTTGTCAAAGCTTCATACATGAACATGGAAGATTCAATTGATATGAGACCATAAGGGTTGATTAAAGGACATCTTAAGATTTCTAAAAAGTCCAAGAACACCTCCCTAGGGTCAAAATTGAGGAAGTTATGCATTGGCAAAGTTGACCCTTTTGCCAAAAGTCAAATGTGGCCAAAATTGCATTTTTTGTCAAATGGGCCCAACTTTTTATGCTTGAATTGAGTTTGTAACAGGATCCACGACCCATGATCTCTCCCACTTGTCATTATTTTATTTTTGTCATTTATTTTGATTCTATTTCAATTAAATCAAATAAAATCAAAATAAAATCATGAAAATATCAAAAACTAATCAAAGCTTGAGATTTTGTGCATGTTTAGGTCTAACATACAGCTGGAGATGGAATAAAATCGTGCAAGCTTCAAATGGACACAAAAAGATTGGATTTTCTCAATTTGTAAAGATTTGCACTAAGAATCAAATCATGAATCAATTATCATTATTGGAGAAGATTTGAAACCAAATTGCAACCCTAATTCATTCTTGGGTACATAAGGAACATTTGCAAATCAGGAACAAAGGGATTGGAGGCGTGAAAAGGTGAAAGAAACTTTCAAAAAAATCAAGAAAAGTTGCAAACTATTTTCCCAGTTCCAGGCTTCCTCAAGCCATTCCAGTCACACAAATCGCTTCCTAGACGTTCTAGGATCCTATTCCAATCACTAGCAAGCCTTATAATGTCCAAAAATGCACTGTAAGAGTCCCACGACTTTCATGTCTTTTTGAAATTGAATATCACAATTCTGGAACTTTTAGCATGATTTATTTGTATATTCTTAATCCTTGAATCATTTGCAAGCTAATGGTTATGTTTAATTGTGTTTTTATTGACTGTATACAAAGATGCCATGGCTAGGGTTTATGCTTCGTTTTTAGGGATTCTTCGTACAGGTAAAATTGGCCATAGATAAGGGTACCATGATGCTCGTGAGGTTTCCACGAGTTGATTGGTACCATTGTTGTGCATTTATCATGCTTGCGTAAGATTTTGGAGAAACACAGGGCTGTACCTACGCCCATTTTTCCGTAGGTAAAAGTTACAGAACTTTTAGCAACGGTGGGAGGAAGGAGATGATAGCGTGGCACTCCCTGATTTGCCCATTCAAAATATCGCGCGTTTGATAAATATTATTTTGTTTTTCCATATAACGTTTGTTTGTTGTTCCATATACAAAAAGCCAAGCCAGCTCAACTGGTCATCTTGTAGCGTGAAAATACCAAAGGGCCTGGGTTCGATCCCCAGGTCCCAACTTTACTTTCTATTATTTTCTTTTACATGATCAGGTGCCCATGTGTCCAACAAGACTACCATGCGCCATCAGCCTTCAACCATCAGATCCCCAGCAAGCCAAATCCAAGGCTTCTCACATGAGGGCCTATCATGGGCGTGAGTCAAGCCAATGCACAAGATCTGGAAAGTCAAAACAGGCCAAGTGTTGTTGGGCTTGATATTTGCAATTGGCACCCCATTTTTGCTAGCAACAACCAGGCCAATTTATATCTTTCTAATTTTTCTTTTTATTTAATTTCTTTTATTTAATTATTTTTCTAACACAAAATTAATTTCTCTTTTTCATAAAAAATCATAAAAATCAATTTCACAAATTTAGATTTAGGTTTTATTTTTATTTGACCAAATTTAATTTAATATTAGTCTAATTTAATTTAGGATTAATTTTAACTCTTTTCATATATTAAAAATCAATTAGAAAAATTAGGGTTTTGCTTTTGACTTAATTTTTATTTTATTTTCTCAAAACCAAAAATACAAAAATAAGTTGATGTAATTATTTTTGCTTAATTTAAATTAATTAGTAATTAGGTTTTTATTAATTCAATTAAACTCTATTTTTCTCAAAAAAAAACAATCAAAAAACCACAAAAAATGATTTTTCTTTCAATTAGGTTTAGACGGGGTCAAAACCCTAATTCTCTCATTTCGATTCATCGCGCGCGCTTATTTATTTTTACCATATTAATGTAACTGCTCATGGTATGTAATAGTTTAATTAGGATTTTTCTTTTATTTATCGTTTTACGGGTTTTTGGCTATGTAATTAATCCCCTACCCCGAAGCCTTGTAATAGCATAGTTTTATTTCTCGCATTTTAATTCTCGCAAATATTAACTGTTAGATGTATGATAATAGGATTGTATGACAAGATTACATGACAATTTAAAATGGTTAGCAAACCCTAAATATGCAAAGATAATAACTTAAAATCAAATCACTCGCACATACGCACTCCTAGGGTATACTCTCACTTCGGTTGCCTTCGGTAAACGATCATTAAGTATAGGGTGTTTTAGTGGTTACCCTCCTGTCTAAACAAAGATCGAAAGTTCCGTTCGGAAATGTTACCTTGGAAAGATTGCCTCGGAAATGTTGCCTTGAATATGATCTTAAGACATTAGGGTTATTACTAAGTCATCCTAACATTGCTTTAGTGATCGTAAGTCCCTTTCGAATTGACCCTTACAACTCCAACGATGGTGCTACCTACTCTTTAATAGTGGGATAGCGCTGTCTAAAAGAAACAAGAACAAAAACATTCTTTTTTTGAGTAAGTAGTGAAATTCTGGCTGCAGATACTCAATGTCACATTCAATGTTATGACACTGTATCTGACTTTCTATAAGACAGTAAATACAAAAACAGTAAAGAACACAGTCAATTGTTTACCCAGTTCAGTGTGCAACAACACCTACTCTGGGGGCTACCAAGCCAGGGAGGAAATCCACTATAAGAGATGTTAATTCAGGAATAAACCAACCAGTTTATCTCCTTCACTTAAGACCTACCCAATGCAATTTCAATCTAAGTACAACTTAAACCTGAGTTCCTACTCACTCCCCCTCAATCACAGCAGTGATACATAAAACAATTTGACTAATGAATTGATGAAGACACTCTTCAAAAACACACACTTGATTAAGCTTCACAGCTTTTTAATCAAGCAACACAACCACTCTTGCTTCACAGCTTTGAGTGATACACACACCTAACTTGACTCTGCTTCACAGCTTTAGTCAAGAGACATACAAACACTCTTGCTTCAAAGCATTGAGTGCTACATAACCCTTACAATTAAAAACCTATTCCAAGTCACTTATCACAATGATAATTTCTTGGATTACAATAGTTAAAACTATACAGCTTACAAATGATCTTCTGTCCAAAAGGGGATTGCTTTCAAAACAGCAGCTCTGTTGAATATATAGCAGCTGCATCTTCAGTTAGGGTTTCCACAAAAAGCTAGGGTTAATTCCATTTGACCTTAAGACTAGGTCATAGGACTTTATCAACCAGGTTAGGGTTGAGCTAGGTTAACCCAAAGAAAACGCAGGATTCTGTTCTGGAAAGACTGAGTCATTTTCCTGAAAAAACTCAGAATTAACCAAACTGCAAACCTGTTAGTTCATAACAGGATGTCTTAACATTTGTTATGACATCTGAATTCCTGTTTACTGATTTTGGTAAATATGATCATTTTGCAAAATGCTCAGATACACACTCATAAACATCAGTACCTGTATGACAATATTTTTCTGCAAAGGTACCTAATGAATCAGTACAAACTAAACTAGAATGTTATGACATCAGTCATGACATTCACACATACACTTGGGATTTACCAAAAATGCAAGCCAATAACTAAACAACTACAAACTCCCCCTTTGGCAGATTTTTGGCTAAAGACCCTAAGCAATCAGAGATAGTTAGCAGCAGAAAGAAATGACTGCAGAAAAATAGAATGTCTAATTAAGTAAGTACCAAAATATATCTCCCCCTATTTAGCCACAAATGGGCCAAAGATACATGTTCATAAAAATTATACAGTCATCCAGAAAAAATAATAAGAGCAGCAGCTAAAAACTGAACACACTTCCAAACTCCACCAGGGACCAGCATCAACTCCAAACAGCAACTCCACCAACCTTTAAGCACTGTCATCAGACTTAGAGGAATCGGGCTTCTTCCTTTTCTTGAGAGCAATGTCAGCATTCTTCTCTTTGTCTGATGTCTCAACATCCTTAGAGACATCTGGACTTGTTTCAGCATTTGAACTTTCTTGATTTAAAGGAACAGAAATGCTAGGAACTAAGTGGTTCTCGTTCAGAATTCTTGAAACAATTTTCGCTATTGCTTGACAAACATAGGCTGACCCTTCCCTATTTGCAATTTCAGGGGGAACTGAAGAAGAAGGGTGAGATGAATTACCAGAGGCAGAAGCTTGGAACCTTCCTGCATGTCTTGTTCTCAGCTCTTTGACCTTGGTGGGGTTAGATTCCACTTTTCTAAGAGAAGAGATCTCCAGGACTTCATAGTCCTGACAAGAAGAGATTGTCTTATAATCTTGATCAGAGGAAGAGGTTGAAATGGTCGTATTGGATGATGATGGTGTTTGAGGCATTTTGACAGTCTTAGAGGACCAACAGCAACTGAAGAGAAAATTCTGATTGAGAGACTGGGTTTTGATGAGGAGACGAGAGGGGAAGGAAGGAAAGGAGTGTCTATTCAACTTCTTAAAAGAATTGAAGGAAATGGGAAAATATAATTTTAACCCAATCAGAACAAGCATAACTCCTTTAACCCTTGTTTTAAGCAAAATTAATTGCTACAATTCCTCATGTTGGCAAATACCCAACTTACCCCTCAAGTTTTCAAATTGATTTGCATCAAGAGCCTTGGTAAAAATGTCAGCCAGTTGTAGCTCAGTGGCAACATGTTCCAATTTGATTGTCTTCTCTTCTACAAGGTCTCTGATAAAGTGATGTCGTATGTCAATATGTTTGGTCCTACTATGCTGAATGGGATTCTTGGAAATGTTGATTGTACTCAGATTGTCACAGTACAATGTCATAACATCTTGTGTGACATTATACTCAGTAAGCATCTGTTTTATCCAGATCATTTGAGAGCAGCTACTACCAGCTGCAATGTATTCAGCTTCAGCAGTAGAAAGAGACACACAATTTTGTTTCTTGCTGAACCAGGAAACCAGATTATTTCCCAAGAAGAAACATCCTTCAGAGGTTCTTTTTCTATCATCAGCACTACCAGCCCAATCAGCATCACAGTAGCCAGTCAGAGCTGGTTCATAGCCATGAGAATACATCAACCCATAGTTGTAAGTTCCATTCACATACTTCAAAATTCTCTTCACTTGATTGATATGACTGACTTTAGGATCAGCTTGGTATCTTGCACAGACTCCAACTGCAAAAGCAATATCAGGTCTGCTGGCTGTTAAGTACAACAAGCTTCCTATCATGCTTCTGTACAGACTTTGATCCACCTTAACCCCACTTGAGTCTTTGGAAAGCTTTAAATGAGTAGGAGCAGGAGTCCTTTTGTGACTGGAATTCTCCATACCAAACTTCTTTACAATGTTCTTAGCATACTTGCTTTGAGATAGGAAGATTGAGTCCTCCATCTGTGAGACTTGTAGTCCAAGAAAATAAGTTAGTTCTCCCATGAGACTCATTTCAAATTCAGCCTGCATCTGGTCAGCAAAATGTTTAACCATAGGTTCTGACATTCCTCCAAACACTATGTCATCAACATATATTTGGGCAACCATCAACTTCCCTCCTTCAGTTTTGACAAAGAGAGTTTTGTCCAAGCCTCCTTTTCTGTATCCTTTGTCTGAGAGAAACTTTGTTAACCTGTCATACCATGCTCTAGGAGCTTGTTTCAGGCCATATAGAGCTTTTCTCAATTTGTAGACATGATCAGGGTGGGTTGGATCCACAAAGCCTTTAGGTTGTTCCACATAAGCTTCCTCATTTAAGTACCCATTTAGAAAGGCACTTTTCACATCCATCTGAAATAACTTGAACTTCAGAAGACAAGCAATTGACAATAGGAGTCTGATTGATTCTAGCCTGGCTACAGGTGCAAAGGTTTCATCAAAATCAACCCCTTCAACCTGGGTGTATCCTTGAGCAACAAGTCTTGCCTTATTTCTGGTGACAACTCCTTCACCATCTGACTTGTTCTTGAAAATCCATTTTGTCCCAATGATGTTAGTTCCTTCAGGTCTAGGAACCAGTTCCCAAACTTTATGTTGCTTGAATTGGTTCAGTTCATCTTGCATTGCACCAATCCAGTATTCATCAGTTAAAGCTTCCTTGACATTTCTTGGTTCCATTTTGGACACAAAACAAGAGTTTGAGATGATTTCTCTAGATCTTGTAATGACTCCACTGTTGGGATCTCCTATGATGAGCTCTTTTGGATGATCCTTCTGAATTCTGATGGAAGGGATCTTGCTAGCTTCCTTTGATTCAGATTCTGTTGTGGTGGAGTTGGGTAGATCATTCTGTTGGGTTGAAGTCTCAAAGAATGTCTCAACAGTACAAGGAACATCTATTTCTTCATGATAATCATCAATTATAACATTTATTGATTCCATCATGGCTTTGGTTCTGGAATTGAATACTCTATAAGCTCTGTTGTTTGAGGAGTATCCTAGAAATATGCCTTCATCGCTTTTAGGGTCTAGTTTTCTTCTTTGTTCACGATCTGCCAGAATATAGCATTTGCTGCCAAACACATGGAAGTACTTCACAGTTGGTTTTCTTCCTTTCCAGAGTTCATATATGGTGGATGAGGTTCCCTTTCTCAAGGTGACCCTGTTATGAACATAGCAGGCTGTATTCATAGCTTCAGCCCAAAAATACATAGGAAGTCTTTTGGCATGTAACATTGCTCTGGCAGATTCCTGTATGGTCCTGTTTTTTCTTTCCACAACTCCATTTTGCTGAGGAGTTATAGGAGAAGAAAATTCATGACTAATTCCTTCTGAGGAACAGAAATCATCAAACTTGTTGTTTTCAAATTCCTTGCCATGATCACTTCTGATTCTGACAATACACCCTTCCTTTTCTCTTTGAATTCTTTTGCACAATTCTTTAAAAACTTCAAATACATCAGATTTTTCCCTAATGAAATTAATCCAGGTGAATCTGGAAAAATCATCCACAACCACATAGGCATATCTTTTTCCACCAAGACTCTCCACTTGCATTGGTCCCATCAGATCCATATGAAGAAGTTCTAGAACCTTAGAGGTGGTCAGATGTCTTGACTTTGGATGAGACATCCTAGTCTGCTTACCAACCTGACATTCACCACAAACTCTTTCTTCATCAATTTGCAGTCTTGGAATCCCTCTGACTGCCTCCATGGAGATAATCCTTTTCATTCCTCTTAGATGAAGATGGCCAAGTTTTTGGTGCCACAGTTTCACCTCTTTTTCTTCTTTTGCAATGGAACACACAGAGGAGAAATTAGTGTTCTCAGGCTCCCACAAGTAACAGTTGTCTTTAGATCTGACTCCTTTCATTACAATTTCTTGTTTGTCATTGATTACAAGGCATTCCGATTTTGAGAAATTTACCTTGAATCCTAGATCACACAATTGACTGATACTAATGAGATTAGCAGTCAGTCCTTTTACCAGCAGTACTTCATTCAGACTTGGAACTCCAGGGCAGTCCAGATTACCAACTCCTTTGATTTCACCTTTAGAACCATCTCCAAAGGTCACAAAACTGGTGGTGTGAGGTTTAACATTATTGAGGAGGTTCTTGATTCCAGTCATGTGTCTGGAACACCCACTGTCAAAGTACCAGTCTTCCTTTGCAGAGACCCTCAGGGAAGTGTGGGCTATCAGGGCAGTAGCCTTTTTCTTCCATTTGGGAGCATGTGGTACCTTTTTAGACTTAGGTTTGACACCTGAGTTCTGATTAGGGTATCCATGCAATCTGAAGCAGAAAGGTTTTATGTGGCCATATCTCCCACAATGATGACATCTCCATCTTTGGTACCTTTTCTTCATATGTCTCTGTTCCTGATGTTGAGAGTTGTGTTGAGACATCTGCTTTGACAATTGTTTAACAGGCCTGATCTTCTTGTCTGCACCAGATTTCTTAGCTTCCACAAATCCTAGTCCAGATTTGTTTCCCACATTTTGTCCCACTTGAAGAATCTCTTCCAATTTATCTGTTACATTGGTCAACATCTTGACAGATTTGGTCATATGGTTCAGTTGTGAGTTCAGCAATTGAACTTCCCCTTCTAGATGACTTATAGTTTCAAGATCTGCCCTTTTTTCAGCCTCCAGCTTTATAATGAGTTTTGATTGTTTCTCATTCTGCACACAGACTTCAGCACTTCTGATACACAATTTCTTGTAGGTATCAGCCAGTTATTCAAATGTCACTTCTTCATCACTGGTGTCACTTTCAGAAGTACAAACACCAGTTAGAGCAGTAACTAGTTTGGCAGATTCTTCTTCAGAATTACTTTCTGAATCACAGTCAGACCAAGTCGCAGTCATTCCTTTCTTTTGTTTCTTAAGAAAGGTTGGACATTCATCTCGAATATGCCCATATCCTTCACAACCATGGCATTGAATTCCTCTGCCTTGGTTTCCCTTCTCTTCTGACCTTGGTCTTCTGCTGGAACTGTCAATGTCAGAGGGAATGTTATGAACATTGGACCTTGACTTTGGATCTATTCTTTTGATGAGTTTGTTGAACTGTCTTCCAAGCATGGCTATAGCTTCTGAAATATTTTCTTCTTCATCCTCCTTGTTGTCAACATCAGTGTTGGATACAAGTGCTATGCTCTTGTTCTTCTTGTCACCATTTTCAATGATCCCCATCTCATAAGTCTGAAGAGACCCAATAAGTTCATCCACTTTCAACTTGCTGATGTCCTGGGCTTCTTCTATGGCAGTTACCTTCATTGCAAATCTTTTGAGCAAGGATCTGAGAATCTTTCTCACCAATTTTTCTTCTGCCATTTTTTCTCCGAGTGCTCCTGAGGTGTTGGCAATCTCCAAGATGTTCATGTGAAACTCATGAATGGTTTCATCTTCCATCATTTTTAGATTTTCAAACTTGGTAGTCAACATCTGAAGCCTTGACATTTTTACTTTGGAAGTACCCTCATGAGTAGTTTTGAGAGTGTCCCAAACTTCCTTGGCCAGTTCATATTGATGTACTAGTCTGAAAATGTTTCTATCAATTCCATTGAACAAGGCATTTAAAGCTTTGGAATTTCCCAGGGCTAACTCATCTTCTTCTTTACTCCAATCTTCCTCAGGCTTCAGACTGATTGTTCCATCTTTCTCAGTTATGGTGGGATGGTTCCATCCTTTGTCAGCAGCTCTCCAAGCCTTTTTGTCCAGATATTTTAAGAAGGCAATCATACGAGGTTTCCAGTAGTCATAATTAGCTCCATCCAGAATGGGTGGTCTATTTCCAAAAACTCCTTCTTTGTCCATAGTGCCAGAAAGTGATATCCCTAGATCTCACCCAGTAATACAGGCAGGGTGCCTGCTCTGATGCCAATTGAAATTCTGGCTGCAGATACTCAATGTCACGTTCAATGTTATGACACCGTATCTGACTTTCTATAAGACAGTAAATACAAAAACAGTAAAGAACACAGTCAATTGTTTACCCAGTTCAGTGTGCAACAACACCTACTATAGGGGCTACCAAGCCAGGGAGGAAATCCACTATAAGAGATGTTAATTCAGGAATAAACCAACCAGTTTATCTCCTTCACTTAAGACCTACCCAATGCAATTTCAATCTAAGTACAACTTAAACCTGAGTTCCTACTCACTCCCCCTCAATCACAGCAGTGATACATAAAACAATTTGACTAATGAATTGATGAAGACACTCTTCAAAAACACACACTTGATTAAGCTTCACAGCTTTTTAATCAAGCAACACAACCACTCTTGCTTCACAGCTTTGAGTGATACACACACCTAACTTGACTCTGCTTCACAGCTTTAGTCAAGAGACATACAAACACTCTTGCTTCAAAGCTTTGAGTGCTACACAACCCTTACAATTAAAAACATATTCCAAGTCACTTATCACAATGATAATTGCTTGGATTACAATAGTTAAAACTATACAGCTTACAAATGATCTTCTGTCCAAAAGGGGATTGCTTTCAAAACAGCAGCTCTGTTGAATATATAGCAGCTGCATCTTCAGTTAGGGTTTCCACAAAAAGCTAGGGTTAATTCCATTTGACCTTAAGACTAGGTCACAGGACTTTATCAACCAGGTTAGGGTTGAGCTAGGTTAACCCAAAGAAAACGCAGGATTCTATTCTGGAAAGACTGAGTCATTTTCCTGAAAAAACTCAGAATTAACCAAACTGCAAACCTGTTAGTTCAGAACAGGATGTCTTAACATTTGTTATGACATCTGAATTCCTGTTTACTGATTTTGGTAAATGTGATTGTGATCGGTGGATCTGGAACTGACTGTTTAACGCTGGTTCGCGAAATGTCGCGGAAGCAAGAGTCGCCACCGTCTTTTATTTTCTCCAAATGGAAAGGACAAAAGCACAGAAAAATTCCTTATAGAGATTGCTCTCGGTTCGGGAGGTAGATTATAGAAAGGGAAGGTGTTAGCACCCTTTCTATCCATGGTTATCCATGGGCTCTTAGATACTTGCTCATTTGTGTTTTCAAAATGTTTTGTTTGCTTTTCAATGTGGGTTTAAAAAAGTTTCTTTGAAAAATTTCAGTTCGACTCGTACGTCAGAGTGTTTGAAAAATTTGTTTTGAAAGCTTTTGAAAATGTGTTGGTGTGAAAAGTATTTTTGTTTGAAGTTAGAGCAAGTATCCTTGAGAACCTACCTACCCTAAGGAATTCGTCTGTGTAAAAGTCCTTTAAGGTAGTGCCATCCCACCATTGAGAGGTAGGTAGCACCACCATTGGAGGTGTTCGGGTCAATTCGATTTTAGGGACATGGTGATCACCAGAGCAATGAGAAGACACCTTAGAAGCTACCCTCATGCCAGGTTCCCGGATCATGAGGACTTACTAAGACGTCCTCTACTCGACGACCACCTTTCGAAAGGCAACAGTGAGGCGTACCCTAGGGGTGGTGTGTACGAATTGTGTGTCATGTTTCATTTATTTGTCTTGTCATGTTCATTGTGATCTACGCTTGATTTTATTTAAGGCCATTCATTCTTGCATGCTTATTTAACAGTTAAAAGTTGCGGGAAAATAAATCTACAACTATTACAAATGGCGCGGGTCCACATCGCCAAAATTAAACCGGACCCGATTTAGCGGAAAAATAAATAATGCGAAGAAATAAAGTGCGAAAAGTAAATTACATGGCTTAGGGATATTTACAAAATTATAAGAAGCGGTAATAAAATAAATGCGCAATTAAATGATTAATGACGGGCGTTGGACCCCTTTTGCAAATAATTAAAAGTTAATGAGCATTAAAAATAAAATAATAAAAAAAAGAAATTAAATATTTTTGATATTTTGTATTTTTTAAGATTTAAAAGAAAAGGAGTTAATAAAAATTAAATTAAGAAGCAAACCCTAATTCTAATATTTTTTAGTTATTAAGAAAGAATTAAAATAAAATCTAAATTAAACCTAAAATTTATTATGTACAATTTAAATATGAAAATAAATAAATAAATAATAATTATTATGGTGAGAAAAAAAAAAGAAATAAAAAGAATTAACAATTAACCTAAATTCTACATTTTTGGATTTTTTATTAAAAAAGGAATTACAATTAAAACCTAATTACTCTACATAATTTATATTCTAATTTATTTATGAAAATAATTATAATGAAATAAATATTGTATTTTTTGTATTTTTTGATTTTTATAATGTTTTTATATTTTTGTTAAAATAGTTAATTAAAACAAATAATTAAAATAAACAATCAATTAAAATAAATAAAATAAAAAAAAAGAAATCAAACCAGAGTGGGGTGCTGTCCCCAATTTAGGAGGTTCAAATTTAATAGGCCTGGCCCAATAAGCATGGAAGTTCGTTGACTTCTCCAATCAGATATGATGCGTTGACTGTTGTATATGACGTTCTTTGAATCCTGACCCTTGATTTGCAGGCAACTGGACGCGTGTTCCCTGGATTTTGAGCGTGCATGGTATGCTCTAATGAGGAATCTGCATGGGAATTGATTTGAAAAAATAATATGGAATTATTCAGACCTGAGGTTCGAACCCAGGTCTTGGAGATTGCACACTTCTATCCCTGCCACTGAACCACGTTATCTTCATTTAATATATATTAACAACTAAATAACAAAAAGCAAACGCGTTGATGGCCTGGAAAAGCGCGCGCGTTTTTAAACGCACCAATCAATACGTGACACGGCCTCGTCTTCTTCCCCTTCCCTGTAAAACAAAACTAATAGGCAACGTTTTTTTGCAGTGTTGCGTTAGGGCCTTTTGAAAAAATAGCGAATAGCTCCCTATGAATCATAAATTTATCGCGAGGGATGTGTCTTATTCAGAAGAACACACTGAATGCAACCATGGTGATTTCAGTGGCCAATTTTACTGTATTGATAAAGCCCCAATTTTGAGAACCTGAAAACCTAGAAAACGCACATGGTGGATTCGTGTTTATGCCACAAAAATTCAATTAACTATCATGGTTAGTTCACAAACTTCACAAGGAGTAAGAATATACAAATAAAAATGCAAAAGGATGTCTAAATCATGCTATGCGATTTCAAGATGTTCTTGATACGGTTTGAGGTTCAGATACCAGTTCAAGGCGTTTGAGTTGATGCCAATGGTTGGAATATGTCCAGGAATGTATGAGAATGCTAATGGGATCAAAATCGAAGCTTGAATTGACCTCTAATGCACTTTTCAGTTTTGAGTTTTTTTGTCAATTTTCAAGAATGCAAGAGTGTGTTATGCGCAGCTTTTTCAGTCCTCTTGCATTAGGGTTGTGATGTAGTACTTGTATGGAATGGTTTTAGGTCAAAAGATTGAACAAAATCTCATGAATTAATGGTTTTCACATATTTGATTTTACAAGATTTTTTACAATCTTTTTCATGGTGTTTTTGTACCAAATCAGATCAATTATCATCAAAACTTGCCCTAATCAATTAAGCACGAAATATTGACCTTATAATGTGCATAAAAAGATTTTTTAGGTTAAGGTTTATATTTTTCATGAATTAAAATCATTTAAATGAATATAAATTAATATTAATTCAAATAAATAATTAAAAAATATGAGAATACTTCCCTTTGGGCCTAGTGGTCGTGCATAGGCTTGGCATGAAGAAATTTGGAAGAAAATTGGGCCCATTTGCATTTTTAGGCCTTTTGCATCAATGTTGACTTTCAAAAATTTCCAAAAATTTCCCAACTTCCACAAGGCATAACTTGTCAATTTTTAAGCTTTTCACATGTTCTTGGACATTTTGGAAAGGTCTTTGAGTCCTTTAACCAATGCCTTTGGTCCCATGTCATTTTGATTTACCAATCTCAAGTTATGGCCTTTGACTTAAAGTCACTTTTTGTTGACTTTTGAAAATGACCTATAATGTTGAAATTGATAACTTTTTGTGAGAGCATTTCTTGGACTTGGAACATGAAGATGAATTGTAGGAAATGTCTTTCTCTCCAAAATGAGCTTTGGATGGAATTTTTCTGATAATCCATGTGAAAGTTATGCCCTGGTCAATTTCTGTTGACTTTTTCAGTTGTCCAAATATAGCAACTTTTGCATCTTTGATGATTTCTGAGCCAAATTTTGAGAATCATGATCAAGCATTGATCAAATGATGTTTGTGGCTTCAAAATGATATATTGACCAAAAATTTGAACTTTTGACTGCCAAATGACCATTTTGCCCCTACAGTTGACTGTAGTGCAATCTAGGGTTTTGACTGTGCAATTTTGAGCTGAATGCCTTGAAACTTGATATGAGGACACTTGACCATCTTTGTGAGCATATGGGACTTGATTGGGCCTTTGAAAAGTTCATTTGCTTGACCAGAACTCAAACCCTAGTTTTGACTGTATAGGAGACAGTTGAGTAGCACAACCCTGGGGGAATTTTGTGACCTTGACTTTGACAATTCTTGATGAATATGGGAGGGCAAATTTTGGGGTACAACAGTTGCCCCTGTTCAATCTTCTTAGACCTGAGGATGCAGATTGGCTGACGTGCCTTTCGTAATCCGAGGGTAGAAGATGATTGAACACTAGAGTGCCCAGAAATTTGCGCTCACATAGTGACAGTGATGATGAGGGAATGGGCTTATAGATGCCATTTAGAGATTGCTGGATAGGATGATGGGCTTATAGATGCCATCTGGATGTTGATCGCATAGGAGATTCCTTAGCGAGAACCTGCATACCTGCAAAACAGAAAAAATGAGTACCTGACACGCTGCAGGAGCTGATTTTAGATGCTTGATATAGATATGTCCTGACTGGTTACAGGAGCTGGGTCTGGAGCTTCAAACGTTGATGAATGAACCAGGGATGGTTACTGCCTTGGCATGAATGGTAAGAGAATCCTGAATGATTTCAACCTCAACAACGCTCGTTGAGAAAATCTTGGTGAGGATTACCATCTTCGTAGTGTCAGGAAGAGAACCAAAGGACATTACAATCTCAAAGGGAGCTACCTCACTCACGTTGGAGAGGGAACTATAGGAAATTATAATCTGAAAGGAGATATCACCTCACGCTCATGCCGGAGAGGGGAACATCTGAAAAAGGGATTACTACCTCACACGCCGTTGGAGAGGGGACCATAAGAGACTATCACCTCACGCTCATGCCGGAGAGGGGAACATCTGAAAAAGGGATTACTACCTCACACGCCGTTGGAGAGGGAACCATAAGAGAATATCACCTCACGCTCATCGTCGGAGAGGAGAACATCTTGAAAAAGGAATTACCACCTCACGCTCACCGTCGGAGAGGGGACCACAAAAGAATATCACCTCACGCTCATCGTCGGAGAGGAGAACATCTTGAAAAAGGAATTACCACCTCACGCTCACCGTCGGAGAGGGGACCACAAAAGACTATCACCTCACGCTCACCGTCGGAGAGGAAAACATCTCGAAAAAGGAATTACCACCTCACGCTCACCGTCGGAGAGGGGACCACAAAAGACTATCACCTCACGCTCACCGTCGGAGAGGAAAACATCTCGAAAAAGGAATTACCACCTCACGCTCACCGTCGGAGAGGGGACCACAAAAGACTATCACCTCACGCTCACCGTCGGAGAGGAAAACATCTCGAAAAAGGAATTACCACCTCACGCTCACCGTCGGAGAGGGGACCACAAAAGACTATCACCTCACGCTCACCGTCGGAGAGGAAAACATCTCGAAAAAGGAATTACCACCTCACGCTCACCGTCGGAGAGGGGACCATCTTGAAAAAGGAATTACCACCTCACGCTCACCGTCGGAGAGGGGACCACAAAAGACTACTTTAACTTCAACAACGCTTGCTGAGGAAAAATCTTGGTGACCTCAACAACGCTCGTTAAGGAAATCTTGGGTGACTTTATCTTCAACAACGCTCGTTGAGAAAAATCTTGGGTGTCTTCTACTGGGATAAGAACCAGGGAGATCTTAGGGTCGATTTGACTGGACCGGTCTAGGTTTTGAAATGTGATTGAGAATTTAAACTGCATCTTTCCTGAAAGGTAAAAGTCAGTCATATGCAATGCATGATATGCAATGACGTTCTTGATGTAAATGAGACTTGTATGATATGATGTGTCTATGCATGCTATAATGATGTATGTGACGTTTTATGAATGTATGTTTTTGTCTAGGAAAGTAAATCCTTGACAGGCGCTAGGAAGTCGTATCCTGGGCTGATGTTGAGGTATTGATTTCCCTTCCGCTGGGGATGGTAGTTGCAAGAATACTGGTAGGAGAAGATAACTCTGTTGAGGAATAAACTTGGAAAATGGAAGATTCTGCGGGGAGAAAAGATACTCTGACGACCATGCTAGGAAGCGGTACTCTGTGGGGAGAGAAATGCTTTGCTGAATTATTGAGAACGACTTGCTGAGGAAACCCTTGTTGTATAGGAAGCGTTGATAGACTTCGCTGGGGTAGGAAGGCTTTGTCGACGACGCTCTTCCCGTGGCTTCTGGCTGAGGATAACCCAGTTATATCCTGTTAAGGAAATAATTCTTTAAATAAAGCCGGGCGATGCGTTCGTGCTCTGCGAGGGGATAAGCTTCCAGAATCTACTGGGGATAAGCTTATTGCTTGGGGATATGAGTCCCAACTTCCTGGGGAAACTGTATTGGACTCCTTGGGAAGTTTTGTTATGCAGGGGAAGTGACTGAGATACCGCCGGGGAACAATCTTGAGGCCAAGACTGCCGGGGATGCTTGTATTGAATATGTGCTGCTGCTGGGGAGGTTGAGATCTACGGGAGGATACTCAATTTCCTTGACAATCGGATAATAGCTTGGAGAAGAAGGTATTGTTTTTACTGAACCACTCCCTGGGGATTTAAGAGGTACCGGTTATGTTCTTTAGCTGAACCTATCTTGGCACCTTGGGGGATAGAACCATTAGATTGCTCTTAGGTGACTCCTTATTGCCCCTGTTTCTGAGGTGAGAGAGAAAGACCTATGAGGTGCTGATAGTTATTGACGGACAAACCTTCTTCTGGTAGGCAAGTGATATGAATGACAGGACATAGTCGTACGCTTTGATCCCTAACTTTTGCCTGGACCGCCCTTTCGGGTTTTCAGTCCACCGGGATACCCATTTTTGCCCAAGCCGCCTTTTCAGGTTTTCGACTTGCCGGGTGTACAGATTTTTTTCATTTCATCCCTTCATTTTGCCCGAACCCTTTTGGTTCGCCGGGAAGCCCCTTATTTTTGCCTAGGTATGTCAACCTAGCGGGTCTTTGATTATGCGCAGTATTTTTTCGACTATGTCCGTGTCCTCAGGATGTAGGGAATTGCCCCTGTCAGAAGTGTTTTGTCATGCCATCGAAGGGTGTTTGATCAGGCAAGATTTGTTGCTGGAATGCCCCCAAGTGACTCAGGCGGAGATTTGCCCCAGGCTATTTGGCCTTTTGAGAGATTCTCCGAATCTTGATTGGACTGCCCCAGATAATGGACCATGGTCATGCCATGCCCTTTGATTGGAAGTGCTTCTGTTCATTAGGCATTCATCGTGCGAATTTCCCTGCTGTTCAAACAAAAAGTCATATGCCAACAAAGTTATGTTAAAAATGCAAAGCTTATGTCTGTCTTGAAGATTTTGAAAATGCATTCTTTTTCATAAAACAAGTGATTGTTTGTAAAACGTGATGTCAACTCCGTATTTTACCGTAGGCCTTCAGGAGTCAGGATACCTTTCGTAACAGTATGCTTTCGAACTAACCCATGCTTCAGCTAGGACTTTTGAGGGTTATAACGTGGCCTGGTTAACGGTTTAAGAAACAAAGGATAAAGGCTCAAATTTTATTTATACCCACCCGCTCTTCGTGATGTTCTTCAACCTAAACTCCGCAGATCATACGTTAGACCTTGATTGAATTTTTGCTTTGACGTTCTAATGATGGTTCAGATATTGATGATTTATTCTGAATAGGCAGTCATTCTTGTCGAGGATTTGTAAGACCTCTTTTTTTTTGTGTTATCCCTTTCTTTTTTGCCTGAACTGTTTCCTTTTTTGGAATTACAGTCAGCGGGATGCCCCAGTTTCGTAAGTCTCCTTCATGGGTTTTGACTTAATGGGTTTTTCATTTATGAATTTTTTTGATAATGACTGCCTGTCTTTACAATTGTTCGGAACCATCACTGTCCTTTTTCATAAGGATCTTTTTGGTGCCATTCGTTATGCACTTGGATCAACTGAGAGACTACCCTGCCCCAGGTTATGATTAAGGGTTTTAAATTTCGAAAAGAAAAACTCCTACTTCTTTGGCTCAGAGGGGTTGACGAGGGATTATCATCCTTATAACTCCAGTGTTTAGGGATTGAAACAATGCCTGTACCTCATCAGCGGGGTCTGTTCAAAAGCATACTGTAGATTATGGTATCGTTTTCGTCATCCTCCCTCAAGAGGCTTAGAATTTTAGATCAAGAGTTGACATCAGAAAAAATATGAAAATAATATGAGAATAATTGGCATTTAGTGAATACGAATATATTGATTCAAAATAGACATAAGCGATGCATTAATGTGATAACAATGTTTAACATGAATAAATGTTTGAACGGTCAAAAGAAAACACAACTTGAACATTCGAATGAACAAAAGTTTCTTAGTCTCGGAGCTTGTCACTTCAACTGATGATCCTTGGAGGAATGGTAGAAAAATTCAACCTGTCCATCTTGTGTGAACTCCACTGTCCCTTCATCGATCAGGTTCTGGATTTTGTTCCTCAGCTCCCAACATTCATTGGTGTCATGTCCTGGGCTAGCAGAGTGGTAGGCACATCTCTTATTGGGGTCATAGGCAGGAGATGCTGTGTTGGGATTCCGGGGACGAGCCTTTAATGTGATTAGATTCAACCTCAATAGGCGTTACAAAGCTTGAAACAGCGACATGTTGAGCTGGGTGAATTGCCTCCTGGGCTTGTCTGGCTGAACTCGGTGAGGTTGGCGTTGAATTTGTGGCACTGGAGTCATTTGAGGAACTTTCCCTTTATCCTCTTGTCTCGAGGATGATTGGATGATGAATGGCTTTTTACCCTCAGATGTTTGCCCCAGTAGGTCACCCTGAAGCAGTTGGTTGAAGAGAAACCAGAGCTCCTCTTGTCTTTGAACTAGATGGTGAATGATATTCCTCTGCCCCAGCATCTGGGCTTTCATAGCATCCATCTCAGCTTGTAGGTGTTCCAACTTTCCATCCTCAGCATTGCCCCTGGCGGAGGTCTCTGTGAGAAGTGTCCTTAGCTCCTCCTGCCCCTCGGATAGATTCAGGAGGATTTCCCCGAACCGAGTCTCTTGAGCAAGAAAGTCCTGGTTGTCTTGTGGGCGAGCCATTGCTGAAATAAACAGCGAGAAGGGTGAGTGACCTGCAACAAGGGATACCTGCTATGCAATGATGGGTATGATATGCATGCAATGTTTTCAAGGACCTCGCGGGGTAAACAAGAAAAATTGGTTAGCATTTGGATCCGGCAGTTTGATTGAAAGACCTTCATATTTGTTGAGAGTCTTTCTTCTAAGGGTCAAAGGCTCACCATATCCAGTGGGTCATAGCCTCTGACTTTAGTCATCGTGTCTGGTTTAGATTTCCAAACAACCTTGGTTAAGGGGACCTTCTTCAGGAGTCAGAGCTCACCATATCAAGTGGGTCATAGCCTCTGACGACCTTAGCTGGAGGAAAATAAATCCTCTTTGCCCCTTGCTGGGCAGTTGGTTTATCATGACCTGCATCACAAGCCCTTGAGATCCTTGAAATGGGTTAGGGTGTATGCAATGGTATGCAATGGTATGATGTCATGCTATGCATGGGGTAATGTGAGTAACTCTGTTATGAGTCCCGATTAAGGACTATAAACAGACCCTGCAAGGAATTCAGTATCCTGTTATGAGTCCCGATTAAGGACTATAAACAATACCTACAAGAAATTTGATAAACCCTGTCATGAGTCCTAGTTAAGGACTATAAACAAAACCTGCAAGAAATTTGGTCAACCCCGTCATGAGTCCTAGTTACGGACTATAAACAAGACCTGCAAGAAACTTAGTAAACCTGTCATGAGTCCCAATTAAGGACTATAAACAGAACCTGCGAGTGGTTAGTACACCCTATTATAAGTCCTAATTAAGGACTATGAACAAAACCTGCAAGAAATTTAGTGCACCCTGTCATGAGTCCTAGTTAAGGACTATAAACAGGACTTGCAAGAAACAAGTGTCAGGTAACAAGTACGCAAGTAGGCAAGTACGAAGGCACACAAGTCACACAAAAGAGCCCTTAGGGTTTAGGCCAGCATGAGGTCTGGGTAGTACCCTCTTTCAGTTTGTTGGTTAAGACCTGTCCTATCAAAGTAACCGGGTTCTTAGAGGATCCCAATATCATTGACTACCCTCGATCGGTCATAACTCCAGCATCGCAATCTTTTCTTGCAGCCAGAACCATCACGAGAGTTTAGCCTCAATGGGCGTAGCATACTGCTACTGTTTCTATTGGCCAAGTTGGGTCATTTAAGGTTCTAAGGTCTGTTGGTGCTTAATGACTCCTTAGAAGACCCATATTCTCCTCGTTGCGGCACAAGGGATATCGGTACAGACTAAGGTGTCACACCAACGTAGCCACTGCTTCACCTGTGTCGGTCTACGCCGGACAGGTCCCTCACAGCTTATGCTACCTAAACAGGGTTTCCCCAGATCCGGGTTAGGATCTATGTATCTCCGATGCAACCCACAATAATAAAGCAAGCAAAACAATACAAGTGAAAACACAGTTATGACCTAGCCCCAAGGTACACCTCACTTTATAAAGGTTCCCCAGCAGAGTCGCCAGTTCTGTGATCGGTGGATCTGGAACTGACTGTTTAACGCTGGTTCGCGAAATGTCGCGGAAGCAAGAGTCGCCACCGTCTTTTATTTTCTCCAAATGGAAAGGACAAAAGCACAGAAAAATTCCTTATAGAGATTGCTCTCGGTTCGGGAGGTAGATTATAGAAAGGGAAGGTGTTAGCACCCTTTCTATCCATGGTTATCCATGGGCTCTTAGATACTTGCTCATTTGTGTTTTCAAAATGTTTTGTTTGCTTTTCAATGTGGGTTTAAAAAAGTTTCTTTGAAAAATTTCAGTTCGACTCGTACGTCAGAGTGTTTGAAAAATTTGTTTTGAAAGCTTTTGAAAATGTGTTGGTGTGAAAAGTATTTTTGTTTGAAGTTAGAGCAAGTATCCTTGAGAACCTACCTACCCTAAGGAATTCGTCTGTGTAAAAGTCCTTTAAGGTAGTGCCATCCCACCATTGAGAGGTAGGTAGCACCACCATTGGAGGTGTTCGGGTCAATTCGATTTTAGGGACATGGTGATCACCAGAGCAATGAGAAGACACCTTAGAAGCTACCCTCATGCCAGGTTCCCGGATCATGAGGACTTACTAAGACGTCCTCTACTCGACGACCACCTTTCGAAAGGCAACAGTGAGGCGTACCCTAGGGGTGGTGTGTACGAATTGTGTGTCATGTTTCATTTATTTGTCTTGTCATGTTCATTGTGATCTACGCTTGATTTTATTTAAGGCCATTCATTCTTGCATGCTTATTTAACAGTTAAAAGTTGCGGGAAAATAAATCTACAACTATTACAAATGGCGCGGGTCCACATCGCCAAAATTAAACCGGACCCGATTTAGCGGAAAAATAAATAATGCGAAGAAATAAAGTGCGAAAAGTAAATTACATGGCTTAGGGATATTTACAAAATTATAAGAAGCGGTAATAAAATAAATGCGCAATTAAATGATTAATGACGGGCGTTGGACCCCTTTTGCAAATAATTAAAAGTTAATGAGCATTAAAAATAAAATAATAAAAAAAAGAAATTAAATATTTTTGATATTTTGTATTTTTTAAGATTTAAAAGAAAAGGAGTTAATAAAAATTAAATTAAGAAGCAAACCCTAATTCTAATATTTTTTAGTTATTAAGAAAGAATTAAAATAAAATCTAAATTAAACCTAAAATTTATTATGTACAATTTAAATATGAAAATAAATAAATAAATAATAATTATTATGGTGAGAAAAAAAAAAAGAAATAAAAAGAATTAACAATTAACCTAAATTCTACATTTTTGGATTTTTTATTAAAAAAGGAATTACAATTAAAACCTAATTACTCTACATAATTTATATTCTAATTTATTTATGAAAATAATTATAATGAAATAAATATTGTATTTTTTGTATTTTTTGATTTTTATAATGTTTTTATATTTTTGTTAAAATAGTTAATTAAAACAAATAATTAAAATAAACAATCAATTAAAATAAATAAAATAAAAAAAAAGAAATCAAACCAGAGTGGGGTGCTGTCCCCAATTTAGGAGGTTCAAATTTAATAGGCCTGGCCCAATAAGCATGGAAGTTCGTTGACTTCTCCAATCAGATATGATGCGTTGACTGTTGTATATGACGTTCTTTGAATCCTGACCCTTGATTTGCAGGCAACTGGACGCGTGTTCCCTGGATTTTGAGCGTGCATGGTATGCTCTAATGAGGAATCTGCATGGGAATTGATTTGAAAAAATAATATGGAATTATTCAGACCTGAGGTTCGAACCCAGGTCTTGGAGATTGCACACTTCTATCCCTGCCACTGAACCACGTTATCTTCATTTAATATATATTAACAACTAAATAACAAAAAGCAAACGCGTTGATGGCCTGGAAAAGCGCGCGCGTTTTTAAACGCACCAATCAATACGTGACACGGCCTCGTCTTCTTCCCCTTCCCTGTAAAACAAAACTAATAGGCAACGTTTTTTGCAGTGTTGCGTTAGGGCCTTTTGAAAAAATAGCGAATAGCTCCCTATGAATCATAAATTTATCGCGAGGGATGTGTCTTATTCAGAAGAACACACTGAATGCAACCATGGTGATTTCAGTGGCCAATTTTACTGTATTGATAAAGCCCCAATTTTGAGAACCTGAAAACCTAGAAAACGCACATGGTGGATTCGTGTTTATGCCACAAAAATTCAATTAACTATCATGGTTAGTTCACAAACTTCACAAGGAGTAAGAATATACAAATAAAAATGCAAAAGGATGTCTAAATCATGCTATGCGATTTCAAGATGTTCTTGATACGGTTTGAGGTTCAGATACCAGTTCAAGGCGTTTGAGTTGATGCCAATGGTTGGAATATGTCCAGGAATGTATGAGAATGCTAATGGGATCAAAATCGAAGCTTGAATTGACCTCTAATGCACTTTTCAGTTTTGAGTTTTTTTGTCAATTTTCAAGAATGCAAGAGTGTGTTATGCGCAGCTTTTTCAGTCCTCTTGCATTAGGGTTGTGATGTAGTACTTGTATGGAATGGTTTTAGGTCAAAAGATTGAACAAAATCTCATGAATTAATGGTTTTCACATATTTGATTTTACAAGATTTTTTACAATCTTTTTCATGGTGTTTTTGTACCAAATCAGATCAATTATCATCAAAACTTGCCCTAATCAATTAAGCACGAAATATTGACCTTATAATGTGCATAAAAAGATTTTTTAGGTTAAGGTTTATATTTTTCATGAATTAAAATCATTTAAATGAATATAAATTAATATTAATTCAAATAAATAATTAAAAAATATGAGAATACTTCCCTTTGGGCCTAGTGGTCGTGCATAGGCTTGGCATGAAGAAATTTGGAAGAAAATTGGGCCCATTTGCATTTTTAGGCCTTTTGCATCAATGTTGACTTTCAAAAATTTCCAAAAATTTCCCAACTTCCACAAGGCATAACTTGTCAATTTTTAAGCTTTTCACATGTTCTTGGACATTTTGGAAAGGTCTTTGAGTCCTTTAACCAATGCCTTTGGTCCCATGTCATTTTGATTTACCAATCTCAAGTTATGGCCTTTGACTTAAAGTCACTTTTTGTTGACTTTTGAAAATGACCTATAATGTTGAAATTGATAACTTTTTGTGAGAGCATTTCTTGGACTTGGAACATGAAGATGAATTGTAGGAAATGTCTTTCTCTCCAAAATGAGCTTTGGATGGAATTTTTCTGATAATCCATGTGAAAGTTATGCCCTGGTCAATTTCTGTTGACTTTTTCAGCTGTCCAAATATAGCAACTTTTGCATCTTTGATGATTTCTGAGCCAAATTTTGAGAATCATGATCAAGCATTGATCAAATGATGTTTGTGGCTTCAAAATGATATATTGACCAAAAATTTGAACTTTTGACTGCCAAATGACCATTTTGCCCCTACAGTTGACTGTAGTGCAATCTAGGGTTTTGACTGTGCAATTTTGAGCTGAATGCCTTGAAACTTGATATGAGGACACTTGACCATCTTTGTGAGCATATGGGACTTGATTGGGCCTTTGAAAAGTTCATTTGCTTGACCAGAACTCAAACCCTAGTTTTGACTGTATAGGAGACAGTTGAGCAGCACAACCCTGGGGGAATTTTGTGACCTTGACTTTGACAATTCTTGATGAATATGGGAGGGCAAATTTTGGGGTACAACAGTGATCATTTTGCAAAATGCTCAGATACACACTCATAAACATCAGTACCTGTATGACAATATTTTTCTGCAAAGGTACCTAATGAATCAGTACAAACTAAACTAGAATGTTATGACATCAGTCATGACATTCACACATACACTTGGGATTTACCAAAAATGAAAGCCAATAACTAAACAACTACAAGTAGATACTAGTAGGTACTTGCTCAAAATCAAACTTTTTTCACACTTACACTTTTCCAAACAAAATTTTCACAAACAATTTGTAACACTCTTGAGGACTGATACAAGGGTTAAAACAAATTAAAACAAAAACTTTTCAAAACACGCAAACACAGAAGCAATTTTTAAAATGATGAGCAAGCACCTAAGAGCCCGTAGAAAACTACGGATAGAAAGGGTGCTAATACCTTCCCTTTCTATAATCCACCCCCCGTACTCAAAATCTCGAAAAAGGAATTTTTCTGTGCTTTTTTCCTTTCCAATTGGATAAAATAAAAGTCGGTGGCGACTCTTGCTTACCGCGACATTTTGCGAACACAAACACAAAACGCGAACCAACATTTTTCTAAAACAATCTGGTTCTGCCACCGTACCACAATGTCCAATATTCTTATCAGACATGTATTTTTGATATCTTTGTTAGGATCTGCTTTAGTCGGTCTCTTTCTTGTATGTGTCCAATATACTTACCGGACATGTATATATGATATCTTTTCTTTTGTGTGTCTAACCCTGACCTGACGTACATCTATAAAACTTTATCCCCTGGTAACCAAAAAATAAAAAATGCAAAAAATACTTGACTTTTATATGTTCTTCAAAGTACGAATTTTATGGTTCTATTGAGTATTTAATCCCCTTCTACCTCGACTGTTCGAATGGCTATAGTCAATCTCACCCTCAGGCTTAAGTTGATTGAATAGAGGAAGTTGTTGCACCCCAAAATTTATCATCTCCATTTTAACCCTAATTGGCGTATTTTTATTTAACATACTCATGCATACATATCACTTATTTCATGGTTACAGGATCAAAGCCTTCATCTCCGTCAAGCTATAGAAGACAGTTGTTTGTCAGACAATACAGTGAAATCAAAATTCAGGGTTTTTGGGATTTAGATGCACTCTGCATATTTCTCCGATCTACTTAACCAGTGAGTAATCAACTTCTCATCATGACAAGCTCTCATGTGTTCCATCATGCTTCGAATTTCAAAGAAAATCGAGTGTTTTAGTTGATTCGGGACAGTTTGGACAGAAAATCGGCATTTCGCAGTTTGTATTCATAAATTCATAACTTTCGTCCAGAAAATCATTTTTGAGGGGGTATTTAGGTGTTGGAACAGTCTTGATAGCCTATCTATTTCATACGTTCGGGTCGGAATCTTATTATATGAAGAAGATCTTCAAAAATGCAAAATACATTGAAAGTCGCATGCTGAAGCAGATTTCCAGTTAACTGTTGTGAAATATTGAAAAAATCATAACTTTCACAATTTTTATCATTTCGGGACGATTCTTTTGGCATGATGTTACAAATTTTGTTAGCTACAAATTTGCTTTAGGGTTCGAGTTCAGATTATGAACAGAAGACTTCAGTTTATAGCTTGTTTCTAAAGTTGAACACTGAAATATGACGCAAAAGCTGCACAACCCGAAACAGAGAGTTTTTTGTCTCCAAATTTATCGGCATTGTAAAAACCATAACTCTCTATATTTTTATTATATTGGGACTATTATCACGGCATGACGTCACAAATTTCGTCATCTACATTTTTTCTTCAAGAGTCGGGTTCAAATTATGCTCAGAAAGTTCCGGTTTATGGTTTACATCTGAAATTGTACATGGATTAATGATATAAAAAATATGCACAACCCGAAAACAAGGGATTTATGACTTCAAAATTGATTATTTCAATTCCATTTATCAAACAAGGCCTTAAGGATTTTGTATATATTGATTTCAGCTCAAATTAAAAAGGACTTTTGCTCATTTTTCACAAAATACACTCAAGAAGTCAAGTCTCTCTCTCAAGTCAAGTATGTTATTTCTCTAAAATTATGATTGGCTTACATTTTGGTAAAACCATTTTAGCATCAACATGTTGAACAAGATGTTCTAACATTATGTCTTCAACATGTCGAGTAAGATGTCCTAACAAGGAGATAGGACATCGCGTCTGCAACAACCTGACAGTTGTGGATCAGCTGATTTTTAGCTACTGAATATATTCAGTTAGCTTATGTGGCGTCCAAGATTGACAAAACAGAATATTCTTTGTTGGTTTTCGAATATTTGATTAGTTTCTAAATATGGAGACATTTTAGGGAACTAATGGTTAAAGACCTATTTTTTTGGAGGATTTTTTGCAGACTTTGTGTAGCCTCACTGTTGTTGTTTTGAAGCCTAACCCATACCAGAATGAAGTTAAAATATATTGGTGTATACCTAGAATTAGGTGGACCTTACAGATGTATTTGTGTCAGGGTTTTTAGAATCCTTATTGTTGGGTTGTAAGTTCTCTGTTAGATGTTCATAAGCTTTTAAGCATTGAACATATTTTGGGTTAATTCTCATAAGTTTTTAAGCATTGAGTCTTGCGTGTTTTTGGAAGTATAGCTTCCGGGTTTTTTTTTCTCTACTTGTGCTTAGAGTTGCTTCAATTCCTGAGTGTAATTGAAGAGGGATTTGAGGAGGGTCTCATACCTAGGTGTGTTTTAGGTAGAAGTTAAACAAAGGGTAATAATTAAGTGTGTAGGTTGTAAACTGGAGGTTTGTTGTAAGGTCTTCAAATTGATACTATCTAGTTAATGTTGTCCATGGCTTGGTATCCTCCAGAGTAAGAAGGTTGTTTTGAACTGGGTAAACATATCTTGTGTTATTTACTTTTAGCACTGTTTTATTTACCAATAAATCTTGCTGTTTTGTATGAAGTAGGATTCGATGTCTCAACATCTCCTAGTACATC
Source organism: Vicia faba (assembly GCA_948472305.1). Classification (NCBI taxonomy): domain Eukaryota; kingdom Viridiplantae; phylum Streptophyta; class Magnoliopsida; order Fabales; family Fabaceae; genus Vicia; species Vicia faba. Next base: position 1,307,965,426 of record OX451736.1, on the reverse strand, counting down.
CAGGATCTGATAACCAGAATTTCAAAGTCTCTCTCTCTCTCTCTCTCTCTCTCTCTCTCTCTCTATATATATATATATATATATATATATATATATATATATATATATATATATATATCCTCCCCTCTCTCTCGCTGATCATCCCTCTGTTCTGGCCACCATGCGCCCAGTCGCTCGATCGAGCTATGTTCGATTGCTCCCTCTGTCTGATGACCGATCCACACTGAGCTCTTCCGCGCACGCTTCCAGTACTCCATCAATCCACCGTTCCAATCCCGCACCGCCCTCTTCTCCAATCTACTTCTTCTCTTCGCGTTGATTCGGTAATTGACTCTTGAAGCTTGCTTGATTTAAGTGATTTTTGAATTAAGTGATTTTGTGAATTAAGCATGAGTTGAATTTTGAATTTTGAATTGTGGAATTTAATTTTCATGTTAATGATGGATAATTGTTGAATTGGATAATTGTTCAATTTAATTATTTGGATCTCATGAACATCGACGCAATAATTGTTGTTAATTGTTGAAGCTTACGCGCCAGTATCGATTTCGAGTTGATAATTGTTGATAATTATGGAATTTCATGTGTTGATGCTTAATTTCGAGTTGATTAATTAATATCAAAGCGTTAATAATTTTTGTTTCTATGCTTGAGAACCCTTGTACCAGTATTGATTTAATGGTTGCAATTTATTTGTGAATTTCGATTGAAGTTCCAAGTATTGGTGTTCGAATTTTGTACATGAAAATGTTGATTTCTAATCGGTTTTAGATGAACACCGATACATGGACCAATGTTGTCCAGAAGTAGCAAATACTTGTAAAGTTGATTTAATCTTTGCTCAAAGCATGTTTGGATTTCACTTGATGTTTGTTGCATATCGATGTTAGAGTTTTATTGATTTTAATTCGATATTTCGAGCATTTCATAATTTGATACAAGGTTGTATGGAATTGGTAAATGCACACGAAGTGTGATTTAATTGTTTCTTAATGCATATTTGGTTTCAATTTTATGAATGTTTGATATTTATGTCGAGTTTGGTCGATTTTAACTTGATTTTTTGAACGCTTTATGAATTAAAACAATGCTGCCCGGTGTTTTATTTTATGGCTCTGATACTTGTTTGCAATTCATTTCTTCATGATTTAATTTCAGTTTGAGTTATAATGTGAATGTTTAACTAATGTTATATTTCCTTGTTATTACTAACTCATTTTTGTGGACTTGTGCAAGTTTATGAAGGTGCTTCGAATGAGAGATTTGACTCATTTTTCTATCTACACTTAGTTGATTAATTAATTCATGATTATTCAATCACTTGAGACTTGTGATTCACTTTCGTTTGTTGAGGTTTGAGTCTTATGCAGGTTCATTGTTTGGTATTCAGATATGCTTGACTCACCTTCCGCTTGTGATTTATTTTCACATTGATGATGCTTCGACTCTTATTCCGAGCATTTGATTTCTGACTCTTTTCGTTGATTGGTGAAGTGTTCGCGAAGATCTTAAGGTTTCTTACGCTTTGATAAGCTTTGCGACGGACTCTTGTTCATTTGGAATTTTTTTCCTATTATGTTTTTTATTCCCTTTGTTTTTTTATTTCCTTTCCATGAGAAGTAGGAATAAAGATGCATGAGTTGAAGACCTACCTTCGTAGGCATTGCAAACTTGTTTGTTTACATTTATGTTTGTAAATGACCTCAAAATGGGGCAAATTCTGTGTGCTTGTTTAAAGACCTCAAAGAAGGCATTCGTGTAAAGTCCTCGAAGAAGGAAATTCCCCATTCCTCTTTTACTTTGTTCTTGCAATCGAGTGAATAAAGAGTGGAACAGTATGACTCGCAATCGGCCCCCGCACTTTCTAGTCCCTTAGTCATTCTTAGCTCGTGTTGTATGTTGATGTTTTGAATTGTTTGTCTCTTGTCCTTTAAGTCAATATAAAGTGGAACAATAGGGATCGTAATCATCTCCTACACCTTGTCATCGCTTCGTCTATATTAGCTCATGTTTCTTAACATTGATGCTTCGAGTTGTTACTCAATTTAATTGAGATATTCTACTGGAAGAAGGGTCTTTCGACTCCTCTACCTTTGATTCATGTACAAATAGCTCATGTTTGATGCTTGTTAGCATCTTTTTTTTGTTTTACTTCCTTGCACTATTTACTTATTCTTTTAGGTTCACCTTTGCATGTTCCCTTAGGATTACTTGTTTTGTTTTCGATTCAAGGTAGACATTATGTTTGTAACTCATGCATGCTAACTTAGGTAGAGATTTCCCTTCTATATCCAAACTTTAGGACCATCAATGCATGATAACATTAGGATTGTTAGTCTCTCTTATAATTTTTCATTCCCCTTTTGTATGATTAAAACAAAAACCTATTTTCTTAATAAAACTCTAAAACACTTAAGAATTGAAGATGTGGATCGTATGCAGTTGAGTCTTGTGGGGTAGAGTGAATCGGTCCAGACTGAATCTTGCTCTTCTCTCACTTCTGAAATTTATTATGGTTCAAATTGCAAACCTTTTTGCAAATAAGAGGAGAAGTAGCGAGTGTCCCTCCAATAGGATCCATTTGCTACCATCCCACCAAAAACACAAACCAATTCAAAGCTTTTTGTCTTCGGACTGCCTTCGGGCTTTTCTTTGAAAACCTTTTCTCTAAAAGGATGTATTATTTCCTCTCCCTGAAAATGACGTGTAATTCCCCAAAGGTCGGGTGGCACTATGTCAACTGCTGGAATGCGAGTGTAATAGTATTCGCTTAAAAAATGCAAACCAACCATCATTTTCAAGGAGGTCATCTCTGTCACAGATGACTTCCATGTCCAGGATGCCCCAGATAATGATATAACATTTATTGTAATGTTGAAACCCAACCTTCTTAGTGAGTCTGCTTTTATCCTTGTTGAATACCAGAAAATGAACCTTCTCAACATCAGTATCTTTGGAGAATTTACTCATGTTGAAACACAATATATGAGAAACGTGATGAAGCAGATCATATAAATACAAGATGAGTTACTCTGATTGTAACGAAAACCTTGCTTGTAACGATAAATCAGTCCATGAAAGAGTTATTGGAAGGAGATAAAATCTTCTTTAGAAATAATGTACCACTCAACGAGAGAGAGAGAGAGAGAGAGAGAGAGAGAGAGAGACCTTTGTTCAAACTTTCCTCTTTTCAAAATTTTGACTGCTGAAAATGTTACAACATTTGAAATGACATTCTTCATGCCATCGAACATGCTTCTTTCTGAGATTGCACAAGTCATAAGGAGAAATACAGCTGGCAACCCCCGACCAAAAATTCCCTCACAGTGTAATTTCAAAAATACCCCTTGAGTTCTCAAAATAACTTGCACCTCAAGTTATGACAGATTCCTTCCCAAGGCTTCTTATCCAGACCAATCATGGGAGTGCCAATATTCTATATCAATATTTTTGTTTCAATGACTTTGTTTTGTAGGCAGAATAAAATCCTTGTCCCTTAGTTGCAATAGAATGTTACACTATAATGTCATGACTTCTGGTTAGACATTATACACTCTTAGTGACCAACCCAATAGAGAAAACATCATCCTTAAGCAATGTACCTAATCTTTGATACATATCAAGACTCAATTAATTCTAATCTCAGAGATCAAAATATCCTCCAATGATACAATATTCTTCAGACTTGGCCAAGTTTTTACTCTAGAAAACTTCCTCATTATCTATTTCTTTTCTGAAATACCTAATGACCATAGACTAAAATAACCTCCAAATAATGAGCTCTATTTTTAAACAACTTGTTTTTCTAGAGAACCTTCTCATTTAGTGCTAGCTAGCCCCTTTTTAAATATTCTTCAATCTCTAGAGTATCAAACTGCTAAGATAATGTTCCAACATCTGATTGAACATCAGTTCCTTTTAATGAACACATCACTGAATCTGGACTTGAACCTATCACCAATAGTACTTTTATCAATAGAGAAACTCAGAAAAATACTTTGTTCTCATAAAAGGAGTAGATGATGAAGAAGTGAAAAATAAAAGAAGGGGGGGTTGAATTGAAAACCTGAAATAAAATGCGCAATGACACAGTATTTTTATCCTGGTTCGTTTGATCTCAAACTACTCCAGTCCACCCGTCAAGGTGATTTCGCCTCTCTCTAACGAGGTCTTAATCCACTAATCTCAAAAGGATTACAATCACTACTTTAACAACTGTCAAAGTCTTCTTGAGTACAACCACAATCCGGTTAATCTCAAGGAACACTGTCTTAAACAAAGATACAAGAATGTGTGTACAGATGTTTTTCGTTACAAAAACAATTATCACAACTGTGATATTTTACACAAAATTTAGAGCGTGGAATAGATGAGTAAGCTTGCAGCATTTTTGAATTCTCGTGAGTAGTATTGGAAAATCGTAAACGATTTGATAACTGAGCTTGTTTATATAGGCAATGAATTCTTGTTGATCATTAAGCGTGATAAATGACATTAACTCAGTTTCCATATGGAGAAGATCCTGTCTGAATGAAGCCGTTGTAATTGATGTTGTCTTGATTGAATAGTAATGCTTCAGAATCTTACATCCTTGCCTGTTGCTGATGCTTCAGAACATTGATGACTTAGTTTATTATGCTCTTGTTCAGAATCAGAGTTTACTTCACTTAAGCACAGGTTATGGTCATCAATCTTCAGCGCAAATTCTGATTGCTTCTGCGTGTAGCTTCTATAGTTTATCTTCTGATGCTGCTTTGGTCAGAACTTCTGCATACGAAATAACATAATTTTTAGGGTGCATATTTGTTCTTTGTATTTTTTATCATCAAAACTCTAATCAAGGGTTGTAGAATCAAACTATGTTCTAACAATCTCCCATTTTTTGATGATGACAAAAACTAGAATTGTCAATGAAAAAATAAAGAACAAAAGGTTTAAGAGAAACTCCCCCTAAGTTGATTACTTCCCTGAAGTTCCTTCTCATCAGAGTTTTTGCTGCATCTCTTATCAGAATTTGTTCCTGTTCAAACTTTTCAGAAAGTAGAGGTTAAATAATTCAGAATGTTTGAGACTTTTGTCCCGGTATACCATTATTGAAAATATCTTACTTTCTCCCCCTTTTTTGTCAGGTATCAAAAAGGAAATATAATCAGAGCCAAAATAGATGAATTATATTTAAAACATAATGCAATGACAAGTTTCAGAAGAAAAGAGGTAAAGATAAAAGTTACAGATAAATAGTTTTAAAAGAAAATCTAAGAAGGAGGGGGAAGGCGTGTGAACAACGCTTCCAACAAGCTCTTGATCTGAGTGCTTAACTCTTCCTGCTTACCCAGAATATCTTTGATTTCCTTTGTAGCATCTTCTTGTTTATCCAGAATCCCTTTGATCTCTTTGTTCGTATCCTCTTGCTTGTCCAGTCTTGCATGGATCAGAGCATTCTCTTTCTTCAACTCTTCCAGAGTTTGCATGACTAGAGAAGAAGCTGGTGTCTCTTCAGGGGTTGCATGATGTTCAGAACATTCTGCAGCTTCTTCTGAATGAACCACTTCTTCTGCTATAATCATGTCTTCTGGAGCAGTAGTCAGGGAGAGACTATCTGAATCTGGTTCAACAACTTCTGAAGGATGATGCTCTTTCCAGGGAGCATTATCCAGCGAAAGAATTTCTTTCTTGCACCATTAACTCAGAACTTGATCTTGGAAAGCTTTCAGCTGATCACTGAAGTTCTGCTGAGCCCTTTCATAACCCAATTCCTTCAGCTTCAAAGTTTCAGTGTTGAACTATTTTCTGAATCTATCCCAGAGAGAGTCAGAAGCAGCAGGATCAGAAATCTTTAGGCTTGCTTGCTTCAAATAATTGATCCATTCCTGCATTTCTGTTTCAAAAATCAACAGACTATTGCCAACATTTGATTTTGGTTTAGGTTTGGGAATGGCAATTTTGCGAGAGGTGGAAGCTAGTCTATCTAGCACTAGTGGATCAATGACAATTCTGAGGTTGTCAGCTGGATGGTTGATGGGTGAAGGAGTGGGAGAGTAAGGAATTAGAATTGGTCTGTTAAGGGAGTTTGGTGGTGTGGATTCAAGGGATGAAGGAATTTCTGGAATGTCATGAATAATGAGAAGCATGCGAACCGCAAGAGGTTCTGTTATTCCAGGAATTTGGATTGTGGTATCAGAATCTGAAGGAGAGTCTTCAGATTGGTTTGTGGCAGCATGTTGGGTTTCTGATTCAGGAATATCAGAAGATGGATTTTCATAAGGTTGAGTTTCTGGTTGTGGTGAGTTGGGGTTCAGATCTTCTGGTTGAGGAGATTGTGGTTGAGTATTTGGATTTTCTGGTATAAGAGAGGAAAAATCTTGATCAAATAGTTCAATGTCAGACAGAACTTTGGCAAGTTCTGGTTGATGATGTTCAGGATTTGAATTTTGAGTAGGAGAGTGAGGTTAATTCAAAAAATTACCTAGAGTTACGGATGGATCAAACTCTATGTCAAAATATTCAAAGGTTTGGGATGATGTATTTTCTGGTTGAGAAGGCAAGGCTTCAGATGTTGAAACAGTTATTGATTCTATAACATAAACAGAAGATGAATTACCTTTCTTTTTGGCAGCTTTAGGTGTCCTCTAAGAGGGTCCTTCTCCTGTTGCTTTCCTCTTCTTTGATTTCTTTAACGCAACTTTTGGAGCATCCTTGTGCATATCTTGAATGTTGATTTCTGGAGCAGTCCCATCAGCCTTGCAAGCTTCAAGATATCTGACTATTATTTCTGGTTTGGAGTCTATCTCAGAAAATAAAGGAAAATCCTTCAGAGGTATCCTCCTTGAGGTAATGGTCTCATGAGAAGTAACAGTTGGTTCCTTCTTGATATTCTCAATGATCTTCATTTTTCTTCAGATTTTTTGCGTTGAAAGGCTTCCCAGCAGTTGCTTCCAATGTGCTTATTTCCTGAGCCTCCGTTAGATGTCCTATCAGCCTGTTCTTTGTTAGAATATCTGATATCAACCTTCCTAATGGAATCCAACCCCTCTTGGTCCTTTCGTCTTCTCTGGCTTCCTTCACACTTGTTTTGAGATGGTTGAAGAGCAAGTGTGGAAGATTTACCTTTGTGTTCTTAGCAATGAAATATATCAGAAATTGCTTATCAATATTGATGTAATCAGGAGAGCTTGTAGGCTTCCTGTGGTGGATACATCCCAGAATGATTCTGGCCCAGATTATGTGATGATCCTTCAAATCTCTGATTTTACTATAGGGTTGTCCAGAAGTAAAAAATTCCTTTTCAATTGATCTTAGGTCAGAGCATCTCTCAGCCATGTCAATGCATCTGACACCACCATCGTTGTATCCAAGAAGCTTCGCAATAAGATCTTCTGTAATCACAATTTTCTTCCCCATGACATAAGAAGTAGCCTGGTGATTTGGTGATGAAGCATGTATCCAGAATTTGTTGACGAGAATGGGAAACGTTGGACCAACCAGGCGGTCAAAATACCTGTTCCAACCTTGAGCAGTCACGTCTTCATAGAGATTGAATCCATTTTCTTGTAGACTCCATAAATCAATGATCAGTTCTGAGAGAACTTCCAGGTTATCAACAGGAGTGAGAAGCGTCCTGATGGGTTCTTCATATTGTTCCGTTGATGCAGAATCAGGAGCACTGAGATTTTTGAGGTTTGAAGAAGAAGTCATTGTTCACACAGGTTTTTGAGGAAGATGAAAAGCGTTTTTGAAAGCAAGAACTTGAAACAAGAGAAAATATTGAGGAGAGTAAAAGTGAATGAATGAAAAACATAATTTTGAGTTTAAATAGGCTTCTATAGCTTATCTTCTGATGCTGCTTTGGTCAGAACTTCTGCATACAAAATAACATAATTTTTAGGGTGTATATTTGTTCTTTGTATTTGTTATAATTAAAACTCTAATCAAGGGTTGTAGAATCAAACTATGTTCTAACAGATGAGACCTTTAAAGACTTCATAGATAATAGATTCTTTGACAAATAAAATCATAAACACCTTTCTATCCACCAGGAGCTACATCTTGCATTGAACCATTCAGATCCATAAAATATGTTCTTGAGCTTTTGCAATTAAGTGGTCTTGACTTATTCTTCCTTTGAACACAAAGTAAGAGAATAAACAGTTGAATACTTGTGAGTTTTACAAATAGAAATAGTTCATTAGTCCCTAGAGGGACCCCAAATATCTCATAAGAGACATAACATTCTTCCTCTATGACACAACTGAATCAGTCGTCAAGTAACACCAATTACCAAAAATTAGTGAATTCACCTTGAATTATTTAGTAATCCAATGTCCTTAAAACTCCCTTTTAGTATCATCCACAAAGTAAACTAACTAGAATGTGACTTAAACAAACTACCATAAACACTTTCACAAATGTTAAGTGTCTGAAACAATTAGTGTCAAAATACCAATCATCTTAGTTGGAGACCTAAAAAATATATGAGAGATAAGGAAATAAACATATTTCCTGAGCATTAACCACTACTTGGTTAAGTAACAATGAACTTTACCTTCGAGAAAATAACCAAAAACTGTTAACATCAGCTCAACACAGAAGAGATATCTTCAGTGCAAGTAAATCATTTTAGCATGAGTAAGCAGAATGTCTAGCATAATGTTATGACATCTTTGACTCAGCTAGCTTATTGATAGCAACAACCTTTCATCACTCTGAGTTCTTTTCTTTGCACATAAGCTTAGAAGAAACACTTAACCTCCTTAGACTTCCAATTTTCTTCCTTCTTGAAGAAACTCCTCCATCTGATCTGGATCATCCTTAAAAACTTGATAAACATATCAAGCCTTTTTAGGATAGAAAAAAAGTCACATCATATTAGCAAAAACATAGAGTAGACACTTCTTCATTCTATCAAGACATAAGATCAGAAATAAGTCTCTTCATGTTTCTTCATAGTTGAGGACTTACCTCATTCTAGATACAAGTCATAGAAACAAACTTCCAACTTATTATGAGATAAATCTTCAGTTTAGAAATCTTCATAAGAATGCCATCTTCCAGTCAAACCAGTAAAATACAACCTGCATAGTTGTTCTTGAGAAAAAGCAGTGCATTCTGCTTCTCAAATATCCAAGGTCTCCACACTCATGAGAATGCTTTGACATTGATATATATTTACTCCAGATCCATAATTCTTTTAGCATCACAGACATGTTGAAGTTAGTACAGAAGCCTTTGACATTTAGTCTAGACATTCTGTCCAAATTTCTCAACTTCTGATTGGATCATTTTCAAAGGAACACACAAGTAATAGGAAATCATTTATCAGATACCAAAAACCAAGCTCTACCAGAGTTAATAGAAAAAATAATTTGCTCTTGTCTTTCTTCAATGCTTGTCATTCATGCCAAACCTCTAGAAAAGAGACCTGAGAATCTTCTTCTTGATCAGCCTCATATCTAAATTCTTTCCTCCAAACACACTTAGATGCGCCATTATGAGTGGACTTGAGAAGCTCCCAAGTATCGTTGGCCACAATCCAAGTGATGGACAGTCTGGAATATAACACTTATTAATACCAAGAGTATGGCATTGATAACTTCAAATACTTAGAGACCTAACGCGCAATCTTTTCTTTAATCTTCTAAACTCCAGAATTCTTAAAACCTGATATTCTTCACAGTTCTACTGTCTATTGATAACGAGAATGGTATCACTCCATCTTTACCATAAGACAAATAACACGAGAATTATATCCCCCTGAAATCTCACTCAATGGATCAGGGTGTCTGCTCGTATACCAATTGAAATTCTGGTACAGGCAACACATACAAACAAAAATGTATTAACAACAGAAGATGTCGAGACAGATATTACAACATCTGGTAACAAACTAGATCAATCAAGATGAATATGATATAGATTATAAAACTGAAGAAAGTTAAATAAAACATGAAGATGATAACCTAGTTCGGTGCAACGTCGCCTACCTTGGAGGCCACCAAGCCAGGAAGGAAGTCCACTATAAGTAGTATTAGTTCAAAGCTAAACTAGTCTCAAGTTTACAACTTCTCGCATAATCCTTACCCAATGCTACTTCTACCTAGGTCCTCCCTTGATATGAGAAATCGATACCTCACTTCCAATCACCACAGTGATATCTAACAATCCCAAACACAAGGACTGCAACAATTAAAACTCAATTTAGAAGATCATTCTTCCATTACAATAACTCAAACTCTTTCTTAAAAGCTTAGAGTGAGAACAATACTCAACTCATTGCCTAAAGGCTTTTAAGTGAGGACAATAACTTGACTAACAGTCAAGCAACAATCATTCGACCATATAGTATCAAAAGATACATGGATGGCTTACAATATGCACAAGAGACTCTCAAAACCTAAAACTTATGCTTCCCTTAATTTTACAATTGTTGAAAAACTTAAAATACATTAGGTTAGGATTCCTCTATTTATACACCTATGCAGTCCATGGGCTTCGATATTCTGATCCAGAAGTTTCTTGATCCATAAGCTGAGTGATGCACCAATTGTGAAAATAATCTCCTTCAATCTTGGAACAAGCTGATACATAGTTTTCTAATTTGTCTCAAGACCCAAATCAGTATCTTCTGTACAGTTGGAGATATAATCTTGTTCCAAAACAAATCTCTTAACCTGCAAAAATCTATGATACATATCCAAAGAAAATATAACAGAATCAAAACAAATCTGTCAAGATTTAAAAATACAACATTACCTTGACTGCTGCACACCAGAACACGATGTCATGACATCATGTTTGACATCTGGTCAGAACCATATTTTAGGAAAAAGTTATCAATCCAAAAACCAATGTACTAACAGTAGGTACAACCCAAAGCTTTTCTGGCAGCTCCTAACTCATCTGACATGGCTTCAGAATATTATGAAAAAAATGGTTGCTTTAGAAAAATAAGTTTGAAAACAATTGTGCGTGTGTGCGTGTGAGATTTAACCATGTACTTTTACGATAATGACATTATACTTTACAATATGTTCACTCAGGCGTGTCGAGACAAAGTTTCACATACTTCGACATACTTCAAGATTTGTTAGATGTTTTTTTCTTGTAGGCATTTGCTTCAGTTTACTTGAGATAAAACTTGAGTTAGATTTCATTTAGTTGTCATCATCAGAGTCAAGTCCATCAAAATCTAATACTTTAATTTACATCTTTAATCACTTATATTTGACTTGTCATTATTGAACACTCAATTGTCATATTTAAATATTAGTTCTCATCATCAAAAGTTAAAGACATGTCACCTAGAAGTAACATGGAAAATAAAGTTCTACAATTATGAGATCAGAAAAATATACCTTAAGTCTTAAATGGATCCATGATATATGATTTATAATTTTATTTTGGCTTTGCAATGTTGGACTTGATATTGGAATCTCACTCTTACGAGACTTTTGCTCGATCCAGAATAGATATCATATTAAATATGAATATTTTTTTGTTATTGAAAAGCTTGAAAACAATTTTTTATATATAAGAGATATATAAACTAAATAAGAATACAATCATATCGTAATTCTTAAAAACGCTAACAAATCAATTATAATAAATATCAATATCTGAACAATATTGTTTTTGCCCCATTAATGAAAAACACTAATTAGCCTATTTAACAACAAAATATCGTCGAAATTCAAATCAGTATGCAATCAATTATGGTCCGAAGTATAGAATTCGAATACATGCTTGGGAAGGCGTGTTCATTTTCTATAGTCCAAAATTATGTCTTGTTGTGTTTCCAGATTGTACAGTCTGATTTAAACCAATAATCCATAAGAAAGATTCATTCATTCAGGGACTGATCCAAAACTTTTAAATAATGGGGCTAATTCATACACATTTTTATTCAATTAAAAATATTATCATTCATGAATTTTACATTTGATTCTTAAAATGTTTACAGCATAAAAGTCAACCTTTTAAGTTATATAATATTCAAGTTAATAATATTGTAGAAATATTATAAATTTGTCATATTGAACCCACTAATGTTATAGAAACATTGTTAATGTTGGTGCACCAAGAAACACCAAGAAATAGGACCTCCCATAAATTTGAATAAGTATTCAAAAGTACTTCTTCTGTCAACTCTATCCCCGCACCAATCAGAGTCTGAATAACTCAGAAGTTCTGATTCGGTCTTTCTTCCACACGGAAATAACACTCCATACTTCAGAGTTCCCTTCACATACCTCAGAATCCTGACAACAGCTTGCTAATGAGACCACTTTGGTTTACTCATAAATCTGCTAATCATTCCAACTGCATAGCAAATATCAGGTCTGGTATTACATAAATACCTTAGAGAACCAACCAACTGTTTGAAGGTTGTAGCATCCACATCCTCTCCATCAGAATCAGAGTCCAACTTCTGATTCGTATCAGCAGGTGTGATAGCAACTTTGCAATTCTCTAGCTCAAATCTCTTCAGAAGCTCAAGTTCATACTTCATCTGATGTAAAATGATTCCTTTCTCAGAATATATAGACTCCATCCCTAGAAAGAAACTCATTTTCCCAAGATCTGTCATCTCAAACGCATTCATCAGAACTTTCTTGAACTCAGTTATCTCTTGTTCAGAACTTCCTGTGAGTAATATGTCATCAACATACAAATAGACCAGAATCATATTACCTTATGAAGTGTGTTAAACATAAACACCATACTCCATCTCACACTTCTGAAACCCTTGTTCCTTGAAAAACGAATCAATCTTCAAATTCCAAGCTCTGGGCGCTTGCTTCAATCCATACAAGGATTTGTGTAATTTGAACACCATCCCTTCCTGATTCTTTTTCTCAAATTCAGGAGGTTGTGATACGTATACCTCTTCTTATAATGGATCATTCAGAAATACAGATTTTACATCTAAATGCATCAGAGGCCAATTCCTGTTAACAGTTATTGCAATCACTAGTCTGATTGTTTCATGTCTCGCTACAGGTGCAAACACTTCAAAGTAATCCAGCCCATGCTTCTGTAGAAAGCCTCTTGCTACTAATTTTGCTTTGTGTTTGCCAATTGATCCATCTGGCTTTACCTTCTGCTTGAAAACCCATTTGATGTTGATGGCGTTCTTGCCTTTTGGAAGTTCTGTCAACTTCCAAGTCTTATTTCTCTCTATAGCATCAAGTTCTTCTTTCATGGCTTGTAACCAAACTTGTTGCTTAAGAGCCTCTTTTGTACTAATGGGTTCAGAGTCTACTAACATTGCACACTGAATAACTTCTCCTTCAGAGTCTACTTCAGTGTCTTGCAACATGTCAAACTCTGCAAATCTTTTTGGGATGCTTCTAACTCTTTGTTTCCTCTGAACTGAAACTTCAGACCCTTGGACACCAGAACTTTCCCCTTTAGAAGCACTTGCTTCAGAAATTGGATTTTCTCCAGAACCTTGTCTGTCTTCAGAGTCTGGATCACCATCGGAGTTAGAGTCAGAATCATCTTCTCCTTATGTATCTTCTTCAGAGTCAGAATCTTTATCAGCTTCAAAAACATGTGTTTCTAACTTTTCTTCAAGAGTTCTCTCATCAGAGTCAGGATGAGACCTTTCCCAATTCCAAACTTCTGATTCTTTTACAATGACATCTCTGCTGAACTCAACTTTGTTAGTTTCTGGACAATAAAGTTTGTATGAACCTGTACCGTGGTACCCCACCAATAACGTTACTTTACTTCTATCATCCAGCTTCTGTCTTCTAGCTTCTGGGACATGCTTGTAACATACAGAACCAAACACCTTCAAATGACTAACACTTTGCTTATATCCAATCCACTTCTGAATAGGAACTATTTCCTTCAATTTCTTTGTTGGACATCTGTTGAGTACATAACATGCAGTGGCAACAGCTTCTCCCCACAGAGTATGAGGAAGCTTCTTCTCTTTCAGCATGATTCTCACCATATCAAGCAAAGTACGGTTTCTTCTTTCAGCAAGACCATTGTGTTGAGGAGTATAGGGAGAAGTAACATCATGCTCAATTCCATTCTCCTCACAGAGCCTTCTGAATTCTGTGGAGTTATATTCACCACCACCATCAGTTCTAAGAATCTTCAGAGTCTGCCCACTCTGATTCTCAACCTTCAGTTTGAACTTCTTAAATTCAGCAAACACCTCATGTTTGAACTTTATGATAGATACTCATGTCATTCTGGTGAACTCATCAACGAATGAAACAAAGTATTTATTCCCTCCAGTTGATGCTACTGGAAATGTACCGCACACATCAGAATGTACTACTCCCAATGCATGCTTTTCTCTTGGAGCTACTTCTGATGGAAATGGTAATCTTGGTTGCTTCCCTTCCATGCACACCTTGCATGACTTCTCAAGCATCTTGATTGTAGGAATTCCATGTACCAGCTTTTTTGATTTCAGATGCCCTAAGCTTCTGAAATTCAGATGACCAAATCTTATGTGCCACAACTCACTCTCCTTGACAACACTTGTTGCACTAAGACATTCAGAGTCTGCAGTTCTAACATTCACCTTAAATGTTCTGTCCTTTCCCTATTCTGACTCCATAATCAGCTTTTGATTATAGTCATACAGTTTCAGAAGATTGTCCTTCATGGTAACCAAAAAACCTTTCTCAATCAGTTGTCCCACACTCATCAGATTGCTTTTCATGCCAGGTATATACCACACATTCTGGATCTCTGCTGCTTTCCCATTATTTAGAATGACTCTGACATTTCCCATACCTTCTGCATTGAGGTATTTATCATCAACACATTTGATCTTTGTACTCTTCCTAGAGTCAAAACCAACCAACCATTTCTTGTTTCCAATAAGATAGTTTGAACACCCTGTGTCCATATACCACCATTCTGATGAATTCATATTACCAGATTCAGAAGCTAACAATAGCACAGGTTCATCATCAGACCCTCCTCTGGATATATTTGCTTCTTCTGACTTCCTTTTTTGCTTGACCAGTAATCTTTGGTATAGTGACCAAAGTTCTTGCAACAATGACATTGAACATTATTCTTGTCAGACTTCTCCTTTCCTTTCTGGACATTATTCTGCCTATCAGAGTTTGAAGCTTCTGACCTTTGACCACCATTAGTTTTCTTCCTGGCTTCTGACAAAGTCTGCTTCTGATACTTCTTACCAGAAGTTACTTTCAGAGCTTACTGCTTTACTTCCCTCTCAGAAGTTCTCGCAGTCATACGCAACTCATGCGCCTCTAGACTACTTTGCAGCTCTTCAACTCTCATGGTGCTCAGATCTTTGGAATATTCAATTGCTACCACAATGTAATCAAACTGAGAAGTTAAAGATCTCAAGATCTTCTCAATGATTACTTGTTCATAAAGACTTTCTCCACAAGATTTCATCTCATTAGTGATCAGAATCACTCTAGAGATGTACTCAGAAACCTTCTCGTTGTCCTTCATGTTGAGATTCTCATATTGCTTTCTGAGAGACTGAAGCTTCACCTTCTTCACTGATGCGTCACCACCGTAACATCTGACCAGTGTGTCCCACGCAGCCTTCGCTGTTTCAGAGTCAGCAATCTTCTCAAACACGTTCACATCCACACATTGATGGATGTAGAACAACGCCTTCTGATCTTTCTTCCTTAGCACCCTCTGTGTTATCTTTTGTGCTTCTGTTGTGTCTGCTTCTAACAGATCATAGCCATCGGTGACAGGATCTAACACATCTTGAGAACCAAATAACATGCGCATCTGGATCTTCCAACGATTTCAGTTTTTGCCATCAAATATTGGAAGCTTGGAATGGTTATCGCCTCCGTTTGCGTTCATCTTCTACCTTGTGCAAATTTACGCAGAAACTCAATAAAACTATGTTTCCTAAATCCCCAAAATCAGAAACAACGATTATCACAACACCTAACTATTCTCTCGTGTTTCCCGTGGATTTCTAACCGGAGCTCTAGATGTCAATTGTTGGTGTACAGAGAAGAGATGAAAGGCAAAAGAAATGTATTTAATGACGGCTACAAAATAAGGAATAATGATTTACAATGAATTGCATTTAGCTACCTCACTAGACTATTTATACACAAAATAAAAGCCTAAATATCCTCTAATGAAAATATATAATAATATCCTCTAAGAAGATATTCCTAAAATATAAATTAATATCCAAAATATATTCCTAAAATATAAATTAAATCTAACCTTAAACATAATTCAAGAAAATATATTTATCTTAAAAATCTTCTACGAAATACCTTACAACCTAAGAGCAATGCTTACATGATCACAACCACAAATTAAATTTATTTATCCACACACTCATAAATAAGAAAAAGTATGAAAGAGAAAATATAATTTTTAATTATTAATTTTAAAACAATTAAATAATATATAGTTTTGTGAGTGTGCCCGGATCATTTTTATTTGTATTTGTAGCTATGTAAATGTTATATATAATAAATATTATATATGTTATATAAATTATTATGAATAATGCTATATATATATATATATATATATATATATATATATATATATATATATATATATATATATATATATATATATATATATATATATATATATATATATATATATATATATATACCGGTATTATAATTGTTGTGTTTAATATAATGCAAGTAAATCCATCCCTACATACATTTACTTCTATAATCATACACACAGGGTCAGTTTTGAGTTTGGACAACCACATCTATTACCCACGGTCTCTATAAAATACATGTTTCAAAATTATTTTTATAAAATTATAAATTTAAAATAAATAGATAAATGTTAGTTGTTAAACTTAATATGTTATGTATGTATTCATTTTTAAAATTGACACAAGATCCTCAAATTATCGAGATGACCCGCTTGTAAATGTGTATTAATTTGTATAGAAATAGATAGATATATAATGATAAAACAATATTTGGTCTAAATTGAAGTGCGGCTAGGATTTTTCAGATTTTAAAATTTAAGGGTGAAAATATTTTATATGTGAAGTAAAAGAAATGTCTTTAAAAAAGTTTTTAGATTTTAAATATTTTATAATAGTCTTTTCGACCAGACTTTTGTTAGAAACAGGGTAAATTCGAAGTCCCATATTTGAAAGATGTTTAAGGTTGGTTTGACGAAATATTTTGAAGTAAAGTTGAATATTTGAATTTTGGCGCTTACTTGTTCTTTTTGAAAATGGACGCGTGGATGCTTTTGAAGGATCGAATACATGCAAGCGAGAATGTATCATTCTCTGATAAGAAGACTGATTGTTTAGGATTAGTATAAATAAGAGTCTTTAGTTTAGATTTCTGTGTGTTCACTTCTTTGTACAAATTATTCAAAATAATTCAAAGTACCAATTGTTTGAGAAACGAGTTGCTAAGAATGTATGTATGAAACACCAATTTTATATTCAATGTTATTGAAATTCTTCTGGTACAAGCGACATACGAAAATATTAAAATTTCAACATCAGAACAATGTCAAGACAGATGTTGCAACATTTGGTTTGACATCCTGAACAGATTTATAACAGAAGCATAAACTGCAGAAAAATAAAATAAACACAATGATATGTTAACCCAGTTCGGTGCAACATCATCTACTTTGGGAACTATCAAGCCAAGAAGGAAGTCCACTATCAGTTGTATTAGTTCAAAGCTAAACTCCACTATTTACAACTTACCGTCTAATCCCTACCAAATGCTACTTCTACCTAAGTCATCCCACTATGCCAGAAATAACCTACGAAAGCGCTTTTTTTGGGCTTTAAAAGCGCTTAAAAGCGCTCTCGTAGGTGGCGCTGCTAAAGGTTTTAGCAGCGCTTTTTGTTCAGAAAAAAGCGCTCTCGTAGGCCTACCTATGAAAGCGCTTTTTTCTTAAAAGCGCTTTCATAGGTAGGCCTACGAGAGCGCTTTTTTCTGAAAAAACGCTTTCATATGTGTATTTAGAATGCGTATAAAGTAGGCCTATAAGAGCGCTTTTTGTTCAGAAAAAAGCGCTCTCGTAGGCCTACCTATGAAAGCGCTTTTAAGAAAAAAGTGCTTTCATAGGTAGGCCTACGAGAGCGCTTTTTTCTTAAAAGCGCTTTCATAGGTTTTCTACTGAAAAATCTAAAATTTAAAAAATTTCTAAACCTGCATTTTTTTGCAGCAAACCTGTAATTCTTAAACCGGTATTTTACAATCTAATCTAGAAATACCAATATATATATTAGTTTTAATCCAAATACCAAATGTAATTCAAATACCAAATATTATATATATATATATATATATATATATATATATATATATATATATATATATATATATATATATATATATATATATATATATATATATATATATATATATATATATATATATATATATATATATATATACAAATACCATTATAATCAATTCATATCCAAAATATATATACACCATGGTAATTCAATATTAACATGTTTTTAAACGTAACAAAATACACCCTAAGAAATCAGCTATATAACACTAAGTAAATCAATCTTAATCTACATATATATCTAAGGTCCTGATCCTGCAATATGAACATAATAACACGGTCAGTGTTGTATACACAAAACAATATATTCATAATTAACCAATTTTCACACAACAATGTATTCGTACCTTATTATAAGATTCTTAGCTCAATAAAATATTGGCACAACTCCTCTTTGAGTTCTTCCAATTGACGTGGCGAGTAATATGGACAATTGTATTGATCAAAATACTATATTACAAAACAAAATATATGCATGATTTAGTTTAATGTAATAAATTATATGCAAAATCCGATAAGTAATAAAACAAAGTATAAATCCATACCGTGATTGGAATCTCGATTTCATTCATTTGAATGATTTCTTTGATACACATCAAAACGAAGTATCCGCAATCTATGTCGTTTTGTTGTTGAGGGCACTACATAGAAAAACAAATAAGATTATACACATCTATTGATTTATCAAGTAGCATAAATATTATAAGCAAAATTGTTGAAATTTATATACATGTACTTTGATCCAATTAATGTTGTTTGATCTAGACCGTGGTACTCGTGCTCCCCTTTGACATCGGAATACTTTTATTGAACTGATGACAAAATTAAAATATTTATTTAGAACAATGACATTGAAATAATTAAATATATAAACACAAACGAATATTTAGAATAATGTCACTTACGTATCAATCACTAGCTTCATTTCTGGGTAATTTGTCCAATCACCGTCAACCGAATTCAGGTAATAGACCACTTCTTTTATGGGATTGATTGCAAGCAACAACCAGTGACATCTATAAATTAAAGCAACAATTTAGAAGCGAATTTTAATGTAAAAAATACAAATATTAAAAGGAGCTTAGAATGAAAATCTAACCCTGTATTATAAGGCAAAAGATACAAGCTCTCTGTACTGGCAGTTGTCCTGAATCTTTCGACCAAGTGTTCTCTTACTGAATCAGGTTCCCTAGAAATTGTTGCTCCGCTGACACGGGAGGAAGACACGAAACGGAATCTATTTGACAATTGATTCCCGCGCATCAATTTGTCAAATAACATCCTTAAATAAAAACATAATTAATATTAGACTATTTCAATTAAATGTTTAAAAAAAATGTTCAACCAATTAAATAATATATTGATCGGGTTACCGGATGTACGAGTGCATCACACTGATGCCTAACTCTCGATGATGAAAGATTTGTTCCATGTCCTCTACGTTCGATTGGGAAGAACATTATCCTCTGGTAGCATATCTTTCATAAGGGCTAATAACTCTGAAACTTTTATCCGACCGTCCATTGCCGGCTTTTAAGTTGTACAACTTTAACACCGCAGACAATCTTGTGAATTTTGTACAACCATTATACAACGGTTTCTCTGCATCGCTTACCAACCTCTCGAACATTTTGGGACAATCGTTAAGATCTTCTTCAAGCGCTTCTGCAATTTCTTCGACTCGATCATAATCGTATGTATCTGTGCAATCATCATTTGAAATATAGGTCCTTGCATACCCCGATTCAACATTCTCGTTACTTTTCTCACCATGCATATTCCAACATGTATAACTCCTATCAATTCCATACCGAATTAAATGCGATGCCAACTGAACTGCGTCAACCCGGTTCCCATAACAGCAATACAAACAGGGACATGTCATACGACTGGGGTCTTTGGCGTGCGCAACAACAAACTTAACAAACTCGGAAACACCATTCTCGTAGTCTTTCGACAATCGGTTGGAATACATCCATGTCTTATCCATATCAACTAATAAGTGCATAAAACAGTACTATACTGCGTTTCTGTCAAAACGCAAAGTATACACGGAATGAATCCGTATCAAGAAAATGCAACATACGAAAGACAATTTAAGACAAATTCATCATAATATATACCAGTAATTTGAGGAAGAAAGTTACCTCTCAGATGTTTCGAACTCTAAGAAACGCGGAGAATGAGCGTCGTACATCGAACTAGGCCGGGAAACGCTGCAATTTCATAGAATGTTATTCAATATTTCGGATCGATTGTCGAAAGATATATACTATTTTAACATAAAGGTTCACAATAAATGTCACATATATATTTTCAATGTTTGGGAAAGCTATGACAATAATACAACACAAATATTAGAAATAGTGAATTCACAAAGTCAACATAAGGTTGATGCGATGAACTGATACTATTAAATAAATGCTTCACACGATTCACCATATTTTTAGTAACAAGTTCATATATCACATTGCATATGGAAATAGGATGAAATGGTTTAAGATACTCAGACTAGAAATGGGGCAGCATTGTTATCATAACACAAGTTAATCGGAAGTTGCTAACGGAAACAAGAAAATTAAGCATTAACATTCACGAAAGATTCAATTAAATGCGGATAAATGTCAAACGGAAAATTAAGGCGAAATATGTACATGGAACCAAGTCCGGACAACATATTTTATTCACAAAAACGCACATAAAATTAGTTCTGAAATCAATTGAAATGGTACTGGTGTTTGACAATTACCAAAACAAACTATTCTAAACGATTAGAAATAATTAATTGAACAATTTTCATGATCTTCTAATACCGGACAACCTTATACCTCAATAAAGAGTGGCTTGAAAAACCTCAACAAAAACGGTGTAACTCAATCGCATTAATCCACAAACGTAACAAAATGCAAGAATAGGCATCAAACAATTTTAAAGTTCAATTGACAAGGTATTCAAGAGTTCCGATATAATTCGACATCCAAAAGTTATCAACAAAATTTATCCGGATTCAACATCAAATTCACCAATTCACCATGATTTGATACCAACAGCCATGAACTAACATGAATCTAACATTTATACTCTAGACTCTTGTTCTAAAACAAAGATACTCATCAATCAACCTATTCCTCTTTTCATCCTTTTTACACTGTTCAAGAAATCAAGACTTATGCATATTCAATAATTCAAATATATCATGAATTTTCAAGAACAAAGTTCAACACAATTCAAGAATCATATAATTGTTTAACAAGTCAACTTCAAGAATCACACCCCAATATTCAATTCAATGTCAAATTTACTCATGAAATTAAAACTTTGTTCAATTCAACAATCCAAAGTTTAACCTAACTCATGAACATCCAACATAATTTCATTCCTAATTATCATCATCACCTTATAAACAAATGTTTTCCAAATATGTCCTTGTTCCACTCCTTAATAAAAATAATCATACCATCTAACAATGAGACTAACTATCCCCAATAAACCCCATTTTCACGCAGCCAATACCCAAAGTTATCATGCATAAGCCATAGATGATCTTTTCAATGAAGGATATAACTTGCCTTCTCAACAACAAAAGGATTTGAAGACTATTTTGCCAAGTTTGGTTAAGCTTGTTCAAGATGTAGGTTTTTGTTTAACACTAGTAAAATGTAGTAATAATATAAGATGAACAGATAATGGAACAGATAATGGAAGAAGATAATGGAAGAAGAAGAAACTTACCAAGATGGAGAAGACAGAACGAACGGCGGCGACGACTGAAGAAGACGGAACGAACGGCGGCGACGACTGAAGAAGACGGAAGAAATGAAGAAGACGAAGAAATGAACAAGTGAGGGCAAATATCAGATTTAGGGATTTTTAATTTAATTATAAAACAACCTACGAAAGCGCTTTTAAAAGCGCTTTCTAAGACCCATATATGAGAGCGCTTCTGAGGTAAAAAGCGCTTTCGTATGTCCCCCATATAAGAGCGCTTTAGAAAGCGCTTTCGTAGGTCCCC
This sequence comes from Vicia faba, assembly GCA_948472305.1. NCBI lineage: Eukaryota > Viridiplantae > Streptophyta > Magnoliopsida > Fabales > Fabaceae > Vicia > Vicia faba. The sequence goes on along the minus strand of OX451736.1, from coordinate 1,307,943,117 downwards.
CTTTCAGAGCGCTTTTCAAAAGCGCTTTTATAGGGCCACCTATAAGAGCGCTTTTCAAAAGCGCTTTCGTAGGTTAGATATTTCAAATACCTATGAAAGCGCTTTCTGAAAAGCGCTTTCGTAGGAAACCCTATAAAAGCGCTTTTTTTAAGCGAATTTTTTTTAAAGGCTACGAAAGCGCTTTCTCTTAAAAGCGCTTTCGTAGATGCGCTGCCAAAAATTGTTTTTTTCGTAGTGTCCCTAGATATGAGAAATCGTCATTCCACTTCCAATCACCGCAGTGATACAAGACATATCTCAGTCACAAAGATTGTCTATAAAATAGGTTACAATCACAACAACCTGAACAAATAAAAATAGGAAGATCACACTTCCAAATAACAATATTTAGTCAAGACTTTTGACCAAGAACAATACTTAGAGTTGCTTAAAAGCTTCCTCCAAGAACAATACTCAACTCAATGCCTAAAGGCTTCTGAGTGAGAACAATAAACCAACCATGTGTATCGAGTGATAGAAGGGTGACAAACACTTATATAATACATAAGAGACTCTCAAAACTTAAGACTATTTTCTTTCCTTAATTTTATAATTGTTGAAAGATAAAAGTTGACACTTAAAATAACCTTTTAAACATATCAGGCCGACCTATTTGAATAAATATAAATAAATTTATTATTATTATATTATTATTATTATTATTATTATTATTATTATTATTATTATTATTATTATTATTATTATTATTATATTGTATTTGTACTTGTAATTAAAAATAAAAGATAAAGCTTAGGTAACTTGAATAAATTATGAAATAAGTTGAAAAAACTTATAAACAATGTAATGTTATTTTCATAAATTCTTTCACGTGAATAGTATCATAAAAGTTAATTTAATAGATAAACTTGAATAAGTAAAATTAAATAAGTATTTAGTGTCATTGATATTTTAATTTGTTAGTCAATTTAAACATTAATTGAATTATTTATTTATAAATATTTAAATAAAATAGACTTTTATATAAATTAATAGGCTAATCAAATATTTGAAAATGTCAGACTCAAGACTAAATAAATTTATGTTAGGTCATAGATCAGATTTAAACTTTAAATTTAACATAGCAAACTCAAACTTAACAAATTTTAATTCGGCACAACTTATTCGCACCCTTAAATACGAGAGACATTTTTATCAAAAAAAAAGTTTAAAAAAAAGTATAATTGCAACACACACACAAAAATTCTGAAATAAATGGGTTTTGAAAAATGATGTGCAAGAATTTCTTAGAGGATCACCATAACTATTTTGAGTAGAAATCTATGTGATTTTGGTTCAAAACTTTTGAACATTTATGAAAGTTCATATGTTCTTCCTCTTCTCATGACAACAAGATATTACTAAACTATTTTTGGGAGAGAGAGAGAGAGGAGATTATCTTGAATTTCAAATTGGGAATAGCATTCATACCATGCCATTACCATTCCTTTTTCTAGTATCCTTTCTATCAATGAATTCTCTTATCCAAAAAAGTACTCTTTCTTTCAATGGCTCATTGGGAACGAAAGAAACTATTTCCTTCATACACAAACATAGCCGTGTCATCGACGTTGCTAAAAGTTAACAAACTTACCAAAATCATGCAAAATTTTGACTTCTTACTAACCTACCACCAAAAACATAACCCCCAAAATAATAACTATAGGCATATTTTCAGAAAGTTCATTTCATTTAATCCACTATACATTATTATTATTATTACTATTATTCTTATTATTATTATTATTATTATTATATTTTAATTCTACTTTTTCTACTCCCTATCTGAATTATGATCCGAATTTTCCCCGATATCCAATCCAATTTTTAAAATAATGATTTAAATAGACTAACAACTATGTCAAAAGATGATTCTTATAGTAAAAGAATCCTAATCTAGAAAGAAGCAAATAAATCAACTATAGGTAAAGAAGACTAATCAAACATAGAGGTTGAATTTGGGCCCAAAATGGACCAAACATAGTCTATTCCTACACGAGTCTATCACAAGCCCATTATTAAGAAATTACATAAAGTTTGGTGCCACTTCCCTCAAATTCATTTCCTTCAACTTCATTACCATTAGAGAGTTAAACTTTCAATTATCACAAATGGACATTTCACCCTTTTGAAAGCCCTCTAAACTACCTCCTTTGGTTTGCTCTTTAAGAAAGTGAACAAATTTTCTTGCTCTCTAATACTTACAATCATGGCTTGTCTTTGAGAGAGGTTTCCATAAACAAAAACAAATTGCACACTAACATAGCAAATGGAGGTTAAATCCTCGGCGAAACGCCACTATGACATAACCATGTCAAGAAGAACAAGGAAGCAAAATGAGAAGCCAATCTCAAAGGATGTTTCAACAACAAAAGATGTCGCGTCTCTCGAAACCACCCTTCATGAGATGAAAGAAGGTAATGAGAATAGTAATAATAATAGTAATAATAATGATCACAAGAGCTTGAAGCAATTGATTGTTGGAGAAGAGAAAGAGACAACAACAAAGTGTAGTAGTAGTGATGAAGGTGATAATAGCAAAGGAAGAAACTCACTCGGAGAACATTTTTCGGAGGAAGAGAAACAACTTCAACTTGTTAGGGTGCAACAAAAAGACAATCTTCAAGGTTTGAAGTTTAAGAAATTGGTTCGTCGTTATGCTAAAGTTTTGGGGCATTTAATTAAGGCTAAACGTGATCCTCATTTAGGTGATGCTGGCAAAAAACATGTTTTCAAGTTATCAGGTTAATTAGAGAAAATTTTAATTTTGAGTTTTATGTACTTGATCTATTTTCTATATGTATTTGCTAATCATATATTTTGGTTAGCAAAAATGTCTTATCATTTGTGTATACTGCTTACTCATGCATTATGATTTATCCATATGTCACATTATGCTATGTGTTTGTAATTTTATCACTCAAATTACAAGTTCTTGAGTTTAAAATTTTACTGGAGTTTTCAATTTTGTTTATATAATTACTTTGAATTTTTGTATTTATATTTAGAGATTTTTAAGGTTGATGATTATTTGGAAGATATGATGAAGAGAATATACAGAGCCAAAAATATTAAGAGGTAGGCAATATTTTTGTTAAAATAGAAATTTACAAGAAATATAAAGTGTTAAAAACTAAGAAATTTTGATTAATAGTTTCAACCACCAATAAGAGTTAAATGGCCATTTGAGCTACCATCTACATTTAGTCTAGAGAAAGGTTAAAAATAATGATAATAATGCATGAATAAGTGATTATGCCGCAAGTGTGAAAGTAATGTTAGTTTGCCAATTAAGGATTGTATATTGTAGGTGATGGTTTAACAATACTCACACGCATCTTTGAAAAGATTGTGATTATTAAAGCATTTTTTAAAGAATTATATTAATTTATAGAAAATGCTTACATATATTAAAAAACTATTCTAAATTATATATAATTAATTGTTAAATATTTAGAATTTTATCATTTTATCATTTTATCATTTTTAAAATAACTTTTTATTTTTATATTTTAACATGCGCCCTTAATACAATTGGACAAGATTCTAACCTTATTTATTAAAAAAACTTTTACTGTATTTATTTTTCAAATAGATTTCACAAAAAGACAAAATAAAGAGCAAAATATCAAAGAAATAATTTTTTTTACATTTCTTTTAGTTATTATTAAAAAATGCTTTAATTTATTCGTCATTATTATAGTTTTTCTTAAACTATTTTTTTAATAAAAATTATTGATTTATAAGTATTAATAATTTATTTATAATATTATATTATGAGAAATATAAAAGAATGATGTTGTCCAAAATTAAACTCCAGATCAACAATTTATAATCATGTTCTTAATTATCACATGTTGACTTAAGTAACTCACACTACTTTTAAATTATTTAATTTTCTCAGTTTTAAAATGATAATTTATTTCAAAAATATTTAATGTGGATAGTAGAATTAGTTTACTAATAAATATAAAAAAAATAATTTAGTATATTTGATATATATTTTGCAAGAAATAGTTATTTTTGTCATGTGTCAGAATCTTCATTTTTTTTAATAAGAGAAAGGATTTTTGCCCGACAAAAAGAAAATTAAGCAGAAACTAATCTAGAGGTGGTAAAATCATTCTCATCTGCTTTCAAAATATGTGTGAACTCTTCAAGACAATCCTCATAGCTACAAAAAATATTGTTGCTTGATAAACTCATACTAACCATTGCATTTGCTAGATAATTAACCTCTCAATAAATATAAATAATCAAAACTTCCCACTCCAAATCCAACAGCCCCCATATAGCCGTAATTGGTAAACTACCATGCATATTCCTCGCATTATCCTTCATTGCATCCTCTACAATGTGCAAACAATTTAATCTGACCTGTACTTTGTTGAATTTAAAACGCCTGGCTACCTTGAGGCTTTCTAAAATTTCCCAAAGTTCTGCATTATACGGATCTCCTCTTCCTATAAATTTACAGAATCCTGCTAATCATTCTCCATCACTTCCCCTGATAACTCCACCACACCCAATAATGCCATTATGATTAGCTCCATCAATATTAAGACAAACCCACCATTCACCTGGTTTTTTCCAACCAATATTTGCACTAACAAGATGACCCTCCATGCTAATATCCTGAATTTTATCCGCTGATATATATAGCTTCAGCATTTGTTAATTACCAAATCCTAATTATACGGACGAGTATATCCATTTTCTACCCTTCGCCTTAACCATGTTATGCACCATCTCTTGCGCAACAATTATATCTTCATGTATATTTCGTCCCGGTACAAACCCTGTTTGGTAAGGAGAGATAACAATAGTAATACAATCTTTTAACCTTTCAACCACAACCTTGCTCATCACCTTATAAATCGTATTACATAAAAAGATGGGTCTAAATTGTGTAATAAACTCTGGATTTCTTACCTTGGGTATAAGGAAAATATTTGTTTTATTAACTTCAACTAGCTTTGACGGATTTCTCCAAGCTTCCTTAATAAACTCGCACACCTGCTTACCCATAACATACCCGGATTTTTGGAAAAACCCCGCGGGAAACCCATCAGGTCCCGTGGCCTTCCATGGATCCATACTAAACACTGCAGCTTTAACCACTTCATCCACAATATTGGCTCCTAATTTGTCATTCATCTCCGCACTCAAGGATGGATAGGTCTCTTTTGTTGTATGTCAATCCCTGCTCACTTGCTCCATTGTAAACAGGTTTTTGTAATAACTATTTACAATGCTTCATCTCAATCTCTTAAGATACCTCCATCATACCATATTGATTCAATCACAACAAGATCACATTAGGGCTTTTGGTTCTCCTCCCTATCTTTAGTTTGCTCTTTGAGGAATCACCAAGCACCTTGACTTGTTTTTCTTTTGTGATCATGCATGTTTTGTTTTGACTTTCCTTTTAATTAATAAAATGCAATGTTGGTTTGTCTTACTTGTTAATAATGTAGGTAAAGGAAATGAGGCTTAGCAAGTTGATCCATGGGTTCATGAGTTTATTTCCATGCCCTAGTCAATAAAGCTTAAGAAATTCAAACCTCACCACTGAAGTTGTTTTGGAATAAATGGCATGGCAAGGTTTATTTTGGTTTACCACATTTCAAAGTTATCAAGATTGATTCAAAAGTACAAGGGGTTGTTGGAAGAAGTTGTCATGGTTGGACAAGGCTTTATTCCCATTGGTCACAAGTGCATAGTTCTCTCAATTCTCAAGATATGGAAGTGGTTTTGGTTGCTATGAGTTCTCATTATCATCCTCAAGAAATTCTATCTACAAAGCAAAAGTGTTGGTACAAGAAGGTTGTTTAAAATTGTCAAAGTTCCTCAAAGCATTTTTTTGATCTAGGAGCTAGGGTTTTGAACTTCAAAGAAGCATATCTTGCTCATATTTTGGTATTTTTGAGTGATTTTAAAAACATCCTTATCTTCAAAGGTTATTAACAAATCACTTCAAAAGTTTCAAATATTTTTCATGTGGAAGAAACTTGATGATGAAGAAAGATTACAAGTCCTCCAGATGAACCCCCAATTTCCCATGTGTGACTTCAAATGATCATAACTTAGTAAATTTTTATCACCTTGATCCCACTCTTTTTCCAAAATTATCTTGAGGATGTGAATTTTATTCCTTCTTTTATGTGCAAAGTGAGAAAATGGATGGAAGATGCCCTAAGGATACAAAAGATTATAGGTCATTTCATGATTTTTTGCCAACTTCAACAATTCATAACTCTCAATTTTTGGAGATTTTGAATTGTTCAGGTTTCAAAATGTCATTCAAGAGGTCTATCTCATTCCATCTTTATTTGGTCAAGAGCAAATTCCAAGTGGAAGGCCATGTTTGAATGCAAAACATTATAGGTCACTTTTGAAGAAAAACTTGAAATAATTCTAAGTATGGAAAGTCAACCTCTTTTTCCCAACTTTGACTCATTGCAACTTTCAGCTCAAACATCCATTTGATTCCATTCTTTTCCCATTATAAAGCTTGTAATCTCATCTTTCTAAAGCTTCAAGAATCATGCCATAAGACCCCTTGAGCTGAGAATGCCATTAAATTGAACTTGGTAACTTGAAACTGAAGTTTCTTCAAAAGTCAGAATTTGGAATCCTTGATTTAGCTTCTAAACACATTTTTTCTGCGCGTTTTTGCTTCTAAACATGTTAAGTGAACTTCCAGAAGTGATTAGCATAGAAAAATGTGCATTTTGGATGAGTTTTGATCAAAATAGAAGTCACACTTTTCTTGTTTACAACTTCACACGATTTCCCTCCAAACTTCATCATTTCACACGCTTGAACATTCCATTTGATTCCCTATAAATAGAGGGTCATCCCTCATTCATTTTCTCAAGCTTGAACAACCAAAATCACCCTGCCAAACTCATTCCATAACTCACTTTTCTGCAACTTTGAAATCAGTGTTCAAGCCTTTTTCAATCCATTTTTTCTATCAATTCACCTTCCTTGATCTTCCCTAAAGCTAACCATACAATTACCTTCAAGAATCGTGACCTATATTGATCCATAAAAGTCCAGTTTTAGAGCTCTGCAACTAAACTTCAATAGTTAGATTTCTCCATTAATTCTTCCAAACATTGATATCATTGTGAAGCTCTCATTTCCCTGGTTCTAGTCGCAACATTTGTTTTTAACTATAAGCACGTTTTGACCATGAAATTTCAAATCCATTTTCAAAACTTCTCTTCCAAATTGCTTGAGCTACAGTTATTTTAATTTTTTCGAGAAGGTGTGGTTGTCTTCGTCTTGATGAGACTAAGCGAATGGCATAGGTCTCACGCTCTAACTTTATAGTTTATGTGACCTAGTTTTGAGACTGGATGGAGGTTGAAGATGACCAACGTGTCATCCTTCAACCAATGAAACAACGCCATTTGTTTTTTTTTTAATTTCTGATTTATATTTGATCCTATGCTTTATTCAATAATGACCATGATATGCACAGTGCATCAGATCCCTTGAATTTGATTACTAACCCATTTTGACTCTCATCCAATGGTCCATATATTTTTGACTTTATTTTTTATTTCTGATTTTTATATTTAATTATTTTAAACTTCAAAAAATCATAGAAAATTCATTTTTGGTCCAAAAAATCTGAAAAAATTATGAAAAATATTATTGATTTTTCTCTTTCTGATTTCTATTTTTTTACAATTTTATTTTGTGTTTTGATATTTTTTATAAATTTTTATTTTATTTGAATTGTTTTAAATGTTTAAAAATACTTTTATGTATTTTTAAATTCTGAAAAATATAGAATGATCCAATGATATTGTGACAAATATTGGTGACCTCATTTATTTTTTATTTCTGACATTATTATTTTTTATCATTTTTGGTTTATTTTACTCATTTCTTTTAATTTTAAAAATAGTTTCTGACTTTAAAAAATTACCAAAATTTTTATAAAAATATTTGAGTTCATTTCTGATTTTTCTATGGTCTTACTTAATATTTCTTGATTAATTTGAACATAGTTAATATTTTTCTCTCTTATTTCTATTTTAAAACATTTTAAAACATTTTTTTTAATGTATATATTAAATGCAACATTATTTTGTGATTATTTTCTGGCTGATCTTGGGTTAAATTTTTTATCATGAACTTTATTAACATCATTGGATCCATGGTGTTGAGTCTAACTTCATAAAAATGGATGAATGATTTTAATAATAGTTTGATTAAAATTTAATTCAAATATGGTTTGTATATTCTTTCCCACCCCTCTTCATCTTATCCTCTTCTTATTGCACTAGGTGTTATTGGAGCATGATCTCTATATCATGTCTCACAACAAATGGTGCATAAATTGCTATTGATCAACCTCAAAATAGGTGTGACTTCTATATAAGTCCACTTACGAGTGCTTAACACAGTGCTAAATTTTGTCCCGATTTGAATAAATGATCATTTGTGGCCCAAACCTATGTTTGCAAGCCCAAATATGTTAATTTGATCTCTTTGATCCAATAACCTTGAGAATCATTGTGTGGAGGCTTTGGTTCAACCAATCCTCTAATGGATCTACATCACTTTTGGTCAATGCGGATCACTTAAATATTGTTGATCATTAAATGGTACTTTTGAGGATTCCAAATGGATGATATACTTGACAAAAAGCAAATGCAACTTGTTGTGTGGAGGCTTTGGTTCTACCAATCCTCTAATGAGTTCCAAATGCAAGTTTCAAGATGGTCATCCAACTAACCACTAATAATTGACTTTATTTTGCGTTTTTATCTTATGCTCTTTTATTTTATGCACCATTTACTTTTAGCATTAAATTTCATGCTATTTTCATCTTTGCTCACTTGAGCATTTATTTCCTTGTCATTTTTATTTTTGCTCACTTGAGCTTTTCTTTTCTTTTTCAAGATACTTAATAATCAACATGAACCATAAAAAGATTTAATGATACTTGGACTATTTGGTTACTATCCTTGGCATTATAGAGTATTGAACTTCTTGGACTTAGGATTAGAAACCTTGGTCTATGTTGGAGACCTTGTGACCTTAATTGATATTTTGTCTGGAGTTCTTAAGGTTTACCTCAAGATATTGGGTTGTTTGTTTGTTTTGTGTGCAGGTTATCGTGATTACATTCTTTGTTTGTAATCTGGAGTTCACCCGTATACAACCGTTACTCTACCCAATTTTTGTGAAGACTTAATACATTTGAAGTTTGTTCTCTCAAGAGGTCTAGTATCTTTGCTTGCTTGGTTTCAATCCAAAGAATGAGAATTCTATCTTGACTCATAATGTCAAGTATTGGCTTCTTGTTGGTTAGATGGTTCTTATCCCTATCTTTTACCTTATGCCTTAGGATAATCTCTTCTTCTCCTCCCATCTTCTTTAATTTTAAAAATCTTCTTCCTCCTTTTGAAAACCCTTCTTGTTTTGAAACTTGAACCATTCTCATAATAAACATGGACTTAGGTCCATGCATTTTCAAAACATTTTCATGAATAAACTTCAATCAACTTAATAATACCTTGACATTTTTTGTGAGAAGACTAAAAGCCAATCAATCTCATTCAAACCATTTTGCCACTTTGGCGTTTACTTTAAACTTTTCTCAAAAGATTGGACTCTTGTCAATCCTTGTAGTGATGCAAACAACTATACTTCTACAATATGTAGTTAAGTGAGATATTTTCCACTTTGGTGTTGAGTGAGGCATTGTTGATTTTAAAATCCAAGCCATATCTTCCACTTTGAGATGATGCATTCTCCTTCCTCATAATTATGGGTAGTAAGTATATTTTCCACACGGACAATGACGTTGATGTCTTATCTAATAAAATCAACCAACACACTTGTGTTTTAAAATTTTTTAAGGAGGAACTACGTGTACCCTGATCCCCTATTGCATGGAAGGTGGTACGTAGGCACTAAAGATTCGCAACCGCGACGGGTGCAAAAATTATAAAAAATATATTTATTTTCTCAACTCCACCATCTATTTTACATACAACATTTTATAGCCAAAATATACAGATTTTTTCAAAGAGGTTCCTGTGAAGTACCGTAGATGTTTAAGGTGCTAATACCTTCCCTTTGCATAACCAACCCCTTACCTAGAATCTTTACCCCTCTTTTTGGGTTATTCGCTCTTTTCCCTTTCCTTTGGAAATAATAAAGCACGGTGGCGATTTTTATTTTGATCTGTATAAGTCTATTCAATCCAATGGCTTAGTCTTAAAAATTTCTACCGCTACAGACAACAACGTTCATCTTTAGTTTGTATGGTAAGGAATTATGATGCTCAATTTTGAAGTCATCGCACAGTTCCTTCATCATTTTGTTGTTTAAATTGGACCCGTTATCTGTAATTATCCAGCTTGTGACACCGTATCTGCATATGATATTCTGCTTGGTGAAGCGTGTAACCACTTGACTTGTCACGTTGGCGTAGGACGCCACTTCTACCCATTTAGTAAAGTAGTCGATGGCTACCAGTATAAAATGGTATTCGTTGGATGCTTTCGGCTCGATCATGCCAATCATATCAATTCCCCATATTAAGAATGTCCAAGGAGAGCTCATGACGTTCAAAGGAGTTGGCGGCACATTTATCTTATCGGCGTAGATATGACACTTATGAAACGTCTTCGTGTAGTTATAACAATCGGCTTCCATTGTTAACCAAAAATACCCTGCTCGCAGAATCTTTCTAGCCATGGCATGCCCATTTGTATGAGTCCCGAAAGTACCCTCGTGGATTTCTCTCATAAGCGTATCCGCTTCTTTCTTCTCCACACACCTAAGTAGTACCATGTCGTAGTTTCTTTTGTGTAGCACCCCATTACTGAGAAAGAATTTTGAAGCTAACCTTCACAGGTCGTTTGTCAATGGTAGAGGCATTTTCTGGATATTCCTGATTTTTCAGGTACTTCTTGATGTCGTAGAACCAAGGCTTATTTTTCAGCCCTTCTTCAATAGCAAGACAGTGTGCGGGCTCTTCGAAATGTCTAATTGTGATGCGTGGTTCATGATTTGGCCAGGTTACCTTGAACATAGCTGATAGAGTTGCCAGAGCGTCTGCCATTTAATTTTCTTCTCGAGGGATATGGCTGAAAGTGATCTCGGTGAACTCCGAGGCCAACTTCAAAACATGATCCCGATATGGAATCAGTTTTGGATGTTTTGTATCCCATTCACCATTAACCTGATATATGACTAATGCAGAGTCCCCCAATACTTCGAGGTGCTTTATTCTCAGATCAATAGCAGCTTCCAATCCTAGTATGCAAGCTTCGTACTCGGCAATATTGTTGGTGCAGTCGAAACACAATCTTGCGGTATATGGCTTGTGATAGTTCTTTGGAGAAGTCAAAACTGCCCTTATGTCGTGCCCCTGTGCATTTGAAGCCTCGTCGAACGTGAGTGTCCAACGTTCCCCTGGCTCGGGTCCTTCGTCGGGTCTTGGTATTTCATAGTCGGCTATAACCATGACGTATTCGTCTGGAAAGTCGAACTTTATAGGCTGGTATTCTTGCAACGGTTGGTGAGCTATATGATTAGCTAGTATACTACCCTTGATGGCCTTCTGGGTGACATATTGTGTAACACCCTCTAAAACCCCGAATAAATTTTCGCGAATAATTAAAATTATAATTTCAGAGTACATGTATCAACGAGGATGTCACAATTCTCTTTTAATAAAAACAAGTTCCTGTCATGCATAATCATAGTAGTAACTCATACATGTTTACACAGTGGAATAATTTAATTAATAAAACCAATGTTATAATATTTTTCAAAATCATCAGGGATTAACACCTGGAAAAATGTCAACATCATATTATAACAAATATAAGGAAATAAACGAGTCTGACTAAAGCAGCTCGACAAACAAACGTTCCCGGAGTTACAACTATCAGAGCATGACCCGGACAATACTAAAACGGAATTAAACTAAAAACGACAAGCCTTCGCCAAGCACCTGAACGAAGCTCCTCAATCTGAAATATTCAACAGTAAGGGTGAGCATCTCAACTATACATTTGATTATACGTTCATAACAATCAATTCAGGAAACCATAAGCATCACCCAACAATTAGCATGTTTTATAGATTACAAAAACCTTTACAATTCATATATTCATAATATCATACTTTTCATGCTTACTATTAACATCAAACATCGTTAACAATTTAGTATCAATACATGCATACAATCAATCAAATACGACATTGGAAAAATCATCCATTCATGTCATATTCAATGTAATGCAACACACCCATGCATGTGGTACCATTTTACCGCCCCATTAAATCTCGGGTCACGGATAACTCACCGTTCCATTATATCGCGGACACGGCTACCACCTCAACGTTCCATTAGATCGCGGACACGTATATTGGCCACCATGTTAATTCCACACAATGGGAATTAACAAATGCAACATGATATGTAAAGTATGTAACACTCAGCATACTATTAACATCAATCGACATATCATGCAACATCAACAATATCAAATATAACATGATCTGGATAGCATGTAATCACTCAGCATACTATTAAACATCAATCATATCAAGTTATATCATAATTCATGCTTGATACATCATCTAAAAGCATGACAATAAAATCCATATAGTGTTGGTATCATAACATACGATCGTTATTCGATACTAGCATCAATCAACACTAGGAAATCAATAAACACATATTCAAAACATGTCAAACACTGCACATCAAAACCGGATCAATCCATACTTAACAGCATGCACAGAAAACATAGTTTAAAAACCAACACAGGAGGTTTAACACGGGTGCCCGTGTAAAACAACACTGCCCGTGTGGAAATGTGTCCAGAAAACACGTTTTTTTGATAATACAGGGGATCAACACGGGTGCCCGTGGGAATCAACACGGCCCGTGTTGAATTATGCCCAGAAAACACATATTTATGCCAACACAGTGAATCAACACGGGTGCCCGTGTTAATCAACACGCCCGTGTTGAATTGTGGCCAGAAAACACATTTTTATCAGCATTACAGTGAATCAACACGGGTGCCCGTGTTAATCAACGCGCCCGTGTTGATGAGTGCGAACCCAAAATTTCTGTTCCTGCAGCAGCTCATATACCCATATTTTTGCACGAAAATACCTTTCTACGGCAGTGTAATGCAGTACAAAACATCCAAATTCACCATAGGAACCTAAAATCCCTAATTGATTTATAAAATTTGGGAACCTAAACCTTTCCTAACAAGATTTGACCCTAAAGTTATCAATCCCTAAGAACATCATAGAAAATGGGGTTATCCTACGATTACCCAACCAATTGCATCTAAACCCATAAGCAAATATAAATTGAGTAGTAGCCCCCCGTACCTTATCAAATTGCAGCTTGAGTTCTTTGAGCGATGTTCTTCGTTCTTCGTACCTTCAGAGCTCAGCTTCCCAATTCCCAAATTCTGTGTTATCGTGAATAATGAGAAAAATAACTTGAGTTCCAAAACATATCCCTATTTCTTTTGCACCCCCACTCTTTTCTAACAACATCCAAGCCCAATAACTTAAAAACCCAATATTTCTTATTTCTTTTATTTTCTTCAAATATTCCAAAATAAATAATTTCTTTTTATTTTATTAATTCTAATAAAATAATTTCCCAATTAAATAAATCAAATAATTGAAACTGGGGTGTTACAACTCTCCCCCACTAAAAGAGTTTTCGTCCTCGAAAACATACCTTAGACAAACAGTTCCGGATAAGCCTCTTTCATCTGGCTCTCCAGCTCCCAAGTGATATTTCCATCTGCTGGACCTCCCCAAGCAACCTTCACTAATGCTATCTCTTTACCTCTTAACTGTTTCACTTCCCGATCTTCTATCCTCATAGGCAATGTTTCTACTGTCAGGTTATCTCTCACCTGTACATCATCTATTTGGATTACATGAGATGGGTCTGGAATGTATCTCCTCAACTGAGAAACATGAAAAACATCGTGCAAATTCGCAAGTCTCGGAGGTAAAGCAATACGATAAGCAACTTCTCCAACTCTTTCCGTAATCTGAAACGGACCAATAAAACGCGGAGACAACTTCTTAGATTTCAACGCTCGACCAATACCCGTCATCGGAGTAACTCTCGTAAACACATGATCTCCAGCACTGAATTCTAAATTCTTTCTCCTCTTATCATGATAACTTTTCTGACGACTCTGAGAAGCTCTCATCTTCTCTTGAATTAACTTGATCTTTTCAGTAGTCTGCTGAACAATCTCTGGCCCAATTACTGAACTCTCTCCAGATTCATACCAACACAAAGGTGTTCTACACCGTCTACCATACAATGCCTCAAACGGAGCCATACCAATACTCGAATGGTAACTATTGTTATAAGTAAATTCAATCAATGGAAAATAGCTATCCCAAGCTCCACCCTTCTCTAAAACACAAGCACGCAATAAATCTTCTAACGATTGAATCGTCCTCTCCGTCTGTCCATCAGTCTGAGGATGGTAAGCTGAACTCAACCTCAATTTAGTACCCAAAGCCTTCTGCAATCCTTCCCAAAATTTCGAAGTGAATCTCGGATCTCTATCTGACACAATACTAGAAGGAACTCCATGCAAACTCACTATTTTCTCAATATATAACTGTGCCAATCTCTCCATTGAGTAATCCATTCGCACCGGTATAAAATGAGCAGACTTAGTCAGTCTATCCACCACAACCCATATCGCTTCACAATTCTTAGGAGTCCTCGGCAACCCGGATACAAAATCCATAGAAATACTATCCCACTTCCATTCTGGAATAAACATCGGTTGCATAAATCCAGACGGCTTCTGATGCTCAATCTTCGATTTCTGACAGATTAAACATGCATACTCTAAGTCATGAGTAGGATAGTTCCTTTCATGAACCTTCAACTGTCTCGAAGCATACGCAACTACCTGTTGATTCTGCATTAAAACACCACCTAAACCCAACAGAGATGCATCACAATAAACCACAAAAGATTCCACCGGATTCGGTAAAATCAGAATAGGAGCACTAGTCAATCTCCGCTTCAATTCTTGGAAACCTTTCTCACAATCAGAATCCCAAATAAACGCTTGTACTTTACGAGTCAACTTTGTCAACGGCAATGCTAACTTTGAGAATCCTTCGATAAACTTTCTATAATAACCTGCAAGACCAAGAAAACTTCTGATTTCAGAAACAGTCTTCGGCGCTTCCCACTGAGATACTGCTTCTACCTTTGTAGGATCCACTGCAATACCATTCTTAGAAATCACATGTCCAAGAAAACTAACTTCATTCAGCCAGAACTCACATTTGGACAACTTTGCATACAACTTCTTATCTCTCAACAACTCTAACACAATTCTGAGATGTTCCGCATGTTCTTCGTCATTCTTGGAATAAATCAGAATGTCATCAATAAAAACCACAACAAACTTATCCAGATACGGGTGAAAAATCCTGTTCATATATTCCATGAAAACACCAGGTGCATTAGTAACTCCGAACGGCATAACAGAATATTCATAATGCCCATACCTCGTTCGAAAAGCAGTCTTTTGAATATCTTCCGCTTTCACACGAATCTGGTGATATCCAGATCTCAAGTCAATCTTACTGAATACACTGGCTCCAATTAGCTGATCCATTAAATCATCAATCCTCGGTAACGGATACCGATTCTTAATGGTTACCTTGTTCAATTGCCTGTAATCAACACACAGTCTCATAGAACCTTCTTTCTTCTTGACCAACAATACCGGAGCACCCCAAGGCGAAACACTTGGACGAATAAACTTCTTCTCCAGTAAATCTTCCAACTGACTCTTCAATTCAGCCAACTCAGACGCAGACATACGATATGGCGCCATCGACACCGGTCTCGTACCAGGAATCAAATCTATAGAAAATTCCACTTCTCTCTCAGGAGGTAACTCACCAACATCATCAGGAAAGACTTCTGGAAAATCACACACCACTGGCAATTCACCACTCCTGACCTTTCCTGTTGCATCTAACGAAGCAAGTAACATAAACACATTAGCACCGTCTTCCATTGCTTCTTGTACCTGCCTAGCAGTCATAGTCAAATTCTCGACACCAACTGCTTCTGGAAAAATCACCGTCTTAGCAAAGCAGTTCAGATGAACCCGGTTGAATTCCAACCAATTCATCCCAAAGATAATATCAATTTGTTCAAGCGGTAGGCACACTAAATCCATACTGAAACCTCTACCAAAAATCTCAATAGGACAATTCCTACATACAAGTGAAGTTGTCACTGAACCCGATGCAGGAGTATCAATAACCATGCTACCTCGCATACCAGATATGTCCAGTTTCAACCTCTCAGCACAATCCAAAGAAATGAAAGAATGAGTTGCACCAGTATCAATAATTGCAACTAAAGGTGTGCCATGAATAAAACACGTACCTTTAATCAATCGATCCTCTGGAGTAGTCTCAGATCCAGACAAAGCGAACACTTTTCCAGCTGACTGATCCTTCTTAGGCTTAGGACACTGCGGACGAATGTGACCTTCTTCGCCACAATTGTAACAAGTAACGGACTTCCCTTTGCAATCAATAGACAAATGACCATCCTTTCCACATTTATAGCACTTCTTCTCATCTCTCTTGCAATCTCGAATATGATGACCCAACTCACCACACCTGTAGCATCTGATAGGAGCCTTAGAATCTCCCCCACTAGGCCTTTTCCAACCACCTGATTTCTGGTTATCTCTACCATATGGCTTGCCACGGTCCATATGTTGCTTTTCTCTTTTATCAACAGCCCCACGAGAGTGAGACGACCTAGTCCTGGTAATATCTTCTTCCAAGGTCCTGCTACAATCCACCAGGTCAGAAAATCTACGAATACGCTGGTACCTGATTCCCTGCTTAATCTCATCTCGGAGACCATTCTCAAATTTGATACATTTAGAGAATTCTCCAGCCTCATCATTGTTGTAGTGTGCATAATACTTTGCCAGCTCAGTGAACTTAGTAGCATACTCACTAACAGTCAGATTGCCCTGCTTAAGCTCCAAAAACTCAATTTCCTTTCTTCCCCGAACATCTTCAGGAAAGTACCTCCTCAGAAAAGCTCTTCTGAAGTTAGCCCAAGTCAGTGCCTCTCCATCCTGAACCATTTCAGTCCTTGTTGCAACCCACCAGTCGTCGGCCTCTTCTGCCAACATATGCGTACCATATCTGACCTTCAGATCTTCTACACAATCAATCACACGGAAAATCCTTTCGATTTCCTTCAGCCACTTCTGAGCACCTTCAGGGTCATGTGTACCTTTGAACAACGGAGGATTGTTCCTTTGGAAGTTTCCCAATTGCCTATCAGCACCAATCACGCCTCCAGTTGGGTTTCCAGCAAGTACACCAGCTAACATCCCCAAAGCCTCAGCTAGTGCAGCATCATTTCGTCTGTTACCTCTTCCAGCCATATTCCTGAGAATTAAAACATACTCCTCATTAGAATACAGTATCGACAGTGTTACCTTACACTAATCGCATACAAAAGGGATGACTGACTCAAGACTCTGGTCGCAACGACCGACTATGCTCTGATACCACTATTGTAACACCCTCTAAAACCCCGAATAAATTTTCGCGAATAATTAAAATTATAATTTCAGAGTACATGTATCAACGAGGATGTCACAATTCTCTTTTAATAAAAACAAGTTCCTGTCATGCATAATCATAGTAGTAACTCATACATGTTTACACAGCGGAATAATTTAATTAATAAAACCAATGTTATAATATTTTTCAAAATCATCAGGGATTAACACCTGGAAAAATGTCAACATCATATTATAACAAATATAAGGAAATAAACGAGTCTGACTAAAGCAGCTCGACAAACAAACGTTCCCGGAGTTACAACTATCAGAGCATGACCCGGACAATACTAAAACAGAATTAAACTAAAAACGACAAGCCTTCGCCAAGCACCTGAACGAAGCTCCTCAATCTGAAATATTCAACAGTAAGGGTGAGCATCTCAACTATACATTTGATTATACGTTCATAACAATCAATTCAGGAAACCATAAGCATCACCCAACAATTAGCATGTTTTATAGATTACAAAAACCTTTACAATTCATATATTCATAATATCATACTTTTCATGCTTACTATTAACATCAAACATCGTTAACAATTTAGTATCAATACATGCATACAATCAATCAAATACGACATTGGAAAAATCATCCATTCATGTCATATTCAATGTAATGCAACACACCCATGCATGTGGTACCATTTTACCGCCCCATTAAATCTCGGGTCACGGATAACTCACCGTTCCATTATATCGCGGACACGGCTACCACCTCAACGTTCCATTAGATCGCGGACACGTATATTGGCCACCATGTTAATTCCACACAATGGGAATTAACAAATGCAACATGATATGTAAAGTATGTAACACTCAGCATACTATTAACATCAATCGACATATCATGCAACATCAACAATATCAAATATAACATGATCTGGATAGCATGTAATCACTCAGCATACTATTAAACATCAATCATATCAAGTTATATCATAATTCATGCTTGATACATCATCTAAAAGCATGACAATAAAATCCATATAGTGTTGGTATCATAACATACGATCGTTATTCGATACTAGCATCAATCAACACTAGGAAATCAATAAACACATATTCAAAACATGTCAAACACTGCACATCAAAACCGGATCAATCCGTACTTAACAGCATGCACAGAAAACATAGTTTAAAAACCAACACAGGAGGTTTAACACGGGTGCCCGTGTAAAACAACACTGCCCGTGTGGAAATGTGTCCAGAAAACACGTTTTTTTGACAATACAGGGGATCAACACGGGTGCCCGTGGGAATCAACACGGCCCGTGTTGAATTATGCCCAGAAAACACATATTTATGCCAACACAGTGAATCAACACGGGTGCCCGTGTTAATCAACACGCCCGTGTTGAATTGTGGCCAGAAAACACATTTTTATCAGCATTACAGTGAATCAACACGGGTGCCCGTGTTAATCAACGCGCCCGTGTTGATGAGTGCGAACCCAAAATTTCTGTTCCTGCAGCAGCTCATATACCCATATTTTTGCACGAAAATACCTTTCTACGGCAGTGTAATGCAGTACAAAACATCCAAATTCACCATAGGAACCTAAAATCCCTAATTGATTTATAAAATTTGGGAACCTAAACCTTTCCTAACAAGATTTGACCCTAAAGTTATCAATCCCTAGGAACATCATAGAAAATGGGGTTATCCTACGATTACCCAACCAATTGCATCTAAACCCATAAGCAAATATAAATTGAGTAGTAGCCCCCCGTACCTTATCAAATTGCAGCTTGAGTTCTTTGAGCGATGTTCTTCGTTCTTCGTACCTTCAGAGCTCAGCTTCCCAATTCCCAAATTCTGTGTTATCGTGAATAATGAGAAAAATAACTTGAGTTCCAAAACATATCCCTATTTCTTTTGCACCCCCACTCTTTTCTAACAACATCCAAGCCCAATAACTTAAAAACCCAATATTTCTTATTTCTTTTATTTTCTTCAAATATTCCAAAATAAATAATTTCTTTTTATTTTATTAATTCTAATAAAATAATTTCCCAATTAAATAAATCAAATAATTGAAACTGGGGTGTATCTTCGCGAGAGCAGCCCGACTGGAGGAGCTAGAGGTTTGATTTCCACGAATGATGCCTTAACCAAGTGTTGTAATAACTGGATGGGTGGCATAGGGAGTGGATCAAAGCTTCTTTGTGGCCTTTTAAATCTATCTTGTTGCTTCCCTTGTGGGATCATTAATGGTTGTTATGCCCTTGGTTGTGAGGCTACCACATTGATTTCTCCCTCTTTTCTCTTTGGGAAGTTTGAAGCAGGCTTTTTTGAAATATAGGGAGTATTTGACGGTCCCCTTGATATCTTTCCATTTTTTATCCCAGTCTCGATTCTCTCTCTGATAGTTACTAGATTTGAGAATCCTAACGAGATACTTCCTACCATTTTCTCATAATACAACCCCTGCAAAGTTCCCATGAACATGTCTACTAATTCCTTTTCTAGTAGTGGGGGTTGCACGCGGGATGCCATTTCCCTCCATCTCTGAGCATACTCTTTGAAGGATTCTTCTTTTTTGTGGGACAAATTCTGGAGTTGCATGCGGGTAGGTTCCATGTCCAGGTTATATTTGTAATGGTTTAAGAAAAAATTATCAAGATCTTCCCGGGTTCGAATGTGTATTCGCTCCAATTGCATGTACCCGTCTAAAGATGCCCAACTCAAGCTATCTTGGAAACAGTGAATCATCAACTTCTGATCATGGGCATGGGCATGCATCTTCCTACAATACATGCGCAGATGATTTCTTGGACAAGTGAGCCCCTTGTATTTTCCAAAGTCAGGTACTTTGAACTTTGGTGGAATCACCACATCCGGAAATAGACCCATTTTGAGCGTGTCTACTTCGAAAGCATCGAAACCCTCCAAAACTTTCAATCTTTTATCCAGAGCTTTGTATTGATTCATTACTAGTGGATTATCAATATCATGAGTACCAGTCGTCTTTAATGGTGCTTGGTTGGCATCCTCTGGGTCGTGGTATCTGTATTACAGGTCTAAGTAGTTGTCTGCATTATTGGTTGGAATCTGTAAGGTATGTGATGCCCCTGATTTTGGTGGCGGTGGGACAAACCCTTCAGTTCCAACTTCTTGTTGGGCCATGACGGACTTTTGGAGTCCTGCTTCTGGCTCTTTCCTTGGTTGGTGACCGCTTGATGCACCAATTGTTTGGGATACTTCTTTAAAAGCTACCCTAGGAATCTGGTCTTGCCTGTCAATGATGTTCTTTAAAGCTAGGAGAACTTGACTGAGATCTCCTTTCATTGAAGTGACATCCGCCTTTACTTGGTCAAGATCCTCTTTGAATGCAACCTGAGTTTCCTCGATTTGCTCCATTGCTTTTTGTTGGTAGCCCCTGGTTTGATATGAAGGCCAAGGAGGTGGAGATCTTCTTCTACCAATGGTTTAACTGGAGAGATTTTTTTTATAAAAAAAGATGAGTTTCGATATGATATGTAGGTGTTTATGAATGCCCGTATGCAGATGGATGTGTATGAAATGGTTTCTTGTTTTAAATGTCTTATTCATTTGGGTATGCGTTCATTGTTCGCTTATTTTTTTTATTCGGTGGCCAGCTTTTAAAAAAAAATAGATACGCCAATAAGATAGGGAAACAAAATGCCTTTACTGAAGGTAACATAGTTCAGATATTGAAAAATATTACAACTTTAAACCAAAACTTGTTTGCATAAACATAAACAAAGGGAAATAAATCTTCTAGGTGCACTTGCGGATGTGTGCTCTGAAACCATTAACCATTGCTCGATGAAGCTGGAGAAATGCAAATTCTAACAATTTTCTTGTTTACCCCGCGAGATCCTTGAAAACATCGCATGCATACATACATTATTGCATAACAGGTACCCTTGTTACAGGTCACTTACCTTCTCCGCTGTTTATTTCAGCAATGGCTTCCCAACAAGACAACCAGGACCTTCATGCTCAAGAGACCCGGTTCGAGGAAATCCTCCTGAATCTATCCAAGGGGCAGGAAGAGCTGAGAACCCTTCTCATGGGGACCTTGGTCAAGAACAGTGCTGAGGATGATAAGGACGAACGGCTGAAACATCTGCAAGCCGAGGTGGATGCAATGAGAGCCCAGATGCTGGGGCAGGTGACTATCATTCAAGACTTAGCTCAAAAACAAGATGAGCTCGGGGTTCTCGTCAACCAACTGCTTCGGGGTAACCAACTGGGCAAACATCTAAGGTTGAAGGGCCAGTCATCATTCAACCACCTTTGAGGCAAGAGGATAAGAGAGCTCCTCAAATGGCTTCAGTGTCACAAATTCAGCATAAACCTCACCAGCTTCAGCCAGACGAACCCAGGAGGCAATTCACCCAGCTCAACATGTCGCTGTTTCAAGCTTTACAACGCCTGTTGAGATTGAATCTGATCACATTAAGGGCTCATCCCTGGAACCCCAACACATCATCTCCTACCTATCATCCCAATAAAAGGTGTGCCTACCACTCTGCCAGTCCAGAACATGATACAAATGAGTGTTGGGCTCTGAAGAACAAGATCCAGGACCTGATTGATGAAGGAGCATTGGAGTTCACACAGGATGGTCAGGCTGAGTTTTTCTACCATCCCTCCAAGGCTCACCATTTGAAGTGACAAGCCCTGAGACTAGAAAACTTTTGTTCATTCAAATGTTCAAGTTGTGTTGTTCTTTGATTGTTTAAACATTTATTCATGTTAAACGTTGTTATTCCATTAATGCATCGCTTATGTCTATTTTGAATCAATATATTCGCATTCGCTATTTTCAAAATTGCTTCCATTTTTTGATGTCAACTCTCAATTCTAAGCCTCTTGAGGGAGGATGACGAAAACGATACCACAATCTATAGTATGCTTTTGAACGGACCCCGCTGATGAGGTACAGGCATTGTTTCAATTCCTAAACACTGGAGTTATAAGGAAGATAATCCCTCGTCAACCCCTCTGAGCCAAAGAAGTAGGAGTTTTTCTTTTCGAAATTTAAAACCCTTTTATCATAACCTGGGGCAGGGTAGTCTCTCAGTTGATCCAAGTGCATAACGAATGGCACCAAAAAGTCCTTACAAAACAAAAGACAGTGATGGTTCTGAATAATCAATAAAGACAGGCAGTCATTAAATCCCAAAAATAAAAACCCAGTAAGTCAAAACCTATGAAGGAGACTTACAAAACTGGGGCATCCCGCTGACTGTAATCACAAAAGAAACAGTTCGGGCAAAACAAATAGGGATAATAAAATCAAAAAGAAAGAGGTCATATAAACCCTCAACAAAAACAAAAAATGACTGCCCATTCAAAATAAACTGTCAACATCCGAACCATCACGGGAATATCAAACAAAGACTCAAACTAAGTCTGACGCATGATCAACTGAGTTTAGGTTTGAAGAACATCACGAAGAGCGGGTGGGTACAATATAATTTGAGCCTTTATCCTTTGTTTCTTAAACCGTGAACCAGGCCACGTTATAACCCTCAAAAGTCCTAGCTGAAGCATGGGTTAGTTCGAAAGCATACTGTCATGAAAGGTATCCTGACTCCTTAAGGCTTGTGGTAAAACAACGAGTTGACACCACAATTTACAAAACTTGCTTGTTACTAAAAAAAAATTTTCAAAAATTTCAAGACAGACGTAAGCTTTACATTTTTAACATAACTTTGTTTGCATATGACTTTTTGTTTGTACATCAGGGAAATTCGCACGATGAATACCTAGTGAACAAAAGCACTTCCAATCAAGGGGCACGACATGATCATGGTCCATCATTTGGGGCAATCCAATCAAGATTCGGAGAATCTCTCAAAGGCCAAATAGCCTGGGGCAAATCTCCGCCTGAGTCACTTGGGGAATTTCAACAACGAATCTTGCCTGACCAAACACCTTCGGGTGGCATGACAAAACACTTCTAACAGGGGCAACTCCCTGCTCTCTGAGAACGCGGACATAGTCGAAAAAATACTACGCCTAATCAAAGACCCGCTAGGTTGACACACCTAGGCAAAAATAAGGGCTTCCCGGCGAACCAAAAGGGTTCGGGCAAAAATAAGGGATAAAATAGAAAAAATCTGTACGCCTGGCAAGTCGAAAACCTGAAAAGGCGGCTTGGGCAAAAATGGGTATCCCGGTGGACTGAAAACCCGAAAAGGGGAGTCCAGGCAAAAGTTAGGGATCAAGAGCGTATGACTATGTCCCGGCATCATTGTCATTTGCCTACCAGAAGAAGGTTTGTCCATCAACAACTATCATCACCTCACAGGCCTTCCTCTCCCACAGAAACAGGGGCAATAAAGAGTTGTCTAAAGCAATCTAGTTGCTCTGTCCGCCAAGGTATCAAGGTAGGTTCAGCTGAAGAACATAACTAAGATATCTTAAATCCCCAGAGAGTGAGCTAGTAAGCCACTGCACTCTCCCCAAGCAAAGCCATTATCAGCCTTAAGGAAGTTGGGCATCCTCCAGCAGATCTCAACGTTCCCCAGCACGATATACATATATTCTTAAACAAGCATCCCCGACAGTCTTGATCTAAGATTGTTCCCCGGCGGTATACCAGGCATTCAGTGGAGTTACTTCCAGTACACCTCAAAATTTCCCCAGGAGAGTCCAATCAAGATTTCCCCAGGAAAGTTTGAATCATCTCCCCGCAGGAAGCTTGTCCCCAGTAGATTCTGGAAGCTTCTCCCCTACAGAGCACGAACGCGTCTCCCCGGCTGTATTCAAAGGTTATTTCCCTACCAGGATATAACTGGGTTATCCTCAGCCAAAAGCCGCGGAAAGATCGTCCCCGACGAAGTCTTCCTATCCCCAGCGAAGTCTATTAACACTTCCAACGTAACAATGGTATCCCCAGCGGAGTTATCATCAACGTCTCAACAGCATACCTCTCTCCCCACAGAGTACTGTTCCCCAGCAGGATCGCTAGAATAATTTTCTCCCCGCAGAGTAATCCATTTGTCAAGTTTATTCCCCAACGGAGTTATCTTCTCCTGCCGGTATTCTTGCAACTATCATCTCCAGCGGAAACACCAAAGCACTATTCTCCAAACATCAGCCCAGGATGTGACTTCCCGGCACCCGTCAAGGATTTACTTTCCTAGACGACAAAAACATACATTCATAAACATTGCATTTCCATAAACGCATCATATCTTACAATCTCATTTATGTTGAGAACATCATTGCTTGATCCATATCATGCATTGCATATGACTGACCTTCACCTTTCAGGAAAGATCCAGTTAAGTTCTCAGCTATATTTCAAGACTCTAGCCTGGTTCAGTTAAATCGACCCTAAGATTTTCCTGATTCTTATCCAGTCAAAGGCCTTCTCTGTTCAGTCAGATCGACCCTAAGATCTCCCTGATTCTTATCCAGTTGAAGATATTCCAAGACCTTATCCGGTTCAGTTAAACCGACCCTAAGATTTTCCTGATTCTTATCCAGTCAAAGGCCTTCTCTGGTTCAGTCAGATCGACCCTAAGATCTCCTTGATTCTTATCCAGTTGAAGATATTCCAAGACCTTGTCCGGTTCAGTTAAATCGACCCTAAGATTTTCCTGATTCTTATCCATTCAAAGGCCTTCTCTGGTTCAGTCAGATCGACCCTAAGATCTCCCTGATTCTTATCCGGTTGAAGATTCCAAGACCTTGTCCGATTTAGTTAAATCGACTCCTAATATTTTTCTGATTCTTATCCAGTCAAAGGCCTTCTCCGATTCAGTCAGATCGACCCTAAGATCTCCCTGATTCTTATCCAGTTGAAGATTCCAAGACCTTGTCCGGTTCAGTTAAATCGACTCCTAAGATTTTTCTGATTCTTATCCAGTCAAAGGCCTTCTCCGGTTCAGTCAGATCGACCCTAAGATCTCCCTGATTCTTATCCCAGTAGAAGACATCCAAGATTCTCTCATCGTTACTGTTGAGGTTGAAGTCGTCCAAGATTCTCTCACCGTTACTGTTGAGGTAGTAATCGCCCCAAGATTCTCTCAGCGTTCCTGTTGAGGTAGTAATCGCCCAAGGTTCTCTCAGCGTTCCTGTTGAGGTAGTAATCGTCCAAGGTTCTCTCACCGTCCCGTTGAGGTAGTAACCATCCCTGGTTCATTCATAACCTTTTGAAGCTCCAGATTCAATTCCTGTAACCAGTCAGGGCACATCTATACAAAGAGTTTGAAGACCAGCTCCTGTAACAGGTCAGGTAATCTTTTTTCTTTTGCAGGTACACAAATTCTCGCTCTCTTACGCGATCGACACCCAGATGGCATCTATAAGCCCATCCACCTATTCATCACCTCTCAACGTGGCATCTATAAGCCTATCTTCCTATCTATCAATCTCCAAATGGCATCTGTAAGCCCATTCCCACCATCACACTACTATGTGAGCGCAAATTTCTGGGCACTCTAGTGTCCAATCGTCTTCCACCTTCGGACTACGAAAGGCAGATCATCCAATCTACATCCTCAGGTCTAAGAAGATTGAACAGGGGCAACTGTTTTACCCCAAAATTTGCCCTCCCATATTCTTCAAGATTTGCAAAGAGCATGCTTCAAAATCTCCCAAGGAGTGCACAGTTCAATGGCCTCCTAACAGTCAAAAATTAAGGTTTTGGTTCTGGAAAAGAAATTGAAGTTTTCAAGGGTTCAACCAAGTCCCACATGCCTACAAACATTGTCAAGCATCCATATGTCAAGTTTCAAGACTCACAGCACAAAATTGCACAGTCAAAAACCCTAATTTCTCAACAGTCAACTACAGGGGCAAAATGGTCATTTGACAGTCAAAAGTTCAAATTTTTGGTCAACATATTATTTTGAAGCCACAAACATCATTTGATCAATGCTTGATCATGATTCTCAAGGCATGGCTCAAAAAGTCTCAAGATGCAAAAGTTTCCATATTTGTACAGTTGAAAAAGTCAACTGTAACTTGACCAAGGCATAACTTCCACATGGTTTATCAGAAAAATTCCATCCAAAGCTCATTTTGAAGAGAATGACATTCCCTACAACTCCTATTCACACTTCAAGTCCAAGAAATGCTCTCACAAAAAGTTATCAATCTCAACATTATAGGTCATTTTCAAAAGTCAACAAAAAGGCACTTTAAGTCAAAGACCATAACTTGAGATTGGTAAATCAAAATGACATGGGACCAAAGGCATTGGTTAGAGGACTTCAAGATCTTTCCAAAATGTCCAAGAACATGATCAAAGCTTAAAAATTGAGCAATATATGCCTTGTGGAAGTTTGGAAATTTTTGGGAATTTTGAAAAGTCAACTTTGCTTCAAATGCCTCAAAATTGCTAATGGGCCACAATTTCTTCCAAGAATCATTATCCAAAAGTTATGCACGACCCATTGACCCAAAGGGGAGTTATTTCATCATTTTTTATTATTTATTTGAATTTTTATCACCATTAATTCATTTAATTAAATAAAATATGACAAAAATACTCAAGCATGCATTTTAAATCTTTTTATGCAGCTAATAGGTCTATCATAACTCCAAGATTTCGTGCACACTCAGTTTGGAAAGATTTGGCCATGATTGATATCTAAAGGGCATGGAAAAGATTGAAAAAGATCCATGGAAATCAAATCTCAAAAACATTGAATGCAAAGGTTTTTGGTTGAAATTTCTACCCTAATTCATTCCTCACATAAGTATAAACCCAACCCTAATGCAAAGGACCTGAAAGCTGCGCCCAAGAAGAACACACACATTGCACTTTTTTCCAAAAATTCCTCAAAACTGTTTTCATAGTTTCAAGGCATTTCAAGGCGTGGAAAGGATCTCAAAAGCTTGCTGAGACCTCTCTGATCATAACCCAATACGTTTCAAGCCTCCATACACAAAGAATTGGTAGAATGAAGCCGCCCTGTTCTTGACTTTTTTCATATTCGTGTTTTAATTTATACGCATCATCCTTGCATTTTTCTTGTTGATTCATACTAATATGGTTGTTCTAAATCTGTTGGCATCATTTAATTGAGTTTTTGTGCCCTGTACGAGAATCTGCCATGGAAGTTTTCTAGGTTTTCAAAGATGTGAAATTGGGGACTTTTGCATATGGTAAAATCAGACCATGAGACTAGGACCATTGAATTCGTAGCATTCCAACGAATCTAAAGCACCCATCGCGCTCAATTTATCATTGGCCAATTTCTATTCGCTATTTTTGTTGTTCCAGATTGTAGGGGTTTAAAACCCCCGCTATTTGATGTATTTTTTCAGGCAAAAGCAAAGGCATGGTGGAGAAGACGCTGAGGTGTCTCAATCATACAGGGCCATTCAAATATTCGTGCATTTTCTTTTATGTTTACCAATAGCACTTGTTCTCTCTCATATGAATTAGGTTCCATTAATGTTACAAACGAACGCGCTTAGCTGGTTGGTAAGTGAGGTGTCATGCAATCAATGGGACCTGGGTTCGATTCCCAGGTCCCCTCCCTTCTCCATATTATTTTGCTTTCCATATTTCTGTGCAGCATACCTTTCAGGGACCACCATACAACCCTATCTCTGGGCACGCCACATGTCTCAGGAGATGAATCCAAGGGCCAACACAGGATCTCCACCATGCACCTTAGTCAATAGGTCTACACGTGACCACCAAAAGTCAACCAGGCCTGATTCAAATGGGCCAAAATTGCTTGGAAAATACCTCCAAAAGGGACAACCACCCCCCATGTTTGCCTTCTTTTCTCTATTTTTTATTCTTTTCTATTATTAATTTTAATTATATTCTTTGTCTTATTTAATTCCATAAAATTAATCTTTTAAATATAAAATACCAAAAAATCAGAAAGTCAAAAAATAAAATATATTTTATTATTTAAGTCACTAATGTTTTATTTTGTAAATAAATTTAATAATTTACTTAGTTTTAATTTTAGGTTTTAACTTTAACTTCTTTTCTTAAATAAATTAAAAAACATAAAAATTAGGGTTTCTAGCTTTTTATTCCTTTTTTTCAATAATTAAAATTTCTTCTTACTATTATTAAATATTAATTATTTTTGTAAATAAATTTGCCATTAAATAATTAGGTCAAAACTAGGTTAAACTTAAACATTTTTTTAATAAATTAAAAATAGTTTAGAATTAGGGTTTTAATTTAATTTTCTCATTAAACTCCATAAATACAAAAACTCCAAAAATAAGTTCTTGCTTTTATTTGACTTAATTAATTTATGATTTCGATTTAATTTCTTTAAAAGGGTCCAACGCCCTCGCATTCTCGATTTTATTTCTTTTCGCATTTACTTTTATTTCTTTTTGTGAATATAATGTAATTACCCCAAAGCCTTGTAATAGATTAATTAGGACATTTATCTTTCCGCATTTTATTTTATTCAAATCGGGTCTTGGATTAATTTGGCGATGTAGACCCGCGCCTTTGTAATAGCGTAGGACTTTTAAATTCCGCACCTGTTAATTGATAATAAATACATGAAAGAATGAATGTCAAAAATAAAAACAAAGCGTAGACCCAATGCATGACAAGACAAATAATAACTGAAAATAACACACAATTCACACACCACTCTTAGGGTACGCCTCACTGTTGTCTTGCCCCTCGAAACGTGGTCGTCGAGCATAGGACGTCTTAGTAAGTCCTTATGTCCATGAACATGGCATAAGGGTAGCTTCTAAGGTGTCCTACTGTTGCTCTGGTGATCACACTGTTGCCTTGCCCCTCGAAACGTGGTCGTCGAGTATAGGACGTCTTAATGAGTCCTTATGTTCCATTGATCTAGTTGCCTCGAAACGGTTGCCTCAAAACAAGTTGCCTCGGAACGGTTGCCTCGAAACGGTTGCCTCGAAATAAAAAGATCAATGGCATAAGGGTAGCTTCTAAGGTGTCTTCCTATTGCTCTGGTGACCACAATGTCCCGAACCCTCGAATTGACCCGAACACCTCCAACGGTGGTGCTACCTACCTCTCAATGGTGGGATGACACTACTTTAAGGACATTTACACAGACGAATTCCTTAGGGTAGGTAGACGACTCGTAGATACTTGCTCTAAATCAAAAACTTCTTTTCACACCGACACTTTGCAAAAAGCTTTCAAAAACAACTTTTCAAACACTCTTGAGGACTGATACAAGAGTCGAACTGAAATTTTCAAAGAAACTTTTTTCAAACCCACACACTTTTGAAAAGCAAACAAACATTTTTGAAAACACAAGTGAGCAAGTAT
This sequence comes from Vicia faba, assembly GCA_948472305.1. Taxonomy (NCBI): domain Eukaryota; kingdom Viridiplantae; phylum Streptophyta; class Magnoliopsida; order Fabales; family Fabaceae; genus Vicia; species Vicia faba. The sequence continues at coordinate 1,307,913,163 of OX451736.1, read as the reverse complement.
CTAAGAGCCCATGGATAACCATGGATAGAAAGGGTGCTAACACCTTCCCTTTCTATAAATCTACCTCCCGAACCGAGAGCAATCTAAATAAGGAATTTTTCTGTGCTTTTGTCCTTTCCATTTGGAGAAAATAAAAGACAGTGGCGACTCTTGCTTCCGCGACATTTCGTGAACCAGCGTTAAACAGTCAGTTCCATTTCCACCGATCACAGCGTGCTTTGACCTCTGATTCTTGGTTGTCTTGATGTTCAGTGGTGAGGTACTTCACTTGTTCTTCTTGATCTAAGGAAGCTTGCGCCAAAATTTGGATTTGGGCTCTTAGATTTTCCTCTAGCACCTTTTTGTCATGTGTTGCCTTTTCATACTATCTGGTTAACCTTCCAATTTCAGTAGAAGCCTCCTCTAACTTTTGGTTATGGGATTCTAAGTTGAATGTCGCACTCAACAGTCCTTCAGTTGTACGCTTCTGTTTGAGACTCTCTTTCTCCAATGCCTTTTGATCTCTCTCAATTTGTTGGTCCTTTAACTCGAGTATGAGCTGCATCTGCTTCTTCCCTTTGGTAGATTCAGAAGGTTGAGTTCTAGCTCTTCTTTTCCCTTTGAGCTTGCTTTAGGGTGCTCTTTAAATTGTTGACTTCTTCCAAGGATATAGGCATAATCTCTGGGACCTCTGACTTATATTCTGGATCTATATCGAATGGCAGCTTGATAATTTGTACCCTATCTCGGACCCATCTTGTGTAGGGTTCTCTCGCTATGGAATTCTTTCTTTCAGCTTCCCTTTTGTTAACCTTGTTCCAAGCCCGGATGACCTTGTTAAGCAACCCTTAGTCTTCTATACCCATGTCATGTATGATCAATGGTTGGAGTTGTTCGTCCAATGGTTTGTCTTCCAAAGGATACCCTAACTGTCATAGGGCTAAAGTAGGGTTGTAATTAATACAACCTCGAGATCCGATCAATGGGACATTAGGAAAGTCCCCACATCTAATAGTGATGTCCCTAATATCCAGCTTCCTAGAATACCATAATACTGAGTTTGCGGTGAGAGACCTTAATTTTTGTGGCCACTCGCGTCTGGTCAAGTTAGGAATCATAGAGTCTTCTTTGTAAAGATGAGTCATGAACCAAGTATATAGAAGTGGGATGCAACAATTTAGCGTGCCTTTTCTCTTTTCGTACATCGTATGCAAAGTGTAATAAATATCAGTAAGAAAAGCGGGAGTTGGATCTGTATTAAAGACTTTCGCACCCCAAAATATGCTAATGGTCGCAGGGTCAATATAGTCCACAGTCCGAGGAGATAAAATTACACCAAATACCAGTAGCCTTAAACAATCGACACAAGATTCCCATTCTTTATAATTAGAAAATTCGGGTGCCTTAGCTTCCAAGTATATCCTTTTGATTCCTTGTATTGGACCTTCTCTTCAGTAATTTTGCATTAACTCAAGGTAAGGGATCCCTAAGACTTTTTCCAAAACTTTGACTCCAACAGTTTGTCCGATACCTGTGTAGGCCTTCTCTTTGGAAAAATTCAGAATTCTGTTAAATTCTTCCAGAGCCGGTGCTAGCTGGAAGTCTTGGAAGGTAAAACATCTCAATGGAGGATCGTAAAACTGAATGAGAGCAGAAACAATGTCCATTTGAACCTCTACTCTGGTTAAGTCAAGGGCATCCCCATAGCGGCGAGCGTACACCTTCAGAGCTCTCTCAGATGATTTCCCCTTTATAGTTTTAATTTCAGAAATGTCAGGCCGGAAGGCATTGACGCGGACAAGTTGTTTCCCTCTGGTATCCATTTTTTTAAAGACAGTCACCGAGATCTTGATTTTATTGTTATTTACTTTTCACCCTGTGAATAAGACAGATAAAAAGAAACAAATGATGAATATGTGACGTATATGAATACATGAATGTATGGCTTAACGACAGGTTTTTTTGTGATAGGTACCCTTAGAAGGTAAGTTCCTTAATTTTGACCTACGGTTGATCTACCCTCCCCGAAGGTGGCTTCCTTAAGGGTGTCATGAATAACACCAGAGGGAAAGGGCACAAGGGCCTCCCTTAGGTGGATCCTCTTTACGGACCGAAACTTTCGTCTCAAAGTCGTGAAAGGTCTCGTCATTAAATTTTAGGTTAAGTCCGTTACAAAGAGTTATGGGTGACCTTCCAAAGTCCTACTCATCAAGAGCACATCTCTCGATAAGTATTCCTTTTTCGGAAGTTCACCGACTCTAGGCGAAGTCGTCACATAAACTCGCAGGAATGATGTACCCCCTAAGCTAATAGACGAACCTTCTTTCTATGGGTTATTGAAAATATTTTGAGAAATAAAAAATCCCGCCACGCAGTAAATATGATGATAAACAATATCTAATAATTAAATAAATGCAATGAATAAATGAAAGAAATAAATAAATAAAGCAATAAATAAATAAAAAACCCCAAAGTAAAACCCTAAAACCTAAAGTTGAAGTCCCCAGTGAAGTCGCCAGCTGTTGTGTGATACGGTGGGAAGAGAACTGACTGTTTTTGGAATGCTGGTTTGCGTTTTGCGTTTGTTTTCGCAAAATGTTGCGGTAAGCAATAGTCGCCACCGTCTTTTATTTTATCCAACAAGGAAAGGAAAAAAGCACAGAAAAATTCCTTTTGAGATATTTCTCGGGTTCGGGAGGTAGATTATAGAAAGGGAAGGTGTTAGCACCCTTTCTATCCGTGGTTATCCACGGGCTCTTAGGTACTTTCTCATCATGTTTTCAAAATTTTGCTTTTCTTTGTGTATATGGGTTTGAAAGAAGTTTTTGTTTGAAAGGTGTAAGTGCGAAAAGTTTTGTTTTGTTGTTTTTTTAAAAGGAGAAAGTACTTAAGAACCATCTACCTACTCGAAAAAGGAATTAATCTGTGCAAATGTCCTTTAGACAATGTTATCCCACTATTGATGAGTAGGTAGCATCTTCGTTGGAGTTTTAAGGGTCAATTCGATTAAGGGATGTGTGGTCACTAAAGCAATGTTAGAATGCCTTAGCGGTAACCTTAATGTCTTAGATCATTTTTCCGAGGCAACCATTTCGAGGCAACTATGATCTTTGGACAAGAGGGAGACCTCTAAAACTTCCTATACTCAATGACCATGTTCTAAGGCAACCAAGCGAGGTGTACCCTAAGAGTGCGCATGTGCGAGTGTGTTATTTCGGTTAATTTTATCTTTGTACATGTCATGAGTGAGTGTGATACGGTGGGAGAACTGACTTGAGGTTTTGCGTTTGTTTTCGCACTTGTTCGGTTTAGCAAGAGTCACCACCGACTTTATTTTATCCTAAAGGAAAGGTTAAAAAGCACAGGAAAAACCTTTTGAGATGTTTCGTGGGTTCAGGGGGTAGATTATAAAAAGGGAAGGTATTAGCACCCTTTTCATCCATGGTTATCCATGGGCTCTTAGTTACTTGTTTTAGATCACTTGCCTTTGATTTTCAATTGCTTGAAATGGTGGTTTGTGTGTGTGGTTTTGAAAATGTTTTGAAAAAGATGCCTTGTCTAGGCAACCCTTGTAACAATTCTTTACTCGAATGTTTTACAAAAGGTGTTTGTCTTTTTGAAAAGATGTTTCAAGGTTTTGAAAGTTTGTTTGGAAATTGTGTTGTGTTTTGAAAAATGGCAAGGATTTGTTTTGCAAGTTGGTCAAGTAACCAAGAGCTATCTACCCTAAATTTCTCAAGGATATTTGGTGTGTTTTAACCCTTTTAATAGTATTGTTCCACCATTGTATTTGGTGTACAATCTTGTGTTAGGATGTTAACGGGACGGGCGCGGGTCATCGTATGGACCATGAATGCAACGGTGCCAAGTGTCTTTGGCAATTTTGCTTGAAGGGACTATGATCATTTGTTTAGGCAACTTCGAAAGCGTCATCGAGGGACTATGATCATTTGATTCGTTTTGTTTTGCCAAAGAAACTCAACATGCAAGCATGGCCCATTTTGGAAGGCAACAAGCGGGATTACCCTAGGGGTGCAAGTGTGAACTGTGTATTGATTGTCATGCATTTGTCTTTGTATTAGGTTATCTAGCGGTTGATTTTAAATCTTCGCATACAAAACCCTAATTACTATACAGTATATAGAAAGCGATAAATTGCGGGAATTTAAAGTCTAAGCTATTACAAATAAGTATCCGGGGATGGGGGTACAAATATTTACAAATGGGGATGAGACTTATTAGGAGAGTAGTGTCCAAATATATTTACAACCAAATCGAATCGCATTCTCAAATGTAATATGTATCAATGTACAAGAATAAAAAAATAAGCAAATGTATTGGTGAAAGTGTATGTGATTTATTTACAAGTGAGAAAGATGTTAACTTAATGCAAAATTAAGTATTAATATTATTTTTATGTTTTTGTTAATTAAGTATAAACAAAAGTTTTAAAGAAAAGAAAATGCTTAAGAAATTCTATTTTTATGTATTAATGTTTTTATGTATGAAAAAGATTTATTAAAAAGAGTTTTAAGATTAAAAATCTATTAACCTAATTAAATCTAATATTTATGTATTTTTTCAAAATGTAATAAAATAAAATAAAATTTTGTATAAAAATAATGTATTGTTTTATTTAACAAAATAAAGGTTAAGTTATATAAAAAGAAAATAAAGGGATAAAAATAAAAAAGGATTGATATAAGAGTATAAAAAAAAATAATAAAAAAAGTTGAATGGGCCATGGAGTTGGTTCTTGGCCCAAAAACAAAAATTAAAAGAGGAACAAAAAGGGGGGTATGCACGCTGAAAGGAGGGGTCTGGCACTAGAGATGCATTGGGCTTAAGCTTTAGGATGGGGCAAGGCCCAGACGGTTTTAACAACATTTTTTCTTTAGGGTTTTATTGTTTTGTTTCATTTTTGGATAAGGGTTTGTTGAGTTACAGAGGCGCCGTTTCTAGCATCGTCTTCTTCGTCTCTCCTTGAGCCATGGTTCTGAACAAGCTTCTTCTCTGCCTATGGCCACCAGGCGCCGCCGTCAGCTCCTCCTCCCTCCATGGTCAAGCAAGGCGATGTTGTAAGGTTTGATTTCCCATTTCTATGTCTTAGGGTTTTGGATTCGGGTTTTGCATGTTTTTAATTCTTTGCCAAAATTTGATTCTTTATGTTACCATTGTTTTCTGTGTGAGGTGTGAAAATAAAAAGGAAGAGGAGATTATACCTTTGGTGACTATTGGAGACGGAGGAGTGAAAAGATGGACTTGGAGGCGCTTTAGGCGGCCAAGGCGGAGGGAGCAGTGATGCTGTGCTAGCTTGTCCTTCCTTGTATCCTCGTATTTTGCTTTTTGTTTGGTTTTGTGATGAGCTTTCTGAAAACCCTGCTTGTTTGCTTCTTTTCCTCTTCTTTTGTTTGCCTCTGAAATGCTTGTTGAAATGTTGATGTTGATTTGAGTATTGTTTGTTGGACCCAGTGATGAGGTTGCTCTGAGGGTGATGTTGCTTTAGTTGACCCTGTGATGAGGTTACTCTGAGGGTGTTGGTATTCTGTTTGATTTTGAGATGCCTAATATGCTTGTTGGTATTGATATGTTTTATTATTTTTGACTGGTTTGGTGGTTGGGACAGGCAGGTTTGTATGGCTTGTTTGGAGCTTTAGGCTTTGAAAAGCTTGTGGGCTTGTTGTTTGACTGGTAACTGTACAGGCTTTTTCTAGTATATGCTTCAAGGTTTGGTTACAGGCTTATAGTTTTAGGCTTGTATGGCTTCAAACAGGTTTTGAAAAGGCTTGATATGCTTATGTGTTTGAAATAGCTCAGGCAGGTTTTGATGGCTTGAGGTGTTAGCAGGCTTCAGGCTTGTAGGGCTTATCAGTATTGATACAGGCTTGAAATGTTTTTTATATTGAGTTTGTTGGTTTAGAATAGGTTAAGCTGGAAGTTTGAGACAAGCTTGCTTAACACAAGTTTTATGCAGGTGAAGGCTTGAGGGCTTCTGGTTTAAGGTTTGACACAGGTTTGAAATTTGTGTCTTGAGGCAGGCTTCGTTACAGGCTTGTTGTTTGAAGGCTGTTAGGCTCTTGTGATTTTTTTGATACAAGTTTGAGAGCTTGTTATTTTTCTTTGTATTTTCCTGCCTCTTTTTCTATTGTGTTCTGATAACTTTTTTATATCTTTAAGCCTCAAGCCTGCTGTAAGCCTTTCTCTCCTCTCTCTTCTCTCTCTCTACAGAAAAACATATTATATTGTTTATACTGTACTATGCTCTGAAAAAGTCTTGGCTTGGGAATTAATGAATATTTGAAATGTATTGCTTGCATTGTTAGTTTTCCTCTGCACACTTTCTAGATTTCCTGCATATCTCTTGTGTACTTTGTTGACAGCTTTATGCTTTGGACAGCTTTTGACAGTTTCGTTGACATTGGACTTGGTTTAGTTTCTTTGACAGTTTGCAAATTGTGACTTAGTTTGGAATTTTGACAGCTTTGCTTTTCAGTTTGACAATGCAACTTGGTTGGCTTATCCACTTGCAATTTGTGCAGTTCAGTTTGCCTCTTTGTTTGACAATTTGGATTTATGCAGTATTGTAGCTTTGTTTAAATTTGCAAGCATATAAACTCTTTCCCTCTTTGTGAACCAAGAATTTTCTTGTGATTTGCAGAGAGGGTGAACAATTGATTTCGGCCAATTCTTTTAATGATAAGCTTTAAATTAACTGTCTGCTTTTTTTATTATTTCATCTGTGTTGACTTCTCTTCTTTTTCTTTGTTTTTGCAAATGAAAATCAATTGAGCAATGGGGAGCAGCAAATAGAGGATGAAGATTTAGGATAATTAGGATAGCTTTATTTCAATTTTAATCATTTGTAATAATATTAATGTAAATAACTGTAAATAAATTTACAGTATTCAAATAATATCTGTAACAAACAATTCAAAATGAATAAACAAATCCTTTTTTTGTCAGATCACTCTTTTAATTCCTCTTCAAATGTTTATTTAATTATTTAAGCTTTCTTGAATTAAAATAACTGGAAGTAGATCCAATTATTCTAACTTAGATAAAATAAATAATTAAAAAACACTGTAGTCTTGCAATCAATAATAAACCCGACGTCCCAATTAAACATAAGCAATGCACAGTTAATCAAACAAACGTCCACATACTTTTCTTTTACTGATTAAACCAAACGCTGCAAATTCTCAATTCAACTGCCTCAGCTCATATCCCAAAGTGAATTGAAAAAAAGAACTATAGAATTAATTCTTTCTGAGAATGTGCGCACAAACCCTAGTTCTTGATTTATTGTCAAAGAAGCGCCTGCCTGATCAAACCTTGAGCCAAACTCAACCAAACCCTAATAATCTGCTTGAACTGTTCCAGAGCCATGAAAACCCTAATTTTGTCTGACTGGTGAGAAAAGTCTGTTTTGACCGATTCTTAGGCCAATCTGAAAAATCAGGAGAAGCCCGAAGCTGTGATTTCTTGTGGAAAAATAGGAGGGCAAATTTTGGGGTACAACAGTTGCCCCTGTTCAATCTTCTTAAACTTGAAGAGTTAGATTGGCAAGTTTGCCTTTCGCGACTCGAGGGTAAAAGGAGATTGGACACTAGGGTGCCCAAAAATATGCACTCGGTGATGTGATGGTAGAGGGAATGGGCTTAAAGATGCCATTTGGTGATGGGCTTAGAGATGCCATCTGGGGATGTGACAGAATCTTGTCGGGGGATGGGCTTAGAGATGCCATCTGGAAGTGTTGGTAGGAGGATGGGCTTAGAGATTCCATCTGGAATGTATGTTGGAGGATGGGCTTAGAGATGCCATCTGAAGGTGATTGTTGAACTGTATGTCGTTGGTGAGTGGACGAGTATCAGAAAGGTATCCATGTTTTGGAACATCTCTGAACTGGGGGTCTGAATAAGCAATAGATTGACATCCGTATCTGGAAGCATCCGTGAACTGTTTTCAAATGTCTTGGGGTTGAATAAGCAATAGAGCAGCATCCATGTTGGGAAGCGTCCGTAAACTGTTTTCAAAAGTTGAGTCTGAGGCTTATTAATCTTTATCCTGAAAAAGGGTAAGATATTAGCTGAAACACAAAGTCATGTTGCATGAAATGTATGACGCAATGTATGTTATATTAATGTTTATGATATGAATGTGATGAATGCACATGTAGGCTGATGAGCTGTCTTGCTGAGGAAGACGAATCCTGGATAGCTGGAGATAAAAGAATCTTGACTGCTGTCGGGGAAAGTGAATCTTTGACTACTGCAGGGGATTGAAAATCCTTTGATTGTTGAAAAAGAGAAGTCCTGGGACCACTGTTGGGGAATCAGGAGCTTGGGTTGTATGCCAATCTGCTGGGGATTCCTGTCTTGAGGGGATCTTCACTGGAGAATATTCGAATATCCTATGAGGAACTGAGAATGAGAGTCTCCATACTGCTTGGGGATTGATAGTTAGAAGTTTTAGCTTCGTTGAGGATTGCAAGAATATTTTTATTGCTCCAGGTATTGATCTGGGAGAAGTATCGGAATGTCGCCATGTCTGGGTCACATCTGAATTATCTCTAGAATGAAATCTGGAAGAAGTATCGGAATGTCGCCATCTCTGGGTCACATCTAAACTATCTCTAGAAGGAAATCTGGAATAAGTATCAGAATGTCGCCATGTCTGGGTCACATCTGAACTATCTCTAGAAGGAAATCTGGAATAAGTATCGGAATGTCGCCATCTCTGGGTTACATCTGAACTATCTCTAGAAGCAAATCTGGAATAAGTATCGGAATGTCGCCAAACCTGGGTCACATTTGAACTATCTCTAGAAGAAATTTGGAATAAGTATCGGAATGTCACCAAACCTGGGTCACATCTGATCTATCTCTAGAATGAAATCTGGAATAAGTATCGGAATGTCGCCAAACCTGGGTCACATCTGAACTATCTCTAGAATGAAATCTGGAATAAGTATCGAAATGTCGCCAAACCTGGGTCACATCTGAACTATCTCTACAATGAAATCTGGAATAAGTATCGGAATGTCGCCAAACCTGGGTCACATCTGAACTATCTCTAGAAGGAAATCTGGAATAAGTATCGGAATGTCGCCATGTCTGGGTCACATCTGAACTATCTCTAGAAGGAAATCTGGAATAAGTATCGGAATGTCGCCATCTCTGGGTCACATCTGAACTATCTCTAGAAGAAAATCTGGAATAAGTATCGGAATGTCGCCAAACCTAGGTCACATCTGAACTATCTCTAGAAGCAAATCTGGAATAAGTATCGGAATATCCCAAACCTGGGTCACATCTGAATTATCTCTAGAATGAAATCTGGAATAAGTATCGGAATATCGCCAAACCTGGGTCACATCTGAACTATCTCTAGAATGAAATCTGGAATAAGTATCGGAATGTCGCCAAATCTGGGTCACATCTGAACTATCTCTAGAAGGAAATCTTGATCTTGATTTTGTTAAGGGTCAGAAATTGGGAGTATACCAATCTTCTGAGGTTTTAAGGATGAGAGTCTTCATTCTGTTAACGGTTAGAAATTGGGAGTATACCAATCTTCTGAGGTTATGAGAATCTTCATGCTGTTAATGTTCAGAAACTGGGAGTATACCAATCTTCTGAGGTTTTAAGGATGAGAGTCTTCATTCTTGAGGGTCAGATCTTTAGGAGCTTTAATTGTCCGTTATTCTATTGGTGGTTGCCGCTTCCAGCAGGTGAAGGAAATTTTGAACGACCTTGGTTTTGGCATTCGAATGCCCCAAGTGATGATGAAGGAGTCTTGAATCAGGTTACTCTGCAAATTGAGAGATTTCTTGAAATCTTGACTGGACTGCCCCAGGTTAACTGAACTTTGAAAGATCTGTTGAAACCTTGACTGGACTGCCCCAGGTTAATTGGATGGTGATATGTCATGCCCCCTTGTTGATAGGAGATTTGTCAATGGAAGTGTCATCCTTTTTGAATTGATTTTGCTCGTTGAGAGGGCTTTTGTTCACTGGATATTCATTGTGTGAATTTCTCCGCTGTCAAACAAATAGCCATATGCAAACAGTGATATTCAAGTAATGCAAAGTTTATGTCTGTCTCGAAGTTTTGAAAAATGCGTTTTTTAGCAGAAAACTTTTTATAAGACAAATTCAACACAAGATTTAGAGCAAAGCCTTACAGGAGTCAGGATACCTTTTGTAACAGTATGCTTTCGAACTAACCCATGCTTTAATTAGGACTTTTGAAGGGTTGTAGCGTGGCCTGGTTCACGGTTTAAGAAACAAAGGATAAAGGCTCAAAGTATATTTGTACCCGCCCGCTCTTCGTGATGTTCTTCAATCCTAAGCTCAGCTAATTGTGTGTCGCACTCTATTCGAGTTTGGAACAACTTTTGGGTGATGGTTCACCAGTTGAATTTTGGAAGACAGTCATCATCTCCTTTTTCTTTTGCAACATTTTTCATGTTGTTGATGATTTGTATTGACCTCTTTCTTTTGATTTGTTATCCCTAACTTTTGCCTGACTGTTCCTATTTTCGAGATTACAGTCAGCGGGATACCCCAGCTTTCTTAAGCCTCCTTTGTAGGTTTTGGCTTAGTGGCCTTTTCTTCTTCTTTTTTTTGAGAGATTGACTGCCTATGTGATAGGGAACCATCACTGTCTTTTGATTCCAAAGGAATGTTTTTGATGTCATTCGTTGTATTACGAACTGAGAGTTCGCGACTTCAATGCACACCTTTTTGAATTAACTGAGATACTACCCTGCCCCAGGTTTATATCAAAGGTTTTAATTTGTTTAGAACAGAAAACTCCTACTTCTTTGGCTCGAAGGGGTTGACTAGGGATTATCTTCCTTATAACTCCAGTGTTTGGGAATTGAAAGAAATGCCTGTACATCATCAGCACGGTCTGTTCAAAAGCATATTGTATGAGATTATGGTATTGTTTCGTCATCCTCCCTCTAAAGGCTTGCAGCTATTTATCAAGAGTTAAATATCATAAAGAAAGCATAAGAGTAGTGAAAACGAATGGATGAATTCAAGACAAACATATGCAATGCATTAATGAAACAGAGTTTGACATTAACAGTTAATTGTTTGAATAACAAAGAGATTACAACTTGAAGATTCAAATGAAACAAAGGTCTCTCAGTTTGAGCCTTGTCAATTCAGGTGGAGAAACTTTTAACGGAATATTTTCATCTCGCCATCTGGCATGAACCTCAGAACTCCAATGTCAATCAGATCTTGAATCTTGTTCTTCAAGGCCCAACAGTCGTCGGTGTCATGTCCCGGACTATAGGAGTGGTATACACAAAATGCGTCGGGATGATAGTTAGGAGCGGAGGTATTGGGCTTCCGAATAGGATCCCTCAAAACAGTCAGATTGACCTCCAACAAGCGATCCGGTATTAGAGATGACGGTATGTCAGTCTCAGTGAACTGTCTTCCCGACGTATTTTGCTTACGCCGATTACCCCGTTGATGCTGACGAGGTTGTTGATGGGCTTGTGACCCTGAAGCAAGTAGGGGAGCCTTCCCTTTGTCTTCTTGTCTGGAGGGGGGTTGAGTGGTGACTTGCTCTTCAACCTCATATGTTTGCCCCACTTGGTTGTCGCGAAGCAGTTGTTTGACGAGAACTCTGAGTTCCTCTTGTCTTTGAGACAAGTCCTGGATGAGAGCCATCTGGCCCACCAGTTGTCCCATGACTTGGATCCTCAATGTTGCCAAATCAAACTGCAGTTCCCCCAACTGATCACTCCTGGCATTGTTTGAATTCTCCTGGACCAAGCCCCTTGTGAGGAGAGCTTTCACTTCTTCTTGCCCCTGGGACAGGTTCAAGAACATTTCTTGAAGTTGAGCATTTTGGTCCTGGATGTCCTTGACAGTCCTCTCTAGAGCCATCTCTTACTGAAATAAACAGTAGGAGAATAAGGAAACCTGAAAAGGGAAAACTGTTATGATGTAATGCATGATATGTGAATGCATGTTTTCAAGGATCTCTCGGGGGTAAACACAAGAGAATGTTAGAGGTTGAACTTCGATCTTTGATTGGAGAACTTTGCACTGGTGGATGTCTTTCCACAAGAATCAAGCTCACCATGTCAAGTGGGTCATAGCCCCTGATTCAAGTTGTTGCACCTGATCTTTGATGGCATTTGTTTAGAGGAGAAAACCTTTTGCCCCTTGGTAGACGTCTGGTTTAACGTGACCCTGCATCAACAGACCCTTGAGATCCTTGAAACGGTTAGTGAAAAATGCTATTGTATGATGTCATGATGTTATGTACATGTATGCAGAAGCAAGTAAGTGTATATACAGGTAATCATATTCATACAAAGAAAACAAGTCCTTAGGTTTAGGCTTGCATGGGGTTTGTAGGTAAGTACCCTCTTGAAGTTAGTTGGCTCATCCTGTCCTAAAATAGAAACTGGGTTCTAAGGAGCTCAATATCACCGGATTATTTTCTGTGTTCATAGTTTTGGTTTAGCCACTTAACTGGCGACCAAAATATTCCAAGAAAACAACCCTCAATGAGTGTAGTATCGAGTATCTACCAACTTCGGACTGCACCAAAGTCGGTCATCTCACTACCCCTAAAAAGGCTAAGATGGTCAATTAAGGTTCTAAGAGTTCGTTAGTGCTTCATGACATCGCTCAACGGCCTCGTACTCTCCTTGATTGAACTCAAGGGTTACCGGTACTCACAAATATGTCACACTAACATAGCTTACTGCTTCAACCATATCGGTATACCCCGCACAGTTCCCTCACAGTTTTATTGCTATTTACCTAAAAAGGTGCCCCAAATTTGGGTGTAGGATTTATAGCAAACCCAAACAAGGACCCAAAAAGTAAAGCAATCAAAGCAAGTATGTAAAGGTGATCTAAACCCTAAGGTAACCCCACCTTTCAGAGGAAATCCCCAGCAGAGTCGCCAGTTCTGTGATACGGTGGGAGAACTGACTTGAGGTTTTGTGTTTGTATTCGCACTTGTTCGGTTTAGCAAGAGTCGCCACCGACTTTTTATTTTATCCTAAAGGAAAGGTTAAAAAGCACAGGAAAAACCTTTTGAGATGTTTTGTGGGTTCGGGGGGTAGATTATGAAAAGGTAAGGTATTAGCACCCTTTTCATCCATGGTTATCCATGGGCTCTTAGTTACTTGTTTTAGATCACTTGCCTTTGATTTTCAATTGCTTGAAATGGTGGTTTGTGTGTGTGGTTTTGAAAATGTTTTGAAAAAGATGCCTTGTCTAGGCAACCCTTGTAACAATTCTTTACTCGAATGTTTTACAAAAGGTGTTTGTCTTTTTGAAAAGATGTTTCAAGGTTTTGAAAGTTTGTTTGGAAATTGTGTTGTGTTTTGAAAAATGGCAAGGATTTGTTTTGCAAGTTGGTCAAGTAACCAAGAGCTATCTACCCTAAATTTCTCAAGGATCTTTGGTGTGTTTTAACCCTTTTAACAGTATTGTTCCACAATTGTATTTGGTGGACAATCTTGTGTTAGGATGTTAACGGGACGGGCGTGGGTCATCGTATGGACCATGAATGCAACGGTGCCAAGTGTCTTTGGCAATTTTGCTTGAAGGGACTATGATCATTTGTTTAGGCAACTTCGAAAGCGTCATCGAGGGACTATGATCATTTGATTCGTTTTGTTTTGCCAAAGAAACTCAATATGCAAGCATGGCCCATTTTGGAAGGCAACAAGCGGGATTACCCTAGGGGTGCAAGTGTGAACTGTGTATTGATTGTCATGCATTTGTCTTTGTATTAGGTTATCTAGCGGTTGATTTTAAATCTTCGCATACAAAACCCTAATTACTATACAGTATATAGAAAGCGATAAATTGCGGGAATTTAAAGTCTAAGTTATTACAAATAAGTATCAGGGGATGGGGGTACAAATATTTACAAATGGGGATGAGACTTATTAGGATAGTAGTGTCCAAATGTATTTACAACCAAATCGAATCGCATTCTCAAATGTAATATGTATCAATGTACAAGAATAAAAAATAAGCAAATGTATTGGTGAAAGTGTATGTGATTTATTTACAAGTGAGAAAGATGTTAACTTAATGCAAAATTAAGTATTAATATTATTTTTATGTTTTTGTTAATTAAGTATAAACAAAAGTTTTAAAGAAAAGAAAATGCTTAAGAAATTCTATTTTTATGTATTAATGTTTTTATGTATGAAAAAGATTTGTTAAAAAGAGTTTTAAGATTAAAAATCTATTAACCTAATTAAATCTAATATTTATGTATTTTTTCAAAATGTAATAAAATAAAAGAAAATTTTGTATAAAAATAATGTATTGTTTTATTTAACAAAATAAAGGTTAAGTTATATAAAAATAAAATAAAGGGATAAAAATAAAAAAGGATTGATATAAGAGTATAAAAAAAATATAAAAAAAGTTGAATGGGCAATGGAGTTGGTTCTTGGCCCAAAAACAAAAATTGAAAGAGGAACAAAAAGGGGGGTATGCACGCTGAAAGGAGGGGTCTGGCACTAGAGATGCATTGGGCTTAAGCTTTAGGATGGGGCAGGGCCCAGATGGTTTTGACAACATTTTTTCTTTAGGGTTTTATTGTTTTGTTTCATTTCTGGATAAGGGTTTGTTGAGTTACAGAGGCGCCGTTTCTAGCATCGTCTTCTTCGTCTCTCCTTGAGCCATGGTTCTGAACAAGCTTCTTCTCTGCCTATGGCCACCAGGCGCCGCCGTCAGCTCCTCCTCCCTCCATGGTCAAGTAAGGCGACGTTGTAAGGTTTGATTTCCCATTTCTATGTCTTAGGGTTTTGGATTCGGGTTTTGCATGTTTTTAATTCTTTGACAAAATATGATTCTTTATGTTACCATTGTTTTCTGTGTGAGGTGTGAAAAGAAAAAGGAAGAGGAGATTATACCTTTGGAGACTTTTGGAGACGGAGGAGTGAAGAGATGGACTTGGAGGCGCTTTAGGCGGCCAAGGCGGAGGGAGCAGTGATGCTGTGCTAGCTTGTCCTTCCTGGTATCCTCGTATTTTGCTTTTTGTTTGGTTTTGTGATGAGCTTTCTGAAAACCCTGCTTGTTTGCTTCTTTTCCTCTTCTTCTGTTTGCCTCTGAAATGCTTGTTAAAATGTTGATGTTGATTTGAGTATTGTTTGTTGGACCCAGTGATGAGGTTACTATAAGGGTGCTGTTGCTTTAGTTGACCCTTTGATGAGGTTACTCTGAGGGTGTTGGTATTCTGTTTGATTCTGAGATGCCTAATATGCTTGTTGGTATTGATATGTTTTGTTATTTTTGACTGGTTTGGTGGTTGGGACAGGCAGGTTTGTATGGCTTGTTTGGAGCTTTAGGCTTTGAAAAGCTTGTGGGCTTGTTGTTTAACTGGTAACTGTACAGGCTTTTTCTGGTATATGCTTCAAGGTTTGGTTACAGGCTTATAGTTTTAGGCTTGTATGGCTTGAAACAGGTTTTGAAAAGGCTTGATATGCTTGTGTGTTTGAAATTGCTCAGGATGGTTTTGATGGCTTGAGGTGTTAGCAGGCTTCAGGCTTGTAGGGCTTATCAGTATTGATACAGGCTTGAAAGGTTTTTGATATTGAGTTTGTTGGCTTAGAACAGGTTAAGCTGGAAGTTTGAGACAAGCTTGCTTAACACAAGTTTTATGCAGGTGAAGGCTTGAGGGCTTCTGGTTTAAGGTTTGACACATGTTTGAAATTTGTGTCTTGAGGCAGGCTTCGTTACAGGCTTGCTGTTTGAAGGCTGTTAGGCTCTTGTGATTTTTTTGATACAAGTTTGAGAGCTTGTTATTTTTCTTTGTATTTTCCTGCCTCTTTTTCTATTGTGTTCTGATAACTTTTTTATATCTTTAAGCCTCAAGCCTGCTGTAAGCCTTTCTCTCCTCTCTCTTCCCTCTCTCTACAGAAAAACATATTATATTGTTTATACTGTACTATGCTCTGAAAAAGTCTTGGCTTGGGAAATGATGAATATTTGAAATGTATTGCTTGCATTGTTAGTTTTCCTCTGCACACTTTCCAGATTTCCTGCATATCTCTTGTGTACTTTGTTGACAGCTTTATGCTTTGGACAGCTTTTGACAGTTTCCTTGACATTGGACTTGGTTTAGTTTCTTTGACAGTTTGCAAATTGTGACTTAGTTTGGAATTTTGACAGCTTTGCTTTTCAGTTTGACAATGCAACTTGGTTGGCTTATCCACTTGCAGTTTGTGCAGTTCAGTTTGCCTCTTTGTTTGACAATTTGGATTTATGCAGTATTGTAGCTTTGTTTAAATTTGCAAGCATATAAATTCTTTCCCTCTTTGTGAATCAAGAATTTTCTTGTGATTTGCAGAGAGGGTGAACAATTGATTCCGGCCAATTCTTTTAATGACGAGCTTTAAATTAACTGTCTGCTTTTTTTATTATTTCATCTGTATTGACTTCTCTTCTTTTTCTTTGTTTTTGCAGATGAAAATCAATTGAGCAATGGGGAGCAGCAAATAGAGGATGAAGATTTAGGATAATTAGGATAGCATTATTTCAATTTTAATCATTTGTAATAATATTAATGTAAATAACTGTAAATAAATTTACAGTATTCAAATAATATCTGTAACAAACAATTCAAAATGAATAAACAAATCCTTTTTTTGTCAGATCACTCTTTTAATTCCTCTTCAAATGTTTATTTAATTATTTAAGCTTTCTTGAATTAAAATAACTGAAAGTAGATCCAATTATTCTAACTTAGATAAAATAAATAATTAACAAACACTGTAGTCTTGCAATCAATAATAAACCCGACGTCCCAATTAAACATAAGCAATGCACAGTTAATCAAACAAACGTCCACATACTTTTCTTTTACTGATTAAACCAAACGCTGTAAATTCTCAATTCAACTGCCTCAGCTCATATCCCAAAGTGAATTGAAAAAAAGAAATATAGAATTAATTCTTTCTGAGAATGTGCGCACAAACCCTAGTTCTTGATTTATTGTCAAAGAAGCGCTTGCCTGATCAAACCTTGATCCAAACTCAACCAAACCCTAATAATCTGCTTGAACTGTTCCAGAGCCATGAAAACCCTATTTTTGTCTGACTGGTGAGAAAAGTATGTTTTGACCGATTCTTAGGCCAATCTGAAAAATCAGGAGAAGCCCGAAGCTGTGATTTCTTGTGGAAAAATAGGAGGGCAAATTTTGGGGTACAACAGTTTCCCCTGTTCAATCTTCTTGAACATAAAGAGTTAGATTGGCAAGTTTGCCTTTTGCGACTCGAGGGTAAAAGGAGATTGGAAACTAGAGTGCCCAAAAATTTGCACTCGGTGATGTGATGGTAGAGGGAATGGGCTTAAAGATGCCATTTGGTGATGGGCTTAGAGATGCCATCTGGGGACGTGACAGAATCTTGTCGGGGGATGGGCTTAGAGATGCCATCTAGAAGTGTTGGTAGGAGGATGGGCTTAGAGATGCCATATGGAATGTATGTTGGAGGATGGGCTTAGAGATGCCATCTGAAGGTGATTGTTGAACTGTATGTCGTTGGTGAGTGGACGAGTATCAGAAAGGTATCCATGTTTTGGAACATCTCTGAACTGGGGGTCTGAATAAGCAATAGATTGACATCCGTATCTGGAAGCATCCGTGAACTGTTTTAAGAGGTCTTGGGGTTGAATAAGCAATAGAGCAGCATCCATGTTGGGAAGCGTCCGTAAACTATTTTCAAAAGTTGAGTCTGAGGCTTATTAATCTTTATCCTGAAAAAGGGTAAGATATTAGCTGAAACACAAAGTCATGTTGCATGAAATGTATGATGCAATGTATGTTATATCAATGTTTATGATATGAATGTGATGAATGCGCATGTAGGCTGATGAGCTGTCTTGCTGAGGAAGACGAATCCTGGATAGCTGGAGATAAAAGAATCTTGACTGCTGTCGGGGAAAGTGAATCTTTGACTGCTGCAGGGGATTGAAAATCCTTTGATTGTTGAAAAAGAGAAGTCCTGGGACCACTGTTGGGGAATCAGGAGCTTGGGTTGTATTCCAATCTGCTGGGGATTCCTGTCTTGAGGGGATCTTCACTGGAGAATATTCGAATATCCTATGAGGAACTGAGAATGAGAGTCTCCATACTGCTTGGGGATTGATAGTTGGAAGTTTTAGCTTCGCTGGGGATTGCAAGAATCTTTTGATTGCTGCAGGTATTGATCTGGGAGAAGTATCGGAATGTCGCCATGTCTGGGTCACATCTAAATTATCTCTAGAATGAAATCTGGAATAAGTATCGGAATGTCGCCAGCTCTGGGTCACATATGAACTATCTCTAGAAGGAAATTTGGAATAAGTATCGGAATGTCGCCATGTCTGGGTCACATCTGAACTATCTCTAGAAGGAAATCTGGAATAAGTATCGGAATGTCGCCATCTCTGGGTCACATCTGAACTATCTCTAGAAGGAAATCTGGAATAAGTATCGGAATGTCGCCATCTCTGGGTCACATCTGAACTATCTCTAGAAGGAAATCTGGAATAAGTATCGGAATATCGCCAAACCTGGGTCACATCTGAACTATCTCTAGAATGAAATATGGAATAAGTATCGGAATTTCGCCAAACCTGGGTCACATCTGAACTATCTCTAGAAGGAAATCTAGAATAAGTATCAGAATGTCGCCATGTCTGGGTCACATCTGAACTATCTCTAGAAGGAAATCTGGAATAAGTATCGGAATGTCGTCATCTCTGGGTCACATCTGAACTATCTCTAGAAGGAAATCTGGAATAAGTATCGGAATGTCGCCATGTCTGGGTCACATCTGAACTATCTCTAGAAGGAAATCTGGAATAAGTATCGGAGTGTCGCCATCTCTGGGTCACACCTGAACTATCTCTAGAATGAAATCTAGAATAAGTATCGGAATATCGCCAAACCTGGGTCACATCTGAACTATCTCTAAAAGGAAATCTGGAATAAGTATCGGAATGTCGCCATGTCTGGGTCACATCTGAACTATCTCTAGAAGGAAATCTGGATTCCGGCCAATTCTTTTAATGATGAGCTTTAAATTAACTGTCTGCTTTTTTTATTATTTCATCTGTGTTGACTTCTCTTCTTTTTCTTTGTTTTTGCAGATGAAAATCAATTGAGCAATGGGGAGCAACAAATAGAGAATGAAGATTTAGGATAATTAGGATAGCTTTATTTCAATTTTAATCATTTGTAATAATATTAATGTAAATAACTGTAAATAAATTTACAGTATTCAAATAATATCTGTAACAAACAATTCAAAATGAATAAACAAATCCTTTTTTTGTCAGATCACTCTTTTAATTCCTCTTCAAATGTTTATTTAATTATTTAAGCTTTCTTGAATTAAAATAACTGGAAGTAGATCCAATTATTCTAACTTAGATAAAATAATTAACAAACACTGTAGTCTTGCAATCAATAATAAACCCGACGTCCCAATTAAACATAAGCAATGCACAGTTAATCAAACAAACGTCCACATACTTTTCTTTTACTGATTAAACCAAACGCTGCAAATTCTCAATTCAACTGCCTCAGCTCATATCCCAAAGTGAATTGAAAAAAAGAACTATAGAATTAATTCTTTCTGAGAATGTGCGCACAAACCCTAGTTCTTGATTTATTGTCAAAGAAGCGCTTGTCTGATCAAACCTTGAGCCAAACTCAACCAAACCCTAATAATCTGCTTGAACTGTTCCAGAGCCATGAAAACCCTAATTTTGTCTGACTGGTGAGAAAAGTATGTTTTGACCGATTCTTAGGCCAATCTGAAAAATCAGGAGAAGCCCGGAGCTGTGATTTCTTGTGGAAAAATAGGAGGGCAAATTTTGGGGTACAACAGTTGCCCCTGTTCAATCTTCTTGAACCTAAAGAGTTAGATTGGCAAGTTTGCCTTTTGCGACTCGAGGGTAAAAGGAGATTGGACACTAGAGTGCCCAAAAATTTGCACTCGGTGATGTGATGGTAGAGGGAATGGGCTTAAAGATGCCATTTGGTGATGGGCTTAGAGATGCCATCTGGGGATGTGACAGAATCTTGTCGGGGGATGGGCTTAGAGATGCCATCTGGAAGTGTTGGTAGGAGGATGGGCTTAGAGATGCCATCTGGAATGTATGTTGGAGGATGGGCTTAGAGATGCCATCTGAAGGTGATTGTTGAACTGTATATCGTTGGTGAGTGGACGAGTATCAGAAAGGTATTCATGTTTTGGAACATCTCTGAACTGGGGGTCTGAATAAGCAATAGATTGACATCCGTATCTGGAAGCATCCGTGAACTGTTTTAAGAGGTCTTGGGGTTGAATAAGCAATAGAGCAGCATCCATGTTGGGAAGCGTCCGTAAACTATTTTCAAAAGTTGAGTCTGAGGCTTATTAATCTTTATCTTGAAAAAGGGTAAGATATTAGCTGAAACACAAAGTCATGTTGCATGAAATGTATGATGCAATATATGTTATATCAATGTTTATGATATGAATGTGATGAATGCGCATGTAGGCTGATGAGCTGTCTTGCTGAGGAAGACGAATCCTGGATAGCTGGAGATAAAAGAATCTTGACTGCTGTCGGGGAAAGTGAATCTTTGACTGCTACAGAGGATTGAAAATCCTTTGATTATTGAAAAAGAGAAGTCCTGGGACCACTGTTGGGGAATCAGGAGCTTGGGTTGTATGCCAATCTGCTGGGGATTCCTGTCTTGAGGGGATCTTCACTGGAGAATATTCGAATATCCTATGAGGAACTGAGAATGAGAGTCTCCATACTGCTTGGGGATTGATAGTTGGAAGTTTTAGCTTCGCTGGGGATTGCAAGAATCTTTTGATTGCTGCAGGTATTGATCTGGGAGAAGTATCGGAATGTCGCCATGTCTGGGTCACATCTAAATTATCTCTAGAATGAAATCTGGAATAAGTATCGAAATGTCGCCATCTCTGGGTCACATCTGAACTATCTCTAGAAGGAAATTTGGAATAAGTATCGGAATGTCGCCATGTCTGGGTCACATCTGAACTATCTCTAGAAGGAAATCTGGAATAAGTATCGGAATGTCGCCATCTCTGGGTCACATCTGAACTATCTCTAGAAGGAAATCTGGAATAAGTATCAGAATGTCGCCATCTCTGGGTCACATCTGAACTATCTCTAGAAGGAAATCTGGAATAAGTATCGGAATGTCGCCAAACCTGGGTCACATCTGAACTATCTCTAGAATGAAATCTGGAATAAGTATCGGAATGTCGCCAAACCTGGGTCACATCTGAACTATCTCTAGAAGGAAATCTAGAATAAGTATCGGAATGTCGCCATGTCTGGGTCACATCTGAACTATCTCTAGAAGGAAATCTGGAATAAGTATCGGAATGTCGTCATCTCTGGGTCACATCTGAACTATCTCTAGAAGGAAATCTGGAATAAGTATCGGGATGTCACCATGTCTGGGTCACATCTGAACTATCTCTAGAAGGAAATCTGGAATAAGTATCGGAGTGTCACCATCTCTGGGTCACATCTGAACTATCTCTAGAATGAAATCTAGAATAAGTATCGGAATATCGCCAAACCTGGGTCACATCTGAACTATCTCTAGAAGGAAATCTGGAATAAGAATAGGAATGTCGCCATGTCTGGGTCACATCTGAACTATCTCTAGAAGGAAATCTGGATTCCGGCCAATTCTTTTAATGATGAGCTTTAAATTAACTGTCTGCTTTTTTTATTATTTCATCTGTGTTGACTTCTCTTCTTTTTCTTTGTTTTTGCAGATGAAAATCAATTGAGCAATGGGGAGCAGCAAATAGAGGATGAAGATTTAGGATAATTAGGATAGCTTTATTTTAATTTTAATCATTTGTAATAATATTAATGTAAATAACTGTAAATAAATTTACAGTATTCAAATAATATTTGTAACAAACAATTCAAAATGAATAAACAAATCCTTTTTTTGTCAGATCACTCTTTTAATTCCTCTTCAAATGTTTATTTAATTATTTAAGCTTTCTTGAATTAAAATAACTGGAAGTAGATCCAATTATTCTAACTTAGATAAAATAAATAATTAACAAACACTGTAGTCTTGCAATCAATAATAAACTCGGCGTCCCAATTAAACATAAGCAATGCACAGTTAATCAAACAAACGTCCACATACTTTTCTTTTACTGATTAAACCAAATGCTGCAAATTCTCAATTCAACTGCCTAAGCTCATATCCCAAAGTGAATTGAAAAAAAGAACTATAGAATTAATTCTTTCTGAGAATGTGCTCATAAACCCGAGTTCTTGATTTATTGTCAAAGAAGCCCCTGCCTGATCAAACCTTGAGCCAAACTCAACCAAACCCTAATAATCTGTTGAACTGTTCCAGAGCCATGAAAACCCTAATTTTGTCTGACTGGTGAGAAAAGTCTGTTTTAACCGATTCTTAGGCCAATCTGAAAAATCAGGAGAAGCCCGAAGCTGTGATTTCTTGTGGAAAAATAGGAGGGTAAATTTTGGGGTACAACAGTGAGCTATGTTGATTTTAAGTTCATACATTGGATCTTGTCATGCATTCCCTATTATCAAACATCTAACAATGTATAGTCGCGGAATTTAAATTTGCGGAAATTAAATCTAAACTATTACAAGGCGTCAGGTATTTACATCGCCAAAGACAACCCTTAAATTTTAAATGCGGAAAGTAAAATAAAGTGATAAATAAAGTCCTAATTAAAAGCTATTACATTTCGGACGTAATTACATCAATATGAAATAAATACGGATCACGTACGATAAAATTAAATCGGCGCATTTTTCAGGGTTTTGACCCGTTTTTGAAAGAAAGAGATTTTTTGTTATTTTTTGAATTAAAAGAAACTAGATCTAAATTAACAATTAAATTAATTAATGAAAATATTTTTGGATTTTTTGATATTAAAGGAAATAAAATAAAATTTGATTAAAATTAATAAAAACCTAATATTCTAAATTGATTTTAAATATTGCAAAAAAATATTAAAATTTAACTCTAATTAAAGCTAAATTGATTAAATTAATTTATTTACAAAAATAAAGTGATGATTTTAATTTTAATAAATAAAATATATTTTTTGTGTGTTTGATTTTATGAGGAAAATAATTAATTGGTTAGTTTAAATAATAAAAGTAATTAATTAAAACAATAAAATAAATAAATAAATATAATGAAAAGTAGAAGAAATAAACCAAAGGGGTGTTGGGCCCAAATCTGGAGGTGGAATCAGCATGTTCAAGGCCCAACAAGCGCTGGCCTGGGCTGACTTTTGCAATTCCACATGGGCCATCAGATTTGGCCTGAAGGCCATCTGGCATCTGAAGATCTGAAGGCGTATGGTGTGCTACGCTATTGGCTTTGCACTGGATCGCCTGTAAATAAAATGCAACAAATATATGGGGGACCTGGGATTCGAACCCAGGCCCCATTGGACTTTGACACGTTTCCCTTACCAACTCAACCACTGCATCTTTTTTGTTAATGGATAGGCAACAATTATTATATAGAAAATAAGACATTATGCCTGGAAATAAAAAAAATTGCGCGAATATATGAATGGGCCAATGAGGACGAGCCACATGATCGTCTTCTTCGCTGACCCCCCTGGTTATTTACCTGCGGATTTCATCCGCAGCTAAATTCGTGGCCTCATCCTAAAACGAACTGTAGGCCATATAAATGCAAACTGAGACCATCACCATGCTCGTCTCTCCTCCCTGAACACAACCATGTCCATGGTTTGCCCTAATTTTACCTGTAGCAAAAACGCCTAAAAACAAGAAATGAAAACCCTAGGTTCGGGTATTACATTACAGGCCATAAAAACGAAATCAAATATTGCAGAACGCTTAGAAATCACACAAGGATCATAACCATGACAATAGTTTGTCCAAAAAAATGCAAGAATGAGAGGTTGCAGTTTCGTGTACAGGGAGACTTTCCAGAAGACTTACAGTGCGATTCAAGAGGTGATTGTCTTGGCTTTTGATTGCAATAGCTTCAGTGGATATCAGGCAAGAATTCTACGTTGAGATTTTGTCTTGAATTGGCCTCTAACCAAGATTTAGATTCCACACTTTTCATGCTTTTTTCAAGTTTTGGTTTTTGGTGAATTTGCAGCCTCTTGGTCGTGTCCTTTGTGCCTTTGCCTTGTGTGAGTATAATAGAGTGAATTAGGTTTAGTGTTGGGCTTTCAATCCTTGTGTATTGATGATTCAAGATTTGATATGAACCACCATTAAAAAGCTTCCAAAATTGTCCCAAATCAAATATTTTGTGCATGAGATAGCTTGATACAAGTTTGATTGTGTCCATCATGATAATTGAAAGTTGTATCAATAAAAAAGATCTCATTCCATCAATATTTGGATTAATATTGATTTAAAATGAATTAATTCAATAAAAATCAAATAAAATAGAAAAATTAATGAATGGACATAAAAATGATGATAGGACACGTGTGTAGTGTGACAAGATCAAATCAAGTGGAAAAAAGTGGGCCCATTTGTCAAAATTTGAAGTTTTGGGGATAGTTGACTTTTGGCAATTTTGGAAAAATGCCCAACTTCAACAATGCATAACATCTTCAATTTAGAACTTTTGGAGGTGTTCTTGGACTTTTTAGAAACCTTGAGATGTCCTATAATCAATACTTTTTGTCTCATAGCATTTTGATATTCCATGCTCAAGTTATAAGTTTTGGCAAAAAAAGGTGTTTTTATTGACTTTCAAAAATGACCTATAATGTCCAAATTTGTAAATTTTTGTGAGTGCATTTCTTGATCTTGGGGTTTGAATATGGATTGTAGTAAATTTGATCCTCTTCAAAATGAGCTTTGGATGGGTCATGTATCATAAAGTATGAGAAAGTTATGCTTGGTCAAAGTTGAGTTGACTTTTCTTGCAAAACCCTAATTTAGCAACTTTTGAATCTTGATGAATCTTGAGCAATACTTGATGAATCATGATCAACCATTGATCAAATGATGAATTATCCTTCAAAATGAGAATGTTGACAAAAAATCTTGAGGTTTGACTGTTCATTGGTCACAGTTGACTTTTGCCCTAGCACAGTCGATTTTTGGGCCTCTTGAGCTATTGACTGGCCAAACTTCCTCTGCAAGGCTTGAAATTTGACATGGATGAACTTGAGATCATATTAGGACATTGGGGAGAACTTGAGGTCATTTGGATGTAAGGACCTTGATGCAACACAAAACCCTAATTTGAGGTTGACTGCCTTAGGAGATGATTTGACTGTCCAACTTTTGAGCAATCTTGAGCCACTTGGAGATTCTTCTTGACATGTATTGGGAAATATGAAAGGGGAAATTTTGGGGTACAACAGTTGCCCCTGTTCAATTTTCTTAAACCTGAGGATATAGATTGGCTTTCGGGCCTTTCGTGATCCCAGGGTGGAAGATGATTGAACACTAGAGTTCCCAAAAATTTGCACTCGCATGAACTGGTATCAGCATTGTGATGTCGGGAATGGGCTTACAGATGCCATTTGGAGATTGTTGGTAGGTGGTTTTGTCTTCTTCGACTGGATTGGCATCAGAAAAATCTTTAGGAATCGATTTAACTGGACCAGGGGAGGTTTTGTCTTCTTTGACGAGTTGTCTCTTTTGACGGGTTGTCTCTTTTGACGGGTTGTCTCTTTTGACGGGTTGTCTCCTTTGACGGGTTGTCTCCTTTGACGAGTTGTCTCTTTTGATGGGTTGTCTCCTTTGACGGGTTTTCTCTTTTGACGGGTTGTCTCCTTTGACGGGATTTGCATCAGAAAAATCTTTAGGAATCGATTTAACTGGTTTTATCTCCATTGATTGCGTTCGCATCAGAAAATCTTTAGGAATTGATTTAACTGGTTTTGTCTCCATTGACTGCGTTCGCATCAGAAAAATCTTTAGGAATCGATTTAACTGGTTTTGTCTCCATTGACTGTGTTCGCATCAGAAAAATCTTTAGGAATTGATTTAACTGGTTTTGTCTCCATTGACTGAATTTGTCTCCTTTGACTGAATTTGTCTCCTTTGACTGGATTTGTCTCTTTTGACTGTATTTGTCTCCTTTGACATAGCTGAGAACTTAACTGGATCTTTCCTGAAAGGTAAAGGTCAGTCACATGCAATGCATGATATGGATCAAGCAGTGATGTTCTCAACATAAATGAGATTGTATTATATGATGTGTATATGCATGTATCATGATGTATAGAAATGTAATGTTTTAGCTGGGAAAATAAATCCCAGAGCTGCTGGAGAGTAGAGTTGAATTCTTCGTTTCCAGTGGGGATGATGAACAAAGATGATTGCGAGAATAAACCTGCAGGAAAAGATAACTCCGTTGGGGAATAAACTGAAGAGGAGATTACTCCAAGGGGAATTACTCTGTGGGGAAGAGATGTTCTGCTGAGAATTTTAACGATAAACTTCGCTTGGGATTTCAATGATAAGCTCCGCTGGGGATTTCAATGATAAACTCCGCTGGGGATGGATTACCGTTGCTGGTGATACTAAATCTTTTGAGGATTGAATTCCTGTTTGTGAAAGGAAAGAACTTCGCTGGGGATGATCTTTCAGTTGCCACTTGCTGGGGATAACCCTGTTAGACTCTTGTGGGGATAATCCTTCTGAATTTGGCTGGGTTGGTCCTTTGAACTTGGCTGGGGAGATTTATTTTGTACTCCGCTGGGGATAAACTTCCAGAGCCTACTGGGGATGATGATTCAACTCCGTTGGGGAAGCTTTTTTCAGACCGTGCTGGGGAATATTGACTCCACTGGGGTATCTTGTATTCCACCGGGGAACATTCTTATACTCCGTTGAGGAATATTATGACTGTCGGGGATGCTCTTATACTTACTGGGGAATATTCCTATACTCCGCTGGGGAATATTAAGACCTTTTGGGGATACCAAGCCTTTTTAGGGCTGATGGTAGATTAACTCTGCTTGGGGAGAGTATTGCTGATTCATTCACGGTTGCAAGTCTCAGCTGGGGGAGAGCTACCATTACTATCTCACTCTGCGGGGAGTGAAAGTATCTTAGCCATATTCTTCAGCTGAATCTACCTTGTACCTGGTGAACAGAGCAACCATACAGCTCAGACAATTCTTATTGCCCATGTTTCTGATGTTACCCGTAATTCGTCTTTTGTTTCGCATGTAAATATTTATGATCAACAATTAATGTCAAATGCATATATCAAAAAATGAACATTGGACGTTCTTTGAAAAAACAAAACAGATAAAGGAAAAATAGTTTGAAATTTCTTTGAAAGTGAATTGTATTGATTTTGAAGTTTGGCCTGTAAATAGGCATTTTTTGTACAAGAGGCTGACGTCCTAGTAAGAGAATGCCGCCGAACAAGATAGTTTATACAATTTGTGAAAAGAAAACAAAACAGCT
The DNA here is from genome assembly GCA_948472305.1 of Vicia faba. Taxonomy (NCBI): domain Eukaryota; kingdom Viridiplantae; phylum Streptophyta; class Magnoliopsida; order Fabales; family Fabaceae; genus Vicia; species Vicia faba. The sequence goes on along the minus strand of OX451736.1, from coordinate 1,307,885,721 downwards.
ATGTGAATAATCCCACTGGGTTCCAACTCTGCTATTGCCTTTATGTCCTCGAGCATCTCATCACTTTGCTGCTCGGTTGAAGATGAATCAGATTGATTAGTGCCGTCCGAGCTTGATAGTCGATACCGAAGTCTGGATGCAAGGGATCCAACGAGACATAGTTTTACGCTTTGATCCCTAATTTTTGCCTGGACCGCCCTTTCGGGTTTTCAGTCCACCAGGATACCCATTTTTGCCCAAGCCGCCTTTTCAGGTTTTCGACCTGCCGGGTGTATAGATTTTTTCATTTTCATCCCTTATTTTTGACTGAACCCTTTTGGTTCGTCGGGAAGCCCTTATTTTTGCCTAGGCCAGTCAACCTAGCGGGTCTTTGATTATGCGTAGTATCTTTTTACTATGTCTGCATTGACGGGGTGAGGAAGGTCGTCACCATCCATGGTGGTTAGAATCATAGCTCCTCCTGAGAAAATGTTCTTAACCATAAATGGCCCTTCATAAGTAGGGGTCCATTTGCCCCTGGGATCACCTTGAGGTAGGATAATGCGCTTGATTACCAGATCCCCAACTTGATACTCCTGTCGTCTAACTTTCTTGTTAAATGCCTTGATCATCCGTTTTTGATACGTCTGACCATGACAAATAGCAGTAAGTCTCTTTTCGTCGATTAAGTTCAGCTGATCAAGTCGGGTCTGAATCCAGTCATCTCCACTCAAACCTGCATCCTTCATGATTCGAAGAGAGGGTATCTGAACTTCAATGGGCAAGACTGCCTCCATACCATATACCAAGGAATAGAGTGTTGCCCCTGTTGACGTCTGTGCTGAAGTACGGTACCCATGAAGAGCAAATGGTAACATCTCGTGCCAGTCTTTGTATGTCACTGTCATCTTCTGCACAATCTTCTTAATGTTCTTATTAGCCGCTTCGACAGCCCCATTCATCTTCGGCCTGTAGGGAGAAGAGTTGTGATGCTGTATCTTGAATTGCTCGCAGAGCTTAGTGATCATCTTGTTGTTGAGTGTGGTACCATTATCCGTAATGATCCTCTCTGGTACACCGTATCGACAGATCAGATTGTGCCGAATGAACCGTGCCACGACGTTCTTGGTTACAGTAGCAAAGGAAGCTGCTTCAACCCACTTCGTGAAGTAATCAATCGTTACTAGGATGAAACGATGCCCGTTGGATGCCGTAGGTCTGGTCTCGCCGATCATATCAATGCCCCACATTGCAAAAGGCCAAGGTGTTGTCAAGATGTTCAGAGGAACCAGAGATATATGCACCTTATCAGCATAGACCTGACACTTGTGACATGTCCGAGAATGCTGATAACAGTCGGCTTCCATTGTGGCCCAATAATATCCTGCCTGAAGGATTTTCTTTGCCATGGTGTGTCCACTGGAATGAGTTCCGAAAGTACCTTCATGTAGATCTTCTATGATCCTTTCTGCTTCATTCTTATCCACACAACTCAGTAAGGTTGAATCATGGTTACGCTTGTACAGAATGTCATTGCTGATGAAGAACTTTGCTGCGAACCTTCTCAGAAACTTCTTATCATTAACAGATGCACCCTCGGGGTATTCCTGAGCCTCAAGGTAGTTCTTCACCTCATGAAACCAGGGTTTATCTACTACCTCTTCAGTCTCAAGATCACAGCAATGTGCCGGTTCGTCCAGTTTTTCAATGATGATCCGGGGAGCCTCGTTGTCCCAATTGACTTTTGTGATACGGTGGAAGAAATGACTTGGGATTTTGTGTTTGTGTTCGCAAATGTTTCGGTTTAGCAAGAGTCGCCACCGACTTTTTATTTTATCCTAAGGAAAGGTCAAAAAGCACAGGAAAGACCTTTGAGATGTTTTCTTGAGTTCGGGAGTAGATTATAGAAAGGGAAGGTATTAGCATCCTTTCTATCCATGGTTATCCATGGACTCTTAGTTACTTGCTTAGATCACTTGCTTTGCTTTTCAATTGTTTGAAATGGTGCTCTTCAATTGTTTGAAATGGTGCTTTGTGTGTGATTTTGAAAGATGTTTTGAAAAGAGGCCATCGTTGTGGCAACCTTTGTAATGATTCTTGTTTGAATGTATACAAAGGTGTTTTTTGTCTTTTGAAAAGTTTTCAATGTTTGAAAGTAGGGTTTTGAAATCGTGTTGTAAAGTGTATTTTGAAGATAGCAAGGATGTTTTTTGCAAGTTTTGATCAAGTAACTAAGAGTTGTCTACCCTATTTACTCAAAGATCTTTATTATGTTTTTAACCCTTTTAACAGTGTCGTTTCACCATTGTATTTGGTGAACAACCTTGTGTTAGGATGTTAAACGGGACAGGCGCGAGTCATCGTATAAACCATGATAGCAATAATGTCAAGTATTTTTGGCAATTTTCTTGAGGGACTTGATCATTTTGTTTAGGCAACTCAGATAGCGTCATCGAGGGACTATGATCTTTTTTTTTGTTTTTGTTTTGCCAAAGTACTTGACGTACATATCATGGCCCATTTTTGAAGGCAACGAGTGGATTGAAACCCTAGGGGTGCAAGTGTGCATTGTGTTTGTTTTTCATGCTTGGTTATCTTGGATTAGGTCAAACTATTCTTTAATTTGATTTTGCATAAAAACCCTAGGTCTAATCATGGCATAATTGAAAGCATTTAAAAGTGCGAGAATTTAAATTCTACACTATTACAACATGATATAGGGAGGGGGGTACAAATTTGAATTGAGGATTATTTTGCAAGAAATTAAATCCTAAATTATTACAACCGAATTGAATGTATAAGATACAATATTTAAATGTACAATAATTAAATAAAATACAATAAATAAATGTTAGATAAAATGTGTTATGCAAAAAAAGATTTTTATGTATGTAAAAAGTATTTTTAAATGTGAAGTGTAAATAGTAAAGAAAAGTCAATTTTAATTATTTTTGTTTTTTAGGGCAAAAACCCTAATTTCCTAAATAAATAGTATTATTTATTATTTATATACAATAATGCATCAATTTGTACAAAAAATATAAGTATATAAAAAAAAGGTATTTTTAGTATAAAATATTAATAAAAATAAAATGTATTATTTTTGTGTTTTTTGTCCTAATTATTTAATAAAATATATTATATATGTATATATATGTATTAAATATATTAAGTGTGTATAAAAAATAAAATAAATTATTTACAAAATTTATATATTTCAAGAAAATATTTTCAAATGTGAATAAAAATAATAAATGAAAATAAAACATAATTTTGCATTATTTTCTTAAGTTTTAACAAAAGAATATAAAGTATTTAAACATTTTTATACTAGTAAAATAAAAATAAATATCAAATAAATATGAAAAAAATATAAAAGTAATTTTTTGGCATTTTTTATATTTAGACATAAAATAATAAAGTCAGAATAAAAATAAAAATACAAAAATGACAAATATACAAAGAAATGGGCCAGGGGGTGTAAACTGAAAAGGCAGGTGTTAGAAGTAAAAGCAACCAGGCCCAGCCCAATCAACTTCATCTTCTTCCTCAGTTCAAACCAAAACACGCGCTTTGTACACAAAATGCTATCTCCTGATTCCTTGCTTTTTTGACAAAACTCATAACATGAAACTTGTAGAGCATCAAATAATAAATCTAACCATATAAAAAACTTAAGCTAACTCTCAAAGACCAGAGAGAATTTCTCTGGCCCTAATTCTTAACCTAGTTTTTTCAGAAAGTTCATGAACAAAATTCTCCTAGCACGATTAATATAAATGAAAACTAAGCACATGTATGGTTTCAGGGCTATGAATACAACATCTTTCGTTCATAAACCTAAGTATAACTATTCCTAAATAGAGAGATAGAAGTTCATGAAATACCTGTTTCAGTTGACTTCGAGCTGGACAATGCAGCAACTTCCAAGAGTGCTTGAGGTTCTTTTGAGCTTGCCTGAGGTCCAATGAAGCTTTCCCAATGCTTGGCTTGTTTTGAAGTAGCCTGAATCGTGCTATAGAACTCAACCTGCAAAGCTTCCAAACAAAAATGGCAATGTGTGTTAATGGTGTTACAGCTGGCAATGGAGGTCTGGAATAGTTTAGGTGAGTTGAATGGAAGGTATTGGAACAAATTTGAGGCAAAACGCACGAGGGAAAGTGGAGATGGAGGTGGTTCTGCAGGGCTTGCCCTGTTTTGCAGAAAAATTGGGTTTTGGAGTATGAGGGTGCTTTAGGGGTGAAAGGCTCATGCTTCTGATTTGTGAGGATATGCCAAACTTGTTTTACAACTTTGTTCTTGTTGGTTTTATCAGATATGAGAGATACAAGCTTTTGGCCCTTTGACTTGTTTTGAAAGCAAAGTTGGAAGTGAAGTGAGATAGGCCTGTACAGGCTATCTCTAAGCATGCACCAACTTCTTGTACTATGCCTGAGATTGTGGAGCTTGTTTGCTGCAAAGGAAGAAAGTCCAAGGCTCAAGAAAAAGCAATTTGACATAACGTGCCCTTTATGAAAATGGAAGTGTGGCCTTTATGCTTAAAATGACAATGTTCATTGTACAAAGCTCTCTTGATCAGAACAATGCCAATATCTAATATATTTGCATTCAATTTTGGAGTGTAAATTGGTTTAGAGGCCTGTAATCATGTACTAAGCTATTTTGGTCAGATTTGCAATTTGTTATGAACATGTATTGGCCATGGATCAAAGTGAGTTTTTGCAAACTTCAAGCATTCGATTCTCCCTAACCACAAAGGTGTTTGAGGAGTTCTTGGACAATTTGGAAATCTTGCAACATGTACTATAATCCATCTTTGAAATGCAACTTGAAAATACAAGTGGAAGTACGTGAAAAGTGGCCAAGAAGATGGGTCAAAATCCTGCCTAAACTAGGGCAAAATTTCTCTAAGTTAAAAGTTTTAGGTACCCTTGTTCCAAAAATAATAACTTGAGATCCAAGCTTCCTTTGAGAAAACTTTGTGAATCAAAGTTGTAGATTTTGTGATGGACTACAACTTTCATGTTGCAAGTTTTGTTTGAATCCATTTGTATCTTGGTGAAAAAATGGGATAAAGTTAGGAAGAAATAAGAAAATTTCATAACTTAGAAAATTTCTAAGTTATGAAATTTTTCCATTTTAAACCCTAATTTGCATTTTTGGGTTTCTTGATGAACAAGTTTCATAATTTGACATGTCTTGATGAAAAATGACCCTTGGCACTTGATTTTGACCAAAAAGTCAAAGTTTGACTTTTCAGCATACAGTCAATTTTTGATCAGTTGACTGAAAAATTTATCTGTCAATCCTAGGCATTTGAGATATTTTGAACTTGTTGAATGGGTCAAGACAATTTCATTGAGTCCTTGAGTCCATGGTTGAGCTTGATTTGTCATTGGCTAGGTCAAACAGTCAAAAATAACCTTTGTACAGTCAAAACCCTAAAAATGATCATTTTGCCCTTTTGATGATCTGATCAAATTTCTTGTGGAATTGTGATCCAAACTTGATCAAATGGTTCATATGAGTTCATAATGTTGATGTGGGTCAAATTTCATGAGGTTTGACTGTCAATTGGCCACAATTGACTTTTTCCCCAATACAGCTGATTTCTAGGTGAACTGTCCAATTGATTGGGCAAAAATTTGGATCAAGGCTTGAAACTTGGTGTGGACAAACTTGTAAGTACAACATGAAGTATGAAAGTCAATTTGGGCATTGTTGGTCAAAATATCACTGTGCAAACTCAAACCCTAATTTAGGTCAACAGTGCAAGGAGGTGTCTTGAGTAGAGCAAACCCTAACTTATTCTTGAGTTCCAAGAGTCTTGTGATGAGAAATGTTGATGAAATGAGAGGAAAATTTTTGGGGTACAACAACTTTGAACATAGAAGATATCGTAGCCAGCGCGTCCGCCAACTGATTCTCCTCTCTAGGGAAGTGTTCAAAGGTTATCTCCTCGATATGGGGAAGCAAAGTCAACACATACTCCTTGTAAGGAATAAGATTTGGGTGTTTCGTATCCCACTCTCCTTTGATCTGACTGATCACGAGAGCGGAATCTCCGAAAACACTTAGAAACTTAATCCTTAGGTCAATTGCTGCTCGAAGACCCATGATGCACGCTTCATACTCCGCCATATTGTTGGTGCAGTTGAAACATAATCGGGCGGTGAACGGAGTATGAGAGCCTTTAGGAGATATGATCACGGTGCCGATGCCATTACCGAAAGCATTCGAAGTTCCATTAAAGTACATAGACCATCGGGATCCTTCCTCAGGTCCTTCATCCGGTCCAGGTGTCTCACAATCAGTTACCAACATGATATTCTCGTCCGGAAATTCAAAGTTCATAGACTGGTAATCATCCACTGCCTGATGTGCCAAATGATCTGCCAACACACTTCCCTTAATTTCTTTTTGGGTCGTATATTGGATGTCATACTCAGTCAAGATCATCTTCCATCTTGCTATTCTTCCGGACAAAGTAGGCTTCTCGAAGATATACTTGATTGGATCTATCTTTGATATCAACAGAGTAGTGTGAGTCAACATATACTGTCTCAGTCGGCGAGCAGCCCATGCCATAGCGCAACAAGTTTTCTCAAGCAACGAGTATCGGGTCTCGCAGTCGGTAAACGTTTTGCTAAGGTAATAAATAGCATGCTCTTTTTGGCCAGACTCGTCATGTTGACCCAGCACACACCCCATTGAGTTGTCGAGTATTGTCAAGTATAAGATCAAAGGTCTCCCTTCAACTAGAGGCATCAGAATGGGTGGCTCTTGGAGATACCCTTTGATCCTCTCGAAAGCGGCCTGGCATTCATCGTTCCAACGTACTACTTGATCTTTCTTCAGCAGCTTGAAGATTGGCTCACAAGTAGCAGTTAGGTGTGAGATGAATCGGGCAATGTAGTTCAGACGTCCCAGAAAGCCTCTAACTTATTTCTCCATTCTGGGAGCTGGCATCTCCTGTATCGCCTTGACTTTTGCCGGATCCACCTGAATACCTTTGTCGCTTATGACGAAACCTAGCAGTTTACCAGATCTCACCCTGAAAGTGTACTTGTTCGGGTTTAATCTCAGCTTGTACAACTTCAACCTGTCAAACAGCTTGTGCAGATGGTCAAAATGTTCCTCCTCCGTTTGGTATCTTGCAATCATATCGTCGACGTATACTTCAATCTCATGATGGATCATGTCATGAAACAAAGCAACCATGGCACGCTGATACGTTGCCCCAACATTCTTCAACCCAAAAGGCATGACCTTGTAGCAAAAGGTACCCCACTGAGTAACAAAAGTTGTCTTCTCCATGTCTTCGGGAGCCATTTTGATCTGATTATAACCGGAGAAACCATCCATAAAGGAGAATACCTTGTGCTGAGCAGTGTTGTCAACCAAAACGTTGATATGAGGTAGAGGGAAGTCATCCTTGGGGCTTGCCCTGTTCAAATCCCTGTAGTCAACACACATTCAGACCTTACCATCTTTCTTCGGCACAAGAACCACATTGGCCACCCACTGAGGGTAAGAAGTAACTACTAGAAAACCGGCGTCAAACTATTTCATAACTTCAGCCTTGATTTTCTCAGACATCTCTAGGCGCATTCGGTGGACCTTCTGTTTCACTGGAGGACAATCTTCCTTGGTAGGCAAGCGATGAACCACAATATCAGTATCCAAACCAGACATATCTTTGTAAGACCAGGCAAAGATCTCAACATAGTTTCGCAGCATCTGAATCAAACGTTGTTTCAAACTAAGCTCCAAATTTGCACCGATCTCGACTTCCTTCTTGTCTGTCTCAGTACCCAGATTACTTGTTTCCACCGGCTCTTCGTGCGGCTGAATAACCCTCTCTTTTTGAAGTAACAGTCTTGCAAGTTCACCAGGCACTTCGCAATCATCTCCACCTTCGTCTTCGGGTAAGTTGATCGGATTTTCAAAGTCATAATTGGCAGTAGCAGAGTCGTTACCAGTGAGATCCAGAGTGGATGTAGACCTGTATATGTGAGTGTGTGTAAAATAGCTGTTTTGTAATATATAATAAAGAAAAACAAGGAGCGCAAAATTTGAAATGCAAGAACGTCCAATGCTTTTATTAATGATATATGAAAATGACACACATAAAGCCCTCACAAATGAAGCCACAGTTCCTCGGGTAAGACACCGGGCCATAAAGTTTAAAACATTGTCTGTTACAAATTCAAAACAAAAAGTTTTATTATTGGGTAACAAAAGTAATAAGGATGAAATACTTTGTTGTCCAGTTGCTTGGTCCACTGTCGGTCGTAGGATGGATCCAGCTGTCAAACTCAGACTCTTCCACATCATCTTCAATGGCATTCACCCCCGAGTTGCTGATGAACATGGGAGGTCTTCCGATATGTGCATTCCGAACAGCCCTTTGAGCTTCTGCAGTGAAGCCCAAACCAAACTTGTTAGTCTTCTGTGTAAAATCAGGGAGTCGGCCCCAATTTGCACACCCATCTTTCTCAATAACAGCCCGGGCATCCTTGAGGGAAGCCATCTTCATAGGAGAACCTTCAACAATAGTCTCAGTTGACGCCAGTGTTTGGGGAAACTGTTGTAACCCAAAATTTTCCCTCCCATATTCTTCAAGATTTGCCAAGATCAAGCTTCAAAATCTCTCAAGGGGTGCACAGTCCAATTGCCTCCTAACAGTCAAAATTTAGGGTTTTGGTTCTGGCAAAGAAATTGAGGTTTCCAAGGGTCCAAACAAGTCCCACATGCCTACATACATTGTCAATCATCCATATGCAAGGTTTCAAGACTCACGGCATCAAATTGCACAGTCAAAAACCCTAATTGCTTCATAGTCAACTGCAGGGGCAAAATGGTCATTTGACAGTCAAAAGTCAAAAATTTTGGTCAACATCTTATTTTGAAGCCACAAACATCATTTGATCAATTCTTGATCATGATTCTCAAAGCATGGCTCAAAAAGTCTCAAGATGCAAAAGTTTCTATTTTTGGACAATTGGAAAAGTCAACTGCAAATTGACCAGGGCATAACTTCTTCATGGTTTATCAGAAAAATCCCATCCAAAGCTCATTTTGAAGAGAATGACATTTCCTACAACTCATCTTCACACTTCAAGTCCAAGAAATGCTCTCACAAAAAGTTATCAATTTCAACATTATAGGTCATTTTCAAAAGTCAACAAAAAGGCACTTTAAGTCAAAGACCATAACTTGAGATTGGTAAATTAAAATTACATGGTACCAAAGGCATTGGTTAGAGGACTTCAATACCTTTCCAAAATGTCCAAGAATATGATCAAAGCTTAAAAATTGAGCAAGATATGCCTTGTAGAAGTTGGGAAATATTTGGGAATTTTGAAAAGTCAACTTTGCACAAAAGGCCTCAAAAATGCTAATGGGCCTCAATTTCTTCCATGAATCATCACCCAAAGGCTATGCACAACCCATTGACCTCCAAGGGAGTTATTTTATCATTTTTGATTAATTATTTGAATTTTTATTATTATTAATTCACTTAATTAAAATTAAATATGAAAAAATAGCAAATAACACCTTTCAAATATTTTTGTGCAGAGATTTCACTCATTATGTGCTCAATATCTCGTGTACCAATCAACAAGGACAAACTCATCCAAATTTGGCATAATTGGCATGAAAAAGATTGGAAAAAAAATATGGAAAATCAAATATTCAAAGTCATAAATGGATGGGTTTTGGGCTGGCTTTTTGACCTAATTCTATTCATATACATGTGCACAAGTGAAACCTAAGGCCTTAGACACAGAAGCTGCGCAAGAAACAAAGAACCAACTTGCAATTTTGGCCAAAAAAATTGAAAACTGTTTTCCTATCTAGAGCGCATTTCAAAGCTCCAAACTCATTCCAAACGCTTGCTGGGACTCCCTTGAACGTGCTTCAATCCCTTTCCAGTCTCCACGCACAAGGAATTGGTAGAACAGAGTTGCTTTCTTTTCAAAAATTTTCATAATCGTGTTCTAATTTCCATTCATGATTCATGATTTTTAACTGTGGATTTATACTAACCATAACATTCTGAAGCTAATGGTGTCATTCAATTGAAGTATGGCTGCCTAAATGAGAATTCACCATGGACGTTCCCTAGGGTTTCAGAGCTCCAATTTTAGGGGTTTCTGTATATGGTAAAATTAAGCCTTGAAACCTATGCCAATGGAACCAGGACATCCAGACGAACCATTTGACCACCTCGCGCCCTTTTTATACTTGCTTATGCCCTATTCGCTATTTTTTGCAGGTCTGATTTAGTGGGGGTTTAAAACCCCCGCTATTTGTTTCATAATTACAGGGAAAACGTGAAGAAGATGAACGTGGCCTATGCTGATTGGGACGTTTGAAATCTGGCGCGCTTTTTGGTTGTTCAATACCATAAGCGTTTGTTTCTTTTATATTATTTATATTCCATTAATATTACAAATGCGTTCAATGGTTCAGTTGGTAGCTTAGTTGGCTTGCAGGTACTGGGACCTGGGTTCGATTCCCAGGTCCCCCAAAACGCTTAATAATTTTTGTCAAAACATGTTCCAGCGTAGCACTGCGTCCAAAGACCATCATGCGTCCTCACCTGCTTGCTTGCCACGCGCCCAGGAAACCTCATCCAAAGGTCAGAATATGGAGGTCCACCATGCAAGTTGGTCAATCATTCCACACACGCGCTAGAAAGTCAAAAGGGGCCTCATTCTGTTGGGCCAAGCTGCTTCCAATACACCTCTAAATTGGGTCAGACACCCCCATGGTTTGCATATTTTTATTCTTTATTTTAATTTCCCTTTTTATTCTTTTATTTGTTTTATTGTTTTATTTAATTCACAAAAATAATTTTTCATAACACAAAAATCAGAAATCAAAAACTAAAAATATGTTTATTTAATATTTAATGCATTAATATTTTTGTAAATAAACATGTAATTAATTAATTAGTGTAAATTAGGTTAAAACTTGAATATTTTTCTTAAATAATTAAAAACAACTTAGAACTAGGGTTTTATTTAACTTCTAATTTTAATTAATCTCCTTTATTTCATAAATACCAAAAACCATAAAAAACAATTTCTTTTCTTATTAAATAATTAATTAGCCTTTTCAATTTCATTTAACTTCAAAAGGGTCCAACGCCCTCGAATGATTCTATTTCTATTCTTTCGCGCATTTATTTTTCTGTGAATATTATGTAATTGTTCAAGCCTTGTAATAGTAATTAGGAACTTATTTATTTTCCGCATTTTATTAAAAAACGGGTCTTTGTTAATTTCGCGATGTATAGACCCGCGCCTTGTAATAGCGTAGGACTTTATTTTCCGCACTTTAATTTCCGCACCCTTAAGACTGTTAAACTTTGCATGAAAGAATGAATGGCCCAAATAAAATCAAAGCGTAGCTCACCCAATGCATGATCAAGATAAAACATAACTGAAAACGATACACAAATTCACACACCACTCTTAGGGTACGCCTCACTGTTGCCTTGCCCCTCGAAACGTGGTCGTCAAGTATAGGGTGTTTTAGAGGTCGCCCTTCTGTCTAAGATCCAGTTGCCTCGAAACGGTTGCCTCGGATAAAAAGGATCTAGGACATTAGGGTTACTTCTAAGGTGTCCTACTATTGCTTCGGTGACCACACTGTCCCTTATAATCGAATTGACCCGAATAACTCCAACGATGGTGCTGCCTACCTCTCAATGGTGGGATAGCACTATCTAAAGGACTCTTACACAACCTAATTCCTTAGGGTAGGTAGATTCTCGTGGGTACTTGCTCTTTTCAAAAACAAACAAAAATTCTTTTCACACTGACACTTTCAAAAAGTTTTCAAACAAATTTTTCATACACTCTTGAGGACAGATACAAGAGTTACTTAGAAATCTTTCAAACACAACTTTTTCCAAAAACCCACATACACTTGAAAAGCAAACAATTTTTGAAAACATAGAGCAAGTACCTAAGAGTCCGTGGATAACCACGGATAGAAAGGGTGCTAACACCTTCCCTTTCTATAAATCTACCTCCCGAACCGAGAAACATCTCGAAAAAAGGAATTTTGCTGTGCTTTTGTCCTTTCCATGTTGGAGAAAATAAAAGACGGTGGCGACTCTTGCTTACCGCGACATTTCGCGAACCAGCTTTAAAAACAGTCAGTTCTATTTCCACTGATCACAGAACCTCTTCAAAATGCTGAAATGGGGTCTCAATGAAATCCCTATCCATCTCTACATATCGGAAAGAGTTGAGGTGGCTAACCATGTACTCTTCCTCTCCTTGCACTGTCACAATCTTCCCTTTGACCGGGTACTTCAGCTTCTGGTGGAGCGTTGAGGTTACGGCCCCAACTTTATGGATCCATGGACGACCCAACAAACAAGAATAAGATGGCCGAATGTCCATCACATAGAATGTAGAATTGAAGACCTGAGAACCAACCTTGATCGGGATATCAACTTTACCATGTACCATTCTTTTAGACCCATCAAAGGCCCTAACAACAATGTTACTTGGTTTCAGCTCCAACCCTTTGCAATCCAACCGGTCTAGAGCTTTTTTAGGCAAAACGTTCAATGAGGAACTAGTATCCACCAATAGATGAGCAAGAGTAGTGCACCTGCATTCAATGGAGACATGCAGGGCATCATTGTGATTCTTCCCTTTAGCAGTTAAGTTGGTGTCAGAGAAACCCAACCCATTATCAGCAGTTAAATTGGCCACGCAATCTGTAAACTGATCAGCCGATGTCTCTTGTGGCACGTGGGCAGTCTTCAAGAAGGTAATCAGAGCCTTGGCATGGGCCTCTGAGCACAGCAACAGTGACAACATAGAAATCTTGGACGGGGTTTACCTCAGCTGCTCAACTACATTGTAGTCACTCTTTTTGATAATCTTCAGAATCTCTTCCATCTCTTGTTTAGAAGCTTCAACAGTAATCGTCTTTGGTGCCTTCGTCTGGGCAGGCACATCAGTGGTGATCCCTTAGCCCCGAGTGTCAGATGACTCGACGACAGGGGTAAGAATAGGAACTTGAACAGGAATAGCAGCCGGTATACTGGCAGGTGTGATAACAACAGGTTTTTAGGCAGATGGCAGAGAGATATCAGGTGAGAAAAGTCTTCTGATGCGGGTGACTTTAGCAGGTCCAACAATATTGCTGATGTCAGTATCAGCATCCAACTCTTGCTTAACTCCATGAAAATAAACATCAGCCCCATAGTGCCAAGGGACAGCTTTATCAGAGGTGTAGGGGATGGGCTCCGGAACAGTGATGATCACAGGTGCGATTCTTGGAACAGATGTAATCCTAACAGGCTTCCTCGAGGGAGCCTTGGAAGAATTGTCGAAAATGGTAATGATGGCAACTTCTTCAGAATGAATTACAGGAACAACAGTCTTCTCAAACAGAATCTCTTTACTATCCATCAGGCGTTAGACACCTGATTTCAAAAGTGGGCAACCAGTAGGTAGAACAGAACACATATGGCAACCTTCGTCACATCCCGGAAATAAACCGGCTAGCAAAAGGTTCTTCTTGACAATCATCAGAGGGGTAATAATATCATCCACAGAAACCACAAACAAGTGTGCATCTATAGAATTCACTCTTGCTTGAGCATAGGAGCAGTCACAATATTAGGCCTTTCGGGCGCCTCGAACTCAATCTCCTTCGCATCAATTAAGTCCTGTATCTTATTCTTCAAAGTCCAACAATCATTTGTATTATGCCCCGGGCTATCAGAGTGATAAGCACAACGGGAATTAGGGTTATACCTTGGTGACGTTGTATTTGAATTCTTTGGGGCTTCCTTTAGAATCACCATATTAATCTTCAGCAACTGTGTCTGAATCTGAGATAAGGTCATGTTGAGACGAGTGAATTTCCTCTTAGGTCTCTCGTCCTTTTGTTGATTATTGTATTGAGGAGCACCAACAGGTTTTGAAATTACAACCGCATTCACAGCTTGGCGGTGTTCAGGTCTATTCTGTCTTTTCGAACTGTAGACAGCACTGGACTCCTTCTTAAACGGCTTCTTCTCGGTGCTCGATGAGGCACCCTTCTGTATCTTACCAGCCTTAATACCAGCCTCAATCCTCTCACTGGTCAAAATTAGATCTGTAAACCCAGACGAAGAGCTTCCAATTAGATGGTTGAAAAATGGACCAGACAAGGTCCCCATAAACATGTCCACAAGCTTCCGATCAGCCAAGGGTGGTTGTACTCTTCCGGCGAGGTCTCTCCACTTCTGAGCATAATCTTTGAAACCTTCTCCCGTTCCTATTGACATACCCTGGAGTTGGGTACGCGTAGGAGCGAGGTCGGAATTATACTGATACTGCCTGCAGAAAGCAGTAGCCAAATCTTCCCAACTGCGGATACTGGCTCCGTCTAACTGATAGAACCACTCAAGCTGAGTCCCTGAGAGACTGTCTTGAAAGAAATGGATCCATAAGTTCTTATCAGCGGTGTAAGACTGAATATTCCTCACATATGACCGAAGGTGCAGCTTCGGACAGGAAACTCCATCACACTTAGCAAAGGCTGGTGCTTTGAATTTGTGGGGAATCACCACCCCAGATGATAGACCTAGATCACCAAAGTCCAGACCATGCACTTTCTGAACTTCCATAGCACTCAACCGGTCTTCCAGTTGTTTATATCTGTCCTCGGCCGGAGGATACTGTTCTTCGTCGAAGTTTGTCTCGTTGTCGGAGACCACAGGGCTAGGAGCCCTCCTTTCTTCCTGACTATCTTTCCCTCCAGATGAGGTGGTTAAATCAACTTCATTCTGAAGCCTGTTTCCAAACCTATGCCATGTGTTGAACATGATGGTCCTCTTCTTCTTCTTCTTCTTCTCTTTCAGAATCAGGGTATTCAGATCCTGCTGACCCTTAGCAATATTCATGAATATCTCTTGAAATTGGGCATTCTGGGCCTGGAGGGCCTTGATAGCTTAATCGGTAGATGGTTCAGCAGACATGATGAGTGCTGAAATAAACAGCGAAAAAGATAAGAGACCTGTAATGGGTACCTGTTTATGAAGTGCATGGGATGCAATGCGTATGATTATGATTTCAAAGATAATTGAGAGATTCAAATTTGTAAACTAGAAAGGAAACACACTTTATTAGAAAAACTTTAGAATTCAAATTGTTCAACTGATGCCCTTAAGGCATTACAAGAAAGGAAATACTGAAAAGTAAATAACAACTGGAATGGAAATAAATAAAGGCCCATCAATGCTCCCATGGTCTCTTCTTCTCAGTGCGGACATAGTCGTTGAGAATCTGCTTGTTCTCCAACTGCCTAGTCAGCTTCTGGATCTTCTGCTCTTGCTCGTTGAACTTTTCTCGGTAAGAATCCTGTTCCTCCCTCAGCTGCATCCAAGACCTTTTCAGTGCCCCATTGTCAGTGGGCATATGAGGATGGATGATGGTTAGAAGAACCCCTTCTTCATTAGCAACTTCAAGAGTGACAGGCCGGACGGCTTCATACGGCATACCCAGCTTTTGGGCACGGATGCGAACCCATTTGAGATATGGCTCCATTGGAAGTGAAGTCTTCTGGCCCAGCTCATGTGGATCAGATTGGTGAACTCTATCCCAAGCCCTTATGAATCTGCGGCGTAGCTCGTCGCCATCCCCTTGAAAATCAAAGATGATATGAGGCATTAGCATCTCATGAGGTCCTTCTATTCTGGCACGTCCGAACTGACATAGAGCTAAGCACGGATTGTAATAAATTCCTTCATGGGTTCCTAGTAGTGGAACATTGGGGTACTCCCCACAGCGATCAATGATAGCCACCTCGTCCATACCCTTGAGAGTCCAGATAATGTCATTATGCGAGAGAGACATCACCCTATAAGCCCAGCCCATGCCTTCTTTGTTCTTCAGCACTGACTTGGGAAGGTGCGAAATAAACCACCTTGCCAATAACGGAGCACAGCACATCAAGGTTCCCCACTTTCGGGCAGTATGAGCGTAAAGCTGATGAAGAATGTCACCCAAGAGAGTGGGTACCAGATTCCGAGAGATGAAGATCTTTACCGCATTCACATTCACAAAAGAGTCAGAGTTCAGAAACAATACCAAGCCATATATCAGAAGGGCCAGAATATCCTCGAATGCCTTTAAATCCAAACTATCCCAGAAATAGTTAGCCTTGCTAACCAAGAACTTAGTCAGAAAGCCCTTTGCTCCACTTCTAGTCTCCCAATTAGCCATTACCTCTTCTTTGGTCAAATGAAGGGCTGCAGCAATCTCTTCGGGCCTAAGAATCTTCTCCCAACTAGTAAACGGGGTCTGCTCCAGAACAGAGATACCGAGCAGCTTAGAGAACTCTTCTAGGGTGGGAACCAGCTGGTAGTCCTGGAAGGTAAAGCAATGATAAAGCGGATCATAGAATTGGACCAAAACATTCATCATCTGCTCGTCCAATTTGGAGGTGACCAAACTGAGAAGATAACCATGCCTCCTGATGAAAGAAGTAGTATCAGACATCTTTGCAATCAGATCCTTAAGCAAGGTGGGAACCTGGACAAAGTTAATCCGAATGGTATTCCTACGCATAGGCATCATGATGACATACAAAACAGAGCAAAGATGAATCCCTCCTGTCTTTGAAATAGGTTAGCCTTATGCAAGATGTATGCAATGTTATGATGTCATGATAGTAAGCACACCACAAGTATCCACAAATAGCAAACATGGTAAAGGCACACAAGTCACACAAAGAGCCCTTAGATTTCAGGCTGGCAAGGAGCTTAGGTACTATCCTCTTTCAGTTCAGTTGGTTTAAACCTATCCTAAAAATAGTAACCGTGTTCTAGAGGATCTCAATATCACTGACTACCCTCAATCGGTCATAATTCCAGTTTAGCAACCTTTTCTTGCGGCCGGAATCATCGCGAGAGTTTAGTCTCAATGAGTGTAGCATACTGCTACTGTTCTATGGCCAAGTTGGTCAATTTAAAGGTTCTAAGGTCAGTTGGTGCTTAATGACCCCTTAGATGACCCATATTCTCCTCGTTCCAACACAAGGGATATCGGTACAATCTAAAGTGTCACACCGACGTAGCTACTGCTTCAACCGTGTCGGTCTATGCCAGACAGTTCCCTCACAGTTTATTGCTACTTACCTAAAGGGTACCCCCAGATCCGGGTTAGGATCTATAGAAACTCCGATACAAGGCCACAAATGTAAATCATACAAAGCATACAATTGAAAACACAATGATCTAATCCTAAGGTACACCTCACTTATTAAGTCCCCAGCAGAGTCGCCAGTTCTGTGATACGGTGGGAAGAGAACTGACTGTTTTTGGAATGCTGGTTCACGTTTTGCGTTTGTTTTTGCAAAATGTTGCGGTAAGCAAGAGTCGCCACCGTCTTTTATTTTATCCAACAAGGAAAGGAAAAAAGCACAGAAAAAATCCTTTTTGAGATATTTCTCGGGTTTGGGAGGTAGATTATAGAAAGGGAAGGTGTTAACACCCTTTCTATCCGTGGTTATCCACGGGCTCTTAGGTACTTGCTCATTGTATTTTCAAAAATTTGCTTTTCTTTGTGTATATGGGTTTGAAAGAAGTTTTTGTTTGAAAGGTGTAAGTGCGAAAAGTTTTGTTTTGTTGTTTTTTTAAAAGGAGCGAGTACTTAAGAACCATCTACCTACTCGAAAAAGGAATTAATATGTGCAAATGTCCTTTAGACAACGCTATCCCACTATTGATGAGTAGGTAGCATCGTCTGGAGTTTTAAGGGTCAATTCGATTAAGGGACGTGTGGTCACTAAAGCAATGTTAGAATGCCTTAGCTGTAACCCTAATGTCTTAGATCATTTTTCCGAGGCAACCATTTCGAGGCAACTATGATCTTTGGACAAGAGGGTGACCTATAAAACTTCCTATACTCAATGACCACGTTCGAAGGCAACCAAGCGAGGTGTACCCTAAGAGTGCGCATGTGCGAGTGTGTTATTTCGGTTAATTTTGTCTTTGTACATGTCATGGGTGAGCTATGTTGATTTTAAGTTCATACATTGGATCTTGTCATGCATTCCCTATTATCAAACATCTAACAATGTATAGTTGCGGAATTTAAATTTGCGGAAATTAAATCTAAACTATTACAAGGCGTCGGGTATTTACATCGCCAAAGACAACCCTTCAATTTTAAATGCGGAAAGTAAAATAAAGCGATAAATAAAGTCCTAATTAAAATCTATTACATTCCGGAAGTAATTACATCAATATGAAATAAATATGGATCACGTACGAGAAAATTAAATCGGCGCATTTTTCAGGGTTTTGACCCTTTTTTGAAAGAAAGAGATTTTTTGTTATTTTTTGAATTAAAAGAAACTAGATCTAAATTAACAATTAAATTAATTAATGAAAATATTTTTGGATTTTTTGATATTAAAGGAAATAAAATAAAATTTGATTAAAATTAATAAAAACCTAATATTCTAAATTGATTTTAAATATTGCAAAAAAAATTAAAAGTTAACTCTAATTAAAGCTAAATTGATTAAATTAATTTATTTACAAAAATAAAGTGATGATTTTAATTTTAATAAATAAAAATATATTTTTTGTGTTTTTGATTTTATGAGGAAAATAATTAATTGGTTAGTTTAAATAATAAAAGTAACTAATTAAAACAATAAAACAAATAAATAAATATAATGAAAAGTAGAAGAAATAAACCAAGGGGGTGTTGGGCCCAAATCTGGAGGTGGAATCAGCATGTTCAAGGCCCAACAGGCGCTGGCCTGGGCTGACTTTTGCAATTCCCTACGCCAAGTTGACTGGAGCGTATGATAGGCCTTCCACATGGGCCATCAGATTTGGCCTGAAGGCCATCTGGCATCTGGAGATCTGAAGGCGTATGGTGTGTTACGCTATTGGCTTTGCACTGGATCGCCTGTAAATAAAATGCAACAAATATATGGGGGACCTGGGATTCGAACCCAGGTCCCATTGGACTTTGACACGCTTCCCTTACCAACTCAACCACTGCATCTTTTTTGTTAATGGATAGGCAACAATTATTATATAGAAAATAAGACATTATGCCTGGAAATAAAAAAATAGCGCGAATATATGAATGGGCTAATGAGGACGAGCCACATGATCGTCTTCTTTGCTGACCCCCCTGGTTATTTACCTGCAGATTTCATCCGCAGCTAAATTCGTGGCCTCATCCTAAAACGAACTGTAGGCCATATAAATGCAAACTGAGATCATCACCATGCTCGTCTCTCCTCCCTGAACACAACCATGTCCATGGTTTGCCCTAATTTTACCTGTAGCAAAAACGCCTAAAAACAAGAAACGAAAACCCTAGGTTCGGGTATTACATTATAGGCCATAAAAACGAAATCAAATATTGCAGAACGCTTAGAAATCACACAAGGATCATAACCATGCCAATAGTTTGTCAAAAAATGCAAGAATGAGAGGTTGCAGTTTCGTGTACAGGGCGACTTTCCATAAGACTTACAGTGCGATTCAAGAGGTGATTGGCTTGGCTTTTGATTGCAATAGCTTCAGTGGATATCAGGCAAGAATTCTACGTTGAGATTTTGTCTTGAATTGGCCTCTAACCAAGATTTCGATTCCACACTTTTTAAGCTTTTTTCAAGTTTTGGTTTTTGGTGAATTTGCAGCCTCTTGATCGTGTCCTTTGTGCCTTTGCCTTGTGTGAGTATAATAGAGTGAATTAGGTTTAGTTTTGGGCTTTCAATCCTTGTGTATTGATGATTCAAGATTTGATATGAACCACCATTAAAAAGCTTCCAAAATTGTCCCAAATCAAATATTTTGTGCATGATATAGCTTGATACGAGTTTGATTGTGTCCATCATGATAATTGAAAGCTGTATCAATCAAAAAGATCTCATTCCATCAATATTTGGATTTTATTTGGATTAATATTGATTTAAAATGAATTAATTCAATAAAAATCAAATAAAATAGAAAAATTAATGGATGGACATAAAACTGAAGATAGGACACGTGTGTAGTGTGACAAGATCAAATCAAGTGGAAAAAAGTGGGCCCATTTGTCAAAATTTGATGTTTTGGGGATAGTTGACTTTTGGCAATTTTGGAAAAATGCCCAACTTCAACAATGCATAACTTCTTCAATTTTGAACTTTTGGAGGTGTTCTTGGACTTTTTAGAAACCTTGAGATGTATTCTAACCAACCCATTTGGTATCATCTCATTTTTATATTCCATGCTCAATTTATAGGCTTTGGCAAAAAAAGGTATTTTTGTTGACTTTCAAAAATGACCTATAATGTCCAAATTTGTAACTTTTTGTGAGTGCATTTCTTGATCTTGGGGTATGAAGATGGATTGTAGGAAATTGCATCCTATTCAAAATGAGCTTTTTATGGGTCATTTATCATAAAGTATGATAAAGTTATGCTTGGTCAAAGTTGAGTTGACTTTTCCTGCAAAACCCTAATATAGCAACTTTTGAATCTTGATGAATCTTGAGCAATCCTTGATGAATCATGATCAAACCTTGATCAAATTATGAATTATCCTTCAAAATGAGAATGTTGACAAAAAATATTGAGGTTTGACTGTTCATAGGTCACAGTTGACTTTTGCCCTAGCATAGTCGATTTTTGGGCCTCTTGAGCAATTGACTGACCAAACTTCCTCTACAAGGCTTGAAATTTGGCATGGATGAACTTGAGAGCATATTAGGATATTTGGGAGCACTTGAGGTCATTTGGATGTAAGGACCTTGATGCAACAGAAAACCCTAATTTGAGGTTGACTGCCTTAGGAGATGATTTGATTGTCCAACTTTTGAGCAATCTTGAGCCACTTGGAGATTCTTCTTGACATGTCTTGGGAAATATGAGAGGGAAAATTTTGGGGTACAACATGTTGCGACTGTTTTTTTTTATCAGAGTCTCCACTATTAGTTTTTATCATAGGGAAGGGAATCTAACAGAAAACCCTAATTCGCAGACAGAGATTCTAGGTTTCGGACTTCTTTAGACGAAAGGAAGGTGTTAGGCACCTTTCATCAACCTTGTTCACAAGGATATTAGGTTTTAGGGTTAGATTTGTGTAAAATAGGGGTTTTAAGTTTTAATAGGGGAAAGAGTTTGTTTTTTTATAGGAGAAAGGGTTTAAATTTTTTTATAGGGGAAGCATTTTAGTTTTTATAAGGGAAAGGGTTTAAATTTTTTATAGGGGAACTCACTATGATTTTTGATCGTATGCCTACGTATCCTCTTATGAGGAATCAGAGTCCCAATTCATAGTTCGTATGAGGTTTGTGTTTTTTAGGGGTTGTAATCGCACTTTGAATCACCTCGCATTTGACCGGTTGTATAGATTGCGGAATTTTTACTAAATGCGCGATTAGTCAAAATTCGTTTGGAACCCTTTTGCAAAAATAGTTTGTTTAGATTAGTTGATTGCGAAAAATAGGTTTGAGGTTTGTTAATATTTTTTATCGTATTAATTGCAAAAATTCTTGATTAATGCATGATCGAAATATTTTAATGCAATAATATAGAAAATAATACACATGAGTTTTTAACTAAAAATAATTTATTTATGATAATATAAATAATATTTACAATTGATGAATAAAATAAAAATTAATATTAATGATAATGATAATATGATATAAAATTAATATTACCAATAATTATTATTATTAAATAAAGAAATGAATAATATACAGAAGAAGAAAAAAAGAAAAAAATATAGAAAGTAAATAAATTAACCAGGGGGTGCAATTTTAGTTATAGAGTAAAATTGAGGGGGTGCTAAAAGCAGACTGAGCTAGGCCCAAATATAAATTCTAAAGGGGGGTGTATCTTGCTTTGTGTTTTAGTAATCTAGTGAAAGGGGTGTGTGTAAAGGAAATGGGCTTGGCCCAAAATGTTTAGGAGGAGGTCCAGCTAGATTGAGTGAGGCGAGGGGCATGGAAGCTATCATGGTGACTTGGCCTATGGCCATCCGATGTAGATCCGATGGACAAAATAATGGGTGCATGATTATTATTATGGGTGTGTGTGCATTAAATTGAACGTAATATAAGTTTTTTTATTTAACAAACATCCATTCATTTCATTTTATAGAAAACTCCCCTTTCTCTCTCTCACGACCCTCACTCTTCACCCTCTTTCTTCTTCAAACCCTAAAGGTTAGAAACCCAAAACCCCAAGTTTCAGATCCTAAACAATCAAGCAAAAATTACCACGACATCAATCGCAGCAAAATCGTAAAGCTAAATGCAAAATAACCTTTCTCCACCGGGAAACTTTTATCCTTGGTCTGATTCCTTCTTCTGATCTTCTTCTTTGTGTGTTTGGAAGGTAACGATGGCGACGGAGGATGGCAAGGCTGGAGGCGGTGA
The DNA here is from genome assembly GCA_948472305.1 of Vicia faba. NCBI lineage: Eukaryota > Viridiplantae > Streptophyta > Magnoliopsida > Fabales > Fabaceae > Vicia > Vicia faba. The sequence goes on along the minus strand of OX451736.1, from coordinate 1,307,863,318 downwards.
TAGCGATTAGGGTTTCAGATATTAAAACCCTAATCGCTCCTTCTTCTTCTTCAACAGCAAATCGGGCTTGTCACGTTCTTCCGTTCTTCTTCGCGTATCTGTCTTCAAGCTTCCTCTTCAAATTCGCGGTTCAGTATTCGAGCTTCCCCCTTGTTCTTTCGTATTCGTCCTCTCGTTGTTTCGTCCCTTTCTATGTATATTCAGTTTGGTATTTATAGGTCTTCCGGTTAGGGCTTTGTAGAAATTACAGTTATAATTTGAGCTCAGATTAGGGAATTAGAGGAAAGTTAGGGATTGGATTTCTATGTAATTGATCCGCGATTTGTAATGTTTGATTTGTTTTTGATAATTGATTTGATTCGGATGGAAATGGTTTGGTCTGTAACGTTGATTCTGTTATAAATTTAGTTTGGTACTGTAAAAAAGATCTGGGCTTGGACTTGATTTTGTAGATTTTTTTATAATTTTAGACAAAGATTTGATTTAGTATTATTACTGTCAAAATTTGATTTTATTTATTTTGTTTTTGCAACTTTAGTTTAGGATTTGATTTGTAAAAAAATTTGTACAGTAAACGTTAATTGCAAAACGTGCGTGCATTTTGATGATGATTTGTACAGTTTGTGTTTATACTATTGGGCTTGCGTTTTAATTTCCCAACAAATCCGTACAAAATGCTTTTTTGGGTCTTGTGTTGTTTCATTCAGCCCAACACATTGAATAACGATTTCGGGCTTAAGCCTTCTTTTTTTGTCCCAACAACAATTGAATTCTCATTAAACAAAAAACTCTTAATAAGTAATTATATAAAAATATTTAATATAATACCTTTTAATAATAAATAATAAAATGAATCTCTTAATAATTTGTAAATGAAGATTTTTTAGTAAACTAATAATAGAAAAAGTTTTAATAATAATAATGTTTTTTTTCTAAAATAAAGCAGTAGTAACAAAAATGTTAGACGGGCTAGCTAAAAAAAAACTCAATAGGTCGGCACGTTATTGTTCAGCCTACAATATTATTTCCCTTTTTTTATTACAACAAAAAAAACTTTCCAATTCAATTGGGCTTGCGCATTATCTCTTGTTCAGCCCAGCAAGACTGTATTTTTATTACAGCAACATGTTTTTATACTATTGGCCCACATGGTTTACAAAACTGTTTTTTCCAATAATATTTAATAAAGGATCTTAAAATCCAATATCTAATAACCAGAAATTGTTTCAACAAAAACAGTAAATAAAAAGTTAATTGAGCTTAACTTAATGGGCTTAGTTATTGATAAGCACACCCCCCTTTTTATCAACTTAACCTAAACAAGCTTATGCAAAATAGACTTAATAATTATTATTCTTTTGAAATAATTCCCATTTTCGAATCGCGTGGGCCATTGGCCAACATGCTTCGCGAATGAGTTTATGAGTCTTTCTGATTTAGAAAGCCCCATTTAAATACACTCCCTAGTCTTGGATAAAAATGAGCCATCAGATATTGCTATACCATCTTTAATTAAATATTTTTCTATTTTAAAATAAATCATCGAGGTAGGGCAAATTTGGGGTACGACAGAATGCTGCGAAGCTAAAGCAATATTATAGCTAAGTCCCTCACCCTCCGGGGGCGTTAGCTGTCGACTTGTCCTATCCAACCGGCGAAGGGTTAAGCTCGACCACGTAGGCGCGTCTGGGTACGAGAGCGGCCTCCGAACCAACAAAGGGCAGGAGTTTACTCATCTTGACGAGTAGCATTCTGTCCCGACAGGGACACCTCAATCGAGCTCTGCTGTCGAAGTATCCCAACATGGAAGAACACCCAGCTCGTGATGGGCAGTTCACGCCACGAGCGTAGGATTCCGACTGCGGTCATACGCTTGTTCCATGGATCCCGACTTCGCACCCTCGATACATCACAACATGTGTCAAACAAATATGAGGGTCGAGCACATATCTCCACGTGAAGAACATGAACTTTTGTGTAAAACTCGTGTCAGCCACAACGAAGGTCGAACAACGATCTCCACGGAACTTACGAAGTATTCACGAAATAAGTCGAAAACTACAACGGACAAAATAATAATAATCTAACATCAGCAAAAACATGGGCATCAAAGCAAAGCAACACAATTATAAAATGCCGACCACGAAGGCCGACGTTGTTCAAAATTAATTACAAATTAGGCACGATGGCCACAAAAACGAAATGAATGATGGCGGGCACACATGTCCTAAAAAAATAATCAAGCTTCGTCTTCCCCGTCACTACTATCAGGGGGATAAAAGATCTTCCCATCAATAACTTGGTTGAACGGGCACGCTCCCTCGACCACTATCTCAACCCCCGGGTTCAGGATCCTCAGCTGATCGACGGAAGTGTTGAAACCATAGCCAAGGGTATCAATGGCGTCTTGTTCAAGCACTCAGATGCGAGCGATCAACTCTGCCCTGGACGCAATGCCTTTTTCTGCATCGGTTTCATCCTCGGCCGGGGCAGTGATCCCTTCCAACTCCTTCATGCGGGCGACCAGGCACTCGTTCTCTTTAGTAGCGGCCTCCAATTGAGGCCTCAACTCATTTAGATCCTTGAGAAGTCGAACTTAGGCCTCGAACTTTGATTCATGGTTGAGGATGTCACACTTTAACTTCTCATTCTTGGCCTTCAACTTGTAAATCTTGGCATAGGCTGCGTTGAGAGAGGCTTGAGTACTCGAGGACTCATCATTTAGCAAAAGGGTTGTCTCGAGCACTCTCATCATAACGGCCACATCTTCGACCAAATTCTTTCGACGGATTTCCTTATCTTCAGACAAGACCGGCTCTCTGTCTTCCTCATACACGCCTAGGGAGATCTCCCTGCTGAAGAGATCGCGATTTAGGTAGAAATGAGGTAATACAAAGACCCCCACAGGCATTGTGTCACCCTCGGGCAATACTCCTTCAGTACTCTCCATACATTTCCTCTTTGTCGCGGGCTCGTTGATGGGAATCTGGATGGGCTCGACAGAGGAAACCGAATTTTTTGAAGAAGAAGGGGAACCACTGGCATGGCCCGCAAATTTGGTCTGTTCCTGGAGCTGAGCGACTCAGTTCCTTGGCCCGGAGGTGGACGCGTTCTTGGGCCTCAACTTCAACAAACGCTCGGGAAGAGAAGCCATTCGACCTGCGACCAAAAAGAACTGTTAGTCAGGTTAAGAGTACGAAAAATAGTGTGAGCACGTTCTCGTATAAAAATGAGCAAAATTAATCGTCAGGGCTACGTCCTCTACCTAAGAGCCTTATGGCTTCCCCCTTTGAGGAGCATTCGAGTAGGGCTTTTGTGTTGACCAACCTATTGACTAAAAGATACTCCCCCTTGTTGTCGAACAGGAGGTTGTTGTTCACATCCATGCACTTCGCGGGGGAGAAACTCTTAACATAGGGCGATAGCTTTTCATATGAAAGTTGGTCCTAGGCGTCCAGGTCCTTGGGCTTCCCAGCGTAATATTCGGGCCTTTGCTCGAAGTTCTTCCATTGCCACTCGAGCGGAAACCTGGCCACGAGCCGGGTAATTGGCCGCCCATCCTCCATCTCTTCCACGTGAGTATACAGGGAAACTATGGCCGCGTCCGTCAGAGGCTTTACAACAAAATACCTCTCTTTGAAGTCTCAGACAGACTCCAGGTAAGGTCTAAAAAGCTTCCCGAACTGTTTGAACGACACCCACGCCTTCCCCCCTCCGACAGATTGTCTTTGGAGATGAAAGATACGGAAAAAGAGGGGCAGCGTGGCACCTATCTGCATGTACTGGCATACAAGCTGGAACACTCGCATGAACACCAGCGCGTTAGGGTGAATTTGAGAGGGTGCCAACTGAAGCCACTGGAAGATCCCGACTTGGAAATCATTGAAGGGCAAGCGCATCCCCGCCTCTTTGAATGCAAATTCATACATGGGGAAGCATTTTACCGGGTACATTGAGCATATTCTTCGATTACGATGAGGAATTTGAAGCATCCAGTTAGCAGGGGCACCTTCCGTCCGTTCCTCCGGACAATTAAACACGTTTGTAGTGTCTTGAGAAAATCACGACCGTTTACTTCAAGGCTCAGGAGAAACCCAAGCCAAAGGGTCCTCATCACCGTGCAACTCGTCTTCATAGTTGGCAGCCAGAACATCTGAGTGTGCCATTATACCTGAAAAGTAGGGGAAAACAGTGAATTCGACATTATCAAATCCACCCTTCCACCGCAGATCAAGTGAAAGGGCGACGAACTTGACCCAAGCCCTCGACTACACGCTAAAGTGAACTATGTTTTTGTTGGGAGATTACATTGTCGAGGGGATATTCACTCAACGAGCAAGAAGCCTGAGTTAACCCCCGTTACCCGGGGAGAACGCCCCTCGTATCATGGTCACTATCCGGGGAGATCTCCCCGACCCCATACCTAACGAATATCAATGAACGTTCATGAGTGTTCGTCGAAGAACTCATGAACTTCAATGAACATTCATGAGTGTTAATCATAGAACTCATAAATATTCATCCAATCAAAGCACATTTTAGACATTTTAATCCAGAAACGCTTAAGAAACATCGTGTTAAGAGGTTGTAACTTACTTGGATGAAGAACTCAAAGAAAAAATCTAGGAAAGTTGGGAGGATTGCTTCACACAACGAGCAAGAGAAGTTGAAAGGAAACTTGAGAAGATGACAAATGAGACCCAGGGACCCCCTTTTATAGGTGACTCACGCCCCACGAGGTCCATCATGAAAGGTTATCATTTGATTGGGCCTTTTGGGTTTCCCCTTGAAGGAGTGGTACCCCAAGGCATTAGCCACGTGGCTCAACAGTCAACCACACGTCCCTTATAGATCAACAAGATATCCCCGACTCCAAGGCGTAATTTCCATACAGGCACGAGGAAGATACCCCCCGCGAGGGAATGCTCGATGATATGGCGCGTGCATGGGCACATCCATTACCTCAAAAACGAAATAATGCTCGACACTTCAAAGACTGGCACGTCGAAAGAGCTCTCATGGAGGCTCTCCGTAACTAATACGGGCCTCTCGAGCAAGCGGCTGACCCCTTCAGGCTCACTGCTCGTTCGCCCATCTTGTCCCCGACACACTTGAACAGATTGTCCCTGGCGGGCAACAACTCATTCCGTTGAGAGGACTCTGACCGTCCTCCTCGATCAAGTCTCCGGCCCTGAGAGCTGAACTTAAGTTATCGCCCTTTCGCTCAAGGGAAATAACTTGGGGGGATCCTGATCTGGATTGGGCCCACACTTGTCCCTCGAATAGAAAGCCCCAAAACAAACAACTCAAGTTAGAGACCGTTGGGCAACTCCCCACATATCCGTTGGGGGACGTGGCCCACGTCCTCATGACAGACATCCTAACTGCCCTCCAAGAATCACGGATCCAACCCTATTCTCGCGGAGCAGTTGACCAGGGGGAGTTCACTTGCTGGACTCCATACACACGTAAGCCCTGACAGTTTCTATTATTGGGCCTCAACGTGACCCAACAATGGGAACCTTGGCCCAGCGCTGGGGGCTATAAATACCCTCTCTTCTGAGAGGGTCAGGTATTCAACACTTTCTAACTCTTACGCTTGCTTGTTCATTCCACAACTTACTTTGCCATCAGAGTGTCTTGCAGGTACCCCTCCCCCCCATCTCATTCAACTTCTGCCCGAGCCAACTGTGGCGGTCCATTCTGATTCGATAAGATCAGTATTCCTTACTGATGTGACCCTGAGTTTGAACGGCGCCCTCATCATATAGGAGTGGTCGCATCACATTCGCCTGCGTCGTTCGCCAATCGTCACCTCACTTCTCCTCCTAAATTTGGAAAACCATAATTTACGGGAACTGATGCCAAAAAACTTATGCTGAATATTTTTTTGATTTTGGTGGTAAAATAAGTAAGTGGCCACGTGTGCAAAATAATAAAGAAAAGATAAATATAATGTCATTCCACGTCAGCAGCGTTAGTTAAGTAAGCGTGATTTTAACAGAGTTCTAACGTCAGGGACCAAAATCAACAGGAATGAGATATAAGGACTCGGACCTGAAAAAAAAAAGATTTAAGGACTAAACGCAAAAACACGTTACCTTACTGGAACCAAAAGACTATTTAAACTATAATAGTGATATAAAATGTTTGATAAATGTGAGTGCACTCTATGTGACTTTCCTATGCAACAAAAAATTATAAATTCAAGGGAAAGCTTATTGGACATTGAAATATTATAAACACTCAAGACATTCCTAATTGCAGGAATTGGAATGCCCTAACTTAAAGTTCCATGTAAAGGAAATTGAAGGGATATAACTTGTTTGTAATGGAATTGTTCACAGTGAGAAAGACTTAGGCCTTGAGGGATTCTAATTAAAAATTTGGAAAGCAATACAATCCATATACATCAAAAAACCCTTCAAGCAAGACTTCCTTAGATACTTGAAATTTACAAAGCAACAATTAGAGTAAAATTCAAAGTAAACTTGGTTATCTTTGGAAAATATATACACAAAAAGTTAGATTCTTGTTATCTGAGGAGCATGAATCATATCTTTGAGTTTTAAGACAATGTATATCAAAATTGTGGAGTTAAACTAAGATGAGCCAATGGAATGTATATCTAAATTTTGTCTATTCTCCACAAAGGACTTATTTTAGCCAACATAGGATTGACTTGTGTTTAGGTGTGCATTATGTGAAGTTATATGATGTAATGCAATTGAATTAACAAACCAAGATTGGGAATCAAGTTCTGAAGGTACATACAACTCTTAAATCAAGTTCTGATGCTATATCTTTCATTTTTATACAAATATACTTACATGATATACATTTTAGTACATGTTCGTAAAATAATCAACAATCGACGACAATCCAATAAATATATACAACTTAGCTAGAAAGGTTAAACTTTGGATGAGTCAAAACAGATGAAAGTTTTCAAGTGTGACCCACACCATCTCCGTTGGAGGAGATAGTAATTTATCTTTATCATCTACACAACTATGTCAATAGTGGTGCTGTCAAAGAGTTGGAAGGATGGTGGAAATCCATTGTGCAAGTTACTATTACACCAAGTAATGCACAAACTGCAGGAACAAGACCCAAACCCAACCTTGTAATTGAAGGTGGAAACTGATGAATTACCATGAGCTGAGGAGAGACATCTGCATTCATAATTTGAAAGTATATAAACGTACATATCAGATAAGTTTGGCCGGACCTAAACCCAGACTCCACAGAGCTCGTGCCGAGAGGTCATGACATTAGCCAAGCATAATTAAAAAGTTGATATAATTTATAAAAGGAATTTGAGAAACTTACTTTGATAAGACTGAAGAATATATAAAGCAATCCCGCACGACATTTTGTCCAGAAAGCTCAATGATCCAATAACAAAAGCACAGCCATTAAGATTCTCACCAATTAGAAAATTTTGCATGCTTACACCAGTTACCTATATTATTGAAAAGAGAAATGGTTTTAAGATTCTTTTTCTTTATAGACATCTATCTAATCAAGTAAAAATCAGCTCATACCGTCATGAGGGCATTTGCTATGCCAATAAATACTGAAACTATGTACATGGCATAACTCATATGCTTAGTTAAAAGCATGATCACTGCGCCACACAAAATCCAAAGAATGCATCCAGCAGAGAAGTAAGCCTTGAGAAGTTTGCCTGTCCATACAATCTCCTACAAAGAGTAACTAAATTTAATAGCAGAGTTTGACAAAATAAAAATGTATTGAAGAAAAATACCTATCTGTTAAGGTTATATTTTTAATAAGCGAACCTGTAATGCGATCGATACAATGAAACTGCTGATGTATATGATAGCAGGAACCTGTTCAATCATCATCAAATTGAGTTATCAACGTCATCGTAGTTCAAACTTCAGACTGTATAATCATATAAAAAATGAAATGAATTTAAAGTGGACAAAATTTGTTGTACCAAAGCTTTCGCTGATTGAGCCATTTGTAGGTCATTGATCACATAGAAAGCAAGGTAGACCTGAAAAACAATACATTTGGGAAAGCTTATGGAAACAAGTTATAATATGTCCATGAACGGTTTTCAGCTTATTTCTATAAACTCTCTAGGATAGTTTATGAAAATTGAAAACAACTTATAACTCGAATAAAAATTGTTTACTTCATTTTATTGTTATGGAAATTGCTTATTGTTAGTTGATTAATTCTTGTTATGTAGTTATTTGGACTTTTAGCATGTATTTGGGCCGGAGCATTTTTGCCTATATAAAGGGTCATTATATTTGTAGATAGCAAGAGCAACAATAATATAATTCAGTTAGATAGTTAGTTAAGCATAACTAACTCATCATTCTTTCTCTCTTCTTCTTCTTCTTCTTGTTTTCACAAAATCATCTTTCTTAAATCCCTTGTTCCAACAAATTGATATCAAGAGCTTGTTTGCGATTCAGAGAGAATCTAATGGAAAACGGATCAACAACATCAACACAGTTTCCAGCAAATCTACCGGCTTTCAAAGGTGAAAACTATCAATACGATGGGTGGCACAAATAAAGGTCATTTTCAGATTTCAAGATGTTGTAGAAATCTTGAATGATGGAATATCACAATTGGATGAAGATACTAGGGAAGCCCAGAAAGATGCGCACAAAGATCAGAAGAAGAAAGATGGCAAGACGCTGTTCTTGATTCAATAGTGTGTGGATTGTGATGTATTTGAGAAGATAATTGAAGAAGAAACAACAAAAGGAGCTTGGGAAAAGCTGAAATCCTTATATGGTGGAGATGAAAAACTGAAGAAGGTGAAGTTGCAGACTTTGAGGAAGCAGTATGAGATTCTTCAGATGAAAGAGGATGAATCTATTTTTGCATATTTCTCAAGACTTGTGGCGCTAACAAAACAGATGAAGGCATGTGGTGAAGCGCTAACGGATCTGCAAAAGATAGAAAAGGTATTGAGATCTTTAATTGCAAACTTTGATTACTTTGTTGTAACAATTGAAGAGGCCAAGAACTATCTGAGATGAAGTTGGAAGAACTTCAAGCTTCATTGGAGGCTCACGAAATGAGGCTGCGGCAGAGAAACTCAGAAAGAGAGAAGACAGCTGAACAAGCATTGCAATCAAGATTCAGCAAGAAAGCTGGAAAAGAGAAGTCGAAGCAGCGAAAGAATCTTGCTGGTGATGAGAAGTCAAGCAAGAGTATTGATTCCAAAGGTGTGGGCAACAAGTATTCTAGGAAGAAAGTTGACACGAAAGATGTGCAATGTTACAATTGTCAAGGTTTTGACCACTATGCTAGAGACTGTCGAAGAAAGTTGCGAAGTCGAAAGATATTGATGAAGCTCAATATGCACGAGCTGAAGATATTGATTCTGATGATGTGTTGTTGCTGGTGAATGCTCAGTCGAATACTGAGAAAAACAACATGTGGTATCTCGATTCAGGATGTAGCAACCACATGACTGACAATAAAAACTGGTTTACTAAGTTAGATGAATCAGTCGAAAAGGTGATAAAGTTTGCAGATGACAGGCATATCAAGTCAGGTGGTAAAGGAGATATTTCGATTATCAGAAAGGATGATCGAAAGGCTACTATCACTGAAGTTCTGTATGTACCTTCGATGACAAGTAACTTGATAAGTGTTGGTCAATTACTTGCAAAAGGCTTCAATATGAAGTTGGAGAGTAATCAGATGAAGGTATATAGGGCTGATGAGAGGCTAATTATGAAAGCACCATTGGCGGAGATCAAAACGTTCAAGGTTGAACTCAACACATCAGATCACAAATGTCTTGCTTCAACTACAGAAAAAGACAAGAACTGGCTATGGCATCACATGTATGAACATCTAAACTTCAAGTGTTTATGTATGCTCAATAAGAAAAGAATGCTGCTTGGGTTTTCGTATGTGAAGGAACCAAAAAAAATATGTGAGGAATGCTGTAAAGCTAAACAGACAAGGAAGGCGTTCAAATGTGATTTGCCTATAAGATCAAGGCAAAAACTGGAGCTGGTTCATTCAGATGTGTGTGGACCCTTTGAAGTAAAGTCTAATGGAGGTAACAGGTATTTCCTTAATTTCATTGATGAATTCACCAGACATATGTGGATTTACCTTATTGAGATGAAGAGTGAGGTATTCACACAGATCAAGAAGTTCAAGTTGCATGCTGAGAAACAAAGTGGCTGCAAGTTGAAGAAGTTAAGAACTGATGGTGGTGGTGAATATACTTCTGCTGAATTTGCTAGATTTTGCAATGGGGAAGGTATAGAGCATGAGGTTATTGCACCCTATACACCTCAGCATAATGGCATAACTGAGAGAAAGAATAGAAGTGTACTGAACATGACGAGATGTATGTTGAAAGCTAAGAATATGCGTAAGAGATTTTGGGCTGAAGCAGCTTCGACATCAGTATACATTCTAAATAGATGCCCAACGAAGAAGATGGTCGAAAAGACACCGCATGAGGCTTGAACAGGGTCGAAGCTAAATGTAAGTCATCTTAGAATTTTTGGATCAATGTGTTTCAGACATGTACCCGAACAATTGAGAAAGAAGCTGGATGATTGAAGTGAAGTCATGATGCTCATAGGTTATCATTCAACTGATGCATACAAGTTGTATTCATCAATTGAAGATAAACTAGTGATCAGTAGAGATGTTCTTGTAGACGAAAGCAAAGGATGGGATTAGAGTCGAAGTTCAGTTCGACATGAATCAGACACAGTCACAACTGTGTTTGAAGAAGATGAATAGAATGAAGCTTCGACAAGTCGAAATGAAGAACCACCTATGCAAAATGAAAGAAGATCCACAAGAACAAGAACTGAGTCGACTAGGCTGATTGGATATGAGAGGTTTCCAGATCAAGAAATCGATGCAGATGGTGACTTAATCGAAGAAGCCATGATGATGGCTGAAGCAGAAATAATTGATTTAGGTGAAGCCTTGAGCAATTCGAATTGGTGTGAAGCCACGAAAGAAGAACTTAGAGCCATTGAGAAGAACAAGACTTGGGAGCTTGTCGAAAGAACCAACAAGAAACCAATCGATGTGAAATGGATCTACAAGGTGAAACGAAGGCCAAATGGTGAGATTGCAAAGTATAAAACAAGACTGGTGGCCAGGGGTTTTCTACAAAAACTTGGTATTGACTTCGACGAAGTATATGCGCCTGTTGCAAGGATCGAAACAATCAAGATTGTTGTTTCGATAGCTGCATGTAGAGGATGAAAAATACACCAACTTGATGTGAAGTCAGCATTTTTGAATGGTCCATTAGAAGAAGAAGTCTACGTTACTCAACCACCAGATTTCGACGTCAAAGGGCAGGAGTAGAAAGTTTACAGATTAAGAAAGACTCTCTATGGCTTGAAGCAAGCTCCTAGAGCTTGGAATAAAATGATAGATAGCTTCCTAATCGAAGCAGGTTTCACAAAGTGTGTCTATGAACATGGAGTATATGTAAATGATGTTGAAAGTGTCAATCGAATCATTATATGTCCCTATGTTGATGACTTACTCATTACAGGAGTAGAGGAAGCTGAGATAATGAAGGTAAAGTCGAAATTAATGCAGGAATTCGAAATGTATGATTTAGGGAATCTCTCCTATTTCTTGGGAATGGAATTCAAAGACGTCGAAGAAGGAGTTTTCATGCATCAAACGAAGCATGCTCAAGATATACTAAAGAGGTTCAATATGAGCAACTGTAAGGCAACTGTTACTCCATTAGAAACGGGAGCAAAGCTGAAAAAGGAATCGAATGATGAGTTTGTAAGTTCGACCCTTTACAAAAAAATCATTGGATCCTTGAGGTATCTTTGCAATACTAGACCAAATATCTGCCAAAATGTACGATTGTTGAGCAGATTTATGGAGAAGCCTCAGGAATGTCATCTCATCGCATAGAAGAGGGTGTTGAGATACATAAAGGGAACTATTGATCATGGTGTGCTGTTACCAAAGAAGTCGAAGAACAACACATATGTCGAAGTTCATGAATACACTGACTCAGACTTCAGTGGAGATCAAGACGAAAAGAAGAGTACTGCAGGCTACATTTTCATGATCGAAGGAGCTCAAATCTCCTGGAGTTCGAGGAAACAAAGCATTATGGCTTTGTCATCATGTAAAGCAGAATATGTGGCTGCATCATATGCTGCATGCAAAGCAGCATGGATCGAAATGCTACTTGAGGAACTCAGAATAATGGAGTCGAAGATGAAGTTGTTTGTTGATAACAAGTCAGCTATAAACCTTGCGAATCACCTAGTGTGTCATGGTCGAAGTAAGCACATTGAAAGAAGGTATCATTTTCTGAGGGATCAAGTCAACAAAGGGAAGCTTGAAATAAAATATTGCAAAACAGAAGTGCAACTAACTGACATATTCACCAAACCTCTGCAGAAAGTGAGGTTCGAAGAGTTAAAGAAAGGCATTGGGATGAGAAGTTTTGATAACATGAATTAGGGGGTGTGTTAGCTGGTTAATTCTTGTTATGTAGTTATTTGAACTTTTAGCATGTATTTCGGCCTGAGATTTTTGCCTATATAAAAGGCCATTATATTTGTAGATAGCAAGAGCAACCATAATACAATTCAGTTAGATAGTTAGTTAAGCATAACTAACTCATCATTCTCTCTCTCTTCTTCTTCTTCTTCTTCTTCTTTTCACAAAATCATCTTTCTTGAATCCTTTGTTTCAAGACTTATGACATAAATACTTAACTAATTTGTTAGTCTAACGGTAATTTTTCATTGAAAATTCAATGCTTTCAAGTTTCTTCAAATTATGTTCCTAAAGGTGTCTTCCTCTAACACTATTCTATTCAACTTGTGAAACATATTAAGCCTCTCATGTTCTTCCAAGATAATGAACACTTAAAATAAAGAGAGGAAAAATATCCTAACCTGAGAAACGTTGAGAACTAATCTCGTGAGGACGTAAACAATAGCAACCTGGTAATATAAAACTCTCTTGAACCAGTAAGCCCATGAAATCCTCCCACGTGTCTTTCCGTATATGTCCATTTGCAAACTAAGAAGAAAACATAAAATTCAGTTTCTCACAACAATAACTGAAAGGGCTGAAGCAACCTATTCTATATGACAGTTTTTATTGGGATATAATGGACCTCAAAACACACCTGGGCTCTTTCGTCGCAAGATGAAATACGCCCACAAAGCAACATCCTATAAAAATCGAGACATATGCAATCCAACGGTACTGCTTATTCGTAATTAGAACAAAGTGAGTATACTCGACAACGTATGATTATTCATAGATCCAAAAAAAAAAACATCGTAAATATACCTGATTCTCAACATTAGCATATGTTTTTCCATTAACGACAGTGAATACTACCAAAGCAACCGCGTATAAACTCAGGTTGGCAACCTATAAAGATACAATACAACTATATGCATTAGTAACAAATACAAACATGCAACCTATTTCTTTTATAACTATAAATAACTTTTCTAGAAGCTTACCATGCTAAAAGCATTACGACAACTAGCCAACGCAACTCTGCTTGTTGAGTTCAGCGTGATGCAACTCACCATGGACCTTCATGAAACAATTCAAAGAAAACACAAATGAACATGACTTCAAATTGAAAAATGATCCCTTTTTAGTTTTGTGTACAAATCATTAAGAACATGAAGCAGAGTAATTCCTAATACTAAGGGACCAATTTTGAAATTAAAAATGAAAACAGAAAACATTTTCAAATCAGAAATTCCTAACATTTACAAAAGAAAAAAACAAATTTGACAAAAGTTATTACATGTGTGAGACCTGAGTAGCAGCCCACCCCAAGTTGAAAATTGCTGCAAACACGCTGTAACTCACGGTTTCAAAAGTAGTTGAATCAGAAGTAAGAATTGCGCATGGTAGACAACGACCAAAAACAGAAGAAAATGAAATAGCCACCAATAAAGATCCGGCACCATGCCATATCTTGAAACGTCCAAATCTATCTATCTATCAAGCAAGATAACAGAAGTAACCATTTCAATAAAAATAAGATCTAAAAAGCGAAAAAAATCAGATATGGAAAGAAGAAAAAAGCAGCACCAAAACTAGACAGAGTGACAAACTAAAATCGTAAGAAAGTAAAAGCTAGATTAGCATTAGTTCAATCAAATGATGTTCAGTTCGTGTAACATCCAAACTATATGTTGAAACTCACAACAAATATCTGTTACCTACGTTATAAAAGATTATTATACGAGGAACACACGAATGTTCTTAGTGACGGAAGCATACAAGTGTTTCCCTAGCGTGAAAAGAAAGAAAAAAATTGTTTAAATACCAGTACACCGACAAATACAGTGGCAAATGCATCAGCCACTTGACCTGAAAGCATCACAATAGCTGCATTCCTGTGAAATGAAGAAAATGAAGAAAGAAATGTAAAGATGACTCTACGCGGAAGCCACAAACAACAGTAAACTTTTCTCGAATCCTTTCCATTACATCAATTAGCAAGTAATTGCACAAAAGTTAACTACACGAGTCGAGAACAAGTGCAAAATAATAAATAGAAACAAGTCGATCATAAATTGCACCTTGGTGAAAATCCAATATCTGTTAGGAACAATAATAGATAGGTGAACCAACAAGCAGCAGTTATGTCATTGAGCATGTGTCCCATGCCATAATAAAATATAGGCCCTCTTCCTAAGGCTTTGGTGAATGCAACATCTTCTTCAACGGCAGTATCCATCAACGCCCTTTAGATGAAACTGAAATTCTGTGTCATATTGGTCAATCAATTAGGGAAAAAAAGAAAGTGAAATCACAGATTTATACCATATTTATCGCATAAACACTCAAAATGTCACCTAAAATCATATCATATCACAAATTTATAGCATAAACCGCTCAAAATAGAAAGTGATCCGCGTCACTCTAATAGTCCCAAATTACAATTGCTAGGTTTAGGAAATCTCTGCAATGGCATAGCAACTACAATTTTGGTCATGCAATACAAAAGATCACAACATAACACAGTAACAACAAACACAATTTAGAATCTTACATTCAAAAACCTCTATTGAGAAGAAAATACAAAGACAGTGCATGCATAACCAATGAAAAACACTAAAAATATCCAATCTCATAATTCCAGCAGAAAAACATCAAATGTAACCTCACAAACAGCAGTTATAAAGCACCTAAAAAACCATTAAATGCCAACCTTTTTCAGTACCAAGAATCACAACATCATTAAGCACACAAAATTCAACACATGCAAAGGAATAAAAACAAAAACATAAAAAATTCCATAATAGGAAAGTTCATGAGAAGGGTTTTTGATCACATACAGTACAAAAATAGGAATTCAAAACTTGAAAGCTACGCAAAGCAAGAATCCCATCAAGACATCATATTCCAAGTTGAAAAAGAACGGAACACAAACTTTTGAAAAACTAGACGACACTAACAATATTCAAAAAGAATATAAAATAAAATATCCTTACCATATGGTGTAATAGCTTTGAAATAAAAGGTATAAAATAAAATTGTAGATAGATTGATAGATTCAAGAACTTGTCTCTTTTATAGTATGATGACAATTTTTGATAGGCTATTGGAAGCGGTTGTGTGCAGTTGAAGAATGCATGTTATTGTTGACTGTGACCATTATGGTTTGGTGTGATTATGCCGAATGACCATAATGTCCCTCATAATTTCTTGTACTTCATTCTTTCATTCATTCATGTGTTGTCCAATGGACACGTTACGTTTCACATTGACAACAGCTCCTTCATTCTTTGAGCTACTGGTCAATGCATTCCATCAATTTTAATTTTTGTGTTATACTACTAACAAAATGTGGTTTAGGTGTTTTTAATGTTTCTATATAAACTAAAAGATTTGTCTTCAAAACATTACTCAATCATTTAAGGTTTAAGGTTTTTTTAAATGATTTAGTTTGTTAATTGTAGTTAATGAAATGAAATGCTAATTAGTTAGCATGTAAGTGCACATTTTGTTGTATTTCTCAATATTTTTTAGAGTTAGATTATGTTTGATAATAGGATTTGTCATTGATGCCACACACATAAGTTATTTTTCTTCATAATTTTAAAAGGATAGTTTTTCTATCCATCACAAAAAAATTGAGTAGTATACTTTCAAACTAATCACATAATAATATTTAATTTTGTCTTCTTTAATTGTTTATTAAATGGTATACTTTTTGGTTATTTTTAAAACATTTTATTTTAAAGATAATTCTAGCCAACTTTTTATGTTTGATAATATGGTGAGTCATTGCTGCTATACACATTCATAATTTTAAGAAAGGAATAACTTTTCTATTTATCACAAAAAAATTAAATAGTATACCTTCAACTAATTTTTAATTTTGTCCTCCTTAATTATTTATTATATGCTATATTTTTTTCTTATTTTTAAAATATTTTCTAATCAATTTTTTATGTTTGATAATATAGTGAGTCATTGCTGCCACACGCATAAGATATTTTTCTTCATAATTTTGAGAAGGTGATATTTTAATTTTGTTCTATAGTTTTTGGTTATTTTAAAGGAAATTTCTTAATACACCTTTACGTCTTCTTAAAAACTCTTGGCGAAAACTCAAAAATGCTCGTACCATTCAGATATGAATATCCGAACACACTACATTACATAGTTAAAGGGTTATTCAAATATGCATGTCTGAAAACAATCTTTTTTTATCAAGATCAGAGGGTTTCCGCATCTGCATATCCGAATCAACCTCATAATTTAAGTTCAAGGATTTTCAGAGTTACATATCCAAATACTTTTAAATATATATTTTGGCAGAACCCTTCATTCTCTCTTTTGTTCATTCGAAGTTGCATTCCCTCATTGTAATCATTTTACATTTGTAATTTCTAAATAATTCATGTATTATTTTTTTAGTATTTATGAACAATTCATTGTTATGTTTGTATCACTCTCCGTTTGTATGTTTATTAACGTTTTAACCGAATTACGTATCAAATATTTATGTTTATTACGTACCGACATTGATATTTTTATAAAAAAAAAGCTACAAATCGCTGATTTTGACAACCATTGTTTCAAATATGCATATCTGAAACACTTATTTTCAAGTCTTTAGGATGCTTTCGGAGATGCATTTCTGAAGGATTTTTTTAAACCATTTTAGGATGCATTTGAATATGCATCTTCGAAGGGCAAATTGAAATTTTCAGAGGTTTGGTTCTCCCCGTAAGGGTGTATTAAGAAATTCTCATTTTTAAAACATTTTACTCTAAAGGTAATTTTAACTAACATTTCATGTTTGAGAATACGATAGTCATTGCTGTCACACACATAAGATATTATTTTTCATAATTTTGAGAAGGGGATAAGTTCTCTATCCATCATAAAAAATTGGATAGTATACCTTCAAATAATTACATAATAACATTTAATTTTATCCTCTTTAATTAGTTATTAAATGATATACTTTTTGGTTATTTTCAAAACATTTTATTCTAAAGATAATTCTAACTAACTTTTTGTGTTGGATAGATAAGAATTCCCCTTTTGAGAATTTGATATATGTTGTTTCCATCCCAATGTGTTTTTCTACTTGATTTTCAAGTTTTTCAAACACTATTAGTCTTTAAAAATGATTTCACATGTTAGTTAGAAACTTTCATTGTAATGAAATTGAATACATACATTATTTCATTTTTCCATATCATATACAAATTGTTGAAAATATAATTTATTGTGTTAAAGCAACTTGCTCGACAGAAACAAAGAATTGTCGAAAAGATTGTATCGAAGTGTGGAAGCAGTTTGTTACACACAATTTGATTTAGATCTAAAATAGATAGATTTGATTTAGGTCTAAAATAGATAAATTTGATTTAGTTCCAAAATAGGTATTTTGGACTTTTATAGTTTTGGACTTTGGCTTAGAGAGAAAGCTAACCTAAAATTATAAATAGAGGGAGTAACCCCTATTTTTGTAATCAAGTTGTATTCACAGAATTTGCAGTTACAAGTGAATAAAAGTTTTTTCCACAAATTATGAACAGAGAGAAACTCTGCAGAAAATCATTGTCTTTTTGTATTTCATATTTTTCATTGTCATTATATGGTGATAACAATCTTGTTCATCAAGATTGATAGAAATTTATCATAGGAATTGATGGATTTCCAACATCTGGTGTTAAGAGCTCCAATTGAGTGATCAAGGGAAGAAGAAGAAAATCAATGGCGATGAATTATGCAAGTGGAAAATTTCCATCAAATCTTCCGATTCTTAAAGGTGATAACTATGAGAATTGGTGCAAACAGTTGAAGGTTATGTTCTACTTTCAAGGTCTTTGGTAACTTGTAAAATATAGATTATAACCATTTGATGAAGACACTTCAGAAAAGGAAGAGGCGGAATACAAATAATTATAGATGAAGAATTATAAAGCTTTCTTTATAATTCATCATTGTGTCATCTGAGACAAGTTCGAAAAGGTTAGTGATGTAGAATCTGCAAAAGAAGCCTGGGAGATTCTTAAGAAATCTTTTGGAGGTACATAAAAGGTGAAAGAGGTGAGGTTACAAACTCACAAAAGAACGTATGAATTGCTTCAGATGGAAGATATCAAAAGCATATCTGATTTCTTCACTAGGATTACGAAACTAGTGAATCAAATCAAGACTTGTGGAGAGACGTTAACAATAAGAGCAATTGTTTCGAATATCTTGAGATCTTTATATCCGAAGTTCGATCATGTGGTAGTTGCCATAGAAGAGTCGAAGGAAATGTCAACTTTGTCGAAGGAAGAGCTTCAAGGAACACTTGAATCTCATGAATAAAGAATGGTTGAAAAAGGTGCAGAAGAGCCAAAGAGTGATGTGGCTCTGCAGGCTCAATCAACAAAAGATAAGAAAGGCAAAGGAAAGTGGTTGGACAATAAAGGTAGAGGTGGCTAAATCAATTCTACTAGTAGAGGAAACCAACACGAAGAAAACGCGTTGAATAAGATAAAACCATACCAAGGCAACCAAAGAGGTGGTGTTGCAAATAGAGGAAGAGGTGGTGGTCGAAAGCCTGACAAGAGTCATATTTAGTGTTTCAATTGTCAAAAGTATGATCACTATTCTAGTGATTGTCCAGAAAAGAGAAAAAATCAAGAAAGTGATGTGAAGTTTAAAAAGTATAAAGAAGAAGAATATTGTTGATGGTTACAACAAGGGATGAAGAAAAATTCAAAGACCAATGGTACTTAGATTCAGGATGCTCATCACATATGTTTGGAAGGAAAGATTGGTTTGTCAACCTAGAACCCTCAATGAAGAACATGGTAAAATTTTCAAATGACAATAACCTAGTAGCTGAAGACATTGGTGATGTTATGATTATGAGGAAAGATGGCAAGAGGCCAGTAATTTCAAATGTGTTGTACATACCAGGTATGAAGAGAAATTTGTTCGGTATATGGAAGTTGGTCGCAAAGGACTACAAAGTTTCGGTCAAAGATAAGATGATGAGAGTCGTCGATGCAAATAGAAGATTAATCTTGAAGGCTCCTATGTCTCAGAATAGAACCTTTAAGACCGAACTTAATATGATGGAGCACAAGCGTCTTTCAACTGCAGCTAGTAGAGATGAATGGATATGGCACTATTGACTAGGCCATCTCAACTTCAGAGACATCAGAGATTTGAAGAGAAGAAATATGGTTTCAGGACTGCCAAAAATCGACATTCCAAATGAAGTATGTGAGGAATGTGTGTAGGCAAAGCAACACAAGAATAGCTTCAGCAAGGATGCAGGAAGTAGGTTAAAGGCTATACTCTAATGTATGTGGACTAATCCAGGTGGATTCGATGGGAGGTAAAAAAAATACTTTTTTACATTCATAGATGATTTCAGTCAAAAACTGTTGACTTGTCTGATCAAGAAGAAAAGTGAAGTGATCGAGGTATTTGCCAAGTTTAAGTCTATGGTAGAAAGACAAAGTGGTCGAAAGCTAAAAGTTTTGAGAACTGATGGTGGTGGAGAGTATTTTTCGAAGGACTTCGACAAATTATGCGGAAAAGAAGGGATTATGCATGAGGTGGTGCCACCCTACACTCCATAGATGTGTGGAACTACATAAAGGAATAATTGAACCATCATGAATATGGTGAGAAGTATGTTGAAAGGCAAGAATTTACCTAAAGAGTTTTGGCGTGAAGCTATGTCAACTGCAACATACATATTGAATAAATGTCCAACGAATAAGTTAAAAGGAATTACTCTTGAAGAATGTTGGTTTGGTGTAAAGCCTAGATTGGGTCATCTAAAGGTATTTGGATTTATTGCATATAAACATGTGAAATATCAGTTGAGAAGAAAACTTGAGGCCAAGTCGAGTCAGATGATCCTGGTTGGATATCACTCGATAAGAGGTTACAAGTTGTTTGACCAAGTGAACAAGCAAATTGTGATTAACAGGGACGTGATCATAGATGAGCTTAAGGAATGAGATTGGACTGAAAATGTCAAGAAAGATTCAGTGAGAATATTGCTTGAAGAACCAAAAACTCAAGTCGAAAGAGAAGTTCGACAAGAGGAACCAGCATTTATAGATCAACCAAGTACAAGCCGACCTCAAAGAACAAGATGCATGACTGCAAGGTTGCATGATTGTGTGATTGCATCAAATGATGTGGTTGATAACAAAGGTGAACTGATACATTATATTTTATGTTCAAATGTCGAACCAGGCAATGCAACTGAAGCATTAAAGGATTCGAAGTGGGTGAAAGCAATGAACAAAGAAGTGAAGTCCATTGAAGACAACAACAATTGGTCACTTATCGAATTGCCTCAAGGTAACAAGACAATTGATGTCAAGTGGGTATACAAAGTGAATATGAATCCCAAAGGGGAACTAAATCGACACAAATCAAGGCTTATGGAGAAAGTATTTCTCTATAAAGAAGGGATTGAACTTGATGAAGTTTTTGTACCTGTGGCTAGGATCGAAACAATTAGGTTGGTTGTTTGTCTAGAAGAAATGAACAGTTAGCACATATGTCAAATGGAAGTGAAATTTGCATTCCTGAATCGACCCTTCGATGAAGAAGTCTATGTTGCACAACCAGTTGGATTTGTGAAGCATGGCGAAGAGAGAAAGGTGTGCAGGATGTATAAAGCCTTGTATGGATTGAAACAAGCTCTAAAAGTTTGGAATAAGAAGATTGCTAGTTTTATAAGGGAGAAGGAATTTGTGAAGTGCACAACTGAACATGGAGTATATGTAAGAAAAAGCAATATTGAGTTGCTTATACTATGTCTCTATGTCAATAACTTGTTAATAACAAGTAGCTGCAAGAAGGAGATCAAAGACTTCAAAGGTGATCTCAAGTATTGTACAAGCATGTTCTGAGCTTTCTTAGGTCTTAGACACCTTGCTTTTGGTTTATAGGAGTTATGTGTGCAGAAAGAACAAGTTATAAGCTCAAGACAAGTTGATTTTGTGATTAAAGCAACTTTTCAAGAATGGAATGGTAACTTTCTTCCTAAAATGGCAAATTGCTTGGACAATGCTTGGAACACTTGGATAATATCTCAAAAGAAAGTGTAATCTTCTGATTATGGAGAGATCTTGAGGTTTAGAAGCCTGCAAAACAAGATTGTGCAACATAAGTTTGAAATTGGATTCTTGTTCATCACAAAATTCCTTGCAATTCAAGTGATAAAACACCAACTTCATCTCTTCGATTCTCCCTACTCAAGAATGATCTCAAGGAGTTCTTGGACATTTTATAAAGCTTGCAATGTTCTCTACAACCCATCTTTCAATTGATTTTGAATATTCCCCTTGGAACTATATGAAAAAGTTGCATGAAGTTGGGTCAAAATCCTGACCAAATTAGGGCAAAATTTCACTAAGTGTTTAGTTTCATGATCCTATGTTCTTGAAATTATAACTTGAGATCCAAGAATTTTTGGAAGAAGTTGTGTGAAGCAAGGTTGTATATTTCATGGATATCTACAACTTCCATGTTGGTAGTTTCTCTTGAATCATCTTGCATCATGGTGAAAATTTGGCTCAAAGTTATAAAAAAACATGAAATTTCCAACACTTTGAAAAATTTCTAAGTTTATAAATTTTGACTTTTCAAAATGAAATCTTGAATTTTTGATTTCTTGATGAATAATTTTCATATTTTGACATGTTTTGATGAATTGTGATCTTTGGTACTTAAATTTGACCAAAAAGTTAAAGTTTGACTTTTTAGTGTACAATTGACTTTTGATCAGTTGACTGCAAAATTCATTTGTACATCTAATGGATTTGCAATGTTTTGAACCATGTAATTAGGTCAAAATGATGTAATTGGACTCTTGAGATCATGGCTTAAACCAATTGACCATTTGCTAGGTAAAAAATCAAAAATTGCCCTTTCCTAGTCAAAACCCTAATTTTGACCATTTTGCCCTTTTGGAGATTTGATCAAATTTGTTGAGGAGTTGTGGTCCAAACTTGATCAAATGATACATATGAGTCTAAAATGTTGATTTGGATAAAAAATCATGAAGTTTGAGTGTAAATTGGCCATAGTTGACTTTTTCCCCAATACAACTGATTTTTAGGTCAACTGCTCAATTGATTGATCAAAAATGTGATTCAAAGCTTGAAAATTGACATGAGTAATCTTGGGGGTCCATAAGATCCATGAAAGTAATATGAAGCCTTGAAAGTTCAAAAATCCTTGTGCAAACTCAAACTCTAATTTTGGTCATCTGTGCCTTAGGAGGTGTCTTGAGCTGATCAAACCCTAGTACAATCTTGAGCCCAAGGAGATCTTGTGAGCAAATTCTTGATAAGTGAGAGGGAAGATTTTGGGGTACAACAACTGCCCCTATTCAATCTTCTTAAACATGAAGAGTTAGATGGGCAAGTTTTTCCATTCGTGACTAGAAGGTGGAAGATGATTAGACACTAGAGTACCCAGAAATTTACACTCAGTGATGTGATGGTAGAGGGAATGGGCTTAAAGATGCCATTTAGAGAGGTGATAGAAAGTTGTAGGAGATGGGCTTATAGATGCCATCCAAAAGTGATTGTTTGAATTGTAATTTATAAGTTGAAAGAATGAGTATCAGAATAGCGTCCGTATCTAAACTGTATCTGGAAGCTGATTTTGAATGAGTATCAGAATGGCATCTGTGTCTGGAGCGTACCTGAGATGTATTTGGAAGTTGAAAACTGAATGAGTATTAGAGCAACATCCGTGTCTGGAGCATATTTGTACTGTATCTGAAAGTTGAATGAGTTTCAGGATGGCATCCGAGTCTGGAGCATATCTGAACTGTATCTGGAAGTTGAAAACTGAATGAGTATCAGAATGGTGTCCGTGTCTGGAGCGTATCTTAACTGTATCTGAATGTTGAATCTGAATGAGTATCAGAATGGCATCCGTGTCTGGAGCGTATCTGAATTGTATCTGAAAGTTGAATCTGAATGAGTATCAGAATGTCATCCGTGTCTGGAGCGTATCTGAAAACTTTGAACATTGTTAATGGTAGTTGTTAACCTTATCCTGAAAAGGGTAAAATGTTAGCTAAAATGCAAAGTCATGTTGTATGAAATGCATGGTATGATATATTTGTGTAATAAATGTTTATGATATATGGATGCGATGTATGTGTATGCGAGCTAATCTGTTGTACTGCTGTTGGATTGGGGAAAATAAATCCCTGAATGTTGTTGAGGATATGTAAGTCTTTATGTCTTGAAGTCGAAGTGTTGATGAATTTCCGTTTAGAGAAATAAACTCTGTTTTAAGGGAAATTCCATGTACTGCCTGAAAAATCTGTTTGGCGGATCTGGAGAAATTGGATGATTTCTAACGGGGATTGATAATTGGGAGCTTTGTTCTGCTGGGGATTAAACTGTACATTGCAGGGGATTTTTATGGAAAATAACTTAGAGAGATTTCCCTATCTCTTAAAGCCATCAATAATTGTCTTTTATTTTGTTTATTTGTAAACAATAATTATGTTCAAATGCATATGTTCAACAATGAATCATTGGACGTTTTTGTAAACAAAACACAAGAGTAAAGTAAAACAGATAGTTTTGCACTTTCAAAGGAATATTTTTGTATTGACTTTGAGTAAGTATTTTTGTACAGTGAGACAAATATTCTAGTAAGAGAATGCCATCGTAAAAAAATGAAAATTTTAATACAAAGAAAAGATAGCTATGTGTAATAATCCTATGGGGTTCCCATTCAGCTATAGCCTTTGTATCTCTGAGCATCTTGTCTATTTGTTGCCTTGTCCAAAGCTGATTGAATTGATCAGAACCACTGAAATGGTAAGTTGAAGCCAAAGGTTATCTGCAAAGTGATCCAACGGGACATAGTCATACGCTTTAATTCCCTAACTTTTGCCTGGACCGCCCTTTCGGGTTTTCAGTCCACCGGGAAACCCTTTTTTTCCCAAGTCGCCCTTTCGGGTTTTCAACTTGCCGGGTGTACAGATTTTTTTGGTTTTATCCCTAATTTTTGCCTGAACCTTTTGTGGTTCACGTGGGATGCCTTTGTTTTGCCTAGGTGGGTCAACCTAGCAGGTCTCTTATGCGTAGTATCTTTTGACTATGTCTGCATTCGCAGGGTGTGGCAGGTCGTCGCCATCCATGGTGGTCAAGATCATTGCTCCACCAGAGAAAATGTTTTTGATTACAAATGGTCCTTCGTATGTAGGAGTCCATTTGCCCTTGGGATCACCTTGCGGTAGTATGATACGTCTGATCACCAGATCCCCAACTTGATACACTTGGCGTCTGAACTTTTTATTGAAAGCCTTGATCATCCGTTTTTGATACATTTGACCATGGCAGACAACAGTAAGTCTTTTCTTATCAATCAAGTTCAATTGATCAAGTCGAGTCTGGATCCGATCGTCTTTATTCAGACCTGCATCCTTCATAATTCTTAGAGAGGGGATCTGAACCTCAATAGGCAAGACAACTTCCATTCCGTATACCAAAGAATAAGGTGTTGCCCCAGTCGATGTGCGAGTTGTAGTACGATACCCGTGGAGAGAAAGTGGTAACATCTCATGCCAGTCTTTGTATGTGACTGTCATTTTCTGTATGATCTTTTTAATGTTTTTATTTGCGGCTTCGAAGACACCATTCATCTTTGGCCGGTAAGGGGAAGAATTGTGATGTTGGATCTTGAAGTGCTCGCACAGGGCGGTGATCATATTATTGTTCAGGTTCGTACCATTATTTGTAATGATCCTCTCTGGGATACCATAACGACAGATGAGATTCTGCTTGATGAACCAGGCGGCAACATTTTTGGTAATGGAAGCGAAAGAAGCTTCCTCCACCCACTTTGTAAAATATTCAATGGCCACTAAGATGAAGTGGTGTCCATTGGAGGCTGTTGGCTTGATTTCCCCAATCATATCAATCCACCACATATCAAAGGGCCAAGGAGCCGTCAAGACATTCAGAGGAATAGGAGGTACGTACACCTTGTCAGCATAAATGTGACACTTATGGCACGTTCGAGAGTGTTGATAGAAATCTGCTTCCATGGTAGACCAATAATAGCCTTCCCGTAGGATTTTATTTGCCATCATATGCCCACTGGAATGGGTGCCAAAAGTGCCTTCATGCAATTCAGCTATGATCCTTTCAGCTTCAATGTTGTCTATGTATCGAAGTAACACAGAGTCATGGTTGAGTTTGTAAAGAATGCCGTTACTAAGGAATAATTTTGCAGAGAATCTCCTTAAGAACTTCTTATCGTTGATTGAAGCTCCTTCCGGATACTCTTGAGCCTCGAGATACCTCTTGACTTCGTGAAACCAAGGCTGGTCCACTACTTCTTCAGTATTAATCTCGTGACAGTGTGCTGGTTCAGCCATTCGTACAACGGTGATCTGGGGAGCCTCGTTATCCCAATTAAGTTTAAACATAGATGACATTGTGGCTAGTGTGTCTGCTATCTGATTTTCTTCTCGTGGGAAATGCTAGAAGGTAATCTTTTCAAAATGTGGTAGCAATGTCAAAACATGTTCTTTATAAGGGATAAGATTAGGGTGTTTGGTGTCCCATTCCCCTTTGATCTGACTGATGACCAAAGCTGAATCTCCAAATACATTCAAGGATTTGATCCCCAAGTTTATGGCAGCTCTGAGACCAAAGATGCATGCTTCGTATTCCGCCATGTTATTTGTACAATTGAAGCAGAGTCTTGCGGTAAAGGGAGTATGACACCCTTCAGGAGATATGAGTACAACACCGATACCATTGCCAAGTGCGTTGGATGCCCCATCAAAGAATAGGGTCCATCAGGATCCTTGTTCAGGTCCGTCATATGGCCTGAATTCTTCACAGTTGTCTAATGTCATGATGTCTTCATCCATAAATCGAACTTCATGGACTGGTAGTCTTCTACAGCTTGGTGAGCAAGGTGATCAGTTAGTACACTGCCCTTTATTGCTTTCTGGGTAGTGTATTGTATGTCATATTTCGTCAGGATCATCTACCATCTTGCTATTCTCCCAGAGAGAGCAAGCTTCTCGAAGATATATTTTATCGGATCCATTTTAGATATCAACAAGGTAGTATGGGTCAACATATACTGTCTTAGCCAGCGAGTAGCCCATTCCAGAGCGCAACAAGTTTTCTCGAGCAGTGAATATCTTGTTTCACAATCAGTAAACTTTTTGCTCAGGTAATAAATAGCATGCTCTTTTCGGCCAGACTCGTCATGCTGCCCTAGCACACACCCCATTGAATTTTCTAAAACAGTTAGATACATGATCAATGGTCTTCCCTCGACTGATGGCATTAAAACAGGAGGCTCTTGCAGGTACTCTTTGATCTTATCGAAAGCAGTTTGGCATTCATCATTCCATTTGACTACTTGTTCTTTCTTCAATAGTTTGAAGATTGGCTCACAAGTAGCTGTCAGGTGAGAAATGAATCTGGCAATGTAGTTTAAATGTCCCAAGAATCCTCTAACTTCCTTCTCAGTACGAGGAGCAGGCATCTCTTGTATCGCTTTCACCTTGGCAGGATCTACTTTAATACCCTTGTTTCTGACGACAAAGCCTAGGAGTTTACCAGACCTTACTCCAAATGTGCATTTATTTGGGTTCAACTTCAGCTTGTACTTCTTTAGCCTCTCAAACAGTTTCTGTAAATGATCAAGATGCTCTTCTTCTGTTTGAGATCTAGCTATCACGTCGTCCACATAGACCTTTATTTCGTGATGTATCATGTCGTGAAATAAAGCTACCATGGCACACTGATAGGTTGCCCCAACATTCTTCAGTCCGAACAACATCACCTTGTAGCAGAATGTGCCCCACTGTGTGACAAATGTTGTTTTCTCCATGTCCCCAGGTTCCATTTTGATTTGGTTGTAGCCTGAGAAATCGTCCATGAAGGAAAATACTTTGTGTTGTGCCATATTGTCAACTAGGATATCAATGTTGGGAAGTGGGAAATCATCCTTAGGGCTTGCCCTATTCAAATCTTTGTAGTCCACGCACATCGTACCTTGCCGTCTTTCTTGGGCACGGGAACAACATTGGAAACCCATTGCAGATAGGAGGTGACCGCTAAGAATCCAGCGTTAAATTGTTTCATGACTTCTTCTTTAATCTTCTATGACATATCTGGTCGCATTCTATGGACCTTTTGTTTTACTGGTGGACAATCCTCTTTTGTAGGCAGACGATGTACCACAATATCTGCATCAAGTCCTGGCATGTCCTCATATGACCAGGAAAAGACCTCAACATACTCGTGTAGCAAATGAATCAGACGCTCCTTGACATTCGGTTCCAGATTGGCACCCACCTTGACTTCTTTTTTGTCTTCTTCAGTACCTAGGTTGATTGTGTCCACGGGTTCCTCGTGAGGCTGAATGGTTCTCTCTTCTTGTAGTAGTAATCTGGCAAGTTCCCCTGATACTTCACAATCTTCTTTACCTTCGTCTTTGACTTGGTAGATTAGATTTTCAGAGTCATATAAAGCCATAGCAGAACCATTACCCATGGGATCCTGAATGGATGTAGACCTGCATTGTGAGTGTGAGTGTGTGTAAGGGTACAACTATCTTTGAAAGAAATGAAAATGTAAAATAGAAACAACAATGAGCATAAAGTTTGTATGCAAAACGTCCATGATTCATTGATGTCATATGGAAATGAGATAATAACCCTTACAAATGGACCATTGTGCCTCGGGTAAGACACAAGATTTTAAGAGTTTGAATTGTTTTAATATTACAGATCCGACAAAATGTAAAGATAAATTACTGTGGGATAAAAGTGATCGGGACAAAATCTCTAGCTTCCCAATTGCTTAGCCCTCCACTGACAGTTGGGAAGATCCAACCCTCCAGGTTGTAACCATCTTCATCACCCTCTACCGCGTTGACTTCACAGTTGCTGATCTTCAGGGGTGATCCTCCAGCACGAGCGCGGCGTACACCCTTCTGAGCACTTGAAGTGAAACCTAGGCCAAACTTGTCAGACTTGTATGGGATATCTGGGAGTTGTCCCCAGATAGTACACCCTTATTCTTCTATCACTGCCTTTACATCCTTCAAATATGACATTCTGAGTGGAGGCCTTGTGATCTTGGGAACAACCTTAGTCACTGCCATATCTTGCGGGACTTCTTCAAAGTGTTGGAATGGAGTTTCAATAAATTCACCATATCATTCCACATATCTGAAGGAATTGAGATGGATGATCATATACTCTTCTTATCCATGAACGGTGATAATCTTCCCTTGAATCAGATATTTTAACATTTGGTGCAACGTAGAAGTAACAGCGCCAGCATTGTGGATCCATGGTAGGCCTAGCAAGAAGGAGTATGAAGGGCAGATGTCCATTACATAAAAAGTTGAATAGAATGTTTGGGCTCCAACCTTTATGGGGATATCCACTTCCCCATGCACCATCCTTTTCGAGCCGTCAAAAGCCCTTACTACTATGTTGCTTGGCTTTAATGTAAATCCCTCATAATCCAGCCTATCAAGAGCTTTTTTAGGCAATACATTCAGGGATGAGCCAGTGTCTACCAAAAGATGAGCCAGGGTTGTGCCCCTACATTCAACTGAGACATGCAATGCCTCATTATGCTTCCTTCCTCTTGGTGTTAAATCAGCATCCGAAAAACCTAGACCATTATCTGCAGTCAAGCTGGCTATGCAGTCTTGGAACTGATTGGCAGATGTCTCTTGGG
Source organism: Vicia faba (assembly GCA_948472305.1). Taxonomy (NCBI): domain Eukaryota; kingdom Viridiplantae; phylum Streptophyta; class Magnoliopsida; order Fabales; family Fabaceae; genus Vicia; species Vicia faba. The sequence continues at coordinate 1,307,834,060 of OX451736.1, read as the reverse complement.
GTACATGGGAAATTTTCAAGAATTTTACCAAGGCTTTTGCATGGGCCTCGGAACATAGTAGTAAAGCCAGCATGGAAATTTTAGATGGAGTTTTCCCCAGTTGTTCAACTATATCGTAGTCGCTTCTTCTCATGATTTTTAGAATTTCCTCCATCTCTTTCCGGGAGGTCTCAGGGATAGCTAATGATTTTGCCTTCGTCCGGACAGGCTCAATCAAAATATTTTTACCTCGAGTCTTGGTGAACTCGGCAGTAGGAGTGTCAGTAGGAGTGATAGCAGGGATTATTATTGAAAAAGAATGAGCTCAAGGAGATAAAAGATGATCAAGTTATGATCATTTGAAGTTAAACCCTAAGATTTAAAGGCTTTTCAAAGGGACTTGTAATATTCTTCAAACTTAAATGGTCCTTCATGCCAAATTAGCCTTTGATCCTTGAATAGAACATATTAAAGACTTTTTAAAGAGAAACATGGATTTGGAATCACTTAGAAATCACAAAAAATAAGCAAGATATGGTCTTTGGAAGTCAACAAACCCTAGCTCAGAGAGTGTCAAAATGACTTGTAAACCCTTTCAACTTTTGATGACTTTCCTTGCACAATTGTATCTTGTCATGTGAAGAGAAGTTGTTTTAGATGATGATAAGAGTCCATAGCAAAAAGAACCAACTGAAAATGTTAAAAATTGAGAGAGTTATGCACTTGTGGTCACTGAACCAAGCACTTGCTCAATTAGGTCAAACTTGTTTAATCAACCTTGAATCTATTGAACTTTCTTTGCAAAATAAAGCATGAAGGATCACATTAGTCCGTGAAATGATGTTGTCTTGAAGCACACTCAAAGGTGGGGCTTAAGTATCAATGAAACTTATTGAAGAAGACATGGAAATAAACACATGAACCTATGATTCTTCTTGATGAATACCACCACCAACTTTGAGGAAAACTTGACCTAAATAAGGTGAGACAGTTTCTTGAACTAAAAAACTTTGATATCATAGACATAACCTTTAAGTTTAAGCTCTTGCAATCTATTGTATAACCATTTGACTGAGGACCATCCCTCAAAACCCTATATTAGATGGTGAGGTGGATGCAGTTGCGTCATCACCTACAATATGAATATTCAAAGAAACATATATACATATCCAAATGTTAGTTAAAAGAACGCATGTTCAAGATACACAACTCAAGGTGCTTGGTGATCCCTCAAGAGAAAACTTTAAGATGGGATAAAGTAGAAAGGGAGAACCAACCCTAACGTGTGATCTTGATGTGTTGATAATATGAGATAATGAGAGATCACATGGAATCAGAAATTACCTACCCGAAGGACGCGAATAGAAATGGTAAGATAACACCGACTCATAGATGACGGTAAACATCAATATTGAGGTAGGTAAGGAATGATTGACATCAGTACTTATGACTGAAAATAAATGATCGACATCAGTGCTTATGGATGGGAAAAAATGGTTGACATCACCACTTATGGCTGGTAACGAGATTTGACATCAGTACTTATAACTGGGAATAAAGGATGACATCAGCAATTATGGATGAGAATAAAGGTTTTACATCAACCCTTATGGATGGGAACAAAGGATGACATTAACACATATGAATAAGAACAAAGGGTTGACATCAGTACTTATGACTGGGAACAAAGGGTTGACATCAATACTTATGACTGAGAACAAAGGGTTGACATTGTAGCGATAAAAAATGTAGCATGGTAAATCGGAGATCGAGCTATTAATTAACTCGTCTCACAAAAGCAAGAGTCACCACCGCGCTTTATTATTTCCAAGGGAAAAGGGAAAAGAGCGAAATAAAACCCTAAAATATGCAATGTAAAATAATACTTAAAAGTAATGAAAATACAATGCGTTTTGAAAACAGATCTAGAGTTCGGGGGTTGGTTATGCAATGGGAAGGTATTAACACCCAATGCATCTATATTATCCTATAGGAACCTTTTGAAATATCTGTTTATTAAAATTGTTTATTTGATTAAAATGGTTTGTTTGGCTAAAATGGGTGTTGACAAGATTTTGAAGATACGACGACCTAATGTCGAAGTTTTGACTTAAAAGGTGTGAGTTTGAAAATTGAATCTTTTAGGAAAATTATCTTAGGTTTAGCAAAATAGTAAACAAACAAAAGATGGATGAGGGTATTCGCACGATTGGATGAGATGTGTTTGATGACGTGAAGTCAACAAAGTTAAAACATTTCCCTTGGAATTGAGACGGACGAAAGATATAAAGATTAAACGATCGATGATAAAATTAATTAAAATGACAATTGAATAATTAAATAATGAAAATTAAATTACACTAGCATGCATTTTGAATAAATTAAATAAATAGCAAAGATTAAAAAAATAAATTATGAAACATGTATTTTTAATAATTAAACAAATAACAAAATTAATCAAAGACTAAATTATGAAATATGTATTTTTGAATAATTAAGATAATAAAAGATTTAAAACAAGTTAACAAAAATTAGTTATAAGAGATGTGGTTTTTTATATTTATAATGAAATAATAATAATACATAAACTAAATAATATATATATATATATATATATATATATATATATATATATATATATATATATATATATATATATATATATATATATATATATATATATATATATATATATATATATATATATATATATATATATATATATATATATATATATATATATATATATATATATATATATATATATATATATATATATATATATATATATATATATATATATATATATATATAATCAAATTAACAGAATTGAAAGAAAAGGGTTAAAAGAGCAAGAAAACAGAAAAATGCCCCAGCAGGGATCAAGCTTGAGCCTTTAAGGGTAATAGACAATGCACTTTGCCAGCTGAGCTATCTTACTAATAGTTATTATTATGCTTTTATTAATAAATAAGGTGACGATGGTAATGGGATGAGGCAAAAAGGCTCATTGGGTCGACCCGGTTTGGGAAGAGAACAAGGAAAAGTTGGTAACCCAAAAAAAGAAATAAGCGCCGCTGGAGTTGTTGTCTTGGGAAGGGAATAGATTAATTTATATCATTATTGTCATCTTCAATAAAACTAATAAATTTTTTTAAAACAAAGAACAATCCTTTCCTCTCTCATCCATAGCAGCAACGATTCTTCTCTCTCACACTAAGACTCCACCATTATCTCTTCCTCACGTTTCTCCCTCACTTCTCAGAATCTTAGGTATCAAATCCTTGTGCTGTGTGTAAACAATTTCTTAGCATTCTCATTCTGTTTGACTATAGCATCATAAGCAACATTTCCAAGAGCATCAAAATTGATTGGAAGAATCCTGTAGCCAGGGTTTGAAGACTTGTTCCTTCCCATGTCAAGTGGATACTGTGCAACATGGATCTCCAGGAAAGCTCCACCTTTGCTGAAATCCTCCACCTTCCGAGGAACAAAGCCAGATCACTTCATATACGGTGGCACAAGTTAGGGTTGATAGCAACGGAATTGTCCTTATCTCCCGTTACAGTGAAACGTTTCTTGAACCATGGATTATTGGTGTGGTCGTAATAAGTTTTTGAGAATGATTTTGGTTATGAGTTTTTGGTTCTGAGTTTTGGTTATGAGTTTTTGGTTCTGAGTTTTTGGTTCTGAGTTTTTGGTTCTGAGTTTTGGTTCTGAGTTTTTGGTTCTGAGTTTTTGGTTCTGAGTGTTGGTTCTGAGTTTCTGGTTCTGAGTTTTTTGGTTCTGAGTTTTGAAGTAATCTTATGGTGCAGAAGTAGCAGTCTGAAGCCGGAAGAAGAATGGAAGATGATGGAGGAAGAAGCAAGAGGATACAGTGGGTGGTAAGGTTCTTTTTGTGAAAGAAATAATGGTTTGTACGTTGTTTTAACAGTAGTTTTGAAGTATATTTTTATCAATTAATTTACTATTATTATGACTTCTAAAATTTCTAAATATCCATATATTGCAGAGACTCAAAATACAACAAAAAATATGATAAACAAGCATTCACATGGCATAAAAGTGGTGTAAAGAGAAGATTCAAACATATGAATGAGAAAGTTATGCAGAAGTAAATAGGGAGGAAGAAAAATACCTATCGGAGCTCTCCGATGGGGCTTCAAAATGTTAAGTTTTCTCTCCTTAAATTTCTGTATTTTTCTTGTTGAGTTTTCTATGTGTGGTTCCCTCTGAATTTTTTCTCTCACTTAATGTTCCTCTTCTGATTTTTTTTATGATTCTTGTACAAAACTCCTCTCCTTTTCTGTTGATAGAGGCCTTTATTTATAGTTAAATATATGGGGTTTTAGGGGGGGAAACAATAGAGATTTGAACTGTTTTGGCAAGTTGTTTTCATGCTTTGTTCACACAATTTATTTTAAACATTTTGATGCAATTTGTGGCTACTTTGATGCAGGTTGGAGTAGATTGTATAGCAGTTTACAACAGACTTTGGCAGCATTTGAGGCTGTTGTATGTTGCTATTTTTTCAGGCTGTTTGTAGCATTTTACAACATCTTTTCATTGGACTGCTATGCTGCATTTCTGGGCTAGTTTGCTGCCTTGCTGACAAGTAAAAATGCAACAAAATTGGGCTGGAAAATGGGTTGCAAAATGGACTGGATTAGCAACTTTGTTGGGCTGAATTTTTTTAGTGTTGAAAATATATTTTGTACAAACTTATATCTTCTTTGCAACTTTGTAATAATAACTCAAATAAATTTGTAACATAAATGGAATTTGTTCTGCAATATAATTCCTTCAATTCTTTTGTAAAATCATAAACAACTTTGAATCTTCGATTGAAATTTAGAATCTTGATATGTCTTGATAAAATTCCAAGTCTTCCATTTGAATTTGGGAAATAATTGAATAATACTTGGATGAATTGTTAAATGATGAATAAATAATAATGCAAGCGTTAGGACTTCAATCTTGCATTTTGTAATAGAAATCAAATAAATCCCATGAATTAATCTTATAATAAAATAGTAACCATCATGTATTTAATCTTGTGATGAAAGATTAATTGAATCGAATTTATTTTCCCAATATCCTTTTGAATAAGTGTTTCATGTGTGTTCAAATAACCATAATGTAAATTCATCAAAATAACCACACAAAATAATCTCGAATAAATATTTCCTGCGATAAATGATTATTCTTGAATGGGATCTCTTGGTAGCTCCTCTTTAATTATCACTTGAATTCAAATAAAGAAAATTCCAAGTGTTGCGAATAAATTCTTCTAGAACGGTCTTGAATTTAATCATTCCATTTTGACGAAATTCACTCCGCGTCATGAGAAAACTTGTAGATGACTTTTGGTCAAAATGATCGAAAATGACTGGCATAACTTGGTTTTTTTTTGTATTTTAAAGCAATGTGAAACACACATGAACCAAAGGCAGTAAAACTTCGACTGTTCTTTTTGGAAAAAAATCAGAGACGATCAAGACCATCTGTTGGACAGTGTGTGGAAATAAACACACGATTATCTGAAATTCTTTTTGATGAATCAGCCTTTGAGAATCAACGACCGACCGCATTTCTGTCCCGAGACTCAAAACCCTAATTGATGTGTGAAGTCTGATGCTCTTCATTCAGACCTATTTCCTGCACATGGAATAAAAAAAACAAAACATACACTTCGTGCTTGATTAGTGGTTAGTCATTCATAAGATAAAATGCTCACAACAGTCGATAATCTCTACACAGTCAAAGCTCGAAGGCAAAACGTTTGAAACCTACAATATTTTGTAACCTTGACAGCTGCCCCTATTTAAGTTTCTTCTATCTGGAGATATGAAGATTGAAATCTTCGTCTCGACGAGATTAAAGGTACTTAAATACATAATATGCAATTTTTGCCCTAAGATACCACTATTATGTTTATGATATGAATGTAGTATTTGCAACTCTATGGAGAATGATATTGTATGAGAAAAAATAATGCTGGAGAAACCAAGCACAAATTATGCGCAGGAACAGAGATTATACACTACTGGGGGAATGAGCCATCGACTTCGAATGATAGACTCTTAACGGAGAATAAAATTTGAGAGAAGACAACTTCTGACCCTAACAAAGAAGATGCCTTGCATAGGCCACGAAAAAAAAGATTATTGACCTAAGATGATGGTGAGTTTACAACTCAAGGTCAAAGATAGACAAAAGGTGTATCAACTTTTGCTGATAGTGAAGCACTGACTTTTACTGAAGGTAGAGATTCACAACAAACTTATCTATGGGAATTTTCCAGAGAGATACCATTTGATGCTGAAATAACATATGGTTGTAGATACACAAGCTGCTCAAATAAATAGGCCGCAACTTACTGTCTTTAAAGGATATCAATAAACGCACAAGCTGCTCAAATAAAGAGGCTGCCACTTGTTGTCTTCCAAGAAAACTATAACGCCCAAGTTGCTCAAATAAAGAGACCTTCACATGTCGTTTTCCAAGGATGTCAATAACGCACAAGTTGCTCATGAAGAGACCGCCGCTTGTCGTTTTCCAAAGATGTCAATAACGCACAAGTTGCTCATGAAGACACTACCGCTTGTCGTTTTCCAAAGATGCCAATAATGCACAAGTTTCTCATAAAGAGACCGCCGCTTGTCATTGTCCAAAGATGCCAATAACGCACAAGTTGCTCATGAAGAGACCGCCGCTTGTCATTTTCCAAAGATGTCAATAACGCACAAGTTGCTCATGAAGAAACCGCCTCTTGTCGTTTTCCAAAGATGCCAATAACGCACAAGTTGCTCCTGAATAGACCGCCGCTTGTCATTTTCCAAAGATGTCAATAACACACAAGTTGCTCATGAAGAGACCGCCGCTTATCGTTTTCCAAAGAATTTTCAGAAGAAAGTTGTGATAACACTGCCAGGGAATAAAATTCTTCTTCAAAGGGAACCATGAATAGATCCTTCCTGAGGAGATCAAATACTTAAATGCGCAAAATAAATGCACCATTCATCTAGGTTTCCCAGTCTGGAGAAAACCACGAGATAGCCTATGCAAAAGACAAAACTCAACCCAGGAATAAACCAAAGAGAAGACAGTCAAACAAGACTCCACCCAATGAGAAAATAACCCAATTGGGGATTCATTCTATCCAGAGATGGACAAGGAAGGCTAAAATAAAAAATTCATCCACGAGGATTAACTCAGCTGGGGAATTAGAAAGGAAGGCACACTTTCTGCCTAAGTTGACATTCTAATTGGAAAGAGCGGATACGCTGCGTGAACAGACACAAACAAGGCAAATGAACCCAAAATCACCAACAAATATGAATGTGCATGCATGATATAAGTGTAAATGAGTAAATGAATGTCATGTGTATACTGACAAAGTAGGTGGAGGAAATAAATCAAAGATGATAAGATATCACAAAATAATTAGATGCTCGGCCAATCTCAAAGAGACGAAAAATAACTAGAACTGGAACAAAAGGCAACGTCAGAGCGTATCATACAACAAGGCTCAAGTATTTCTGTGGAGAAAGGTATTTAAATCTAATCTTTTAATCACCGATAGACCACTGACATGACAAAAAAATGTAATTCAACTTCGATTAGGGAGAAAAAATCTCGCTCAACTAGAGATAATCGAATCAAGGCTTAACCGGGATTGCTGGGGAGTCACCAAATTAGTACTCTACTAGAAACACAAGATTACACAACCAACACCTCATGACAATTTTGAAAGGATGAATTACTGGTATTGTTTTGCATTTGATGGCTTAACCATACTCGGAGAAACTGTTAATATTCCTTCCAGTATTCATGACATATTTCAAAATAGGAATACTTTTTAACTTTGTTTCAAATATTGCCATAAAAACTAAAATTTTGCCCGCAAAAAGATAAATGCTCAAATTTCATTAATAAAATGGTAGTTCGCTAACAACACGACTCCAACGGTTTACAAAAGTTTGGGAAATAATACATGAAAGAAAAAGGTTACACAAAAACAATGATCACAATTCTCCCTAACAACTTCGAATTCCGAGATGTGCTCAAATGCCAAGACTGGTTTGACCAAAATCCCGCCTAAGCCAACCCTTCGAGTTTTCAACTTAGTGAACTGTCAACTCAAACTTAGACGAAATACTTCTTGACTGCATCGGCATTCACGGAGCGCGGGAGTTCTCCACCATCCATATTTGTGAGAATCATGACGCCTCCAGAGAAAACCTTCTTAACAACATACGGTCCTTCATAATTCGGAGCCCATTTTCCCCTAGAATCAGGTTGGAAAGATAATATCTTCTTGAGCACGAGGTCACCTTCTTTGAATTCACGTGGTCAAACCTTCTTATCAAATGCCTTCTTCATTATTTGCTGATATAGTTGACCGTGACACAACGCTGTCAATCTCTTTTCTTCAATTAAATTCAACTGATCATATCTACTTTGACACCATTCAGCCTTAGAAAGTTTAGCTTCCATCAAAACTCTCAAAGACGGGATCTCAACCTCCACGGGGAGTACCGCTTCCATGCCTTATACTAGGGAAAATGGAGTTGCGCCTGTTGAAGTTCAAACTGAAGTACGGTACCCATGTAGAGAAAACGGAAGCATTTCATGCCAATCTTTATAATTTACCTCCATCTTCTGGATAATCTTTTTGATGTTCTTATTCACAGCTTCAACAACCCCATTCATCTTTGTCCTGTAGGGAGAAGAATTATGATGTTCGATCTTGAACTCTTCACAAATCTCTCTCATCATTTTGTTATTTAAATTCGAACCATTATCAGTGATAATCTTGCTCGAGATGCCGTATCGGCAAATGATCTGATTCTTGATAAATCTGACTACCACCTATCTGGTTACATTAGCATATGATGCTGCTTCCACCCATTTAGTAGAGTAGTCGATGGCCACCAAGATGAAACGATGACCATTTGAAGATTTAGGTTCAATCATTCCAATCATATCAATGCCCCACATAGAGAAAGGCCAAGGTGAAGAGATAACATTGAGGAGGGTCGGTGGCACATGTATCTTATCTGCATAAATTTGGCATTTATGACATTTCTTCACATATTTGCAGCAATCAGATTCCATCGTCACCCAATAGTAACCAGCCCTTAACATCTTTTTAGCCATTGCATGTCCATTGGCATGAGTGCAAAAGGATCCTTCATGTACTTCTTGCATCAACATGTCTGCTTCATGTCTGTCTATGCATCTGAGCAAGACCATGTCATAATTCCTCTTATATAATACTTCTTTATTGAGGATGAAACTACTTTCCAATCTCCTCAACGTCTTCCTATCTTTATTGGATTCCCTAGGCGGGTACTCTTGAGTTTGAAGAACACGTTTAATGTCATAGAACCACGGTTTATCGTCGGTGACTTCCTCTGCTGAGAACACATGAGCAGGTCCGTCGAGGCCCATAACTCTGATTGAAGGCACGTCGTTCCAATTATTCACTTGGAACATAGAAGACAAAGTAGCTAAAGCATCAGCCATTTGGTTTTCATCTCTAGGGATATGATGTAATTCCACTTTGTTGAAGAAAGTTAACAATCTTCTAGCATAATCTCTGTAAGGGATCAAACTAGGATGGCGAGTCTCCCATTCTCCTTTGATTTGATTAATTACCAATGTCGAGTCTCTGTATATATCAAAAATCTTGATCCTTAGATCCACTGCTTCTTTGATACCCATAATGCATGCTTCATATTCATCCATGTTGTTCGTACAGTCAAAATTCAACCTCACTGTGAACGGGATATGAGCACCTTGGGGGGTGAAGATGATTGCCCCAATTCCATTCCCATAAGCATTTATAACTCCATCAAATTACAAACCCCAACTGGATTCAGGATCAGGTCCTTCTCCAGGTAATGGCTCTTCACAATCTTTACCTTTCAAGTACATAACATCTTCATCTGGGAAGTCAAACTTGATGGATTGATAATCACCAATTGGTTGGTGAGCCAAATGATCAGCTAAAATACTCCCTTTGATTGCTTTCTGAGTGCGATACTCAATGTCATATTCAGATAACAACATCTTCCAACGGGTTATTATTTCGGATAAGGCGGGTTTCTCGAAGATATACTTGATCGGATCCATTTTGGATATCAACCAAGTGGTATGGTTAATCATATATTGGCGCAGACAGAGAGAAACCCAAGATAAAGCACAACAGGTTTTCTCAAGCATTGAGTATCGAGACTCACAGTCTATGAATTTCTTACTCAGATAATATATGGCATGTTCCTTTCTTCCAGTCTCATCTTGTTCACCAAGCACACATCCCATGGAATCTTCTGAAGATGTGAAAAACACAAGAAGGGGGGGTTGAATTGTAAAACTTAAAACAAATTCTTTGACAACACAATATTTTTATCCTGGTTCATTTGATCTCAAACTACTCCAGTCCACCCGTCAAGGTGATTTCGCCTCTCTCCAACGAGGACTTAATCCACTATTTTCAAAGGATTACAACAGCTACTTTAACAACTGTTAAAGTCTTCTTGAGTATAACCACAAACCGGTTTATCTCAAGGAAATCTTTTACAAATAATTGAACAAGGATGTGTTAACGTTTTCTAACAAAACAATATATCACAACTGTGATAATTACACAACTTAAACTTGGAGTAAACTGAATTTGCTTAAAGCGTTTGAATAAGCGGTTTTGAAAGCTTAGCAAATTATGTGAGTGCATGCGTACGTATTTTCTCAAGCAGACTTGTTTATATAGGCAAGGTAAAGATACGTTGCCCATAAAGCCAGTTTAATGACAATAACGCACTTTCCTTTTGAAGAAGATCTTGTCTGATGAGAGCCGTTAGCATTTAATTCTGTCTTGAATACTTAATAATGCTTCAGAGTCTTCTTTGCTTTAACTTATGATAACGCTTCAGAGTGTTGATGACTTGGTAAAGATCTTTGATCAGAGTCAGAGTGTATGCACAAATTCTGGTCATCAAGCTTCAGCGTATACTCTGGTAGCTTCAGCGTGTAGCACATATTACTGATCTTCTGACGCTGATTCCATCAGAACTTCTGTATATACTGAAATTCTGGTATATGCCAGTCTTCAGATGTTATACTCAATGTCTAGACATCTGATATGACATAATACATACACTGCAAAGTAGATACCCAATTTCAATATTCAATATAACAGAAGCATAGAGGTTGCCATATCTGCAGTTCTCGAACAAATAGCTTTGGTTTGTAAACTATCCATTCACAGCCTGATGTCTCAACATTGGTTGCAACATCATCTATCACATACCATGAGGTAAACAAACCCCTTAGTTCGGTTTATTATGCACACAAACCAGTAGGATATCCATTTATCTCTTTTGACATCATCTGTAACATTCACACAGTTTTATCCAAGCTGTACCAGATACACTTTGAAGGTGCAGAGGATAGATCACACGATGTATCTAGTTCTGTCCATGATCAACAGAGAGCGAACATCCTTCACAATTCTGTTTCTTTTACACAGATGTCAACATGAGGTCTTAACATGTTCTGAGACATCATCTGTTACATACCAGGTTATGATTTACTGAAGTTTAGAACAGTTAAGGTTAATCATGTACATTGATGTCATGAGGAATGTTGTGACATCAAACACATAACCAAGGCAGAAAGTAAATAACACAAGTCAGTTGTTGACCCAGTTCGGTGAAACACACCTACTCTGGGGGCATACCAAGCCAGGAAGAAGATCCACTATTAGCAATATTAATTCAGGACTAAACTTAACAAGTTCCCATCCTTCACTTAATCATCTACCCAGTGCAACCTATACCTAGGAACTCCTAGATAGAAACCTACCAGTTTCCATTCCTATTGCCGCAGCAACAGAAGTCTTACTCCTACCCAAGAAGCAGTGCCTTCCCACTTGATTTCCTACACTACAATGATTATGAAGTAATGCAGAAATACTTGGACTTGCTTCACAGCTTCATCCAAGAACACTAAAACTCTTACCTACAGGTTTCGAGTTACATACATGGTAACCTTGCCACACACCGACAGGTTTACCTCCTAAAAAAACCTTTAATGTTACATTTTTCAAAAGTTACTTAAACCCTAGGTTACAATCTGCTATTTATAACCTATTACCCAACTGGATTTGGGCCTTCAAAATCGCAGCAAGCTTTTCTCCTTGCTGTTACAACTCAGCAACAAACTTCTGCTACAATCAAGGTCTTCAAACTTCTAGTTCCTAAAATATCTCCATATTTAGAAACAGTATTTTCTTCAAATATTCTGATTGATTCTTGATTGATCTTCAGATTCTCCATAAGAAACGCCACATATATTCTCAGAATATTTAAGTACCAGAACTGTAACTGAATTACCAATTCCGTTATCATGATGTCAAGACAGATGTCATGACATTACATCTAACATGTTGGTCCAGATGTTGAACTTCTTCAACACCACATATTAAAACAACAGAGGGGATCTGGGTAAACTTGCTTTCTTATTTGTTTTACAAATGAAGCCAACTCTCCAGCCAGGGCACTTACAATCTCCCCCTTTGGCAAATTTTGGCTAAAACAAATAAGTGCAAGTTGTATTTTGGGACCAGGTCACAACACAGTTGAGATGTTACAACATCTTGTCTAACATCTTCTTTTGTAGAGGCTGATGTCCTTTGAGCAAACAACACACCTCTGTCGTCAACTGTGAGCAACTCCACTCCATCGATGCCCCAAGAGGATTTCTTTTCTCCAGATTATTACTTGTGATCATGTAACTCAGATCACAAGTCACAACTATCCTCTTAACTCAGAACACAAGACACAACCAAAGTTACTTACTTATGGATCATGTTGCTTTCTCCTGAGTCTTGCTGGACATTGCCTTCTGTGGCTTTCACCTGAGTCCCTATCTTTCTCCCCCTTTTTGGCCAGAATTTGACAAAGACTGCCCATACAGATCCATACCCATGCACAATTTTCCCAGATGCTAACAAACTTCATATTGCTGAAACCCTCTGATGAAGAGAAGGAATAGAGAGAGTCTTCATAAATAATGCAACTTTGGCATAGATAGTAACGACCTTGGTACTTTACTCTGACAGTTTCAGTGCCCTAGGACTGGTTTTAATGCAGGTACTTACCCTTGGGTTTGACCCTTTGACCATGTCAGGATGCCCTTTTAAAACAGACATTTGTCTTTTAGAACAGACTGCTCCCTTGTCTTAGGATCCCCTTCCCAAGAAACATCGTTGGTACATTACACTCTGCATTAGTTATATAATACCTTTATTAGATGATAAGTTATCACCTAAACATTCCAGCTCACTAAACTGTTTCATAATGAGACACAACAGCTCTGTTTTCTTAGTAGATGAAAACATGCTCAAATCCTATGTCGTTATACATTCCGCTATTTTCAGATTTAGCAGCTTGAAGCCATTCCATTTTCTCAAAGTGGATGGTTACTCCACATGGATTTATTAGTAATAATCCATACTTCATCCAATTTTCCTCCTGTCTGTAGTTTTAGAGGAAATTAGGAACAATGTCATTACCGATGTGATGACATTTGGTCAGACATAGTCTTCTTCAGTTTTGAACACATCATTCCAATAGTTAATAAGGTGCCACACTTTATATCCTACAAGTTTGATGAAGACCTTTTGTACAAACCAATACTCCCCCTGTTAGGGCCAATCACTTCTCCTCATGGAAACAAGTAGGACACATTCAATACTCAGTTGGACCTTCAAAGCAGCTTCTGATTCAAAGTGAATAAGACCCCTTGATGAATGGAAAACATAAGACGCATCTTCATGTCTTCAAGAGCGCACCCTCTGTTCAATTATATTGGTTGAACGCATCCATACTCTGAATCAACCTTTCTTTAGAACAAGTTAGAACATCCTTGGTCTAAGTCAACCTTCTTCTGATCATAGCATCACAACAAGTCAGAACATCCATACTCTGATTCATGCTCTCTCAGCTGCCACATGTTGATTATCTCCTTCATGAATCCTCATAAGAGGAAATCAAATGCCACCTTTTGACTTCTCCATGTTTCTCAGACTTCTGCCAGAGATATTCTGATCTTCCAATTGAAGTTTGAACTTCAAGCTACAAGTTATCACAAAAGGCTTAGATACACAAAGACAGGAACATGTAACATCTTCTCCACCCAACAACTCCACAGAGTTGCAAAGAGACGATCTTTTTGAAGTATCCAATCTTCAACTTCGTAGATTATCCTGTCTTAAGTTGATGTGCCACTTCACCAACTAAGAATCTGATGTTGAACTAAATGTCACAACATTATGTTATAACATCTAGTTGTTGAATTCAGCTCCTCCTTATGCCACTTCTTCTTGACTTTACCATTAGCTAATTCACTTCCTTACCTAGATCAGAACCAGACTGATCCAAGTAACCATCATCAAGATTATGATGTCTTCTTTTTCTTGAAGCTTCAAGTCTGAACATGTTTCCAGGAAATCTTTTCAAAGATCAAATGATTTTGCTGTCACCAAAGAGATAGCTCTAAAGCATCACTCTTCCTGTGATCTGTCACAGGATCTAGAAGAAAGAATGTTCCCACATCTTTAAGAACATCGGTTATCTTGAACTTCAAGGATAATCAATTAAATACTTGTACTTGTCACAAATAGCAATAGATCTTAAATCCTTCCAGATCAGATTCATCCTCAGGAATGAGAGATGAATCCTTCCTTGCAAATATGTCACACCACACCCAGAGCCCATGTGACATAGGTCAACAGCCAGCTAAACACCAGGCTGAACTAATGTGAGGAGGTTAACCAACTCTCCCCCTCAAACTACCAATCATGGAAGCTCCACACAAAATATCCATGCATTGTACGCAAATCTCTTGACATGACATATGACATCCCTACCAAATTCAAGTAACTCCAAGAGTTATACCTGTTCATACTTCAATCAGACTTATGCTGACTTTCTCAGCAGATATGTATTGCCAGAACATACTACCTTGACCAAACTCTGAGTCTTCATATTCTCACATCTTGAAAGAACTTCCACTTCTAATCATGATGTTTAAATGACAAGATTCACGATCCCAATCTACTTGTATGAAGGAGCAATAATGTTGCACCATCATTGACTTTTATTAACCAATGGGCTTGTCTTTCTTCACACCATAGTACTCCAGGGAACAACTGCTCAGTCCTGATCAATTTTCAGGAATAAGCCCACCAATAGGGATTGCACAATGTCACATCTCAACCAGCTTTACTTCTAGAGTTCTGACTCCTAAAAGTAACCTTCGGGAGCACACAGACATGATTGACTCTACCATTGTCAACTTTGCACACACAGATGTCTCCTCTTCCAGGTCAGGAGTAGGTTCTTTGTTTGACACCCAAAACATATGTTCTTCAACTAGTAGCATCCTGAACGAAGAACGTCTTCATGAGTGGACTTGAGAGGACTCAAGTATCTGTGACATCTTCAACAGCTTATGTTGAAATCTTGAATACAGTAGCCTTCAATCCACAAGAGGGGAAACACATCAGAGCTTGAGTTTTGCCAAGTATTATGCAGCGGAAGAACATAATACAACTCAATCTTTGCACACACACTCCACCAGACTAGCCTTCAAAAATAGACCAAGTTTGACTATGGTTCAAACCTAGCATGACTACTACACACAACTAGGCCAAGTGCCAATCACCAAAGACAGGTACACACAATTCCTGTCAAGAATAGTCCATCCTCCTACTTCAAGGGACCATTCAGGGAAATAGCAAACCATTCCAGGTTACAATCTTCAGTACTCAGATTGACCTTGCAGATACCAGAAAGTATCACCCATGGATCTCATCCAGAAACAGAACAGGATGCCTGCTCTGATACCAATTGAAATTCTGGTATATGCCAGTCTTCAGATGTTATACTCAATGTCTAGACATCTGATATGACATAATACATACACTGCAAAGTAGATACCCAATTTCAATATTCAATATAACAGAAGCATAGAGGTTGCCATATCTGCAGTTCTCGAACAAATAGCTTTGGTTTGTAAACTATCCATTCACAGCCTGATGTCTCAACATTGGTTGCAACATCATCTATCACATACCATGAGGTAAACAAACCCCTTAGTTCGGTTTATTATGCACACAAACCAGTAGGATATCCATTTATCTCTTTTGACATCATCTGTAACATTCACACAGTTTTATCCAAGCTGTACCAGATACACTTTGAAGGTGCAGAGGATAGATCACACGATGTATCTAGTTCTGTCCATGATCAACAGAGAGCGAACATCCTTCACAATTCTGTTTCTTTTACACAGATGTCAACATGAGGTCTTAACATGTTCTGAGACATCATCTGTTACATACCAGGTTATGATTTACTGAAGTTTAGAACAGTTAAGGTTAATCATGTACATTGATGTCATGAGGAATGTTGTGACATCAAACACATAACCAAGGCAGAAAGTAAATAACACAAGTCAGTTGTTGACCCAGTTCGGTGAAACACACCTACTCTGGGGGCATACCAAGCCAGGAAGAAGATCCACTATTAGCAATATTAATTCAGGACTAAACTTAACAAGTTCCCATCCTTCACTTAATCATCTACCCAGTGCAACCTATACCTAGGAACTCCTAGATAGAAACCTACCAGTTTCCATTCCTATTGCCGCAGCAACAGAAGTCTTACTCCTACCCAAGAAGCAGTGCCTTCCCACTTGATTTCCTACACTACAATGATTATGAAGTAATGCAGAAATACTTGGACTTGCTTCACAGCTTCATCCAAGAACACTAAAACTCTTACCTACAGGTTTCGAGTTACATACATGGTAACCTTGCCACACACCGACAGGTTTACCTCCTAAAAAAACCTTTAATGTTACATTTTTCAAAAGTTACTTAAACCCTAGGTTACAATCTGCTATTTATAACCTATTACCCAACTGGATTTGGGCCTTCAAAATCGCAGCAAGCTTTTCTCCTTGCTGTTACAACTCAGCAACAAACTTCTGCTACAATCAAGGTCTTCAAACTTCTAGTTCCTAAAATATCTCCATATTTAGAAACAGTATTTTCTTCAAATATTCTGATTGATTCTTGATTGATCTTCAGATTCTCCATAAGAAACGCCACATATATTCTCAGAATATTTAAGTACCAGAACTGTAACTGAATTACCAATTCCGTTATCATGATGTCAAGACAGATGTCATGACATTACATCTAACATGTTGGTCCAGATGTTGAACTTCTTCAACACCACATATTAAAACAACAGAGGGGATCTGGGTAAACTTGCTTTCTTATTTGTTTTACAAATGAAGCCAACTCTCCAGCCAGGGCACTTACATATACAAAACATAAGTTTAAGAAATATATTTTTTTTATATATATATCTTTGAATTTATTTATTCTTTGTATTTTGTTATCATCAAAACTCTAATCAAGGGTTGTAGAATCAAACTATGTTCTAACAATCTCCCCCTTTTTGATGATGACAAAAGCCAGATTTTTCAATTAAAAATAAAGAATAAAAAGTATATAATTAAGAAGAGAAACTCGCCCTGAGTTGATTACTTCCCTTTAATTCCATGAGTCTTTGAGCATCAGAAGCTTACTGTATCTTTCATCAGAGTTTTGTACCTGTTCAAGCTTTTCAGAAGAGAAAAATTTAAATAGATCAGAATGTCTGAGACTTATGTCTCAGTAATCCGTTATTGAAAAATATCATTCTTTCTCCCCCTTTTTGTCAGTTATCAAAAAGAACATATAATCAGAACCAAAATGCATTTATATTAAAAAGCCAGAAGCAATGATAAGTTCAAAATAGCAGCAATGTACGAATATTACAGATAAACATGTTTTAAAAACGAGGAAATTCTAAGAGGGGGGAGGAAGACGCGTGAACAAAGATTCCAACATGCTCTTTATCTGGATGTTGGTTTCCTGTATCTGGGTTAACATGCTCATGATTTCATCAATTTTGTTATCCTGTTTATCCATTCTTTCCTTCATCAACATATCAGATCTTTTCAGGTCTTCTAGAGTCTGCCTTTCATAGGAGGAAGCTTGCGGATCTTCAGAAACTGCATGCTTCTCAGAGCATTCTGCAATATCCTCTTTTTGACCCAGTTCTTCAGCAGGAATCATCTGCTCTGGAGTATCAGTCAGATTGAGATCTGTTGACTCTGGTTGAACTTTGGATGCTGGACGATGTTCAGACCAGGGAGCATTGTCCAGAGGGAGAACTTCTTCCTTGAGCAGCTGGCTCAGAACCCGATCTTCAATTACTTCCAGGAGATTGCTGAAGTTCTATTGAACTTGTCCGTAGCTCTGTTCTTGCATCTTATGAGTTTCAGAACATACCCATCTTCTGAAACTTGTCCAAAGGTAGTCTGATGCAGCATGATCAATCAGCTCAAGACTAGCTTGCTTCAGAGAAGTGATCCACTTCTGTACTTCTGTTTTAAACATAAATAAGCTGGTACCAACATTTGGAGAGGGTTCAGATGGTTTTGGTTTTGGAATAACTGTTTTGTGTGTTATGGCAGCAAGACGTTCAAAAACCGTTAAGTCAATGACAGTCTTGATGTTGTCATCTGAATTGTTCTTTGGTGAGGGAGTGGGAGAGTCAGGAATTATGATTGGACTGGTTGGGGAGTTTGGTGGAGTTGATTCTAGTGAGGAGGGAATTTGGGGAATATCTAGGATGGTTAGGGGCATACGGATGGCTAGAGGTTCAGTGATTCCAGGAATGGGAATGGTATCAGAATCAACAGTTTGGTTTGATTGATCGTTATGAGGTTTTGGTTCACAGGATTCAGAAGGTTGAGCCTCAGAAGTTTGAACTTCTGGTTGAAATAGTTTAGGTTGTGGAGAAGGTGGATGAATTTCTAGTTGAGGAGATTCTGGTAGTGGTATTTCTGGTTGTGGAGAGAGGGGAATATCTGGTTGTGGTGCTTCTGTGGTGGTTTCAGGGTTTGGATTTTCTGGCAATGGAGCAGAAGTATGTTGGTCAAAGGTTTCTATATCAGATAGAACTTTTGCAAGTTCTTGTTGGGTTGCTTTAATATTTGGATTTGGAGGTTGGGAGAGAGATCTTCTAAGAGTTAAGGTTTCTGAGGGGTCGAATTCAATGTCAAAGTCATCAAATGTTTGTGGTGTGGGGTTTTCTGATTGAGTGGGAATTGGTATAGATGTTGATACAGAAATTGAGTTTAAAACAGTTACAGAAGAAGGATTACCTCTCTTTTTAGGAGTCCGCTGGGATGATCCTTCTGCTACAGCTTTCCTTTTCTTGGTTTTCTTCAGCACAACTTCTGGAGCCTTCTGTTGCAGATCTTGAATGTTCAAATCTGGTGTTGTACCATCCGCCTTGCATGCATCCAGATATCTGACTATTATATCAGGTTTAGAATCAATTTCTGAGAACAATGGGAAGTTATCCAGAGGTATTCTTCTACTGGAGATTGCTGCAAAAGGAGTGACACTGGGTTCCTTCTTGACGTTCTCAATTAACTTCATTTTCTTCAGATTCTTTGCATTCAACTGTTTGCCAACAGTAGCTTCCAAAGAGCTGATTTCCTGAGCTTCTGTAAGATGATCAATCAGCTTATTCTCTGTTAGAATATCTGATATAAGCCTTCCTAGGGGTATCCAATCCATTTTTGTGCGCTCCTCTTCTCTGGTTTCTTTAACACTAGTCCTTAGATGGTTAAACAACAGATGAGCCAGATTTACCTTAATCTTTTGGGAGATGAAGTAGATTAGAAATTGCTGATCAATATTGATGTAGTCAGGAGAGCTGGTAGGCTTTCTGTGGTTTATGCATCCCAGAATGATCTTGGCCCATATTCTGTGATGGTCTTTTAGATCCCTTATCTTGCTAGAGGGAAGACCCAGAGTGAAGATTTCTCTAGCAATTAGGGCGACATCAGCGCATCTTTCAGCCATGTCAATGCATCGTACACCACCACCATTGTAGCCTATTAATCTTGCAATGAGGTCCTCAGTTATAACTATCTTCTTCCCCATTATGTATGAAGTAACTTGATGGTTGAAAGATGAAGCATGAATCCAAAATTCCTTCACAAGAATTGGGAATATTGGACCCACCAGTCGGTCAAAATATTTGTCCCAGCCTTGAGCCTTTACTTCTTCCAAGAGATTAAACCCGTTTTCTTGAAGACTGTTAAAGTCCACAATTAATTCAGGAAGAACTTCTAGATTTTTGATTGGTGTGAGAAGAGTTCTGTAGGGTTCTTCATACTGTTCGGAGGAATCTGTTTTCTGAGAACTGGAAGTAGGGTTTCTAGAGGAAGCCATGTCCACACGAAGGTTTTGAGAAGAAATTGAAAGGGTTTTGAGAAAAGGATGCAAACTGAAATCAGTAAGATTGAGAGAAAATGAAAGTGAAAGTAAAAACTGTAAACAGTGAGAAATGAGTTTAAATAGATTTTTAAAAAGGATTTTGAAAACATAAACGGTAAGAGAGAGAAATAAATTATAATGATTATGAGCATTTAATGATAGCTGATTTTGGGGGATTCAGAAAGATATTGAAACGGTTACCCATGACATGTGTCCCAATGCATCCAATCAGCGCTTTTGACCTTTCAGAAACGTGAACGTGTGTTCAGCCTCAGAAAGTAGCTGATGACTGGATGACACTTGTTTGCTTGAGTAAACTGCACATTTCTATCCTTGAAATGAAGCGCGCAAGTCTTCATAGATAGATTATGATATAATCTGTACTTTTAAAGATCTGAAGAAAGATTGATCAGTAGTTCACGGAAAAATAAACAAAGTTCTGAAGGTTAAGATATGGAATCAAAACAGTTTTATTCTGGGCAGAGCTTCATGCTGAGATGTTTCAGAATGAAGTTGAACCTATCTTTAGAAAGAGGTTTTGTAAAGATATCAGCCCATTGATGGTCCGTGTTAATAAATTTTAAATTTAGAATCCCTTTCTGAATATAGTCCCTAATAAAATGATGTTTTATTTCTATATGCTTAGCCCTAGAATGCAAAATAGGATTTTTACTGAGACAAATAGCAGAAGTATTGTCATAGAGGATAGGGATGTTACTCTCAAATATTTTGAAGTCCTCAAGTTGACTTTTCATCCAGAGCATTTGTGTGCTGCATCCAGCTGCTGCTATGTATTCAGCTTCTGCTGTTGATAGAGCTATTGTGGATTGTCTTTTGCAGGACCATGAGATCAGATTTTCTCCCAGAAACTGGCAGCTTCCAGAAGTGCTTTTACGTTCTACTCTGTCTCCAGCGAAATCAGCATCACAGTATCCTATCAAGTTGTAATCACTTGTTTTTCTCTGTAGACCTTCTGTTCTACCTTTTTACTTACCTCTTCTCTTTCCATAATGCACGTGGGATGCATTGGAATCTTTGATGGCTTACATTCTGAGAGATCAAATTTCTTCAGAAGTTCTCTGACATATTTGCTCTGATGAATGTAAGTTCCTTCTGGGGTTTGATTAATCTGAATGCCCAGAAAGAATTTTAGTTCCCCCATTAGGCTCATCTCAAATTCTGCCTGCATACATTTAGCAAACTTTTTTCCCAAAGAGGGTTTAGTGGATCCAAATATGATGTCATCAACATAAATCTGACATATTAAAATGTCATTCTTAACTGTCTTACAGAACAAGGTTGTGTCCACTTTCCCTCTGGTGAATTCCTTTTCTAGCAGGAAGTTACTTAGTCTTTCATACCAAGCTCTGGGAGCTTGTTTCAGACCATAGAGTGACTTCTTTAGTTAGAAAACATATTCTGGATTTTTGGAACTTTCAAAACTAGGGGGTTGGTGCACATACACTTCTTCTTCTATATAGCCATTTAAGAATGCACTCTTAACATCCATCTGATATAGAGTGATGCCTTTATTAACAGTAAATGAAATTAAGAGTCTGATAGATTCTAACCTGGCGACTGGAGTAAAGGTTTATGTATAGTCTATCCCCTCTTGCTGACTATAACCTTGTGCTACCAGTTGTGCTTTGTTTCTGATGACTTCACCTTGTTCGTTCAGTTTGTTTCTGAACACCCATTTTGTACCAATGACGTTGAATCCTTTTGGTTTGGGAACTAGATCCCATACGTCATTTCTTGTTAATTGATTTAGCTCCTCTTGCATTGCTAGAATCCAGTCATTCTTTAGAAGTGCTTCATCAATTGTTGTTGGTTCAATTAGAGAAACCAGTCCCATGAGGGATTCTTCAGAGTTTCTGAAGCTAGATCTTGTTCTGATTGCATCTTCCTTCCTTCCTAAGATTGTTTCTTCTGGGTGATCCATGCTGCTTCTGGATGGTCTTTTCTGGAGTTGGTCAACAGAAGGTGCTGGATTGCTTGCAGTTACTCTTTCTGATGTTGAGGGAGTGTCTCTGTTTAGAGCTTCTGATGATTTGTCTTCAGTACCTATGAGTTCAACTTCCATACCTGCAAGGAATTCATTCTGCTTTGACTTTTGAGAGTCAAGCTTATCATCAAAACGAACACTGATTGACTCCTCCACAATCTGTGTTTCTGTATTGTATACTCTGTACCCTCTTGAGCGTTCAGAATATCCTAACATAATACACTTTTGTGCTTTAGAGTCAAACTTTTTCAAATAATTTTTTGTATTCAGGATAAAACTTGTACATCCAAATGGGTGAAAATAGGAAATGTTGGGCTTTCTGTTCTTCCACAATTCATATGGAGTCTTTTCCAGAATAGGTCTTATGGAGATTCTATTCTGAATTTAACACGCTGTGATTATTGCCTCTGCCCAGAAGATCTTAGCAACGTTAGTCTCGTTGATCATGGTTCTGGCCATTTCTTGCAATGTTCTGTTATTTCGTTCTACAACTCCATTTTGCTGGGGAGTTCTAGGACAAGAGAAATC
The DNA here is from genome assembly GCA_948472305.1 of Vicia faba. Classification (NCBI taxonomy): domain Eukaryota; kingdom Viridiplantae; phylum Streptophyta; class Magnoliopsida; order Fabales; family Fabaceae; genus Vicia; species Vicia faba. Next base: position 1,307,811,129 of record OX451736.1, on the reverse strand, counting down.
ATGCAGAATGCCTTTATCATTAAAGAATAACTCAAAATATTTGTTTTCAAATTCTCCACCATGATCACTTCTGACTTTGACGATTCTAAGATCCTTTTCATTCTGAACTTGGTTGCAGAAGGTAACAAACACAGAGTGTGACTCGTCCTTGTGCCTTAAGAACTTTACCCATGTCCATCTGCTATAGTCATCTACGATTACTAACCCATACTTCTTGCCACTGACTGAAGCAGTTTTAACTGGTCCAAATAAGTCAATGTGCAGAAGTTCTAATGGCTTGGAGGTGGAAACAACGTTTTTGGATTTGAAAGATGGTTTTGCAAACTTTCCTTTCTTACATGCTTCACACAGAGCATCTGAATTGAACTTCAGGTTAGGAAGTCCTCTGACCAGATTGAGTTTGTTAATCAGAGATATTCTTCTCATACTAACATGTCCCAATCTTCTATGCCAGATCTATTGCTCGTTGTTAACAAACTGTAGACATTTTACATTCTGACTTTTTAGTTCAGAAAGTTTTATTTTATAAATGTTGTTTTTCCTCTTTCCATTAAATAGGATAGTGTGATATGGTGGGAGAACTGACTTGGGTTTTGCGTTTGTTTTCGCAAATATTTCGGTTGAGCAAGATTCGCCACTGACTTTTTATTTTATCCTAAGGAAAGGTTAAAAAGCACAGCAAAAACCTTTGAGATGTTTTCTTGGGTTCGGGGAGTAGATTATAGAAAGGGAAGGTATTAGCACCCTTTCTATCCATGGTTATCCATGGGCTCTTAGTTACTTGCTTAGATCAACTTGCCTTGATTTTCAATTGTTTGAAATGGTGCTTCATGTGTGGGTTTGAAAAAGTTTTGAAAAGAGGCCAATGTGGTGGCAACCTTTGTAATGATCCATGTTGGGATGTATACAAAGATGTAAGTCTTTTGAAAAGTTTTCAATGTTTTTGAAAGTTATTTTGAAAATGTGTTGTGATGTGTGTTTTGAAAAATAGGCAAGGGTTTTTGTTTTGCAAGTTGGCAAGTAACCAAGAGCTATCTACCCTAAATTTCTCAAAGACCTTTGCTATGTTTTAACCCTTTTAACAATTTTGTTCCACCATTGTATTTGGTGGACAATCTTGTGTTAGGATGTTAACGGGACGGGCGCGGGTCATCGTTTAGACCATGATTGCAATGGTGCCAAGTATCTTTGGGCAATTTTTTCCTTTAAGGGACTTGATCATTTTTTTAGGCAACTTTCGAAAGCGTCATCGAGGGACTATGATCATTTGATTGTTTTGTTTTTGCCAAAGATACCTAACATGCAATATGGCCCATTATTGAAGGCAACAAGTGGAGTACCCTAGGGGTGCAAGTGTGATTAGTGTTGTCCATTTTCATGCTTGCTTATCTTGAATTTAGGTCAAACTATTTATTGTTTTTGATTTTCATACAAAACCCTAATTCTAACATGGCATATTTAGAAAGCTTTTAAAGTGCGGAATTTAAAGGTCCTAAATTATTACAACACAATATATGGGAAGGGGGGTACAAATGTTCAAATGGGGATATTTTAGCAAGAAATTAAAACCTAAACTATTACATCCAAATTGAATTATACAAATTATTTAATATACAACAATTAAATAAAAATACAATAAATATGCAAGATGCAAAAAAATGATTTTTTATATGTTTGAAAAAGGTATTTTTTTATGTGTCAAATAAACAAAAATAAAATGAATTAAATTTGATATTTTTAGGTATTTAGGGCAAAACCCTAATTTTGTTAAATAAAATGTATTAATTACTTATTATATGCAATATCCATTAATTATGTGCAAAAAATAAATAAAAAGAAAGTATATTGTCAAAAAGTGATTTTTTAAGTTGAATATTAATAAAAATAAAATGTATTATTTTTTATGTTTTTAACCTAAATAGACTAATAAATATATAAGTATCTATATTATTTATTAAATACATTAAATATATACAAAAATAAAATATTTAATATTTACAAAAAAAAGTATATATTTTTTATAAAATGTTTTCAGAAGATAAGATAACATAAAATTAGAAAAGAAATGTATTTTGTACTATTTTTAATATTCTAAACAAAAAGTATTATGTATTTATTTACATATATAACTAAATAAAGCAAATAAATATCAAATAAAAATGCAAAAAATATGGAAAAAATAATTTTAATATTTTTTCATGCTTAAATAAAAATATGGAAACAAAATCAAAAGGAAAAAATAAAAAATGACAAGTATATCTCAAAATGGGCCAGGGGGGTGCATGTGTAAAACAGTGGTGTGAAAAGGAAAAACATTTCAGGCCCAACCCAGAACCTATCTTCTTCAACCTCCAGCAAGCTTTGTTCAAAAAACGCGCGTTTTACATACTGATTCAAACATCCTGATTCCTGGACTTTTAGCACAAACTCATAACATGAAAGATGTCAAGCATCAAGCCACGATTCCATACATATAAAAAACTCAACTTAACTCTCAGAAATGAGAGAGAATTTCTCCATCCCTAATTCTTAACCTAAGTTTTTGTCAATGTTCAGGTTCAAAATACTCTCAGTATATGCAATATAAATGGAAAGTGAGGGTATGTATAGCTTCAGGGCCATGAACATGACATTTTTATTCATAAATCTAAACCTAACTCTTCCTAGATTGAGAGATAGAAGTCCATGAACTTACCTGTTCAGCTTGGATCGTGTCTGGCAATGGAGGTACTTTCAAGGCAAGTTGAGGATTGGTACGACTTGCTTGAAGTCCAGGGATGCTATTCCAACCTTTAGCTTGCTTTGAAACCAAGTGAATCAAGCTATGGCACTCAACCTGCAAAACAAAAAAAGTGAAAATGGCAAATGGTGTTAGGGATGTTACAGGTCGTGTCCAATGCTTGGGACAACTTCAGTGGGTGATAGGGAATGTGTTTGCAAAGGTTTTAGCCAAAACGCACGAGGGGAAATGTTTATGGAAGCTAAGTTGCAGGGATGCCCTGTTTTTGTGCAGTACAATGGTGTTTTGAGGTTTGAAGAGGTTTGGAAGGTGTTTTGGCCGTTCCTTAGCTCAGTTATGTTGTTTAGGATGTGTCTAACAAGTTTTTCTAAGCTAGTTCTTGCAGCAATGAGAGTTGGTGTGTGTTATGCCAAGTTTCTTCACACTTAAGCAAAAAATGTCAACTTGGTTTCTAGACTTGTGCAGGCCCCTCAAGTATGCTGCACACTTGAGCCTTGATCAGTGTGATATCTCCATGAATCTTGTGTCCAAAGATATGCACTGCACAAAGATTGCAATCTTGACATAAAGTTCCACTTTTCAAAAATGGATATATTGCTTTTTCCATTTTAAGGTTAATCTTGTATGCAATGGTTAAACACACAAGATAAGGCTTAAACATAGAGGATTGGAATTAAATTTATGAGTTTGGATGAGATAAAGGACCTGTAATCTAGCTTAGAGCATGTTGAGTTCAAAATGCAAAGTTATGGACATGTAAATTGGCCATGAACAAAGTGAGTTTTGCCCATATTGCCAAATTCGATTCTCCCTAACCACAAGGTTGTTTGATGAGTTCTTGGACATTTTGGAAAGCTTGGAATTTGTACTACAATCCATATTTGTAATGAAAATTGAAATTCCAAGTGGAAGTATGTGAAAAGTGGCCATGAAGTTAGGCAAAAATCCTGCCTAAAATAGGTCAAAATTTTTCTAAGTTAAGAATGTTTTGCACCCTTATTCCAAAAATTGTAACTTGAGCTACAAGCTTCTTTTGAGGAAACTTTGTGAATCAAAGTTGTAGATTTTTCAATGTACTACAACTTTCATGTTTTGACTTTTGTTTGAATCCAAATGCATCTTGGTGAAAAAATGGGACAAAGTTAGGAAAAAATTAGGGATTTTCATAACTTAGAAAAATTCTAAGTTATGAAAATTCTTCATTTTAAACCCTAATTTGCAATTTTTGATTTCTTGATGAACAAGTTTCATAATTTGGCATGTTTTGATGAAAAATGAATCTTGACACTTGATTTTGACCAAAAAGTCAAAGTTTGACTTTTCAGTATACAGTCAAATTTGGCTCAGTTGACTGGGAAATTCATCTGTCAATCTTGTGCATTTGGGATCTTTTGAACTTGTTGAACATGTCAAGACAATTCCATTGGGTCTTTGAGTCCATGTGTGAGCTTGATTGGCCATTGGCTAGGTCAAATAGTCAAAACTTGCCTTTGTGCAATCAAAACCCTAAAAATGACCATTTTGCCCTTTTGGTGATATGATCAAATTTCTTGTGGAATTGTGATCCAAACTTGACCAAATGGTTCATATGAGTTCACAATGTTGATGTGGGTCAAATTTCATGAGGTTTGACTGTCAATTGACCACAGTTGACTTTTTCCCTAATACAGCTGATTTCTAGGTTAACTGTCCAACTAACTGGGCAAAGATTGGAATCAAGGCTTGAAACCTGGTATGGGTAAACTTGAGAGTCCAATATGAAGCATGAAAGTCATTTTGGGCACTTTAGGTTAAAATATCTTTGTGCAAACTCAAACCCTAATTTGGGTCGACAGTGCAAGGAGGAGTCTTGAGCAGAGCAAACCCTAACTTGATCTTGAGCTCCAAGGGTCTTGTGGTGAGAAAATATTGAAGAAAAGGGAGGGCAAATTTTGGGGTACAACAGTTGCCCCTGTTCAATCTTCTTGCACCTGAAGAGTTAGATTGGAAGGTTTGCCTTTCGCGTCTCGAAGGTAAAAGGAGATTGGACACTAGAGTGCCCTTAAAATTTGCACTTGTCAGAACAATGGATACGGGAATGGGCTTAAAGATGCCATTTGGAGATGGGCTTAAAGATGCCATCTGAAGGGTGACAGAATCTTGTCGGAGATGGGCTTAAAGATGCCATCTGGAAGGTTTGTTGAATTGCAGTGTGACGGGTCAGAAGAATGAGGATCAAAATGGTATCCGCGTCTGGAATGTATTTGAACTGCATCTAAGGACTGAGTTTGTATGAGCAGGAGAATGGCCTCAGTGTCTGGGGCGTATCTGAGCTGCAACCGTGTTTGAAATATAGAACGAACATCATAATGACTGTCGTGTCTGGAGTGTATCTGTATTGTATCTGGGTAATAGAGAAACATATGTATGGAGCAACTGCGTGCTGGGGACAAATTCTGAATGAGTGACAGAATGGCAATCATGTTTGGAGCGTATCTGGACTGTATCTGAAGTTGAAAGTTGTATGAGTAGCAGAATGACTTCCGTGTCTAGAGTGTATCTGAAACTGTAACTGGGATTGAGATCCGTATGAGCAATACAATGACTTCTGTGTTTGAAGTGTATCTGAAACTGTAACCGGGATCTAGATGAACGACATAATGACTTCCATGGCGAACGCACGAGAGAGAACCAAACTGATGTTGTAAGGGTTAGAATGGTATCCGTGTTTGGAATGTATTGAACCTTGAGGTGGATAAATGAATCTGAATGAGAGATAGAATGGTTGCCGTGTCTGGAGCGTATCTAGTCTATATCTGATTGCTGTAGTCCGAATGAGTAGTAGAATGACCGCTGTTTCTGGGGTGTATCCATACTGTATCTGACTTGAGATTCTGAATGAGTAATAGAATGACCGCCGTGTTTGGGGTGTATCCATACTGTATCTGAATAATTGTTAATGATATCCTTTTAACCTTATCCTGAAAAGGGTGAAATGTTAGCTAAAACACAAAGTTATGTTGCATGATATGCATGATGCAAAATATGTTATATCAATGTTTATGATATGAATGTAAATGAATGCATATGTAAGCTGAAGAGCTGTCTTTGCTGAGGATAGATGAATCCTGGAAACAAAGAATCTTGACTGCCGCCGGGAAAGTGAATCTTTGACTTTTGCAGGGGAAGACAAGAATTTTGATTGCTGAGGATGAAACACCCTTGTGGACTACTGCTGGAGAAATTAGGGGCTTTGGGTTGTGTACCAATCTTCTGGGGATTCTTGTCTTGAGGAGATGTTCACCGGAGAACATCTGATCATCCTGTGAGGAACTGAGAATGAGAGTCTTCACTCTGCTTGGGGAGATTTAAAATCTTCAATTGTTGAGAGATCTTAGGACCAATGCGGGGAATTGGAATTCCTTGGTGACTTGCAGGTAATGAGAACTCCTGAAGATCTCTACTGGGGAAGTTCAGAATATGATAGACTCATGCTGGAGAGGTATGACTGAGAAGCTTCAGTTTGGTGGCAAGTACCTCTATGGGGAGAAGTTTCACTAGCCTGGTTCAGCTGGGGATTGGATTTTCAGATTTTTAAGGCTCCACTGGGGATTCTGAAACTTAACTCTGAGGGGAATCGAGTTCTGACTGAGGAATTTGGATTTCAAATCTGCTGGTGATCTCTTCTGAAAGGGCATCAAGATATCTATCTGTACCTTTAACCTATCAGTAATCATCTTTCTTGATTCATAAGGAAATGATTATGTTCAAATGCATATGCCTATTTAACAAAACATTGGACGTTTCTCAAATAAAACATAAGTGCAAAATAAAAGAGAAAAGGAAGACAAAGCAAATTTCTGTATTTGGAAAAGTATTTGTATTAACTTTCTATAAGTATATTTGTACAGAGGAGACAGTCATCCTAGTAAGAGGATGCCGTCGTAAAAATTGAAAAATTTATACAAAAGAAAGATGGCTATGTGAAACAATTCCATGGGATTCCATTCTGCTATAGCCTTCACAACTCTGAATATCTGTCCATTCAATGCTTCGTCTGCCGATGACTGGATTGATTAGAAGCTTGGAGCTGGTTGATGAAGAGATTGTCCTTAAAGTGGTCCGACGAGACATAGTCATACGCTTTAATTCCCTAACTTTTGCCTGAATCGCCCTTTCGGGTTTTCGATTCACCGGGAAACCCCTTTTTGCCCAAGCCGCCCTTTCGGGTTTTCAACTTGCCGGGTGTACAGATTTTTTTGTTTTATCCCTAATTTTTGCCTGAACCGCCCTTTCGGGTTTTCGATCCACCGGGAAACCCCTTTTTTCCCAAGCCGCCCTTTCGGGTTTTCAACTTGCCGGGTTATTTTATGCGTAGTATCTTTTGACTATGTCTGCGTTCGCAGGGTGCGGCAAATCATCGACGTCCATGGTGGTCAGAATTATTGCACCACCAGAAAATATGCTCTTGATCACAAATGGTCCTTCGTATGTAGGAGTCCATTTGCCCCTGGGATCACTTTGCGGCAGGATAATCTGCTTGATTACGAGATCTCCGACTTGATATACTTGACGTCTGACTTTCTTGTTGAAGGCCTCGATCATCCGTTTTTGATACGTTTGACCATGGCACACAGCAACGAGTCGCTTCTCGTTGATCAAATTGAGTTGATCAAGTCGGGTCTGAATCCAATCATCTTCACTCAAACCAGAGTCCTTCATAATCCTTAAAGAAGGAATCTGAACTTCCATGGGCAAGACAGCTTCCATGCCATATACCAAAGAAAATGGGGTTGCCCCGGTTGAAGTACGTGCCATCGTACGGTATCCATGCAGAGCAAACGGTAACATCTCATGCCAGTCCTTGTAAGTGACTGTCATTTTCTGAATGATCTTCTTAATGTTTTTGTTCGCAACTTCAACAGCACTGTTCATCTTCGGCCGATAAGGAGATGAATTGTGATGATAAATCTTGAACTGTTCGCACAATGCGGTGATCATAGTATTATTCAGATTTGTACCGTTGTCTGTGATGATCCTGTCTGGAACACCATACCGGCATATAAGGTTTTGCTTGATGAAGCGGGCAACCACATTTTTAGTGACAGAGGCGAAAGAAGCTGCTTCGACCTATTTGGTGAAGTAGTCAATGGCAACCAGGATGAAGCGATGTCCGTTGGAAGCCGTGGGCTTGATCTCTCCAATCATGTCAATGCCCCACATTGCGAATGGCCAAGGAGCTGTCAGCATGTTGAGAGGAACCGGAGGAACATGAATCTTGTCAGCGTATACTTGACACTTGTGACAAGTACGGGATTGCTGATGGCAATCTGCTTCCATGGTAGACCAGTAATAGCCTGCCCTTAGGATCTTTTTAGCCATAGTATGTCCGCTCAAATGGGTGCCAAATGTACCGCTGTGCATCTCTGTCATGATTAACTCCGCTTCAGCTTTGTCAACACATCGGAGTAAAACACAATCATGGTTGCGCTTATAGAGGATACCATTGCTCAGGAAGAACTTGGCAGCAAATTTCCTTAGGAACTTCTTGTCATTTATGGAAGCTCCTTCGGGATATTCTCTAGTCTGGAGATACCTTTTGATTTCGTTAAACCAGGGTTGTTCCACTACTTCTTCGGTATTAATCTCGTGACAATGCGCAGGTTCATCCATTCGCTCAATGGTGATTTGGGGAGCCTCGTTATCCCAGTTGAGTTTAAACATAGAAGACATTGTTGCCAGAGCATCTGCTAGCTGATTCTCTTCTCGCGAGAAATGCTCGAAGGTAACTTGCTCGAAATGAGGCAACAATGTTAGGACATGTTCTTTGTATGGGATAAGATTAGGATGTTTGGTATCCCACTCTCCTTTGATTTGACTGATAACCAAAGCCGAGTCCCCAAATACGATCAAAGATTTGATCCCCAAGTCTATAGCAGCCTTGAGACCAAAGATGCAAGCTTCATATTCCGCCATGTTGTTTGTGCAGCTGAAGTAGAGTCGAGTCGTGAAAGGAGTGTGACAACCTTCCGGGGAGATGAGTACCGCACCGATACCGTTTCCAAGTGCATTTGAAGCACCATCGAAGTACAGGGTCCATCGGGATCCCTTTTCGGGTCCGTCATACGGTCCGTTACCTTCAATGTTGTCCAAATTCATGATGTCCTCGTCTGGGAAGTCAAATCTCATGATTTGATAATCTTCGATAGCTTGATGAGCTAGATGGTCAGCTAGTACACTCCCTTTTATAGCTTTTTGGGTGGTGTACTGGATATCGTACTCAGTTAGGATCATTTGCCATCTAGCTATTCTTCCAGATAAAGCAGGCTTCTCGAAGATGTACTTGATAGGATCCATTTTGGAAATCAACAAGGTGGTATGAGTCAGCATATACTGCCTTAGTCGGCGAGCAGCCCATACCAAAGCGCAACAAGTTTTCTCGAGCAGTGAGTAGTGAGTCTCACAGTCGGTAAACTTTTTGCTAAGGTAATAAATAGCATGCTCTTTTCGACCAGACTCGTCATGCTGGCCCAAAACACACCCCATTGAGTTATCCAAGACGGTCAGATACATGATCAATGGTCTTCCTTCGACGAGAGGCATCAGAATAAGAGGTTCTAGCAAATACTCCTTGATCTTATCAAAAGCAGCTTGGCAATCGTCGTTCCATTCGACTACCTGATCTTTCTTTAATAATTTGAAAATTGGCTCACAGGTAGAAGTCAGATGAGAGATGAATCTGGCAATATAGTTCAAGCTCCCCAAGAACCCTCTAACCTCCTTTTCAGTACGAGGAGCAGGCATCTCTTGTATTGCTTTTACTTTTTCTGGATCAACCTCAATGCCTTTGTTGCTGACAATAAACCCTAGAAGTTTACCAGACCTAACTCCAAAAGTACACTTACTTGGATTCAGCCTGAGTTTGTACTTTTTCAACCTGGCAAACAGCTTTTCCAAGTGTTCAAGATGTTCCTCCTCTGTTTGTGACCGAGCTATCATATCGTCTACGTAAACTTCGATCTCATGATGTATCATATCATGAAATAAAGCTACCATGGCGCGTTGATAAGTTTCCCCTGCGTTCTTCAGTCCGAACGACATCACCTTGTAACAGAATGTACCCCACTGTGTAACAAAGGCCGTTTTCTCCATGTCCTCGGGGGGCATTTTAATTTGATTGTAGCCCGAGAATCCATCCATGAAGGAAAACACTTTGTGTTGGGCTGTGTTGTCAATCAGAATGTCAATGTGCGGTACCGGAAAATCATCTTTGGGGCTGGCCCTATTCAAATCCCGGTAGTCTACACACATCCTGACTTTGCCATCTTTTTTAGGAACTGGCACGATGTTAGCAACCCATTGTGGATAGGATGTAACAGCCAGAAAGCCAGCGTTGAATTGTTTCATCACTTCTGCTTTAATCTTCTCAGACATGTCGGGCCTCATCCGGCGGACTTTTTGCTTGATCGATGGACAATCCTCTCTTGTAGGGAGACGGTGAACCACGATGTCCGTGTCTAAACCTGGCATGTCTTCGTAAGACCAGGCGAAGATTTCAACATACTCATTTAACAGCTGTATCAGGCGCTCCTTGACACTTGGTTCCAGATTGGCACCCACTTGCACTTCCTTTCGGTCTTCCTCTGTTCCTAAATTGACAGTTTCCAACGACTCTTCGTGAGGCAAGATGGCCCTTTCCTCTTGCTGTAGAAGTCTGGCTAGTTCCCCTGGTACTTCACAACCTTCGTCATCTTCATACTCAGCCTGATTGACCAAATCTTCAGAGTTATTGAAGGACATAGCAGAATAGTCACCCGTAGAATCCAGAGTGGATGGGTACCTGCATTTGTGAGTGTGGGTGTGTGTAAGGGATAACCATCTTTAAACAAAAAATGCAAAAAGGAAGGAAAATGAACACAACAGTTTATCGATGAAAAACGTCTAATGAATCATTAAACATGGCATATGGATATGAAGATAATCAAAACCCTTACAAATGGACCTACATGCCCCGGGCAAGGCATGAGGTGAAAAAGTAGTGTACGGATTGTTCAAAAGAAATTATTACAGACCAAAGGAAATGTTTGACAGATAATTACTGATTAATAAAAGTAATGGGGACAAAGTCCTTTGCCTCCCAGTTACGTAGTCCCCCTTCGATGGTTGGGTAGATCCAATCTTCAATGTTAGCCTCTTCGTCTTCACCTTCCAAAGCATTGATCCCATAAGGAGAGATCTTGATGGGTGCTCTTTCAACCTTTGAGCGGCGCATAGCTTTCTTCCCCGCAACAATGAATCCTAAACCAAACTTGTCTGTTTTGTGAGGAATGTCCGGCAACTGCCCCCATGTTGAGCTCTTCCCTTCCTTCATTACGGCCTTTGCGTCTTTTAGATATGCCATCCTGGCCATCTGCTTTGGTACCTCCGCCATCACTTTTGCTACTTCTACCTTAGGAGAGACTTCCTCGAAGTGCTGGAATGGTGTCTCAATGAATTCACCTTCTACCTCTACATATCATAAGGAGTTCAGGTGGCTGATCATATATTCCTCTTCACCGTGGATGGTTATGATCTTTCCTTTGATAGGGTACTTCAGCATTTGATGTAGGGAAGAGGTGACTGCCCCAGCATTGTGTATCCATGGTCTCCCCAATAAGCAAGAGTATGACGGACGGATGTCCATCACATAGAAAGTTGAGGGGAACACCTCTGTGCCAACCTTAATGGGAATGTCTACCCTCCATGTACCATTCTCTTTGACCCGTCAAATGCCCTTACAATGATATTACTTGGCCTTAACTCCAAGCCTTCACAGTCTAAACGGTCGAGAGCCTTCTTAGGCAGCACGTTCAGAGAAGAACCAGTGTCGACCAGAACATGGGCCAGAGTAGTTCCCTGGCATTCTACTGACACATGTAATGCGTCGTTGTGTTTTCTTCCTTTTGAGGTTAGGTCAGCATCAGAGATACCTAAACCGTTGTTTGCTGTAAGACTGGCTACACAGTTTTGGAATTGGTCGGCAGAGGTTTCCTGGGGTACATGGGCGGTCTTCAGGAATTTTATCAATGCTTTGGCGTGCACCTCCGAACAAAGTAGCAATGCTAACATGGAGATTTTCGAGGGGGTTTGCCCCAGTTGCTCTACCACGTCATAATCACTTTTTTTAATTATCTTCAAGATCTTCTCCATCTCTTTCTTAGAGGTTTCCGGGATGACCAAAGGTTGAGCCCTCGTCCTGACGAGCTCATCTTGGATCCCTTTACCCTTATCAGCAGAAGTAGGAGGGACAACAATAGGAACAACAACATCTTCAATCAATGGGGTTCTAGCGGAAAGTTTTATTGGCGCAGGATTAACTTTGGCGGCAGATGAGGGTCCAAAGATTGCCTTTGGGGGGCAATCTATGGAGAAAATATTCTCCCACTTCGGGTGATCTTGCTTGTGCCGGCAATGTTTCCAATGCTGGCATCTTCTTCATCAGAGCTTCCTTCGGTTACCTCAACTTGTTTAATACCATGGTAGTAGATTTCTCCACCGTAATTCCATGGTATTGACTTTTCAGAACTGTAGGGGACAGGCCTTGGCATAGTTATCTTCAGAGGAACAGACTTTGTAGCAGATGTAATCTTAACACGCTTTTTGACGGCCTTGGAAAGATTAGCGTGAATGGTGATAATTGAAACATCTTCAGTAGGGGTTGGAATAGCAGGAAATTTTTCAAACAGAATTTGTTGACTGTCCATCAGGCCTTGGATGCCTTTCTTCAGTAATGGGCAGTCAATTGGCAGAGAGTAACAACAGTAACAATCTTCTTTGCATCCCGGGAAAATCCCGGCCTTTAACAGATTTAACTTGATGGTTAACAGCGGAGTTATCAGGTCATTGACATCAGAAACATACAAATCTTCCTCAATAGCATGGACATTTCGACCGTGCTTCGGCATCAGATCAGATATCACGTTTGGTTTCTCTGGAGCATCAAACTCCACCTCCTTTGCATCTATCAAGTCTTGAATTTTATTTTTCAGTGCCCAACAATTGTTTGTGTCATGTCCGACGCTATCAGAATGGTAGGCGCACTTGGCATTGGCATTGTAAGCTAGTGAGGTCGTATTCACATTTTTCGGCGCTTCTTTGATATTTGTGAGATTCAGCTTTAACAAGTGTGGAAGAACTTGCGCGGGCGTCATATTAATGCGGGTGAACTGCCGTGGTGGCCGTTCTCCCCATTGCTGTTTAGGTCTGGACGGGTTATTGCGAGGCTGATCATTTGGTGGATTTTGTATCATTACGGCCCCCACAGTCGGCCTGCGCTCACTTCTTCCTGCTCCTCTTTTTAGCAGTTGTAGATGTAGAGGCATCCTTCTGAATCTTCCCATTCTTGATACCGGATTCTACCCGCTCGCCAGTCAGAATTAATTCAGTAAACCCCGAGGAAGAGCTACCGATCAGATGATTAAAGAATGGACCAGACAGGGTCCCTAGGAACATATCAAAAAGTTCTCTATCAGAAAGAGGCGGCTGCACTCTTCCAGCCAGATTGCGCCACTTCTGGGCGTATTCCTTAAATCCCTCACCTGAGGCCATTCCCATACTCTGCAGCTGAGTGCGGGTTGGTGCCAGGTCAGAGTCATACTGATATTGGCGATAAAAAACAGCTGCCAGATCTTCCCAACTACGTATCTCCGACCTTTCCAGCTTGTAAAACCAGTCTAGCTGAGTGCCAGACAGGCTATCTTGAAAGAAATGTACCCAAAGGTTTCTGTCAGATGTGTGAGGTTGGATTCTTCGGACATATGACCTTAGGTGCATTTTTAGGCAGGACAACCCGTCATATCTTGCGAAAATTGGCACTTTGAACTTCGGGGGGATCACAACTCCAGCAATTAATCCCAAATCTTCGAAATCCAAACCGGGAACTCTCTGCAGCTCCATAGCTGCCAACCTGTCTTCCAAGCTTTTGTACTTATAATCGGCGGGAGGGTATTGTTGCTCTGAGTAGTCTTCGTCTTCTTCAGCCTCTTCTTCTTCAGCTTCAGATTCGGAAGGTACCGCAGCCCCTTTTCCTTTACTGTTTTCTTCTTCGGATGCGGAAGGAAATTCAAGAACCCTTCTGGCTTCACCCTCAAACCTTCTCCCCAAGGTAGCCACCCCGACTCTCTTCTTCTTCTTTTTCACTTGGTCTTTGTTCCCCAGCAGGGCTTTCAGGTCCTCCTGACCCTTTACCAAGGTCATCAGGAGTTGTTGAAACTGTGCGTTCTGAGACTGCAAGTCCTTGACCGTCTGTTCGAGATCCATCCTACTGAAATAAACAGCAGAAAGATAAGGAAACCTGGTGTGGAGACCTGCTTATGCACATGATGAATGGTATGCTTATGTATGCAATGCATTCAAAGATTTAGAAAGTTCAAAATTGTTGTAAACAAAAAGAACGCACGTCATATTAATAAGAAGAAATTTGTCAGTACATAAATGCCCCATGGGCCAAATATTACAAAAAACTTCTCAAGGTAAAAAGACGTTGCGCATCCTCTTTGGTGAGATGTAGGTGTTAAGGGTCTCTTCCTCATGGAGTCGGCGGGTAAGCTCCAAAACCTTCTTCTCACTGGCGTAGAAGCTGGCTTCAAAAGTGTTCCGTTCCTCCTTGAGTTGGATCCAACTCTTCTGCATCTCCTCCCATGATGTAGGCATGTCAGGATATAGGATGGTGTAGGGAACCTCTCCTTCCTTAACGGGCTCTTTAATCACAGGGAGAACATGAGGGTAAGGCATCATTAGACTCTGGGCTCGGGTTCGTACCCACTTGAGATAAGGCTCAAGAGGGATGGAGTTCTTGTGCCCCAGTGTCTTGCTGTCAACCTTGTTAGGCATCCTCCAAGCTCTGATGAATCTTTGGCAAAGTCCTTGCGCATCGTTGTCGAAGTCAAAAACTAGGTCAGGAATCAGCATGTCATGAGGGCCATCCCTTAGTGCATATCCAAATTGTCTCAAAGCTAGACAAGGGTTGTAGGTAATGCCTCCTCTAATGCCAAGTAATGGAACATTAGGGAACTCTCCACAACGATCGACGATGATGACATTTTCTCTGGACCGAGAACACCAATGTACATCAGAGTTAGTAAGGGTCATCAACCGTTGTCACCACCTTAGGCCTTGGTCATTCTTCAAGACAGATTGTGGAAGGTGCGATATAAACCACCTTGCAAGAAGAGGATTACAGCACATGAGAACACCCCTCTTTCTCATGGTTCGAGTGTAACATGAGTGAAGAATGTCCCCAAGTAATGTTGGTATTGGATTTCTGGATAAGAAGATTTTAACGGCGTTGATATCTATAAGCTAGTCAGGATTTGGGAACAAGACCAACCCGTAGATGAGGAGGGCCACAATTTCTTCAAAGGCATGAAGGTCCAATGAATTCCAACACTTTTGTGCCTTCTCAAACAAGAATTTTGCTAAGAAGCCTTTGACACCGCTTCTAGTTTCCCAATGCCCCTTGATGTCAGATGGTTGCAAATGTAGTGCTTGAGCAACATCTTCAGGCTTTGGTTCCTTTTCCGTACAATTGAAAGGTAGTTGATTAAGGATAGGAATTCTCAGGAGTTGAGAAAATTCCTCCAAAGTGGGCACCAATTGATAGTCGGGGAATGTGAAACAGTGGTGAAGGGGGTCAAAGAACTGAAACAACACCTTTACCATGTCCTCTTCAATGTTGGTGCTGACTAGGCTGAGCAGTCTACCATGTCTTTCACTGAAGGGAGAGCTTTCCGGAATTCTTGATGTGAGCTCCTTGAGTTGAGGAGGGATTCTCAAAAGGTTGACTTGGATAGTTTTCCTGCGAGGAATTTCCATGACCTACAAAACAAGAACAAAGATGAAGATCTAAACCCTTGAAATGGTTAGTGAATGCATATGATGCTTCATGATGTTCATGATGTATGCAAAAACATATGTACAAGCAAATCACACAAAACCCTAGTTTCAGGCTTGCATGAGGTTTCATAGGTAAGTACCCTCTTGAGTGTATTTGGCTTAAAAACCTGTCCTATAAATAGTAACCGGGTTCTAAGGAGCTCAATATCACGGGATTGTTTTCATTGTTCATTGTTTTGGTTTAGCCACTTAACTAGCGACCAAAATATTCCAAGAAAACAACCCTCAATGAGTGAAGTATCGAGTATCTACCAACTTCAGACTGCACCAAAGCTGGTCATCTCACTACCCCTAATGGAAGGCCAAGATGGTCAAGTAAGGTTCTAGGTCATTAGTGCTTAGTGACATCACTCAGCGGCCCCGTACTCTCCTTGATTGAACTCAAGGGTTACTGGTACTCACAAATATGTCGCACTAATATAGCTATTGCTTCAAGCGTGTTGGTATACCCCGCACAGTTTCCACAACGTATTGCTATCTATGAATGTTTCCCCAAATCTCGGTGTAGGATTGCAAACCCAAACAAGAGAGCCAAGATATAAAGCAATCAAAACAAACAATTAGTCATGCAAGAGGGTGATCTAAGCCCTAAGGTTACTCCACTTTAAAATTGTCCCCAGCAGAGTCGCCAGTTCTGTGATACGGTGGGAGAACTGACTTGGGTTTTGCGTTTGTTTTCGCAAATGTTTCGGTTGAGCAAGAGTCGCCACCGACTTTTTATTTTATCCTAAGGAAAGGTTAAAAAGCACAGCAAAAACCTTTGAGATGTTTTCTTGGGTTCGGGGAGTAGATTATAGAAAGGGAAGGTATTAGCACCCTTTCTATCCATGGTTATCCATGGGCTCTTAGTTACTTGTTTAGATCAACTTGCCTTGATTTTCAATTGTTTGAAATGGTGCTTCGTGTGTGGGTTTGAAAAAGTTTTGAAAAGAGGCCAATGTGGTGGCAACCTTTGTAATGATCCATGTTGGGATGTATACAAAGATGTAAGTCTTTTGAAAAGTTTTCAATATTTTTGAAAGTTATTTTGAAAATGTGTTGTGATGTGTGTTTTGAAAAATTGGCAAGGGTTTTTGTTTTGCAAGTTGGCAAGTAACCAAGAGCTATCTACCCTAAATTTCTCAAAGACCTTTGCTATGTTTTAACCCTTTTAACAATTTTGTTCCACCATTGTATTTGGTGGACAATCTTGTGTTAGGATGTTAACGGGACGGGCGCGGGTCATCTTTTAGGCCATGATTGCAATGGTGCCAAGTATCTTTGGGCAATTTTTTCCTTTAAGGGACTTGATCATTTTTTTAGGCAACTTTCGAAAGCGTCATCGAGGGACTATGATCATTTGATTGTTTTGTTTTTGCCAAAGATACCTAACATGCAATATGGCCCATTATTGAAGGCAACAAGTGGAGTACCCTAGGGGTGCAAGTGTGATTAGTGTTGTCCATTTTCATGCTTGCTTATCTTGAATTTAGGTCAAACTATTTGTTGTTTTTGATTTTCATACAAAACCCTAATTCTAACATGGCATATTTAGAAAGCTTTTAAAGTGCGGAATTTAAAGGTCCTAAATTATTACAACACAATTTATGGGAAGGGGGGTACAAATGTTCAAATGGGGATATTTTAGCAAGAAATTAAAACCTAAACTATTACATCCAAATTGAATTATACAAATTATTTAATATACAACAATTAAATAAAAATACAATAAATATGCAAGATGCAAAAAAATGATTTTTTATATGTTTGAAAAAGGTATTTTTTTATGTGTCAAATAAACAAAAATAAAATGAATTAAATTTGGTATTTTTAGGTATTTAGGACAAAACCCTAATTTTGTTAAATAAAATGTATTAATTACTTATTATATGCAATATCCATTAATTATGTGCAAAAAATAAATAAAAAGAAAGTATATTGTCAAAAAGTGATTTTTTAAATTGAATATTAATAAAAATAAAATGTATTATTTTTTATGTTTTTAACCTAAATAGACTAATAAATATATAAGTATCTATATTATTTATTAAATACATTAAATATATACAAAAATAAAATATTTAATATTTACAAAAAAAAGTATATATTTTTTATAAAATGTTTTCAGAAGATAAGATAACATAAAATTAGAAAATAAATGTATTTTGTACTATTTTTAATATTCTAAACAAAAAGTATTATGTATTTATTTACATATATAACTAAATAAAGAAAATAAATATCAAATAAAAATGCAAAAAATGTGGAAAAAATAATTTTAATATTTTTTCATGCTTAAATAAAAATATGGAAACAAAATCAAAAGGAAAAAATAAAAAATGACAAGTATATCTCAAAATGGGCCAGGGGGGTGCATGTGTAAAACAGTGGTGTGAAAAGGAAAAACATTTCAGGCCCAGCCCAGAACCTATCTTCTTCAACCTCCAGCAAGCTTTGTTCAAAAAACGTGCGTTTTACATACTGATTCAAACATCCCGATTCCTGGACTTTTAGCACAAACTCATAACATGAAAGATGTCAAGCATCAAGCCACGATTCCATACATATAAAAAACTCAACTTAACTCTCAGAAATGAGAGAGAATTTCTCCATCCCTAATTCTTAACCTAAGTTTTTGTCAATGTTCAGGTTCAAAATACTCTCAGTATATGCAATATAAATGGAAAGTGATGGTATGTATAGCTTCAGGGCCATGAACATGACATTTTTCATTCATAAATCTAAACCTAACTCTTCCTAGATTGAGAGATAGAAGTCCATGAACTTACCTGTTCAGCTTGGATCGTGTCTGGCAATGGAGGTACTTTCAAGGCAAGTTGAGGATTGGTACAGCTTGCTTGAAGTCCAGGGATGCTATTCCAACCTTTAGCTTACTTTGAAACCAAGTGAATCAAGCTATGGCACTCAACCTGCAAAACAGAAAAAGTGAAAATGGCAAATGGTGTTAGGGATGTTACAGGTCGTGTCCAATGCTTGGGACAGCTTCAGTGGGTGATAGGGAATGTGTTTGCAAAGGTTTTAGCCAAAACGCACGAGGGGAAATGTTTATGGAAGCTAAGTTGCAGGGATGCCCTGTTTTTGTGCAGTACAATGGTGTTTTGAGGTTTGAAGAGGTTTGGAAGGTGTTTTGGTCGTGCCTTAGCTCAGTTATGTTGTTTGGGATGTGTCTAACAAGTTTTTCTAAGCTAGTTCTTGCAGCAATGAGAGTTGGTGTGTGTTATGCCAAGTTTCTTCACACTTAAGCAAAAAATGTCAACTTGGTTTCTAGACTTGTGCAGGCCCCTCAAGTATGTTGCACACTTGAGCCTTGATCAGTGTGATATCTCCATGAATCTTGTGTCCAAAGATATGCATTGTACCACAAAGATTGCAATCTTGACATAAAGTTCCACTTTTCAAAAATGGATATATTACTTTTTCCATTTTAAGGTTAATCTTGTATGCAATGGTTAAACACACAAGATAAGGCTTAAACATAGAGGATTGGCATTAAATTTATGAGTGTGGATGAGATAAAGGACCTCTAATCTAGCTTAGAGCATGCTGAGTTCAAAATGCAAAGTTATGGACATGTAAATTGGCCATGAACAAAGTGAGTTTTGCCCATATTGCTAAATTCGATTCTCCCTAACCACAAGGTTGTTTGATGAGTTCTTGGACATTTTGGAAAGCTTGGAATGTGTACTACAATCCATATTTGTAATGAAAATTGAAATTCCAAGTGGAAGTATGTGAAAAGTGGCCATGAAGTTAGGCAAAAATCCTGCCTAAAATAGGTCAAAATTTTTCTAAGTTAAGAATGTTTTGCACCCTTATTCCAAAAATTGTAACTTGAGCTACAAGCTTCTTTTGAGGAAACTTTGTGAATCAAAGTTGTAGATTTTGCAATGTACTACAACTTTCATGTTTTGACTTTTGTTTGAATCCAAATGCATCTTGGTGAAAAAATGGGACAAAGTTAGGAAAAAATTAGGGATTTTCATAACTTAGAAAAATTCTAAGTTATGAAAATTCTTCATTTTAAACCCTAATTTGCAATTTTTGATTTCTTGATGAACAAGTTTCATAATTTGGCATGTTTTGATGAAAAATGAATCTTGACACTTGATTTTGACCAAAAAGTCAAAGTTTGACTTTTCAGTATACAGTCAAATTTGGCTCAGTTGACTGGGAAATTCATCTGTCAATCTTGTGCATTTGGGATCTTTTGAACTTGTTGAACATGTCAAGACAATTCCATGGGGTCTTTGAGTCCATGTGTGAGCTTGATTGGCCATTGGCTAGGTCAAACAGTCAAAAATTGCCTTTGTGCAGTCAAAACCCTAAAAATGACCATTTTGCCCTTTTGGTGATCTGATCAAATTTCTTGTGGAATTGTGATCCAAACTTGACCAAATGGTTCATATGAGTTCACAATGTTGATGTGGGTCAAATTTCATGAGGTTTGACTGTCAATTGACCACAGTTGACTTTTTCCCCAATACAGCTAATTTCTAGGTCAACTGTCCAACTGACTGGGCAAAGATTGGAATCAAGGCTTGAAACCTGGTATGGGTAAACTTGAGAGTCCAATATGAAGCATGAAAGTCATTTTGGGCACTTTAGGTCAAAATATCTTTGGGCAAACTCAAACCCTAATTTGGGTCGATAGTGCAAGGAGGAGTCTTGAGCAGAGCAAACCCTAACTTGATCTTGAGCTCCAAGGGTCTTGTGGTGAGAAAATATTGAAGAAAAGGGAGGGCAAATTTTGGGGTACAACAGATAGTCCCATCTTTCTGACTAACAGCTTTGCATGAATTTTGATTAAAGATAATATCATAACCGTTATCACTTAATTGACTTATGGATAACAGGTTATGCATTAATTCATCAACTAATAAAACATTACTTATAGAGGGAAGATTTCCATTACCTACTGTTCCAGAGCCAATGATCTTTCCTCTCTGATTGCCTCCAAAGCCTACGTGGCCTCCAGGCTTAAGTTCCAGGCTTTGGAACATATGCCTTCTTCCCGTCATGTGTCGTGAGCAGCCAGAGTCCAGGTACCATGATTGGTGTTTTTGCTTTGTTGCTAAAGATATCTGCCACATTTATTATTTGGTCCTTAGGTACCCACATTTTTCTGGGTCTTGATTTGTTAGTTTTACCAAAACTCTGGTTGAATTTTTGTTTGACAGAGTAATCATTACTTGTATATTTTATGTCATGTGTGTGCCCATATATAAAGTGTGAATCAAGTGGAGTACGTTTTATAACTAAATCCATGGCATTTTTTGGTGTAGGTACCTTACCTTGATATCCTATCCCTTTTCTGCCATTTCTGCTAACTCCATAGATCATTGAAGCCATTTTGCTTATGTCTATGTTTTTAGCTAGAAACTTCTGAAAGTTGTGATCATACTCCTTGATGATCTCATCAGCATTACTGGGAGTTTCAGGGATTGTTTCCTTCTGAGAGTTTTGCAATTGGTTTTCTAATTTTGAAATTTTATCTTTTAACTCAGAATTCTCCAATTTGAGACTCTCAGTCTTATCAGAGTCAGAAGGAAGATTCCTTTTCAGGTTTCTGAGTTTGACTCTGATCTGCTGATATCTTTCCAGAATTTCATTAAGGCTTTCAGCTAGTTCAGCCTTAGTAAAGTTTATAGTAAAGTCAGGGAATACCTCTTCTATATCTGATTCAGAGTATGACTCAGAAGCTTCACTGTCTTCTGTTATGTTTGCCATGAGAGCTATGTTTGCTCTTTCATCATTTGATTCTGAGTCAGCTTCAGATGTGTCAGAATCATCCCATGTAGCCATGAGACTTTTCTTCTTTTGCTTGCCAAACTTCTTTTTGGGCTTTTCCTTCTGAAGCTTTGGGCAATCACTTTTGTAGTGCCCTTGGTCGTTACATTCATAGCATATGATGTCTTTGTTGTTTGGCTTTCTGTTTCCTGAAGAGACTTCAGATCTTCTGTGTCCAGAGGAGGATTCTGACCTTTTGTATCTGGAGAAATATTCATTCTGATTTTCTGATCTTCTGGGATTCCTGAACTTCCTTTGCCTCTGCTTCCACAATTGGTTCACCCTTCTGGAGAAGAGAGACAATTCATCTTCTTCTGACGAGGACCCATCATAGGTTTCTTCCATAGCCTACAAAACTTTGGAGTCAGATTTTCTGTTAGATTTTAAAGCTAATGGCTTACCTTGTTTTTGAGGTTCATCTTCTTCTAGCTCTATCTCATGACTTCTGAGGGAGCTGACAAGTTCCTCCAGAGAGATTTTGTTGAGATCCTTGGCTAGTTTAAGTGTTGTGACCATTGGCCTCCATTGTTTTGGCAAACTTCTGATGATCTTCTTAACGTGATCAGCAGTGGAATACCCTTTGTCAAGAACTTTAAGACCAACAACAAGAATTTGAAATCTTAAAAACATGGTTTCTATTGATTCACTCTCTTCCATCTTGAATGCCTCATACTTCTGAATGAGTGCAAGGGCTTTGGTTTCTTTGACTTGAATGTTGCCTTCATGCGTCATTCTCAGAGAGTCAAACATATTCTTTGCAGTGTCTCTGTTTGATATCTTCTCATATTCTAAATAAGAGATGGCGCTGAGAAGAATTGTTCTGGCCTTGTGATGATTTCTGAATTCACGCTTTTGCTGATTAGACATCATTTTCCTGTCAATCTTCTGACTACGTCCATCCACTGGGTGCGTGTATCCATCAGTCACCATGTCCCACCGATCAACATCATGGGCCAGAAAGAAACTCTCAATTCTATCTTTCCAGTAGTCAAAATTCTCTCCATCAAAGACTGGAGGTTTGCCATTGAATCTGTCCCTTTCTTCATTGTTGTCATTGCTGATGTTTTGACTTGGTCCTGCCATTGTGTTTTTCTAACGCTAGATCTTGTACTGACACGGTTAAGTGTTATAAGCTCAGAACCAGGCGCTCTGATGCCAATTGAAGATGTGAAAAACACAAGAAGGGGGGGTTGAATTGTAAAACTTAAAACAAATGCTTTGACAATACAGTATTTTTATCCTGGTTCGTTTGATCTCAAACTACTCCAGTCCACCCGTCAAGGTAATTTCTCCTCTCTCCAACGAGGACTTAATCCACTATTTTCAAAGGATTACAAAAGCTACTTTAACAACTGTTAAAGTCTTCTTGAGTATAACCACAAACCGGTTTATCTCAAGGAAATCTTTTACAAATAATTGAACAAGGATGTGTTAACGTTTTCTAACAAAACAATATATCACAACTGTGATAATTACACAACTTAAGCTTGGAGTAAACTGAATTTGCTTAAAGCGTTTGAATAAGCGGTTTTGAAAGCTTAGCAAATTATGTGAGTGCATGCGTACGTCATTTCTCAAGCAGACTTGTTTATATAGGCAAGGTAAAGATACGTTGTCCATAAAGCCAGTTTAATGACAATAACACACTTTCCTTTTGAAGAAGATCTTGTCTGATGAGAGCCGTTAGCATTTAATTCTGTCTTGAATACTTAATAACGCTTCAGAGTCTTCTTTGCTTTAACTTATGATAACGCTTCAGAGTGTTGATGACTTGGTAAAGATCTTTGATCAGAGTCAGAGTGTATGCGCAGATTCTGGTCATCAAGCTTCAGCGTATACTCTGGTAGCTTCAGCGTGTAGCACATATTACTGATCTTCTGATGCTGATTCCATCAGAACTTCTGTATATACAAAACATAAGTTTAAGAAGCATATTTGTTTTATATATATATATATATATATATATATATATATATATATATATATATATATATATATATATATATATATATATATATATATATATATATATATATATATATATATATATATATATATATATATATATATATATATATATATATATATATATATATATATATATATATATATATATATATATATATATATATATATATATATATATATATATATATATATATATATATATATATATATATATATATATATATATATATATATATATATATATATATATATATATATATATATATATATATATATCTTTAAATTTATTTATTCTTTGTATTTTGTTATCATCAAAACTCTAATCAAGGGTTGTAGAATCAAATTATGTTCTAACATCTTCCAATATGGTCAGATACATAATCAAAGGTCTTCCTTCCACTGGAGGAATCAATATGGGAGGCTCAAGTAAATATTCTTTGATTCTATCAAAAGCTCTCTGACAATCTTCTATCCACACACATCCTTGGTTCTTTTGGAGAAGCTTGAAAATAGGCCCACAGGTAGTAGTCATATGAGATATAAATCTAGAAATATAGTTCATCCTTCCAAGGAAACCTCTTACTTGTTTTTCCATCTTTGGTGCGGGCATCTCCCGAATAGCTTTAACTTTATCAGGATCTACCTCAATACCTCGTTGGCTGACAATGAAACCCAGAAGTCTTCCGGAACGAACACCAAAAGTGCACTTGTTAGGATTCAGACGGAGTTTATACTTTCTCAAACGTTGGAATAATTTCAATAAATGCTCTAAATGATCTTCTTCAGTTTGTGATTTGGCAATCATGTCATCTACATAAACTTTCATCTCTTTATGCATCATATTATGGAATAAAGCAGTCATGGCTCTTTGGTACGTTGCACCAGCATTCTTCAAACCAAACGGCATTACTCGATAACAAAATGTTCCCCAAGGTGTAATGAAAGTCGTCTTCTCCATATCTTCAGGTGCCATCTTGATTTGATTGTAACCAGAGAAACCATCCATGAAAGAAAAGACTTCGAACTTTGCAATGCTGTCGACCAATACGTCAATGTGTGGTAATGGAAAATCATCCTTTGGGCTAGCTCTATTCAGATCTCTGTAGTCCACACATATTCAAACCTTTCCATCCTTCTTAGAAACAGGCACTATATTGGCTAACCATTAAGGATAGACTGATGTAACGAGGAAACCTGCATTAATTTGTTTTTGAACTTCTTCTTTGATCTTGTCAGCCATATTGGGACGAGTCCTTCTCAACTTCTGCTTAATCGGCGGACATTCATGTCTCAATGGCAAACGATGCTCCACAATATTGTTATCCAAACCTGGCATGTCTTGGCAGGACCAAGCGAACACATCTACATACTCTTTGAGAAGCTCCAACATTCTTTCTTTGACCTCTGGGATAAGCAACGCTCCAACCTTGACTTCCTTTTTGTCCTTTTCACTACCTAAATTGATCATCTCCACGGGCTCTTCAAACGACTGAATAGTCTTTTCATCGTGCTCAAGTAAACGGGAAATCTCATCAGGAATCTCTTCACTATCCTCTTCCTCGGCTCTGAACACAGGGAATTCAAAGTTGGGAGGGGGCATAGGGTCATTGTTTTCAATGGTTAAGTCATGGATTAATCTGCAAATATGATTATGCTTTATTTTAGAAATCGATTAATGTGAATGTTGTACAGATATAAAAAAAGATTATTATATTTTCCTATTATTACTATTTAATTTTCGTTACCATTTTTCCAGAAAAAGTGAAAAATAAAAAACAATATGGGACAAAATAACATTTTTATTCATGATTGACAATACTTGAAACAAAAGAGCCCAAACATCTTCTCTTTTGCCTTGGGTAGAGCAAAAATATTTATTTTCAACATAGCTCAACACAAATACTCTTTCGCCTTGGGCAGAGCGAAAGGTTTTTCAAAATAAAACAAAGCATTACTTAGAAATGTGCATCACAACAGGAATATCAACAACAGTCTAGTTCTGGCAAACCACTCCATGCGCTACAAAGTCGGGTAAATCCTCTTCTGAATCGTCTCCTATTATAGCATCAACTTCGGGTAGAGTCGGATGGATAAAACCTGCACTTCAGAAAACTTCTTGTATCGGACGGGTAACTGTATCTTGCTTAACTCTTGCAGACACGGGATGGAAGCCAAGACCTTCTCCAAACTTGTTCTTAGGCAAAGTCAACACTTAGCCCCAACCTTCAGCCGAACCACTCTCAACCACTCATCCCGCATCTTCAAAAGAAGAAATAGATGTCCCTTACTTCTTCACTTCATTACTAGCAACAGATAGAGCTTGGAATTGGGTTCCAACATCCTCATCAACATCAATAAAAGAGAAAGATGACAATGGCTTACCACCATAGCTTGTTCTCCACCAATTATTACCAGCTTTCCATTCCTTACAAACTTCAATCTTTGATGGAGCGTGGAAGTGACTGCCCCTGCATCATGGATCCATGGGCGACCCAATAGGAAACTATAGGCAGCATG
This sequence comes from Vicia faba, assembly GCA_948472305.1. Classification (NCBI taxonomy): domain Eukaryota; kingdom Viridiplantae; phylum Streptophyta; class Magnoliopsida; order Fabales; family Fabaceae; genus Vicia; species Vicia faba. Next base: position 1,307,785,205 of record OX451736.1, on the reverse strand, counting down.
AATATCCATTACTTGAAAAGTGATCTGAAAGGTATGAGGACCAATTGTTATAGGAAGATCCACTTCACCGATGACAGTTTTCCTAGAACCATCAAACGCTTTGAAAATTACTCCATTAGGTCTCATAGGATCACCTTGATGTGAAAGTCGAGATAATGTAGTTTTGGGCAGTACATTTAATGATGAACCTATATCTACTAGAACACTTGATAAAGTATCATTTCCACAACTTATTAAGATATGCATAGCCATATTATGGTTCCTTTCCTCCTCCGGAAGCTCTTCATCACTGAAACCAAGATTGTTACACAAAGTAATATTTCACACAATTCCATCAAATTGGTCAACCGACACATCATGATCTACGAATTCTTGGTCCAAGACCTTCATGAAAGCTTCCATATGGGCACCAAAATCTCTTAGTAAAGCAAGCACAGAAATCTTGGAAGGAGTTTGCAATAGTTGGTCTACAATCTTGTATTCACTTCTCTTAATGAATTTCAAAATCTCATCATCATCAGGATGTGGGCTAGGTTCATTGGATTGGCCTACCTCAACTCTTGGTTCAACATTCCTCATCGGAATTTCTATCGGTATAGGCCTTCTAACTTGAACTTCAGGCCTTTTCGATGGTACTGATGCAAAGATACGTCCTCTCCTTGTAACTCTACTCACATCAGCAATATTAATAAAAGATGGCATTGGTGGTATAGGAACTTCTACCCCATTCTCAATCATTATGGCATTATATTTGTATGGCATGGCTTGGTCTGAGTTGTAAGGCACGGGACCAAGTGGACAAATAATCAAAGGAGCATCAGGTGAATTTTGACTATCATAAACAATCTCTATTGGCTCAGACATGTTGAACTGTGGCACTATAACATTCACTTCATCATCTGGATCTCTGTCATATGTAATGGTGATAACCCTTTGATCCAACAACTTCTAAATATCTTCTTTCACAATAGGGAAGTCATCTTCTATTGAGCAAAATTCATAAACGTCATAATCATGACGATGTTTAAAGAAGGCAAGTCTACCTAAGCTTTGATGTAACCTGATCAACGAGTCTCTTATATGCTCAACTTGGTAAACTCAAAACTTTCCAGGACATCCTTCCACCATATTCACCGACGCTGCCCCATGTCGAGGCAAAGGATTATCTCAAACATTCGGGTTAACATCTTTGAAAGACAAAATACCGTTCTTGATTAACCTCTGGACATCTGCCTTCAAAGCAAAGCAATTTTCAATATTATGCCCCAACGAACCTTGGTGATATGCACATAATTGATCTGCCTTGTACCAAGGAGAAGTATTATTCGGTGCAATAGGATGAGGCTTCGTCGTTATGAGATTTTTTCGGATCAGAGCGTGGAGCAACTCAGTGTAAGTCATTGGGATGGCATCAAATTGCAGTTTCCTCGACGAGCGGTTCTAATTGTTGAATTGATGAGCCTGTTGTCGAGGCTGCTGCTGAAATTGCCGTTGTTGAATTGGAGGGGCTTGATAAGTTGGGGTCACCATTGTTGGGCGGACAGCAGGAGTGACTGCTGCAACATGTGAATACCCTCTCCTCTGCCTCCCAGGAAAAATTGCACTGACATCTTGTTCTTTCCTCTTGGGGAAGACACTTCCAAACTTCTTGACACCACTAGATGTACCTCCTTCCTTGACCAAACGTCCTTCATGAATTACTTCTTCAAGCCGCATGCCCATGTTCACCATCTTAGTGAAGTCACTAGGCGCACTTGTAATCATTCTCTCATAATAGAAAGAACCTAAAGTTTTCAGGAAAATCTTTGTCATTTCTTTCTCTTCAAGGGGAGGATACATCTGAACAGAAATCTCGTGCCACCTCTGGGCATATTCTTTAAAGGACTCCCTATCTTTCTGGGAAATAGCCCGGAGTTGATCTCGGCCCAGGGCCATGTCAACATTGTACTTATATTGACGAACAAAAGCTTCACTAAGGTCATTGAAGTTACGGATTCGGGTGCTATCTAAACCCATGTACCATTTCAGAGCGGCACCAGTCAAACTGTCTTGGAAGTAGTGAATTAATAAATTATGATCATCAGAATAGGTGGACATCTTTATCACATACATGGTCAAGTGACTTTGCGGACACGAGTCACCTTTGTATCTTTCAAAGTCCGGGACTTTGAACTTAGATGGAATTTTCACGTTTGAGACTAAACACAAGTCATGAGAATTTTTCCCAAACAAGTCTTTCACTTTAAGCGCTCTAATTTCCCTCTGCATTTCTTGGAATTGGTCTTGGAACTCTTCCATCCTATCGAAGAGGCCCAAACTTTCGGCAGGTTCAGCATGATAAATGGGTTCATTTGTGTATGGAATAGTGTGAACCACAGGAGCGGTAGTAGTCATCACAGGCTGAGGGAAAGATACCATAGGCTGGATTACAGGTTGCACAATAGTTGTCTCAGGTTGAGGAAAGGACACAACAGGTTGAATCATGGGTTGTACAGCAGGCTGGTACCCTTCTGGCATGAAGTTGTACGACATACCCCACGGAAAACCTTTCGGCATTTGATGTTGGAGCGGAGAGTTGACTTGAGTCACAAATGTTAGAGCGGTGACGGTCTCGGAAACCACAGTAGTTAAAGTTTGAATTTCAGCGGCTGAAGTCGATGGTTGATTTTGAGCAGCCATCAAGCTTTCCACCAGTGCAGTCAACTTTTCCATTCCAACACAAAGATTAGTAACCTCTTCGCGAAGCTCGTGATTTTCCTGCTCCAGATCCTCCATCCTCTTTTGACGATTGGCTCAGGTATCGTACTAGTGAGACAGCTTGACAATCTATCGAAGTGGAAAAAGAAACGAGAATAAGACTCTAGAAAACATGTGAAGATGAATGTTGGATGATGCATGATGTGCGATGCAAATGATCATTTATTTGATAGTTTTTCAAGGAGCTTTAGAACTTTGATAACTTTGCACACATCAATGGTAAAGGGATTTGGAACAATAAAAACTCATTTCATTAATCAAAGCGGTAAATTACAACTTTGGGATCTTTAAAACTATAACTTCGAGTGTCTCTTTTTTCCAAAATCCATAGTAACAATACCTGAGATGTCTGTAAAAATCATTCTTAAGTTCCTTGAAAAACATGTTTTACAAAAAAAAATGCTTATGGATGTATGGATGAATGATGATGCAACAATTACACATAAGTTCACAAACATGGGGTTCAAAGGTTCAATGCTTCGAGCATGGAGTCAAAGGTAAAACCCACCCTCAGGGTATGTACTAAAGGTTTAATCACACCTGCAAGACAAGGTTCTAAGAGTTCCCAGAGTCTACGTTCCTCCTTCGGATATTACCAACATCTTGATTACTCAATAATTAGCAATATTCTCAAGAGAAACTCATCCGAGTGTAGCATCGCATGATAACTACTTCCGGATTACTCTGTTATAGACTTCGCACTACACTTAAAAGGCCAAGATGGGTTAGGGTTTAACGGTTCTCAGCTTCTCTGGCTCCCAGGTCGAAAGCAATAATGTCTTCCCGATTACTCGGTAAAAAAATACTACATTCAAAGGGGCTTTCCACTGAGTGAGGGATTTCATGCCTCCTTCTTCGGGATTACTCCCTCAAAGTTAACACGACTATACCGCCCATCCTATTCTTAAGTGTAACTTAGTCTGGGTATAGGACTTGTCCTTTGTAAATATCATTAACACCTAAATAACCACAATATAAACATATAATCAAACAATCAAATAATGATAGAATAGATAAGACAAACTAGGCTTAACCCACTTAGGAATGGACCAGCAAGAGGTCAATCTTTTCCCAGCAGAGTCGCCAATTCTGTAGCGATAAAAAATTTAGCGGGGTAAATCGGAGATCGAGCTATTAATTAACTCGTCTCACAAAAGCAAGAGTCGCCATCGCGCTTTATTATTTCCAAGGGAAAAGGGAAAATAGCAAAATAAAACCCTAAAATATGCAATGTAAAATAATACTTAAAAATAATGAAAATACAATGCATTTTGAAAAGAGATCTAGAGTTCGGGGGTTGGTTATGCAATGGGAAGGTATTAACACCCAATGCATCTATAGTATCCTATAGGAACCTTTTTAAATATTTGTTTATTAAAATTATTTATTTGATTAAAATGGTTTGTTTGGCTAAAATGGGTGTGGACAAGATTTTGAAGATACGACGACCTAATGTCGATGTTTTGACTTAAAAGGTGTGAGTTTGAAAATTGAATCTTTTAGGAAAATTATCTTAGGTTTAGCAAAATAGTAAACAAATAAAAGATGAATGAGGGTATTCGCACGATTGAATGAGATGTGTTTGATGACGTGAAGTCAACAAAGTTAAAACATTTCCCTTGGAATTGAAACGGACGAAAGATATAAATATTAAACGATCGATGATAAAATTAATTAAAATGACAATTGAACAATTAAATAATGAAAATTAAATTACACTAGTATGCATTTTGAATAAATTAAATAAATAGCAAAGATTAAAAAAATAAATTATGAAACATGTATTTTTAATAATTAAATAAATAACAAAATTAATCAAAGACTAAATTATGAAATATGTATTTCTGAATAACTAAGATAATAAAAGATTTAAAACAAGTTAACAAAAATTAAATAAAAATTAGTTATAAGAGATGTGGTTTTTTATATTTATAATGAAATAATAATAATAATACATAAACTAAACTAATATATATAAATCAAATTAATAGAATTGAAAGAAAAGGGTTAAAAGAGCAAGAAAACAGAAAAATGCCCCAGCAGGCATCAAGCTTGAGCCTTTAAGGGTATTAGACATTGCACTTTGTCAGCTGAGCTATCTTACTAATCGTTATTATTATGCTTTTATTAATAAATAAGGTGACGATGGTAATGGGATGGGGCCAAAAGGCTCATTGGGCCGACCCAGTTTGGGAAGAGAACAAGGAAAAATTGGTAACCCTAAAAAGAAATAAGCGCCGCTGGAGTTGTTGTCTTGGGAAAGGAATAGATTAATTTATATCATTATTGTCATCTTCAATAAAATTAATAAAAAAAGTTGAAACAAAGAACAATCCTTTCCTCTCTCATCCGTAGCAGCAACGATTCTTCTCTCTCACACTAAGACTCCACCATTATCTCTTCCTCATGTTTCTCCCTCACTTCTCATAATCTTAGGTATCAAATCCTTGTGTTGTGTGTAAACAATTTCTTAGCGTTCTCATTCTATTTGACTATAGCATCATAAGCAACATTTCCAAGAGCATCAAAAGTGACTGGAAGAATCCTGGAGCCAGGGTTTGAAGACTTGTTCCTTCCCATGTCAAGTGGATAATGTGCAACATGGATCTCCAGGAAAGCTCCACCTTTGCTGAAATCCTCCACCTTACGAGGAACAAAGCCATATGGTTTCATATATGGTGGCACTAGTTGGGGTTAATAGCAACTGACTTGTCCTTATCTCCCGTTGCAGTGAAACGTTTCTTAAACCATGGATTATTGGTGTGGTCGTAATAAGTTTTTGAGAATGATTTTGGTTCTGAGTTTTTGGTTCTGAGTTTTTGGTTATGAGTTTTGGTTATGAGTTTTTGCTTCTGAGTGTTTGGTTCTGAGTGTTGGTTCTGAGTTTTTGGTTCTGAGTTTTTTGGTTCTGAGTTTTGAAGTAATGTTATGGTGCAGAAGTAGCAATCTGAAGCCGGTAGAAGAATGGAAGATGATGGAGGAAGAAGCAAGAGGATACAGTGGGTGGTAAGGTTCTTTTTGTGAAAGAAATAATGGTTTGTACGTTGTTTTAACAATAGTTTTGAAGTATATTTTTATCAATTAATTTATGTTATTACTATTATTATGATTTCTAAAATGTCTAAATAACCATATATTGCAGAGACTCAAAATACAACAAAAAAATATGATAAAGCAAGCATTCACATGGCATAAAAGTGGTGTAAAGAGAAGATTCAAACATATGAATGAGAAAGTTATGCATAAGTAAATAGGGAGGAAGAAAAATACCTATCAGAGCCTCTCCGATGGGGCTTCAAAATGTTAAGTTTTCTCTCCTTGAATTTCTGTATTTTTCTTGTTGAGTTTTCTATGTGTGGTTCTTTCTGAATTTTTTCTCTCACTTGATGTTCCTCTTCTGATTTTTTTATGATTCTTGGATAAAACTCCTCTCTTTTTCTATTGATAGAGGCCTTTATTTATAGTTAAATATATGGGGTTTTAGGGGGGAAAATAGTAGAGATTTGAACTGTTTTGGCAAGTTGTTTTCATGCTTTGTTCACACAATTTATTTTAACCATTTTGATGCAATTTGTGGCTACTTTGATGCAGGTTGGAGCAGACTATATAGCAGTTTACAGTAGATTTTGGCAACATTTAGGGCTGCTGTATGTTGCTGTTTTTTCAGTCTGTTTGTAGCATTTTACAACATCTTTTCTTTAGACTGCTATGCTGCATTTCTGGGCTAGTTTGCTGCCTTGCTGACCAGTAAAAATGCAACAAAATTGGGCTGGAAAATGGGTTGCAAAATGGACTGGATTAGCAACTTTGTTGGGCTGAATTTTTTTAGTGTTGAAAATATATTTTGTACAAACTTGTATCTTCTTTGCAACTTTGTAATAATAACTCAAATAAATTTGTAACACAAATGGAATTTGTTCTCCAATATAATTCCTTCAATTCTTTTGTAAAATCATGAACAACTTTGAATCTTCGATTGAAATTTAGAATCTTGATATGTCTTGATAAAATTCCAAGTCTTTCATTTGAATTTGGGAAATAATTGAACAATACTTGGATGAATTATTGAATGATGAATAAATAATAATGCAAGCCTTAGGACTTCAATCTTGCATTTTGTAATAGAAATCAAATAAATCCCATGAATTGATCTTATAATAAAATAGTAACCATCATGTATTTAATCTTGTGATGAACAATTAATTGGATCGAATTTATTTTCCCAATATCCTCTTGAATAAGTGCTTCATGTGTGTTCAAATAACCATAATGTAAATTCATCAAAATAACCACACAAAATAATCTTGAATAAATATTTCCTACGATAAATAATTATTCTTGAATGAGATCTCTTGGTAGCTCCTCTTTAATTATCACTTGAATTCAAATAAAGAAAATTCCAAGTGTTCCGAATAAATTCTTCTAGAACGGTCTTGAATTTAATCATTCCATTTTGATGAAATTCACTCCGCGTCATGAGAAAACTTGCATATGACTTTTGGTCGAAATGATCGAAAATGACTGGCATAACTTGTTTTTTTTTTTGTATTTTAAAGCAATGTGAAACACACATGAACCAAAGGCAGTAAAACTTTGACTGTTCTTTCTGGGAAAAAAATCAGAGACGCTCGGGACCATCTGTTGGTCAGTGTGTGGAAATAAACACACGATTCTCTGAAATTCTTTTTGATGAATCAGCCTTTGAGAATCAACGACCGACTGCATTTCTGTCCCGAGACTCGAAACCCTAATTGATGTGTAACGTCCGATGCTCTTCTTTCAGACCTATTTCCTGCACATGGAATAAAAAAACAAAACATACACTTCGTGCTTGATTAGTGGTTAGTCATTCATAAGATAAAATTCTCACAACACTCGATAATCTCTACACAGTCAAAGCTCGAAGGCGAAATGTTCGAAACCTACAATATTTTGTAACCTTGATGTATATATAAAACAATGCAAATGAAGCAGGGATCTTAGGTCAAAAATTGGGGAATGACAGACATCAATGCTTATGATTGGGAACAAAGGGTTGACATCAACACTTATGGTTAGGAATAAAGGTTGACATCAACACTTATGGCTGGGAACCGTTCAACTCTAGTGGGGTAAAGTCCAATGAGGAGAAATAGATAAATGTCGACTAACGAATGAGGGTGAACTACCAACTCAAGGATGAAGGTAGATAACACATACAACAATAACAAGTTTCCTAAAATTCGGGGGTTGCACTAAGAACGAGTCTCAACTTCTTCTTTAACCAAGGCATTCCGCCTGGAAAGGGTAATAAACTTTACTAACTTCTGGATTTCACCGAGAACGGTAAAAATTTCTTCTTTGATCAAGATATCACTTGAAAAGGGTAATAATTGCTGTAAGAATCTTTCAACAAATTGTCTTTATCATCGAAGTAAAACCAATCTCAACAACAAACTATCTACCATAACATAGAGGCTACCATTCATCGAAGTAAAAACATCTTCTCTGGAATTAAGAGACGTGCTGGGGAAGTACATGTTACTCAAATAAAGGGACCTCCACTTGCTACTCTGAAAAGGATTGTGATAACACTACTGGGAAATGAATTTTGATTTTGTGGGGAAATACCAACACATTCCTGCTGAGGGGATAAAGTCTTCACATGTAAAATAAATGCACATTCTCAATCTAGGGCTCACAGCCTATAGGGATCAAAATAATATTATTGTCGGGCACCAAAACTTCAAACCAGGAATAAACCGGAGTGAACAATCAACCAAGACACCATCCAATGAGGAATAAACTCAAACGAGGATCAAATTCCATCTAGATAACGAGTTGGGTAGGAAGGATAAAGAAAAATTCTTCCACGAGGGACAACTTAGTGGGGAAATCGTAAGGATACACACTTTCTTCTTAAGGTTGACACTCTATTGGAGAGAGGATAACATAACGCTGCAAAGAGGATAATATGTTAACAAAAACATCAATGAATGCAAATGAGAAACGAGTTTTAATTCAGCTGTGCATGATGTATGTATGAATGTTATCATGTATATGCTGACAAAACAGATATATTGCACTGGAGATAACCTGACAAAACCAACTTGGGTAAGGATAACACTCAGCTAAATCACATACAGGATGAAGAATTCCATAAGAGAGTAAGCACCAACTGAGGAGACAAAATCCTACTTCAACGTTTAACGTCACTTGGAAGAAACATGGCTTGAAAATAATCAAAACATAATATAATAGCAATTAACAAATACAGTTGTGGGGATATAATAAACTCCTTCAGGCTTCACCAGGAAATATCATACAAACTTTTCTAGGGAAGATAATGCCACATCATCTAGACTTCAACTAGGGATACCGTACTGACTTCATTAGGGAAGACAATGCCATATCATCGAGGGGAGTCCAAATACATTCTTCAATTTCAAGAGTAGTGGTTGTGCAAACTTCTATGGGGAAAATTTTATGAAACTTCACGGGGATAACAACTTTAGAGGGAAGCATCATCCTAGGTTCATCCAAATAAGTTAAGAAATTAACATCACAACAAGAAGTCAAAGTTATGGGCATTTTAAAAAAAAACTCAACACTTGGCAAGAGAAAACTCAAAAAGTTTACAGTTGTCTCAACACTTCTTAGAAAACGATATTGCTTTTATCTGGCTACTTGAGGAGCATATAACAACAACAATGTCATAAATGGAAAAAGCAATGTTTTGCAAGAGATTCTACATCAATTCTTAACACAAATGGAGAATGACTCCAACAAATGAGTAAAGGCTTCAAAACTTTATAATCTCTGCTTAATCACAACCCAGCTGAGGGAAGAATCACACTCAGCTAGAGAGACCCACATCAAGTCCTAACTGGGGAACATGGGATAGAGGTATAAAACCACCAAAGCTCAATACCATATAATAACTTAGAGAAATTCTGAACCAAGACTTAGCTGGGTAAAATTGGATCACAAACCTAACACCACACCACATATCAACTAGCATGAAATCCAACTATCCAAGGAATAATCACAGGTGAACTATGCGCATATCAGCAAGAGTAACCCATGAATACTTCTTGGGGAATATTTTCAAAACTTCGAAGTTCGTCCATCCTTGGAACCACTACTTTTGTTCCCCTTGAATCACAAAATTAAAGTAAAAATTAATTTGCAAATTCTTTTCAAAAACATGTTTTTATTATTAAGTATTTTTATTTTGAAAATTACTATCAATAATAAATGAAATTTTTGTAAACAGAATAAAAATAATAACTACGAAGAATTAGATAAAGGCTCAAACTTTATTAATAGAATGGTAGTTAGCAAATTGTGTGACTCCATGGATGATTACACCGTTTTTGAAAATGGTAAATACATGTAAAAGATACATTGAAATACAATGACCATTATCCTCCCTAACAACTTTGAACTCCTGAGCATAGGCTTCAGTTGAAGTGTGATGAGAGTTCGAGAAGATTGTTGCTTCAATGATCAAGTTTTGTCTAACGCAGTTACTTGCCAAGAAATCCCTAACTTTTGTCTAGGTTGCCCTTGCGGTTTTTTAACCTACCGAGAAAATTTATTGTTTTTATGTCTCTAACTTTTGCCTAGGCTTCCCTTTCAGGTTTTCAGCCTACCGAGACACTCTTTTTTGCCTAAGCCGCCCTTCCAGGTTTTCAACTTAGCGAGTTGTTCTTTTATTTCTTTAGGCAAAGTATTTCTTGACTGTGTCAACATTCATGATAAGTGGGAACTCCTCACCATCCATAGTTTCAAGAATCAATGCACCGCCATAGAAGGCTTTCTTGATAACATATGGGCCTTCTTAATTAGGAGTCCACTTTCCCCTAGAATCAGCGTTAAAAGACATGATCTTTATGAGTACGCGGTCTCCTTCTCTGAATTCACGAGGCTTAATCTTCTTACCAAATACTTTCTTCATTATTTTCTGATATAACACAAGACCGTCATTCTCTTTTCTTCAATCAAATTCAAATGGTAAAACCTGTTCTGGACCCACACAGCCTCTGACAACTTGGTTTCCATTATTACACGCAAAGAGGGAATCTCAACCTCAACATGGAGCACTGCTTCTATACTATACACAAGAGAGAATGGGGTTGCCCTGTTGAAGTACGGGCGAATGTATGATACCCATGTGTTGTACCCCAAAATTTTCCCTCTCATTTGTCAAAAAAAATCTCACAAACATCTCACTCGGTTCAAGACTGCACTAGGTTTGATCAGCTCAAGACATCTCCTTAAGCACTGATAACCAAAATTAGGGTTGGAGATTACACAAGGATAATTGAACTTTCAATGCTTCATATGACTTTGATGGATCATTATGGACCCCCAAGATTACTCATGTCAAGTTTCAAGCCTTGGATCACACTTTTGTCAGTCAATTGAGAAGTTGACCTAAAAATCAGTTGTATTGGGGAAAAAGTCAACTTTAGCCAATTTACAACATCATACTTTTTTATCCACATCAACATTATAAACTCATATGTATCATTTGGTCAAGTTTATACCATAATTCCTCAAGAAATTTGATCAAATCATCAAAAGGGCAAAATGGTCAAAATTACGGTTTTGACTGAGAAAGGGCAATTACTGATTTTTGACCTAGAAAATGGTCAATTGGTTTGAAGCATGATTTCAAGAGTCCAATTGCATCATTTTGACCTAATGGCATTTCTCAAGATCAATTGGATTGACAGTGAATTTTCAGTCAACTGATCAAAAGTCAACTGTACACTAAAAAGTAAAACTTTGACTTTTTGGTCAAAATTCAATGTCAAAGATCACAATTCATCAAAACATGTCAAAATATGAAACTTACTTATCAAGAAATCAAAAATTCAAGATTTCATTTTGAAAAGTCAAAGTTTTATAACTTAGAAATTTTTCTAAGTGTTTAAAACTTCATGTTTTTTCACAACTTTAAGCCAATATTTCACCATGATGCAAGAGGATTCAGAAGAAAATTTCAACATGAAACTTGTAGATCTCCATGATATCTACAACATTGCTTTACACAACTTCTCCTGAAAATTCTTGGATCTCAAGTTATTAATTCATAAATTCATGGTCTTGAAATTGGACACTTAGTGAAATTTTGCCCTAGTTTTGGTCAGGATTTTGACCTTACTTCATGGAACTTTTTCATATAGTTCCAAAGAGAATTTTCAAAAGTGATTCAAAGAGGGGTTGTAGAACACATTATAAGATTTCCAAATGTCAAATAAATCCTTGAGATCATTCTTGAGTAGGGAGAATCGAAGAGATGAAATTAGGTTTTTCACACTTGAAATACAAGTCATTTTGTGATGAACAAGATTCAAATTTCAAACCTATGCTGCATAATCTCTACTTTACAGGCCTCAAACTTGTTAGGAACTCCATAATTAATTTCTTGCATAGCTATTAGAGGTCTCAATTTAATCATTCAATACAAGGTCATGCTTTATATCCATTTTGGGAAGAAAGTGCATAATGCCATTTTGATAAAGTATCTTTTTGCACAAAACTTTTTCTTGAGCCTTGCAATTGCTTTCTTCTGATCATACATGTCCTATAACTCAAGAGAAGTTTGTATAAACACTTACAATCACTCATCCTATGCTTGTACTCCCTCTTGGAACCATACTTCCCACTTTTCTTCAAAATCAAGTAACATAGCAATCAGTCTAGAACTTGTACTTCTGACCCTCTCAAGCACTCAAGCGTTTTTTCTTATACATACACAAGTAATTTGTCATAAAACACACGCATGCCTAAGCCCTGAAAACAGAAAGAACTAATATTTATATCTCACACCTCCATTGTTGCATATTATGGCCAGAAATCCCAAAACCAAAAACTACTTGTGCGTTTCTTAGCCTCTTGCTTCCAAAAGCTTCCAAGCATCATACGCAAACAATCTCATACCCTGTTACAATTCTGTAACACCTCCATCACCATATTCCATTTCCAAAAACATAGGTCTGCATCTTGACTTCTCAAGGCCAGTTCAAGTACTTACAACTCAAAGTAACCATTGGAATAACTTCCCAGGGACTCAAGGAAGCTAACCTGATCATTACATCAACTTGAATCAAACTCATTGGCAGAACATGATTTCCAATTTTGAGGTAATTTATCTCAACTTTGAACTCTTCATACGAGCATCATTAATGTTTAATTTGTGAATGAAAAATGTAGACATCATTGTTCTGAAGCTAACCATGTCTTTAGATTTCATTTATATTGCTTAAGTCGTTAGAATTTTGAATCTGAACATCCTGGAAAAATTAGGTCAGAATTTGGTACCATTCAAAATTCATGTTCATTCTTGAGAATTAGTTTAAGTTGTTTACATTTCTGGAATCCTGGTAAAATTTTACACAAGTGTCATGTTTACATTCTTGCAAATGGATGAGAAATGAACAAGTTACAAGTGGTCTGACTGGAGGTTGAAGATGAAGTGTAATCAGGGCGCGCTTTATATCATATATTTATTATTTTATTTATATCAACGGATGTATAGCCACCCCAGTGGTAAAGCGCGCGCCTGTTCACCCTTAGGTCCTGGTTTCAAGCCCCAGCGTGACCTTTTGCAATTATTCATAATTTTTTGACTTTCTTTTGTTTTTTTTTTGGCAGCGTTTGGGCTCTCATTGGGCCTAGTTTTTTTTTCTCATATTATTCCTTGGGTTACTGATTCACCCCCCTGACTTTTGTTTTATTATTTTATTTTTATTTTATTATTATTATTATTATTATTATTATTATTATTATTATTATTATTATTATTTTTATCATTACTATAATTTTCATAAAATCACAAAGAAATCCAAAAATATTTTATTTATTTATTTATTAATCATACTTATGTATTTATTTTCTCCATAAAACAATAGACTAAAAATAGTTTCTTAAAGACAAATTAATTTCTTTTCTCCTTAAATAAATTCATAGACTTAGGATAAATTAATATATTATTTTATTTTTAGTTTAAAATTAATTTAGAATTTAGGTTATTTTTATAATTAATCTTCCTTTTATTTTCATTAATTTAAAACCTTTTTCATAAAAAACCCTAAAAATCCTTTTCAAATTAATTTCTTTTCTTAATTAGTTTAATTTAATTATATTTAACTTTAATTAATGTTTTTCTTTAATTAGGGAAAGACAAAAAAACCCTTTCATAAAAAACAACAAAAACTATTTCCTTTTCCATTTATATTATTGCATTTTATTTTATTTATTGTTGTACGATATTCAATATGGTTGTAATAGATAATTAGGTTTAATTTTCTTGTAAAATCCCCATTTGTAATTTGTACACCCCCTCCCACAAGTATTATAATAGCGTAGTAATTTTAAATTCTGCAATTTATCGCTTTATCTACAAATGCTAGTAATTAGGGTTTTGTATGGAAAGACTAAAACCAAACAATTAGAAAACCCTAATTAAAGACAAAACCAAGCATGAAAAACAATGCACTTGCACACAAGAACCCCTTAGGGTAAATCCACTTGGTTGCCTTACAAAATGGCCATGTTATGCTTGTGAGGTATCTTAGCAAAAACAAACGAAAAATACAAGATCATAGCCCCTCAATGACACTACCTATGTCGCCTTTTCAAAATGATCTTAGTCCCTAAAGAAAGATGCTAAGATACTTTGCAACATTGCTAATCATGGTTATACGATGACCCACGCCCGTCCTGTTTACATCCAAAGATAGGTTTACTTACCAAATCAATGGTAAGATAACAATGTCAAAGGAAAAAGGAAATAAACAAGAAAAACTTTTGAGTAGATAGATTGTTCCTAGCTACTTGCTAACTTTCAAAATAAAACATCCTTTCTATTTTCAAAACAAACACCAACACTTTCAAAAACATCTTTCAAACTTGAAAACATTTTCAAAAGATCAACACTTTGTATACATTCTTACGAATGAGAATCATTACAAAGTTTGCCTAAACGATGGCGCCTTTTCAAAATACTTTCCAAAACCACATAAAGCACAATTTCAAACAAAAGCAAGTGATCTAAGCAAGTAACTAAGAGCCCATGGAAAACCATAGATGAAAAGGGTGTTAATACCTTCCCTTTTCATAATCTATCCCCCGAACTCAAGAAATAATCTCAAAGGTCTTTCCTGTGCTTTTTTACCTTTCCTTTTGGATAAAAGAAAAGTCGGTGGTGACTCTTACTAACTGCAACATTTGCGAGAAAAGCAAAACACCCAAGTCAGTTCTCCCACCACGTCACACCATGCAAAGATAAAGGGAGCATCTCATGCCAATCCTTATAGGTAACAACCATCTTCTGGATAATCTTCTTAATGTTTTTATTATCAGGTTCAACAACCTCATTCATCTTAGGCCTGTTAGTAGAAGAATCATGATAGACAATCTCGAATTCTTCATAAAGTTCTGTGATCATCTTATTATTCAAATTTGAGTTGTTATCAGTGATAAACCTACTTGGCACACCATAACGACATATAAGATTAATCTTGATAAAACGTACTACCACCTACTTGATGACATTCACATCAGAATCTACTTCCACCCACTTGGTGAAGTAGTCAATTGCCACTAAGATGAAAAGATGTTTATTCGTCACCTTGGGTTCAATCATTCCAATCATATCAATACCCCACATAGAGAAAGGCCATGGGGAAGAAATAACATTGAGAAGTGTTGGAGGCACATGAATCTTGTCAGCATAAATATGACATTTATGGCACTTCTTTACAAATTTGTAACAATCAGATTCCATTGTCAGCCAATAGTAACCTTCCCTAAGCATCTTCTTTGCCATCGAATGTCCATTGGCATAGGTACCAAAGTAACCTTCATAAATATCACGCATCAACATGTTTGCTTCATGTCTATCCATGCATCTAAGCAAGACCATGTTATAATTTATTTTGTATAACATCTCTTCATTGAGGAAAAAGCTACATGCCAACCTTCTTAATGTCTTTTAATATTTGTTCGACGCACCGACCAAATATTCCTGAGTCTGAAGGAAATGCTTGATATCATGATACTAAAGTTTTTCATCTGACGTCTCCTCTGTGGCGAATACATGAGCTGTTCTATCAAGACGTAGAATTGTAATCTGAGGTACATTGTTCCAAGCATTCACTTGGTACATAGAAGCCAAAGTGGCCAAAGCATCCGCCATCTGGTTCTCATCTATCGAAATATGATGGAATTCAACCTTATTAAAGAAAGATAATAATCTTCTTGCATAATCTTTGTAGGGAATCAAGCCAATGTGACGCGTCTCTTATTATCCTTTGATCTGATTTATTACCAAAGCTGAATCATCATATACATCAAGAATTTTCATTATGAGATCTATAGCCTCTTCAAGACCCATGATACAAGCTTCATACTCCACCATGTTATTGGTATAATCAAATGTCAACCTTAAAGTAAAAGGGACATGTGACCCATGTGGAGTGATAATCACGACACCAATTCCTTTCCATAAGCATTTATAGCTCCATCAAACACCATACCCCACTGGGATTCAGGATTAAGACCTTCCTCAGGAAAAGGTTCTTCACAATTTTTTACTTTCAAATAAATCACATCCTCATCAGGGAAATCATACTTGGCAGAGTGATAATCCTCAACTGGTTGGTGAGCAAGATACTCCGCCAACACACTACCTTTAATAGCCTTCTGAGTATGGTATTCAATATCATATTCAAACAACAACATCATCCCACAGGAAATTCTTTCAGTAAGAGTAGGATTTTAAAAAATATACTTTATTGGATCCATTTTGGAAATCAACCAAGTAGTGTGCTTCAACATATATTGCTGCAATCTCTTTGCCGCCTAGGCTAGAGCATAACATGTTTTTCAAGCATAGAATACTGTGACTCACCGTCAGTGAACTTCTTGCTCAAATAATAAATGGCATATTCTTTTCTTCATGTTTCATCTTGTTGTTCCAAAATACAACCCATAAAATTATCCAACACAGTCAAATACATAATCAATGGTCTTTATTCAACAGGAGGGAGCATGATAGGAGGCTGAAGAAGATACTCTTTAATGCTTTTAAACGCACTTTTGCAAACATCCATCCACACACAACCTTGATCCTTCTTTAACAGCTTGAAGATTGGTTCACATGTTGCAGTCATATGGGAAATAAATCTGGAAATATAATTTAAACGTCCAAGGAAGCCTCTAACTTGATTTTCAGTTCTTGGTGCAGGCATTTCTTAAATTGCCTGAACTTTATCAGGATCGACTTCACTTCCTTTTTTGCTGACAATGAAACCTAGCAACTTTCCTGAACAAACACCAAAAGTACACGTATTTGTATTCAACCAGAGAAGATACTTCCTCAAATGCTGAAATAATTTCAATAAGTCTTCCGTATGCCCTTCCTCAGTCTGAGATGAGGTGATCATATCATTAACATATACTTCGATTTCCTTATGCATCAGATCATGGAATAGGGTTGTCATAGCCCTCTGATATGTTGCACCAATGTTCTTCAACCTGAAAGACATCACTCTATAACAGAATATTCCCCAGGATGTGATAAATGTTGTTTTTTCCATGTCCTCAGGAGCCATCCTAATTTGATTTTATCCAGAAAATCCGTCCATGAATGATAACACTTTGAATTTGGCCATGCTATTAACCAACATATCAATATGTGGCAATGAGAAATCATCTTTTGAACTTGCTTTATTTAAATCTCTGTAATCAACACACATGCAGACTTTTCCGTCTTTCTTTGATATTGGAACAATATTGGCAATCCATTGAGGGTACACTAATGTCACAAGAAAAATAGCATCAATCTGCTTCAGAACCTCTTTTTTAACATTCACTGCCATGTCAGGATGAGTTCATCGCAGCTTCTGCTTGATTGGTGGACATTCTTGCTTTAGCGGCAAATAATGTTCCATAATATCAGTGTCCAAACCAGGAATGCCTTGGTAAGACCAAGCAAATATATCCACATACTCTTCCAGCAACTCAATCAAGCTGCTATTCACATCAGGATGAAGCAGTGCCCCAATCTTAACTTCTTTCGAATCTTCTTTCGAACCTAAGTTAATTGTCTCCTACGGGTATTTATACGACTGAATGGTATTTTCCTCGCGCTAAAGAAATCGTGAAACCTCTTCTTAGATTTCATCATGTTCTTCTTCTTCAGCCAGATGCACAGAATATTCAAAGTTGGGAGATGGTGTAGGGTCATTGCATTCAACGAGTTTTTTAATTAATCTGCACATATGATTTATGATTGATTTTAGAAACTGACACATGTAACAAGTGATTAATCAGATTTATTTACAATTATTATTGCTAAAGATTTTTTTTATTACCATTTTCCAAGAAAAAATAGAAAATAAAGACATAATTTAGAAATAAAAAACAACTTTGATTAATGAACTTAAAATTCAAAACAAAAGACACGCCCATACAACATAACTTTCACCCTGGGCGGAGTGAAAGACTTTTGAAAAGACAAACAAAAAACAAATTACTTTGAAATGTGAATGCAAGAAGAAATATCAACAGTGATCCAATTCTAGACTCTAACTCCACGTGTCACAAAGTTCAGCATCTCATGCTCTGGCCCATCTTCGAGAATAGCTTTGATCTTTGGAGTAGTTGGATGAAGATATCTTGCCATGTGAAAGATGTCTTGATATTTACTCAAAGTAGACTTTGGCTTCACAACTTCATTCTTCATGGAGAAACCCAAACCAAACCTATTCTTGTTCATAGGTGGATTAATAACCTGCCACCACACCTTACTAGGGCCCTTCTGCACTACCTATTACGCATCCTTAAATGAGGTGATAAAATCTTCATTCTTCCTTATATTATCAATAGACAATGCTTGGAACTGAGTTCCAACAACGGCTTTATCAACTTCTACAATGTTAAAGGAAGACAAATCATATATCAACATAGCTTGCTCACTGTTCACAATAACTACCTTTCCTTCATGGACAAATTTCAGTTTCTGATGCAAAGTTGAAGTAACAGCTCATGCTTCATAGATCCAGGGTCGCCCCAATAAATAGCTATAGGCTGGGACAATATCCATAACCTAAAAGGTGATTTGGAATAAGTGTGAACCTGTGTGAGTAGGTAAATCCACCTCTCCAATGACAGATTTTCTTGAACCATAAAAAGCTTTTACTATAATGCGACTAGGGCGCATACGAGTTCTCTGGTATTTGAGCTTCATGAGAGTGCTTCTTGACATGACATTCAAAGTTGATCCATTGTCTATCAACACATTGGACAAAGACTCATTCTTACAATTCATATATATATATATATATATATATATATATATATATATATATATATATATATATATATATATATATATATATATATATATATATATATATATATATATATATATATATATATATATATATATATATATATATATATAGCCAAATTATGGTTTCTCCCTTCGTCAGGCAATTCCTTATCACAAAAACTTAGATCGTTACAAAATATAATATTCCCTACAACATTTTTAAACTGATCCAGAGACATATCCCTTTCAACAAAATCATGATCCAATACCCTCATCACAGATTCCCGATAAGAAGAGGAGTTCTTAAACAAGGCTAAAATTGAAATCTTAGAGGGAGTTTGCAACAACTGATCCACAATCTTGTAATCACTCATCTTGATGATTTTTGACAGATCATCAACATCCTTTTCCAAGTTGGTGCAACTAGATTCTCCCACCACTTTTTTAGGTTCGGCATTCTCAATAACCTTCTTATCAGAATTAACATCTCCTTGAAAGGTAGGGGCGAAGACACGACCACTACGAGTTACCCGACTAACTTCAGCAATATTCTCAACATGGGACAAAGGTTCAATAGGAATTTCCATACCATCTTCCAGGGTAGTTGCATTATACTTATAGAGCACAAGTTTATCTGATTCATATAGGATAGGACTAGGTAGACAAATAACTACGAGAGCAACAATGAGTTTACTGCGATATGTAATCTCTATAGGAGCGGGAACACCAAAATGTGGCACACTGACACTCACCTTTTTTTCTTCTTCAGAATACTCAAGAATCACATAATTGTTATAAAACATACCTTCATCAGAGGAAAATAATTCATCGGCAAAAGCATCCTCATCTTCATGCATGACCTCAACATAGTCTTTAATCATATAAAATCCATTATATTCATATCTGTTTCTTGTGACTCTGATAGTACCTTTATCTAACATCAATTGAACACCTCTTCTTACAACAGAACAACCACGAGAATCCCTATAGCAGATCTAAAAGGACCCATAATGATGTACCTCTTAGACATCCATATGACAAAATGTGGCGTGCAACTATACCAGATCATCATTCATATAGTTTACATCAAAAATATGGAATTCGTCGGGGCAACCATAAACCATATTCACCTCTTCTTCATATTCTTTCCTTGATCTAATTATGTGGATAAGACCTCCATCCATCATCTCTTGGAGATTATCTCTCACTTTATCACACCCACAAAAATCTGAACTGCAAATACTACAACCCTTATGATCATGTGTATAGTAGCTAAATTCACAAAGATCAACATGCATTTTCACTAAATCACCTCTAACCGGGTTAATTTAAAAATCCTAAAATCCCCAAGACAACCAACAACCATACTTACAGCACCTCCACCTCCATTTTTGGGTAGTGGATTATCCTTCACATTGGGACCAATGTCTTTAAAAGACAGGAGACCAGATCTTACCATATTTTGCACTTCAGACTTCAATGGATAATAATTTTCGATATTGTGCCCAGGGGCTCCTTATTGAAAAGCACAAGTCCGATAAGGTTATAATACAACGGAAAAGTTGAAGGTATAGCAGGAGGAGGCCTAGTTTGCATCAGGTTCTTCTGATTCAAAGCCGGCAACAATCATGCATAACTCATTGGGATAGGATCAAAAGCTTCTCTCTTCTGACCTTGCCCTTGATTACCTTGTTGCAGTGCTCTCTGATAGGAAACAACAGTCAGAGCTACATTGACGACTGGAGTTACTAAAGCAACCTATTGTTGATGTTGATGATATCTTCTTGGAGGTCTAACTCTTCTTTATCAAACAACATCATTCTCTCCTCCTTCTTTCTTTTTAGTGAATCCATATAATGATTTCTTTGTTCCATTAGAACCTTCATCTTTTGACAGTCGTCTTTCCCTGACGGATTCTTGTAGATGGAAACCCATACTTACCATCTCAATGAAATCACTTGGTGAACTTGCAACCATTCTTTCATAGTAAAATAAACCAAGGGTTTTTAGGAAGACCTTAGTCATTTCTTGCTCTCCCATTCGGGGTACCACTTGGACAGCAACCTCGCGCCAATGCGGCGCATACTCTTTAAATGATTCCTTATATTTCTAAGCCATCACTCTCAATTTGTCACGGTCAGGTACCATAAACATGTTATACTTATACTGCTTCACGAAAGCTTCACCCAAGTCATTGAATGTACGGATGTTGCTATTGTCTTATCTGGAAGGAATGAATAACAAATGTTGGTCATCAGTATGAGTGGACATCCTTATGATATACATCACCAGGTGGTCACGGGGACAAGATTTACCCTTGTACTTCTCAAATTTTGGCACCTTAAACTTTGCTGGAACTTTCACATTAGGAACTAAGAAGAGGTCACTGACATTATGTCCGAATAACTCTTTCCCTCGAAAGGCCTTCACTTCTTTCTGCATTTCATAGAATTGATCCCGAAAGTCACCCATTTAGTCATAAAAGCCTAAACTTTCACTTGGTGGAGGAGCAGGATGATAAACTTCATTGTTAATAACAGCTATATCATTCACTGCAGGAGGTGTAGCATGATGAATCTCATTATTAATAATAGGAATAACATGCACCACAAGAGGTGCAGAAGCAGTAACAATTTGAACAAATGGAGCAATTTGCATAGCAGGATTGTAACCTTCTGAAATGAAATTTTCTGGCACTCCCCATGGGTAACCGCGAGGCATACGATATTGAGTAGAAGTAACTGGAGTAACAAAGATGAGAAATGATAGAACATTTGAAATAACAGTCATTTGTTGTGGTTGAGTAGCACGAGGAGACGAGGGAGGAAGAGGTGGTGGCTGATTCTGAGTATCCACCAACAATTCTACCAAAGCACTTAAGTTGGCCATACCAACCCTCAAAGCAATAACTTCTTCATGCAGCTCACGATTCTCTTGTTCAAGTTTTTCCATCTTCTTTCTAGAAATAGCCAGAGTGTTGTAGCGATGAGACAAATTGCCAACTGAACGAAGCAGAAAAACAAGTAAGACACCTGTAAAAGATAGGAATGCAAAAATATGTGTGAAATGATGCAAGATATGCAATACATATGATTTATTGTGTTTATTGAAGGAACTCAAAGAATTATCAACAATGGAAAATATTGAGAAACTAACACATTTGGAAATACTGAAAAATCTCATTTTAATAATAACTTTGGAATGGATTACAACTTTTAGTACAAGTTTCAATAATCCTAAGTACAAGGGAATAAATATAGAATTAAAAAAATCCTATGGAGCCAAAGTTGATGAAGATCTCTCCACACACTAATGTTTTCCCTTGAGTCTTTCAATATGATCCTTCAATCTCTTGTTCTCTTCTGCATACTTGTCAGCGACTTCCTTGCATCCACTAGAATCAGAAAATGGATGACCGGGACCTGGATGAGCTCTAGAGGAAAATAAATCCTCTTTCTTCTCTATCACCTCTACAACATGAATATCAAGAGTCTCAATCAAGTCATCCTTCTCTTTCAATTTTGTTGAGTAAGACATCTCCAAAGTCTGGTATTTGTTCTTCCATGCTTCCTTCTCTTACCGCATCCTAACCAAGGTAAGATGAAGTTCTTCCACATCATCTAAGAGAGGAGGAGTAGTCCTCATAAACATATCAAATATAGGTTCCTCGCGAGAATAAGGCATCTTTAACTGAATAGCCCTTGCTTGTACCCACCGAAGATGAGGCTCTAAGGAAACATCTCCTCTTGGTCCCAAATCTTTTCTACCCTTCCTATGAATATGGCGCCAAGCCTTTTCAATCTCTTCCTTAGCTGCCTTGTGATCTTCTCCTTCTTTGAGAATGAAACCACTCAGATAAATGTTTCTTTGATCTCATTGGATATCAAAGTTGGCGACGTGTAAGAATAAGGTTGTAGTTAATACCTCCCTTTGTACTAATAAGAGGTACATTAGGGAAACTACCGCAATTGTCAATAATATTCACATAATAGTAATCTTGATGATACCAATCAATGTCTGAATGAGTGAGATCCATAATCTTCGGGGCCCAACACGGTTCCTTCTTAATATCCTAAAAAGTAACAGACCGAGGTAAGTGAAAAATAAACCACTAATATAACAACGGTGTGCAATAGATGATTATCCTATCTTGATGGAAATTTTGAAGATGGATGGAATAATAAGTATCTCCTAGCAGCGTAGGGACTGGATTCCCAATCAGAAAGATCCTAATGGCATTAACATCCACAAATTTGTTCACATTAGGAAACAAGAACAACCCATAGGCAAGTAAAGTAAAGATAGCATCAAAATTAGCTATACTCTTCATCTTGGCGAAGTAACTAGCTTTCTCCAATAGAAATTGAGCAGGTAAACCTCTGATTCCTCCTTTGGTAGTCATGTTAGCCTTGATCTCAGACTTCCTCAAGTGAGTTATGATGGCAATATCATGAGACTTGGGCTCTCCTTCTAAGCCGGTGAAAGGAACACAATCATTAATAGGTAAACCAAGTAAGTAAGAATACTCCTCCAATATGGGCATCAGTGGATAATCAGGAAGAGTAAAACACCGGTACAACAAATCATAGAACAATGTGGAAAGAATACCCTCCTTCATCTTGAGCTTCATAAGAGGCACAATGGCTCCATACTTCTTTCGAAAATATGTAGGACTCTCAATCTCAGGAATCAAACTCATTAGTTCCTCTACCTTAGGTCCTTGAAACTGTACTTCTGAGTCTTTCTGCTTATAAAATTCATGGCCAAAAGAATACCTGAGATATTTGCAAAAGTCAACCTTAAGTTCCTTAAAAAATTGTTTAAAGAATGCTCATGGGTGCATGAATGCATGATGATGCAATAATCACACACAAGATCACAAACATGGGGGTTCATAGGTTCGATGTCACGAGTATGAAGTCAAAGGTACTACCCACAAGGTATAGACTAATGGTTTATCACCTGCCGAACAAGGTTCTAAGGAAATCCTAGAGTCTACATTCTTCCTTCGGATATTACCAACGTCCTGATTAGGTCAAGAATTAGAAATATTCTCCAGAAAAACTCGTCTGAGTGCAACATCGGATGACAACTACTTCTAGATTTCTCCATTATAGTCTCTGCGCTAAACCCTAAAGGCCAAGATGGGTTAAGGGTTCTATGGTTTTTCAGCTTCTCAATCTCCCAGGTAAAAGGAAGCATGTATTCTTGATTTCTTGGTAAACCAATACTACAGTCAAATGGGCCTCCACTGAGTGGGGGATCTCATGTCTCCTTTTTCAGAATTACTCCCTCAAAGTTAACATGACTATACAGTATGTCCTATCTTAAGTTTGCCCAAGTTCGAGTATAGGACTTATAAGAGATCACCAAGCACCCTAAAACAAGAAAAATCCAGACATACATATATTCAACAAATAATATACAACAAATAATAGCGCATAGATAAACAAAGATAGGCTCAACCCACTTTAATGATGTTAGTCCCCAGTGAAGTCGCCATTTTTCTGTAGCGGTAGAAATGTTGAGACTAAGCCATTGGATTGACTTAACTCGTGCAAATCAAATAAAAATCACCATCACGCTTTATTGTTTCCAAAGGAAATGGGAAAAGAGTGAATAAAACCAAAAGAGAAGGGGAGAAAATCTAGGTACGGGGGTTGGTTATGCAAAGGGAAGGTATTTGCACCCTAAAAATTTATGGCACTCTGCAGAAACCTCTTTGAAAATCTATGTATTTTATCTATAAAAGGTGTATACAACATAAAATGCTAGAGATAAGAAAATAAGTATTTTTTTTACAATTTTTGCATCCGTTGCGGTTGCGAACCTTTATTTCCTACGTACCACCTTGAATGCAATATGAGATCAGGGTATTTGTAGTTCACCTCAAAATTTTTAAAATATATGTGTGTTGGTTAATTTTAAGAGAAGAGACATCATCATCATACCCGAGTGAAAAACATACTTACTACCAACAATTATGAGAAAAAAGCATTTGTATCATCTCAAAGTGGAGGACATGGTCTTTGGATTTAAAATCAACAAGACATCACTCAATACCCAAGTGGAAAATGGCTCACTTCACTATATATCATAGAAGTATAGTAGCTTGCGTCACTACAAGAATCAACAAGAGTCTAATATTTTGTGAAAAGTTTTAAAGTAAAAATCCAAAGTGGAGAAATGGTTTGAATGAGGTTAATGAATTTTAGTATTTCAAAAAAATATGTCAAAGTATGGTTAAATTGATTAAACTTTGATTAAGAAAAGATTTTTGAAAATCCATGGACCTAAGTCCAAGTTTGTTATGAAAGCAGTTCAAGTTAGAAAACAACAAGACTTTTGAAAAGGAGGGAGAAGATTTTTGAAATTAAAGAAGATGGGAGGAGATGAAGGGAATATCCTAAAGCATAAAGTAAAAGCCAAGGAAAATAATAATCTAACCAACAAGAAGCCAACACTTGACATGAAGAAGTCAATGTAGAATTCTCATCCTTTATATTAAAACCAAGCAAGAAAGAAGAATAAACCTCTAAGGAATACCAAGCTTCAGATGAATTAAGAACCAAGCAAAGACTTCATTGACAAAAATTGGCCAGAGTAACAACTGTATATAGAGGAATTCTCAATTACAGACAAAGCAGGAAAATCAGAATAACTTGTACACAAAAAGAATTTTAAACCAATCCCTTGGAGTAAACCCTAAGGATTTCAGAAGATCCTTACAAACATATCAACCAAAGGTTACAGAGTTTCAAGGTCTCAAGGCTTCTAATCCTAAGTCTCCGGAATCCAAAACTCCATAATGCTAGGGATAGTAACAAGATAGTCCAAGTAACCTTAGAGCTTTTAATGTTCAAGTTGATTATTAAGTGTCTTTAAAATAAAAGAAAGCTCAAGTGAGCAAAGAAAAAATGACCTAAAATATAAATGCTCAAGTGAGCAAAAGAAAAAATGGGATGAAATGTAAATGCTAAAAAATAAATGGTACATAAAAGTAAAGGCACAAAATAAAGGCATAGAATAAAGTTAATTGTTAGTGAATTAGAAATTAGAGGTCAAATATAACAAAAGGTTAGTTGAATGACCATATTGAAGATTTGCTTTTGAAAACTCATTAGAAGATTGATAAAATCAAAGCCTCTAAACAACAAGTTTCATTTGTATTTTATCAAGTATATCATTTATTTCAAGTCCTCAAGGAAACCACATATGATCAACGATGTTCAAATGATTCACTTAGACCAAAATTTATGAAGTTTATTAGAGGAATGATAGAATCAAAGTCTCCTAACAATGAACTTCAAAGTTATTGTATCCAAAGTTTCAAATTAAACATACTTGGGCTTGCAAACATAGGTTTGAGCCACAAATGATCATTTTTTGAATCGGTACAAATTTAGCGCTACGTTAAGCAATCGTAAGTGAACTTATGTAAAAGCCACACCTATTTTGAGGCCGGTCAATAGCAATCTATAAACCAAACATGTTAGAGAAATGATATGTATATCATTCTCCAAAAACATGTAGCACAAGTAAAAACAAGAAAGGGATAAGATGAAGAGGGAGATGAAAACCAATGTATCAGATGAAATTATGGTTTCAAATATCATCAACATCATTCATCCATTTCGTTGGATTTGGTTTTTCAACCTATCAACATCCAAGATCCAATGAGGTTGAGGAACTTGACCCAAAATAACACTCAAGTGTCTCCAAATCAATACCAATCAAAAAATAATAAAATATATTTAATATAAAAACTAAATTTAAATGATTTATAAAAAGGAAATAATTGGTAAAATACACAACATGTATTGAAACACCAAATAAAAATTCTTAAAAAATACCAGAGGTCAAACATGAGTCAACAAGTGTTGACAATTTTTTTTTAGAATTTTTAAAAATCAGAAACTATTTTTTTTAAAATATAAAGAAATAAGCAAAATAAACCAAAAATTATGGAAAATAGTAAAATCTAAAATAAAAATAAAATAAGGTCACCAATATTCTCCAAGAGGTCATTGGATACTTCCATAATTTTTTTCAGAATTAAAAATGACAAAAAAAGTATTTTTAAACAATTAAAACAAATTAAATAAAGTGAAACATCATAAAAAATACCAAATCTCAAAATAAAATTGTGAAAAAATAAAAATCAGAAAGAGAAAAATCAAAAGTATTTTTTTTTAATTTTTTCACAATTTTAGAAGTTGAAATGAATTTTTTATGAATTTTTGAAGCTTAAAATAATTTAATATAATAAATCATAAAATAAAATAAAACTAAAAAATATGGGCCATATGATCATTGTCAAACACGTTAGTAAGTAGATCTGAGGGACCTGGCGTGTTGTGCTTGTCACACAATCATTGGTCGAAGAACGACACGTAGGTCGTCTTCAACCTTCAGACCACTATGGATTAGGTTTTTGTGAGATTCTTCAAACAGAATCGTTTGAAGCTCAAACCGGTATCATTGGATTCGTCTCTTCTAGACGATCATAATCTTACCCTCGCAAAAAAATTCTTTAAACCATAACTCAGTAGATTTGAGAAAAACCAATGAAAAATTGCAAAAGTAAATTTATAATAAATGCTCAATTCTTGATGAAAAAGAAAACTAAAAGTAGTATGAGAATCAGAAGAAGGAGGATAACATATTAGTAGTTTGTTTGGATAAATTTGGTTAAGAAAGCTACCTTAGAAAAGCTCAAAAGATTTGCTCTAAAATTGAACTTCTATAGCTTGATTTATGGCTCGAATTGCTTGGTTTAGGTGATGGAGAGTTTGCATAAGAGTTCAGAAATAAGAATCAGAAGAGAATTTAAGGTGAGAAGGCTTGGAATTATGAAATGAATTTTCAAATTTCAAGCTTCCAGTGAGACTTTAGCAGGGTAATGGTGGTTGTCAAAGCTTGAGAAAATGAATGGAATATATCTCTCTATTTATAGGAGAGTGAATGGCAATGAGAGTTGGAAGAAATAGGGAGGTTTGGAGGGAAATTGTGTGCAACCCAAAAAATGAGAAAAGTGTGACTTGCAAGTTGTCAAAACTCACTCAATTCATGTGTTTTAATGCTTAAACAAGTATGAGAAAGTTTGTTAAACATGTTTAAGTGAGAAACGCATACAAAATTGGTGTTTAGAAGCCACATTATGAAAATCAAAATCTGAATTTAGAGGAAAACTTCAGTTTTAAGGTATTGACTTTGCAGCCAATGTGCATATAACTCAGGAGACTTTATGGGATGATCCTTGAAGCATTTGAAATATCTCACAACAAACTTCACAATGTGACAAGAAAGGTAGCATTTGGTGATCAAAGATGAAAGTTATGATCAATTGAAATCGTGAAAAACAAACTGACTTTTGTACTTAAAAATATTTCTAATTGTTGAACTCAAAATGACTTATTATGTTCTTCAAAGTTACATGCCATTCAACTCAAAATTTGATCTTGATCCTTGAATATGAAATGAAGTAGGACCTTTGAATTGAATTGTGGAATTGGGATCATTCAAAAATCATAAAAAATGAAAGAGTTATGGTCTTTGGAAGATGATGAACAAATTTGGGGAAATTCACAAAAGACCTATAATCTTTTCAATTCTTTAACAACTTTCCAAGCATTTTAAAGTCTTGCATATAGAAACAAAGTTGTAATAGACACCCAAAATATTATTATAGAAAAATAATGAGCTCAATGAGATAAAAGATGATCAAGTTATGATCATTTAAAGTCAAAACCTAAGATTCAAAGGCTTTTCAACGGGACTTGTAATCTTCTTCAAACTTAAATGTTCCTTCATGCCAAACTAGACTTCGATCCTTGAATAGAAGATATTAAGGACTACTTCAAGAGAATCATGTCTTTGTAATCACTTAAAAATCACAAAAATTAAGCAAGATATGGTTTTTGGAAGTCAACAAACCCTAGCTTAGAGAGTGTCAAAATGACTTGTAACCCCTTTCAACTTTTGATGACTTTTCTTGCACAGTTGGATCTTGACATGTGAAGAGAAGTTGTGGTTGATGATGATAATGGTCCATAGAAAAAAGAACCAACTCAAAATGTTAAAAATTAAGAGAGTTATGCCCTTGTGATCACTGAATCAACCACTTGCTCAATTATGTCAAACTTGTTGAATCAACCTTGAATATTTTGAACTTTCTAATAAAAATAGAGCATGATGGATCACATTAGACCTTAAAATGATGTTGTATTGAAGAACAATCAAAGGTGGAGCTTAAGTCTCAATGAAACTTGTTGAAGAAGGCATGGAAATAAACATATGAACATTTGAATATTCTTGATGAATACCACCAGCAACCTTGAGGAAAACTTAACCTAAATAAGGGTGAGAGAGCTCTTTGAACCAAAAAAACGTTGATATCATAGACATATCCTTGAAGCTTAAGCTCTTGAAATCCATTGAAGAACCATTTGACTGAGGACCATCCCTCAAAACCCTAGGTTAGATGGTGAGATGGATGCATTTGTGTCATCACCTGCAATATCAAAATTCAAAGAAACATATATACATATCTTGATGTTAGTTAAAATAACACATGTTCAAGATACACAACTCAAGGTGCTAGGTGATCCCTCAAGAGAAAACTTAAAGACATGATGAAGTATAAAGGGAGAACCAACCCTAATATGTTATCTCAATGTATTGATAATATGAGATGATGAGAGATCTTAGGGGAAAAATTGGGGTATAATAATGGTTCCTGTCAGATTTGCTGCAGTGATTCTAGTGGTTGTTCTATCGTGAGAAGAGGTATTCAACTGTTGTTGTTCCTTTAGTGATTTTTCTGCTTGATCCTATCCCATATGAATCATATAAATTTGTGCCTTATAAGTACAATGAAAATATCCTGGAAGACGGTATGGAAATTACTATCTAACCTTTGTCCCATGTTGAGAATATTTATAAAGCTAGTCGAGTAACTCGTAGTGGTTGTGTCTTTGCCCCTACCTTTCGAGTAGATATTAATTCTGGTAAGAAGGTTGTTGATAATGTTAAACCTAAGAAAGTGGTAGGATAATCTAGTGGCGTCGCCTTGGAAAAGGATGTTGATGGTATGTTAAAAATCATCAAGATGAGTGATTACAAGATTATGGATCAATTGTTACAAACTCCATCTAAGATTTTCATTTTAGCCTTGTTGATGAACCCTTTTACTCATCGGGAATCTCTGATGAGAGTTTTGGATCAGGCTTTTGTTTAAAGGGATGTGTCTGTGGATCAGTTCAAGGTGTTGTGAGGAATATTACGTCTTGTAACAATTTGAGTTTTTGTGATGAAGAATTGCATGATGAAGGGAGAAACCATAACCTGGCTCTGTATATATCTATGAATTATAAAAATGACTCTTTGTCTAATATGCTAACAGACAATGGATTTTCTTTGAATGTCATACCAATAAGCACTCTCATAAAGCTCAAATGCCAGGGAACTCCTATGTGCCCTAGTGGCATTATAATAAAAGCTTTTGATGGTTCGAGAAAATATGTCATTGGAGAGGTGGATTTACATATTCACATAGGTGGACATTTATTACAAATCACCTTTTAGGTTATGGATATTGTCCCAGAAACTGAAAGTTTTCCCTGGAGGAAAGGTAGTTATTGTGAATGGTAAGAAAGCTCCGTTGATATCTCATTTGTCTTCCTTTAGTATTGTAGAAGCTGATGAAGCCACTGTGTGAGAAAAATTCAATTGTGCAAGAAAAATCCTCAAAAGTTGAAAGGAGTTCCAAGTCATTTTGACAGTCTCTGAGCTAGGGTTTGCTGACTTCTAAGGACCATATCTTGCTCATTTTTTGAGATTTTTGATTGATTACAAAGCCATGATTATCTTTAAAGGGTCCTTAACAAGTTATACAAGGTTTTAAGGTTAATGTTAAATGGAATATCACTAATGATTGAAAAAGATTACAAGTCCTTTGAAAATGTTATCAAATTCTCTTGTGTGACTCCAAAGGATCATAACTTGGTCATATTTTATCTCCTTGAACTTATTCTTTTTTCACAATAAAATTGAGGATGTCTACTACAACTTTGTTTCAATACGCAAGATGTGAAAATGTTTGGAAAGTCATTAAAGAATTGAAAAGATTATAGGTCTTTTGGGAAGTTCCCCAAATTTGTTTATCATATTCCAAAGACCATAAATCTTTCATTTGTTTATGATTTTTGAATGATCTCAATTCCACAATTCAATTCAAAGTGCCTACTTCATTTCATCTTCAAGGATCAAGATCAAATTTTGAGTGGAAGGGCATGTAACTTTGAAGAACATTATAGGTCATTTTGAGGCTCCATACTTAGAATTTTTCTAAGTGTCAAATACCTGTGTGTTTTTCTTAATTTCAAACATGAATAACTTTTAGCTCAGATCACCAAATGCTACCTTTCTTGGCACATTGTAAAGTTTGTTGTGAGATCTTTCCAATGCAACAAAAATGATATCATAAAGCCTCTTGAGTTGTATGCATCATGGTTGCAAAGTTGGTACCATGAAACTAAAGTTTTCTTCAAAAGTTAGAATTTGATTTTCATAATGTGCATTCTAATCACAAATTTTGTGCGATTTTTTCACTTAAACATGTTTAACAAACTTGCTTAGACTTATTTGAGCATCAAAACATAAGAATTAAGTGAGTTTTTATGGATTACAAGTAACACTTTTCTCATGATGCAGGTGAACACGAATCCCACTCATACTTGATCATTTCTCTCGCTATTTGTTTCCATCATGCTCAACTATAAATAAGGGATGCACTCCATTCTTTCCTCAAGCTTGAACAACCAAAATCACCCTGCCAAACTCTCTTCGTAGCTCACATTTCTGAGTTTTCGATTTCTCATTTCCTTCACTTTCAACTCTTATTTCTTGATTGATTCTTCATCGCTGAACTCTACTGAAGCTAACAGAATAAGAACCAAGCTTTGAAGTGCTCTAAATCGTGCTATACAAGTCAAGTTTCAGATAAAAATTCTCAGGCTTCGTTCAGGTAGAATTCTCCACCATTTCACTTCAAATAAATTTCTAAGATGTAGTTTCTTCTTCTCTGAAGTTCATGCTTCTCCTGAGTTCCATTTTCATGGAGGATTGATCATTTAATTTCAAAACTCATTTTCACTTTTTCTTCTGGTTTTTTCTAAATAAAGTGAGCTACAGGTTATTTAAATTTTTCGCGAGGGTACAATTGTCTTCATTTGTTGAGACGAATCAAATGGCACCGGTCTGGACCTCTAATTTTTCCATTTGCAAAACCTGCAACTCGCGTGTGGCTGGAGGTTGAAGACGACCAGCGTGTCATCTTTAATAAATGACAAGGCACCACTTGATTTTTCAAATATGTTTTAAAAATAAATGATTCAATGGTTTATTCACTAATGTCCATATCATGCACAACGCGTCAGATCCCTTGGATTTGATTACTAACGTGTTTTGACAATGATTAGATGGTCCACATTTTTTGGTTTATTATTTTATTTGTTGATTTTTGTTTTAATTGTTTTAAACTTCAAAAATTAAAAATAAAATCATTTCAACTTCTAAAATTGTGAAAAAATTATCAAAAATATTTTTGATTTTTCTCTTTCTGATTTATATTTTTTCACAATTTTATTTTGTGATTTGATTTTTTTAAAAATAATTTTTCACTTTATTTGACTAGGTTTAATTGTTTAAAAACACTTTTTGATCTTTTAAAATTCTGAAAAAAATTATGGAAGGATCCAATGAAATCTTGACAAATATTAGTGACCTCAATTTATTTTTATTTTTTATTTTACTATTTTTCACAAATGCTGGCTTATTTTGCTTGATTCTTTATATTTTAAAAAATAGCTTCTGACTTAAAAAAAATTCAAATTTTTTTGTCAACACTTGTTAACTCGTGTTCAGCCTCTGATATTTTTTAAGGATTTTTATTTGGGTTTTTAATACATGTTATGTATTTTACCAATTATATATTTTTTGTAAATCATTTAAGTTTTGTTTTATATTAAATAAATTTTATTATTTTTTGATTGATCCGGATTTGGAGACACCTGAGTGTTATTTTGGGTGAATGATGTTGATGATATTTGAAACCCTGACTTCATCTGATACATTGGATACGCTATCATTCTCCTCCCTCTTCATCTTATCCATTTCTTGTTTTACTTGTGGAACATGTTTTTGGAGAATAATATACATATCATTTATCTAACATGTATGGTACATAGATTGCTATTGACCAGCCTCAAAATAGGTGTGACTTCTACATAAGTATACTTATGATTGCTTAACATAGCGCTAAATTTGTCCTGATTCGAAAAATGATCATTCGTGGCCCAAACCTATGTTTGCAAGCCCAAGTATGTTTAATCTGAAACCTTGGATCCAATAACTTTGAAGTTCATTGTTAGGAGGCTTTGATTCTATCAATTTTCTAATGAACTTCATGAATTTTGGTCTAAGTGAATCATTTGAACATCGTTGGTCATATGTGGTTGCCTTGAGTACTTGAAATGAATGATATACTTGACAAAAAGCAAATGAAACTTGTTATTGAGAGGCTTTATTTTATCAATCTTCTAATGAGTTTTCAAAAGCAAGTTTCAAGATGGTTATTCAACTAACCTTTTGTTATACTTGACCTATAACTTCTAATTCACTAACAATTTACTTTACTTTATGCCTTTATTTTGTACCTTTACTTTTATGTACCATTTATTTTTTAGCATTTACATCTCATACTATTTGCCTTTTGCACACTTGAGCATCTATTTTCTGCCTTTTTATCTTTGCTCACTGTAGCGGTAGAAATGTTTAAGACTTAGCCATTAGATTGACTAGACTTATATAGATCAAAGTAAAAATCGCCACCATGCTTTATTGTTTCCAAAGGATTGGGAAAAGAGCGAATAACCCAAAAAGAGGGGGAAAGATTATAAGTAAGGGGGTTTGCTATGCAAAGGGAAGTCATGAGTACCCTAAACATCTATGGTACTCCGTAGGAACCTCTTTAAAAAATATGTATATTTTGGCTATAAAATATTGTATGTAAAATAGATGGTGGAGGTGAGAAAAGAAATATATATATTTTATAATTTTTGCACCCGCCGCGGTTGTGAACCTTTAGTGCCTAAGTACCACCTTTCGTGCAATAGGGAATCAGGGTACACGTAGTTCACCTTTAAAAAATTTAAAACACAAGTGTGTTGGTTAATTTTATGAGATAAGACATCATCCTCATTGTCCGTGCAGAAAACATACTTACTACCCACAATTATGAGAAAAGAGAATTTGCATCATCTCGAAGTGGAGGATATGGCTTAGATTTTAAAATCAACAATGCCTCACTCAACACCCAAGTGGAAAATATCTCTCTTCACTATATATTGTAGAAGTATAGTTGTTTGCATCACTACAAGGATTGACAAGATTCTAATCTTTTGAGAAAGGTTTTTTTTAAAATTAAAAAGACAAAGTGGCAAAATGGTTTGAAATGAGATTGATTGACTTTTAGTCTTCTCACAAAAAAATGCCAAGGTATTATTAAATTGATTGAAGTTTATTTTTGAAAATGCATGGACATAAGTCCAAGTTTGTTATGAAAATGGTTCAAGTTTCAAAACAAGAAGAGTTTTCAAAAGGAGGAGGGAGATTTTTGAAATTAAAGAAGATGGGAGGAGAAGAAGGGATTATCCTAAAGAATAAGGTAAAATCTAGGGATAAGAACCATCTAACCAACAAGAAGCCAATACTTGACATTATGAGTCAACATAGAATTCTCATTCTTTGGATTGAAACCAAACAAGCAAAGATACTAGACCTCTTGAGAGAACCAAACTTCAAGTGTATTAAGTCTTCACAAAAAACGGGTGAATTCCATATTACAAACAAAGAATGTAATCACAATAACCTGCACACAAAATAAATAAACAAACCAATGTCTTGAGGTAAACCTCAAGAATTCCAGACAAAATATCAATTAAGATCACAAGGTCTCCAACATAGGTCAAGGCCTCTAATCCTAAGTCCCAGAAGTCCAATACTCCACAATGCCAATGATAGTAACCAAATAGTCCAAGTATCATTAAAGCAGTTTATGGTTTATGTTAATTATTAGGTGTCTTGAAAAAGAAAATAAAAGCTCAAGTGAGCAAAATAAAAATGACAAGGAAGTAAATGCTCAAGTGAGAAAAATAAAAATGGCATGGAATGTAATGCTTAAAATAAATGGCACATAAAGCATAAAAAATAAAAGCATAAAGTAAAAACAATTTAATAATTAATGGTTAGTTGGATGACCATCTTGAAACTTACATTTGGAACTCATTAGAGGATTGGTAGAACCAAAGCCTCCACACAACAAGTTGCATTTTCTTTTTGTCAAGTATATCATCCATTTAGAATTCTCAAAAGTACAATTTAATGATCAACGATGTTTAAGTGATCCGCGTTGACCAAAAGTGTTGTAGATCCATTAGAGGATTGATAGAACCAAAGCCTCCACACAATGAATCTCAAGGTTATTTGATCAAAGAGATCAAATTAACATACTTGGGCTTGCAAATATAAGTTTGGGCCACGAATGATCATTTATTCGAATCGGGACAAAATTTAGCGCTATGTTAAGCAATCGTAAGTGGACTTAT
Source organism: Vicia faba (assembly GCA_948472305.1). Taxonomy (NCBI): domain Eukaryota; kingdom Viridiplantae; phylum Streptophyta; class Magnoliopsida; order Fabales; family Fabaceae; genus Vicia; species Vicia faba. Next base: position 1,307,749,454 of record OX451736.1, on the reverse strand, counting down.
ATAGAAGTCACACGTATTTTGAGGTCGGTCAATAGCAATCTATGCACCATTTATTTTGAGACATGATATAGAGATCATGCTCCAATAACACTTAGTGCAATAAGAAAGGGATGAGATGAAGAGGGGTGGGAAAGCATATACAAACTACATTTGAATTAAAATTTAATCAAACTATTATTAAAATCATTCATCCATTTTTGTGGAGTTAGATTCAACACCATGGATTCAATGATGTTAATAAAGTTCATGATAAAAAATTCAACCCAAGATCAGTCAGAAAATAATCACAAAATAATATTTCATTTAATATATACATTAAAAAAATGTTTTAAAATGTTTTAAATAAAAATAAAAGAGAAAAATATCAACTATGTTCAAATTAATAAAGAAATATTAAGTAAGACCATAGAAAAATCAGAAATGAACTCAAATATTTTTATAAAAATTTTGGTAATTTTTTAAAGTCAGAAACTATTTTTAAAATTAAAAGAAATGAGTAAAATAAACCAAAAATGATTAAAAAAATACCAAAGTCAAAAATAAAAAATAAATGAGGTCACCAATATTTGTCATAATATCATTGGATCTTCCATATTTTTTTCAAAATTAAAAAATGCATAAAAGTATTTTTAAACATTTAAAACAATTCAAATAAAGTGAAAATTTATAAAAAAATATCAAAAACACAAAATAAATTGTGACAAAATAAAAATCAGAAAGAGAAAAATCATAAAAAAATTTCAAAATGTTTTCATATTTTTTGGACTAAAAATAATTTTTCTATGATTTTTTGAAGTTTAAAGCAATTAAATATAAAAATCAGAAATAAAAAATAAAGTCAAAAATATGTGGACCTTTGGATGAGAGTCAAAATGCGTTAGTAATCAAATCCAAGGGATCTGCGCGTTGTGCATATCATGGTCATTAGTGAATAAAGCACTGAATCATATGTAAATCAGAAATTCAAAAAAAAAACAAATGGAGTTGTTTCATTGGTTGAAGGATGACACGTTAGTCATCTTCAACCTCCAGCCAATCCCAAAACCAGGTTGCTCAATATGTAAAATTAGAGCACGATACCTATGTCATTCGCTTCGTCTCTTCAAGACGAAGACAACCACACCTTCGCGGAAAATTTATATAAACTATAGCTCAAGTAATTTGGAAAGAAAGTTTTGAAAAGGGATTTGAAATTTCATGGTCAAAACGTGTTTTCAGATAAAAGCAAGTGTTGCGACTAGAACCAGGGCAATGAGAGCTTCACAATGATATCAAATTTTTGAAGAATTGATGGAGAAATCTACCTATTGAAGTTGAGTTGCAGAGCCCTGAAACTGGACTTCTATGGATCAATATAGGGCACGATTCTTGAAGGTAATTGTATGGTTAGCTTTAGGGAAGATCAAGGAAGGTGAGTTGATAGAAAAATTGGATTGAAAAAGGCTTGAACACTGATTCCGAAGTTACAGAAAATTGAGTTATGGAGCAAGTTTGGCAGGGTGATTCTGGCTATTCAAGCTTGAGGAAATGAATGAGGAATGACCCTCTATTTATAGGGAATCAAATGGAATGTTCAAGCGTGTGAAATGATGAAGTTTGGAGGGAAATCATGTGAACCTGATACACGAGTAAGGTGTGATCTATTACATTAAAACTCATCCAATCCTTGCGTTTTAAGGCTCTAATCCACTTTGGCAAGTTGGTTAAATATGTTTAGACCACAAACACATGCTAATTTGATGTTTAGAAGCCAAAACATGAATTTCAAATTCTGACTTATGAAGAAACTTCAGTTTCAAGTTACCAAGTTCAACTCAATGGAATTCTCAGCTCAAGGGGTCTTAGGACATGATTCTTGATGCTTTAGAAAAATGAGATTACAATCTTTGCAATGGGAAAAGAATGGAATCAAATGGATGTTCACTACAAGAAAAAATGAGTTTTACGACACATGAGTTGCGACGGTTCCCATAAATCCGTCCTTATTCTTGGACTGCGACAGTTGTCACGACAGTTAGAGCCAACCGTCGTAGATTTTTAAGCATATTGAGTAACATAATTGAGACAATTGCCAAAGAACTGCCCTCTTTCCACACTCGCGACCAGTATAACAGAGTGTCGCGACTACTTTGACCAATCATAATTATTATTTTGTTATTATTTTATTTTCTCACTTTTTTCCATTTGTTTTATTTTTCCATCTTTTCACTTTTATTAATTAAATATAATAATAGTAATTAATTAATTATAATATTAGTATTATAATATTACTTACTAACTATTAATTATATTAATAGTAGTTATATAATATAATAGTAACTATATTAATATTAGTAGTATTTAAATAATATAATAGTAATGTCAATAGATATTCAATAAAAAATAGAATTATAGCATATAAATATATTTAAAAAAACAAGAAAGCTTTTTAACGCATCTTGTTTCACGATTGTTCCTTTCACCGTCCCTTTGGCTGGAACGTATCATATCCCACGACTGTTTAAGAACCGACCCCACTCAGATTTATGATCGTTCTCAACCTTTCGTAACGTTCTTTCAATTCACGCGCTAAGATTCTCAAATTCTACCGCAATTTCCTTTTATTTTCAGAATCACAAACTCCTTTGTACATAAAGACGACTACGTGTCAGATCTGAGATATCCAATCGAAAGCATCAAATGTCCTCTAGAGATCTTCGTACTGGCCTCCTTCGATTGCTAAGCAAAGGGGAAGATCTCTCTTTGAAGTCGCACAAAGAAGGTATTCCGTGTCGCACAAATCAGCAGCAATGTCTGGAGAATCCGCCACCGCTATTCATAAGGGTCAAGTAAGATTCAAACTCTATCATTCACTATTATGATCATCATCAAGTTTATCTTATTTGATTTAGGGTACACAAGTTCTAACCTAGTTCATATACTCTTGATTAGGTTGATCTCTTAGGCTTCATAGATTGGATTGGTGTTGAATGCCTCAATCAAAGCACCACTCTCTCTGTTTCCAGTGCTATCAAACAGGTTATGTTTCTTTTTTCTATGATTCAATTCAGAAGCAAAAACCCTTATTGTGTTAGCTATGATTTTATCTTAATGTAACTTTGCTTGATGAAAATTAGGGTTATAGAGAAGATAAAGGTTTTCATCTAGAAATTGGTGTATCTAGTTAATATATGATCTAGATACATTAATTGTTAATGAACCTAAAATAATTAAATTTGCTTATGAAAGTGACCTGATGGTGTGTCTAGGAGTCACATGATTTATCTAAGTTTAAACTAGATGTTGAATGCTGTGATTCTTACTTTTACTGTAATAGTTTTTCTGATTTGGTTCTCACTTATTGTAGAAGAAAAGTTGACTGCTCAATTTTTTGTTTTATTATTGCTGATTTATCTTGTGGTCAACGGTGAATTGCAGCTGCTGATGTCTTATTATGGAAGAACAAGAAGATATCTGGTGGTGCACTCGGTGTTGCAACTGCTATTTGGGTTTTCTTTGAGCTGCTTGAGTACCACTTTCTTACCCTCATTTGTCACAGTTTGATTCTGGTTCATGCACTATTGTTCTTGTGGTCCAATGCTCATACATTTATTCACAAGTAAGATTCTCCAGGACCTGTTCATTTATTGTTTTGAGGCACAATTTTGCATGATTGGCTCTTATCTAATCATATGCATGTGATGAATGTTATAATGTTTTGTAGGACTGCTCCTCACATCCCAGTTGTTCATCTTCCTGAAGAACCAATTCTGCAGTTTGCAGTTGCATTGAGAATTGAAATTAACAGAGGATTTACTGCCTTGCGTGATATTGGTTCTGGAAGAGATTTGAAGAAAACATTGAGTCTTATACAGATCAATCTCTTTTAAGGTAATGTGAGGCACTGGGTTATGGTTTTGGAATTAAGTGTAAATATTAGTTTCTTACTTCTTTTGGAATTTTTCTAGTGAACAAATTAATCCAAGGGGTGGTGTTACTGATGGAGATGAAGTGCGTGCGCCCTTACCTGTTATAAGGGAAACTCTTTATGATAATACAATGTTGTATGGGTATGTTTTTCTTTTAGTCACTTCTTTGTTTACTTTGGTAACGGTAGGATTTTGGTGTAATGTAGATGTATGTGTAAATGGTATTTTTAGCCTTTCTTTATTAAGCATTTTGATGCAAATGCAATTCATTAGGTAGGATTAAATGATGACATTGATTGGGTTTAAATCCAGTAGACTATCCTTGCAACAAAGTTTGATGCTTTTACCATTCATTTCACCGTGTCACTAATTATTCTTTTGATTACATATAATAGTTTTGTAGTTAATATATAGTTCTTCTCCCCCGCACATGTGTGTTTTCCTTTGTAAACTAGTAAGTGACGAAAAAAAGGGGGATTAAGATGAAAGAAAAGTGGAATTGAATTGCTGGTGCTGGACAGGCTGTCTTGTGAACTTTATGCAACTAGAATCAATCAACTCTTTCTGAGTGGTGTGTACTGTTGTCGGTGACATATCAACAAGTGTTATGCTAGTATCTTTTTATGGAATTTAAAATCTTTATGTAATATGTACTTATTTTTCTGTTATATTTTTCTTGCATATTAAACGGTAGTGTGCTAGGGCTGTCTTCTTTTATCTCATTTTTTATCTGTTGTTTCATAATATAAATTACATTGATGCCTCTTGTAGAGATATTATGGTCAAAAGTCAACCGGTGCTGTTTTTGTTTCTTCTTTATCCTGGAAATGTTTTATGTAATTAAGTTGTGCTCATTAAGCTTCATAAGTAAACAAACATTGTCATTTAGTACATACATCATTATATCTGTAGGTTTTGTGCGTGCATATATGTATGTGTGTGTATTGTTTGTTCTGAAGTCACAGCAGTTACATTTCGTGGCCCTAGTGATACTCATTTGGACAGTCTTGTTGGACAAGCACTCTTTGGAGATGGAGCTGCTGCACTTATTGTTGGTTCTGACCCAATACCAGAAATTGAGAAACCTATCTTTGAGATGGTTTGGACTGCACAAACAATTGCTCCAGATAGTGAAGGAGCCATTGATGGTCACCTTCGCGAAGCAGGGCTAACATTCCACCTTCTTAAAGATGTTCCTGGGATTGTTTCAAAGAACATCGATAAAGCATTGGTTGAGGCTTTCAAACCATTGGGAATTTCTGATTACAACTCTATCTTTTGGATTGCACACCCAGGTGGACCGGCAATTCTAGATCAAGTCGAACAAAAGTTAGCCTTGAAGCCCGAAAAGATGAGGGACACTAGGGAAGTCCTAAGTGAGTATGGAAATATGCCAAGGGGTGGTGTTACTGATGGAGATGAAGTGCGTGCGCCCTTACCTGTTATAAGGGAAACTCTTTATGATAATACAATGCTGTATGGGTATGTTTTTCTTTTAGTCACTTCTTTGTTTACTTTGGTAACGGTAGGATTTTGGTGTAATGTAGATGTATGTGTAAATGGTATTTTTAGCCTTTCTTTATTAAGCATTTTGATGCAAATGCAATTCATTAGGTAGGATTAAATGATGACATTGATTGGGTTTAAATCCAGTAGACTATCCTTGCAACAAAGTTTGATGCTTTTACCATTCATTTCACCGTGTCACTAATTATTCTTTTGATTACATATAATAGTTCTGTAGTTAATATATAGTTCTTCTCCCCCGCGCATGTGTGTTTTCCTTTGTAAACTAGTAAGTGACGAAAAAAAGGGGGATTAAGATGAAAGAAAAGTGGAATTGAATTGCTGGCGCTGGACAGGCTGTCTTGTGAACTTTATGCAACTAGAATCAATCAACTCTTTCTGAGTGGTGTGTACTGTTGTCGGTGACATATCAACAAGTGTTATGCTAGTATCTTTTTATGGAATTTAAAATCTTTATGTAATATGTACTTATTTTTCTGTTATATTTTTCTTGCATATTAAACGGTAGTGTGCTAGGGCTGTCTTCTTTTATCTCATTTTTTATCTGTTGTTTCATAATATAAATTACATTGATGCCTCTTGTAGAGATATTGTGGTAAAAAGTCAACCGGTGCTGTTTTTGTTTCTTCTTTATCCTGGAAATGTTTTCTGTAATTAAGTTGTGCTCATTAAGCTTCATAAGTAAACAAACATTGTCATTTAGTACATACATCATTATATCTGTAGGTTTTGTGCGTGCATATATGTATGTGTGTGTACATACACATGTTTTGTTTATATGTTTAATAAATAACATTAGTAGGAACACTTCTCTATGGTTTGAAATATGATGAAGTTTGTGAATAAATAACATTAGTAGGAACAGTTAATAATTGGGAATATGGCCTCAATACAAAGAACTAGCTTTCTTGTTATTTTCTTTTCTTCTGATACATGATATAGTAGTACATGATAAGCTTGGTAGACTCTGCTGTTAGTAATTGGTTTAATCTATTTAATGACTCAGTTATTTATTTTGCCTTGCCTGTGTTAAATACTTGAGTAGAGGCCAGAGAATAAGCTTGGAGATGATGAAACGTGGGATAGGGCTGAAAGTGCTCTCAAGGAGGCTTTGGATGAGTTTGGCAAGCCATGGCAGGTATATGCTTTTCATGTTTTGAATTCAATTATATGTTTCTTGATACTATTTTTTATATTCTCATACATTCTTTTATTTTTTGTATATTTGTTTTATTATTTTCAATGTAATGCATCATTTGTTAACTTTAATTATGTGCTTATAGTCCAAATAAAACTCTGCAGTTGAATGAAGGGGATGGTGCATTCTATGGACCAAAGATAGATATCAGTGTATCTGATGCATTGAGTAGGAAATTCCAGTGTGCAACTCTACAGGTTTACACTCTTTGGCTTGAATTGCATTCACATGGTTCAGTTGTTAATTATTTTTACTGATAATTGGATAAATTGGCTCCTTGCAGCTTGACTTCCAGCTTCCTGATCGTATCACATATCTTTAGAACCAATACATTTTTATTTATTGCTTCATGCTATCCATTCACTGGAAAATAATGCTATCACGCTGTCATTCATTCACGGGAAAATTTGTCAGTTAATTATGTTCAAATACTGTAAGTGTTGAAACTAGGCTGTTTGCCAGTGAATATGGCCCCAGTTAATAATGAATAACAATCCTTACCATTGCTCAATGTACTGCTTTCTTAAAGTTAAATTTTATGAGTATTATTTTAAAGATAATTATTTTAATACATTTTTTTAGGGATTGGAATCACCCGCTGATGGTAGACGTTCATCTGAGTCTAGCTACCGTATTGGAGATAATGGAACTTCAGGGGGGACAAATTAGACTTTTCTATGATCGAGATAATTAGATTGTGAACTTTCTCATGTATTTTTGGCATAATGATACTTATTATTATAAGATTAGGAATTGATATATTTTGGGTTTTTTGTACTACTTGACATGATTATGGAACTCGCATTTTACATGATTACGGAACACACATTTTTTTGGATATTATAATGCTTATTTGATGTTAAATATTTTTTATTGAAATTATTTTTACTATATTACAAAGTGATAGAAAATAAAACAAAAAATAATACTATAAATAAATATATTAAAGAAGAAATAATTTAAAGAAAAAAATAACACAAAAAAAACTATATTTAAAATTTTTTACATAGATAATAATTTAAATAAAAAATATATATAATAGAAAAATAAAAAAAAAATCAAGACATAAACAAAAGGCATGGCGACAGTACCGAACCGTCATAATCAACAATTAAAAATAATCAACAAAAGTCATGACGGTATCGAACCGTCGCCATAAACAATTTAATCAATTTCAAAAGATATTCACGACAGTATCGAACCGTCGCCATCAATAATTAAAAGAAACTCAAAAGATAGTCACGACGGTATCAACCCGTCGTAAACTTGAACGACAGTTTTTGTAACCGTCGCGAAATAGGTTGGGGACACACACTTCTGCGACGGTAAAGCAACCGTCGTGGAAAGCAAATTGCGACGGTTTTAACCGTCGTAATCTACAAAAATACCTGTCGCAATCTACCAATTTTCTTGTAGTGGTTTGGGCTGAAAGTTGCAATGAGTCAAAGTTGGGAAAAAGAAGTTGACTTTCAATACTTAGAAATATTTCAAGTTTTTCTTCAAAAGTGACCTATAATGTTTTGCATCCAAACATGGCCCTCCACTTGGAATTTGCTGTTGACCAAAAAAGATGGCATGAAACAGAAATCTTGAATGACATTTTGAGACTTGAACCATTCAAAATGTCAAAAAATTGAGAGAGTTATGAATTGTTGAAGTTGTAAAAAAATCATAAAATGACCGATAATCTTTTGTATCCTTATGGCATCTTCCATCCATTTTATCACTTTGCATATAAAAGAAGGAATAAAGTTCACATCCTCAAGATAATTATGGAAAAATAGTGGGCTCAAGGTGATAAAAATTGACCAAGTTATGATCATTTGAAGTCACACATGGGAAATTGGGGGTTCATATGGAGGAATTGTAATCTTTATTCATCATAAAGCTTCTTCCACATGAAAACTCCTTGAAACTTTTGAAGTGATTTGTTAATAACCCTTTGAAGAGAAGGATGTCTTTGGAATCACTCAAAAATACCAAAAGATGAGCAAGATATACTTCTTAGAAGTTCAAAACCCTAGCTCCTAGATCAAGAAAATGCTTTGAGGAACTTTGAAAATTTTGAACAAACTTCTTGTACCAACACTTTTGCTTTGTAAATAGAAGTTATTGAGGATGATAATGAGAACTCATAGCAACCAAAAACACTTCTATAACTTTAGAATTGAGATAAATATGCACTTGTGACCAATGGGAGCAAGACCTTGTCCAACCATGACAACTTCTTCAATCAACCCCCTTGTACTTTTGAATCAATTTTGAGAAATTTGAAATGTGGTGAACCAAAATAACCTTGCCATGCCATTTATTCCAAAATAAATTCAATGTTGAGGTTTGAACTTCTCAAGCTTTATTGACTAGGGCATGGAAATAAACTCATGAACCCATGGATCAACTTGCTAAGCCACATTGCCTTTACCTACATTATTAACAGGTAAGACAAACCAACATTGTATTTTATTCATTAAAAGGAAAGTCAAAACAAAACATGCATGATCAAAAAAGAAAAACAAGTCAAGGTGCTTGGTGATTCCTCAAAGAGCAAAGCTAAACATATGGAGGAGAACCAAAAGCCCTAATGTGTCCTTGTTGTGATTGAATCAATATGGTATGATGAAGTGATCTTAGGGGGGAAAATTGGGGTACAACAGCTGCCCTTATTTAAGTTGCTTCTATTCGGAGATATGAAGGTTAGAAATATTCGTGTCGACGCGATCGAAGATACTTAAATATAAAACAAACCCTATTTTTGGCCCTAAGATGCCATGCAATGTTTATGGGTATGAATGCATATGAACAACTTCAAAGGGGCACAAAACACCACTAGGGATGTAGCAAAGAAAATAAGGATCAAAAGAGAAACCCAACCAGGAAAATAAATCACTGGTGAATCCAAAAAAACGACTCATAGAGGATGGTAAAAAGGTCAAAGGATACACCAACTTTTACTGAAGGCGAAACTACCAACGTTCACTGAAGGTAGAAAGAGAAAAGAAAAAACAACACTAACATTCACTGACGGTGAGCTACCAACATTTACTGAAGGTAGAGAGAAAAAATCATCGATGTTTACTGACAATGAACTACCAACTTTCACTGAAGATAGAGAGAAAAAAATCATTGACGTTCACTGACGATGAACTACCAACATTCACTGAAGGTAGAGAGAAAATATATCATAACATCGCCGTTTACTGACGATGAACTACCAATATTCACTGAAGGTAACAAAAAGATAACAATCACCAACTTTCACTCATGGTGAAGAGAAAAGATATATAATAGCACCACCGTTCACTGACGATGAACTACCAACGCTCACTGAGGGTAGCAAAAAGATAACAATCACCAACTTTCACAAATGGTGATCTACCAACTTTCACTGAAGGTAGAAGGAAAATATCATAGCACCGCCGTTTACTGACGATGAACTACCAATGTTTACTGAGGGTAGAAAAAAGATAACAATCACCAACTTTCATTGATGGTGATCTACCAACTTTCACTGAAGGTAGAAAGGAAAATATCATAGCACCGCCGTTCACTGACGATGAACTACCAACGTTCACTGAGGGTAGCAAAAAGATAACAATCACCAACTTTCACTGAAGGTAGAAGGAAAATATCATAGCACTACCGTTCACTGACGATGAACTACCAACATTCACTGAGGGTAGCAAAAAGATAACAATCACCAACTTTCACTAATGGTGATCTACCAACTTTCATTAAAGGTAGAAAGGGAAATATATCATAACATCACCGTTCACTGACGATGAACTACCAACGTTCATTGAAGGCGGCAAAAAGGTAATGTTGTACCCCAAAATTTTCCCTCCCATATTCTTCAAGAATTGCAAAGAACATGCTTCAAAATCTCCCCAAGGGTTGCACAGTTCAAGGGCCTCCTAACAGTCAAAAACTAGGGTTTTGGTTCTGGCAAAGAAATTGAAGTTTTCAAGGGTCCAATCAAGTCCCACATGCCTATAAACATGGTCAAGCATCCTCATGCTAAGTTTCAAGACTCACAGCACAAAATTGCACAGTCAAAAACCCTAATTGCTCAGTAGTCAACTGTAGGGGTAAAATGGTCATTTGACAGTCAAAAGTTCAAATTTTTGGTCAACATCTTATTTTGAAGCCACAAACATCATTTGATCAATTCTTGATCATGAGTTTCAAGGCATGGCTCAAAAAGTCTCAAGATGCAAAAGTTTCCATATTTGGACAGTTGAAAAAGTCAACTGTAACTTGACCAAGGCATAACTTCCACATGGTTTATCAGAAAAATTCCATCCAAATCTCATTTTGAAGAGAAAGACATTTCCTACAACTCCTCTTCACACTTCAAGTCCAAGAAATTCTCTCACAAAAAGTTATCAATTTCAACATTATAGGTCATTTTCAAAAGTCAACAAAAAGGGACTTTAAGTCAAAGACCATAACTTGAGATTGGTAAATCAAAATGACATGGGACCAAAGGCATTGGTTATAGGACTTCAAGACCTTTCCAAAATGTCCAAGAACATGATCAAAGTTTAAAACTTGAGCAAGATATGCCTTGTGGAAGTTGGGAAATGTTTGGGAATTTTGAAAAGTCAACTTTACTTCAAATGCCTCAAAATTGCTAATGGGCCACATTCTCTTCCAAGATTAATCATCCAAAGGCTATGCACGACCATTTGGCCCAAAGGGGATTTATTTCATCATTTTTATTATTTTATTTGAATTTTTAATTACTATTAATTCATTTAATAAAATAAAATATGGAAAAAATACTAAAACAATGTATTGGAATCTTTTTATGCAGCATTTGTTCTCATTGGTTGCTCAAGATTTCATGCACAACAAAAAAGGGAAGATTTGGTGCAAATTGGCATGATATTCATGTGGAAAAGATTTGAAAATATGCCATGAAAATCAAATATTTCTTTCATCAATGCAAGGATCTCTTGACTCAAATTTCAACCCTAATCCATCCCATACATATACTGATCAAAACCTAATGCACAAGACCCTGGAAGCTGCGCTCAAGCCATAAACAAACTTTGTATTTTTTTGAAGAATTTTTCAAAAACTGTTTTCCTAGTTTCAACAGGTTTCAAAGCAAAACAACAATTCCATTGCACTCATGATACCTCCAGGAATCTTCCCCAATCAAAATCAGACCTCTGCACCTCAAGAAACAGTAGAACACGGTTACCCTGTACACGAATTTGTCCTTAATCGTATTCGAATCTACACGCCATATTTATACATTCTAATGCTTGTTTTATATTAATATGACCTCAACGAAACTCATGGTGTCATTGAATTGAATTAACACTACTTGTACAGAGAATTGCCATTGTTGTTTTTTAGGGTTGCAGGAACCACGAATTAGGGCTTTACGCCTGGGGAAAAATTAGCCAACCTAAGTGGCATCATTGGAATCAGGAGCTCATGACGAACCAATTTCATATGTCGCGCTCAATTAATGAGCGACAGGGTTCTATTCGCTATTTTTTGTGTGTCATATAGTGGGGGTTTAAAACCCCCGCAATCTTATGTTATGTTTCAGGAAAAATAAAGAATGAACGAGGAAGAAGATGAGTTGTCACAGCCTGGTTGGGTCATTCAAATGCTTTAGCGCGTTTTTTTTGTTTTTACCAATAAGCGTGCTTTTTTCACATATAATAATTACATCTCATTATACTTATGAATGTACACGCAACTCAGTTGGTGGAGAAGAGTATTGGTAAGCCTTGGGACCTGGGTTCGATCCCCAGGTCCCCTACTTTGTTTCATATTTTTCTTCCTAACGTGGTTCTGTGTAGCTTGCTTCCTGAGGCCTACCATGCAGCCTCATATCTTGGCTTGCCACACGCCCCATAACATCAGTCCAATGGTCCAGATCCAAAGCCTATAGAATGCTTCAGTCAACACATACGCACCTGATTACTGAGAAGTCAAAAAAGGCCAAACTTCTTGGGCCTAATTGTTGGACAATACCTCCAGATTGGGGCAGAACCCCCCTAGTGTATTATATTTCTTTCTCTTTTCTTTCTTCTATTTTTTTTATTATTATTTGTTTTAATTCAATTGTTTTCTTTTAATTCATCAAAAATAAATTTTATAAAAATACCAAAAAAATCAGAAAAAGACAAAATATAAATATATTTCATTTAAATGCATTTTTGTAAATAAATTTAATAATTAATTTAGTTTTTTATTCTAGGTTTAATTTTAAATGTTTTTCTTAATAAATCAAAAAAATGTAGAATTAGGGTTTTATACTTTTATCTTTTTTCCTTTTCACCCCATTTAATTATTTATTATTATTTTGCAAATAAAATTTGCCATGTAAATATTTAATTAAAATTAGGTCAAATTAAAAACACTTTTCTTAATAAATTAAAAATAGCTAGAATTAGGTTTTAATTCCATTAATTCTCATAAAAATCCATAAATACAAAAAACTCAAAAATAATTTATTTTTCTCATTAAATTTAATTAATTTCATAATTGTAATTTAATTTCTTTAAAAAGGGTCCAACGCCCTCGCATTCCCGATTTTTTACTTATTCTCGCATTTTATTTTTATTTCCTTTTTTTGTGAATATTCATGTAATTCTCCCAAAGCCATGTAATAGCTTAATTAGACATTTATTTTTTCGCACTTTACTTTATTTCAAATCGGGTCCTATATTAATTTGGCGATGTGGACCCGCCCCTTTGTAATAGCGTAGGATTTTTATGTTCCCGCAACTTTTAACTGTTAACTATCGCATGAAAGAATGAATGTCAAAATAAAAACAATGCGTAGATCACCAATGCATGAACAAGACAAACATATCTGAAAACGACACACAAATCACACACCACCCTTAGGGTACGCCTCATTGTTGCCTTGGCCTTTTAAAGGTGATCGTCGAGTAGAGGACATTTTAGTAAGTCCTCATGTCCATGAACATGGCATGAGGGTAGCTTCTAAGGTGTCTTCCCATTGCTCCGGTGATCACCATGTCCCGAACCTTCGAATTGACCCAAACACCTCCAACGGTGGTGCTACCTACCTCTCAATGGTGGGATGGCACTACTTTAAAGGACATTTACACAGACGAATTCCTTAGGGTAGGTAGACGACTCTAGATACTTACTCTAATTTCAAAACAAATCAAAAATACTTTTCACACCGACACCTTTTCAAAAAGATTTCGAAAGCAACTTTTCAAACACTCTTGAGGACCGATACAAGAGTCGAACTGAAATTTTCAAAGAAACTTTTTTAAACCCACAGTTGAAAAGCAAACAAACAATTTTGAAAACACAAATGAGCAAGTATCTAAGAGCCCATGGATAACCACAGATAGAAAGGGTGCTAACACCTTCCCTTTCTATAACCTACCTCCCGAACCGAGAGCAATCTCTATAAGGAATTTTTCTGTGCTTTTGTCCTTTCCATTTGGAGAAAATAAAAGACGGTGGCGACTCTTTCTTCCGCGACATTTCGCGAACCAGCATTAAACAGTCAGTTCCAGATCCACCGATCACAGAACTGGCGACTCTGCTGGGGACTCATAAAAGTGAGGTGTACCTTAGGGTAATTCATAACTGTGTTTTCAATTGTATTGACTTGCTTGCTTTAAATTGTGGGTTGCATGGGAGTTACATAGATCCTAACCCGGATCTGGGGATACCTTGTTTAGGTAGCATAAGCTGTGAGAGACCTGTCCGGCGTAGACCGACACGGGTGAAGCAGTGGCTACGTTGGTGTTGCACCTTGGTCTGTACCGATATCCCTTGTGTCGCAACGAGGAGAATATGGGTCTTCCAAGGAGTCATTAAGCACCAACAAACCTTAGAACCTTAAATGACACAACTTGGCCATTAGAACAGTAGCAGTATGCTACGCCCATTGAGGCTAAACTCTCGTGATGGTTCTGGATGCAAGAAAAGATTGCGATGCTGGAGTTATGATCGATTGAGGGTAGTCAATGATATTGGGATCCTCTAAGAACCCGGTTACTTTGATAGGCCAGGTATGAACCAACAAACTGAAAGAGGGTAATACCTAGACCTCATGCTGGCCTAAACTTTAAGGGCTTGTCTTGTGTGACTTGTGTGCCTTACCATGTTTGCCTTTGTATCTATTTGTGGTGTGCTTTATCATAACATCATAACATCATGAGCATTGCATGCATCCCGCATAAGGACTGACCATTTCAAAGACAAGAGGGTTTCACCTTTGCTCTGTTTTGTAGGACATCATGATGCCTGTGCGAAGGAATATTATCCGGTTCAACTTTGTTCACCCACCTGAGTTGCTTGAAGAGTTGGTTAGCATAATTCCAAACACCACTTCCTTCATCCAGAGGCATGGTTCTCTTCTCAGTTTAGTCACTGCAAAGCGGGATCAACAGTTGATGAGTGTCCTGACCCAGTTCTATGACCCTATGTACCAGTGTTTCACCTTTCAAGACTTCCAGCTGGTCCCTACCCTGGAAGAGTTCTCTGATTTGCTTGGTATTCCTATCTTGGATCATACTCCCTTCACTGGTTGGGAAAAGACCCTCAGGTTTGAGGAGGTTGCTGCAGCTCTCCCCTTGACCCACCAAGAAGTAATGGACAATTGGGTGACTAGAAGCGGAGTTAAGGGTTTCTTGGCCAAGTTTCTGATTGGTAAAGCTAACAGTTTCTGGAATGACTTGGACTTTAGGGCATATGAAGACATCTTGGCTCTCTTAATCTATGGGCTAGTCTTGTTTCCTAATCCTGACAACTTCATCAATGTCACTGCCATAAGGATCTTCATGTCTCAGAATCCTGTGCCCACTCTCTTGGGTGACACCCTGCAACAACTTTATGCTCGTACTACCCGAAGACGAGGAACTCTATGGTGTTGTATCCCTTTATTGGTGAGGTGGTTTATTTAGCACCTCCCTAAGTTCGTGCTGAAGAACCAAGAAGGAAGAGGTTGGGCTCATAGGTTAATGTCTCTCACTGATAAGGACATCATTTGGACTTTCAGAGGCTTGGATGAGATAGCTGTTATTGATCGTTGCGGGGAATATCCTAACGTTCCTTTGATTGGTACCCAAGGAGGGATCTCTTACAATCCATGTCTAGCACTCCGACAGTTTGGAAGGGCCAGAAGAGCAGGGCCTCATGAGATGTTGGTGCCTCACATCAGTTTTGAGTTTTAGGTGGATAGCGACGAGCTGCGTCGTAGGTTCATCAAGGCTTGGGATAAAGTTCATAAAGCTGACCCACAAGAGGTGGGGCCAAATACTTCTCTACCTATGGAAGCCTACTACAAATGGGTTCGCATCCGCGCTCAGAAGTTAGGTATGCCGTACGAAGCTGTCAGACCCGTCATTCTTGAGTATCCTGACAAAGATGGGGCTCCTCCAACTGTCCTCCCTCCTCAGATACCTACTGATTATGAGACATTAAAGAGGTCTTGGTCGCAACTGCGAGAAGAAAGGGATTCGTACCGGGAAAAGTTCAACGAGCAGGAATTGAAAATCCAGAAGCTGACAAAGCAATTGGAGAATGAGCGAGCTCTGAATGACTATATCCGTACTGAGAAGAGGAGACCATGGGATCAATAAGGAGCTTTGGATGTTCTTTTACAGTTTTATTTCCCTTTTCAGTATTTCCCTTTTATGTAACGCCTAAGGGCAACCTGTTGAACAATTTAAGTTTCAAAGTTGAATCTAATGAAGTGTGTTCCTTTTTGTTTACAAAGTTGATTCCCGATTGTCTTTGAAAACATAAATCATACGCATTCCATTCATCATGTGCATAGCAGGTTTTCTTCTTTTCAGGTTGCTTACTGTTCTTCGCTGTTTATTTCAGCATCATGAATCCTGACTCATCATCAACCGAGATGTCTATCAAGGCTCTTCAGGCGCAGAACGCGCAATTTCAGGAACTGATCATGGGCTTGGCTCAGGGCCAAGAAGAGCTGAAGGCTTTGCTCCTGAAAAAGGAGAAGAAGAAGAAGAAGAGAACTGTTCTTTTCAACTCGGGCCGAAGGTTTGGCAACACTCTGCAGAATGAAGAGGCTGGTTCTTCTATAGGCAAGAGTAGTCCCCAAGGGGGAAAAGGTCCTAGTCTGGTTGTCTCTGACAACGAGACTGACTTTAATGAGGAACAGTATCCTCCTGCTGAAGACAGATACAAGCAGTTGGAAGACAGACTGAATGCTATGGAGATCCAACAAGTGCCTGGGCTGGATTTCGGAGACTTGGGCTTATCTACTGGTGTGATTATTCCTCACAAGTTTAAGGCACCATCTTTCACCAAGTATGACGGGGCTTCTTGTCCCAAGCTACACCTCAGATCTTATGTGCGGAAGATTCAACCGTACTCAGTGGATAAGAATTTGTGGATCCATTTCTTCTAGGAGAGTCTTTCAGGGACTCATCTCGAATGGTTCTATCAGCTGGATGGGACCAAAGTTCGTAACTGGGAGGAGTTGGCTACTGCTTTTTACAAGCAGTATCAATATAATTCTGACCTTGCCCCTACACGTACCCAACTCCAAGGTATGTCGCTAGGGTCAAGCGAAGGTTTCAAAGAGTATGCACAGAAGTGGAGGGATCTGGCTGGCAGGGTGCAGCCTCTGTTAACTGACCGGGAGTTGGTAGACATGTTCTTGGGGATCCTATCTGGGCCGTTTTTCAATCACCTTATCGGTAACTCATCTGCAGGGTTTACTGATCTTATTCTGACTGGAGAGAGAATAGAGGCTGGAAGGAAGTCTGGCAAAATTCAGAAGGGTGCATCTGCAAGCTCTAAGAAGAAGCCCTTTAAGAAGGAGGCCAGTGCTGTATATGGGTCTAGAAGACAAGAGAAACCTGAGCGCCGCCAATCTGTCAACGCGGTGATGATTGCTAAGCCTGCTGCCGCTCCTCGGCAAACCAATCCTCAAAGGGCTGAAAGACCCAGAAGGGAGTTCACCCGGCTAAGCATGACCTTATCGCAAATCTTGCCGCAGTTGCTGTCCACCAACTTAGTGACTGTCAGGGAGGCCCCGAAAGTTGTGAATACTGCCTCTCCCAAGTACAACCCAAATGCCCGTTGTGCTTATCACTCTGATAGCCCGGGGCATTCCACTGATGATTGCTGAGCCTTAAGGAATAAAGTGCAGGACCTTATTGATGCCAAAGAAATACAGTTTGAAGCGCCTGAGAGGCCAAATGTGGTGACTGCTCCTATGCCCCAGCATGGAGTGAATGCCATTGATGAAGATGTATACGCCGTTTCTGTGAATGATGTAGCTACTCCCTTGATGACTGTTAAGAGGAACCTACTGTTGGCCGGTTTATTTCCGGGTTGTAGTGAAGGTTGCCTTTTCTGTGTTGTTTCCCTTTCTGGTTGTCCTTTGCTGAAGTTGGGCATCCAAAGCCTAATGGACAGCAAAGAGATTCTGTTCAAGAAGACTGTTGTTCAGTTTGTTCCGATGGAAGAAGTTTCTGTTGTTATGATCTTTAATAATCCGATCAAGGCTCTCCCGAGGAAGCCGGTTAAAATCATGATTGTCGCACCCGTTGTTATTACTGTTCCGGGGCCTCTCCCCTATGAATCCGATAAGGCTGTCCCATGGCACTATGGGGCAGATGTGTATGTACATGGAATCAAGCAAGAGTTCAACACTGGCACCAGCATCAGCAATATCACTGGTCCAGCAAAAGTTACCCGCAGTGGCAGGCTCTTCTCGCCTGACATTGCACCACCGACTATTCGAAGACCTCTCACTATAACACCTGCAAGTGTACCTGTTCCCGTTTCTGATCAAGTTGTTTCCCCTGCTTCGGAGTCATCTAATGCTCGGGGCAAAGGGATTGAAGATGAGCCTGCCCAGATGGAGGCGCCAAAATCTGTGAATGCTGAGGCCTCCCAACAAGAGATGGAGGAAATCCTGAAAATAATCAAGAAGAGTGACTTTAATGTTGTTGAGCAGCTGGGGCATACCCCCTCCAAGATCTTTATGCTCTCCTTACTACTGTGCTCAGAGGCCCATGCTAAAGCCTTGATTTCATTTCTCAAGACGGCCCATGTGCCACAGGAGACATCTGCAGTCCAGTTTACTGATTGCATAGCCAATCTGACAGCAGACAATGGTTTGGGTTTCTCGGATGCTGACCTTACTGCTAAGGGAAAGGACCACAATGACGCCCTGCATGTCTCTATTGAATGCAGGGGCACTACTCTTGCGCACGTACTGGTGGACACTGGTTCTTCCCTGAATGTGCTACCCAAGAAGGCCTTAGACCGTTTGGATTGTGAAGGCCTGGAGCTGAAACCTAGCAATATCATCGTCAGAGCCTTTGACGGTTCTAAGAGGATGGTCCATGGAGAGGTAGACATCCCTATTCGTGTGGGTTCTCAAGTATTCGACTCTACTTTCTATGTGATGGATATCCGTCCATCGTATTCTTGTCTACTGGGTCGACCTTGGATCCACAAAGCTGGGGCAGTGACCTCTACCCTGCACCAGAAGCTCAAGTACCCCGTCAGAGGGAAGATTGTCACTGTGCAGGGAGAGGAGGAGTATATGGTGAGCCATTTGAATTCCTTCAGATATATTGAGATGGACGTGGAGTTCATTGAAACCCCCTTTCAGCATTTCAAAGAGGTACCACCAACATTGGCAGCAGCGGAAACAGTGGTCGAAGAGGATGTTCCTTTGAAGATGGCTTCCTTGAAGGATGCCCGGGCTGTGATCAAGAAAGGTGAATGTGCTAACTAGGGCAGGCTCCCTGATTTTACACCTAAAACTGACAAGTTTGGACTGGGTTTTACTGCAGAGGGTCAGAAGTCTATGCGCAAGGCAAAGATCAGAAGACCTCCTGTGCTCATTACCAATCCAGGAGTGAATGCTGTTGGGGACGAAGATGAAGTGGAAGAGTCAGAGTTTGAAAGCTGGATCTACCCGACGACTGATGGGGGATTGACCAATTGGACTGCTAAGGATCATACTCCTGTTACTTTTGTTACGCAGTAATAAACTTCTTTGTTTTGTTATTTGTAATAAACAATTAAAACTCTATGGCCCGGTGTCTTACCCGGGGCACCGTTGGTTTCATTTGTGAGGGCATATAAATTGTCATCTCATATATCATGAATAAAGACCTTGGACGCTTTCTCGCATTTCAAATCTTATGCTCCTTTTCTTTCTTTCCTTTTTTTACAAATTGCAAAACAGTTGTATTTACACACACTCACTCATACAGGTTTCAATCCACTCTGGATCTCACTGGTAACGACTCTGCTACTGCCAGTTATGACTTCGAAAATCCGATCAACTTAGCCGGAGACGAAGGTGAAGATGATTGCGAAGTGCCTGGCGAACTTGCAAGACTGTTACTCCAGGAAGAGAGGGCAATTCAACCCCATGAAGAGCCGGTGGAAACAATAAATCTGGGTACTGAGACGGACAGGAAGGAAGTTAAGATTGGTGCCAACCTAGAGCTCAGCGTGAAGCAACGGTTGACTCAGATGTTACATGATTATGTGGAGATATTTGCCTGGTCCTACGAAGACATGCCCGGGTTGGATACCGACATTGTGGTCCATCACTTGCCCACCAAGGAAGACTGCCCTCCGGTCAAGCAAAAGGTCCGCCGTATGCGTCCAGAGATGTCTGAGAAGATCAAAGCCGGGGTTATGAAACAGTTTGATGCCGGTTTTCTTGCAGTGACTTCTTACCCTCAGTGGGTTGCTAATGTGGTGCCGGTACCTAAGAAAGATGGGAAAGTCAGAATGTGCGTTGATTACAGGGATCTGAACAGGGCCAGCCCCAAGGATGACTTCCCCTACCTCACATTGATGTCCTTGTTGACAATACTGCTCAGCACAAAGTGTTTTCTTTCATGGACGGTTTTTCAGGTTATAATCAGATTAAGATGGCTCCTGAAGACATGGAAAAGACTACATTTGTTACTCAGTGGGGCACCTTCTGCTACAAGGTCATGCCTTTTGGACTGAAGAATGTTGGGGCAACCTACCAACGTGCCATGGTTGCTTTATTTCATGACATGATCCATCATGAGATAGAAGTGTATGTTGACGACATGATCGCAAGGTCCCAGACTGAGGAAGAACACCTAGATCATCTGCAGAAATTGTTTGACCGTCTGAAGTTGTACAAGCTGAGGTTGAACCCGAACAAGTGCACCTTCGGGGTCAGATCTGGAAAGTTGCTAGGCTTCATTGTAAGTGATAAGGGTATTCAAGTGGACCTTGCCAAGGTCAAAGCTATTCAAGAGATGCCAGTTCCTAAGACAGAGAAGGAGGTCAGAGGCTTTCTAGGACGCCTGAATTACATCGCCCGATTCATCTCACACCTAACTGCTACCTGTGAACCAATCTTCAAGCTGCTGAAGAAAGATCAGGTAGTACGTTGGAATGATGAATGTCAGGCTGCTTTTGACAGAATCAAAGAGTATCTCCAAGAACCACCCATCCTTATGCCGCCGGTTGAAGGGAGACCCCTGATACTATACCTGACAGTACTTGACAACTCAATGGGGTGTGTGTTGGGGCAGCATGACGAGTCTGGCCGAAAAGAGCATGCCATTTATTACCTTAGCAAAAAGTTTACCGACTGTGAGACCCGATACTCACTGCTTGAGAAAACTTGTTGCGCTTTGGTATGGGCTGCTCGCCGGCTGAGACAGTATATGCTGACTCACACTACCTTGTTGATCTCAAAGATGGATCCTATAAAGTACATATTTGAAAAGCCTGCTCTGTCTGGGAGAATAGCAAGATGGCAAATGATCTTGACAGAATACGACATCCAGTACACGACTCAGAAAGCCATCAAAGGGAGTGTATTGGCAGACCACTTGGCACATCAGGCAGTAGACGACTATCAGTCAATGAACTTCGAGTTTCCATACGAGAGCATCATGATAGTGACTGATTATGAAGTACCTGGACCGGATGAAGGACCTGAGGAAGGATCCTGATGGTCTATGCACTTTGACGGAGCCTCCAATGCTTTGGGTAACGGTATTGGCGCTGTGATCATATCCCCTCAAGGCACTCATACTCCACTCACTGCCCGACTATGTTTCAACTGCACCAACAACATGGCGGAGTATGAGGCATGCATCATGGGTCTTCAAGCTGCGATCGACTTAAGGATCAAGTTTCTGAGTGTCTTCGGAGATTCCGCTCTCGTGATCAATCATATCAAAGGAGAGTGGGATACGAAACATCCGAATCTAATTCCTTACAGAGAATGTGTGTTGACCTTAATCCCCCATTTCACCGAGATAACCTTTGAACACTTCCCGAGAGAGGAGAATCAGCTGGCGGACGCGTTAGCTACAATGTCTTCTATGTTCAAGGTCAAATGGGACAATGAGGCTCCCCGAATCATCATCTGGAAATTGGACGAACCGGCATACTGTTGTGATCTTGAAGCTGAATTGGTGACTGAGAAGCCTTGGTACCATGAGGTGAAGAGATATTTGGAAGCTCAGGAATACCCTGAAGGTGCATCTGTCAACGATAAGAAGTTTCTGAGAAGGTTCGCAGCAAAGTTCTTCCTTAGCAACGGCATTCTGTATAAGCGAAACCATGATTCGACCTTACTGCGCTGTGTGGATAAGACTGAAGCAGAAAAGATCATGGAAGAGCTACATGAAGGGACTTTCGGGACACATTCCAGTGGACACACTATGGCGAAGAAAATCCTTCGGGCAGGGTATTTCTGGTCCACAATGGAAGCTGACTGCTATCAACATTCTCGGACATGCCATAAATGCCAGATTTACGCTGATAAGGTGCACGTCCCTCCAGTTCCTCTAAATGTTCTGACTGCGCCTTAGCCATTTGCAATGTGGGGCATAGATATGATCGGTGAGATTAAACCTACGGCATCCAACAGGCATCGCTTCATCCTGGTAGCGATTGATTACTTCACGAAGTGGGTTGAGGCAGCTTCCTACGCTACAGTAACCAAGAATGTTGTGGCACGGTTCATTCGGCACAACCTGATCTGTCGATATGGCGTCCCTGAAAGAATCATTACAGACAACGGTACCAATCTCAATAACAAGATGATCACTGAGCTCTACGAGCAGTTTAAGATACAGCACCACAACTCTTCTCCTTACAGACCGGAGATGAATGGGGCTGTAGAAGCAGCAAATAAGAACATTAAGAAGATCGTGCAGAAGATGACAGTGACTTATAAAGATTGGCATGAGATGTTACCGTTCGCTCTGCATGGGTACCGTACCTCATCCAGGACGTCAATCGGGGCAACTCCCTTCTCCTTGGTCTACAGCATGGAAGCAGTCTTACCAATCGAAGTGCAAATACCCTCTCTCCAGATAATGAAGGATGCAGATCTGAACGAAGATGATTGGATCCAGACACGACTTGATCAATTAAACCTTATTGACGAAAAGAGACTTGCTGCTATCTGTCATGGTCAGACGTATCAGAAACGGATGATCAGGGCATTTAACAAAAAGGTCATACCACAGGAATATCAAGTTGGGGATCTGGTAATCAAGCGAATCATCCTACCTCAGAGTGATCCAAGGGGCAAATGGACCCCTACGTACGAAGGGCCATTTGTGGTTAAACATGTGTTCTCAGGAGGAGCCATGATTCTAACCACCATGGATGGTGACGACCTTCCTCACCCCGCTAATGCAGACATAGTAAAAAGATACTACGCATGAATAAAGACCCGCTAGGTTGACATACCTAGGCAAAAATTAGGGCTTCCCGGCGAACCAAAAGGGTTCGGGCAAAATGAAGGGATGAAATGGAAAAAATCTGTACACCCGGCAAGTCAAAAACCTGAAAAGGCGGCTTGGGCAAAAATGGGTATCCCGGTGGACTGAAAACCCGAAAGGGCGGTCCAGGCAAAAGTTATGGATAAAGCGTAATACTATGTCTCATTGGATCACTTTGCATCCAGAATCTGGTATCAACCTCAAGTTCAGATGGCATCGATCAGTCAGCTTCATCTTCAACTAAGGTCATCAAGTGATGAGACGCTCGGAGATATAAAGGCGATAGCAGAGTTGAAACCCAGTGGATCATTCATTTCACACAACTGTTTTATTTTCTCTTGTACAAATTTGTATAAAATCCTTGGTTCGGCGGCGTTCTCTTTCTAGGACGTCAGCCTCTTGTACATAAAACGCCTATTTACAGGCAAATTCAAAAATCAATATAAATACACTTTTCAGACAAATTGCCAATTGTTTTTCCTTTTTCTGTTTTGTTTTGCGAAGAACGTCCAAGGTTCAATTTGTGATATATGCATTGACAATAATTTGCTAACTCATGAATATTTGCATACGAAACAAAGGATTAATTACAGGTAACATTAGAAACAGGGACAATAAAGAGTTGTCTAAGCAATCTAATTGTTCCGTCCACCAAGGTACCAAGGTAGGTCCGGCTGAAGAACATAACCAGATATCTTAATTCCCCAGAGAGTGTGTCAGCAAGTCAATACACTCTCCCCAAGCAAAGCTATTATCAAACCTTAAGGAAGTTGGGTGTCCTCCCGCAGATCTCAACATTCCCCAACATTATACAGGCATTCTTAACAAGCATCCCCGGCAGTCTTGACCTAAAGATTGTTCCCCGACGGTATATCAAACCTTCAGTGGAGTTACTTCCAATACATCTCAAAATTTCCCCAG
This sequence comes from Vicia faba, assembly GCA_948472305.1. NCBI lineage: Eukaryota > Viridiplantae > Streptophyta > Magnoliopsida > Fabales > Fabaceae > Vicia > Vicia faba. The sequence goes on along the minus strand of OX451736.1, from coordinate 1,307,725,146 downwards.
GAGAGTTCAATCAAGATTTCCCCAGGAAAGGTTGAATCCATCTCCCCAAGCAGTAAGCTTATCCCCAGTAGATTCTGGAAGCTTATCCCTCGCAGCGCACGAACGCGTACCCTAGCTTTATTCAAAGGTTATTTCCCTACCAGGATATAACTGGGTTATCCTCAGCCAAAAGCCATGAGAAGATCGTCCTCGGCAAAGTCTTTTTATCCCCAGCGAAGTCTATTAACACTTCCAACACAACAACGGTATCCCCAGCAAAGTTACCATCAATATCCCAACAAAGTACCTCTCTTCCCACAGAGTATTGCTCCCCAGCAAGATCGTTAGAGTACTGTTCTCCCCGCAGAGTAATCCATTCGCCAAGTTCATTCCCCAACGGAGTTATCTTCTCCTACCGGTATTCTTGCAACTGTCATCCTCAGCGGAGATAGAGCTCTACTATTCCATATCAGCCCAGGATTCAACTTCCCGGCACCCGTCAAGGATTTATTTTCCTAAGACAAAAAGATACATTCATAAACATCGCACTTCCATACATTATAGCATGCATATACGCATCATATCTTACAAATCTCATTTATGTTGAGAACATCATTGCTTGATCCATATCATGCACTGCATATGACTGACCTTTACCTTTCAGGAAAGATCCAGTTAAGTTCTCAGCTATGTTTCAAGACTTTAGTCTGGTTCAGTTAAATCGACCTTAAGATTTTCCTGATTCTTATCCAGTCAAAGGCCTTCTCTGGTTCAGTCAGATCGACCCTAAGATCTCCCTGTTTCTTATCCAGTTGAAGATTTCAAGACCTTGACCGGTTCAGTTAAATCGACCCTAAGATTTTCCTGATTCTTATCCAGTCAAAGGCCTTCTCTGGTTCAGTCAGATCGACCCTAAGATCTCCCTGATTCTTATCCAGTTGAAGATTCCAAGACCTAGACCGGTTCAGTTAAATCGACCCTAAGATTTTCCTGTTTCTTATCCAGTCAAAGGCCTTCTCTGGTTCAGTTAGATCGACCCTAAGATCTCCCTGTTTCTTATCCAGTTGAAGATTCCAAGACCTAGACCAGTTCAGTTAAATCGACCCTAAGATTTTCCTGTTTCTTATCCAGTCAAAGGCCTTCTCTGGTTCAGTCAGATCGACCCTAAGATCTCCCTGTTTCTTATCCAGTTGAAGATATCCAAGATTCTCTCAGCGTTACTGTTGAGGTTGAAGTCACCCAAGATTCTCTCAGCGTTACTGTTGAGGTTGAAGTCACCCAAGATTCTCTCAGCGTTACTGTTGAGGTTGAAGTCGCCCAAGATTCTCTCAGCGTTCCTGTTGAGGTAGTAATCATCCAAGGTTCTCTCACCGTTCCTGTTGAGATAGTAACCATCCCTGGTTCATTCATAACCGTTTGAAGTTCCAGACCCAATTCCTGTAACCAGTCAGGGCACATCTATACAAAGAGTTTGAAGACCAGCTCTTGTAACAGGCCAGGTACTCATTTTCTTTTTCAGGTACGCAAGTTCTCGCTAAGGAATCTCTTACGCGATCGACACCCAGATGGCATCTATAAGCCCATCCACTCATCCATCGCCTCTCAGCATGGCGTCTATAAGCCCCTCTTCCTATCCATCAATCTCCAAATGGCATCTGTAAGCCCATTCCCCACAACACACTACTATGTGAGCGTAAATTTCTGGGCACTCTAGTGTTCAATCATCTTCCACCTTCAGATTACGAAAGGCACGTCAGCCAATCTGCATCCTCAGGTCTAAGAAGATTGAACAGGGGCAACTGTTGTACCCCAAAATTTGCCCTCCCATATTCTTCAAGAATTTCAAAGAACATGCTTCAAAATCTCCCCAAGGGTTGCACAGTTCAAGGGCCTCCTAACAGTCAAAAAATAGGGTTTTGGTTATGGCAAAGAAATTGAAGTTTTCAAGGGTCCAATCAAGTCCCACATGCCTATAAACATGGTCAAACATCCTCATGCTAAGTTTCAAGACTCACAGCACAAAATTGCACAGTCAAAAACCCTAATTGCTCAACAGTCAACTGTAGGGGTAAAATGGTCATTTGACAGTCAAAAGTTCAAATTTTTGGTCAACATCTTATTTTGAAGCCACAAACATCATTTGATCAATTCTTGATCATGATTTCCAAGGCATGGCTCAAAAAGTCTCAAGATGTAAAAGTTTCCATATTTGGACAGTTGAAAAAGTCAAATGTAACTTGACCAAGGCATAACTTCCACATGGTTTATCAGAAAAATTACATCCAAAGCTCATTTTGAAGAGAAAGACATTTCCTACAACTCCTCTTCACACTTCAAGTCCAAGAAATGCTCTCACAAAAAGTTATCAATTTCAACATTATAGGTCATTTTCAAAAGTCAACAAAAAGGGACTTTAAGTCAAAGCCCATAACTTGAGATTGGTAAATCAAAATGACATGGGACCAAAGGCATTGGTTAGAGGACTTCAAGACCTTTCCAAAATGTCCAAGAACATGATCAAAGCTTAAAAATTGAGCAAGATATGCCTTGTGGAAGTTGGGAAATTTTTGGGAATTTTGAAAAGTCAACTTTACTTCAAATGCCTCAAAATTGCTAATGGGCCACATTCTCTTCCAAGATTCATCATCCAAAGGCTATGCACGACCATTTGGCCAAAAGGGGATTTATTTCATCATTTTTATTATTTTATTTGAATTTTTAATTACTATTAATTCATTTAATAATATAAAATATGGAAAAAAATACTAAAACAATGTATTGGAATCTTTTTATGCAGCATTTGTTCTCATTGGTTGCTCAAGATTTCGTGCACAACAAAAAAGGGAAGATTTGGTGCAAATTGGCATGATATTCATGTGGAAAAGATTTGAAAATATGCCATGAAAATCAAATATTTCTTTCATCAATGCAAGGATCTCTTGACTCAAATTTCAACCCTAATCCATCCCATACATATACTGATCAAAACCTAATGCACAAGACCCTGGTAGCTGCGCTCAAGCCATAAACAAACTTTGTATTTTTTTGAAGAATTTTTCAAAAACTGTTTTCCTAGTTTCAGCAGGTTTCAAAGCAAAACAACAATTCCACTGCACTCCTGATACCTCCAGGAATCTTCCCCAATCAAAATCAGACCTCTGCACCTCAAGAAACGGTAGAACACGGTTACCCTGTACACGAATTTGTCCTTAATCGTATTCGAATCTACACGCCATATTCATACATTCTAATGCTTGTTTTATATTAATATGACCTCAACGAAACTCATGGTGTCATTGAATTGAATTAACACTACTTGTACAGAGAATTGCCATTGTTGTTTTTTAGGGTTGCAGAAACCACGAATTAGGGCTTTACGCCTGGGGAAAAATTAGCCAACCTAAGTGGCATCATTGGAATCAGGAGCTCATGACGAACCAATTTCATATGTCGCGCTCAATTTATGAGCGACAGGGTTCTATTCGCTATTTTTTGTGTGTCATATAGTGGGGGTTTAAAACCCCCGCAATCTTATGTTATGTTTCAGGCAAAATAAAGAATGAACGAGGAAGAAGATGAGTTGTCACAGCCTGGATGGGTCATTCAAATGCTTTAGCGCGTTTTTTTGTTTTTACCAATAAGCGTGCTTTTTCACATATAATAATTACATCTCATTATACTTATGAATGTACACGCAGCTCAGTTGGTGGAGAAGAGTATTGGTAAGCCTTGGGACCTGGGTTCGATCCCCAGGTCCCCTACTTTGTTTCATATTTTTCTTCCTAACGTGGTTCTGTGTAGCTTGCTTCCTAAGGCCTACCATGCAGCCTCATATCTTGGCTTGCCACACGCCCCATAACATCAGTCCAATGGTCCAGATCCAAAGCCTATAGAATGCTTCAGTCAACGCATACGCACCTGATTACTGAGAAGTCAAAAAAGGCAAAACTTCTTGGGCCTAATTGTTGGACAATACCTCCAGATTGGGGCAGAACCCCCCTAGTGTATTATATTTCTTTCTCTTTTCTTTCTTCTATTTTTTTTTATTATTATTTGTTTTAATTCAATTGTTTTCTTTTAATTCATCAAAAATAAATTTTATAAAAATACCAAAAAAATCAGAAAAAGACAAAATATAAATATATTTCATTTAAATGCATTTTTGTAAATAAATTTAATAATTAATTTAGTTTTTTATTCTAGGTTTAATTTTAAATGTTTTTCTTAATAAATCAAAAAAATGTAGAATTAGGGTTTTATACTTTTATCTTTTTTCCTTTTCACCCCATTTAATTATTTATTATTATTTTGCAAATAAAATTTGCCATGTAAATATTTAATTAAAATTAGGTCAAATTAAAAACACTTTTCTTAATAAATTAAAAATAGTTAGAATTAGGTTTTAATTCCATTAATTCTCATAAAAATCCATAAATACAAAAAACTCAAAAATAATTTCTTTTTCTCATTAAATTTAATTAATTTCATAATTGTAATTTAATTTCTTTAAAAAGGGTCCAACGCCCTCGCATTCCCGATTTTTTACTTATTCTCGCATTTTATTTTTATTTCCTTTTTTGTGAATATTCATGTAATTCTCCCAAAGCCATGTAATAGCTTAATTAGACATTTATTTTTTCGCACTTTACTTTATTTCAAATCGGGTCCTGGATTAATTTGGCGATGTGGACCCGCGCCTTTGTAATAGCGTAGGATTTTTATGTTCCCGCAACTTTTAACTGTTAACTATCGCATGAAAGAATGAATGTCAAAATAAAAACAATGCGTAGATCACCAATGCATGAACAAGACAAACATATCTGAAAACGACACACAAATCACACACCACCCTTAGGGTACGCCTCATTGTTGCCTTGCCCTTCGAAAGGTGATCGTCGAGTAGAGGACGTTTTAGTAAGTCCTCATGTCCATGAACATGGCATGAGGGTAGCTTCTAAGGTGTCTTCCCATTGCTTCGGTGATCACCATGTCCCGAACCTTCGAATTGACCCGAACACCTCCAACGGTGGTGCTACCTACCTCTCAATGGTGGGATGGCACTACTTTAAAGGACATTTACACAGACGAATTCCTTAGGGTAGGTAGACGACTCTAGATACTTGCTCTAATTTCAAAACAAATCAAAAATACTTTTCACACCGACACCTTTTCAAAAAGCTTTCGAAAGCAACTTTTCAAACACTCTTGAGAACCGATACAAGAGTCGAACTGAAATTTTCAAAGAAACTTTTTTAAACCCACAGTTGAAAAGCAAACAAACAATTTTGAAAACACAAATGAGCAAGTATCTAAGAGCCCATGGATAACCACGGATAGAAAGGGTGCTAACACCTTCCCTTTCTATAACCTACCTCCCGAACCGAGAGCAATCTCTATAAGGAATTTTTCTGTGCTTTTGTCCTTTCCATTTGGAGAAAATAAAAGACGGTGGCGACTCTTGCTTCCGCGACATTTCGCGAACCAGCGTTAAACAGTCAGTTCCAGATCCACCGATCACAGGTAACAAACACCAACTTTCACTGAAGGTGACCTACCAACTTTCACTGAAGGTAGAGAGGAAAATATATTATAACATCACCGTTCATTGACAATGAGCTACCAACGTTCACCGAAGGTAGAAAAAATATAACAAACACCAACTTTCATTGAAGGTGACCTACCAACTTTCACTGAAGGTAGAGAGGAAAATATATCATAACATCTTCGTTCACTGACGATGAACTACCAACGTTCACTGAAGGTAGCAAAAAGATAATAAGTTTTCCCAGAATTCCGGTGTTTCACCTAGAACGGGTCTCAACTTCTTCTTTAACCAAGGCATCCCGCCTGGAAAAGGTAATATATAAGTTGTCTCAAATAAAGATACTACCACTTGCAAAGATTTCACAATGAACTGTCTCTGTGATATTGAAAGACTTGCCATCCACTGGAGTAATTTGACAATAAAATGCAAATTATCCACTCATAGAGAAGATAGCAAAAAAGTAACGTCGACTTTTATATGGAAGTACAAGTTGCTCAAATAAAGAGACCTGCTACTTGCTGTCATGGAGGATTGTAAAAATGACTCTCTGAGGAGAACAATATGGCTTCCTGGGGAAAGAAATATGACTTCCTGGGAGATGCCAATATATTTCTGTTGAGGAGATAAAGTCTTCTCGTGCAAAATAAATGCACATTCTCAAACCAAGGCTCGAAGCCTACAGATATCATATGTAATAATAATGCTGAGGATCAAAGATTCAAACAAGAAATAAACTGGGATGGAACAGTAAACCATAATACATCCTTTGAGAAATACACTCAAGAGGGAAACCCAAATCATCCAGACAAAGTGTTGTACACGAAGGCTAAGGCAAAAATATTCCACGATGGATAACTCAGTGGGGAAATTGAAAGAATATACACTCTCTGCTTAAGACCGAAACTCTATTGGAGAGAGGACAACACAACTCTGTAGAGCAGGGTAATATGTCAACAAAATATTAAAGAACGTGAATGAGAAATGATTTGCTAAATTTAACTATGGATGATGTATGTATGAATATGTGAGTATTATCATGTATATGCTGACAAAATAGAAATATAACACTGGGGATAAACAAACAAAACCAACTCGGACACAAACAACACTTGGCTAAATCACATCCAAGATGAACATTCCATAAGAAAATAAGCACCAACAGAGGAAGCAAAATCCTATTTTGCGGCTTAACTTCACTGGGGAGAAACATAATCTGGAAGTAAACAAATAATAGTGACAGAACAATAGAGATATAGGGGTATAACATCCTTCTCCAGGCTCCACCAGGGAATAGCACTCATACTTCAATGGGAAAACAAATGCTTTCACGGTCTGCACTTCTATTGGGGATTGCAATACTGATTTCAAATAAGGCAGGCGGACACCATATCAACAAAACATCAGCTGAGGATTTCGAGCTGACTTTAATGGGGAAACATCATACAGACTTCACTAGGGGGGATACCAACACCACATCGAAGAGGGGAAATCCAGATAAGTTCTTCAATATTGAGAGTAAGTATTGCACCAACTTCTCTGGGGAAAAAAGTAGGAAATCTCATGGGGACAACAACTTGAAGATTTAAGAAGTCAAACATTATAGCAAAGAATCAATATTATGGGGATTTTAAATCCAACCCAACACTTGGCGAGTGAAAACTCAAAAAGTTGATAACTAATTCAACACTTCTTAAATAAAACACCGCCCTTGCCCGATTATCGGGCAAGCAAACAAACTGCAAGTACTTCCGAGAGGGAGATGCTTCATAAATGAGTCAAAACTCAAGACGCACAGGGAGGAAAGACTTCTATCAAATAACAATGCCTTCACTAGGGAACCCTGGATTGAACCTTCATCTCATCCAAACTTATTCCAACAAAAAATCCCCTGGGATAGCCTTCTTGGGGAATCCAGAAATCAACATTATAGAAAGAGGTCAAACCCCTGGGGATTTTAAATCAAACCCGGCACTCGGCGGGTGAAAACCCAAAGGGTTGACAACTACCTCAACACTTCTTAGAAAATATACTACCCTGGTCAAGTTACCTGGGAAATAAATACCGACAATAATGCCAAAAATGCAGAAAGAATGACATTTTGAAAATAGTTCCATATCAGCACATCAAGGGAAAAATACCTTTCGTCATATGAGGGAAGACTTCATCGGGGAATCTGGAATAGAGACCTCAGACCATACAGACCCAAAAATCAGAAAATGGACCGACACTTGACTGGGGACATTGGGATTACAAACCCAATACTGCACCTTACATCAATCAGTATCGTTCTCAATATACAATAAACATGCACATACAAGCGAAAACAACTTGAGAAAACCTTTCCGGGGAAAACAAAATTTCTCAAAATTACTAGAGTCCGTCCATTCCTGGGATCACCACTTTTGTTTTCCTCTTGAATCACGAAATCTAAAGCAAAAGTAAGTTGTAAATTCATTTTTAAAAACAATTTTGTTATTTAATCTTTTCGCTTTGAAAATTATCAATAATAAATGGAGTCTTTGTAAGATGAATAAAATAAGAAATACAAAGAATTGGGTAAAAGCTCAAATTTTATTGATTGAATGGTAGTCTGTAAATGGAAAGACTCCATGGATAATTAAAAAGTTTGGAAAATGGTAATATATAATGAAAAGATACATTGAGATACAATGACCACTATTCCCTCTAATAACTTTGAAATCGTGAACAGCAGCTCTTGTTGAAGTATGGTGAAGACCCAAGAAGATTGTTGCTTCAATGATCAAGTCTTGTCTGATGTAGTTACTTTCCAAGAAAGTCCCTAACTTTTGCCTAAGATGCCCTTGCGAGTTTTCAACTTAGCGGGAAAATTTTATTCTGTTTATGTCTCTAATTTTTCCCTAGACCGCCCATTCGGGGTTTCGGCCTACCGAGATGCTCTTTTTTTCCTAAGCTGCCCTTCCGGGTTTTCAAACTTAGCAAGCTGTTCTTTTATTTCTTTAGGAGAAGTATTTCTTGACTGCATCAACATTCATGGGACGTGGGAACTCCTCGCCATCCATAGTTTCAAGAATTAATACACCTCCATAGAAGGCTTTCTTGACAAAATATGGGCCTTCAAAATTGGGAGTCCACTTGCCCCTAGAATCAATGTTAAAAGACATGATCTTCCTAAGCACGAGGTCGTCTTCTCTAAATTTACGAGGTTTGTGCTTCTTATCAAAAGCTTTCTTCATTCTCTTCTGATATAACTGTCCATGACACAAAGCTGTAATTCTCTTCTCTTCGATTAAATTCAATTGGTTAAACCTGTTATGGACCCATTCAGCCTTTGATAACTGTGTTTCCATTATCATACGCAAAAAGGGAATCTCAACCTCGATTGGGAGCACTTTTTCCATTCCATACATAAGGGAGAACGGGGTTTCTCCTGTTGAAGTGCGGACAGATGTCTGATATCCATGTAAAGAAAAAGGGAGCATTTCATGCCAATCTTTATAAGTAACAACCATCTTCTGGATAATCTTCTTGATATTCTTATTAGTAGATTCAACAACCCCATTCATCTTCGGCCTGTACAAAGATGAATTATGATGGACAATCTTGAATTCTTCACAAAGTTCTGTCATAATCTTGTTAATCAGATTTGAGCCATTGTTAGTGATAATTCTGCTCGGCACACCATACCGACATATGAGATTATTCTTAATGAAGCACACAACCACCTGCTTAGTAGCATTAGCATATGAAGCAGCTTCCACCCATTTGGTGAAGTAATCAATTGCTACCAAGATAAAATGGTTTCTGTTCGAAGCTTTGGGTTCTATCCATCCAATCATGTCAATACCCCACATAGAGAAAGGCCACGGGGAAGAAATAACATTGGGAAGTGTCGGAGGCACTTGAATCTTGTCCGCATAAATCTGGAATTTATGGCACTTCATTGCAAATTTGTAACAGTCAGATTCCATTGTCAACTAATAGTAACCTTCCCTTAGCATCTTTTTAGCCATCGAATGTCCATTGGCATGAGTACCAAATGAACCTTCATGAATCTCATGCATCAACATGTCTGCTTCGTGTCTATCCACGCATCTGAGCAAGAACATGTCATAATTTCTCTTATAGAACACATTTTCACTGAGGAAGAAGCTGCCAACCAATCTTCTCGATGTCTTTCTATCTTTATTCGATGCACCAATCGGGTATTCATGAGTTTGGAGAAAATGCTTGATATCATAATACCAAGGTTTCTCATCTGCCACCTCTTATGTTGTAAACATATGAGCGGTCCTATCCAGTCGCCGAACTATAATTCGAGGTATATCATTCCAAGTATTCACTTGATACATAGAAGCCAGAGTTGCCAGAGAATCCGCCATTTTATTTTTGTCTCTGGGAATGTGATGGAATTCAACTTTGTTAAAGAAGGGTAACAATATTCTATCATAATCTTTGTAAGGGATCAAGCCGGGGTGATGAGTATCCCACTCTCCTTTAATCTGATTTATTACCAAAGCTGAATCTCCATACACATCCAGAATTTTAATTCTGAGATCAATAGCTTCCTCGAGACCCATGATGCAAGCCTCATATTCTGCCATATTATTAGTATAATCAAATGTCAACCTTGCAGTAAAAGGAATGTGTGATCCATGTGAAGTGATAATCACATCACCAATTCCTTTACCATAAGCATTCAAAGCACCATCAAATATCATACTCCAGCGAGATTCAGGATCGGGACCTTCCTCAGGCAAAGATTCATCACAATCTTTCACTTTCAGAAAAATCACATCCTCATCGGGGAAATCATACATCACAGACTAATAATCATCAACTGGCTAGTGAGAAAGATAATCTGCCAACATGCTACTTTTAATAGATTTTTGAGTGCGGTATTCAATGTCATATTCAGATAACAGCATCTTCCAGCAGGGAATTCTCCCAGTAAGAGCAGGCTTTTCAAAAATGTACTTGATTGGATCCATTTTGGAGATCAACTAAGTAGTGTGTTTCAACATATACTGTCGCAAACGTTTTTCCGCCCAGGCCAGAGCACAACATGTCTTTTCCGGCATGGAATACCGCGACTCACAATCAGTGAGATTTTTACTGAGTTAATAAATGGCATATTCTTTCTTCCTTGTTTCATCTTGTTGTCCCAGAATACAGCCCATGGAATAATCTAACACTGTCAGATACATAATGAATGGTCTTCCTTCAACAGGAGGGAGCAAGATAGGAGGCTCAAGCATATATTCTTTAATAATTTTAAATTCCCTTTGGAAATCATCTATCCACACACAACCTTGATCTTTCTTTAACAACTTAAATATCGATTCACACGTTGCTGTCATGTGGGAAATGAATATGGAAATATAATTCAAACGCCCGAGGAACCCTCTGATTGCTTTTCAGTTCTCGGCGCTGGCATTTCTTGAACCAGGATATATCGCATGTTCTTTACTTTTGTTTATGCTTTAGAGTTTATGTTTTATGAACCAAATTAGAAGCAACAATCAGAAGCATTGTTCAAGGAATAATGCTTAGAAGAGAAAGTTTAACAAGAAAGGAAAACCCAATTCAACCCCCCCCCCCCTTGTTGCATTTTCTTCACACCTTCAAAACAATCTTCTCAGATTCTCATCGCACTTAAACTGAAGCCTCTGCTCATAAGTTCAAAGTTGTTAGGGAGGATAGTGGTCACTGTATTTCAATGTATCTTTTCCATGTATTTACCGTTTTCTAAAACTTTGTAATCATATATGGAGTCTCTCCATTCGTGGACTACCATTCTATAACTAAAGTTTGAGCCTCTATCCAATTCTTTGTAGTTCTTATTTTATTCTGCTTACAAAAATTTCATTTATTATTGATAGTAATTTTCAAAATAAAAAGACTTAAAGATAAAAATGTTTTTGAAAAGGATTTGTAAATCACTTTTTACTTCAGATTTTGTGATTCAAGTGGGAATAAAGTAGTGGTTCCAAGTATGGCTGAACTCTTATGTTTTGAAAAGATTCCCCAAGAGGTATCCTGGGATTACTCTTGCTGATATGCATATGATCCTCTTCTGTTTCATTCCTTAGATAGTTTGATTTCATACCAATTGATATATGGTGCGATCTTGGGCCTATAATTCTATTTTCCCCAATTAAGTCTTGGTTCAGATTTTCTTCAGGTTGATTATTTGGTTTTGGGTTTGCACGGCTTGATGCCCCTATCCCAGATTCTCCAATCAGGACTTGACGCAGATTTTTCCAGCTGAGTAGCCAGATAATGGCAATATATTTTCTAAGAAGTGTTGAGGAGTTGTCAAATTTTTTATTTCTCTCGCTAAGTGCTGAGTTTTATTTAAAATCTCCATAATTTTAACTTTCTGTTGTGTTAACATCTTAGATCCCCAAATGATGCAAAGATGATGTTTCTCTCTAGAAGTTACTATCCCCATGAAGTTTCATAATTTCTCCCCAGAGAAGTTTGCACAACCATTATTCTTGATATTGAAGGATGTATTTGGGCCCCCTCGATGATGTGGCATTATTTTCCCTAGTGAAGTCAGTATAGAATCCCCAGATGAAGTCTAGAGGATGTGGAATTGTCTTCCCTAGTGAAGTATTTATGATATTCCCCAGTGAAATATGGAGGAGGATGTCATATCCCTACAACTATATTGGTTTATTGCTATCAGATTGTGTTATGATTATTTTCAAGCCGTATTTCTTCCCAGTGGAGTTAAGTTATGAAGTAGGAATTTGTTTCCTCAGTTGGTGCTTATTCTCTTATGGAACTTTCATCCTGGATGTGATTTAGATGAATTTTGTCTTTACCCAAGTTGGTTTTGTCTGGTTATTCCCAATGTTGTACGTATGTTTTGTCAACATATAGATGATAACATTCATACATTTATACACATCATGCATATCTGAACTAAAATTCATCGCTCATTTGCATTCATTAATGTTTTTGTTGGCATACTTTCCTCTTTGAAGATTTATGTTATCCTCTCTCCAATAGACTGTCAACCTTAAGCAGAAAGTGTATATCCTTTCAATTTCCGCACTAGTCTCTTCAATAGTCTCCTCATTATGAGAGATAGTTCATTGTTTAGATTTGTACTCCGATGGATGATTGTCTCTTAATTATGGGAGATAGTTCGTTGTTGAGGTATGTACTCCGATAGATAGTAGTCTCTTTATTATGAGAGATAGTTTGTTGTTGAGGTTTTACTCCAATGGATGGTAGTCTCTTCATTATGGGAGAGAGTTTGTTGTTGAGATTTGTAGTCCGGTGGATGGGAGTCTCTTCATTACGGGAGATAGTTTGCTGTTGAGATTTGTACTCCGATGGATGGTAGTCTCTTTATTACGGGAGATAGTTTATTGTTGAGATTTATACTCTGATGGATGGTAGTCTCTTCATTATGGGAGATAGTTCATTGTTGAGATTTGTACTCTGATGGATGGTAGTCTCTTCATTATAGGAGATAGTTTGTTGTTGAGGTTTTACTCCAATGGATGGTAGTCTCTTTATTACAGGAGATAGTTTGTTGTTGAGATTTGTACTCTGATGGATGGTAGTCTCTTTATTATGGGAGATAGTACGTTGTTGAGTTTTTACTCCGATGGATGGTAGTCTCTTCATTATGGGAGATAGTTTTTTGTTGATATTTATACTCTGATGGATGGTAGTCTCTTCGTTAAGGGAGATAGTTCGTTGTTGAGATTTGTACTCCGATGGATGGTAGTTTCTTCATTAAGGGAGATATTTCATTGTTTGAGATGATTTACTTCGATGGATAGCAGTCTCTCCATTAAGGAAGATAGTTAGTTATTGAGATTTGTACTCCGATTGATGGTAGTCTCTTCATTACGGGAGATAGTTCATTGTTGAGAATCAGTTTTCTCTAAAAGAGTTGACTTGTTCCCAGCTATGAGCGCTAATGTTAATCATATTTTTCTAGTCATTAGTATTGATGCAATCATTTTTTACCGACCCTAATATTGGTATTTACCGGTATTATCTTACCTCTTCTATTTGCATCCTTCGGGTCGTTAATTTCTGATCTCCTGTAAGTCGACATTGCTCTATTTTTGTTATCCCCTCTAGGAGTGGGTAGTTCGGAGTTATCTGTCAATCGTTGTCATCCATTGCTTTTTCCTCATTATTTGAGTTAGTGATGCCTTATCTCCTCTTTGGGATTTACCCCAGTAGAGTTGAGTCTTCTGTTCCCCAGCGATTTATTTTCCTGGTTGGACTCTCTTTTTGTTCTATTGTTTTATCTTCCGCTTACCCAGTGGTGTTTTGTGTCACCTTTGGAGTTGTTTGTTTGCATTCATGATCATAAACATTTCATGGCATCGTAGGGCCAAAAATAGTTTTTTTTATTTAAGTATCTTCAATCGCGTCGAGACGAAGATTTTAACCTTCATACCTTTGGATAGAGGACACTTTAATAAGGGCAATTGTTTTACCCTAATTTTTACCCCTATGATTTCTCATCATCTCATGTAACAATGAATCAAGACACGTATATTAGGGTTGTGTCTCTCTTTATCCTATCTGTAAGTTTGCTCTTGAGGGATTACCAAGCACCTTGAATTGTGTGTCTTGCACATGTGTTCTTTTAACTAACACCAATATGTGTATATATAATTCTTTGAATGTTCATATTATAGGTGATCACCATTGCATTCATCTCAACATCTAATCTAGGGTTTGATGGGTGATTCTCAATCAAATGGTTCTCTAATGGATTTCAAGAGCTCAATCTTCAACGCCGTGTCTATGGCATCACAAATTTGTGGTTCAATGAGCTCTCTCACTTTATTTAGGTCAAGATCTCCTCAAAGTTTGTGGTGGCATTCATCAAGAAGATTCATAGGTTTATGTGTTTATTTCCATGCCTTCTTCAACAAGCTTCATTGAGACTTAAGCTCCATATTTTAGTGTTTTTCAAGACAATATCATTTCAAGGCCTCTTATGATTCATCATGCTTTAATTTGCCAAAAATTCCAAAAGATTCAAGGTTGATTCAACAAGTTTGACCTAATTGAGCAAATACTAGATTCTGTGATCACAAGTGCATAACTCTCTCAATTTTCAACATTTTGAGTTGGTTCTTTTTGTTATGGGTTTGTATCATCATCTACAACAACCTTTCTTCACATGACAAGATTGAATTGTGCAAGAAAAATTATCAAAAATTGAAAGGGCTTTCAAGTCATTTTGACACTCTTTGAGCTATGGGTTATTGACTTCTAAGGACCATATCTTGCTTATTGTTTAATATTTTTTATTGGTTTCAAAGCCATTGTTCTATTTAAAGAGTCCTTAATAAGCTCTCTTCAGAGATCTAAGGCTAATTTTGAATGGAAGATCACTAATGATTGAGAAATATTACAAGTCTCCTTGAAGAGCCATTGAATTCTAGGGTTTAACTTCAAATGATCATAACTTGGTCAATTTTTATCTCCTTGAGCCCATTCTTTTTCTCTAATAATCTGTGGGATGTCTATTAAAACTTCTTTTTTATGTGCAAGACTTTAGTATGCTTGGAAAGTGGTTGAAGATTTGAAAAGATTATAGGTCTTTTATGATTTCCCCAAATTTGTTCATCATCTTCCAAAGACCATAACTCTTTCATTTATTATGATTTTTGAGTGATCTCAATTACAAAATTCAATTCAAGAGGTCTACTTCATGCCATCTTCAGATATCAATATCAAATTTTGAGTGAAAGGTCATGTAATTTTGAAGTTCAACACTTAGAATTTCTCTAAGTACAAAATATCTGTGTGTTTTTCATGAATTCAAATGGACATAACTTTCAGCTCAATTATCCAAATGGACTCTTTATTGGCACATTGTAAATATTGTGACTTTGTCTTTCAAATGATTAAAGAATTTTCCCTATAGCCTCTTGAGATGTGTGTACCATGGATTCAAAGTTGGCACCTTAGAGCTGAAGTTTCATTTACAGTCAGATTGCAAATTGATTAGTGTGACCTCTAAACAGAATTTTGTCATGTGTTTGATGTTTAAACATGATTAAATAAGTTTCCTGAAAAGTTTATCACGTCAAAACACAAGGAATGGTTAATTTTTGACAACTTGTAAGTCACACTTTGCTCATGATGCAAGTGTGCACGATTTTTTCAAATCAAATTACATCATCCACCCCTCCTCTTGATTCCATTCACTTCCCTATAAATATAGGATAATATCCCACTCATTTGACAAGCTTTAGATAGTCAAATAACCTTTGTTGAACTTCCTTTATACCTCTCAATTATGTAACTTTGAATTTGGTTCTAAAGAATCTTTTAATCCAATTTCTTTGCTGATTCTTCACCCTTGAACTTCCCTTAAGCTAACTGAAGAAGAACCAAGCCTTGAGGTGTCCTGAATCGTGCAAGCCAAGTCAAGTTCCATAGCTTTGAAGTTGAGCTTCAACAGGTAGATTTCTCCATCAATTCTCTCTAAACTTGTTGCTACAATGTAGCTCTCATCACTCTAATATTGGTCGCATCATTAGCTTTTAACTGGAAGTGAGTTTTGATCATGAATTTTTAAATCCCTTTCAAACTTTTTTCTTCTATTTTTTCTCAAATCAACTGAGCTACAGTTTATATAAATTTTTCGTGAGGGTACCATTGAAATCGTCTTGAAGTGACGAAGCGAATGGCACCTCTCTGAGCTCCTGATTTTAAAATGTGTGAGACCTGCAATTCACACGTGGCTGGTGGTTGAAGATGACCAGCGTGTCATTTCTCAAACAATCACATGGTGCCACGCATTTTTCAAATCAATTTTTTAATTAATGATCCAGTGGTTTGTTCACTAATGTCCATATCATACACAGCGCGTCAGATCCCTTGGATTTGATTACTAACGCGTTTTGACATTGATCCAATAGTCTACACCTTTTTGGTTTTATTTTTATTTTCTGATTTTATATTTTAATTTCTTTAAACCTCAAAAATTCATAAAAAATTCATTTCAACTTCAAAAATTATGAAAAATTCTCAAAAAAAACTTTTGATTTTTCTCTTCTGATTCTTATTTTTTCACAATTTTATTTTATGATTTGGTATTTTTTGTGATTTTTTACTTTATTTGAATTGTTTTAATTGTTTAAAAATACTTTTCTTGATTTTTAATTTCTGGAAAAAAAATATGGAAGGATCCAATGAGCTCTTGACAAATATTGGTGACCTCATTTTATTTTTATTATTGATTTTACTATTTTTCACAAATTTTGGTTTACTTTGCTTATTTCTTTAAATTTTAAAAATAGTTTCTGACTTAAAAAAATTTTTAAAAAAAATTTCAACACTTATTGACTCATGGTTGACCACTAATTTTTTTAAGGATTTTTATTTGGTATTTTAATATACTTTATGTATTTTACCAATTATTTCCCTTTTATTAATCATTTAGATATTGTTTTATTACATATTGTTATTTTTTGTTTGGCCCTGTGTTGCACCCCAAAATTTTCCCTCTCATATTTTCCAAAGTCTTCCCCCTGCATGGTTGATCACAAACTCTTGCCTAAGAAAAAGGAAAATTTCTGAGTGGTGCTTTAATTACATTTCGATTGGCATTCTGAAAGACCCTTCGATTGGCATTCTGAAGGAGCATTTCGATTGGCATTCTGAAGGAGTACTTCGATTAGCATTCTGAAAGACCCTTCGATTGGCATTCTGAAGGAGCATTTTGATTGGCATTCTGAAGGAGCACTTCGATCGGCATTCTGAAAGACCCTTCAATTGGCATTCTGAAGGAGCATTTCGATTGGTGTTCTGAAGGAGCCTTTCGATTGGCATTATGGACAAGTACTTCGATTGGCATTATAACACTGTCCTTCGATTGGAATTCCAGAAGGTCCATTCGAAGAGGCATTCAAAGGGTCCATTCGAAGAAGCTTTCGAAAAGCATTCGAAGGATGCCATCATCCCATTCGAAGGAGGTCATCAAGAGGGCACCCAAATCAACATGTCCAGGTTCATTCAAGAGACACAAATGTTTCAAAAAAGGAAAACTTTTAATGTGTCTGTTTCTTGTCTCATGGCATTTAATGGCCTGTTTAATGGCTGTCTCTTGCCATTACTGCACCCTCACACCCCTATAAATACAGAGGCCAGCATACATATCCAGGACACGAAAATTATACAACGAAACATACACAAAAACTCTGCAGGAGAACACACACGAAAATTATACACGAAAAAACACACAACAGGAGAACAAAAAACATTGGAGTTACGCTGCCAAAAGTCATCAGCATCTTCACAAGTAATCCAGACCAAAGCAACCCTTCAACAAAAGATCACAACACCCATAAGCCCCAAATCGAAAGTGCCTACATCCAGGAAGTGCCCAGATCGAAGGTGCCTACATCCAGGAAGCGCCCAAATTAAAAGTCCAATCTGCTGGTAAGAAAGGGTAAACTATCCAACCTCATATTTGCATAATACATCCATATTGGTTGTTACCTTCTATTTTCTATCCTAGACAGGATCAAGAGGCCTGGGTTTGGCACCCAGGTCATGTTCTTCGTTTGCTAACATTTGCTGCAGATTTAGCCTGAAGAGACCCAACAAGTGCAGGGTCGAAGGGCCTGGGGTTCGATACCCAGGCCCTGCATTTTATTTCTCTAACATACTTTTGTAGGTATAACTTCCCAGATCGAAGGAGGCACCTTCTCTGGATCGAACCCATTAGCATGCTGGATCGAAGGAGGCATCTCATTTCTGGATCGAAAGCCATGACCTCCATGATCAAGAGACAATCCTCTTCCTTGGATTGAAGGCTACTCACGCCTTACTGTCTGGCCCAATCGAAAGGACCATGACCCTCTCTGGATCGAAGCTTCCATTCCCTCCCTGGGTCGAAACTCCTTTTTTTCCTTGGATCGAAGGATCCCTCCTACATTTTATTTTTGTTTTTTTCATAGACTTCTTTTTATCTTTTTAATTAACATTAAAATAAAAAAAACCACAAAAACATTAGGCTAGTTTTTGCTATTAAAATTAACTTTGTTAATTAGTCTCTTAATTATCTTAACATTTTCTCAAAACTAAAATTAAATAGATTTAGATCATTTTCCCAAAATAAAATAAAACAACAAAAAGATTTTATTCTTAGAATTTTTAGAGGTTATTTTCAGATTTGCGCGCGTTTATTTTATTGTAACTGCCTACTGGTTTGTAATAGCTTAAACTAAGACTTTTACACTTTACTGCTTTATTCCCCCCAATTTTTGGACATGTAAATAAATCCCCCTCCCCGAAGCCTTGTAATAGCGTAGGATTTACAATTCCCTCACTTTAAATTCCTGTACATATATTAACTGCTTAGATGTATGCTAACTAGGATTGCATGACAAGATTAACTCTTAACTTAAAATCAACAGTAGCTCACCATAACATGTACAAAGATAATATAAACTGAAAATTGACACACTTGCACATGCCACTCCTAGGGTATACCTTACTTGGTTGCCTCGAATGTGGTCATTAAGTATAGGATGTTTTAGAGGTCTTCCTTTTGTCCCAAGATCATAAGTTGCCTCGAAATGGTTGCCTCGATAAAAATGATCTAAGACATTAGGATTACCACTTAAGCGTCCTAACATTGCTTTAGTGACCACACGTCCCTAAAATCAAATTGACCCGAAAAACTCCAACGGCGGTGCTACCTACTCCTCAATAGTGGGATAGCACTGTCTAAAGGACAGTTGCACAGTTTAATTCCTTTTTGAGTAGGTAGATGTTCTTAAGTACTTGCTCTCTTTTAAACAAAACAAAACTTTTTCGCACTTACACTCTCTTTAAAAACAAAACTCTTTTCAAAACCCATAATCACAAAGAAAAGCAAACCTTTTGAAAATATAGTGAGCAAGTACCTAAGAGCCCGTGGATAACCACGGATAGAAAGGGTGCTAATACCTTCCCTTTCTATAATCTACCTCCCGAACCCAAGAAAAATATCGAAAAGGAATTTTTCTGTGCTTTTGTCCTTTCCTTGTTGGATAAAATAAAAGACGGTGGCGACTCTTGCTTACCGCGACATTTTGCGAAAACAAACGCAAACGCGAACCAGCATTAAAAAACAGTCAGTTCCTCAACTCATTGGATCTTGAGTGTTGATAATTTGAAAAACCAAATCCACCAAAATGGAGGAATGATGCTGATAATATTTGAAACCCTAATTTCATCTGATACATCCCCTCCCTCTTCATCTTATCCCTTTCTTACTTGTGTTACATGTTGTTGGATAATAATCTACATATCATTTCTCTAACATGTGATACATAGATTTCTATTGACCAGCCTCAAAATAAGTGTGACTTCTATATAAGTCCACTTACGATTGCTTAACATAGCACTAAATTTGTCCTGAATCAAAAAATGATCATTCGTGGCCCAAACTTATGTTTGCAAGCCCAAGTATGTTTAATTTGAAACCTTTGATCCAATAACTTTGAGGTTCATTGTTAGGAGGATTTAATCTCATCAATCCTCTAATGAACTTCATGAACTTTGGTCTAAGTAAATCATTTGAACATCGTTGATCATATGTGGTTGCTTTGAATACTTGAAATGAATGATATACTTGAAAAAAAGCAAATGAGACTTGTTGTTGAGAAGCTTTTATTTTTATCAATCTTCTAATGAGTTTTCAAATGCAAGATTCAAGATGGTCATTCAGCTAACCTCTAACTTCTAATTCACTAACAATTGACTTTACCTTGTGCTTTTACTTTATGCCATTTATTTTATGCCTTTACTTTTATGTACCATTTACTTTAGCATTTACATTTCATATTATTTTCATCTTAGCTAACTTGAGCATTTATCTTAGCGTCGTTTTATCTTTGCTCACTTGAGCATTTATCTTTATGTCATTTTATCTTTTGCTCATTTGAGCATTTATCTTTACGTCTTTTTTTATATTTATTTTTCTCACTTGAGCTTGAATTTTCTTTTTGAAGACACTTAATAATTAACTTGAACATTAAAAGCCTTAAGGTTACTTGGACTATTTGGTTTCTATCCTTGGCATAATGGAGTTGTGGACCTCTTGGACTTAGGATTAGAAGCCTTTATACCCTTGGGACTTTGTGACTTTGTGGTTATTTCGTCTGGAGTTCTTGGGTTTACCCTAAGACATTGGGTTAATTTTCTTTGTGTGCAGGTTATTCTGATTATATGCTTTGTCTGTGATTAATAATTCCTCTGTATACGGTTGTTACTCTGCCCAATTTTTGTGAAAATTTAACTCATATAAAGCTTGGTATTTCTAAGAGGTTTAGTATTTTTTTCTTTCTTGGTTTCAATCTAAAGTATTGGAATTCTACATTGACTTCATATGTCAATTGTTAGCTTCTTGTTAGTTAGATCATTATTTTCCTTAGCTTTTTACTTTATGCATTAGGATAGTCCCTCTATCTCCTCCTATCTTTTTTAATTTCAAAATCTTCTTCTTTCTAACTTGAATTGCTTTAATAATAAACTTGGACTTAGGTCCATGCATTTTTAAAAATATTTTCTTAATCAAACTTTAACCAACTTAATCATACTTTGACAGTTTTTTGTTAGAAGATTAAAAATCAATTAACCTCATTCAAACCATTTTGCCACTTTGGCTTTTTACCTTAAAACATTTTCTCAAAAAGATTAGATTCTTGTCGATTCTTGTAGTGTTGTGAGCTACTATACTTCTACAATATGTAGTGAAGTGAGATATTTTCCACTTTGGCATTGATTGAGGCTTTGTTGATTTTAAAATCCAAGTTATATCCTCCACGTTAAGATGATGCAAATTCTCCTTTCTTATAATCATGAGTAGTAAGTATGTTTTCCACTCGGATATGACGATGATGTCTCTTCTCTTAAAATGAGCCAACACGCTTGTGTTTTAAAAGTTTTTAGGTGAACTACGAGTACCCCGATCCTCTATTGCACAGAAGATGGTACGTAGGCACTAAAGGTTTGCAACCGCGACGGGTGCAAATATTATAAAAAATACTTCTTTTCTCATCTCCACCATCTATTTTTGTATACACCATTTATATCAAAAATAAACAAAATTTCAAAGAGGTTCTCGTGGAGTACCATAGATGTTTAGGGTGCTAATATATTCCATTGACATAACCAACCCCCGTACCTAGATTCTCTCCCCCTCTTTTTTGGGTTTATTTTCTCTTTTCCCATTTCCTCTAGAAACAATAAAGCACAGTGGCGATTTTTATTTGATCTATGTAATTTAAGTCAATCCAATGGCTTTGTCTCAACATTTCTACTGCTACACTTACCAAACCGGAAAGCATAGTATCGATTCATGTAACCATTCAAATGATCGCGTTAAAATAAATCAAAATAAATATCAATGGTCAACCATCGAATAATTAAGCATAAACACGTATTATAGGGTAATTGAATCACATTATTCACGCTAAAGTAAAAACCGGACAACATTGTCTCCATTCTCAAAGTGCATAAAAAGTTGTTTCAAACTCAACCCAAATCAATACCAATTCTCCTCAAACATCCGTATAAAGCCAAATACGCATTAAGCGTGAATTAAATCTCAATCCAAGTGCATTTTCACAAACCAGACAACACTACACCACTTCATAAAATTGCTCAGAAAAACATACAGGAATCGATAATTCTCATCACTAATGATCAACAAACTCACAAATAATCTCAAGTAAGCATCAAACGATACTTGAAATGCAATATACAAGGCACTTGTACTATCCAGTAAGTAATGCACACATCTATCGGTATCGATCAAAAATTGAATTCGAAACTCACACAAGGATACAAAAATATGTTCACCGATTCATGAAATTCCGCTTAAATACCACAAGTACTTTGTATCAATTAAATTTGTATTAATGCAATAGTTTTCGATCACAAACAACACAACTCATGAGTTGACACAATTAATTGAATCGAAAGTTTTAATGTCGAAAAAATTTAAATCATAACCAAATTGATTGAAATTAATGTATTAGCACATGAAACTCAATAATCCTCAACAAACATTTGATCGGAAACGAAATCGACACGCAAAATCAATTGAACATAATCAATACACTATTTTGACGCATAAAATCTACCGAACTCACACAATTATCATCAACTCACCAAGGATCTATCCTACTCCAAATTTATTCATCATCATCAATGTCAATTAAACTCCAATTAATCTCAAGAATCTCAAATAAAATTCAATTCATGTAATCAATTCTCATAAGCACTTATGTACAAAATCAATTATACAATTAAGAAATTAATTAAAGTGAAGAAAGCAAGAATTACCGAACAAAAGGAGAATTGGAGGCCAGGAGATGATGCTGGCCGGAAAACTCGGTCGAAAGCAAGGATATGTTGCCGGAAGAAAAAAAAACGTGATCGGAGGAAGTATGTCACGGTGGTGACGCGACCGATCGGAGGAAGAAAACTGAGGGAGATCGTGCCATAGATTTGCGCATGGAGAGGAGGGACGACATGAGTAGACGGAGGGACCAGTGGTGCTAGAGAAGGAGAGGAGGAAGCTTGTGAAATTATGGCGAAGAGAGTGAGGAAGATGTAGTTTTGGAGTTTGCTTTGGGTGTTCTTGAGTTTTCTTGGAGAAACTTAAGAAAAAAGTTGAGAGAATAAAGTTTGATCTTAGAGAAAGTTGAGAGAAAATTGGGAGAAGTTTGTGATAATTAGTGAAGTTCTGTTTGAAATTTGAATTTCAAAATATATAGTATTGGCTCCAAACTTTAATTTTTGGCATATTTCGTGCACAGTGCCAGATCGAACCCCAAGCTCATCATAATCGATGCAAAATCCTGACACGCAACTTGAAACAAAAATGTTGATGGCAAAATTTTTGACGTGGAGCCGAAAGAATCATTCTGTTACAATAAAAATTAAGCAAGTTGTGGTGCTCTGAACGATAAGAAACTCAGTGTAAAAATTCACAGTGCAAATTTTTTCAGCTTATTTTGTGTACTGTGCGCGAACAAACCACAAGCTCATGACTTTCGGTGCAGAATCCTGACATGCAACCTGAAACAAAAATGTCGGTGGCGAAAAGTGTGATGTCGTGCCAAAAGAATCACCCCGATACGATAAAAATTGAGCAAGTTATGATTTTTCGAATGACGAGAAACAATGAACTTATTTTGCTATCATGAAAATTTTAGCTTATTTTCATGCGCATTTTGCGAAGCAAGCTACAACCAAAGCCTTCAAAGCATAATCCAAACTCAGGACCTGAAGCAAATTTGTATCATAAAATTTATTATCTCACGCTTCAAGAATTGTCTCGATATGATAAAAGTCGAGAGAGTTACAATTTTTACAATATCGAGAAACAGTCCGGTAGAAAACCATTTTGGAGTGCAATTTTCTCTGGTAATTCGCACTTTTGGAGATCTTATGCAAATAATTAACTTCTCACCCGATCATATGAATCAAAGATAAAATCAAGACGGATTTTTTGGCCAAAGAACCATCCAAAAATGCCGAACCAGGTCAAAGTTATGAATTTTTGAACATCAGATAAATAGAGATTCAACACACTATTTTCATGGTATTTTCACTGTATATCTTAAAAGTATTCGCACATTCAAAGATCTTCCTCAATGAATTGGCTTCCAAGCTGAACACGAAAATTGAAGGAAATAACGTGACGGTTCAAATGCTTCAGACACTCAATCATGATCTTGTTAGAACATAGTTTGGTTCTACATTCTTATAAGAGTTTTAATGATAGAAAACACATGTTATATATAAAGAACAAATATGCTCTCCAATAAAGTATTTTAATATGCAGAGAAACTCCGAGGAAAGAAGCTTAAAAGATAAGAGAGTTACACTTTTGAAGCTCTGTTATAGAACATCATACTTAGAAGCAAATCTATGTAACATGCTTAAAATGAAGAAGTTCTAAAGCTACAACTTCTTATTGCACCAACGCTGGGAGCCAAACTCTCATATTCTGATATAGTAAAGTTCTAGAAGCATAAAAAGAAATCTCAAACGGTAACATTCATCTTCTGATGATTCAAAGAAAGCAATGTTCTGAAGCGTTACTAAAGCATTCATTACAAATAAAAGAGTATTGGTTGAACCAAGACAAGATCTCTATTTTTGGAAAGAACATTAACTACACATTATCAACCTTCCAAAAGCATCTTCTCATGTCTCTCATGCATCGCCTATATAAAGCAGACTTGAAGAAGAGATCAAGATACACACTAGTGTGCACTGAAAGAGAAAAATCATCATTACCCCATTCTATATTGTGCTTTTAAATTGTGTGTAAATCACTATTGTGATATAGTTTTGTTTAGAAAACGTTTTTGTACATACCTTCAATTACTGTATCTTATAATACCTTGAGAAAACCAAGTTGTTCTTTAAACTCAAGAAGACATTGACATTAGTCATTGTATCAGTGTAATCAAGTTTTTATTAGTGGGTTAAGACCTCGTTTGAGAGAGGAGAAATCACCATGGCGGGTGGGCTGGAGTAGTTTGAGTTCAAACAAACTAGGATAACCAACGTGTCTATTGCTTTATTTTTGAAAACCCCAATTCAAACCCCCATTCTTATGTTTTTCCATTCTTCAATTGGCATCAGAGCATATCATCGGATTTCAACTCTGTTATTTCCCCTATATCTTCGAGCATCTCATCCCTTGTTGTCAGAAGAAGTTGACTGAATTGATTTGTACCATTCGAACATGATGTTGGTAATAAAGCTGGTTGTAAGTGATCCAACGGGACATAGTTGTACACTTGAATCCCTAATTTTTTCCTAGACTGCCCATTTGGGTTTTCAGTTCACCAGTATACCCTTTTTTGCCCAAGTCGACTTTTCAAGTTTTTTACTTTCCGGGTGTACAATCTTTTATATATATCTCTGATTTTTGCCCGAACCCTTTTGGTTCTTCGGGATGCCATTATTTTTTCCTTGGCTAATTAACCTAGCGGGTCGTTTTTTATGCGTAGTATCTTTTAACTATGTCCATGTTCACAGGGTGTGGGAGATCTTCACCATCCATGGTGGTAAGTATCATAGCGCCACCCGAAAGTATCTTCTTGACTACAAATGGCTCTTCGTAGGTGGGAGTCCATTTTCCCTTGGGATCACTTTACGTTAGAATGATACGCTTTATTACCAAGTCGTCGGCCTGATATACTTGATGCTTGATCTTTTTGTTAAAGGCTTTGATCATACGATTCTGATACATCTAACTATGACAGACAACCGCAAGCCTCTTCTCGTCAATTAAATTCAACTGGTCCAGCCTAGTCTGAATCCATTCATCTTCGTCCAAGTCTGCATCTTTCATAAATCTCAAGGAATGAATCTGAACTTCGATAGGTAAGACAACCTCCATACCATAGAGAGAGTGGGGTTGCCCCAATTGATGTCCGAGCTGAAGTGTGATATCCATGGAGGGAAAATGGTAACATCTCGTTCCAATCTTTATATGTCATAACCATTTTCTGCACAATCTTCTTAATGTTCTTATTGGTGGCTTCCACTGAGCCATTCAACTTTGGTCGATATAGAGATGAATTGTGGTGCTTGATCTTGAACCGCATTCAGAGATCTGTGATTATAGTGTTATTGAGATTGGTACCATTGTCTGTGATAATCCTTTCAGGGATTCCATACCGACAGATAAGGTTATGCTTAATGAACCGGGGGACAACATTCTTAGTAACAGAGGCAAACGAGGTTGATTCAACCCACTTTGTAAAGTAATCAATGGCAACGAGGATGAAGCGATGTTAGTTAGAAGCAGTAGGTTTGATCTCTCCAATCATATCAATTACCCACATTGCAAACGACCAAGGAGAAGTCAAGACATTCAGAAGTACTGGAGGTACATGTACTTTGTTAGCATAGATCTGGCACTTGTGACAAGTTCTTGAGTGGTGATGGAAGTTTGTTTCCATAGTCGAACAATAGTAATATGCTCTTAGAATTTTTTTAGCCATAGTATTTCAACTGGAATGAGTACCAAAGATACATATGTGCATATCTTCCATAATCTTCTCCGCCTCTTTCTTGTCCATACAACAAAGCAGAGTCAAAACATGGTTGCGCCTGTACAGAATTTCGTTGCTCAGGAAGAACTTAGCAGAGGACCTCCGTAGGAATCTCTTGTTGTTGATAGATGCTCCTTCAGGATACTCTTGATCCTCAAGATATCTTTTCACTTCATGAAACCAAGGCTTATCTTCTACTCCGTCAATGTCAACTTTATAGTAGTGTGCAGGTTCTTCTAGTCTCTTGATGGTTATTTTGGGAGCCTCGTTATCCCATATGAATCTGAACATAGACGACATGGTTGCCAATGCGTCTGCCATATAATTCTCTTCCCTTGGGATATGCTCAAAAGTGATTTCCTCGAAGTATGGAATTAAGGTCAACACATACTCTCGGTATGGAATGAGATTAGGATGCTTCATATCCCATTCTCCATTGATTTCGCTGATTACCAGGGTTGGGTCTCTGTATACACTCAAGAACTTGATTTTCAGGTCAATAGCAGCTTTGATGCCCATGATGCACGCTTCATATTCAGCCATATTGTTGGTACAGTCAAAGCATAATCAGGAAGTGAAGGGCGTATGAAAACCCTGAGGAGAGATAATTATAGCACCAATTACATTGCCAAGTGCATTAGAAGCTCCATCAAAAACCATAGTCCATCGGGATCGTGGCCTAGGTCCTTCATACGGTCCAGGTTCTTCACAATCTGTAACTAGCATAATGTTCTGATCTGGTAAATCGAAATTCATGGATTGGTAGTCATCTACGGCTTGATGAGCCAAATGATATTCCAGTACACTTCCTTTGATTTCTTTTTGAGTGGTGTACTGAATTTTGTATTCTATCAAGACCATTTGACATCTGGCTATTCTTCCGAAGAGAGTGGGTTTCTCGAATATATACTTGATGGGGTCCATTTTAGAGGTCAACATGGTAGTATGAGTCAACATATATTGTCTTCGTCGGCGAGCAGCCCATTCCAAAGCGCGACAAATTTTCTCAAGCAATGAATATCTTGTTTCACAGTCGGTAAACTTTTTGCTAAGGTAGTATATTGCATGCTCTTTTTGACCAGACTCGTTATGCTGGCCCAGTACACACCCCATTGAATTCTCTAACACTGTTAAATACATGATTAGAGGTCCTCCTTCAACTGGTGGAATCAGGATTAGAGGTTCTTGTAGGTACTCCTTGATTTTGTCAAAAGCTATTTGACAATCATCGTTCTATTTCACTACTTGATCTTTCTTCAGTAACTTAAAGATCAGTTCACTAGCGGTCAAATGAGAAATAAATATGGAAATATAATTCAGGCGTCCCAAGAAACCTCTGACTTCCTTCTCAATACGGGGAAAGGGCTTTTCTTGAATAACTTTGACTTTAGCGGGATCAACCTCAATTCCTTTACCGCTGACAACGAAACCTAGGAGTTTACCGGATCTCACCCCAAAGGTGCACTTGTTCGGATTCAATCTTAGCTTATACTTCTTCAGGATCTTAAACAACATATGTAGTTGGTTCATATGCTCTTTTTCAGTCTGTGATCTGGCTATCATATCATCGACATAGACCTCTATCTCGTGATGAATCATGTCATGGAACAAGGCTACTGTAGCACGCTGATATGTTGCGCTATTGTTCTTCAACCCAAAAGGCATAACCTTGTAGCAGGACGTGCCCTACTATGTAACAAAAGTAGTATTTTCCATGTCTTCTGGTTCCATCTTGATCTGATTATACCCTGAGAAACCATCCATGAAGGACAGTACCTTGTGATAAGTGGTGTTTTCGACCAAAACATCAATATATGGAAGTGGGAAGTCATCTTTAGGGCTTGCCCTGTTCAGATCCCTGTAGTCTACACACATACGTACCTTGTCGTATTTCTTCGGTACCAGAACCACATTCACAATCCATTGAGGATAGGATGTCACTACTAAGAATCTTATGTTAAATTGTTTAATAACCTCATGCTTGATCTTCTCTTACATCTCGGGACGCATTCAACGAACCTTCTGCTTAATTGGAGAACAACATTCTTTCATTGGCAGACGGTGCACCACAATATCGGTATCAATCCCTGGCATATCTTCGTATGACCAAGCGAAAATGTCAACATATTCATGTAACATCTATATCAACATGTTCTTGACACTGCCCTCTAGATTGACACCTATCTTGACTTCCTTATCATTTCTAGGTTGCTCGAACTTGAAACAACATACCTTTATCGAAAAGGTTTTAAAAGAAAAAGTCCAAAGATAAAAAGAGTAATCATTGGTTGGTGTTTTTTACCTTGAAAAGGGGTTTAATAATGTTAGAATAATTTGAATTTTGAACAAAGAAAAAGAGTTTTAGTTTTAAAATGGATGCCAAAAGAAAAATATAACAAAAGGGAAATCTCAATCCTACTTGTTGTCATGCTTGTGGACCTAAAGGTTGGATCAAGGGAATTCTACATAATGTTGGCATACATGGATATCAATCCTAAGGTATACTTATTTCAAATCTTGACCAAGAATGAACTAAATATCCTATGGGAACATGTGACCGCACAAAATAAAGAACACACAAGCAATCAAGAACTTAAACAAGATATGAAAGCAAGCACACAATGCATGAGAAGTGAACACTTACTCAAGTATAAACACCTAACCATGATATCGAGTCATCAAGGTAGGATAAGGGAGTGGGACGCCTAGCCATGATATCATGTCATCAGGTAGGATAAAAGGATGGGGAAATATCACCTAACCATGACATCTTGTCATCAAGGTATGATACAGGAAAGGGACTCCTAACCATGATATCATTTTATCAAGGTAGTATATACGTGGGAAGGGATGTAAACTCTTAACCATGATATCAACTCATCAAGGCAAGAAGTAAAGAAGAGAGAGTGTCAACTCTTAACCAAGATATCGTGTCATCTAGGCAAGATAAGAGAAAGGTGAATGTCCAAAGTAACTAAACACCTAACCATGATATCATGTCATCAAGGTAGGAGATAGAAGATAATATGGAGATCACGAAGCATCAACGTTTACCAACATTAGCTAGAGACAAATTGTGGGAGATGATTGCAAACCCTTTTCCACTTGATCGACTAGATAACAAGAGTAGCATGATTCATAGCATCAACATATGACGTGAGCTACAAATGACCTGGGGACTTGAAATGGCGGGGGTTGGTTGCGGACCCATACTTTGCCTTATTGCCTTCTTTGAGGTCTTTGCAATACCTCCGTCGAGGTCTTTAAATAAGCACAAACATTACCTCCTTCGAGGAATTTAAACATGATTGCCCATCTAAACTAAGGACTCCCATGCATGCATATCTATTATTACTTCTCATGGCAAGGAAATGGAAAAACAATTTGGAAATAAGGTAAATGAGAAAGTACCAAACGGGTAACAATTCGCCTTTGTATAGCAAATAAATAAGAAACCCAAAAAACTTTGCAAAAGCTTCACCAACAAAGAAAATCAAATCAGAAATTGGATTGTCCGACCTAAGCATCAAAGCATCATCGATGTGAAAGTAAATCACAACCAGAAAGTATCAGATACATCTGAATGTCACACAATAAACCTGCACGAAAATAAAAATCCTGACATAAACAAAAGCAATGTATACATCTCATGGAATGAGACAACAATCAAGAGCGTCAAAAATGAACTCGAACCACAAAGAAATTGAAAAAATTACATTTCAATCGAATAATAAAGAACTAATTAATCGATTAAAAGCTCTCTTGAAATGTCTTGCACAAGTCAACAAAAGAGTTAGAAATAACAAGGATACATAATTAGAATCAAGTATTCACATTGCAACTCAAATTGAAAATAAATCATGAAGAAATAATTTACAAACATGCATTGGAACATTAAAATCAATTTTCAGGCAGCAACACAAAAGTTACACCAATGTAAAATAAATATGCTAACAAGCACAAACATGCATCAAGCAACAATTAAATCAACATTTACATGCGTTTACCAACACCGGGAAGCAACATTAAACTTCACAAAATGCTAGAAAATTGAATTAAAATCAACCAAACTTGATACCGGTATCCACCAATTATCCTAGCAAGCTCAAATATGAAACAAGTATTAATTAAATCACAACATCCATGCAAAAAAAAACCATTTCTTGGATAGCATTGAATTGATACATGAAATTCACAAAAAGTTGGATTAAAGTCAACCAAACTTGATACCGGTATCAACCAATTACCAACACAAAGTCACTTATGCATCAAACAACAATTAAAACATGGTTTACGGTGTATTTATGAATTTCGGACAACATTGTGCATATATTGATGTTCACCAACGAATCGATTTGAATTCAAAGTTTTAATGCCCAAAATTCAAACATCAACACATGAAAACTTCAAATGGAACTCACAAACAAAATGCATCCATTACATCGGTACACATACAATGCTTCCAAGCAACACAATAAAAATTAATTATGCGTCAAAAACAAGTAAACACTTCAAAATTTGATTTCGAAACATGAATTTAAACAAATATCAACAAATTATAGAATCGAAATCAAATTACTACTTGTAAATTTCCATACATATGGACAAGAATCAATTTCGACGCGTAAATCTCAACACATGACAACAATTAACAATTTCGACGCGTCGATACAAGAGATTCAGACAATTGAACAGAACCTCATCCAATTCCATATTTATCCATAATTCACAAACTCAAGAATAAATTAATATCAAAAATAAATTTAAGCTTAATTCACATAATCACTTATTCTTCACAATTCTCAATCAAATTTATGCCAAATAACTTAAATCAAAGATTCACCAAATAAATTGAACAAAACAATTAGATCAAGTGACATCAAGAATTTTTACAAAAAATAATGTAGGAAGCTTGAATAGGAAGAAGAAACATAAGAAGTGGCGGGATTAGAAGTGAAAAAGAAGGAGTATGTCCATCAGGAGCTAGCGCGTTCGACGGAGGAGTGCATGGTCGGGAAGAGTTGCTGACCGAAGGTTCAGAGGCGGACCGGGGAGGAGCTCGGCGGTGGCAAGGTTGGCCGGTAGGGAGGAAGAGAGGTCAGACTTGGTTAAGAAAGAAGGAAGAGAGAACTTGAGATATTTTCTTGTATCTTGAGTGTGATTTGAGAAAAATGAGTTAAAAGTGCTTTTTCATTTGAATCAAAACATTATATAGAAGTGAGTTAAGGCCTTGTTTGGAAAATGGCAAAAAAACTAGTTTTCCCCTTTTTTTAATAGTGTAGACGCAAGAAACAAACCATATGCTCATAAATTTTGAAGCATAATTGGAACTAGAGTCCCGAAGTAAAATGTAGATGACAAAGTTTGAGACATCGTGTCGAAAGAATTGTCCTGATACGATAAAAATAGAGAAAGTTATGAATTTCGCAAAGGAGAGAAACTTGAGACAGAAAACCATATGTTTTGGTTATGCGGCTTTTTCACTGTACAGTTGGAGAAAAGAGCCATAAACTGAAGCCTTCAGAGTGCAACTCGGGATCTGAAGCAAAGTTGTAGCTAACATAAATTGTGACATCATGCTTCAAGAATCGTCTCAAAATGTTTAGAAATGAGAAAGTTATAACTTTCTGAATATCAAGAAAACAGTCAACTGAACATCTGGTTCATTGTATCACTTTCAGTTAATTTACAACTTTGGATATCCTCTTCATAACCATAGAACCAATGATAAAGCTTAACAAAAGTACTTTGATCCCAAAACCATAGAATGAATGATATGTATACATGTGTCTGATGATAAAATATAAGCAAAATAGGTTGAAATGAAGAGGGTAAATTTTGGGGTACAACAACATCACTGCTGAATGTAACCTTCTAGATGAACCCAACTCAGATCGGGTAAATTATTCCCAAGAAAACCCTTATTCAAACACTTATAAACCTAGATGAAGGAATCATCCAAATTTCTCTTACAAAAACAATAACCCTACTCAGAACACTGCACCTTATAGATCACAAGGTTTCCAAACTCAAAGGTCAACACAGCCTATGCAAGCTACCCCATAGAAATCAAACCTAGAGAAGATTATGGAAAACTTCACTTCAACTCAAACTCAATAAAAAAAGAATTTAGGAATCAAAACATTCATATAAATGAGTTGATTGCATAATTGGGCAACAAAGTCAATTTTGTGGTAACCCACAACAAGATGCTTGAAACCCAAATCTCTTAAGTAGCAGAACAACAAGCTACTCAGGCTACACTAAAAGGATCATTCCCTGAACAACCTCAACTTAACCCTAAAGGCCATGCCATATATATTTCCCTACAAAGCATAATTGCATATGATGGGCGTGTAAACCCTAGGTTAAATGAAAATTTGACAAGGAAACCTGAGCTACCAAAAGAAAATGTTGTGACTACACCAGAAAAGCCGTAGGTGGAGGAACCAGTTGAACCAGAGAAAAAAGAGAAGAAGAAGTTAAAGATAAAGGAGTCGAGAAAGATAACTAAACTTATGTACCACCTTCTCCTTATAAGCCAACAAATCCATATCCGCAAAGGCTTAAACAAACCAAACACTACAACCAATATAAGAAGTTAATAAAGGTAATTGAAAAACTCCAAGTTGAAATACCATTCACTGAAGCTATCACCCAAATACCATCATATGCTAAATTTCAAAAAGACATCTTAACAAACAAGTGCAAGCTTGACGATCCTAAGCCCTTGGGATGTAATGCTATTACAGAGAACAAATTAGCCAAGAAGGAGAAAGATCCTGAAAGTTTTTCCATACCATGTGTCCTTGGAAAATATGTTATCGATAAAGCACTATTAGACCTAGGGGAAAGATTGAGTTTGATGCCTTTAGCTGTCTACAATATGATAAACCTAGGAGAACCTCAACCTCTTAGAATGTCCCTTCAATTGGTTAATCGATCAATTAAGTTTCCAATAGTAATATTAGAGGATGTTCCAGTTAGGATTGGTCAACTCTATATTCCAACAGATTTCATTATAATGGATATTATGGAAGACGAAGAAATCCATATACTTCTAGGTAGACCTTTCCTATCAACTGCTGGAGCCATGATATATATCAAAAGAGGAAAAATGACTTTCTAAGTAGGTGACGAGAAGGTCAAGTATTCTATCCGAATTTCTAAAAGCACTAACTATAAATGACTCATGTTGTGCCATTAATATTATTAATGAGTGCATAAGAGAGTTGTATACAAAAACAAATATTTAGAAAATAAAACTCCCTTCGACACCCATAATGGAAGATGATGAATTAAGGTATATACACCATATGTGGACAACAACCTTTACGAATTCCTAGCACTTACCCCTGACCATATGCCTGGTTCTAAGAAACCGTCTATCGAGCTTAATAAATTACCTAAGAACCTGAGATATGAGTTCCTTGATGAAGAACTAAATCGTCCAGTTATAGTAAATTATAATCTAAACAAAGATGAAACTAATCAACTCTTAAATGTCTTATGATAATACTCTGCGGCTCTAGGCTATAATATCTCCGACTTAAAAGGGATAAATTTGTATGTGTTCATGCACCAAATAATGCTAGAGGAAGACTCTAAATCGTCTAGGGAGCATAAAATAATGATAAACCCCATCTTGAGCGATGTGGTAAAGAGAGAGGTATTAAAATTACTCGAAGCTAGAATAATTTATAAAATATCTTATAGTAAATGAGTTAGACATGTACATGTGGTACCAAAGAAAGGAGGCGTAACAGTGGTGCAAAATGAAAAGCGAGAATTAGTAGCACAACATATAGTAAACGGGTGGTGAATGTGTATTGACTATAGGAAGCTAAACAAGGTGACTAGGAAGGACAATTTTCCCCTTCCATTCATTGATCAAATGCTAGAATGTTTAGCTAGGCATTCCTACTTCTGCTATTTAGATAGATACTCTGGATTTTTCCAAATTCCTATTCACCCAGATGATCAAGAGAAAAGCTAACTTCATGTGTCCTTATGGAACTTTTGCTTATCGACAAATGTTGTTCGGGATATGCAATGCCCCTATGACTTTCCAACGGTGTATGATGGCCATATTCTTTTATTTCCTTGACGAGATAATAGAACTATTCATGGGCAATTTATCGGTGTACGGGTCCAGTTTTAAAAACTACCTCACCAGCTTGGAAATAATTCTAGAAAAATGTGTGCAAATTAACCTCGTATAAAATGGGGAGCAATGCCATTTTATGGTAACAGAAGGTATAGTCTTAGGACACATAGTATCAAAAAGAGGAATTGAGGTCGACAAAGCCAAGATTGAGGTGACTGAAAACCTGTAATCACCCATAACAGTTAAGGAAGTCATAAACTTTCTCGGACATGTCGGTTTCTACCGACGTTTTATCAAGGACTTCTCTAAAATCACCAAACCTTTAATTAGTCTTCTGATGAAGGACATCGAATTGGTTTTTGATGAAAAATGTATGGAAGCATTCAATATCTTGAAACAAGCACTAATCTCTGCACCTATCATGCAACCACCAGATTGGAATAAACCGTTCGAGATTATGTTTGATGCAAGTGATTTTACTGTCGGTGTTGTTTTAGGAAAACAAACTGATAAGAGAATGCATGTGATATAATATGCAAGCAGAACTTTGGATACCACTCAACTAAACAATGCCACTATGGAAAAGGAACTCATAGTCGTAGTATTTGCTATAGACAAATTTCGTTCTTATTCAGTTGGAGCCAAGATCATCGTATACACCGACCATGCTGCCATATGATACCTTCAAAGAAAAAATGACGTGAAGCCCAGACTACTTCACTGGATTCTTTTGTTACAAGAATTTGATTTGGAAATACGCGATAAGAAAGGGACCAAAAATATGGTAGTTGTCCACCTTTCAAGACTCAAATATCTAAAATCTGACCATATCCCCATAAATGATGATTTCACTTGCGATGGGTTAAAAGCATTAGTAAACGATGGGACAAATCACGAGGACGATGAGTCAGGACAAAATATCAAAGTTTCCTTAATGGTAACTAGTATACCTTGGTATGCTGATTCCGTTAACTATCTAAAAACCAATATTCTCCCCCGTGATCTGACCTATCAACAAAAGAAAAAAAATTCCCATGATATAAAACAATTCTATTAGGATGAACTCCTCCTTTTCAAAAGAGGAGCAGATGGCATATAACGTTGGTGTGAACCTGAAGAGGAAGTTGAAAGTATTATAACTCATTGCCACTCTACACCTTATGACGGACATATAAGCACATATAAAACATTCGCAAAGATCCTTCAAGCAGGCCTATATTGACCAACTCTTTGGCATAATGTTCATGCTTTCATAATCAAATGTGATTGGTGCCAATGCACTGAAAACATTTTGAAACACGGTGAGATGCCCCTTAGGAATATTCAAGAAGTAGAGGTCTTTGACGTCCGAGGAATTGACTTCATGGGTTTATTTCCATCATCCATGGGAAATAAATACATATTAGTTATTATCGAATATGTGTCTAAAAGGATCGAGGTTGTTGCCTCACCAACAAATGATGCACAAGTAGTTATTAGGATGTTTAAGAACTATATGTTCCCAAGATTCTGAGTCCCATGCCTCGTCATAAGCGATGGAAGATCTCATTTCATATTAAGATTTTCGAGAATCTCTTAGAAAAATATGGTGTGAAACATATGGTAGCAACACCTTATCATCTACACACCAGTGGACAAGTTGAAGTGTCTAATAATGAAATAAAACAGATCCTAGAGAAAATTGTCACCATCTCTAGAAAGGATTGGTCCTCTAGACTTCAAGATGCATTGTGGGCTTATAACTTCCTACAAGACCCCTATAGGGATAACCCCCTTTAAGTTAGTCTACGGGAAATTGTGTCACATACTTTTCGAACTAGAACATAAAGATTATTGGGCCATAAAAACCATGAACATGGATTACTTAACAGTTGGTAACAAGCACATATTAGACATCCACGGGTTAGAAGAAATATGATGTGATGCTTACGAGAATGCTATAACTTACAAAGAATGTACCAAAGCATGGCATAATAAGCGGATCTCGAGAAGAGAGTTTAATATAGGTGACCCATTACTTTTATTCAACTCCATATTTTATGACTCTTCCTAGGTAAATTACATTCCAGATGGTCTAGACCATTTGAAGTGACAAGAGTCATGCAATCTGGTGCAGTTGATATTCAAAACCAGTCAACCAATCCTTTCATTGTAAATAGACAGCGACCGAAATAATATAGCAATAGTGATAACCCTACTACCTATGACCGAAATAGTTTGATTGAAACACCTCCTATTAATATTACAACCTGATTCTCACATTCGTCGAGCTACCTATGTTAAACAATGTGTTGTATGGGAGGTAACCTACAAATTTCTTTTCATTTTATCAATAAACGGTTAATTTAAATTCTATTTAATAAATTCCTAACTTGTGTGTTTTATTTTCATGGCCACTACATTCTACTTAGCCAGATTTTATCCACTATTATTATATCAGGATGCAGACAACAGATGAAATGAAGTTCATTTTCAAAAATGATGTCTAGAGGAAGCGTTTTGATATCCTAGCTAAGAGAACCATCTCACCTACCCGTTACCTGGATTTCCCTTCCTTAGTCTACTTAGGACTTGCTAACAGTGTTCGTTTTATGTTTAGCCAGATGAGTTGGGATATGCTTTCAGTAGAAAAACACCCAACTTATAGAAACCTAACAATAGAGTTCCTTAGTTCATTTCATTTCCAGCCTCACACTAGACTAGGACAAGATAGCGACTTAGCAACCTTTACACTCTTTGGCCAAGATTACCGTCTTACCAGTAGGGAGTTAGCCAGATCCCTTGCATTTCAGCATAGTCATAACGGTTATTCTGAAGTACCTATTAATATGCAAGGTGAGCTAGACTATTTACGGGGAAGAATCACTGAAAATTTCCCCCCTGATCACGAAGCTACGAATAACACTGTCATCGGTAACCCTACCATTAGATACTTCCATATGGTCATCGCTCAAACATTCTTTGGAAGAGCTAAAAACCAAACATGTATGAACAAAGAAGAGTTGTTTTTCATCCTTAGAGTTTTCCAGGATCATCCTATAAACTCAACAACCTTCCTATTGACAAATATAAATAATATTACTAACAAGATCATAGAAAAAATTTATGTGGGCGGATTAGTTACTCATATTTCTATAGCGCTAGGCCTATGCAACCGTGTAGCTCACCTAAACCCTGCTTTTGGTTATAACCTGCTAGATATTGAGTATTGCCTAAACTATAGTTTAGTAATATGAGAGGGACCTAACCAATTCAATTTTCTCATTAATTAGAAAGTGGTTTATCATTTAGCCTTGCCTAACCACGAGTTCATTAGTGCTCATGACCATAGTAACTGGAGGTACCAATTAGAAAACAAAAATGAATGCCCCTCACCGCCTGAGACTCCTCCAGCTCCTGAATATCACCATACTCCTTATCCAGATATTCCTTCATCACCTTTATTTTCCGATCCTACAGACACACACCAGGTTGACTATGAGCTCAACACTTTAAGAAGAGAAGTCATGGTCCTTCGTCATGACCTACGAGAACAAGCTGACAGACTGGCCGAATAGATGAACCATCTCTTCCAAGAGATTTACTCGTTGAGGAGAGCTCAAAGCAATTATGGTCTCTGATCTGATACACACCAGGTTCTTTCTTTCCTTTCTCACCTTAGATCAAAACATTGAGGACAATGTTTGGTTTAAGTGTGGGAGAGGAACTTTACCTGCTTTCTAGTTATATTTCCTGCTTTCTTTATTACTTTCTATTTTTCCTTCTTTCTTTATTGCTTTCTACTGTTTATTGTTTAATTTTAGTGTGTTTTATCAAGTCATTGCATGTGTTGTCGAGTCTTTTGTGTTGTTTTTACTATTTATTGAATATTTTCTTTTTGTTGAGCCATACCGAAATTTTTTCAAAATGAAACAATGTTTATTCTTAATTTGTGGGCTATTAGACCAGCTTAGGTCAGGTTACAGAGACTTGGGACCACCTTAAATCCACACCCCAAAATAAGTCCTTAAGTAGTTTATTTTAGCAGTCGACACCATCTTAAGCATGCTCTACGTAGGGAAGTCGATGAATATAAGTGAATGATCCTAATTTTTCTGCTATAATTAATTGAAAATATGGAATGCAACTTCTAAGTTAGGTGACCCCACTCGGTCGCTTAATCTAACGGTTGTGGAACCTACAAAAATAGAACAAAATACATGTTGTTAGTTGGTTCAGAGGTTTCTGGTGCTGAACTTGGTAGGATCAATTACGGTATGATCCCCCACAACTAAAATAGGGAAAATAAATGGGTTACACCAATTAATGTACCAGAACTCCGTGCAAAGGGTCAGAATCACTAATCGGCCGCCTTACTATAGGTATGTATGGATAATAGGCTTAATGTGATTGTGTATGAATGAAAAAGGATGAAATGTTAGGCTTACGCATAACAACATGATATAAATTAGTTTGTATAGGAAGGAGACTAGTGTCTGCAAAATGTGGAACGTGTTACTACGATGCCCTTGTTTTTGTGAATTAGTACCTATTAACATAACCTTGTTCAAAGTAAAGTCTTTGAGTCGAGATTAGCTATCGAGTGTCATTGTTTACTTTCATTTTACTTGAGGACTAGGAATGGTTCAAGTGTGAAAGAGTTTGATAACACCAAAATACATTGTATATTTGACTCGATTAATATATGTTTTATTGTTGTTTTATCTCCATTTCCAGTATTATGTTGGTATTTTGTCTGTATTTCAGGTATTTGACCAAATGGGAGTCGTACGCGAAGAAACAAAGTAATTCAAATGAAAAACAGATAAGAAAAGGGTATATTACACTAAAGGCGACCACCATGGTGTTCACCATTGAGGTGGCCATGAGTGTTCGACGTGCCAACGGTCACAAAGACCGAGTCATGGCCATTTTGTGAGCATGGAATTTGCCATGAGGGTGTGGCAGTCACCACACCTTGTAAAAATGCACTAGTTACTATAGAATATTTCAAAGTAATAATTCGGATGATTTTATTCATTGATCAAGGTACTATATATACACAAAAGAGTCCCTATAATTCTTCTTCTATTAAGGGAATGAAATAAATTATTTACAGCACAAATATTTTCCTACTTAATTTAGCTAAAATATCTTTGACTTATCTTAACACCCCCACTCAAGTTGGTCCATGGATATCACACATTCCCAACTTGAACAAAGACTCATTAAACACCTTACTTGCCACTCCTTTAGTGAGAACATCTGCTAACTGAAATTCAGATCTTACAAAAGGAAAAGGAATTATTCCAGCTTCAAATTTCTCTTTGATAAAATGTATATCGATTTCTACATGCTTCGTTCTATCATGTTGCACATGATTTTGTGCAATGGCAATTGCTGAAGTATTGTCACAATACAAAGTCATAGTCTCCCTTGGTTCAAAACCCAAATCTGATAGGACATTTCATATCCATAAAAGTTCACAAACTCCTAGTGCCATGCCTCTAAACTCAGCTTCAGCACTAGACCTTGCTACTACTTGTTGTTTTTTACTCCTCCAAGTTACAAGATTCCCCCTACAAATGTAAAGTAACCAGAGGTAGACCTTCTATCATTTCTTAAACCTGCCCAATCAGCGTCGATATACCCTTCTACCTTCAAGTTTCCATGATTTGAGAATAAAATTCCTTTTCCAGGAGTAGATTTCTGTTGTACCCAAAACTTTTCCCTCCCATATTTCTCAAAACATTTCAAGAAAGATCCTTAAGTTGCTCAAGGAAGTCCAAGGGTTGACCAGACAAGCTCTCTCCTAAGGCAGTCTACCTCAAATT
Source organism: Vicia faba (assembly GCA_948472305.1). NCBI lineage: Eukaryota > Viridiplantae > Streptophyta > Magnoliopsida > Fabales > Fabaceae > Vicia > Vicia faba. The sequence continues at coordinate 1,307,684,643 of OX451736.1, read as the reverse complement.
AGGGTTTCATGTTGCATCAAGATACTTGAGTCCAAGGGATCCCAAATTATCATCAATGTCCTAATATGTTCTCAAGATCATCCATGTTAAGTTTCAAGCCTTACAGAGGAAGTTTGCTCAGTCAATTACTCAAAGGCCTGAAAATCGACTAGGCTAGGGCAAAAGTCAATTGTGGCCTACATACAGTCAAACTTCAAGATTTTTGGTCAACATCCTCATTTTGAAGTATAATTCCTCATTTGATCAAGGGTTGATCATGATTCATCAAGGATTGCTCATAATTCATAAAGAACCAAAAGTTGCTAAATTAGGGTTTTGTAGGAAAAGTCAACCCAACTTTGACCAAGCATAACTTTCTCATACTTTATGAGAAATTACCCATCCAAAGCTCATTTTGAAAAGGATGAAATGCTATACAATCAATCTTCATCTCCCAAGTTCAAAATGTGCACTCACAAGAAGTTAAGAATTTGGACATTATAGGTCATTTTGAAAAGTCAACAAAAACACCTTTTTTGTCAAAGCTTCATACATGAACATGGAATATCAAATTGATATGAGACCAAACGGGTTGCTTAGAGGACATCTCAAGCTTTTTAAAAAATCCAAGAACACCTTCAAATAATCAAAATTGAGGAAGTTATACATTGGTGAAGTTGACCTTTTTGCAAAATTGCCAAAAGTCAACTATGCCTAAAAATGCAAAATTTGCTAAATCGGCCTAACTTTTTGCACTTGTTTTGAGTTGGAAGCATAGTCCACGAGCCCTAGCTCTTTCCACTTGTTATTATCTTATTTTTATTATTTATTTTGATTTTTATTTGAATTAAATCATTTTAAATCAAAACAAATCATAGAAAATCCAAAACATTGAAATCTCAAGATCTTGTACATGTTTCAGGTCCTATATCCAGCTAGCAAGAGATTGAATTCATGCAAGGCCTTTATGTGCACAAAAATATTGAATTTGGCCTATTTTTGGAAAGATATTCAAAGGAATCAAATAAAGATCAAAATCAATAATGGAGGAAGATTGAGATCATGTTTGCAACCCTAATTCATTCCTCAATACATAAGGAACATTTGCAGACCTAAAACGAGAGGTTGGAGAGGCGCACAAGGTCAGAACAAACATGAAAAAAACAAAGAAAAGTGGTGATTAATTTTGCTATTTCTAGACATTCTCAATACCCTCTAGCTAGCCCAATCGCTTCCTGGGATCACAAGCAAGCGAAACCAATCAAGAACAAGGAGTTTCCATTGCCAAAAACCACTATAAGTCAGTCACGACCTTGGACTTTTTTTGAAATCGAATTGCATCGTTCTGGCACTTATAGCATAAAATAATTATAGATTCTTGCTCCTTGAAACATTTCTAAGCTATCTGTATCATTTAATTGTGTTTTTATGGACTGTATTAGAGTTTGCCATTGTTAGGGTTTGTTCCTTCGATTTGGGATTTCTGTGTGCAGGTAAAATTGGGCCATGAAAGGGGCACCATCACGCTCAGAATGTCCAGACGAATTGATTCATGGACTTAAAAGTCATTTATCTCGCTTGTATTTGATTTTGAGAAGGACAGGGTCGGTAGCTATGGACCAACGTCCGTAGGTAAAAGTCTGTGACTTTTACCAACGGAGAAAGGAAGAAGATGACTGGCATGGTGTTACCGTATTGGCCCATTTGAAATCTGGCACCTTTTTTCACGTTATTATATATTATGATTATTTCTTATTCTATGTACAAATTGAACATGCAGCGCAGTTGGCATTGGTGCATGTGGAAAATGCCTTGGGGCCTGGGTTCGAATCCCAGGTCCCCCAAATTGCTTTATATTATTTTCTTTTTAGTAATCAAACGCGTGCTTGTGTGGGATGACCACCATGGGGCATTATCTCCTAACCATCAGATCACCAATCATCCAGATCTAAAGGCCATTATTGAAGGATCCATCATGTACCTTGGTCAACGCAAAGCATGGGATTCAAAAGGTCAACCTGGACCTCATTTTCTTGGGCCCAAACTTTGATATACACACCCTCCAAAATTACTTTCAGGCCCAGTTTTCTTCTTTTTTTTCTCCTTTTTATATTTTGTTTTATTTAATTTATTTATTTGTTTTGCTAACACAAATTAATTTCCTTTTTATCAAAAAAATCACAAAAATAATATTTTTCATCCAATTAGATTTAGGTTTATTTTTTATCAAAAATTAATTAATTTAATTAGATTATTTAATTCTAGGCTAACGTAAATTCTTTTGTAAATAATTAAAATTAATTAGAACAATTAGGGTTTTAACTTAATTATATTTTCTTTTTCTTAAAAATAACCAGAAAAATACAAAAATAGGTCATTTAATTATTTTCTTTAATTAATTCACATACTAATTAATTATGTATTTAATTTAAAAACCTAATTCTTTTTTCTTAAAAAAATAATTAAAAACAACAAAAACAATTTTTCTTTCGATTAGGTTAGACGGGGTCAAAACCCTAGTTTTCTCTCGTTCTAAATTTCATTGCGCGCACTTTATTATTATTTTGTTTTTCCATATTAATGTAATTCCTCACAAGTTATAATAGCTTAATTAGGACCTTTTACTTTCATTTATCTCTTTTTTATGGGTTTGTTTTTTGCTATGTAAATACCCGAAGCCTTGTAATAGCGTACCTTTACTTTCTGCATTTTAAATTCCGCAAATATTAACTGTTAGATGTATGAATATTAGGGTTGCATGACAAGAATGTATGATTAACTTTAAAACGGTTAGCTAACCCTAAATGTGCAAAGATAATAAACTTGAAATTGAATCACTCGCACATGCGCACTCCTAGGGTATACTCTCACTTCGGTTGCCTTCGGTAAACGGTCATTAAGTATAGGATGCTTTAGTGGTTGCCCTCTTGTCTAAACAAAGATCAAAGTCCTGTTTGGAAAAGTTGCCTCGGAATGGTTGCCTCGGAATTGTTGCCTCGAATATGGATCTAAGTCATTAGAGTTATTACTAAGACGTCCTAACATTGATTTAGTGACCGTACGTCCCTTTCGAATTGACCCTCAAAATCCAACGACGATGCTACCTACTCACTAATAGTGGGATAGCACTGTCCAAAGGAAACAAACATAGAACAATTCTTTTTTCGAGTAGGTAGATTAGTTCTTAAGTACTTGCTCAATCCAAACTTTTTCACACTTACACTCTTTTCAAACAAAGCTTTCAAAAACACTTCGTAACACTCTTGAAGACAGAAGCAAGGGTTAAATCGAAGTCAAAAACTTTTCAAATCACAAACACATAAGCAATTTTTAAATGATGAGAAAGTACCTAAGAGCCCGTAGATAACTACGGATAGAAAGGGTGCTAATACCTTCCCTTTCTATAATCTACCCCCCGTACTCAGAAATATCTCAAAAAAGGAATTTTTCTGTGCTTTTTTCCTTTCCTAGTTGGATAAAATAAAAGTCGGTGGCGACTCTTTCTTAACGCGACATTTTGCGAACACAAATGCAAAATGCAAACCAGCATTTTCCTAAAAACCAATCCCGGTTCTGGCCACCGTATCACAGAACTGGCGACTATGCTGGGGAGAATGGGTGGGGTATACCTTAGGATTAGTTCATCATATTGCTTCTATTGTTTGATTTGATTGCTTTATCTTTGTGGGCTTTGTATTGGAGTTACTATAGATCCTAACTCGGATCTGGGGGACACCTTTTAGGTAAGTAGCAATAAACTGTGAGGGAACTGTACGGCATAGACCGATATGGTTGAAGCAGTAGCTACGTTGATGTGGCACATTAGTTGGTACCGATATCCCTTGTGGAGAAACAAGGAGAATATGGGGCTTCTATATGGGTATTCAAGCATCAATTGACCTTAGAACCTATAATTGACCAACTTGGCCATAGGAAGTAGTAAGATAGCCGGCCTCGGCATAGAGCTGGGAATTGGTTGATACTCGATACTACACTCATTGAGACCATACTCTCGAGATAGTTTCGGCCGCAAGAGAAGATTGCATGAGCTGAAACCATGATCGATGGGGGATGGTCAGTGACATTGAGAACCTCTAGAACCCGATTACTATTATTAGGACAGGTTGAACCAACTGAACTTCAAGAGGGTAATACCTAGACCCCATGCAAGCCTGAAACTTAAGGGATATTGTATGACTTGTGTGCCTTTACCATGTCTGTTACCTATTATACCTGTTGTGTACTTTATCATGACATCATGCATCATAACATAGCATGCATATTTCATTAGACTAACCATTTCAAAAACCGAGGGGATTTATCTTTGTTCTATTTTGCAGTTCATGACTTCCATACGCAGAAATACCATTCGAGTCAACTTCGTGCAAGTCCATGCTCAGCTCACAGAGTTAGTCTCAAAAGTTCCTGATACTTCTTCATTTGTTAGAAGACATGGTCATCTCCTTAGTTTGGTCACTTCAAAGTTGGATGAGCAGATGATGAGCGTCCTTTTCCAGTTCTTTGATTCGTTACATCATTGTTTCACCTTCCCGGATTATCAGCTAGTCCCCGCCTTGGAGGAGTTTTCTGATTTATTAGGCATATCTATCCTCGAGCAGACACCCTTCACAGGTTTGGAGGAGGTTCCTAGACCAGAGGATATTGCTTCAGCTTTACACTTGAAAAAGGCTGATGTAGTGTCTAATTGGGAGACATAGAGCGGGGTTAAAGGTTTCTTGGCTAAGTTTCTGATCGATCAAGCTCAATAGTTCTGGGATAACTTGGATTTTCAAGCATTTGAAGACATCTTGGCTCTTCTCATCTACGGCTTGGTTCTTTTCCCGAATATAGATTCCTTCATAGATGTGAACACAGTTAAGATCTTCTTGTCTCATAATCCAGTGCCTACTCTTTTGGGTGATATTTTACATGCTCTCTATACCCGTACGGTGCGAAGAAGGGGAACCCTCATGTGTTGCACGCCGCTGCTGGCAAGGTGGTTTATTTCGCACCTCCCCAAGTCTGTATTGAAGAATGAGGAAGGTGTAGGTTGGGCTTACAGAATCATGTCCCTTGCTCATACGGACATTCTTTGGAGTTCAAAGGATATGGAAAGAGTTGCTATCATTGGTCGATGTGGGGAATACCCTAATGTCCCATTGCTTGGAATTAGAGGGGGTATAACCTACAGCCATTGTTTGGCTTTGACACAGTCTGGACGCACCCGGAGAGACGGTCCCCATGAGCTACTTCTTACAGACATTGTCTTTGACTATAAGGAGGACGTTAAAGAGCATCGCCGAAGGTTTATACGAGCCTGGAGCATGGTGAACAAGTTTGACCCTCAAGAGCTAGGACTAAAGACTTCTCTCCCTATGCAACCTTATCTCTAGTGGGTTCGATCCCGTGCTCAAAAGATGGGGATGCCTTATGAAGCTGTTTTGCCGGTGATTATAGAGCATACTAATGAAGAAGGTGTTCCTTATACGGTCCTCCATCCCTATATTCCTACTGATCTTGGGGCATTGAAGAGATCTTGGATCCAGTTAAAGGAAGAAAGGGATACCTATCGGGAGAAGTATCATGAACAAGAAAGGAAGATCTTGAGACTCACAAGGAAACTTGAGAACGAAAGGACGATCAACGACTATGTCAGCACGAATGGAAAACGACCATGGGATTTCTGATTTCTGCTTGTTTCTAGTTTAGATTTGTTTTCAGTATATTTCTTTTGTAATGCCTCAAAGGCATTGTTAAACATTTTACAAGTTTAAATCTAATAAAGTTTGTTTATTTCTTGGTTCGCAAATTTAAATCTCCCAAAGTCTTTGAAATAATTTCATACGCATTCCATTATCATGCACCTCATCATAGGTACCATTACAGGTTTCTTATCTTCTTCGCTGTTTATTTCAGCACACAATGTCTTCTAAAATACCTACCGATCAAGCCATCAAGGCTCTTCAAGCACAAAATGCTCAGTTCCAAGAGATGTTCCTGAACTTGGCTAAGGGACAACAGGATTTGAAGACTCTCATCCTGAAAGAGAAGAAGAAGAAGAAGAAGAAGAAGAAGAAGAAGGTGGTCCTCTTGAATATGGGTCACAGATTTGGGAATAGGTTACGACAGGAAACTGATCTATTTCATTCATCTGAAGGAGGAGAGAATCAAGAGGAGAGAAAAGGTCCTAGACCTGTGGTCTCTGATAATGACACTGATTTTGATGAAGACCAGTATCCTCCTGTTGAGGATAGGTATAAGCAACTGGAAGACCGGCTGAGTGCAATGGAAATTCAGAAGATACCTGGGTTGGACTTCGGAGATCTGGGATTGGCATCTAGGGTGGTGATCCCTCACATTTGGGGTGGTGATCCCCTAAAAGTTTAAAGCTCCTTTCTTTTCTAATTACGATGGGGTATCTTGCCCAAAGCTACACCTCCGCTCGTACGTCAGAAAAATCCAACCCTATACTGCTGATAGAAACCTGTGGGTTCACTTCTTTCAAGATAGTCTGTCAGGGACTCAACTTGTATGGTTCTATCAATTGGAAGGAGCTAATGTCCGCAACTGGGAGGACCTTGTTGTTGCTTTTTACAAGCAATACTAGTATAACGCCGACCTTGCTCCCACGCGTACTCAACTTTAGGGTATGTCTATGGGTACAAGTGAAGGTTTTAAGGACTATGCTCAGAAATGGAGAGATCTGGCTGGAAGAGTCCAACCCCCTATGTATGATAGGGAGTTGGTGGATATCTTTCTTGGGACTTTGTCTGGTCCATTCTTTAATCATTTGATCGGAAGTTCATCATCCGGGTTTACTGAATTGATTTTGACTGGGGAGAGGGTAGAAGCTGGTATCAGAAGTGGCAAGATACAGAAAGGTGCTTCGTCCGGTATAGAAAGGAAGCCTTTCAAGAAAGAAGTTAGTGCAGTTTACAGCTCAAGAAGCCAAAACTGACCTGAACACCGCCAAGAAGTTAACGCGGTAGTAATATCAAGACCCACTATTGCCCCACAATGCAAAAATAAAAATAAAAGTAGAGAGACCGCAAAGACAGTATACTCGGCTCAGTATGACCCTGTCTCAGATTCTGCCGTAATTGTTGAAGACTAACCTAATAACTCTGAGGGAAGCCCCGAAGAATCCCAGTACTACATCCTCGCTGTATAATCTGAACGCCCGCTGCACCTATCACTCCGATAACCCAGGGCATGATACAAAAAACTGCTGGGCCTTGAGGAATAAGGTGCAAGATTTGATTGAGGCTAAAGAAATCGAGTTTGACACGCCAGAAAAACCTAACGTCGTGACTGCTCCTATGTCCAAGCATGGATTAAATGCTGTGGATGATGATTCATTTGTGACCTCTGTGGAAGACATTTCTACTTGGTTGATGACAGTAAAGAAGAACCTATTGTTGGCCGGTTTATTTTCGGGTTGTGGCAAAGGTTGCCACCTATGTTCAATCTTGCCTGCTGGTTGCCATCTATTGAAGTCAGGTGTTCAACGCCTGATGGATAACAAAGAGATCTTGTTCGAGAAAACTTTGATTCCATTGATTCTTGTTGAAGATGTTTCAATCATTACCATTTCCGCCAATCCTTCCAAGGCTTCCTCGAGAAAGCCTGTTAGGATTACATCTGTTCCAAGAGTTGCTCCATTGATCATTACTATTCCTGGTCCTATCCCTTACACTTCGGATAAGGCTGTCCCGTGGCACTATGGGGCCGATGTGTATTGTCATGGGATCAAACGAGACTTGAAGGATGAAGAGGCTGATACTGATGTCAGCAATATTGTCGGGTCTAGCAAGGTCACCCAAAGCGGAAGACTTTTATCTCCTGAGATTTCACCTCCAACTGTTCGAAAGCATGTTGCTGTTCCATCTGCCAGTACATCAGCTACTGTCCCAGTTCATATTCCAATTATCACCCCTGTCGCCGAGTCATCTGACGCTAGGGGAAAAGAGATCACACGTGAGCCTGCCCGGACGGAGGCACCTAAGAAGATTGTTGTAGAAACCTCTAGGAAGGAGATAGAGGAAATTCTGAAGATTATCAAGAAAAGCGACTACAACGTAGTTGAACAGCTGGGGAAGACCCCGTCCAAGATCTCCATGCTATCCTTATTGTTGTGCTCGGAAGCCCATGCAAAGGCTTTAATTGATTTCCTTAAAACTGCGCATGTGCCGCAGGAAACATCTGCTGATCAATTCTAAGATTGTGTGGCTAGTTTGACCGCTGATAACGGGTTAGGTTTCTCCGATGCATATCTGACTGCCAAAGGAAGGAATCACAATGACGCTCTGCATGTCTCGATCGAGTGCAGGGGCACTACTCTGGACCACATACTGGTGGATATTGGGTCCTTATTGAATGTTTTACCCAAGAAAGCGTTAGACCGGTTGGACTGTGAAGGGTTGATTCTGAAGCCAAGTAATATTGTGGTTAGGGCCTTTGATGGGTCCAAAAGGATGGTGCATGGAGAGGTGGATGTCCCTGTCAAAGTTGGCTCTCAGACTTTCGCATCTACGTTCTATGTGATAGATATCCGACCATCTTATTCTTGTTTGCTGGGTCGCCTGTGGATTCATAAAGCTGGGGAAGTGACTTCTACGCTCCATCAGATGTTGAAATATCCAGTGAAGGGGAAGATTGTTATAGTACAAGGAGAAGAGGAGTACATGGTGATCCACCTTAACTCTTTTCGGTACGTGGATATGGATAGGGAGTTCATCAAAACCCCGTGCCAAAACTTTGGAGAGGTCCCCCAGACTCTGGCATCGACTGAAGTTGCTATTGAAGAACCTCCAATGAAGATGGCTTCCCTCAAGGATGCCAGGGCTGTTATTGAAAAAGGTGGGTGTGCAAATTGGGGTCAACTCCCCGACTTCGCACACAAAACTGACAAGTTTGGTTTGGGTTTTACTGCAGAAGCTCAAAGAGATGTTCGGCGTGCGCGGATTGGAAGACCTCCCCTACGTATCAGTAATCCGGAAGTGAATGCGATCGAAGATGATGAAGAAGAGTTAGAGTTTGACAGCTGGATCTACCCGACTACCGACGGTGGATTAAACAATTGAATGACGAAGGACTTCGTGCTCGTTTCTTTTATTACAAAGTAATAGACTTTTGTTTTGAGATTTGTAACAGACAGTTTGAAACTTTACATCCCGGTGCCTTACCTGAGACACCGTGGCTTTGTTTGTAAGGGCTTATTGTGTGTCATTTCCATATATCATCAATAAAGCATTGTATATTTTCTTGCATTACAAATTTTGCGTTCCTTGTTTTTCTTTTCTATCTTGAACTTTATCAAAATAGTTATTGTCTTACACACACTCACATATCATAATGCAGATCCACATACACTCTGGATCCCACTGATAACGACCCTGCTACTGCCAGTTATGACTTTGAAAGTCTGATCAACCAAGCCGAGGACAAAGGTGAGGATGATTGCGAAGTGCCGGGGGAACTTGCTAGACTGTTACTACAGGAAGAGAGGGCCATACATACCCATGAAGAGCCATTGGAATCAATAAATTTGGGTACAGAGGAAGACAAGAAAGAAGTCAAGATCGGTGCAAATCTGGAGCCTAGCGTCAAGCAACGGTTGATACAAATGATGTGTGACTATGTTGAGATCTTTGCTTGGTCTTATGAAGATATGCCAGGGTTGGATACTGACATTGTGGTTCACCGCTTGCCAACTAAGGAAGATTGTCCTCCAGTGAAACAGAAAGTTCGCCGAATGCACCCAGAGATGTCTGAGAAAATCAAAGTTGAGGTCATGAAACAGTTTGATGTCGGTTTTCTAGCTGTCACTTCTTACCCGCAATGGGTTGCCAACATGGTTCCGATACCGAAGAAAGATGGTAAGGTTCGAATGTGTATGGAATATAGGGATCTGAATAGGGCAAGCCCCAAGGATGATTTCCCACTCCCTCACATCGATGTTCTGGTCGACAACACCGCGTAGCATAAGATCTTCTCCTTTATGGATGGTTTTTCTGGTTACAATCAGATTAAGATGGCTCCCGAAGATATGGAGAAGACAGCTTTCGTTACGCAATGGGTTACCTTTTGTTATAAAGTCAGGCCTTTTGGATTGAAGAATGTTGGGGCAACGTATCAGCGCGCCATGGTCGCTTTGTTCCACGACATGATTCATCATGAGATTGAGGTATACGTTGACGACATGATTGCAAGATCCCAGACTGAAGAAGAACATCTTGACCATCTCCAGAAGCTATTTGACAGGTTGAAGTTATAAAAGCTAAGGTTGAACCCGAACAAGTGCACCTTCGGGGTAAGGTCTGGTAAGCTGCTGGGTTTCGTCGTTAGTGATAAAGGTATTCAAGTGGATCCTGCAAAGGTGAAGGCTATGCAGGAAATGCCAGCTCCCCGAACGGAAAAAGAAGTCAGAGGCTTTTTGGGACGTCTGAATTACATTGCCCGATTCATTTCACACATGACTTCTACTTGTGAGCCAATCTTCAAACTGATGAAGAAAGATCAAGTGGTGAGATGGAATGATGAATGTCAGACCGCTTTCAAAAAGATCAAGGAATATCTCCAAGAGCCACCTATTCTGATGCCTCCAGTTGAAAGGAGACCTTTAATCTTATACTTGACAGTACTCGACAATTCGATGGGGTGTGTGCTGGGGCAGCATGACGAGTCTGGCCGAAAAGAGCATGCTATTTACTACCTTAGAAAAAAGTTTACCGACTGTGAGATCTGATACTCACTGCTTGAGAAAACTTGTTGCGCTTTGGCATGGGCTGCTCACCGGCTGAGACAGTATATGCTGACTGACACTACTCTATTGATATCAAAGATGGACCCAATCAAGTATATCTTCGAAAATCCTGCCTTGTCCGGAAGAATAGCAAGATGGCAAATGATCTTGACTGAGTATGACATCCAATACACAACCCAAAAGGCAATCAAGGGAAGTGTGTTGGTAGAACATTTGGCGCATCAGGCAGTGGATAATTACCAATCCATGAATTTCGAGTTTCCGGATGAGAGCATCATGTTGGTAACTGACTGTGAAACACCTGGACCGGATGAAGGACCTGAGGAAAGATCCTGATGGTCTATGTATTTTGACGGAGCTTCAAACGCATTGGGTAATGGTATTGGCGTCGTGATCATATCTCCTAAAGGCTGTCATACTCCATTCACCTCCCAATTACGTTTTAACTGCACCAACAACATGGCGGAGTATGAAGCATGCATCATGGGCCTTCGAGCAGCTATTGACCTGAGGATTAATTTCTTGAGTGTATTCGGAGATTTCGCTCTCGTGATCAGTCAGATCAAAGGCGAGTGGGATACGAAGCACCCAAATATTATTCCTTACAAAGAGTATGTATTGACGTTGCTTCCACATTTCGAGGAGATAACCTTTGAACATTTCCCCAGAGAGGAGAATCAGTTAACGGACGCGCTAGCTACTATGTCTTCTATGTTCAAGCTCAGGTGGGACAATGAAGCTCCCCAGATTACCATCGAGAGGTTGGACGAACCCGCACGTTGCTGTGACATTGAGACTGAAGAGGTAACAGATAAACCCTGGTTTCACGAGGTAAAAAGGTATCTTGAGGCTCAAGAATACCCCAAGGGTGCATCTGTTAATGATAAGAAGTTTCTGAGGAGGTATGCGGCGAAGTTCTTCATCAGTAATGGTATCCTTTACAAGCGTAACCATGATTCAAATTTACTGCAATGTGTGGATAAGAACAAGGCATAAAGAATCATGGTAGAATTACATGAAGGTACCTTCGGGACTCATTCCAGTGGACATACCATGGCAAAGAAAATCCTACAGGCAGGATATTATTGGTCTACCATGGAAGCCGATTGTTATCAGCATTCTCGGACCTGTCATAAGTGCCAAGTCTATGCTGATAAGGTGCACATACCTCCAGTTACTCTGAACGTCTTGACAGGTCCTTGGCCCTTTGTAATGTGGGGCATCGATATGATCGGCGAGATTAGACCTACCGCGTCCAATGGGCATCGTTTCATCCTGGTACCAATTGATTACTTTACAAAATGAGTTGAGGCAGCTTCCTTTGCTACAGTGACCAAGAACGTCGTGTCACAGTTTATTCGGCACAATTTGATCTGTCAATATGGTCTACACGAGAGGATCATTATGGACAATGGTACAAATCTCAACAATACGATGATCACCGAGCTCTGCAAGCAGTTCAAAATACAGCATCACAACTCTTCTCCTTGCCGGCCGAAGATGAATGGGGATGTTGAAGCGGCTAATAAGAATATCAAGAAGATTGTGCAGAAGATGACGGTGACATACAAAGATTGGCATGAGATGTTACCACTCGCTCTTCATGGGTACCGAACATCAGCACGGACTTCAATAGGGGCAACACCCTACTCTTTGGTGTATGTCATGGAAGGGGTCTTACCCATTGAGGTCCAGATACCCTCTCTTCGGATTATGAAGGATGCAGGTTTGAGTGAGGATGACTGGATCTAGACCCGGATTGATCAGCTGAACTTAATTGACGAAAAGAGACTTACTGCTATTTGTCATGGTCAGACGTATCAAAAGCGAATGATCAAGGCATTTAACAAGAAGGTCAGATGACAAGAGTATCAAGTTGGGGATTTGGTGATCAAACGCATCATATTACCTCAAGGTGACCCCAGGGGCAAATGGACCCCTACGTATGAAGGGCCATTTATGGTTAAGAATATTTTCTCAGAAGGAGCTATGATTCTAACCACCATGGATGGTGACGACCTTCCTCACCCCGTCAATACAGACATAGTGAAAAAATACTACGCATAATCAAAGACCCGCTAGGTTGACTGGCATAGGCAAAAATAAGGGCTTCTCGGCGAACCAAAAGGGTTCGGGAAAAAATAAGGGATGAAAATAAAAAAATCTGTACACCCGGCAAGTCGAAAACCTGAAAAGGCGACTTGGGCAAAAAAAGGGTATCTCGGTGGACTGAAAACCCGAAAGGGCAGTCCTGGAAAAAATTAGGGATTAAAGCGTAACAATATGTCTTATTGGATCATCTTGCAACCAGACTTCGGTATCGACTATCAAGCTCGGACGGCGCTAATCAATCTGATCCACCTTCAACCAAGTAGCAAAGTGATGAGATGCTCGAAAGACATAAAGGCAATAGCAGAGTTGGAACCCAGTGGGATTGTTCACATAACTGTTTTTCTTTGTTTTACACAAATTGTATAGATTCCATCTTTCAGCGGTGTTCCCTTACTAGGACGTTAGCCTCTTGTACAAAACGCCTATTTTACAGGCCAACTTCAAAATCAATACAATTAATTTTCACAGAGAAATTTCAAATTGTTTCCCTTTTCTATTTTGTTTTGCAAGAACGTCCAATGTTCATTTTTGATATATGAATTTGACAATAATTGTTTCTCATAAATATTTACATACAAAACAAAAGACGATTACTCATAATATCAGAAACAGGGGCAAACAAGAAATGTCCAAACCTTACAGTTTCTCTGTCCACCAGGTATAGGGATAGACCTAGTTGGAGAAAACGATTGAAGGTACATTCACTCCCCGCAGAGTAAGAAAAGACAATGATCTTAGCGGTCCCGAACAGGACACCATTCTCCCCAGCTGAGGCTCGCAACCGCTAATGAGTCGGTAAGATTCTTCCCAAGCAGAGTTTATCTATCATCAGTACTAGAAAATTATCCCTAGTGGATTTCATTTCTTTCACAAGTAGAAACTCAATCCCCGACAGATTTCATATCGCCAGCAACGGTAATTCATCCCCAGCCAAAGTTATTCCTCCAAAGCAACAGATCTTCTAGCAGAATATCTCTTGCCCACAGAGTCATTCTCTCACCAGTTTATTCTCCAGCAGGATCATTCTCACAATCATCTTCGGTCGTTATCCCCAGCGGAAACGAAGAATTCAACTCTTTTGCTCCAGCAGCAGTCTAGGATTTATTTTCCCCAGCTAGAGAACATCACATTACATATCCATACACCATGCCATATGTATACGCATCATACAACACAATCTCATTTATTTTGATAACATCATCATACAATGCATATCATGCATTACATACGATTAACCTTTACCTTTCAGGAAAGATACAACCAAATCCTCACAGATTCAAGCTATGAAGCCCAGATTCGACCGGATAGTACCTTGATTTCTACAGCATATTGTGAAGCCCGAATTACGACCGAATAACAGTATCAAACACAGTGAATCCTGGAATCGACGAGATAGTGGTTTATCTTTAAGCTATGAAGCCCGGACTCGACTGAATAATAGTTTAATCCTCAGCAAGCCGTGAAGCCCGGATTACGACTGGATAACAACTGAACAAGTTATTGTGAAGCCTGGATTACAACCAGATAGCAATACAAGTTTCTGTGAAGCCTGGATTACGACCAGATAGCAGCCAAAGACACTGCGAAGCCTGGATTACGACCATATAGTGGTATATCTTTAATACAAGCTATGAAGCTCGGATTATGACCGGATAGTATCTTGATTTTCTCCGAACACCATAAAGCCTGGATTCGACCAGATAATGGTATGATACATCGTGAAGCCTGGATTACGACCAGATAGCGATAAAAGACACTGTGAAGCCTGGATTATGACCAGATAATAGTGAGGGACACTATGAAGCTTGGATTACGACCAAATAGCAGTTTACCGGCCAATTACTATGAAGCCCGGAAAAAAACCGGATATTAGTAGGCCCAAAAGTCAAATGGAAAGCCCGGAGGCGACCGGATAACCACTTGATCTCTTCTGAAGCCTGTATTATGACCAGATAAGAAGTAAGGTATTGTGAAGCTTGGATTACGACCAGATAGCAGTACAGAGCACCATGAAGCCTGGATTCGACCAGATAATGGTATAAAACATCGTGAAGCCTGGATTACGACCAAATAACGATAAAAGGACTGAAGCCTGGATTACAACCAGATAATAGTACAAGACACTACGAAGCTTGGATTTCGACCAAATAGCAGTTTACCTGGACAGTTACTAAGAAGCCCGGAGTCGACCGGATATTAGTGTGCCCTGAGTTCAAGTTGAAGCCCAGATGCGACCGGATAACAACTTAATTCCTTCTGAAGCCTGGATTGCGACCAGATAAGAATCGAGAAATTGCGAAGCCCGAATTACAACCGGATAGCAAGTTTAATCTCATCTCCCTAGTAAGTCACTATGAAGCCTGGATTATGACCAGATAGTAGTTCATTTTCACCTCTTCGACCAAGAGACGATTCCCCAGTAGAATAACAGATGACCGAAGCTCCTAAAATTCTATTTCTCTCAAGACAGAGATCAGCATTCCCCAGCGGAATCTTCCTCAACAACAGGTATACAAGCTCTCGCTAAGGAGTCTCTTATGCGATCAACACTCCTTCAGATGGCATCTTTAAGCCCATCTTCCATCACCAATTTCCAAATGGCATCTATAAGCCTATTCCCGATATCGCAAGACAATTACCACTTCATGCAAGTGTAAATTTCTGGGCACTCTAGTGTTCAATCATCTTCCACCTTTGGATCACGAAAGGCAAGCAAGCCAATCTACATCCTCAGGTTTAAGAAGATTGACCAGGGGCAGCTGTTGTACCCCAAAATTTTCCCTCCCATATTTCTCAAAACATTTCAAGAAAGATCCTTAAGTTGCTCAAGGAAGTCCAAGGGTTGACCAGACAAGCTCTCTCCTAAGGCAGTCTACCTCAAATTAGGGTTTCATGTTGCATCAAGATACTTGAGTCCAAGGGATGCCAAATGCTGATCAATGTCCTAATATGTTCTCAAGATCATCCATGTCAAGTTTCAAGCCTTGCAGAGGAAGTTTTCTCAGTCAATTGCTCAAAGGCCTGAAAATCGACTGTGCTAGGGCAAAAGTCAATTGTGGCCTACATACAACCAAACTTCAAGATTTTTGGTCAAAATCCTCATTTTGAAGTATCATTCATCATTTTATCAAGGGTTGATCATGATTCATCAAGGATTGCTCATGATTCATCAAGAACCAAAAGTTGCTAAATTAGGGTTTTGTAGGAAAAGTCAACCCAACTTTAACCAAGCATAACCATCTCATACTTTATGAGAAATGACCCATCCAAATATCATTTTGAAGAGGGTGCAATTATCTACAATACATCTTCAGCTCCCAAGTTCAAAATGTCCACTCACAAGAAGTTAGGAATTTGGACATTATAGGTCATTTTGAAAAGTCAACAAAGACACTTTTTTTGTCAAAGCTTCATACATGAACATGGAATATCAAATTGAGATGAGACCAAAAGGGTTGCTTAGAGGACATCTCAAGCTTTCTAAAAAGTCCAAGAACAACTTCAAAGAGTCAAAATTGAGGAAGTTATGCATTGGTGAAGTTGACCTTTTTTTGCAAAATTGCCAAAAGTCAACTATGCCTAAAAATGCAAATTTTGCTAAATGGGCCTAACTTTTTGCACTTGTTTTTAGTCGGAAGCATGGTCCACGAGCCCTAGCTCTTTCCACTTGTCATTATCTAATTTTTATTATTTATTTTGATTTTTATTTAAATTAAATCATTTTAAATTAAAACAAATCATAGAAAATCCAAAACATTGAAATCTCAAGATCTTGTACATGTTTCAGGTCCTATATCCTGCTAGCAAGAGATTGAATTCGTGCAAGGCCTTTATGTACACAAAAAGATTGATTTGGCCTATTTTTGGAAAGATATTCAAAGGAATCAAATCAAGATCAAAATCAATAATGGAGGAAGATTGAGATCATGTTTGCAACCCTAATCCATTCCTCAATACATAAGGAACATTTGCAGACCTAAAATGAGAGGTTGGAGAGGCGCACAAGGTCAGAACAAACTTGAAAAAACAAAGAAAAGTGGTGATTCGTTTTTCTATTTCCATACATTCTCAAGACCCTATAGCTAGCCCAATCGCTTCATGGGATCACAAGCAAGCGAAACCAATCAAGAACAAGGAGTTTCCATTGCCAAAAACCACTATAAGTCAGTCATGACCTTGGACTTTTTTTGAAATCGAATTGCATCATTCTGGAACTTATAGCATGAAATAATTATAGATTCTTGCTCCTTGAAACATTTCTAAGCTACCTGTATCATTTAATTGTGTTTTTGTGGACTGTATTAGAGTCTGCCATTGTTAGGGTTTGTTGCTTCGATTTGGGATTTCTGTGTGCAGGCAAAATTGGGCTATGAAAGGGGAACCATCATGCTCAGAATGTCCAGATGAATTGATTCATGGCCTTAAAAGTCATTTATCTCGCTTGTATTTGATTTTGAGAAGGACAGGGTATGTGGCTATGGACAAACGTCCGTAGGTAAAAGTCTGTGACTTTTACCAACGGAGAAAGGAAGAAGATGTCTGGCGTGGCGTTACCGTATTGGCCCATTTGAATTCTGGCGCCTTTTTTCACGTTATTATATATTATGATTATTTCTTATTCTATGTGCAAATTGAACACGCAGCGCAGCTGGAATTGGTGCATGTGGAAAATGCCTTGGGGCCTGGGTTCGAATCCCAGGTCCCCCAAATTTCTTCATATTATTTTCTTTTCAGTAATTAGGCGCGTGCTTGTGTGGGATGACCACCATGGGGCATCATCTCCTAACCATCAGATCACCAATCATCCAGATCTAAAGTCCATTATTGAAGGATCTATCATGTACCTTGGTCAACACAAAGCACCGGATTTAAAAGGTCAACGTGGACCTCATTTTCTTGGGCCCAGACTTTGATATACACACCCTCCAAAATTACTTTCAGGCCCAATTTTCTTCTTTTTTTCCTTTTTATATTTTGTTTTATTTAATTTATCTATTTGGTTTGCTAACACAAATTAATTTCCTTTTTATCAAAAAAATCACAAAAATAATATTTTTCATCCAATTAGATTTAGGTTTATTTTTTATCAAAAATTAATTAATTTAATTAGATTATTTAATTCTAGGGTAACTTAAATTCTTTTGTAAATAATTAAAATTAATTAGAACAATTAGGGTTTTAACTTAATTATATTTTCTTTTTCTTAAAAATAACCAAAAAAATACAAAAATAGGTCATTTAATTATTTTCTTTAATTAATTCAATTACTAATTAATTGTGTATTTAATTTAAAAACCTAATTCTTTTTTCTTAAAAAAATAATTAAAAACAACAAAAACAATTTTTCTTTCGATTAGGTTAGACGGGGTAAAAACCCTAGTTTTCTCTCGTTCTAAATTTCATTGCGCGCACTTTATTATTATTTTATTTTTCCATATTAATGTAATTGCTCACAAGTTGTAATAGCTTAATTAGGACCTTTTACTTTCATTTATCTCTTTTTTATGGGTTTGTTTTTGGCTATGTAAATACCCGAAGCCTTGTAATAGCGTAACTTTACTTTCCGCATTTTAAATTATGCAAATATTAACTGTTAGATGTATGAATATTAGGGTTGCATGACAAGAATGTATGATTAACTTTAAAACGGTTAGCTAACCCTAAATGTGAAAAGATAATAAACTTGAAATTAAATCACTCGCACATGCGCACTCCTAGGGTATACTCTCACTTCGGTTGCCTTCGGTAAATGGTCATTAAGTATAGGATGCTTTAGTAGTCGCCCTCTAGTCTAAACAAAGATCAAAGTCCCGTTCGGAAAAGTTGCCTCATAATGGTTGCCTCGGAATTGTTGCCTTGAATATGGATCTAAGATATTAGAGTTATTACTAAGACGTCCTAACATTGCTTTAGTGACCGTACGTCCCTTTCGAATTAACCCTCAAAACTCCAACGACGATTCTACCTACTCACTAATAGTGGGATAGCACTGTCTAAAAGAAACAAACATAGAACAATTCTTTTTTTGAGTAGGTAGATTAGTTCTTAAGTACTTGCTCAATCCAAACTTTTTCACACTTACACTCTTTTCAAACAAAGCTTTCAAAAACACTTCGTAACACTCTTGAAGACAGAAGCAAGGGTTAAATCGAAGTCAAAAACTTTTCAAATCACAAACACATAAGCAATTGTTAAATGATGAGCAAGTACCTAAGAGCCCGTAGATAACTAAGGATATAAAGGGTGATAATACCTTCCCTTTCTATAATCTACCCCCCGTACTCAGAAATATCTCAAAAAAGGATTTTTTCTGTGCTTTTTTCCTTTCCTAGTTGGATAAAATAAAAGTCGATGGCGACTCTTGCTTACCGCGACATTTTGCAAACACAAACGCAAAATGCAAACCAGCATTTTCCTAAAAACCAGTCCCGGTTCTGGCCACCGTATCACAACTTCAAATATCTCAAGATCCTTTCAACAACATCCATATGAGCTTTCTGTGGATCATGCATAAATTGACTAACGAAATTTACTGCATATGTAATATCTGTCCGTGTATGCGACAAGTAAATTAGTTTTCCCACCAACCTCTGGTATTTTCCTTTGTCTATGCTGGATGAATTTTGGCATTGAAATAGCATATGATTTTGTTCAATTGGGGTAAATCAAGAGTATACTTTCTCTGGCATAGTAAATCAAGAGTATACTTTCTCTGGTATAGAAAAATACCATGTTTAGATCTAGCTACTTCAATACCCAAGAAATATTTGAGGTTTCCAAGTTGCTTCATCTCAAATTCAGAAGCGAGGTATTTTTGCAAACTAGACATCTCATATTGGTCATTCCCTGTAACAATCATATCATCTACATAAATAATCAAAGTTGTAATTTTACCTCCTCCTTTCTTCAAAAATAAGGTGTGATCAGAGTTACTTGCTTTATAGCCAAAAGCCTTCATAGACTTAGTAAACCTACCAAACCATGCTCTTGGGGATTGTTTTAATCCATATAGAGCCTTTCTTAACTTGTAAACCTTCATCTCATTTGAATCTATCATACCTGGTGGTAGATCCATATAAATTTCTTCTAAAATTTCTCCATGTAGGAAATCATTTTTCACATCAAATTGTAGAAGAGGCAAATCTTAGTTTGCTGCTAGTGACAAAAGTATTCTCACAATGTTGAGCTTGGCTACCGGCACAAATGTCTCTTGATAATCTACACCGTAAGATTGAGTGTAACCTTTAGCCACTAGTCGTGCTTTATACCTCTCAATAGTTCCATCAGCTTTATGTTTAATTGTATAAACCCATCTGCACCCCACAATTTTCTTCCCTTTTGGTAACGTCAAAAGATCCCAAGTGTTGTTTTTTTCTAAAGCTGCCATTTCCACAACCATTGCTTCAGTCCATCTGGGATCTGCTAAAGCTTCCTGCACATTACTAGGAATAGAAATTGAGGATAATTGAGTTACAAATGATGCATATGACTTAGATAACTTGTGAGATGACACATAATTACAAATGGGATATTTAACTTTAGACTGAAGGTCTGGTTCATATCTAATGGGAGGTTGACCACGGTTAGAACGAGGTGGAAGATTATATTGGACAATAATGGATTCAGTGTTAGGTGTGTTGGTGGTCTCATGGAAACTAGGGTCAATTTCATGATCAATTTAATGAGAAAAGGAATCAACTTCAGAATGAACATTAGTAACTACTTCAGAATGAACATTAGTATCAACTCCATTGATAATTGTATTATCGGGAATAGAATTAGGAAATACCTCTGGAGAGTTAACTTGATCTTGTGGAGAAGATTGAGCTAGTTGATTATCGTCAGGGGAAACTGTATTATCTAAAGGTGATGTGTCCATATTTGAGATTGATTCATTACCTGTAGAATGATCCTCACAAGATAATTTATCTTCACAAAATAAGTCAAACATGCTAACATCATGGTGCTGCACTTCACTTTCATTCCCCCCTTGAAGTGTAGAATCAACATAGAAAAAGTTATCTTCATGAAAAGTTACATCCATTGAAATATAAAAAAATTTAGATGATGGATGATAAGCACGATAACCTTTTTGAGTTGATCCATACCCAACAAAGACACATTTAAGAGCTCGTTTTTCAAGTTTTGTACGTTGATGTGGGTGTAAGTAAACATATATAACACATCTAAAAACATGAGGTAGTAAATGAACAATGGAAGGGAGAACATGATGATCAGATAAAACATCTAGAGGTCTTCTAAACTTATGCACACTAGAGGGGGTTCGATTAACTAAGTAAACTGCTGAATTCAGTCTCGCCCCACAAATGAGATGGAACATTACCATCAATTAGGAGTGTTCTAGTAACTTCTAATATGTGTCTATTTTTCCTCTCGGCCACTCCATTTTGTTGGGGGGAATAAGGACATGTTGTTTGATGCAAAATGCCCTTAGAGTTCAAAAAATCTTTTAATTCTTTCTTAAAATATTCCCCTCCATTGTCTGATCTAATTACCTTAATACATGTGTTAAATTGTGTTACTATCATTTGATGAAAGGAGCGAAGCACATCATACACATCACTTTTATGTTGTAGCAAATATACCCAGGTTACCCGTGTACAATCATCAACAAAACTAATAAACCATTTTTTTCCATTATGTGTAGATTGTGGAGTAGGACCCCAAACAGCAGTGTGTACTAAAGAGAAAGGAAAGTCTGTTTTCTTATTACTCAAGGGAAAAATAGCACGATGAATTTTTGCCATAACACAAGTTTCACAAAGAAAATCTGAAATATTGCATTTATGAAATAACGATGGAAACAATTTTTTTAGATAACTAAAAGAGGGATGCCTCAATCGTCTATGCCATAGCCAAATATTTTTTTATTTTGATCTTGTATATGATCACTTGCAAGATGAACCAATGCTCCTTTATGGATTTGTGAAACTTTTTCAAGATAATACAGCCCTTCACTATATCTACCACTGCCAATCTTCTCCTTGGTATGTATATCCTAAAAAACACAGTGGGTTGGATAAAACACAGCGACACATGAATGTGATTTTGTTAATTTACTGACAGAGATAAGATTGTAATTCAAGGTAGGAACAAATAAGACATTAGGTATTGATAGGGAGGGTGATAGAGTCACTGTACCAACACCTTCAATGGGAGATTCCACTCCATTGGCAGTAATAATAACAATTTTATGACAATTAGGAGAGAAATTAATGAACATGTGTTGATCACAAGTCATATGATCAGTAGCACCTGTATCGATTATCCAATCGCTATTTCTAATAATAACAGAAGGATTATGAGCAGAGTTAGACATACCTGACTTGGTTACGAAGCCGACAGCAGTAGAAAGATGAGCCTTGTTGTTTTCTGTCTTATTATTCGAAGTAGTTTTTCCCTTTGGATGCCACTCTGGGTAGCCATAAAGCTTAAAACATGTCTCCATGACATGATTATCTCCATTACAGTGATTACACTTACAGATTTCTTTCTTCGGATACTTCTTGACAGCTAAGGCGGAACCATTCGAAGACTCACCGCTTATCATAGCTTCTTGGCGATTCGCCTCTACATATACAATTGCATAGACTGATTGAACATTAGGAAGCAGAGTGGTAGCAAGAACACGACCACGAACCCCATCCAAATGTGAATCTAAACCAGCCAATAAAACATAAACTCGTTGAGAATTAACCATCTTATTGTATTTCTCAACATCTTTAGTGCATTCCATGGTACAATTATTAATACTATCGTACTCTTTCCATAGCCTCTGCAATTTTCCAAAGTATGTAATAACAGATCCACCATTTTTTGAGTAGAGGTTACCTCACGATACAATTGATAAGCTCTTGATGCATCTTGGTCGACGGAGTACGTTTGTTTCGCAGTTTCCCAAATTTCCTTCGCTGTAGCTAAGCGAATGAAAAGAGATCTGATTTCTTTGGTCATGGAGTCAAGAAGCCAAGACTTGACCAAGAAATTTTCATCTTCCCATGCTTCATATTCATCGAGTTTATCTTTTGCTAGTGCAGTCTTTGTTCCGGTAATGTAACCCCATCGTTTTCTGCCTCTGATTTTGTTATGTGCATTCAACGACCATTCGACGTAGTTAGTGCTGTCAAGCCATTCTGGGGTGAGTGCATCGTTGAATTGGACAGCAGCGGAAGTTTCAGAATTCTCCGATTTGTTTTTATCAGAAGCCATCAGAAATTACTAAGAAATAAAAAAACCACCATTCCTATATTGAAAGAGAGACGGTGTTGGCTCTAGATACCATATAGAATATTTCAAAGTAATAATTATGATGATTTTATTCATTGATCAAGGTACTATATATACACAAAAGAGTCCCTATAATTCTTCTTCTATTAAGGGAATGAAATAAATTATTTACAGCAAAAATATTTTCCTACTTAATTTAGCTAAAATATCTTTGACTTATTTTAATAGTTACAAATGGGCTTGGCTTGGTCTCCCATTCTCTCTACTTACTCCTCTATTTTATCCCACGAATCCAACAACTTCCCACATGACATTTTAGGTCTTGGAACATTATAAATAGGTGTTTAGCTTCACTTTTTGGAGCATCCAAGCTTAGTACAAACTTAAGCCATATATTATTGTATTTTGTAAGCTTTAACTCTTCACATCAGAGAATTATAGCACTTTCAATTGAGTCTGTATCGAGTTTGGAGAAACCTTTGTAGAAGTTTAATCTTTCCACCATTTTATTTCCCACATTTAAGTCTTCTAGTTGATTTACTTCCTGTAGCAGATTATAGACTTTTTGGAACAGAGTTTTTATTAATCGCATTACTTTTATTTTATTGTCTCTTTATTTATCTGCACTTAATTCGCTTTAAATTTATTTCTATCAATTTCATGTTTCCAACCTTACTTTCTATTCCTATTATATTTTATTCCATGATCGAATCAATCATTTTATCATATGTTATAATCATGTCTAGCTAAATTATAAGTGTTGGAATGTCAGGATTGTCGATTCACCGGTACTCTAAATTATTGTTCTTTGAGAAATACTTATGGGTTTTTTTAATATTTTAGAACAACTTTTCTAAACTTAGTTTGGTCAATTTCTACGAAAGTAGAACCATTTATATGACGTGTAAAATTGAAAGCCGTCTGATACAAAATATTAAGGTTGTTTAGTTTTTAATTGATAAATACCGTGAAAGCTCTGTGTTAATTAATTAGGAAAGCTAGTATTTTTTAAAAAGTTTTTTAAACCCATTTTCGGAAGTGTTTATGTGTTTAAGGTACATTTGACCGAGAAAACGCCGGGAACCCTTCAAAGTCTAATTTTACAGTTAAAACTACTTTTCATCTGAGTAAAAAGAACTTATTTCTAAAAAAAGTATTTACTTCTTTAAATAAAAATGTGTCGGGCATGTAACAATTGGCGATATAAATTAGAGGGTAAAATTTGGTTCTGATTGCGCAACCGCAAAGGTTCCTTTATAATTTATTTTTTTTCAAAGAGGAAAACATTTTCCTATAGGTAGTTAAACTTAGGAACAATAAGATTATCAACGAAATGGTGAGATCAACATTCCAGCATTACATTTTTTATTTAATTTTTTTCTTTTATTTCTACTTTATTTTCCGTATTTCCAATCAGTATTTTAATCGCCTTAGATAAAAATTGTAGTAATAGAAAATGATAGTTTTACTATTAGGTCTCTATGGGTTCGACACTCTTTATATTACTCTGATACTTTTCATGCGCTTGCGAAATACCCCCCTTATATCGCTTAAAATTGAGTTTTTTCGTTGCGTCGTATTTTGCATGCATAAGTCTAAACATTGTGTCTCAACTTGTTGCAAAATAGCTCAAGTTAATTAGTTAAAAACTTTGATTAAGACACTCATGAATTCATATTACTATCAAACTAATGTTAAATATGTTTGGATCTCAATGAATCAACCCCGAAAGAGAAGTTTCAACAACATGATGATGCTTTCTTTTAGGATTCAAGGTTGTTACAGAGCAAATTATATACCATACCCTAGTATGCTCCTCATATCTCTGAAAAAGTCCTAATTTACATTCTGCTTATTTTTATTTCTGCTAAGTAACAATTCCTAAACCAAAACCTCAGTTAAAGTTTTTGTTTAATTGAATGTGAATTGAACTCGATAATTGCATGCAATCCTTGAGATCGACATTCGAGGAATTTCCCATTATCACTGCAAGGAAAAAATAGTACACTTGCTATTTATCCCATCAATGATCATGTGATTTTGAGAGTTACTCCAGTAACTGGTGTTAGTAGAACTTTTAAGTCGAGGAAGCTTACTCCATATTTTGTTGGACCGTAACAGATATCAGAGAACGTAGGTGAGGTGGCTTACCGAGTTACTTTGTCGCCGTCACTTGTGAATCTGTATGATGTGTTTCTTGTGTCCTAGTTAAGTAAGTATATCTCAGATTCTTCTCATGTGATTCAGATGGATGATATACATGTGAGAGATAACCTGAATATTGAGACGTTACCAATGTGAATAGAAGGTCAGGAAGTGGAAAAACTGCAAGGCAAAGAGATTGCCTTAGTGAAGGTATTATGGGGAGGACCAGTTGGTGAAAGTTGGACTTGGGAACGAGAGGATCAAATGAAAGAGTCTTATCCGAGGTTGTTTTTGTCAGGTAATTATTAAGGGTGAAAATTATTTTAAGTGGGGGGAGTTATAACACCCCGAATTTTTGATTAATTATTTTAATTAATTAACTTAGTGTGATTATATGAGTCGTTGTGATTATATGATGTTTGGTGTTGCATGAGAGTCATTGTGGTGACATAGATTTCTGATGTATTGATGAAGATGATGGCCTATGTGATGTTTTGAATGATTCATGTGATATTGTGGTGATTTGTGTGATGCTTAGGTGTATTGAAGTATTTTGGAGTAATTTAGAATAATATATAATAATTAGGATAATTGTTTAGAATTATTTTAATTGAGAAAATAGAATAATTATTGGTTAGAAGAAATGAGGGCAAGGTGGTAAATATTGAAGTGTAAGTGAGGGCAAGATCGGAAGTTTAGTATTAGGGGCCCAAAGGTTAAACTAGGGAAGAGAGTTTAGTTATTTCATTCTTGCGATCGTAGGATTGGGAGAAAAACTGACGTTGTTGAGAAAAGAGACTAGGACATAGGAATATCAAGAGATTTCGGTAGAACGTGAAGAGGAATCGGATTCAATCACGAATTAAGGTAAGGAGAGTTTTATCATCTTTATTATGTTTGATTTTCAGGTTTGGATTATGGTGGAATTGCCTTAGATTTTGGTGAATGACGAATTGGTGATGTTGGTTGAGGATTTGATGATTAGAGATGAATAATGATGCCCAAATGATGTATAATAATATAGGATGTTAACAAACAATGAATCTCTATGATTAGAAGTAGTTTTACGACCTATAATATGGTAAAATTGCAGAAAGTTTGGACTAATTTGTTTAGGAATCGCAACAGGAAAACCCTGTTCGCATTGTGTCGGTGGGGGATGAAGGTTGTGTCGTCGGGCGAAAGTTGTATTGCCGGGATAAAGTGGAGGCAAAAGGGGGTAGAGAAGAGGATGCTTCTATAATGTGTCGCTCCTAGCATCGTCGGGCGAGTTGGAACACGAAGGTTGTGTCTCCAGGCGACAAGGGTGTGTTTCCAGGCGACAAATGGAAGAATTGGATGACTATTTTGGAAATCTTGAAATGATCATAACTTTAGTTCTAGAACTCTGTTTGATGTGTCGTTTAAAGCGTTAGATAGTTAACGTGATGAAATATAATTATATGGAATAAAATGAAGGATAAGAAGGATAATTCTAATATCTAAGTTAGGATATGATTAGTTTCCTCCGTGTTGAATCGCTATGATTCTTGTGATAATGAAGTATGATGATGATGTCACGATGTTATGATAGTACATGGTTCATAATGATGTGTATGTGATGTATATGAAGATATGTTGATTTATATGATGGTGCTATGATGTTTTTTTAATTCCTTTGATGCCATGATGATGCTTGTGATGATTCATAAATGGTGATGCGTGTTGACTAGCTGTGATCGTATTATTTATGATGTTGCGTATCATTGTATTCATGGCGTGATTTAGGACTTTGTTTCAGTGATGGTGATTAGGACTTCGGTCCAGTGATGATGTTAGGACAATTGTCCAATGAAGGAAACAATCCCATAGTGTGGATTGAGTGCAATGGTGAAGTGCTCTGGTTCCGTGAGAATCGATCCTATTGGAGGGGATCTTTGTAGGTTGAAGATGACTGAGTCATCAGTGATGTTTTAGTACCACATGCATGAGTCTATGATGATGCATTATATTCTATGTGGCATTGTATTCGATGTGTTTCATTGATGAATGATGATACTTTGTATGTGTTGATATATGTGTTTTTAATTGATGAATTGATGAAGGTGTGAGTATAAAATGAAGATGTGATGAAGTATGGTACCTTACTTATGTGCATATTTTGCTATTGTCTATACCTTATATCTTATATAATGATTATGATTTACTCACTCTTTCTATTTGAATGTTACCTCCACGTGGGTAACGCGCAGGTGATCAAGAGTAGTCCGTAGGGGCTTAGAGGATAGCTTCAGGATGCGTTTTATTTTCTTTCCGTATAGTAAGAGAATCTTGCTCTGGTATGTAACATCAGAGTTGAGATTATTTGTTGAGAACTATATGTCTCTGTTTACTTTGATGTTTTCTAAATTGCCTTGTTATGGTATTGATATCTAAATTGGATCATGATGTTTAACTTGATGAATTATATGAGGTATCCAAATTATAGATGTTTTGAGATTTATGATTTCCACAACAATAATTTGAAGATGCTAAATGCATATTATTTGGTTTATAGTTTGCAACCCGTGTTACGTAGAAAAATGCATTATTAAGATGTTTTTGTGAAGACGTGACACCCTTGTTGGTGATATTACTCTAATTTATTTATTTAAATAATTGTGAAAATTCTTTGTGTTTGAAAAGGTGTTACAACAACTACCAACTTCAACAGCTAACTTTCGATCCAATCATGAAAACATCTCTTTTACATTTAAAAAATAAATTTTAGAAGTGTAATTTGAATCAAAGTTATGCATGATTTGAATAATAACATTGATTTTGTTAGAGTGATTCGAATAACAAGTTCCATGATTTGAATCAAGTTTGAGTTTGATTTGAATTACATTAAAGGATAATTTGGTCCATGGATGAAATTCAAATTTTGGATTTTGGTTCTGTTATGGTGTTTCTAATCATAGAACTATTTTACTTGAATCAATGACTTAAATCAAATATGCATAATCTGAGTTTAAGTTCTTGAGTCAAATTATTCTCTTATTTGACTT
Organism: Vicia faba; assembly: GCA_948472305.1. Classification (NCBI taxonomy): domain Eukaryota; kingdom Viridiplantae; phylum Streptophyta; class Magnoliopsida; order Fabales; family Fabaceae; genus Vicia; species Vicia faba. The sequence continues at coordinate 1,307,656,368 of OX451736.1, read as the reverse complement.
GAATCATGAGAGAATTTTATTCATTTTTTATGCATAATCTCTAGTACATACATACATTAATTTCTCTCTCTATATCTCACAAGATAATATCATAACTTTGAAAAACTCTAAAAATCTTTGAGTCATTTGAGATCAGTTTTCACATAACACATTTCATAACTTTAGGTTGCATTTAGAATTACCTTAAACCTCTAACAAGATTATCATATTTGAGTTGCTTCTCAAATTTGAGGGAGTCTAAGATTTAGTGAAAGGAGATTCATTAGTTGTTAATATTTGTGAAATTACACTACTATAAATAATATATTTTGATAAAAGTTTCAACTCAATCAATAAATAATCGAGGTATAATTCTTAGACGCGTCACGTTTTAATTTCTTAAATAAAAATATCATATATTCCTTCGGTTGAAATTAGAGATGAGAATAAACTATAACAGAAGCCTGCAACCTAGCCTACACATACACAGGTCAAGTCAAACTTTTTTTTAAATAGATAAATCCTAAACTTTTTTATTAGTCTATTTAGTTTATAAAAAACTATACCACAAGCCATAAAAAAATCTTTCAAATTTATCAGACCGACCTATTTAAATAAATATGAATAACTTTATTATTATTATTATTATTATTATTATTATTATTATTATTATTATTATTATTTTATTGTATTTTACACTAAATTAAAATACAAATATAAAACTTAGTTATCTTGAATAAATTATGAAGATAAGCAAAATAAAATAAAAATAAAAACCTTATGAATAATGTCTGTTGCAATGACTTTTTTTAAAGTAAATAGTATCATAAAATTTATAATAATTGGTAAACTCGAATAAATTAATGCAAAAAAAAAAATTAGTCTTATTGATCTTTTAATTTGTTAGTCTATTTAAACATTAATTGAATTACATATTTATAAATGTCTAAACAAAATAAGTTATTAAATAGGCTATTAAGCCAATCAATCCTTTGAAAAAAATAGACTTAGACATAAAAGTAAATCTATAATAAATTACAGATCAAGCTTAGATTTTAAATTTTTTAGTAAATTAATCTCAAACTTAACAAAATCTAATTCGATATAGACTTATTTTCACCTTTAGTTGGAATGGCAGAGAGAAAAACTAATCCAGAGAATATGCTTTGAATCTTTTGCAACAATAATTTATGTTTTTAATTTCTTTAAAAGTTATGTTTTTTTAATTATTTTTTATTTAAAATTTAAATATTTTATTTCCTTAGTTACGAAAAATTTAATAAGTAAAAAATATTCGTTCATTAAATAATTTTTATAAACCCTTAAATTTCTTTAAATCTAACTCATTGCACCCAAAAAAAAAACATTAAACTCCAACCTTTTTCATTATCATGAATCACACAGGGACGAATCAATAAATTTTTAAAAGTGGCGGCATTATTTACAAGAGCATTTTTTAAATAAATTTTTAATTTTCAAAATAAATATTTATATATAAAATTATTTTTTATGTATATTTTTTTTAAAATTAAGATATATATCCTAATACTTCTTATTATAACTCACAATAAAATAGTGATAAATAAAAAAGAGTTTATTTAGTTAATATGTTTCAGTTTTTTTTTTAAATAATTTTTTTAAAAAGTGGTACTTCAAAAATAATTTTTATGAAAAATTATTTAAAATATTTTTAAAATTAAATGATTTTTTGAAATTTTAATTTTTAAAAAATTGTTCACATAAATGATGAAATATCTAAAATAATATTTTCTAAATTAACTATTTAAATCAAATTTCCATTTAAAATTATTATGAAAAATTTCTTTATAAATCTTTTTTTATACAAAATTATATTACACTACAAAAAATTATACTTAGAAGTTTGATCTCAAAACCTAAAAAGTAAGACTAATAAAATAGCTTACGTGATGCTTATATTACTCATTTTCAAATTTTAATGTTCTGGATTGTAATAGATATTTCTTTTATTTAATCTATTTCAAAGCTTAAAAGAAATAGATTAAATAACATTTCATTAAATGAAATGTTTTGGATTGTAATAGGAATTCAAAATTTAAAAGCTAGGCAAAGTAAGAATTCCCTCAAAACACGATTCCATGTTGAAATTGAAACGCATGAAAGAGGGTCCAAACAAAAGATGTGTAAAGAAAGAAACATAAAAATGACTTTGGAAAAATCAGTGGCACACTATTCAAAAATAAAATAAAATAAAATATTCTAACCGTATGATTTCGTGCTTCATTCATTCATGCGTCATTCAATGCATTCCATCCATTTTAATTTTTAAGTCATGCTAACAACTAACACTCTAACAAGTGTTCTAGGAGTTATCTTTAATTAATCGACTCGTATATCTGTATAGATAAATTCATTTATATTTTAGATTATTTATATTCTAGATTATTCAATAAGGTTTAGTTCTTGTTGATATATAATTGTTATTATAAAATTATTAATAATTGTAAATATTTAATAATAAATATATAGCAAATTACTAACAAGATAAATTTAATATTTTTAATAATTATTAGTATTTATAAATATTTTGTTGATTAAAATAATAAAAAAATACTGTGGCAATAATTATCAATAAAAATAGTGAGTTTTAGTAATAAAATTCACATGAATTGCATTATGAATTACAAAATGAGAAATTATGATGTAAATATAACTTAACTACACTTTGAAACTTTAGTCCGGTTTATTGTGGAAATTAGTAAACAACCGCTAGTCCTCCCTAAGTCTAAAATTAAAGGTTACTCGCGGGATCGACTAGTTAATCCTAAAACATGTGCTAATAGAATAAAATGAAATTTGTTCTGCCGATGCAACACCTTACTTTGTGATAAACGATTTTTCTCTAAATAAGGGAACATGTAAAAATTATCCACAAATATGATATGAATTGATTGACTGAAGGTGATTCGTGACCGACAGAAGACTAGGACTTGTCCTAACTGAAGTAAATGTCGAGTGAATTCTCGGTAAATTCCAGCATCGTAATGGAATGAGATTCGATAGCGTAAATGACAATATAAAAAGATTGTTCAAAAGTAAATAAGATGCAAGTAAAAGATTTAAAGGACACGACTGAAAAGAAATGAGTTTGCATTGAAATAAATATGGTGATTCATGTACATTAACACTCTTGAACTCTTTGCTTCCTTACGCTTAGAAATGTGGAGTTTTACAAGTGATTTTAGTACAAAATAAACACACTGAATTCTATATTAGATCCTCTTATTTATAGTAGTTATATAATAACTGAACATGCACTTCGATGTAATAGTAATTTGACACGTATGTGGCTTAATAAAACCGCCTCTTTAGATTTAGCCATTTAATTGATGCTTTGATCAGGAAACTTCTTGCAACCGCTGTAATATTCAAATTTCAAAATTTATCCCGCCTATAAGTTTTGCTTCGACATCAACCAAATGTTGTGGACAAATAACTCAAATTCTCTAAGTCTTGGATTCCATTTTTATCGACGGAACTAAAGTCTAACTTGTTATTTCCTCTAACGACTACTTGCTCTTTTGTTCGTCGATCTCTCTTTAATTCTTCATAAAAACTTTTCAGCTATCATTTTCTTTACTTTAATCTTCTTAAAGTCCCTACTCCTGAAAGGCACTTTCCCTTCAGTTCACAGGGTTACCCTGCTAACAATGCAATAAATGCCTGAAATAAATTCTAAGGTAACAAAATTTCCCCCAGAGATGCCATTTTTGAATTCGACAAATATGAGGTAATGGCATCTCTGAAATGTCGACTACCTTCAATCAAAACTTACTCGTTTTCATTTCTTGCTTAGTTGACGCTACTATTTGCCCTTCCTTATGACGTCATTCCATCATGATAACGTATCTCACATTTTCCTCGAGATGTGCGCCTATCAACTCACCCAATATCTCTTTTAAATGAGAGGTGTGGCCCACTATCTTTTACCCTGTATCACCACGTGTCCTCAGATGTGGCATACAAACTTGAAAATTTGAAAAAAGGAACTCAAACATTTTTTGTTTTTCTTTTTAACTTAGGGTTTCTCTTTCATTTCTCTCTTTTTCTACAACCAAACCTTCAACAAACCTTCTTCTAAAAAAGATGAAACCCTATTTCTTCTTTCAATCTTCATCTTATCCAATATTTTCTTCCTCTATAATGGTGAGCTCATCCAAACGCATTCCTCATTTTGCAAAACTACAACATCCACTCATTATTAATGGAAGAGAGTATGTTCTTGAACCTCCCTACGCTGAAGAAAAGGCTAAAATATGGAAATCTCAAGTATTGATTCCTTTCTCCCTTGCTGATGAACCTTTAACCTTCCTAGGTCCTCTTCCTGAAGAAGGTGAAACAATAGTCTATACAGGCGAACATGCATTTTTTCCATGCAGTAATGTTACTAGACCTTAGTCTCCCTTGAACAATCTTTATCACTTCACTATGTTGATAGAAACTTTAGAACTACTCCCCCCAGAAACTGCCCTAAATTTCGTGCTTGGATGGAACATTTAGAGGTAGAGAAAGCCGACAAATGGAAAGATTTAGGTATCTATACCTTTCTGCATATCTCTCGTTGTGGTCCTCCTTACTTCTATGGTATGTTACTTATTACATTACAATTTTGGGAAGGATTGACGAATACCTTCCATACCAAATATGGCATGATAACTCGAACACTCTTGGACATTGTTACTATCACAGGTTTGAAGTCAACTAGTCGCGTTTTTAATTTTGAGGATTTAGCTCCTATGCCTTTGAGATTCAACGTTGGTGAAACTAGAAAACCAATGTACAATAATTTTATCGACCATCATGCTAAAACAACAGGCCCCATTTCTCCTGAAGAGCATGTATCCTTCTTGACTTTGTGGCTATCTCGTTTTGTCTTCTGCTCCAGATCCATGCAGATAGAAAAACAATAATCATACTTAGCCACACAGTTACATTATGGTCACGACGTTGCTCTAGGCCAATTAATATTAACTTCACTTTATGAATCTCTGACAGAGGTTGTTTCCCAAATAAAGACCTTTGACCTCACTCATTCCAGAAAAAAGAATGTTTTGGCCCATGGACTTTTTTGGTTCCTGCAATTATGGTTTAATGCTACTTTTTCCAAAGATATCAAGCCCTATGGGATGAAAAGAGTGGCTTGTCCTCCGACAGAGGGCCACATTATTTGGAAACGTCTGATCCCAATGACTCTTGGTGACAAAAAATTTCCCAACATTGAGGTGTTTCGACTCCTTTTCAACATCATGTTAACTCGCATCAAATTTGAGCCTTCCATGGCGCCTTTTTGCGCCAGATTTCACGGGCTTGAGTGGTTCACCAGAGCTCCCCCTAATTATAAAGACAAGAACAACTCCCTAAGCATTTGGAGGCGTTTTTTATCTCCCCAATTTTTGTCAGTTGTCGTTGTTGGTAGCACGTCAGGATTGGCAGCCTACCAACCAAATTTGGTGGCTCGACAATTTAAGCTTTGTCAACTTATCCCTAAATCCCAATATCCTTCATTGGAGCTGCTTTTAAATATCACCACCGACCAACCTTATGCCGTCTTCAAAAAGGATGTCGATAACTTTTGGGTAAAAAGGCCTATACTTGCTCCCAATCCATATCCAATTGCTTTTTATTGCACAAAAGAAATTGAAACTTGGTGGCAGTCATATGTCGACACATATTTTGATGCTCACGAAGTTAAAATGGCTGAACTGACTAATGCTTTTGATCATTTGTATGCAAAGTTCACCAAAAGTAAGATTAATAATGCCAAACAAATTTAATCTTTCCAGAAGTATTTTGCAGTTGTGTATTGACCTAATGATCTTTGTCGGAACATTGTTGGGGCAGCCAAAGAATTAAAGGAGAAGGTAACCGACAGGATCCCAACACTTAAAATTCCTGGTGTTGTACCCCAAAATTTTCCCTCTCATTTCTCAAGGAATCACCCTGGATCCTCAAGTTTGCTTCCATCCAATTCCAAGCCTTGAACTGCAATTTTTCAAGGAAATCATCCATAAGGGTAAAATGGTCAAAAGCACACTGAAAAGTCAAACTTTGACTTTCAGATCAAATCAAGTTTCAACAATTTTATTTCATTAAGACATGAGATTGATTCATCAAAAATCAGGAGTCAGAAGTTACTTTGGAAAAATCAAATTTTCTAAACATTTAGAAAATTTTCTAAGTGTTAAGAGTATGTGATACTTCAGAACTTCTGAGCCAGCCTCCATGCAAGTGCAGTCAGAAGTTGCAAACATGGTTCAGAACATAGCCTTCAATCAGAACATGGCTCTTCAGCCTCTACGCAAGCGCATTCAGAAATTGCAAACATGGTTCAGAACATAATTATCAATCAGAACGTGACTCTTCAACACATGGAGGTTACGCTTCTGATCTTCTGCGATCAGAACATCCCCAAATCCCAAAACCTCGTTTAAGTAATATGCTGCCCTGCTATGGCACAGTCCTGCAACCAGCTGCCACAACGCTCCAAATTATTGTTGACCCAGTCCACGCCTGCACTTTCTCAAACCCCATATTTGCATCAAATTAGCATGCGAAAACTGTGATTAAAAAGCAATGGAACAGTATACCGAAAAGGTTTGAATCCCATTTGTTTTTCCCTCTAAAATCACAACAAGTTCACCTATAAATACATGGCTCAATCACACGTTTAAGAGGCTGGATTTTGGAGACAGATTGGCCAAAAGAGAGAAAAGGAATTTGTGAAACCTTCATAAAAATCCAGAAATCCCAAACAGAAAATAAAACCTCTGTTCTTCCTCTTGAATTAAAGAACTTGGCATTTTCTCTTCCGTTAATCTTGCTGATTCTAGAACATCCAAAGGCAGCAACTCAAAGCTCCAAGCCCACATTCCAGGTTCAAGGTAAGTCTTTCTGACTTTGCATCTTTTTTATTCAGAACATCATTAAACATGTAAATATCATAGTATTAATGTTGTACATATCATTGCTTAATTAGAAAAACTGTGGATCAGAACTTCTTGGTTAGGCCTAGACTTAGGATTAGGATTAGAACTTCTATAAACTGTTATGTTGTTATCCTTCTGATTTGCTGTTTAAAAAGAACTGAATAAGTTGCTGACGTGTTGATTAATATGAGAAAAGAGTTGAAATATAATATAGAACTTCTGATTTTCACATGCTGATAATACACCGAACTTCTATAATTCGCTCATTGTTAACACACACTGAACTTCTGATGCTTACATGCTGATAACGCACTAAACTGCTAATGTTCACTCACAGTTTTAGCACAACACAGAACTTCTGAGTTCTCCTAACTGTTAATGCACACTGAACTTCTGATGTTCACTCACTATTTTAACACTTAGAACTTCTGATTTTGATACGCTGATAACACGCTGAACTGCTGATTGTTCGTTCACTGTCTTAGCACCATACAAAACTTCTGAGTTTTTCCTACTATTTTGACACACACAGAGCTTCTAAGAATTTCTCACTATTCTAACATTCAGAAGTTCAACACATAGCAATCTAGGACTTCTGTGTTTTTCCTCTAACGTGTCTTGCAGGACCTCAGAGTGTACCAATCCAGAGCTTCTAATCCCACTGACGTTTCCTTCTGAGTCACAGCGCGTCTGGTTTCAAAACTTCCGACCTTGCTGTTTTGCCTGCAGCAGCACGATGTTTCTATCTTTCATTTATTTTCCTTTTCATCATTTTTAATATTAACTCCTTTTTTTTATTAACATAAAAAAACATAAAAATATTTTCCTTTTAATTTATTTTCTTAAGACAAAAACATTTACTAAACAAGTCCATTTCTTTCTTATGTTGTACATTTCAATATGGTTGTAATAGTAACTTAGGATTTAATTTTACTTGCAACCCCCATTCATAAATATGTACCCCTATCCCCTAAATATTGTAATAGCATAGAATTTCATTTTTCGCAATTTACTGTTTTCCTTATACTGTATAGTAATTAGGCGTGCATGGCAAGATTCAAAAATCAATTGCTAGATAACCCTAATCAAAGAATAAAATGCATGCAATCAAATAAACTTGCACACTAGCACCCCTAGTGTAATCTCACTTTGTGGCCTATCGAAAAAATAGTCATGTCCCTCGAACATGGGCGTTTTAGCAAAGACCCTCGATAAAAGATCGTAGTCCCTCGATGACCCTCGATGTTGCCTTCGGTAAAACGATCTAGTCCCTAAACGATATTGCTAAAACGTCTCATAAGTTACCTTTTATGACTATTCAAACGTCCCAACACTCCTCCCTTCACATCCAACGATGGGGCTTCTTACCAAATCAATGGTAAGGTAGTAACATCTAAAGGAGGAGGAAAAGCACATTTAAGACCTTTTGAGTAGGTAGGTTCCCTCTCATTTACTCGCTTGCTCACAACAAAAACATTTTATACACTCACACTTCCATTTGAAACATTTTCAAAAGATAACACCTTGTACGCGTTCTTATAGAAACGAGAGACATTGCAAAGAAAACCCTTTTCAAAATCACTTTCAAAAACACATCTCACAAACACCTCTTTGAACTATTTTCAAAATAAAACTTTGTACGCATTCTTATAGAAACGAGAATCATTACAAAGTCACATTTTCAAAATATTTTCAAAAACCACACAAAGCACAATTTCAAACAAAAGCAAGTGATCTAGCAAGTAACTAAGAGCCCATGGAAAACCATGGATGAAAAGGGTGCTAATACCTTCCTTTTTGATAATCTACCCCCCGAACCCGATAAAACATCTCTAAAGGTCTTTCCTATGCTTTTTCACTATTCCTTTTTGGATAAAAGAAAAGTCGGTGGAGACTCTTGCTAAACCGCAACATTTGCGAACACAAACGCAAAACCTCAAGTCAGTTCTCCCACCGTATCACAGAACTGGAGACTCTGTTGGGGACATACTTAAAAGTGGGGTTACCTTAGGGTTAGATCACATTTACTTGCTTTCATTTGTTTGATTGCTTTACATTATTGGTTCCTTGTTTGGGTTTGTTTTGATCCTCTACCTAGATCTGGGGCACCTTTTTAGGTAAGTAGCAATAGATTGTGGAAACTGTACGGCGTAGACCGATATGGTTGAAACAGTGGCTACGTTAGTGTGACATATTTGTGGGTACCGGTATCCCTCGTGGTGAATCGAGGAGAATACGGGGCTGCTGAGTGGCGTCGTGAAGCACTAATTGATTTTAGAACCCTAATTGAACAACTTGGCCATTAGGACGTAGTGAGATGACCGGTTTTAGTGTAGAGCTGAAAATTGGTTGATACTCGATACTACACTCATTAAGGCTAGACTTTTGGGATATCTCGGCCGCAAGAAAAGATTGATTGTCCTGAGACAATGCCTAAGAGAAAGGTCGGTGATATTGAGATCCCTTAGAACCCAGTTACTATTAACTAGGACAGGTTGAGCCAACTAAACTTCAAAAGGGTACTTACCTACAAACTCCATGCAAGCCTAAAATAAGGATTTGTTTGCTTTTGGTGAATATGATTATTTGTATATAAACTTACTTACCTCGCATATCTGTACATAACATCAAAACATCATACCATAGCATTTCCTTAACGATTTCAAGGATCTCAAGGGCCTGTGGTGCAGGTTATGATGAACCAAACGTCTAGCAAGGGGCAGGGGTATTTATTTTCCTCTAGCGAATGCCGTCAAAAGATCAAAACATGATAACTTGAGTCAGGGGCTATAACCCACTTGATATGGTGAGCTTGACTCTCGTAGAAGGACATTCGACGATACAAAGTTTTTCAATCAAAGCTGCAAATCTCAACTCTTGACATTTTCTTGTTTACCCCGCGAGATCCTTGAAAACATTGCATACATATATCATACATATCATTGCATAAATAGGTTTCAAAGTAGGTCTCTTATGTTCTCGCTGTTTATTTCAGCAATGACTCTCAAACAAGACAACAGAGATCTCCAAATTCAAGAGGTTCAGTTCATGGAAATGCTCCTAAGCCTATACAAGGGGCGGGAAGAGCTGAAAACACTCCTCGATGGGAACCTGGCCAAGAAAAATCCTGAAGACAATAAGGACGAACGGTTAGAACAAATGCAAGTTGAAGTTGAAGCAATAAGAACCCAGATGCTAGGTCAGATGGCTCTTATCCAAAACCCGGCTCAAGGACAGGAAGAGCTGAGAGCCCTTGTCAACAGGCTTCATCAAGACAGATGCAACCAAACGGGGAAAATAGCCAGAATTGGAGACCGAGTCATTGATCAGCCTCTAATGAAGAGTGTACCTTTCCAAATTTCTTCCACGTCACGAGCCGAACAACAACCTCGCCAACAACAACAGGGCAATCAACGTAAGCAGAATACATCTGAAAGACGCTTTACCGAAATCAACATGTCATTGGCTCAAGCATTGCAACACATGTTGGAGACTAAGCTGGTTACGTTAAAAGACACCCCTCAGAATCCCACACAGCCTCCCCAAGGTACAATCCAAATGCAAAATGTGTGTACCACTCCAACAGTCCCAGACATGACACCAATAGTTGTTGGACGCTGAGAAATAAAATTCAAGATCTGATTGAAGAAGGAACGCTAGAATTCGAACCAGATGGTCAACTGGAATTCTTCTGCCGTCCCTCAAAAGCTCTCCACCTAAAATGACAAGTTCAGACAAAGAGGCTCATGTTCATTTGAATTTTCAATTGTAATCTCTTATGTTGTTTAAACAATTATCTATTAATGTCAAACTCTGTTTCATTAATGCATTGCATATGTTTGTCTTGAGTTCATCCATTCGTTTTTCACTATATTTAAAATTATGCTTTTGCTCTCTTTATGACATTCAACTCTTGCTAAAAGTTACAAGCCTTTAGAGGGAGGATGACGAAAACAATGCCATAATCTCATACAGTATGCTTTTGAACAGACCTAGCTGACAATGTACAGGCGTTCTTTCAAATCCTAAACACTGGAGTTATAAGGAAGATAATACCTAGTCAACCCCTTTGAGCCAAAGAAGTAGAAGTTTTTCCTTTTTTTCACAAAATTGAAACCTTTAATCAAAACCTGGGGCAGGGTAGTCTCTCAGTTGATTCAAATGCGCGTTTAGCCGCAAACTCTGATTTTGTAATACAATGAATGACATCAAAAAATATTCCTCTGGAATCAAAAGACAGTGATGGTTCCCTATCACATAGGTGGTCATTATCTCTCGAAGAGAAAATCCCACTAAGTCAAAACCTACAAAAGAGAGTTAAGAAAAACTGGGGCATCCCGCTGACTGTAATCTCAAAACAAGAACAGTCAGGCAAAAATTAGGGATAACAAATCAAAAGAAAGAGGTCACTACAAATCCTCAACAACACGAAAAATGTTGCAAAAATGATTACCTTCTGACAAACTTAACTTGTCTGAACCATCACCAAAACGTTATTCTAGACTCGATTGGAGTTCAAACGTACAATTAACTGAGCTTAGGACTGAAGAAAATCACGAAGAACGGATGGGTACAAATACACTTTGAGCCTTTATCCTTTGTTTCTTAAACCGTGAACCAAGCCACATTACAACCCTTCAAAAGTCCTAATTGAAGCATGGGTTAGTTCGAAAGCATACTGTTACAAAAGGTATCCTGACTCCTGTAAGGCTTTACTCAAAATCCTGAGTTGAATTTTTCTTACAAAATTTCTTTACTCGCTAAAACGCATTTTCACAAACTTCAATACAAACATAAAGTTTTCATTAATTGAATATCATTGTTTGCATATGGCTATTTGTTTGACAGCAGGGAAATTCACACAACGAATATCCAGTGAATGAAATCTCTCTCAGTGAACAAAATCAATTCAAGTAGGATGACACTTCCATTGACAAATCTCCTATCAACAGGGGGACATGACATGTCACTATCCAGCACACATGGGGCAGTACAGTCAAGATTCCAAGAAATATCTCAAAGTGCAGAGTAACCAGGGGCAGGTCTCCATCTCCGTCACTTGGGCATTGAACGTCAATCTCAGCGAAGGGTTACGTATAATCAAACATTTTCTGGAAATACCACAAACATTTGCTGCTAGGGGCAATGACAAAATTATTCTCATAGGATGATTCCCCAGCAAGAGTTTAATCTCTGAAAACCTTTCCCCAGCTGAGCCAACCTCAAAAGTCCTTGAGGAATTTCCCTAATGAAGTCATCACCTCTCCAACAGATTAAGCAACAGGGTTTATTTCCCCAACAAACGGCAGGATTCCTCAGTTTCAGTTGGCCTCTCCGGCTATTACAAATAAAAGGACCACAACTCCTCTTCCCCAGTAGACTACTCTACAATTCCCAACAGGTTATTGTGAAGCCTGGACCCAACCAGACATTAGTTCAACTTCGACTCCCCAGTAGAGAAACGGACAACCGAGACTCCTGAACTTTTTCCCCCAAGAAGGAATCAATACTCTCCACAGAGTTCTCAACTTTCCCCGGTGGAGTTCTCCTCAACAAAACAGGAATCCTTGGTGGAAATATTCTAAGAAAAGTTTGAAGACTCACCTACTCTTCAACAGCAGTCCGGGATTTAATAACTCTCCAGCATTTGTCAAGGATTTATTTTTCGAACAGAGATACATTCAAATAAACATCTCACATTTCATATATCATATTACATACATGACAAGTGCACACGACACAATCTCATTTATTTTTGAGAACATCATGACATCATGCATTTCATACATCATGACATTTCATACATCATGACATTTCATACAGCTAACGTTTTACCTTTTTCAGGAAAAGGTCAATCAACAGATGGCTACCATCAACCTTTTCAAGTTCCAGATTAATACCTGTAACAAGCCAATAAAACTATATGTGGACGACTGATTGTAGATTAGTACCTGTAACAAGCCAGGAAGATTATCTACATGAAGAGATTGAAGATTAACACCTGTAACAAGCCAGGAAAACTATCTTTCTTTCTCAAGTAAGAGATTAATACCTGAAACCAGACAGGACAACTATCTCATCGACCAACCTTTTCAAGTTCCAGATTAATACCTGTAACAAGCCAGGAAAACTATCTGTGGATGACTGATTGTAGATTAATACCTGTAATAAGCCAGGAAAACTATCTACATGAAGAGATTGAAGATTAACACCTGTAACAAGCTGCGAAAACTATCTTTCTTTCTCAGGTCATAGATTGAATACCTTAAACCAGATAGGACAACTATCTCATCGACCAACCTTTTCAAGTTCCAGATTAATACCTGTAACAAGTCAGGAAAACTATCTATGGACGACTGATTGTAGATTAATACCTGTAACAAGCCAGGAAAACTATCTACATGGAGAGATTTAAGATTAACACCTGTAACAAGCCAGGAAAACTATCTTTCTTTCTCAGGTCATAGATTAATACCTGAAACTAGACAGGACAACTATCTCATCGACCAACCTTTTCAAGTTCCAGATTATTACCTGTAACAAACCAGGAAAACTATCTGTGGATGACTGATTGTAGATTAATACCTGCAACAAGCCAGGAAAACTATCTACATAAAGAGATTGAAGATTAACACCTGTAACAAGCCAGGAAAACTATCTTTCTTTCTCAGGTCAGAGATTAATACCTGAAACCAGACAGGACAACTATCTCATCGACCAACCTTTTCAAGTTCCAGATTAATACCGTTAACAAGCCAGGAAAACTATATGTGGACGACTGATTGTAGATTCATACCTGTAACAAGCCAGGAAAACTATCTACATGAAGATATTGAAGATTAACACCTGTAACAAGCCAGGAAAACTATCTATCTTTCTCAGGTCAGAGATTAATACCTGAAACCAGACAAGACAACTATCTCATCGACCAACCTTTTCAAGTTCCAGATTAATACCTGTAACAAGCCAGGAAAACTATCTGCGGACGACTGATTGTAGATTAATACCTGTAACAAGCCAGGAAAACTATCTACATGAAGAGATTGAAGATTAACACCTGTAACAAGCCAGGAAAACTATCTTTCTTTCTCAGGTCAGATTAATACCTGAAACCAGATAGGACAACTATCTCATCGACCAACCTTTTCAAGTTCCAGATTAATACCTGTAACAAGCCAGAAAAACTATCCATGGACGACTGATTGTAGATTAATACTTGTAACAAGCCAGGAAAACTATCTACATGAAGAGATTAAAGATTAACACCTGTAACAAGCCAGGAAAACTATCTTTCTTTCTCAGGTAAGAGATTAATACCTGAAACCAGACAGGACAACTATCTCATCAACCAACCTTTTCAAGTTCCACATTAATACCTGTAACAAGCCAGGAAGACTATTTGTGGACGACTGATTGTAGATTAATACCTATAACAAGCCAGGAAAACTATATACATGAAGAGATTGAAGATTAACACCTGTAACAAACTAGGAAAACTATCTTTCTTTCTCAGGTCAAAGATTAATACCTGAAACCAGACATGACAACTATCTACTCGACCAACTCAAACAACCCAACCTTCCGATACAGTTCAGATGCGCTCCATTTACGGACGCCATGCTGATAATCCATTTAGTTCTAGCTTACATATACAGTCCAACAATCATTTCTAGATGGAATCCTTAAGCCCATCTCCAACAACTATCCATTATCTCTTCAAATGGCATCTTTAAGCCCATTCCCTACCTAATCAACTAACACATCTTCGAGTGCAAATTTTCTGGACACTCTAGTGTTCAATCATCTTTCACCTTCAAGTCACGAATGGTGGACTCACCAATATAACTCTTCAGGTGTAAGAAGATTGAACAGGGGCAGTTGTTGTTCCCCAAAATTTTCCCTCTCATTTCTCAAGGAATCACCCTGGATCCTCAAGTTTGCTTCCATCCAATTCCAAGCCTTGAACTGCAATTTTTCAAGGAAATCATCCATAAAGGCAAAATGGTCAAAAGCACACTGAAAAGTCAAACTTTGACTTTCAAATCAAATCAAGTTTCAACAATTTTATTTCATCAAGACATGAGATTGATTCATCAAAAATCAGGAGTCAGAAGTTACTTTGGAAAAATCAAATTTTCTAAATATTTAGAAAATTTTCTAAGTGTTAAGAGTATGTGATACTTCAGAACTTCTGAGCCAGCCTCTATGCAAGTGTAGTCAAAAGTTGCAAACATGGTTCAGAACATAGCCTTCAATCAGAACATGGCTCTTCAACCTCTACACAAGCGTAGTCAGAAATTGTAAACATGGTTCAGAACATAATTATCCATCAGAATGTGACTCTTCATCACATGGAGGTTACACTTCTGATCTTCTGCAATCAGAACATCATGAAATCCCAAAACCTCGTTTAAGTAACCTGCTGACCTGCTATGGCACAGTCCTACAACCAACTGCCAAAATGCTCCAAATTGCTGCTGACTCAGTCCACGCCTACAATTTCTCAAACCCCATAACTGCATCAAATTAGCATATGAAAACTGTGATTAAAAAGCAATGGAACAGTATACCAAAAAGGTTTGAATCCCATTTGTTTTCCCCCAAAAATCACAACAAATTCACCTATAAATACTTGTCTCCATCACACGTTCAAGAGGTTGGCTTTTGGAGAGAGATTGGCCAAAAGAGAGAAAAGGAATTTGTGAAACCTTCATAAAAATCCAGAAATACCAAACAGAAAACAATACCTCTGTTCTTCCTCTTGAATCAAAGAACTTGTCATTTTCTCTTCCGTTGCTCTTGCTGATTCTAGAACATCCAAAGGCAGCAACTCAAAGCTCCAAGCCCACGTTCCAGGTTCAAGGTAAGTCTTTCTGACTTTGCATCTTTTTCATTCAGAACATCATTAAACATGTAAATATCATAGTATTAATGTTGTACATATCATTGCTTAAGTAGAAAAACTGTGGATAAGAACTTCTTGGTTAGGCCTAGACACAAGATTAGGATTAGAACTTCTATAAACTGTTGTGCTGTTATCCTTTTGATTTGCTGTTTAAAAAGAACTGAATAAGTTGCTGACGTGTTGATTAATATGAGAAAAGAGTTGAAATATAATATAGAACTTCTGATTTTCACATGCTGATAATACATAGAACTTCTATAATTCGCTCACTTTTAACACACACTGAACTTCTGATGCTTACATGCTGATAACACACTGAACTGCTAATGTTCACTCACAGTTTTAGCACAACACAGAACTTCTGAGTTCTCCTTAGTGTTAATGCACACTGAACATCTAATGTTCACTCACTGTTTTAACACTTAGAACTTCTGATTTTCATACGCTGATAACACGCTGAACTGCTGATTGTTCGTTCACTGTCTTAGCACCATACATAACTTCTGAGTTTTTTCTACTGTTTTTACACGCACAGATCTTCTAAGGTTTTCTCACTGTTCTAACATCCAGAAGTTCAACACATAGCAATCCAGAACTTCTGTTTTTTCCCTCTAACGTGTCTTGCAGGACCTCAGAGTGTACCAATCCAGAGCTTCTGATCTCACTGACGTTTCCTTCTGAGTCACGGCGTGCCTGGTTTCAGAACTTCTGATCCTTGCTGTTTTGTCTGCAGCAGCACGTTGTTTCTATCTTTCATTTATTTTTCTTTTCATCATTTTTATGAGGAGGGGGAGTATCTCTTGGTCAATAGGTTGATCAATACTAAGGCCTTGCTCGAGTGCTCCTCGAATGGGGAAGCCATGAGGCTCTTGGGTAAGGCGTAGCTATTTATTTGCTTCTTTTATAAGCGGGGACGTGTCTGCTTTAATTTTGATTTTTCTAACTCGACTAACGATTCTCTTTGATTTTCAGGTCGAATGGCATCTCTTTCCGAGCGTTTGGTGAAACTGAGACCAAATAATGTATCCACTTCTGGTCCCCGAAGCAGAGTTGCCCAGATCCAAGAGCAGGCCAAGCCTACCGTTCGGGGTAGTGGTTCCCCCTCCTCCTCGAAAAATCCAGCTTCTTCTAATCCGGTCCAGATTCCAGTTAACAAGCCCGTGGCCAAGAGGAAGCGCGCGAATAGCAATGCGGGCATACAATCCTAGGGTGAAAAAACATCCTCGACGGTTTTCGTGTTGCCTCCGTGCTATCTAAACAGCCACCTCTTCCGCGATGGGGACTCCCTCGGCCTGCACGAGGAGGAGAAAGAGGCCATTTTGACTGAAGACAAGGAGCTTCGCCAGCAACGCTTGGCCGAGGACGTGGCCTTCATGATGAGGGAGCTCGAGACAGCCCTGTTACTTAACAACGAGTTCTCGAGTTCCCAATCTGCTCTCGATGCGGCCTACGCCAAAATCCATAAGCTGAAGGTCAAGAATGAGAAGTTGAAGGGTGACATCCTCAACCATGAGTCAAAATATGAGGCCCAAGGGAGAATGAGCGTCTGGCCACTCGTAATTTGGAGCTGGAGGGGATGACTGCGTCGGTTGAGGATGAGACCGAGATGGAGAAAAAAATGGCGACCCAGGCTGATTTGATTGCTCGTATCCGCTTACTCGAGCAGGACGTCATTGATACTCTTGGATACGGCTTCAATGTCGCCGTCAAGCAGTTGAAGATCTTGAATCTCGGGGTCGATTTAGTGGTTGAGGGGCGAGGCCGTTCAACCAAGTCATTGACGGGCAGATCCTCTATCCCCCAGAGGACAGCGATGGGGAGGATCAAGTTTGAATGTATTTAGTTCAGGGCCTGCGTGTCCGTTGTTGTTTTAGGTCCTGCGTGCCTAATATTATTCTTTTTATTTTGGGGGCGTCATGCCTAAGTTGTAAATTTGGACAACGTCGACCCATGTGGTCGACATATTTATATTGCGTTATTCATTTGTTTCTGAGTATTGATAACTTTTTGGATGTATGTTCCCAACCATTGTTGTGGTCGTTATGAATATTTTCACGAAGTTCGTTTTCACGTGGAGATGCTTGTTCAACCCTACTATTGATTCAACATACTTCAAAATGTGTCGAGGGCGCGGAGCGACTGTCCACGGGAGGGGCGCATGATCGCGATCGGGATCCTACGCTCGTGGAGTGAACTGCCCATCGTGAGCTGGGTGTTCTGCCAAGTTGGGGTACTTTGACAGCAGGGCTCGATCGAGGTGCCCCTGTCAGGCAAGGGTGTCGCTCGTCAATGTGAGCGATATCATGCCTTCGTTGGTTGGTAAGCGGTGTCCGTACCTCGACACGCCTACGTGGTCGATATTTTTCCCTTTGTCGACTAAAGGTGAATATTCGATGGCGAAAGTCCTCAGTTGGTGAGGGACTATAGCTGTAATATTGTTTCAGCTTTGCAGTGTTCTAGGGTTGAGGAAGTGGTTTTCCATTTAATTGCTCGAGGTAATATGCTCCGGTGCCTGTAGCTCCCAGGTCGCGATAAGGTCCCTCCCAGTTTGCGGCCAACTTTCCTTCACGGGAATCCTTCTGGTTTCTCCGCAAGACTAGGCTGCCGACCTGAAATTCGCGTCTTATGACTTTGCTGTCGTGGCGTAGGGCTACCTGCTGTTTCAGAGTGGCCTCGCGTAGGACTGGTCCTGACCGGATTTCTTCGACAAGGTCGAGCTCGTCTCTCAGAACCTCGTCGTTCATCTCCTCGTCGAGGGGCATAACAATTCGCCTGGATGGCTCCCTGATTTAAATCAGGATAACTGCCTTGGTACCGTAGGTCAGATGGAATGGGGTCTCACTAGTCGTCGAATGTGGCGTTGTGCGGTAAGCCCATAGAACACTATGTAGCTCTTCGACCCATCCCTTTTTTGCTTCGCCTAACTTGCACTTGAGTCCTCACAAGATGACCCTGTTGGCGGCCTCGGCTTGCCCATTATTTTAGGGGTGCCCGACTGATGTAAAATGCTGTTTGGTGCCGAGTTTGGAAATGAAGCTTTGAAAGCCTTGGTCGGTGAATTGGGTACCATTATATGTGACGAGCGCCTGCGGGATTCCAAACCAGGCGAGCCCATTTCACTTGTAGAAGCGGAGGATGTTATGCGAGGTGATTTTCGCGAGGGCTTCGACCTCTATCCACTTTGTAAAATAATCTACGGCCATGATGAGGAATTTGTTTTGGTACGTCCCTTGCACGAATGGTCCGAGGATTTCCATTCCCCACCAGGAAAATGGCAACGGGAATGATAATATTTTCAGCTCGTGTGGTGGGGCGAGGTGCATGTCGGCGTGCCTTTGGAATTTGTCACATCTCTTGACATGGTCTTTGGCGTCTTGCTGCATTTTCGGCCAATAATACCTCGCTCGCAGCACCTTCCTCGCTAGGGACTTGTCGCCCATGTGTTTAGCGTTAATCCCTTCGTGTATTTCCCGTAATATCTCGGGGACCATGGATTCTTCGACGCACTTCAAGAGCGGGATGGAAAATCCCCTACGGTACAGTTTGTGCTAGAGTACCACGTAGGAGCATGCTCGACGTTTGGTCGCGTCTGCTTCTCTTTGGTCTAGGGGGAGTTCCCCCTTCGTTAGGAAGTTGAATACCGGGGTCATCCAGCACGAGCTGTTTCCGATGGCGTTTCCCTCGGGTGGAGTCGTGGATTTTTCAAAGCTCGGGTGAGATAAAGACTCTTGTATGACGGATTTGTTTCCGCCTTTCTTTTTCGTGCTTGCAAGCTTCGAAAGTATGCCGACTCTTGTGTTTTGCTCGCGTGGTACATGCGAAATTTCTGCTCGGTCGAATTTTTTCATATTCTCCCTGACCAAGTTCAGATATTCGATGAGGCTGTTGTTCTTAGCCTGGTATTCCCCTTGAACTTGGTACGCGACGAGTTGAGAGTCGGTGAAAATTTATATCTCACGGGCGCCTAGATCCTCGGCCAACCTTAGGCATGCGAATAGGGCCTCGTATTCTGCCTGGTTGTTCGAGGTCGGAAAGGAGAGGGTGAGAGAATTCTCAACCACCACGCCTTCCTCATTCTCTAGAAGGATTCATGCACTGCTCCCGGTCGAGCTGGATGCTCTGTTGACGAAGATGATCCACTTGTGCTCTTTCCCTATGGGGGGTTATGAGCGGTCATCTCAGCAACGAAATCAGCCAAAGCATGTGCCTTTATGGATTTCCTGCTCTCGTATTGGACGTCAAACTCAGAAAGTTCCAAGGACCACTTCAACATTCGACCCGTCATGTCTGGTCGACCCAGGAGCTATTTCACAGGCTGGTCCGTTCGCACCACGACCGTGTGCGCGAGGAAGTAGTGTCTGAGCCTTCTCGCTGTGTTGACGAGGGCCAGAGCTACCTTTTCTATTTGTTGGTATCTAACCTCGGGCCCTTGAAGCTCCTTTCTCGTGAAATAAACAGGTTTTTGTCCGTCGTGCGTCTTCCGATGAGGGCTGCACTGACGGCTTCGGGCGAGACAGATAGGTATAGAAACAAGGTTTCCCCGTCAACTGGTCGTGATAACACGGGCGGCTGTGAGAGGCTTCGTTTCAGATGGAGCAGAGCTTGCTCGCATTCCTCAGTCCATTCGAAATCCGCTTCCTTGTGGAGGAGCTTGAAGAAAGGGAGAGCGTGCTGAGCGGATTTCGCAACAAAATAGGATAGTGAGGTGAGCATGCCATTCAAGACTTGTATGGATTTTTTCGACGTAGGTGAGGGGAGGTCGGAGAAAGCTTGGAACTTGTCGGGGTTGGCTTTGATTCCTCATTCTATTAAGTAGAAGCCGAGGAACTTGCCCGTCTTAACCCCGAACGTCCACTTCTCGGGGTTAAACCTCATTTTGCATTGCCTTGCTTGGGAAAAAACTTCCATGAGATGGGCAGCATGGTTGGTATCTGTTCAGGATTTGATGATCGTTTCGTCCATGTATCCCTCGAGCATATACCCGATTTGGTTGCGGAAGACTTTGTTCATCATCCGCTGGTACGTTGCTCCTGTGTTTTTCAGACCGAATGGTATTACGTTGTAGTAATAGTTGCCCAAGCTAGTCATGAAGGCATTGCAGTGTTTGTCACCTATTGCCATGGGGATTTGGTTGTAGCCCGAATAGGCATCCATAAACGATAAAATTTTATAGCCGGCCGAGTTATCGACCAGCATATCAATATTAGGTAAAGGAAATACATCTTTGGGGCATGCCCGATTAAGATCGGTGTAGTCAACGCACATTTGCCATTTTCCATTATTTTTCTTAACAAGTACAACATTTGACAGCTAGGTTAAATATCGGGCTTCAGAAATAAAATTTACCTCTAGGAGGTTTTTTACAGCTTTTTCAGCAGCCCCCGCTTTCTCCGGAGACTGCCTACGTCTATGTTGTACTATTTCCCTAGCGGCTGGATCAACGGCGGGTTGATGATAGGAGATCTCAGGGTCGAGACCAGGCATCTCCACAGCGCTCCATGCGAACATATCCACATTTTCCCTCAAGCAAGCCTTGGTCTGCTTTCTTGCCAAGTCGTGGAGTCCGGTGCCAATCTCAACTCCTCTGCACGGGTCTTCACCGAGGGGGATGAGCTCGAAGTCCCCTTCCGGACTTGGTAGAATGGAAACTTGCTCGTTGCTGGGGGGCTCATCCTGGTCAAAGCGAGTGTCCAGGGATATGGAAGCGGCTTTCGAATGGACCGAGGAATGCGAGGTGAGCATGTCATTCAAGACTTGTATGGATTTTTTCAATGTAGGTGTGGGGAGGTCGGAGAAAGCTTGGCACTTGTCAGGGTTGGCTTCGATTTCTCATTCTGTTAAGTAAAAGCCGATGAACTTGCCCGCCTTAACCCCAAACGTGCACTTCTCGAGGTTAAACCTCATTTTTCATTGCCTTGCTTGGGTAAAGACTTCCCTGAGTTGGGCAGCATGGTTGGTATCTTCTCAGGATTTGACGATTATGTCGTCCATGTATACCTCGAGCATATCCCCGATTTGGTTGTGGAAGACTTTGTTCATCATCCGCTGGTACGTTGCTCCTGCGTTTTTCAGACCGAAGGGCATTACGTTATAGTAATAGTTGCCTGAGCTAGTCATGAAGGCAGTGCAGTGTTTGTCGCCTATTTCCATGGGGATTTGGTTGTAGCCCGAATAGGCATCCATAAATGATAGAATTTATAGCCGACCGAGTTGTCGACCAGCATATCAATATTAAATAAAGGAAATGCATCTTTGGGGCATGCCCGATTAAGATCGGTGTAGTCAATGCACATTCTCCATTTTCCATTATTTTTCTTAACAAGTACAACATTTGACAGTCAGGTTGAATATCCGGCTTCAGAAATAAAATTTGCCTCTAGGAGGTCTTTTACAGCTTTTTCAGCAGCCTCTGCTTTCTCAGGAGACTGCCTATGTCTATGTTGTACTATTTCCCTAGCGGCTGAATCAATGGCGAGTTGATGACAAGCGACCTCAGGGTCGAGACCGGGCATCTCCGCAGCGCTTCATGCAAACAGATCCGCATTTTCCCTCAAGCAAGCCTTGATCTGCTTTCTTGCCAAGTCGGGGAGTCCGGTGCCAATCTTCACTCCTCTGCTCGGGTCTTCACTGAGGGGGGCGAGCTCGAAGTCCCCGTCCGGAATTGGTCGGAAGGGAACTTGCTCGCCGCTGGGGGGCTCATCCTAGTCGAAGCGAGTGTCTAGGGATATCGAGTTGAACTTTAGAGGGGCCCTCTGTTCTTCTGCTCTGACGGGCTCTGACCACTGAGGCTCTAATCACGTAGTTGCAGCTTTCTTGGCGGGCTATGTGCTGGTGTCAACCGTGTTGTGTCCCTTGGATGCCGCGTTGAAACACCTCAGGGAAGCTGCCATGTCACCTTGAATAGTGGCGACCTGTGACCTCTTGGTGTAGAACTTCATCTTTAAATGGACGGTGGAGGGCACCGTGATCAGCTCTGCCAGTGTCGGCCTTCCCAGAATGTAGTTGTAGAGGGACGGGCAATCAATGATGGGGAAGCTCACCTTGACCAGCCTGGTAGCGGTATCCTCGTCGAACGTGACCATAAGCTCGACATATCCCCAAGGCTTGGACGTCAAGCAATTAAAGCCCTGTAGGTCTGACCCCAAATATGGTGAAAGGTGAGAGTCGTCGAGCTGTAGGGTTCAGAACAACTGGTTGTACATCACGTCGACAAAACTTCCCTTGTCGACGAGGACGCGATGTACGTCAAAGTTGGCCATTCTTGCCCTTATCAGTAGAAGGATGGCCGAATTGGGGGCCCCTCCGGGGATCTCCTCGAGGTAGAAGGTGATTGGCTCTGGTCTGCCTTTCACCCTATTATAGGTCACCGTTTGAGGAGGGGCCGTGTCGACCAGCTCGTCCAGCTTCCTCTTACCTGAATTTATGGTTAAATCATTGAACCCTCCACCATTTATGACCATGGCAGAGGGGAAGTTTTCTCACTTGCTGTGCATAGACAGAGGTTCTTACAGATATCCAGGGACGTAGAAGTCCTCGGGTCTTGTGACAGAGAACGTGGTTTGGATGGGAACTGACTTGTTAGATGGTCGGGCGTCCTCTTATGCTTCCCTCGTCTCATGGGTATCCCGATGAGGAGCATCATTTCGCCGATATTGTTCCAGTCTTCCCCCTTTTATAAGGGTCTCGATAGCGTCCTTGAGGTGGACACAGTCTTCGGTCAGGTGCCCGTGGCTCCGATGGTACTGACAGTATTTGCTTCGGTCCACCCCGAGTTTGGCAGTATTTGCCATTTTCCATTATTTTTCTTAACAAGTACAACATTTGACAGCTAGGTTAAATATCGGGCTTCAGAAATAAAATTTACCTCTAGGAGGTTTTTTACAGCTTTTTCAGCAGCCCCCACTTTCTCCGGAGACTGCCTACGTCTATGTTGTACTATTTCCCTAGCGGCTGGATCAACGGCGGGTTGATGATAGGAGATCTCAGGGTCGAGACCAGGCATCTCCACAGCGCTCCATGCGAACATATCCACATTTTCCCTCAAGCAAGCCTTGGTCTGCTTTCTTGCCAAGTCGTGGAGTCCGGTGCCAATCTCAACTCCTCTGCACGGGTCTTCACCGAGGGGGATGAGCTCGAAGTCCCCTTCCGGACTTGGTAGAATGGAAACTTGCTCGTTGCTGGGGGGCTCATCCTGGTCAAAGCGAGTGTCCAGGGATATGGAAGCGGCTTTCGAATGGACCGAGGAATGCGAGGTGAGCATGTCATTCAAGACTTGTATGGATTTTTTCAATGTAGGTGTGGGGAGGTCGGAGAAAGCTTGGCACTTGTCAGGGTTGGCTTCGATTTCTCATTCTGTTAAGTAAAAGCCGATGAACTTGCCCGCCTTAACCCCAAACGTGCACTTCTCGAGGTTAAACCTCATTTTTCATTGCCTTGCTTGGGTAAAGACTTCCCTGAGTTGGGCAGCATGGTTGGTATCTTCTCAGGATTTGACGATTATGTCGTCCATGTATACCTCGAGCATATCCCCGATTTGGTTGTGGAAGACTTTGTTCATCATCCGCTGGTACGTTGCTCCTGCATTTTTCAGACCGAAGGGCATTACGTTATAGTAATAGTTGCCTGAGCTAGTCATGAAGGCAGTGCAGTGTTTGTCGCCTATTTCCATGGGGATTTGGTTGTAGCCCGAATAGGCATCCATAAATGATAGAATTTATAGCCGACCGAGTTGTCGACCAGCATATCAATATTAAATAAAGGAAATGCATCTTTGGGGCATGCCCGATTAAGATCGGTGTAGTCAATGCACATTCTCCATTTTCCATTATTTTTCTTAACAAGTACAACATTTGACAGTCAGGTTGAATATCCGGCTTCAGAAATAAAATTTGCCTCTAGGAGGTCTTTTACAGCTTTTTCAGCAGCCTCTGCTTTCTCAGGAGACTGCCTATGTCTATGTTGTACTATTTCCCTAGCGGCTGAATCAATGGCGAGTTGATGACAAGCGACCTCAGGGTCGAGACCGGGCATCTCCGCAGCGCTTCATGCAAACAGATCCGCATTTTCCCTCAAGCAAGCCTTGATCTGCTTTCTTGCCAAGTCGGGGAGTCCGGTGCCAATCTTCACTCCTCTGCTCGGGTCTTCACTGAGGGGGGCGAGCTCGAAGTCCCCGTCCGGAATTGGTCGGAAGGGAACTTGCTCGCCGCTGGGGGGCTCATCCTAGTCGAAGCGAGTGTCTAGGGATATCGAGTTGAACTTTAGAGGGGCCCTCTGTTCTTCTGCTCTGACGGGCTCTGACCACTGAGGCTCTAATCACGTAGTTGCAGCTTTCTTGGCGGGCTATGTGCTGGTGTCAACCGTGTTGTGTCCCTTGGATGCCGCGTTGAAACACCTCAGGGAAGCTGCCATGTCACCTTGAATAGTGGCGACCTGTGACCTCTTGGTGTAGAACTTCATCTTTAAATGGACGGTGGAGGGCACCGTGATCAGCTCTGCCAGTGTCGGCCTTCCCAGAATGTAGTTGTAGAGGGACGGGCAATCAATGATGGGGAAGCTCACCTTGACCAGCCTGGTAGCGGTATCCTCGTCGAACGTGACCATAAGCTCGACGTATCCCCAAGGCTTGGACGTCAAGCAATTAAAGCCCTGTAGGTCTGACCCCAAATATGGTGAAAGGTGAGAGTCGTCGAGCTGTAGGGTTCAGAACAACTGGTTGTACATCACGTCGACAAAACTTCCCTTGTCGACGAGGACGCGATGTACGTCAAAGTTGGCCATTCTTGCCCTTATCAGTAGAAGGATGGCCGAATTGGGGGCCCCTCCGGGGATCTCCTCGAGGTAGAAGGTGATTGGCTCTGGTCTGCCTTTCACCCTATTATAGGTCACCGTTTGAGGAGGGGCCGTGTCGACCAGCTCGTCCAGCTTCCTCTTACCTGAATTTATGGTTAAATCATTGAACCCTCCACCATTTATGACCATGGCAGAGGGGAAGTTTTCTCACTTGCTGTGCATAGACAGAGGTTCTTGCAGATATCCGGGGACGTAGAAGTCCTCGGGTCTTGTGACAGAGAACGTGGTTTGGATGGGAACTGACTTGTTAGATGGTCGGGCGTCCTCTTATGCTTCCCTCGTCTCATGGGTATCCCGATGAGGAGCATCATTTCGCCGATATTGTTCCAGTCTTCCCCCTTTTATGAGGGTCTCGATAGCGTCCTTGAGGTGGACACAGTCTTCGGTCAGGTGCCCGTGGCTCCGATGGTACTGGCAGTATTTGCTTCGGTCCACCCCGAGTTTGGCAGGAGCGGGGCGAGGACGTTTGACTCCGCCGTCCTTGAAGTCTGTACTTGCGCACTCTGCTAAGATACGCTCGTGGGAAGCCGTTAGCAGAGTGTATTCGGTGAATCTCCCCGAGGGCCCCCTCTGTTCCCGGGTGTCTCGGGATTTATCGTCCCTTATCTTCTCTCCAATTCGTCGAGGAATGGTGATGTCTTGTTGCGGATTACTGCTGGATCCGTGGTTTCTAGGGTCCCGAGCTCTGTTGGCCGCTTCTCTCTCCTTGTAGTCCATATAGGCCCTGGCCTTTTCGAGGAGGGCATCGAACGTTCGGGGTGGTTCGATGCCTACAACTTTTCTGAATTCGGTGCTGGGGAGGAGCCCTCTCTCAAGCCGGTACCTCTTCATATGGTCCGTACAGGGGACCTGGATGGCTTCCCAGTTAAAGCGGTCGATGAATTCTCTCAAGGTCTCATCGTGTTTCTGGATGATGACCTTGAGCGCTGCTTCGGTCTTCGGGTGTCATCACGAAGCAGTGAACAAGCTGATGAATTGGTTCTTCAGGTTTCACCAAGAGGTAATTGACCCCGGGGCGAGACCTTTGTACCAGTCCATAGCCGCTTTCCTTAGAGTCGTGGGGAATAACCAGCACTTGATTGGTCCCCCGATGTTGTGGTGGTGGAGCATGGCTTCGAACCCGTCTATATGGTCGACCGGGTCGGCGATGCCGTCGTACTCCTTTAAGTGGGAAGGCTTCTCCATGCTCGGGGGAATGGGCGCCTCCATGATAGCTTGTGACAAGGGACCACGGGGGTCGTCCTCGTCACTCTGTTTGGGAGAGCGAGATGGAGATTTGATGTAGTGGCGGTCACGGTGGACCTGGTCGTGCGGAGCGTTCCTTGGGCGGTATGACCATTGATGGTTTCCCCCGTGTCTATCTCCGGGGGGTCTTTGTTCTTGCCGCGAGGGGCCATAGTCGCGCCTTACCACGTCGATGAGCGCTTCCCTCTCCAAAGGGGGTCATCGTCCGAGTGGTCGTGGTGACGGGCTTCTAGAGATGTTCCGATTTCGTCTCCGCAGGGGAGATTAGGGATGTTCATCCATTTGTCGAGGGAGAGGGGATTGAGGCCTCCTGTGTCTTCTCGGGGGCCTTCGATCGTCCTCGAGCGCTCTCAGTCTTTCCCCTTGGGCGAAGATGAGATAGTTGGTTTGGTTGATCGCTGCAAACAGTGCCCTGGTCGTGGCGTCTTCCCCAGCGGGGACGGGGACCTCGTGAAATTGGATGGGTGGATAGTTCAGTGGAGGTGGTCGGTCTTCTTCAAGTCGAGGAGGGATTAACGAAGAAGAAGTCGTGGCTCCGTCCCTATAGTTAGAAGGTCCGGGAACGTTGATGCTAGGGACCGTGTTATGTCTGGCGGTACTAGCGTTGTCGAGGCCAGCATTATTGTCGGTGATGTTGTTGTTAGCAATGATGACACGGGCGTTCTGGTTGTATTGAGTCTGGTCAGCCATGACAGTCGAGGATGGTTTTAGATTTGGTATTTTAAGTGAAGAGAAGACGAGGAAGCTTAGATTCCCACAGACGGCGCCACTGATCTGACCTGATCAGAGTTAGACCGTCACAGTTGGCTTCGGGCTAAGTTTGAATGAGATGGGGGGGGGGGTACCTGTAAGACACTCCGATGGCAAAGTGAGAGGCGGAATGAGCAAGCAAGTATGAATTTAGTTGTGAATGAATGAATACCTGACCCTCTCATGAGAGATGGTATTTATAGCCCTCAGCGCTGGGCCAAGGTCCCCACTATTGGGCCACACAGAGGCCCAATAACAGGAACTGCCAGGGTTTACGTGAGTATGGAGTCCAACAAGTGGGCTCCCCCCTGGTAAACCGCTCTGCGAGAATAGGTTGGACCCGATATTCCCGGAGGGCAGTTTGATATGTTCATTGAGAAGTGGTGGGCCACGTCCCCCAACGGTTGGATGGTGAGTTGTCCCACAATCTCTAACTTGAGCTGTCTTTGGGCCTTTCGTTCGTAGGGAAAATGTAGGCCAAATCCATATTAGTAAATATGTATACCCCATCCCCAAATGATGTAATAGCGTATAATTTATTTTCCATAATTTATCGCTTTCATATAATGCTAGTAATTAAGGATTGTATGGAAAGTAAAAACCAATGCCTAGAAAACCCTAATCCAAGATAAATTCAATCATGAAATATAAAACACTTGCAAACTTTTCACCTCTAGGGTTAACTCCACTTGTTGCCTTAAAAATGGTCATGATATGCATGTGAGACATCTTAGTAAAAACAATAAAAAATACAAGATCATAGTCCCTCGATGACGCTACGAATGTTGCCTTACAAATGATCTTGGTCCCTTAAGAGAAATGTTAAGGTATCTCACAATATTGCTATTCATGACTATACGATGACCCACGCCTGTCCCTTTACATCCAAAGATAAGGCTACTTACAAATCAATGGTAAGATAGCAATATCAAAGAAAGAGAGAAATTAACAAAGTACTTTTGAGTAGGTAGAATGTTCTTAGTTGCTTGCTCAAAATCCATCTTCAAGACAAGACATCTTTCCAAAATACACCAAACACTTTCAAAACATTAAATATTTTCAAAAAGTCCAACACTTTGTATGCATTCTTATAGAGACGAGAATCATTACAAAGTTTGCCTAAACGAAGTCACTTTTCAAAAATACTTTCAAAACCCACCACAAACACATTTCAAACAAAGCAATTTTCAAGTGATCTAGCAAGCTACTAAGAGCCCGTAGATAACTATGGATGAAAAGGGTGCTAACACCATCCCTTTTCATAATCTACCCCCCGAAATCAAGAAAATATCTCAAAGGTCTTTCCTGTTCTTTTCACCATTTCCTTATTGGATAAAAGAAAATTTGATGGCGACTCTTGATATCCACAACAATTGCAATAAAACGCAAAACACCCAAGTAAGTTCTCCCACCGTATTACAGAACTAGAGACTCTACTTAAAAGTTGGGTTACATTAGAACTAGGTCACCTTTAAATGCTTTATTTGCTTGATTTGTTTTCTTTAAATTTATGGATCCTTGTCTGGGTTTATATTGGTCCTCTTCCCGGATCTGGGAGCACCATTAGGTAAATAGAAAAAATTGTGGAGACTGTACGACGTAGACCGATATGGTTGAAACAATAGTTATGTTAGTGTGACATATTTTTGGGTACCGGTATCCCTTATGGCTAATTAAGGAGAATACGGGGCTGCTGAGTGATGTCATGAAGCACTAACGAACCTTAGAACCTTTAATTGAACAACTTGGCCATTAGGGAGTAGTGAGGTAGCCGACTTTGGTGCAGTCCGAAGGTTGTTGATACTCGATACTACACACATTGAGATCTTACTTTTGGGATATTTCAGTCGCCAATAAAGAGGCTTGCGCTGAAACATGCCTAATGAAGAAAGATCAATGATATTGAGATCCCCTAGAACCCGATTACTTTCTAGGACAGGTTGAACCAACTAAACTTCAAGAGGGTATTTACCAATGAAACCTCATGCAAGCCTAAACCTAAGGATTTTTTTTTGCTTGTGTATGTACATAACATCATGACATCATACCATGGCATTTGTACTAACCATTTCAAGGACTTTGGGATTTATCTTTGTGTTATTTTGTAGGACATGGCTTCTGCACGAAGAAACACTATCCGAATTAACATTATGGAAGTGCCTCCTCAACTTAAGGATTTAGCATCAAGGGTTCCCAACGATTCTCCATTTTCCAAGAAATATGGCCGTCTCATCAACTTGGTTACAACAAACTTTGAAGAGGATATGGTACATGTGCTATTCCAATTCTTTGACCCTAAACACCATTGCTTTACCTTTCCTGATTACCAACTTGTGCCTACTATGGAAGAATTCTCTCAACTCTTGGGAATTCCTATTCTTGATCAATTACCCTTCAACGATATTGAAAGTGACCCAAGACCTGAGGAGATTGCTCGAGCTCTACATTTGCAACGATCTAACATTGTGGAAAATTGGGAAACAAGAAGTGGTGTCAAATGGTGTCTAGCCAAGTTTTTGTTGGAGAAGGCTCAAGATTTTTGGGATACTCTGGATTTACAAGACTTTGAAGAAGTGTTAGCTCTTATCATCTATGGGATGTTACTGTTTCCCAATCCTGACCAACTCATAGATGTGAACACGGTCAAATATTTCTATCTCGCAATCCGGTGCCTACTTTACTTGGGGATATCTTGCATTCTCTTCACTCTTGCACCATGAAGAGAAGAGTACTTCTTATGTGTTCCACTCCTCTGTCGGCTAGGTGGTTTATTTTGCACCTACCCCGATCTGTTGTGAAGAATGAGCAAGGCATGAAATGGTCTCAAAGGATGATGTCACTCACGCATGTTAATATTCATTGGTGTTCTCGATCCTTGGAGGACATTACTATTATTGGCTGTTGTGGGGAATTCCCTAATGTCCCTCTACTTGGCATTAGGGGAGGTATTACATACAATCCTTGTTTGGCTTTACAACAGTTTGGGTATGCTAGGAGGGATGGCCCTCATGATGCACTTGTCCAAGGAATTGCATTTGAATACGAGAACAATGTCCAAGGTTATAGTCAGAGATTCATACGAGCTTGGGCATGGTTAACAAGGTTGATAGCAAGACGTTGGGGCATAAGAACTCCATTCCTTTGGAGCCTTATCTCAAGTGGGAGAGAACTTGCGCACAAAACCTCATGATGCCTTATGAGGCCATCCTACCTATCATCATGGAGCCTGTTACCGAGGGAGATGTTCCATATACTGCCCTTTACCCGGATATGCCTACTTCTCTTGAAGATTTGCAAAGATCTTTGATTCAACTAAAGGGGGAGCGAGACACCTTTGAAGCCCAGTTTTATGCAAGCGAGAAAATGATATTAGAGCTCACAAGACAACTTCATGAGGAGAGGAGCCTGAATGCCTACATCGCTCCAAAGAGGAAGCATCCATAGGAAATTTGAGCCATTGTTATTGTATTTTATTCCATTTTGTTTCTTTTATTTCAATGTAAGCCCAAGAGGCATATTGTAATCAATTTAAACTTATTAATATGATTAATATTTGTTCCCTTTTGTCTAAACAAATTTAAATCTTCTAAGTCCTTGAAATCATTTGCATACTCATTTTCATGCATCATAACATAAACAGGTTTTCCACAACAGGTTTCCTTATCTTTTTACTATTTATTTCAGCAAGATGGATATCGAACAAATAGTGAAGGACTTGCAAGCGCAGAATTCCCAGTTCCAAGAGACCTTGCTGGCCCTGGCTAAGGGGTAACAAGAGCTGATGACTATGCTAGTAGCCAAGAAGAAAACTAAAAAAGGCCTTCATCAACATGGGTAAGAGGCTCAAAGGCCCAGTTCTTCAGGTACAGATAGTCGAAGAGTCGTTTGAGGAGGATGAGAATTAAGACGAAGAGGCAAGGAGCACCCATGTTGGGGGTGCCAATAATCAAGCTTCTGAAGACGAAGATTACTTTGATGAGCAATATCCTCCGACTGAGGATATATACAAGTAGTTGGAGGATAGACTAAAGGCCGTTGAAATTAAAGTCGTGCCTAGTTTGGATTTTGGTGAATTGGGCTTAGTACCCGGGGTCGTCATTCCCCATAAGTTCAAAATACCGGTCTTCACCAAGTATGACGGGGTTTCCTGCCCGAAACATCATCTAAGGTATTACGTGCGCAAGATACATCCATACACTACCAACAAAAAGCTATGGGTCCATTTCTTCCAAGAGAGTCTGACTGGGAATCAACTAGAATGGTTCTATCAATTAGAGGGTTCCCGCATACACACACAGGAAGATCTAGCCACTGCTTTTTATCATCAGTATCAATACAATACTGATCTGGCGCCAACCAGAGTCCAACTTCAAGGTATATCAATGAGTACTAATGAGGGGTTTAAAGAGTACACACAAAAATGGAGGGATCTTGTTGGTAGGGTCCAACCACCACTAACTGATAGAGAGCTAGTTGACATGTTCATGGGTACATTAACTAGCCCATTTTTCAACCTGTTGATTGGGAGTTCTTCGTCTGGTTTCACCGAGTTAATACTAACTGGTGAAAGGGTAGAAAATGGAATTAAGAGTGAGAAAATTCCCATGACATCTGCTTTCGCATCCAATACTGTAAAGAAGCCCTTCCCTAAAAAGAAGGAAACAAATGATGTGTATGGGGCAAGGGCCCGTACCAAGAAGGATCACCAACCCTCTGTAATGTTGTGTTAATCTCCAACCCCTCATCTACTCAAAGGCAATCATCCAACAATCAACAATCCGAAGTTCCTCGAAGACAGTTCACGAGGATAAGCATGTCACTGTCCCAAGCCTTACAACATCTTTTGAAGGCCAACTTAGTGACATTACACGATCCACCATCCAATCCAAACATTTCATCACCTAAGTATAATCCAAATGCCAAGTGCGTGTATTATTCCAACAGCCCTGGGCATGAAACTGATCAATGTTGGGCTCTGAAGAATAAGATTCAAGATATGATAGACAATAAAACAATTGTATTTGATCCACATGCTACTCCAAATGTGATAACCGCACCAATGCCGAACCATGGAAAAGGTGTTAATGCAATTGATGATACTACTTTTGTTTCCTCCATTGAAGACTTAACAACTCCATTAACTATTATGAAGGATAATTTGCTGAGAGCCGGGGTGTTCTCTGGTTGTTCTAAATATTGCGTTTGCTATAATCAATAAGTAAATGGGTGCAAGCGACTGAAGGAAGGTGTACAACGCCTGATAAATAGCCGCGAAATTTTGTTTTAGAAGATTCCTACCATCTAAAGTTTAACCAACAAAGTTGAAGACCTGTCCATACTAACCATCTCCAACAAGCCGCTGAGGATCCCCTCAAAAGGTCCTATTAGGATTTCAAACGAACCAACCATTTCTACTTTAATAATTACCGTCGATGGGCCGATTCCCTAGTCCTCTGACAAAGAAGTTCCATTAAAATATGGTGTCGAGGTTTATTATCATGGGATAAAACAAGATTCTTGGATCAACAAAGACGAAGTTGGTGTTACTAATATTGCAGGTTCTAGTAAAATAATAAGAACAAGGAGGATCTTTTCCCCTGATATTTCACCGCCCACTACTATAACAACTCCCGTCCGCATAACCAATGACAAGTCTAGTGCCAACACTAGAGGAAAAGAGAAAGAAGGTGAGCCTTCTAGGATAGAGGCACCTACCAAAGATACTGATGCTGAAGAACCCTCCACTCGAGAGATGGAGGAAATCCTGAAAATCATAAAGAAAAGTGACTTCAAAATAGTTGAGCAACTGGGGCAAACCCCCTCCAAAATCTCCATGTTGTCATTGTTACCCTGTTCGGACGCTCATGCCCAAGCATTAATCAAGTTCTTGAAGAAAGCCAATGTGCCCCAAGAAACCACAACTGACCAGTTCGAGAATTGTGTAGCAAGTTTAACGACTGACAATGGATTAGTGTTCTCTGATGCTGATATGACTCCTATAGGAAGGAACCACAGTAAAGCCTTGCATGTCTTTATTGAATGCAAGGGAACCACCCTGGAACATGTCCTAATTGATACTGACTCATCTCTAAATGTGTTACCCAAAGGTGCTTTGGACCTACTAGATTGTGAAGGACTGGTATTGAAGCCAAGCGATACTATTGTAAGGGATTTCAATGGGTCTAAAAGGATGAATCATGGAGAGGTAGATCTCCCAATTAAAGTTGGCTCGTAGATTTTCAACTCTACCTTTTATATAATGGACATACATCCCGCCTACTCTTATTTTCTTTGGCGCCCTTGGATCCATGGGGCAGGGGCAATAACATCCACCCTCTATAAAAAAATTAAAATATCCAGTCAAAGGGAAGATCATTACTGTTTTCTGCGAAGAAGAATTTATGGTGAGCCACCTCAATTCCTTCAAATATGTGGAAATGGATGGTGAGTTCATAGAAACTCCATGCCAAGCTTTCGAAATTGTTCTTCTTATGGTTGTCGCCACCAAAATCTCCTCCGACATATCAAAATCTGATGAAGTTATACCAAGAATGGTTTCGCTTAAAGATGTTTGTGCCGTGGTCGAAGATGGAGGTTGTACTATCTAGGGACAACTGCCCAACATTCTGTTTAAATCAGACAAATTTGGATTGGGTTTCACCATCAAAGCTCAGAAAGAAGTCACGCGCACTCACGTGGGAAATCCACCTCTCCGCATCGGAAGTCATGAAGTAAACACTATGGAAGACTCTGATGATGAATGCGCTTTTGAAGAATGGATCTACCCTACTGCCGAAGGAAAGCTCAACAACTGGCATGCAAAGGATTTCACTCCCATCTCCTTCATTGAGGAGTAATTACTGTTTAATATTTTCTATCAATTCAAGAACTTTTATCTGTAATCTTAATTCCAAAGAATGACTTTTAAGCAATGTGCCTTGCCCGGGGCACTATGGTCCATTTGTTAAGGGTTTTGTTCATATTGATTTATCATATGATCTTTTAATATAAACCATTGGACCTTTTTCTTTCAAATTTTATGTTCATTTGTCTTTCTTTTTATTTATTGCATTTTTTCAATAGCCATGTATATTACATGCACACACACACGCTTGCAGATCCCCATCCACTCCAGATCTCATGGTCAACGACTCTACTATTGTCAGTTATAACTTCGAACATCCAATTAACCAAGCCGAAGACGAAGGCGAGGAAGATTGTGAAATACTAGGAGAACTAGCCAGGCTGCTGATGCAAGAGGAGAAATCTATTCAACCTCATAAAGAGCTAGTCGAGGTTATCAACCTAGGTACCAAGGTAGACAAGAAAGAAGTCAAGATCGGCGCCAACCTAAAATATGGTGTCAAGAGCAAATTGGTTCAGATGTTACATGACTACGTTGAAGTGTTTGCTTGGTCGTATGAAGAAATGCCCGAATTGGATACCGATATTGTGGTTCATCGTCTGCTAATGAAGGAATATTTTCCTCCTGTTAAGCAAAAAGTTCGTCGCATGCGGCCTGACATGTCTGAAAAGATAAAAGATGAAGTGATGAAACAATTCGATGCAGGTTTCCTAGCTATGATATCTTATCCTCAATGGGTCGCGAATGTGGTTCCCGTGCCAAAGAAAGATGGAAAGGTTCATATGTGTGTAGATTATTGGGATCTGAATAGGGCAAGCCCCAAAGATGATTTATCACTGCCTCATATTGACGTCTTGGTTGACAACACCGCTCAATATAAAGTCTTCTCCTTCATGGATGGATTTTCTGGCTACAATCAAATCAAGATGGCTCCCGAAGTCATGGAAAATACCACCTCTGTTACACAATGGGGGTACATTTTGTTACAAGGTCATGCCGTTTGGATTAAAGAATGCATGGGTAACATATCAAAGGGCTATGGTAGCTTTATTCCTTGATATGATCCATCATGAAATAGAGGTCTATATGGATGATATGATCGCAAGGTCAAAAACTGAAGAAGAGCATCTCGATCACCTACACAAGCTATTTGAGAGGCTGAGGAAGTACAAGTTGAGGTTGAACCCTAATAAGTGCACATTCAGAGTATGGTCCGGAAAGCTTCTAGGTTTTGTCGTCAGTGGTAAAGGCATCGAAGTTGATCCTGCAAAGGTAAAAGCCATTCAAGAAATGCCAGTCCCCCATTTTGAAAAGGAGGTTAGAGGATTCTTGGGTCGTCTTAACTACATTGCCCGCTTCATATCTCACTTAACTGCGACTTGTGAACCAATCTTCAAACTCTTGAAGAAAAATAAAGTAGTCAGATGGAACAATGATTGCCAAGCTTCCTTCGACAAAATCAAGGAATATTTGCAAGAAACTCCTATCCTTATGCCTCCAGTGGAAGGAAGAGCTTTGATCATGTACTTGACAGTGCTAGATAATTCTACAGGGTGTGTGTTGGGCCAATATGACGAGTCTGGCCGAAAAGAGCATGCAATTTACTACCTGATCAAAAAGTTTACCGAATGTGAAACCAGATATTCACCGCTCGAGAAAACTTGTTGCGCTCTGGAATTGGTTGCTCGCTTGCTAAGACAGTATATGTTGACTCACACCACTTTGTTGATTTCTAAAATGGACCATATTAAGTACATCTTTGAGAAGCCCATCTCTCCGGACGGATACCTAGATGGAAAATGATTTTGACTGAATATGATATTCAATATACAACACAAAAGGCCATTAAAGGAAGCGTATTGGCAGCTTTAAGTTGTTAATGACTACCAGTCTCTGAACTTTGACTTCCCGGATGAGAAAATCATGTTAGTGACTGACTGTGCAAAACCTGGACCGTATAACGGACCTGAACAAGGATCCCGATGGACTATGGTTTTTGATGGAGCTTCCAACGTTCTGGGCAATGGAATTTGCACTGTGATAATTTCTCCTAAAGGTTTTCATACTCCTTTCACTGCTAGATTGTGTTTCGATTATACGAATAACATGCCTAAGTATGAGGTGTGCATCTTGGGTTTAAAGGCTGCCATTGACTTAAGGATCAAGCATTTGGATGTATTCGAAGACTCTTCTCTAGTGATTAGCCAAGTAAAAGGAGAATGATAAACTAAGCATCCCAACCCGATTCCTTACAAGGGGCTTGTGCTAACTCGGATTCCATGCTTCGAAGAGATCACCTTTGAACACTTCCCTAGAGAGGAAAATCAGTTGGCCGATGCCTTGGCACTTTTATATTCAAGGTCAAATGGGACAATGAAGCTCCTATGATTACAATCAAAATATTTTACAAACATGCACATTGCTATGAGCTTGACACCGACGAAGAAAAAACATGGTACCATAAATTAAGAAGATATCTTGAAGCACAAGAGTATCCTGAAGGAGATTCCATCAATGATAAAAATTCTTGCGAAGATTCTCAGCCAAAATTTTCCTAAGCAATGGAATCCTGTATAAGAGAAATCATGATTTTACTCTACTCTGATGTATGGACAAGAAGGAGGCAGAGAAAATTATGGAAGACATGCATGATGACCTCTTTGGGACCTACTCTAGTGGACACACTATGGCCAAGGAAATCCTGAGGGCCGGTTACTATTGGTCCACAATGGAAACTGATTGTCATCATCACTCAAGGACTTGCCACAAGTGTCAAATCTATGCTGACAAGGTCCATGTACCTCTTATTCCTCTAAATGTCATGACCTCTCCGTGGGCGTTTGCAATGTGGGGTATTGATATGATTGGAGAAATGAAACCTACTACTTCCAATGGACATCGCTTCATTCTTGTCGCTATTGATTACTTCACCAAATGGGTAAAAGCTGCCTCTTTTGCCTCAGTCACGAAGAATGTTGTAGCCAGGTTTATCAATAATAACCTCATCTAACTTTACGCTATACCTGAAAGGATAATCACTGACAATGGAAACCTATCTCAACAATGCCATGATCACGGAACTTTGTACTTGGTTAAAAATCAAGCATCACAATTCTTCTCCGTACAGACCCAAGATAAATGGCGCAGTGGAAACTGCCAATAAAAATATCAAGAAGATTATACAAAAGATGGTGGTAACGTATAAAGACTGGCATGAGATGTTACCGTTTTCTCTCCATGGATGTCGTGCTTTAGCTCGAACATCAACCGGGGCAACCCCGTTCTCCTTGGTCTATGGCATGGAAGTTGACCTACCTGTCGAAGTTCATATTCCCTCTCTAAGGATAATGAAGGAAGCAGATTTAGGTGAAGAAGAATGGATTCAGACTAGATTGGATAAGTTGAACTTGATTGATGAGAAGAGACTAACTACTGTCTGTCATGGTCAAATGTATCAAAAATGTATGATCAAGGCTTTCAACAAAAAAATAAGCCTCGAGTGTATCAAGCTGGTGACTTAGTAATAAAGCGCATCATTCTTCTACAAGGAGACCCCAGGGGAAAATGGACTCCCACTTACGAAGGGCCATTTGTTGTAAAGAACATTTTCTCTGGTGGTTCCATGATGCTGACTACTATGGATGACGAAGACTTCCCACATCCTGTGAACGCGGACATAGTTAAAAAATACTATGCATAAAATAAGCCGCTAGGTTGACACACCTAGGAAAAAATAAGGGCATCACGACGAACCAAAGATGTTCAGGAAAAAGTTAGGGATATATGCAAAAGATTGTACACCCGGCAAGTTGAAAACCCGAAAGGGAGGCTTGGACAAAAATGGGTATCCTAGTGGGCTGAAAACCCGAAAGGGCGGTCCAGGAAAAAGTTAAGGATTAAAGCGTATGACTATGTCCCGTAAAGTCTCTACAACCAGCCTTATTACCAAAGTCCAAGTTCAAATGGTCCAAGATCAATCCAATCAACTTCTATTCAATGGCAAGGGATAATGTTTGAAGACATAGGGGAAATAGTGGGGTTAGAACACAATGAGATCACTTTCACATAGCTACTATTTTTTGTTTTCACTTTGTATTCTTTCCATTATTTTGACAATTTCCTCTTACTAGGATCTCAGTCTCTTTATACAAAAACACCTATTCATGGGCAAAACATCAATATAAATATACTTTGAAGTGAAAACTTTCTGTTTTTTCTGTTTTGAGTGCAAAAAGTGTCCAATGACTAAAATTGAATGAACATATACATATGAACATGATTAAACTTTTAACAAATGTATTCTTCAAAAATAGTGACAATCATCTCCTTAAATGCATTTTAGATATCCCCACATAGTTATTTCAATAAAATTATCTCCACGAATTTGGATTCATAAAATCCCCAGCCAAAGTTTCAATCTCCGGAAGATCCTCTCCCCAATTCAGCTTGGTCTTAAAAGGAATCCTTATGGAATTTTTCCTAAAAAATATCCTCTCCAGCAGTTCGTCAAATATCCTCTTCAACAGGGTTCATTTCCCCAACAAAACACAGATTCCCCAGCTTGAGTTTGCCTCCCAGACTATTACAAATCAAGGGACCGCAACCCCTAATCCCCAGTGAAGTCGCCAAAAGAGTCATTACTATCTCGGAAAGTTGCTGTAAAGCCTGGAACCCGACCAAATAACAGTCAACTTCATCCTTTAAAGCAAGTTACTACGAAGCCTGGACCTGACTAGATTCTAGTTCAACTTCATCCTACTCTCAATTTACTGTGAAGACTGGACCCGACCAGATAATAGTAAATCTCAATTCCAAGTTATTGAAGCCTATACCCGACGAGATAATAGTTTAACTTCTCAAATTGCTTAAGCATGGACCTGACCAATCAACAGTTCAAGCCTATAACCGACCAGATACCAGTTAACCTCAAGTATAAATTGCTGAAGCCTGGACCCGACCAGTTAACAATTTAAAATTCTAAAGCCTGGACCCGACCAGATAACAGTTCCAATTTCTGAAACCTGGACCTGACTAGATAATAGTCAATCTCAAATTTAGTTTCTAAAACCTGGACCTGACCAGATATTAGTTTAACTTCTTCAACTGCGGAGCCTGGACCCGACTAGTTAACAATTTGAGTTACTGAAACCTGGACCCGACCAGATAACAATTTAATTTTTACAGATCACTAATAAGAATCCTCTTCCCTAGTAAAGTTTTCCACTATCCCAACGAGTTAATGCAAAGCCTGGAATTCGACCAGATAATAGTTAACTTATTTATCCCCAACAAGTTATTGTGAAGCCTGAAATCCGACCAGATAACAGCTAACTTTCAAGAGATAATTCCCCACCAGAGCAATGGAAAACTAAAACTCCGGAATTCTAGTTCCCAAGCAGAAATCAACACTCTCCACAGAGTCTTCTCAAGCAAAGTCAATATTCCTTAGCGAAGTTTCTTCTCAACAAAGCAGGAACCCCCAACGGAAGCATTTTTAACAAAATCTGAAGATACACATACTTCTCACCTCCAACAGCAGTTCGAGATTTAACTTCTCAAAACTCCCCAATATCTGTCAAGGATACGCTTCGACAACATGTCGCATTCATACATCATATAACATACATAACATATACATACAACATAATATCATTTATTTTGAGAACATCATTACACCATGCATACATTCACATACAACTAACCCCTTTGTTCCTTGCAGAAAAAAAATCATTGATCCAAAGACCACTTTTGGATCAGAATTAATTCTTCCAATTAAAGACAGGCAAGACACCTAGTTTTCAGCATGAATCGACCAAAGATTTATGCTGATGTTTCTCCCAGTTTCTACCATTATCTTTATAAATGTCATCTATAAGCCCATTCCTAAATTAATGCATCATCAAGGGAAAATTTCTAGGCACTTTAGTATTCAATCATCTTTCACCTTCAAACCACGAATGGAGGATCCGCCAATCTAACTCTTCAGGTTTAAGAAGATTGAACAGGGGCAGCTGTTGTACCCCAAAATTTTCACTCTCATTTTCTCAAGATTTCTCTCACAAGATGTCCATTGGTTCAAGAAGGCACAAGGATGGATCAACTCAATACACCTCCTCAAGCACTGATGACTCAAATTAGGGTTTGAGTTTGCACAAGGACAAATGGACTTGTGATGCCCCATATGAATTTAATGGATCATTTTGGACTCTCAATATTTCTCATGTCAATTTTCAAGCTTTGGATCACATTTTTGCTCAGTCAGTTGATTAGTTAACCTAAAATCAACTATATTGGGCAAAAGTCAATTATGGTCAATTTACAATCAAACTTCATAATTTTTTATCCATATCAACATTTAGAACTCATAAATGTCAATTGGTTAAGTTTGGATTGTAATTCTTAAAGAAATTTGATCAGATCATCAAAAAGGGTAAAATAGTCAAAATTAGGGTTTTGACTGAGAAGGCTCAATTTTTTATTTTTGGCTTGATGCACGACTTGTTGGTTTGAGACATGATATCAAGATTTCAAATACATCATTTTTACGTAATAGCACGGTTCAAAACATTTCTCATGATCAATTGGATTGATAGATGAATTTCAGTCAACTAATGAAAAAGTCAACTGTAGACTAAAAAGTTAAACTTTGACTTTTTGATCAAAATCAAGTTTCAAAAATCATATTTCATCAAGACATGTCAAAATATGAAGATTTCTCATCAAGAAATCAAAAAGTCAAAATTATCTTTGAAAACTCAAAATTCTAAGACTTAGAATTTTTTTCTAAGTGTTGGAAAGTTAACCTTTTTTCATGACTTTGTGCCAAATTTTCACCATGATGCAAGATGATTCAAGGAAAACTTCCAACATGAAAGTTGTAGATATCAATGAGATCTAAAACATTGCAGGACAGAAGCTTTTCTAGAAATTCTTGTATTTTGAGTTATAAATTCATAATGACATGTCCATGAAACAAAAACACTTAGTGAAATTTTGCCCTAGTTAGGCTGATTTTTAACCTAACTTCTTGGCCAAGTTTCACATAGTTCCAAAGTTATTCTTCAAAAATGTCCAACATGAAGGTTGTATAGTATGTTACAAGCTTTCCAAAATTTCCAAGAACTCGTTGAGATCATGTTTGAGCTAAGAGAATCGAAGACAAAAAGTTGGACATTCATTCTTGAATTATAGGCCATTTCCATGATGAACAAGAATTCAAATCTCTTAGCCATGCCTTGTAATCTTACTTTTCAAGCATCCAAGTCTCTAAATCTCTCTATAATCAGAATATTACATAAACTTTATGGCTATTATCCATTAAATCCAAGCTTT
Organism: Vicia faba; assembly: GCA_948472305.1. Classification (NCBI taxonomy): domain Eukaryota; kingdom Viridiplantae; phylum Streptophyta; class Magnoliopsida; order Fabales; family Fabaceae; genus Vicia; species Vicia faba. The sequence continues at coordinate 1,307,614,478 of OX451736.1, read as the reverse complement.
ATCTAAGTTAACTTGCCATTTTTGGAAGAAAGGCAAGACTTCCATTTTAGAAAAGTATGCTTTTGCAAATGTCAACCCTCCTTGATCCTCTCAATGGATCCTTCTGCACACACTTAACCTAGAAACTAAAAATGGGCATGTTTAAAGTAATTCAACCACTCTACATAGCTTGTACCATGCATTGTGATTTTGGTTTTCCACTTTGCTTCAAAAACAAGCAAAATGCCATAACATGCGATCTTGGTAACCTGACCATCTCAACTCTCCAAACCATTTCCTATATATCAAGACACTCTTATTCAACTTAGGGAACAAGATACAATCCCCAAAAACTCCCTCAAACTCCCAAGCCATAAATGGCACAAAACCTCCATTTTCGCGTCATTTCTAATTTTTAACACCCAACTCATAATTAACTCGTGCATTTTTTGGCCAAACCATTCACAAAGCTTCTGAACATCATGCACAAACTATCCTAATACCTGTTTTCAAACTGTAACACCATTTACACTGTGATCAGTGGGAACGAGAACTGACTGTTTTGGAATGTTGGTTTGTGTTTTGCGTTTGTTTTTGCAAAATGTCGCGGTAAGCAAGAGTCGCCACCGTCTTTTATTTTATCCAATAAGGAAAGGACAAAAGCACAGAAAAATTCCTTTTCGAGGTTGTTTCTCGGGTTCGGGAGGTAGATTATAGAAAGGGAAGGTGTTAGCACCCTTTCTATCTGTGGTTATCCACAGGCTCTTAGGTACTTGCTCACTATCTTTTCAAAAGTTTGCTTTTCTTTGTGTTTGTGGGTTTTTGAAAAGAGTTTTGTTTTTGAAGAGAGTGTAAGTGCGAAAAGTTTTGTTTAAAAAGGAGCAAGTACTTAAGAACCTCTACCCACTCAAAATGGAATTAAACTGTGCAAATGTCCTTTAGACAGTGCTATCCCACTATTGAGGAGTAGGTAGCACCGTCGTTGGAGTTTTAAGGGTCAATTCGATTTTAGGGATGTATGGTCACTAAAGCAACGTTAGGACGCCTTAGCGGTAATCCTAATGTTTTAGATCATTTTTCCGAGGCAACCGTTTCGAGGCAACTTATGATCTTGGGATAAAAGGACGACCTCTAAAACATCCTATACTTAATGACCACATTCGAGGCAACCAAGTGAGGTGTACCCTAGGAGTGGCATGTGCGAGTGTGTCAATTTTCAATTTATATTATCTTTGTATATTTAGGTGTTCTACCATTCGTTTTTAGATCTTGTCATACAATCCTAGTTAGCATACATCTAAGCAGTTAATATATGTACAGGAATTTAAAGTGCGGGAATCGTAAATCCTACGCTATTACAAGGCTTCGGGGAGGGGGATTATTTACATGTCCGAAATAGGGGGAATAAAGCAGTAAAGTAAAAGTCTTAGTTAAGCTATTACAAACTAATAAGCAGTTACAATAAAATAAACGCGCGTGAATCTGAATATAACCTCTAAAAATCCTAAGAATAAAATCTTTTTGTTGTTTTATTTTATTTTGGGAAATGCTAAATGTTCAATTAAGTCAAATTTAATTAATTAAAAATACTCATTAAAATTAACTCTAAAACATACCTAATATTTTTTGCATTTTTTTGTTTATGAAAAGGATTGAATTCAAATAAATCCTAAGTCTACTGATTTTAAAATTGAAGAAAATAAGTTAAAATAATTAACTAAATTAAATCCTTAAAAAATGAAACCTAATTCTAAGTTACTTATTTTTTATGATTTTTTATGTTGATTAAAAAAAAACAAATAAAATGGTCAAAACAAAAATGAAATCAGGCAGTAAATCAAGAAAAAGAATATAGTTCTGGAGGCCTGGGTCGAAAAAGGTGTAGGCTGTCTTTCGACCCAGTGAAGAGGCTTGATCGAAGGTGCATGAGGGGCTGCACTCTGAGGGTGTTCGATCTGGATATGTCATCCTTCGATCTGGAAAGGTCATCCTTCGATCTGGAAATCCTGGATCCAGTTCGAAGCAAAGCTGCTAAGCTTCGAAGTTCTGAACAAGATTCTGAGAATATATTTCCTGCAAAACGAAACAAATATTAAAAGGTCCAGGGGGGACTTTTACCCCCCTGATTCGAATCTCCTCCCAATTCGAACCTGCTGAATCTGGGTCTGGGTTTGTTTTATCCTGGGATTCGAAGGAGAAACTCAGATTGTGCCCAAGCAATGGCACAATCTCAACTTTGCGCTGTAGCTTACATGTATCACATTAAATCATTCACAAACAACAATAATAACGTGAATATGAAATCAAAATGAATTTAAATCAGAGATTGAATGAGTTTAAGATTAGATTTTTTTTACCAAACAGAGGTGCTTTGATCTGTAGTTCTGAGTGTGGAATGGCTGCTTTGGCTTGGATGAAAATGCTGATAACCTTTGGTGGGTTTGTGGGCAGCGTATCTCCAAATCCTCTGTTTTTCTTTTCTCTATTTTTTCTGTGTGTTTTTTCCGTCCTGTAATGTGCCACTGGCCCTTGTACTTATAGGAGTGTGGGGGTCTAGTAACTGCAAGAGACAACCAATTAAACAGGCCATTAAAGCCATGAGACAAGAATCAAACACATTAAACTATTTCCTTTTTTGAAGTATTCGTGTCTCTTGAATGAACCTGGACACTTTTGAATTTCGAATGCCTTCAGGCCCTGCTCTTCGATTGGTCCTAAGTTGCCTCCTTCGAATGGACTTCTTCTGCTTCGACTGCTTGATTTGAAAAGAGTCACTCTGGTCGAATTATCTCTTCAGGAACAGAAAAGGAAAGAATCTGGCCTTTAACTCAGGAATTAAATCCACAATCAGCATTTAATTATTTCTATATTTGCAAGGGACACATGCCATTTTCTCATGTTCAGTGTACCTGGACATGTTTTTTTTTGAGTGCCCTCTTGAGGGCTTTGTTAACAGGCCAGTCGAAAGGCTTTGTTCATGCTAATCGAAGGACATGGTTAACATGCCTGTCGAAGCTGCCTTGACACAATGCTAAATCGAAGGATACCTTGGCATGCTAATTGAAAGGCTTGGCCCAGGGTGCCAAACGAAAAGGTCTTTCAGAATCCTAATCAAAGGGCTTTGACATGATGCCAATCGAAGTGCTTGACCATAATGCCAATCGAAAGGCTCATTCGGAATACCAATCGAAGGGTCTTTCAGAATGCCAATCGAAGTGCTTGTCCATAATGCCAATCGAAATGCTCCTTCAGAATACCAATCGAAGGGTCTTTCAGAATGCCAATCGAAGGCCTTGTCCATAATGCCAATCGAAAGGTACTTAAAGCACCACTCAAAAATTTTCTTTTTCCTTAGGCAAGGGTTTGTGATCAACCATGCAGGGGGAAGACTTTGGAAAACATGAGAGGGCAAATTTTGGGGTACAACAGTTTCCCCTGTTCAATTTTCTTAAACCTGAGGATATAGATTGGCTTTCGAGCCTTTTGTGATCCGAAGGTGGAAGATAATTGAACACTAGAGTGCCCAGAAATTTGCACTCGCATGGTGAAGTATCAGCATTGTGATGTCGGGAATGGGCTTACAGATGCCATTTGAAGATTGTTGGTAGGAGGATGGGCTTATAGATGCCATATGGAGATTGTAGGTAGGAGGATGGGCTTATAGATGCCATCTGCAGGAGTGTCGATCGCATAAGAGATTCCTTAGCGAGAACTTGCATACCTGTTGTTGTAGAAGATTCCGCTGGGGAAGTCTATCTTTGTTGAGATTTAGGAACCTGCCTGTACTTCAACTGAGAGAATGCTTCAGCTGAGTTTTAAGAACCTGTTCATAATTCAATTAGGGGGAAACATCTTCATCAAGATCTAGGAACTGTCTCGTGCCCACTGGGAGTATACCGCTGAGGTTATAGAACTTGTCCATACTATGACGGAGGAGAACATCAAGATCTAGGAACTGACTCGTGCTCAATGGAGTATACCGTTGAGGTTATAGTACTCGTCCACACTATGACGTAGGGAAATGTGATGTTTTTGCTGGGAAAATAAATCCCGGAGCTGCTGGAGAATGGAGTTGAGTCTGGATGATTGTCAGAATTGCGTCTGCATCTGGAGCGTATCTGAAATGTATTTGAATGAGTGACAGAATAACATCCGAATTTGGATCATATCTGGATTGTAATTTGAAATGAGTGACAAAATGACATCCGAATCTGGATCGTATCTGGACTGTAATTTGAATGAGTGACAGAATGACATCCGAATCTGGATCTTATCTGGACTGTAATTTGAATGAGTGACAAAATGACATCCGAATCTGGATCGTATCTGGACTGTAATTTGAATGAGTGACAGAATGACATCCGAATCTGGATCGTATCTTGACTGTAATTTGAATGAGTGACAGAATGACATCCGAATCTGGATCGTATCTGGACTGTATTTTGAATGAATCTGGAATAAGTATCAGAATGTCAGTCATATCTGGATCGCATCTGAACTATCTCTAGAAGGAATCTGGAATAAGTATCAGAATGTCAGCCATATCTGGGTCACATCTGAATTGTCTCTAGAAGGGATCTTGAATAAGTATCAGAATGTCAGCCATATCTGGGCCGCATCTGAACTGTCTCTAGAAGGAATCTGGAATAAGTATCAGAATGTCAGCCATATCTGGGTCGCATCTGAACTATCTCTAGAAGGAGTCTGGAATAAGTATCAGAATGTCAGCCATATCTGTGTCGCATCTGAACTGCCTCTAGAAGGAATCTAGAATAAGTATCAGAATGTCAGCCATATCTGGGTCGCATCTGAACTATCTCTAGAAGGAGTCTGGAATAAGTATCAGAATGTCAGCCATATCTGGGTTGCATCTGAACTATCTCTAGAAGGAATCTGGAATAAGTATCAGAATGTCAGCCATATCTGGGTCGCATCTGAACTATCTCTAGAAGGAGTCTGGAATAAGTATCAGAATGTCAGCCATATCTGGGTCGCATTTGAACTATCTCTAGAAGGAGTCTGGAATAAGTATCAGAATGTCATCCATATCTGGGTCGCATCTGAACTATCTCTAGAAGGAATCTGGAATAAGTATCAGAATGTCAGCCATATCTGGGTCGCATCTGAACTGTCTCTAGAAGGAATCTCAGAAGATGATGATCTTTGCCTGTTGATTGATCTTTCCTGAAAAGGTAAAGAGTTAGTTGTATGCAATGTCATGATGTATGCATTGTCATGATGTATGCATTGTGTAATGATGTTCTCAAAATAAAATGAGATTTGTGTCATATGTATTTTGTATGTATATGTTATGAATGTTGAAGTGTAATTTTGTCTTGGACTTTGCTCAAAATGTTTCCACCAGGGATCCCTGCTTTGTTGTTTGAGGAGAACTCTGCTGGGGGATATTGAAAACTCTGTGGGGAGTATGTTTATTTCTGCTTGGAAAAAGAGTTTAGGAGTCTTAGTCGTCCGTTGCTCTACTGGGGAGTCGAAGTTGAACTGATATCTGGTCGTGTCCAGGTTTCGCAGTAACTTGCTGGGGATTGTAGAGTATTCTACTGGGGAAGAGGAGTTGTGGTCCTTTGATTTGTAGCAGTCGGAGAGGCAAACTCAAGCTGGGGAATCCTGGTGTTGTTGGGGAAATAAACCCTGTCGTCAGTCTGCTAGAGAGGTGATATCTTCGTTGGGGGAAGTCCTCGAGGACTCTTGAGGTTGATTCAGCTGGGGAAAGGTTTTCAGAGGTTAAACCCTTGCTGGGAGTCATCCTATGAGAAGAATTTTGGGGATATTTGTCATTGCCCCTAGTAGCAAGTGTTTGTGACATTGCCAGAAAATGTTTAATTGTACATAACCCTTCACTGAGATTGATGTTCAATGCCCCAAGTGACGAAGATGGAGACTTGGCCCTGGTTACTCTGCACTTCTGCAGAGATTTCTTGAAATCTCGACCGGACTGCCCCAGGTGTGCTGGATAGTGACATGTCAAGTCTCCTTGTTGATATGAGATTTGTCAATGGAAGTGTCATCCTTTTTGAAGTGATTTTGTTCACTGGGAGGGCTTTCGTTCATCGGATATTCGTTGTGTGAATTTCTCCGCTGTCAAACAAATAGCCAAATGAAAACAGTGATATTCAAATAATGCAAAGTTTATGCTTGTCTTGAAGTTTTGAAAAATGCGTTTTTAGCAGAAAACTCTTTATAAGACAAATTCAACACAAGATTTAGGGCAAAGCCTTACAGGAGTCAGGATACCTTTTGTAACAGTATGCTTTTGAACTAACCCATGCTACAGTTAGGACTTTTGAAGGGTTGTAACGTGGTTTGGTTCACGGTTTAAGAAACAAAGGATAAAGGCTCAAAGTATATTTGTACCCACCCGTTCTTCGTGATGTTCTTCAATCCTAAACTCAGTTAATTGTGCATTTGAACTCTAAATGAGTCTGGAACGACGTTTTTGGTGATGGTTCACACAAGTTGAGTTTGTTGGAAGGCAGTCATTTTTGCAACATTTTTTCATGTTGTTGAGGATTTGTAATGACCTCGTTCTTTTTGATTTATTATCCCTAATTTTTGCCTGACTGTTCCTGTTTTCGAGATTACAGTCAGCGGGATGCCCCAGCTTTCTTAAGCCTCCTTTATAGGTTTTGGCTCAGTGGGCTTTTCTCTTTTGAGAGATTGACTGCCTATGAGATAAGGAACCACCACTGTCTTTTGATTCCAGAGGAATGCTTTTGATGTCGTTCGTTGTATTATGAACTGAGAGTTTTGCGACCTTAATGCGCATCTTTTGAATTAACTGAGAGACTACCCTGCCCCAGGTTTAAATTAAACGTTTCAATTTGTGTTTAGAACAGAAAACTCCTACTTCTTTGGCTCGAAGGGGTTGACTAGGGATTATCTTCCTTATAACTCCAGTGTTTAGGATTTGAAAGAAACGCCTGTACATCATCAGCAAGGTCTGTCCAAAAGCATACTGTATGAGATTATGGCATTGTTTCGTCATCCTCCCTCTAAAGGCTTGTAACTTTTAGCAAGAGTTGAATGTCATAAAGTGAGTGAAAAGCATAGTTTAAATGTAATGAAAGGATGAATTCAAGACAAACATATGCAATGCATTAGTGAAACAGAGTTTGACATTAATAGATAAATGTTTGAATAACAAAGAGATTACAACTTGAAAATTCAAATGAACAAAAGTCTTCTCGTCTCAGTACTTGTCACTTCAAATGGTGAACTTTGGAGGGATGGTAGAAGAACTCTGCCGGACCATCTTGTTTGAATTCCAATGCTCCTTCATCAATCAGGTCTTGAATTTTGTTTCTCAACGCCCAACAGATGTTAGTATCATGCCCCGGGCTGTTGGAGTGATATGCACACCTTGCATCAGGATTGTACTTTGGGGAGGCTGTGCTTGGATTCTTAGGAGGGTCCCTTAACGTCACCAGATTCAGTCTTAACAGGTGTTGTAAAGCTTGAGACAGCGGCATGTTGAGCTTGGTAAATTTCCTCCTGGGCATGTTTGGCTTACTCTGATCAAACCATTGTTCTTGGCAAGGTCTTTGTTGGACCTGTGAGGTAGTAACAACTTGGAGAGGTCTATTCTTCGTCAAACCAAACCTTTGACTTCTCGGAGGTTGATTAGTGACTTGGTCCCCGACCTTGACTGTTTGCTTCATACTGTTGTATCTGTCTTGATGAAGCTGGTTGATAATAGTTCTCAGCTCTTCTTGTTCCCGAGCTAAGCCTTGGATAAGAGCCATCTGCCCCAGCATCTGGGTTTTCATGGTACTGACCTCAGCTTGCAGTTGTTCTAGCCGTTCGTCCTTATTGTCTTCAGGACTTTTCTTGACCAAATTCCCCATGAGGAGTGTTCTCAACTCTTCCTGCCCCTTGGATAGGTTTAGGAAGATTTCCCTGAACTGAGTCTCTTGAGTATGAAGATCCTGGTTGTCTTGTTGGAGAGCCATTGCTGAAATAAACAGCGAGAACATGAGAGACATGTACTGGAAGACCTGTTATGCAATGATATGTATGATATATGTATGCAATGTTTTCAAGGATCTCGCGGGGGAAACAAGAAACTGTTAGAATCTGAATCTGGTAGCTTGATTGAAGGAGCTTTATGTTGCTGAGAGTCCTTCTTCAAGAGTCAAGCTCACCATATCGAGTGGGTCATAGCCCCTGACTCAAGTTATCATGTTTGGATTTCTAGACGCCCTTGACCAGAGGAAAATAAATCCCCTTTGCCCCTTGCTAGCCATTTGATTTACCATAACCTGCATCATAGACCCTTGAGATCCTTGAAATGGTTAAAGAAATGTTAAGGCATGATGTTATGATGTGTATGCTATGCGTTTAAGCAAAAGTGTGAGGTGATGTAAGTAAGCCCTGCAGTAAATCCAGATTATTGGATAAGGACTGTAAACAAAACCTGCAAGGAACTCATGTTGTCAGATAACAAGAATGTGCAAGTAGTTCATGTTTGAAGGCACACAAGTCACACATATATCCTTAAGTTTAGGCTGGCATGGAGTTTCATAGGTAAGTACCCTCTTGAGTTTAGTTGGCTCAAAACCTGTCCTATAAATAGTAACCGGGTTTTAAGGAGCTCAATATCATTGGATTGTTTTCTATGTTCATTGTTTTGGTTTAGCCACTGAACTAGCGACCAAAATATTCCAAGAAAACAATCCTCAATGAGTGTAGTATCGAGTATCAACCAACTTCGGACTGCACCAAAGTCGGTCATCTCCCTACCCCTAAAAAGGCCAAGATGGTTAAGTAAGGATCTAGGTCATTAGTGCTTAGTGACATCAATCAGCGGCCCCGTATTCTCTTTGATTGACTCAAAGGCTACCGGTACTCACAAATATGTTGCACTAATATAGCTATTGCTTCAACCGTGTCGGTATACCCTGCACAGTTTCCATAACGTATTGCTATCTATGAATGTTTCCCAAATCCGGGTGGAGGATTTATAGAACTCCGATACAAGCCCACAAAATTAAAAGCATACAAAGCAATATAATTGAAAACACAAGTGATCTAATCCTAAGGTACACCTCACTTATAAATACTTCCCCAGCAGAGTCGCCAGTTTTGTGGTCAGTGGGAACGAGAACTGACTGTTTTGGAATGCTGGTTCACGTTTTGCGTTTGTTTTCGCAAAATGTCGCGGTAAGCAAGAGTCGCCACCGTCTTTTATTTTATCCAACAAGGAAAGGACAAAAGCACAGAAAAATTCCTTTTCGAGGTTGTTTCTCGGTTTCGGGAGGTAGATTATAGAAATGGAAGGTGTTAGCACCCTTTCTATCTGTGGTTATCCACGGGCTCTTAGGTACTTGCTCACTATGTTTTCAAAAGTTTACTTTTCTTTGTGTTTGTCGGTTTTTGAAAAGAGTTTTGTTTTTGAAGAGAGTGTAAGTGCAAAAAGTTTTGTTTTATTTAAAAAGGAGCAAGTACTTAAGAACCTCTACCTACTCAAAAAGGAATTAAACTGTGCAAGTGTCCTTTAGACAATGCTATCCCACTATTGAGGAGTAGGTAGCACCGTCGTTGGAGTTTTAAGGGTCAATTCGATTTTAGGGACGTATGGTCACTAAAGCAACGTTAGGACGCCTTAGCGGTAATCCTAATGTCTTAGATCATTTTTCCGAGGCAACCATTTCAAGGAAACTTATGATCTTGGGACAAAAGGACGACCTCTAAAACATCCTATACTTAATGACCACATTCGAGGCAACCAAGTGAGGTGTACCCTAGGAGTGGCATGTGCGAGTGTGTCAATTTTCAATTTATATTATCTTTGTATATTTAGGTGTTCTACCATTCATTTTTAGATCTTGTCATACAATCCTAGTTAGCATACATCTAAGCAGTTAATATATGTACAAAAATTTAAAGTGCGGGAATTGTAAATACTACGCTATTACAAGGCTTCGGGGAGGGGGATTATTTACATGTCCGAAATTGGGGGAATAAAGCAGTAAAGTAAAAGTCTTAGTTAAGCTATTACAAACCAATAAGCAGTTACAATAAAATAAACGCGCGTGAATCTGAACATAACCTCTAAAAATCCTAAGAATAAAATCTTTTTGTTGTTTTATTTTATTTTGGGAAATGTTAAATGTTCAATTAATTCAAATTTAATTAATTAAAAATACTGATTAAAATTAACTCTAAAACATACCTAATATTTTTTGCATTTTTTTGTTTATGAAAAGGATTGAATTCAAATAAATCCTAAGTCTATTGATTTTAAAATTGAAGAAAATAAGTTAAAATAATTAACTAAATTAAATCCTTAAAAAATGAAACCTAATTTTAAGTTACTTATTTTTTATGATTTTTTATGTTGATTAAAAATAAATAAATAAAATGGTCAAAACAAAAATGAAATCAGGCAGTAAATCAAGAAAAAGAATATAGTTCTGGAGGCCTGGGTCGAAAGAGGTGTAGGTTGTCTTTCGACCCAGTGAAGAGGCTTGATCGAAGGTGCATGAGGGGCTGCACTCTGAGGGTGTTCGATCTGGATATGTCATCCTTCGATCTGGAAAGGTCATCCTTCGATCTGGAAATCCTGGATCCAGTTCGAAGCTAAGCTGCTAAGCTCCAAAGCTCTGAACAACATTCTGAGAATATATTTCCTACAAAACGAAACAAATGTTAAAAGGTCCAGAGGGGACTTTTACCCCCCTGATTCGAATCTCCTCCCAATTCGAACCTGCTGAATCTGGGTCTGGGTTTGTTTTATCCTGGGATTCGAAGGAGAAACTCAGATTGTGCCCAAGTAATGGCACAATCTCAACTTTGCGCTGTAGCTTACATGTATCACACTAAATCATTGACAAACAATAATAATAACGTGAATATGCAATCAAAATGAATTTAAATCAGAGATCGAATGAGTTTGAGATTAGATTTTTTTACCAAACAGAGGTGCTTTGATCTGTAGTTTTGAGTGTGGAATGGCTTCTTTGGCTTGGATGAAAATGCTGATAACCTTTGGTGGGTTTGTGGGCAGCGTATCTCCAAATCCTCTGTTTTTCTTTTCTCTATTTTTTCTGTGTGTTTTTTCCGTCCTGTAATGTGCCACTGGCCCTTGTACTTATAGGAGTGTGGGGGTCTAGTAACGGCAAGAGACAGCCAATTAAACAGGCCATTAAAGCCATGAGACAAGAATCAGACACATTAAACTATTTCCTTTTTTGAAATATTCGTGTCTCTTGAATGAACCTGGACACTTTTGAATTTCGAATGCCTTCAGGCCCTGCTCTTCGATTGGTCCTAAGTTGCCTCCTTCGAATGGACTTCTTCTGCTTCGAATGCTTGATTTGAAAAGAGTCACTCTGGTCGAATCAGCTCTTCAGGAATAGAAAAGGCAAGAATCTGGCCTTTAACTCAGGAATTAAATCCACAATCAGCATTTAATTATTTCTATATTTGCAAGGGACACATGCCATTTTCTCATGTTCAGTGTACCTGGACATGTTTTTTTTGAGTGCCCTCTTGAGGGCTTTGTTAACAGGCCAGTCGAAAGGCTTTGTTCATGCTAATCGAAGGACATGGTTAACATGCCTGTCGAAGCCGCCTTGACACAATGCTAAATCGAAGGATCCCTTGGCATGCCAATTGAAAGGCTTGGCCCAGGGTGCCAAACGAAAAGGTCTTTCAGAATCCTAATCAAAGGGCTTTGACATGATGCCAATCGAAGTGCTTGACCATAATGCCAATTGAAAGGCTCATTCGGAATACCAATCGAAGGGTCTTTCAGAATGCCAATCGAAGTGCTTGTCCATAATGCCAATCGAAATGCTCCTTCAGAATACCAATCGAAGGGTCTTTCAGAATGCCAATCGAAGGCCTTGTCCATAATGCCAATCGAAAGGTACTTAAAGCACCACTCAAAAATTTTCTTTTTCCTTAGGCAAGGGTTTGTGATCAACCATGCAGGGGGAAGACTTTGGAAAACATGAGAGGGAAAATTTTGGGGTACAACATACACCATCCTCCATTTTAAAAAACAGAGCTTTGCACTTGGACTTCTCTAGCACGACTTAGGCACTCCCAACATCAAGTAAGGGTTGCATTAGCTTCCTGAGAACTTGAGGAAGCTAACCTGATCACACCATCAGTTGAAACAACCTATAACTTAAAACGCGATCTTTAGCTGCAAGGTGAGTTTTCTGACTTTTCATCTCATTATTTAGGCATTTTAGGCTTGCATTTTCAAAGACAAAATGCATATATCATTGCCCAGAAGCTAATTATGTCCATAGTTTTAATTTATATTGCTTGAGCTTAGAGAATTTTGAGTTTAAAACTTTTGGAAAAATTAGGATTTAAATTAGGGCTAGAAAAATTCCAATTCATCTTTGATTTATAGTTTTAGTGATTTATATTTCTGGAACCATGATAGAATTTGCTACAACTTTCATGTTTGTATTTTCCATTTTTGTTGAGAAATGAATGAGATACAAATAGTCTGGCTGGCACAAGGTTGAAGATGAAGTTCAAGCCATGGAATTGTTTTGTAATATATTGTTATGGTTTTTTTTATACACCGGATGTATAGCCACCCCAATGGTAAGGCAACACACGTATTATGTTGAGGGCGTGGGTTCGAGCCCCAACACTGCCATTTTACTTTTTTCACTAGCATTTTCTTCTTTTTTTGTTCCTAGCTAGCGCGCATGGACCTAGAGATGTTGGGCCTGGGATTTTTGCTGACTTCCCACTCCCAGTTTCACCCATAACACGCAGGCCCTTTATTTTTTTAATTATTTATTTGTTGATTATACAATAACAGTCTTTTAGGCCTACAACAAAAAAACTGTTTTTTTTCTAACATACACTCCCAACCCATTTTACACCCCTGACCTTTATTTATTTTATTTTACTTTTTTTTTTTTATATATTTTTATTAATAACAAAGACAAAAAAATATTTTATTTATCATACTATATACTTATTTTATTTTTCAAGACAAAAAACACCAAAACATTTTTATTACAAATTTGTTTTCTTTTTTTAATTAATTAATATTTAGACTGCGGTTTAATTTATTTTTATTTAATTTAAAATTAACTTAGAATTTAGGTTTCTTTTTTTTTATTAATTAATTTCTTTTTTTGTTAATTTAATTAGAATTAAAACTCTTTTCATACAAAAACCCTAAAAAAATGCTCCTTTGTTTAATTTCATTTCTTTTCATTTTAAACCTAGTTCAATTTTCCTATTTTAATTAATTATCCTCATTTAGTTAATTAGGTCAAAATATTTTCTTAACAAAATCCAAACCAAACAAATTCATTTCTTTTTCCATTATCCTTGTACATTATATTCATATCATTATTTATACATTGTTTCTTTACATTCTTGTACATTATATTTATTTCAATTCTTGTTCATTTAATTCAATATGGTTGTAATAGATAACTAGGGTTTAATTTCTTGCAAATCCATCATTTGTAAATATGTATACCCATCCCCAAATGATGTAATAGCATAGAATTTATTTTCAACAATTTATCGCTTTCATATAATGCTAATAATTAGGAATTGTATGGAAAGTTAAAACTAATGCCTAGAAAACCCTAATCCAAGATAAATTCATGCATGAAATATAAAACACTTGCACACTTTGCACCTATAGGGTTAACTCCACTTGTTGCCTTAAAAAATGGTCATGATATGCATGTGAGACATCTTAGCAAAAACAATCGAAAAGACAAGATCATAGTCCCTCGATGGCGCTACGAATGTTGCCTTACAAATGATCTTGGTCCCTTAAGAGAAATGCTAAGGTATCTCACAACATTGCTATTCCTGATTGTACGATGACCCACGCCTGTCCCTTTACATCTAAATATAGGGATACTTACCAATCAATGGTAATATAGCAATATCAAAGGAAGAGAGAAATGAACAATAGACTTTTAAGTAGGTAGAACGTTCTTAGTTGCTTGCTCAAAATACATCTTCAAAATAAGACATCTTTCCAAAATACACCAAACACTTTCAAAACATGAAATATTTTCAAAAAGTCCAACACTTTGTATGCATTCTTATAGAGACGAGAATCATTACAAAGTTTTCCTAAATGAAGGCGCTTTTCAAAAATACTTTCAAAACCCACCATAAACACATTTCAAACAAAGAAATTTTCAAGTGATCTAGCAAGCAACTAAGATCCCATAGATAACTATGGATGAAAAGGGTGCTAACACCTTCCCTTTTCATAATCTACCCCCCAAACTCAAGAAAATATCTCAAAGGTCTTTCCTGTTCTTTTCACCCTTTCCTTATTGGATAAAAGAAAAGTCGGTGGCAACTCTTGCTATCCACAACAATTGCGATAAAATATAAAACACCCAAGTCTGTTATCCCACCATATTACACCTGCATACAAAGCAAACAAACAACCCAATATCTTGGGGTAAACCTCAAGAGATCCAAAAAAAATAACCATTGAGGTCACAAGGTCTTAAGGTAGGTCAAGGTCTCTAATCCTAAGTCCAAAAAGTCCATCACTCCATAATGCCAAGGATAGTAACCAAGTAGTCCAAGTAACATTAAAGTTTTTTTTATGGTTCAAGTTAATTATTAAGTATCTTCAAAAAGAAATGAAATAACTCAATTGAGCAAATATAAAAATGACACAAAAGTAAATGCTCAAGTGAGCAAAGATTAAAATATCATGAAATATAAATGCTAAAATAATTATGCTTAAAGTAAAGAGCATAAAGTAAAGGCGCAAAATAAAGTCAATTATTAAAAATTGGAGGTTAGCTAAATGACCATATTGAAACTTGAATTTGAAACTCATTAGAAGATTGATAAAATAAAAGCCTCTCAACAACAATTTTCATTTTCTTTTTGTCAAGTATATCATTTATTTAAAATGCTCAAGGCAACCATAAATGATCAACGATGTTTAAGTGATTCACTTTGACCAAAACTTATGAAGATTCATTAGAGGATTGATAAGACCAAAGCCTCCTAACAATGAATATCAAGGTTATTGGATCAAAGGATTCAAATTAACAAACTTGGGCTTACAAACATGAGTTTAGGCCACGAATGATCATTTATCGAATCGAGACAAAATTTGGCACTATGTTAAGCAATCGTAAGTGGACTATATAGAAGTCTCCCTATTTTGAGGCCGTTCAATATCAATCTATGTACCATATATTTAGAGAAATGACATGTAAATCATTCTCCAATAACATTTAGTACAAGTAAGAATTGGATAAGTTGAAGAGGGATGGGGTAAGAATCAAACCACATTTGAACCAAAAATTTAATCAAGCTATTATTAAAATTATTCATCCATTTTTTTGTGGAGTTAAACTCAACAACATAGATTCAATGATGTTAATAAAGTTCATGATCAAAATCTCATAGTCCAAGATCAACCAGAATATATACAAAATAAAATTTTATAAAAAATAAAGAAAAAGATTTTTAAAATGGTTTTTTAAATGAAAATAAAAGGGTAAAATAACAACTATATTCAAAACATCCAAGAAAAATTGAATGAGACTATTGAAAAATCAGAAATGAGCTCAAATATTTTTATAATATTTTTGGTAATTTTTTAAAGTCATAAATTATTTTTAAACTAATTAAAATTACTCACATAAGTGAAAAAAAGATCAAAAATAGTAGAAGTAAGAATAAAGTTCTAAAAAAAATTCAGAAGGCCAGAAATAAGAGAAATGATATTGATGAATTTTTTCAGAATTTAAAAATGTTCAAAAGTATTTTTAATCATTTAAAACAACTCAAATAAAGTGAAAAAATTATAAAAAATATCAAAACACAAAATAAAATTGTGAAAAAATAATAATCAGAAATAGAAAATCAAAAGTATTTTTAAGAATTTTTTTTTGGATTTTTTGAAGTTAAAATGTATTTTTTATGAATTTTTGAAGTTAAAACAAATAAAATATAAAATCATAAATAAAAAATAAATTCAAAAAAATATAGACCAATGGATGAGAATCAAAATGCATTAGTAAGCTAATCCAATGGATCAGACGCGATGTGCATATCATGGTCTTTAGTGAATAAAACACTGAATCCTTAATTAAATCAGATTTGAAAAAAATGCATGGCACACTATCATTGGATGAGAGATAACACGTTGGTCATCTTCAACCTCCAGCCACGCGAATTGCAGGCCCCTGAAATGATAAAATTAGAGCTCGTGACCGGTACCATTCGCTTCGTCCCTTCAAGACGATTCCAATGGTACCCTCGCGAAAAATTTATGTAAGGTGTAACTCAGTCGTTTTTGATGAAAAGGTTTGAAAAGGGATTTGAAATTTCATGGCCAAATATCACTTCCAGTTAAAAATAAATGTTACGACTAGAATCAGTATAATGAAAGCTTCATAATAGTATCAAAGTTTGAGAGAATTGGTGAAGGAATCTACCTATTGAAGTTCAAATGCAGAGCTCTGAAACTTGACTTATCTAGCATGATTTAGGAATTCTTAGAGCTTGCTTCTTCTTCTGTTAGCTTCACTGAAGTTCAAGGATGATGGATTGACAAAGAAAATAGATTGAGGAAAGCTTTAAAAGCAAATTCAAAGTTGCAGAAAAGTGGGTTCAAGAGGAAATTTGACAGGGTGATTTTGGCTCTCTAAGCTTGAGAAAATGAATGAGGTATGTTCCTATATTTATAGGGAAACAAGTGGGATGCTCAAGCGTGTGAAATGATGAGATTTGGAGGGAATTCATGTGAACCTGATACATGAGGAATATGTGACCTGTTTAGCATCAAAACTCACTAAATCTTTGCGTTTCAAGGCTCTAATCCACTTTGGCAAGTTGGTTAAACATGTTTAGACCATAAAACACGTGTAATTTGATGTTTAGAAGCCACAAAATGAATTTCTAATTCTGTGTTGAAGTGAAACTTCAGTTTTAAGGTGCCATTTTTGAATCAATGGCATTCATAACTCAAGGAGTCTTAGGGCATAATTCATGAAGTTTAGAAAGATGAGATCACAAGATTTGCAATGTGAAAATAATGGGAATATATGGATGTTTAAGCTAAGAGTTGTGATGAGTAAAAGTTGAGAAAAAGATGCTGACTTTTATACTTAGAAAAATTTCAAGTTTTCTCCTTAAAAATGACTTGTAATGTTTTGAGATCAAACAAGACTTTCCTCTAAAATTGAGCTTTGATCATTGATTCTATCTTGAAATAGACTTCATAAAGAGCATTGTTAAACTTGAATCACTCAAAAATACCAAGTATTGAAAAAGTTATGGTCTTGCAAAATTGGTGAAAATTCATGAGTTGACCTATAATCTTTTGCTTCCTTAGGACATCTTCCATCCATTTTCAAGATTTGCACATAAAATAAGATTTGAAGTTCACATCATTAGGATTATTATGGAAAATTAATGGGCTCAAGTTGATAAAAATAGACCAAATTATGATCTTTTGAAGTCACATAAGGGAATTTGCTGGCTTATTTAGAGGACTTGTAATCTTTCTTCATCATTAAGTATCTTCCACACAAAATTTTCTTGAAACTTTTGAAGTGGTTTATTGATAACCCTTTGAAGAGAAGCATGTTTTTGGAATCACTCAAAAATACCAAAAGATGAGCAAGATATAGCCCTTTAAAGTTCAAAACCCTAGCTCCTATAACAACAAAATGCCTTGGGAACCCTTTTCAATTTAGAAAAACCTCCTTGTACAAATACTTTTATCATGTAAATAGTAGTTGTTGAGGATGATAATCAGGAAAAATAGCAACCATAACCACTTCTAAATATTGAGGATTGAGGGAGATGTGCACTTGTGATCAAGAAATCAAGGACTTATCCAATTAGGTCAAACTTCTTCCATCAACCCTTACATCTTGGGACTATCTTTGACAACTTGAGGCATGATGGATCATAATAGACTTTGTCAATGATATTACTTCAAAACATCTTCAATAATGTAGCTTGAATCTCAATTAAGATTTGTTGAAGAAGTTATGGGAATAAACTCATGAACCTATAGGTCAACTTGATGGAATATGTTGTGCTTTCACCTATAATATCAACAATTAGGGAAAACATTCATTGTATTTATTAGCTAGAAGTTAATCAATACAAAACATAAATGATCACAAAAATACAAGTCAAGGTGCTTGGTGATTCCCCATGAACAAACCTAAAGATAGGATGAAGTAGAAGAAGTATGCAAAACCTAATGTGTAATCTTGTTGCATAGTGATGGTATAAGATGATAGAGGAATTTTAGGGGCAAAAATTGGGGTACAACACTCCTCCTATACCGACTCTATTTTTATGACTAGAATCATCAAAATATAACTTTCATGGTACCACATCCACATATTTTTGGGGCATACGTACCATTGAATGGTCAACAAGGAAGTCAGCTACTATTTTCCCCTTTATTGCTTTTTAGGGCATATAAGTCATAGAATATTTAGTTAATGCTAAAGCTCATTTACCAATTCGACTATGCAGAATTGGTTTAGACAACATGTGCTTAATGATATCAAAATGAGAAGACACATACATATCAACTGGCTTGATATATTGCTTCAATTTAATACAAGATAAATACAAACATAGACATAGTTTTTCTATATCACTATACCTAGTTTCAGGGTCATTAAGTACTCGACTAAGGTAATACATCGGTCTTTGGACACCTTTCTCGTCTTCTTGGACTAACATACTCCATATAATAAATTATGATGCTGAAATATACAACCTCATCGGCCTATTTCTAACAGGAGGCGCTAATATTGGAGGTTTCGTCAAGTAATCTTTGATCTTGTCGAAAGTGTCTTGATGTTCTTCTTGCTAGGAAAAATATTTGTTTTTTAGTCGAAGTAATGGTGAAAATGCTTTAGTTTTACCACTTAAATTGGATATAAACCACCTTAAGAAATTTATTTTTCCTAACAAAGACTGAAGCTCCTTTTTAGTCGACAGAGGCTTTACATCCATAATGACCTTGGTCTTGCTATGATTCACTTCAATTCATTTTTTATGTACCACAAAGCCAAGGAAGTCACCTTCCTGCACACAAAAAGCACATTTTAATGGATTCATTTTTAATCGATATTTTCTCATTCTTTCAAAGGACTTCCGAAGGTGTTCCAAATGATTTGGCCTACTATTAGACTTTATGACAATATCATCAATACATACTTGCATGAAATCTTCAATAAAGTCATTAAAAATTGAATTCATTACCCTCTGGCATGTTGCTCCAAAATTCTTTAGAACAAATGGCACAACAATCCATTCATAAGTGCCTAAGGCCCCTGGGAAACGAAACACCGTTTTCGGCACATCTTCGTCTGCAATAAAAATTTGGTTATATCCATAATAACCATCAATCATACTTAAATATTCAAAACTAGAAGCAAAGTCAACTAACATTTCTTCCACAAGCATGTCATATTCATCTTTAGGGGTAGCAGCATTTAAATCTCTGAAATCAATGTATACTCTTAAAGTTCCATTCTTCTTAATTACTAGAACTATATTTTCTAGCCTGTCAACATACCTTGTAGTTCATATGAACTTGCTTCTGAGGAGTCTTTTTATCTCCTCTTTGATCTTCAAAATTATAGCTAGAGTGAAACGTCTAGGATCTCGCTTCACTGGCTTTTTCCTAGCATTTATTGGTAGTTTCAACTCTACCAAATCCCTGCTTAAATCTGAAGTCCCAAGCAAAACAATATTTAAATTCTTTAAGTAAAGATACTACCTTAGCTTTTATTTCCTTGTCAATATTGGCCCTAATATATGTCGGTCGTTTATCTCCGTCTTCGCCAATATTTACTTCTTCTAAAGGGTCTTGTGGCTGCATCTCTTTTGGCGCCATGTGATTGCTCTCGAAGCCTAGGGGTTCGTCGTCCTAGATGCAGTCCAGACGCTTCTTGTCGATGTTATCTTCATCCATTTCTGGCTTATCTGGTGGTTTTGGTTCTATAACAAAAATGGTTCCTTATCCTGGGACTTGAGAATTATTGGTTTCGACAACCATGTTTTCAATTTCAGCCTCTAAAGCCGAATTTAACTTGTTTTCGGCTATGTATGGAAAAATCCTTTTTAGAGCTTCTAGCTCGGGCGTCATCATCAAAAATATCACCCTAACCTGTCGACCAGATTCTTTTGTAAAATGTTTCTTCCAAAGGCTCAACATCCCAACTAAACCCATGGGTCTCATGTAGCTTAAAAGAAACAAATACCTCATCCAAGTTTTGGTAGACATCTTCAGCAGGATATGAAGGATGGCTAACTTTCTCTCAAATTGTTTCTTACTAACATTGTTAACGTCAACCATGAAATATCCCTGATCAACCTCGATATTTTCTACTATACCGTCTTCTCTCCAAATCACCAAATGTTGATGCATGGAAGATGGCACAACTCCCACACCATGTAGCCATTCTATTCCTACTAAAAGATTATAACTTGGCTTGGCATGAATAACCATGAATATAGCCGGCCTTGTTATTATGCCGACAGTAATATCCACTTGGATCACTCCCATGGTGCTTCCTGTCTTGCCCCCATAATCTGACATAACTACATTATGAGACCGTATGTCGGTATCATATTTTCCAATTTTCTTAAATATGTGGTGTGTCATTTTTTTCACAGTAGCGCCACAATCTATCAAAAATTTATTGATAGATATCCCCTATGCTTTTGCTCTAATCAAGAGAGGATTCAAATGGCTCTTTATGGCAACACTTGGCTTTTCAAAAAAAGCATCTTGGTTTTCTACAAAACCATTATTCATAACAAAGTAGCATGTTGGCTTATATAAAGCCATTTTTTCAGCATCCACATCTGTTGAATTATCAACTTTCAGTGGAGCAATTTCAAGTTATTAGTCCGCCTAAGAGGCGGAGGGGGGTGATTTAGGTGGTTTGGAAATTCTCAAATTTTTATGAAGTTATGGTTATTTTTCTGGTTCTAATGAAGGTTATTAAAGAGGTAAATGGTAGAAAAATAAATGACACATCTTGTAACTTGTTTTAAAATAAGAGTCGTCACCCTTAATTTTTATCTTAAGGAAGGGAATATAAAGGATAACCCCAAAAAGTTAAAGATTCTAGGTTTTTGGACTCGGTCTTAGACGAAGGGAAAGTGTTAGGCACCCCTCATCTACCTTGTTCACAAGGATACTAGGGTTAGAAGCGCGATCTTAAGATACATGGTTTTAATTTTTATTTGGGGAACTCGCCACAATTTTAGTCGTATGGCTACGTATCCTCTTATGAGGAATCAGAGTCCCAATTCGTAGTTCGCAGTTTGGTTGGTGTTTTTTTATAGGTTTGTATAGAATTGCTTTCAAATTACCCTTGAACATTGTCTGGGTTTAAAAAGTGAGTGATCATAGACTCAGTTCGCAGTTAATTTGAAAATGATTCTCCTTAATCCTTTTCCGAAAACATCTTGGTTTTTTTGTTATGTTAGTTGAAAAAGATTTAATGTTGGTTAGCTATATTAAGCCGTGGAGCGGGAGTCTATTATAGTCTCCTCATAATGTGGCCAGATATTGGCCACGTGTCGCTTGCGGATGTGAATTTAGATTTTAATATCGAATTAATTTAATTGTGAATATTTTTTTATTTTGAATAATAAACTGGTAGATGATGTGTCGAACGATTTAATTAATCGAAGATAGACATCCTATTACTTATAGAATGTTTGAATTAATTTGATAAAATAAAACAATTGGGTTTGTGTATTGGTTGGTTGTGAATTATGTAATTGTTATGATTAAATCGTTCACGATTAAATAAAACCTAACTAAAGATAAAAGAGATTTTTTTATATTTTTGATTACTGAAAATAAAACTAAAAATTAATTTATTTAATAAAATAAACTAAAATAAAAGAGTTAGAAAAATCTATATTTATATAGACACACTAAAGAAATTAATCCAAAGGCCCAAAAGAAATCCTAATTTTTCTAAACTTTAAACAATTAATAATACTTACATAAAATGAAAGTAGTAACAATCAGTACCCATTTTGTTATCAACAACATGAAACACAAAAATTAAAACTTATCTTGGACTTTTCGATCATAGCGTTTATAATATGTGACACGTGACAAAAATAAATTAAGAAAAAATAAAATAAAATAACAAGAAATTATATAAACATTGGAAAGAAAAGAACCCACTGAAACTCTTTCTCTCTTTTTCATATTTGTACGGTTTCACCTTCTACTTTCTTATTTTCAATTCACAAAATAAATATCCAATGTTTTAGATAAAACAAACAATGAAAAGGGTGAATAATTGTTACCTTGCGACAGAGGTCACAGTAACAGATCTGGACGGAGGTCGCAGTGCTGCTCGCCGGTTACATCGTCGTCAGATGTCAATGATATGTGCTTTGAATGGCTCTGCTGTTGGGTAGCCGAGCGAGAGAGAATTAGGTGAGAGGAAGAATGAAGGCATGAAGGGTGTGTCTGGCAGTCACAGAGTGGAGCGGAATGATTTGTGGTTGTATGCAGTGGCGTTGATGGGATGAGGAGGAGTTGGAGGTACACGATTTTGTCATTGCTGATGGGTTGAAGCGGTGAAGGCTTCAGGAATGCCGACGAATTGTGGTGTTGTTGTTGTCGGTATATTTCCACTTCAACTTCCTTTTTCTTCAATTCTTCATGTAAAAACATACAAAGAAAATAAACAACCAGTAATGACGGTGTTGATTTCGGATATTGAATCCTCTTCTCTTTTTTTCCAATCTTTTTCCTGTTTTGAAAATGTTGGTGAATGATGGAATGACCGTTTTGGTGTTTAAATTTGCAGGTTGTATCATTTTGATCCAAAATAAATATTGATGAAAGTTTGATTTTAAACAAATTATTTTAGAAGAATGATGTTATTGTTTTGAAAAGTATGTGTGTTTAGAAAAATCTCCTGACTCACAAAATATATTTTGACTTAAAGCAAATAAAGTTTGATTTTGGGAGAATTGATATACACAATATGAGTCTGAAAATCGTATGTATGTTACAAGTATGAGTAAAGGTTAGTAGTGTTAAAAAGTCAAAACATAAGGTGTAAAAAAAGGTGTGGAAATTGTGTAAAAAAATATGTACTGTGTGAATCATTTAGCTTTCGCAAAGGTTAGTAATAAAATATAATTAAACAAATAATTATCAAATAAATATTCAACCAATAAATTTAAATGGGGCCACCATCATGTTTATTGTTTGGTGTGAACAAATTAAAATAAAAAGGGGCCTCATATATAATCATCGACCGAAAAATATCGTAAATAGCTTTGCAAAAAACAGGAAGAGAATAGGAAGAAATATGAACGGTGAGAAATTGAGGATGAGTTGTTGATGAATTTTTAGGAAAATAAGAGTCCTATTTATAGACTTGAATTAGGTTAGGAAAAACTTAGAGACTAAGTTATCCAAAATGTATGAAAATCCCAAGCCATATTTCCAAAAAAAGGAAAGAAAATTAGTAACAAAAAGAAATAGAAAAAATGTTTAAAAGTGCACCATAAGAGATTCGAACACGTGACCTCGTATTTGCTACCTTCATCCTTTACCAACTGTGCTATGTTACTTATTCAAAATAAAGAGCCAATTGAAAATACATGAAGACGAGCAAGTATTTGTTATTTAAAAATACAAATAATTTGAAATAGAATATTATATTTTTAACTGGACTTGAGAAAGAAATTAATAAAACACCAAAATATTAATGTAATTAAACCAAAGGAATTTTAAAACCCAAGTTCAAAAATAAACTTGAAGGTAACACTAAGGGCGAACAAATTTGGGGTACACAACTGCCCCTATTTAATCACTCTTCGATTGAATGGTGCGAGAATACGCAGGTCTCGCATATTCGAATCTGTGATACGGTGGGAGAACTGACTTGGGTTTTGCGTTTGTTTTCGCACTTGTTCGGTTTAGCAAGAGTCGCCACCGACTTTTTATTTTATCCTAAGGAAATGTCAAAAAGCACAGGAAAGACCTTTGAGATGTTTCCATGGGTTCGGGGGGTAGATTATGAAAAGGGAAGGTGCTAGCACCCTTTTCATCCATGGTTATCCATGGGCTCTTAGTTACTTGTCTTAGATCACTTGCCTTTGCTTTTCAATTGTTTGAAATGGTGCTTTGAGTGTGTGGTTTTGAAAATGTTTTGAAAAAGATGCCTTGTCTAGGCAACCATTGTAATGACTCTTATTTGAGTATATACAAAGGTGTGTGTCTTTTTGAAAAGATAATTCAATGTTTTGAAATTTGTTTTGAAATTGTATTTGAAGTTGTGTTGAGATGTGTGTTTGAAAAATGGCAAGGATGTTTTGCAAGTTTTTTGATCAAGTAACTAAGAGTTGTCTACCCTATTTTACTCAAAGATTTTTCTCATGTTTTAACCCTTTTAACAGAGTTGTTTCACCATTGTGTTTGATGAACAACCTTGCGTTAGGATGTTAAACGGGACAGGCGCGAGTCATCGTATACAATCATTGAAGGCAACTCGTGAGACGCTCTAGCAATTTTGTAAGGGACGAGATCGTTTTATCGAAGGCAACATCGAGGGTCATCGAGGGACTACGATCTTTGTTTATCAAAGGGACATTTGCTAGAGTGTCTCATGCTCGAGGGACATGATTGCATTTTCCGAGGCAATAAGCGAGGTTACCCTAGAGGTGCAAGTGTGAATTGTGTATTGATTTCCATGCATTTATCTTTGTATTAGGTTATCTAACGGTTGATTTTGAATCTTCGCATACAAACCCTAATTACTATACAATATATGGAAAGCGATAAATTGCGGGAATTTAAAGTCTAAGCTATTACAAATAAGTATCCGAGGATGGGGGTACAAATGTTTACAAATGGGGATGAGTCTTATCAGAATAGTAGTGTCCAAATATTATTTACAACCAAATCGAATCGTCGCATTCTCAATGTAAAAATATAGCAAAGTATAAGAATCAAAGAGAATCAAAAGTATTGTGCCATGCATATGATTATTTACAAATGATCAAAATGTTAACCTAATGCAAATTAAGTATTATTATTTTTGTGTTTTTGTTAATTATATATAAACAAAAGGGTTTTTTAAAGAAAAAGGAATTACTTAACTTAAAAAAAAAACTAATATTTATATATTTTGGTTTTTTTTTAAAGCAATGAAAAGTATTAAGAAAATTTTATACAAAAGGTAATATATTATTTTCTACTTAATAAGTTATGAAAATATGGTAATATAACAAAAATGTTTTCAAAACATAAAAAAAGGTAAGTGGGCTTGGATGTTTCTTGGCCCAAAAAGAAATACAGATAAGATAAGGAAAAGGGGGGTGCAGGCGCCAGTTTTATTGGGCCTAAGGTTTTGGTGCAAGGGGCGAAAGCCCAATTGAAATGTTTGACAAATTTTATTAGGGTTTGCAAATGTTGTGCTCAGAACTAGGTTTGCTTAACTTAGAACGGTGCCGCTCTCCATCTTCTTTCTTCGTCCTCTTCATCCTTTCTCAAACACCCAGCCACTGATGCTCCCTCCACTCGCCTTAGGCCACCAGACGCCACCTCCACTCTCCTCTCTCCACGGTTGCTCAGGGCGATGAAAAAAGGGTAACGATTTTTCCTTCTAAACGTTTTTAGGGTTTTCAAGTTTTTACTCTTTGCATGCTATTGATCTTTGTGTTATTTTCGTTTGTGTGAGGTGTAAAACAGTAAAAAGGGGAATCAATACCTTTGGGTTTAGTTTTGGAGAGGAGACAGAGGATTGGACGGTGGCGCTCTCAAGTGGCCGGAGGTGGGAGGCACGTGATGGCAAGGGCTTGCTTCCTGGTATTTGTATCTTTAACTTTGTTTTGTGATGAAACCTACTTCTGAAAACGCTTGCTCATTCGTTTCTGTCTCTCTTCCTCTCTTGGTTTTTGTGATTCTGAGGCTGATGAACTTTGTCGTTCTGATGTTTGTTGTTTGATTCTGATGATGAACAATTCTAAAGATTGTTGTTATTGTTGTTCTGATGTTGATGAACTTTGTTGCTAGCTTTTACAATCTTCCTCTTTCTTTTTGTCAATGATGATAATATTATTTCTGAGATACTTGTTTTCTCTTCTTTGTTCTTCCTCTTTGTGGGTGTAGTTAGTTTTCAATGATGATTTTAATTCTGAGATGCTTGCAATAGTTGTTGTTTGGTTGCTTGATGATGTTGACCCTGTGATGAACTTTGCTTATTGTTGTTGCTGTTGAGTCTGTGAGGGATTTGCTTATTGTTGTTGTTGTGGATTGGTGTTTGGATTGAAGGCAGGTTTGCTTTTGATTTTAGGAAGGCAGGCTTGTTGGTATTTGCAGTTTGACAGGTTCTTTTAGCAGGTTTAAAGGCTTGCTGTTGGTAAGGCAGGCTTGGATACAAGCAGGCTGTTGGTTCTATAATGGTAACTAGCAGTTGGCAGGCTTGAGGCAGGCTTGTTATGCTTGCTCGTTTGGTTTGAGTTTGTTTTGAGGTTTTATGCAGACTCTGGTTTGAAATAGGTTTTTTAGCAGGTTTGAAGACTTGCTTGGAGGTTTTAATGCAGGTTAGAAGGCTTTGGTGCAGGATTGCTTCTTTTGTTTCTGGTTTTGGTAAGGAAGGGAGTTATGCAGGCTTGAAAGCTTGCTACTTCTGTGGATTTTGGCGTGTGGAAGCAGGCTGGTGTTTTCAGTATCAGTTTGTGGTTCTTTTTTCTTTGTGAACTCCCCCCTTGAACTGTTAGAATAATGTTATATTTATCTCTTCTAAGCCTGCCAAACTACAAACCTTTCTTACTTTTCTCTTTCTCTCTCTCCATAAGCATATTTTATTGCTTAATGGTACTTTTATTCTAAAAAGGTGTTGGCCTGGAAAATGATGAAAATGTTTGCTTGCAACTTGGTTTTCCTCTGCATATTTTCTTATCTTCCAGATTTTCTGCATTGCCTTTTTTGATAGCTTGTATGCAGCTTTGTTGACAGCTCTCTTGACAGTTTTGTTGACAGCTTCTTTTGACAGTTTGGTTGATAGTTTGTGTAACTTAGTTTGCTCAGTTTGACAATGCAATTTGTTTGTTCAGTTTGAACTTATGCAGTTTTGTGCATTTTGTTTAATTGATTCATATGCTTGCAAATATTTAATTTTACTTTTCCTCTTTGTGAACCAAGGAGAGAAATCTTCTTGCGATTTTCAAAGAGGACGAGCAAAATACGATGAAAACCAAAACAAACTGATTCCGGCCAACAATCTTTAATGATGAGTTTTTGATTATCTGTCTGAGAATGCCTTCTTAATTTATTTGTACTGATTTCTTTTTCCGTCTTTGCAGGTAAATACCAGTTGGGGATCAGAGAAGTATGAAGACTTCAAAAGGCTTAGAAGATAGTTTTATTTTATTTAT
Source organism: Vicia faba (assembly GCA_948472305.1). Classification (NCBI taxonomy): domain Eukaryota; kingdom Viridiplantae; phylum Streptophyta; class Magnoliopsida; order Fabales; family Fabaceae; genus Vicia; species Vicia faba. The sequence goes on along the minus strand of OX451736.1, from coordinate 1,307,587,079 downwards.
AATCATTGTAATAAACATTATTGTAAATACCGTAAATAAATTTACTGTATTCAAATAACACTTGTAACAAAAATTAAAATAAATAAAAATCTTTTGTCAGATATTTCAACCTTTCTTTTGCACTGTTTATTTATTTATTTAAATCTCTTGAATTAAAATAACTGGAAATGCATCCCAATTATTTTAACTTAGATAAAATAAATAATTAAAAAACGTTGTAGTCTCACAACCTCGCATTAACCAACAATACGCCCGACATTCCAATTAATCACACGCTTTGCATAGTTAGACAAACAAACGTCCATACGCCTTTTACCTCACGGATCAAACTAAAGCTTCAAACTTTCAATCAGAAGCCTCAGCTTATATCCCAGATGTTTTAGGTTTTGAGAAACAAACAACAATCTTGAACAAGCATCAAAACAATGTGATAGTCAATTGAAATACTGTGGATTCAAACTCTTCTGAGAATGCGTGTGCAAACCCTAATTTTGGATTTACTGTCAAAGAAACGTCTGCTTGATCAAACCCTGAGCCAAACTGAAAAATCAGGGAAAACCCGAAGCTGTGATTTCTTGTGAAAAAAGAAGAGGGCAAATTTTAGGGTACAACAGTTGCCCCTGTTCAATCTTCTTACACCTGAAGAGCTAGATTGGCGAATCTGCCATTTGCAACTTGAAGGTGAAAGATGACTGAACACTAGAGTGCCCAGAAATTTGCACTCGGTGATGTGATGGTAGAGGGAATGAGCTTAAAGATGCCATTTGGAGAGGTGACAAGATCTTGTCGGGGGATGGGCTTAAAGATGCCATATGGAATGTATGTTGTAGGTGAAAGAAATGAGTATCAGAAAGGTGTCTATGTTTTGGAACATCTCTGAACTGGAGGGCTGAACAAGCAATAGATTGACATCCGTATCTGGAGAACCCGTAAATTGTTTTCAGAGGTCTTGAAGTTGAATAAGCATGAGTTGGTCGAGTAGATATTTATCCTATCTGGTTTCAGGTATTAATCTCTGACCTGAGAAAGAAAGATAGTTTCCTGGCTTGTTACAGGTGTTAATCTTCAATCTCTTCATGTAGATAGCTTTCCTGGCTGGTTTCAGGTATTGTGATGGCGGGAATGGGCTTACAGATGCCATTTGGAGATATGATGGATAGTTGTTGGAGATGGGCTTAAAGATGCCATCCAGAAATGATTGTTGAATTATAACTTTGTAAGTTGAAAGAAGGAACCTGTGTAGGGTTTTTTGATGACGAGTCCGTGTAAAACTGAATCTGGAATTTGAGAAGGAACCAGTGTAGGGTTGCTTCATGATGAGTCCGTGTAAAACTGCATCTGAATTTGAGAAGGAACCGGTGTAGGGTTGCTTCATGATGAGTCAGTGTAAAACTTCATCTTGGAAAGAGAAGGAACCAGTGTAGGGTTGCCTGATGATGAGTCCGTGTAAAACTGTATCTGAATTTGAGAAGGAACCGGTGTAGGGTTTCCTGATGATAAGTCCGTGTAAAACTACGTCTGAATTTGAGAAGGAACCGGTGTAGGGTTGCCTGATGATGACTCCGTGTAAAACTGCATCTGAATTTGAGAAGGAACCAGTGTAGGGTTTCCTGATGACGAGTAAGTGTAAAACTTCATCTTGGAAGGAGAAGGAACCGGTGTAGGGTTGCTTCATGATGAGTCCGTGTAAAACTGCATCTGGAATTGAGAAGGAACCGGTGTAGGGTTGCTTCTTGATGAGTCAGTGTAAAACTGCATCTGGAATTTAAAAAAAAGCTGTTGTCGACCTTTTGCTGAAAAAGGTAAATTGTTAGTTGAAACACAAAGTTATGTTGCATGAAATGTATGATGCAATATATGTGTTTTGTCAATGCTCATGATTTATGAACGTGATGTATGCGCATGTAGGCTGATGAGCTGTCTTGCTGAGGAAGATAAATCCTAGATAGCGGGAGATAATAAAATCTTTGACCGCTGTCGGGGAAAATAAATCCTTGACTGCCGCTGGGGATTGAAAATCCTGGACTGCTGTTGAAGAGTATGTGTGTCTTCAAACTTTGCTTAAAATATTTCCAATGGGTTCCTGTTTCGTTGTTTGAGGAGAACTCCGTTGGGGGAAGTTGAAAACTCTGTGGAGAGTATGTTTATTTCTGCTTGGGAAAATGAGTTTAAGAGTCTTAGTCGTCCGTTGCTCTACTGGGGAGTCGAAGTTGAACTGATATCTGGTCGGGTCCAGGTTTTGCAGTAACTTGCTGGGGATTGTAGAGTAGTCTACTAGGGAAGAGGAGTTGTGGTCCTTTGATTTATAGTAGTCGGAGAGGCAGACTCAAGCTGGGGAATCATCCTATGAGAAGGATTTTGGGGAGATTTGTCACTGCCCCTAGTAGCAAGTGCTTGTGGCACTGCCTGGAAATGTTTGACTGTATGTAACCCTTTGTCGGGATTGACGTTCAATGCCCCGTGTCGGAGATGGAGACTTGCCCCTTGTTATCCTGCAATTGAGTGATTTCTTGACATTTTGACTGGGTTGTCCTAGTTTTTTTTGAAAGATTTGTTGAAATCTTGACTGGACTGCCCCAGGTGTGCTGGATAGTGACATGTCAAGTCCCCTTGTTGATAGGAGATTCATCAATGGAAGTGTCATCCTTTTTGAAGTGATTTTGTTCACTGAGAGAGCTTTCGTTCATCGAATATTCATTGTGTGAATTTCTCCGCTGTCAAACAAATAGCCAAATGCAAACAGTGATATTTAAGTAATGCAAAGTTTATGCTTTTCTCAAAGTTTTGAAAAAATGCGTTTTTTAGCAGAAAATTTTTTATAAGACAAATTCAACACAAGATTTAGGGCAAAGCCTTACAGGAGTCAGGATACCTTTTGTAACAGTATGCTTTCGAACTAACCCATGCTTCAATTAGGACTTTTGAAGGGTTGTAACGTGGCTTGGTTCACGGTTTAAGAAACAAAGGATAAAGGCTCAAAGTATATTTGTACCCACCCGCTCTTCGTGATGTTCTTCAATCCTAAACTCAGTTAATTTTGCGTCGAACTCTATTCGAATTTGGAACGACTTTTTTGGTGATGGTTCACACAAGTTGAATTTTATGGAAGGCAGTCAACATTTTTTATGTTATTGAGGATTTATAATGACCTCTTTCTTTTGATTTGTTATCCCTAACTTTTGCCTGACTGTTCCTGTTTTCAAGATTACAGTCAGCGGGATGCCCCAGCTTTCTTAAGCCTCCTTTATAGGTTTTGGCTCAGTGGGAATTTTTTTTTGAGAGATAATGATTGCCTATGAGATAAGGAACCATCACTGTCTTTTGGTTCCAAAGGAATGTTTTTTGGTGTCGTTCGTTGTATCACGAACTGAGAGTTTGCGACTTCAATGCGCATCCTTTTTTTTTGAATTAACTGAGAGACTACCCTGCCCCAGGTTTAAATCAAAGGTTTCAATTTGTTTAGAACAGAAAACTCCTACTTCTTTGGCTCTAAGGGGTTGACTAGGGATTATCTTCCTTATAACTCCAGTGTTTAGGATTTGAAAGAAACGCCTGTACATCGTCAGCAAGGTCTGTTCAAAAGCATACTGTATGAGATTACGGTATTATTTCGTCATCCTCCCTCTAAAGGCTTGTAGCTTTTTATCAAGAGTTAAATATCATAAAGAAAGCATAAGAATAGTGAAAACGAATGGATGAATTCAAGACAAACATATGCAATGCATTAATGAAACAAAGTTTGACATTAATAGATAATTGTTTGAATAACAAAAGAGATTACAACTTGAAAATTCAAATGGAACAAAGACGCTCTCAATGATTTTCCAAAGGAGCATTGATTATGCTGGAGTCTCTAGAGGACCAAACTCAATTTCCTTGGCATCATTCAAATTCTGAATCTTGTACTTCAATGCCCAACAATCGTTAGTATCATGCCCGGGACTGTCAGAATGATAAGCACATGTGGCCTTAGGATTGTATTTAGGAGATGAAGTCTTGGGGTTTGGATGAGGCCCTATCAATGCAATCAGATTCATCTTCAACAAGTGTTGCAGTGCTTGAGACAACGACATGTTGATGTTGGTGAACTGTCTTTTAGGCTCGTCTGGCCTTCATTGATTTCCCCTTTGCTGTTGTCGGTGTGACGCAGAACCAGAGATCAAGACTGCCCCTACATGTTGGTCACGGCGACTCTTCTGACAGTTCACAGCATTTGACTCTTTCTTCCCATTGTAGGGAATTTTCTGAGCATCAGAGGGTGTAACTCCTTGGATCTTTCCACTTTTGATGCCAGCTTCGACCCTTTCACCGGTCAGTATTAGCTCGGTGAACCCGGCTGAGGAGCTTCCAATTAAGTGATTGAAGAGAGGCCCTGTCAAAGTTCCCATGAAGATGTCAATCAGCTCCCTGTTAGTTAAAGGAGGTTGTACCCTACCAGCCAAATCTCTCCACTTTTGAGCGTATCCTTTGAAGTTCTCGTCAGAACCCATGGTCATGTTCTGCAATTGCACACGAGTTGGTGCAAGATCCGCATTGTACTGATACTGTTTGTAAAAAGCAGCAGCTAAGTCCTCCCAGGTGTGGATGCGAGAACTCTCCAATTGATAGAACCACTCGAGTTGAGTCCCTACCAGGCTTTCTTGGAAGAAATGGATCCAAAGCTTTGGATCAGTTGTGTATGGTTGAATCTTGCGGACATAAGACTTTAAGTGCATCTTAGGGCAAGAGACTCCATCGTACAAGGAAAAGGTAGGGACTTTGAACTTTGACGGGATGACCAATCCATAAACTAGACCCATGTCTCCTAAATCCAAGCCAGGTATTTGTTGAATCTCCATAGCACTGAGGCGATCCTCCAACTGTTTGTACTTGTCATCAGCGGGAGGATATTGTTCCTCGGAGTAGTCAGCTTCATCAATCTCCAAATTATGGTCTTCTTCAAGACTATCCTCTATGTTGGATGGAGTTGAAAGATCTAGGGTTTTAGGTCTTCTTTTCAAGTTCAGGATGCCTGCTGCTTTCTTGGACTTCTTCTTCTTGTCTTTGAGAAGGAGAGCTTTTAGATCCTCTTGCCCTTTACCCATAGCCAGAAGCATTTGTTGGAATTGAGCGTTTTGAGCTTGGAGATCTTTCACTGTTTGTTCCATATCCACCTTACTGAAATAAACAGTAGGAAGATAAGGAGACCTGTATGGGAGAAACCTGTCATGATGCGATGCATGATATGTGGATATATATATGCAATGTTTTCAAGGATCTTGGGGTAAACACGAAATGTTAGAGGTTGAAGTCTGATCAATATCTTTGATTGGAGAACTTCGTATCGGTGGATGTCTTTCCACGAGAATCAAGCTCACCATGTCAAGTGGGTCATAGCCCCTGATTCAAGTTGTTGCACTTGATCTTTGACGGCGTTTGTTCAGAGGAAAACCCTCTTTCCCTTTGGTAGACGTCTGGTTCAACGCGACCCTGCATCAAAAGACCCTCGAGATCCTTGAAATGGTTATTTGAAAAATGCTATGGTATGATGTTATGATGTTATGTATATTTATGAAAAAGTAAGCAAGTGTATATACAAGCAATCATATTCACACAAAGCAAACAAGTCCTTAGGTTTAGGCTTGCATGGGGTTCGTAGGTAAGTACCCTCTTGAAGTTAGTTGGCTCATCCTGTCCTAAAATAGAAACCGGGTTCTAAGGAGCTCAATATCACTGGATTATTTTCTGTGTTCATTGTTTTGGTTTAGCCACTTAACTGGCGACCAAAATATTCCAAGAAAACAATCCTCAATGAGTGTAGTATCGAGTATCTACCAACTTCGGACTGCACCAAAGTCGGTCATCTCACTACCCCTAAAAAGGCCAAGATGGTCAAGTAAGGTTCTAAGAGTTCGTTAGTGCTTCATGACATTGCTCAACGGCCCCGTATTCTCCTTGACTACTCAAGGGCTACCGGTACCCACAAATATGTCACACTAACATAGCTACTGCTTCAACCATGTCGGTATACCCCACACAGTTCCCTCACAGTTTATTGCTATTTACCTAAGAAGGTGCCCCCAAATCCAGGTGTAGGATTTACAACAAACCCAAACAAGGAACCCAAAAAGTAAAGCAATCAAAGCAATCAAAGCAAGAATGTAAAGGTGATCTAAAACCCTAAGGTAACCCCACTTTTAGAAATCTCCCCAGCAGAGTCGCCAGTTCTGTGATACGGTGGGAGAACTGACTTGGGTTTTGCGTTTGTTTTCGCACTTGTTCGGTTTAGCAAGAGTCGCCACCGAATTTTTATTTTATCCTAAGGAAAGGTCAAAAAGCACAGGAAAGACCTTTGAGATGTTTTTGTGGGTTCGGGGGGTAGATTATGAAAAGCGAAGGTGCTAGCACCCTTTTCATCCATGGTTATCCATGGGCTCTTAGTTACTTGTCTTAGATCACTTGCATTTGCTTTTCAATTGTTTGAAATGGTGCTTTGAGTGTGTGGTTTTGAAAATGTTTTGAAAAAGATGCCTTGTCTAGGCAACCATTGTAATGACTCTTGTTTGAGTATATACAAAGGTGTGTGTCTTTTTGAAAAGATAATTCAATGTTTTGAAAGTTGTTTTGAAATTGTTTTTGAAGTTGTGTTGTGATGTGTGTTTTAAAAATGGCAAGGATGTTTTGCAAGTTTTTTGATCAAGTAACTAAGAGTTGTCTACCCTATTTTACTCAAAGATTTTTCTCATGTTTTAACCCTTTTAACAGAGTTGTTTCACCATTGTGTTTGATGAACAACCTTACGTTAGGATGTTAAACGGGACAGGCGCGGGTCATTGTATACAATCATTGAAGGCAACTTGTGAGACGCTCTAGCAATTTTGTAAGGGACGAGATCGTTTTATCAAAGGCAACATCGAGGGTCATCGAGGGACTACGATCTTTGTTTATCGAAGGGACATTTGCTAGAGTGTCTCATGCTCGAGGGACATGATTGCATTTTCCGAGGCAACAAGCGAGGTTACCCTAGAGGTGCAAGTGTGAATTGTGTATTGATTTTCATGCATTTATCTTTGTATTAGGTTATCTAACGGTTGATTTTGAATCTTCGCATACAAACCCTAATTACTATACAGTATATGGAAAGCGATAAATTGCGGGAATTTAAAGTCTAAGCTATTACAAATAAGTATCCGGGGATGGGGGTACAAATGTTTACAAATGGGGATGAGTCTTATCAGAATAGTAGTGTCCAAATATTATTTATAACCAAATCGAATCGTCGCTTTCTCAATGTAAAAATATAGCAAGGTATAAGAATCAAAGAGAATCAAAAGTATTGTGCCATGCATATGATTATTTACAAATGATCAAAATGTTAACCTAATGCAAATTAAGTATTATTATTTTTGTGTTTTTGTTAATTATATATAAACAAAAGGGTTTTTTAAAGAAAAAGGAATTACTTAACTTAAAAAAAAAAACTAATATTTATATATTTTGTTTTTTTTAAAGCAATGAAAAGTATTAAGAAAATTTTATACAAAAGGTAATATATTATTTTTTACTTAATAAGTTATGAAAATATGGTAATATAAAAAAATGTTTTCAAAACATAAAAAAAGGTAAGTGGGCTTGGATGTTTCTTGGCCCAAAAAGAAATACAGATAAGATAAGGAAAAGGGGGGTGCAGGCGCCAGTTTTATTGGGCCTAAGGTTTTGGTGCAAGGGGCGAAAGCCCAATTGAAATGTTTGACAAATTTTATTAGGGTTTGCAAATGTTGTGCTCAGAACTAGGTTTGCTTGACTTAGAACAGCGCCGCTCTCCATCTTCTTTCTTCGTCCTCTTCATCCTTTCTCAAACACCCAGCCACTGATGCTCCCTCCACTCGCCTTAGGCCACCAGACGCCACCTCCACTCTCCTCTCTCCACGGTTGCTCAGGGCGATGAAAAAAGGGTAACGATTTTTCCTTCTAAACGTTTTTAGGGTTTTCAAGTTTTTACTCTTTGCATGCTATTGATCTTTGTGTTATTTTCGTTTGTGTGAGGTGTAAAACAGTAAAAAGGGGAATCAATACCTTTGGGTTTTGTTTTGGAGAGGAGACGGAGGATTGGACGGCGGCGCTCTCAAGTGGCCGGAGGTGGGAGGCACGTGATGGCAAGGGCTTGCTTCCTGGTATTTGTATCTTTAACTTCGTTTTATGATGAAACCTACTTCTGAAAACGCTTGCTCATTCGTTTCTGTCTCTCTTCCTCTCTTGGTTTTTGTGATTCTGAGGCTGATGAACTTTGTCGTTCTGATGTTTGTTGTTTGATTCTGATGATGAACAATTCTGAAGATTGTTGTTATTGTTGTTCTGATGTTGATGAACTTTGTTGCTAGCTTTTACAATCTTCCTCTTTCTTTTTGTCAATGATGATAATATTATTTCTGAGATGCTTGTTTTCTCTTCTTTGTTCTTCCTCTTTGTGGGTGTAGTTAGTTTTCAATGATGATTTTAATTCTGAGATGCTTGCAATAGTTGTTGTTTGGTTGCTTGATGATGTTGACCCTGTGATGAACTTTGCTTATTATTGTTGCTGTTGATTCTGTGAGGGCTTTGCTTATTGTTGTTGCTGTGGATTGGTGTTTGGATTGAAGGCAGGTTTGCTTTTGATTTTAGGAAGGCAGGCTTGTTGGTATTTGCAGTTTGACAGGTTTTTTTAGCAGGTTTAAAGGCTTGCTGTTGGTAAGGCAGGCTTGGATACAGGCAGGCTGTTGGTTCTATGATGGTAACTAGCAGTTGGCAGGCTTGAGGCAGGCTTGTTATGCTTGCTCGTTTGGTTTGAGTTTGTTTTGAGGTTTTATGCAGGCTCTGGTTTGAAACAGGTTTTTTAGCAGGTTTGAAGACTTGCTTTGAGGTTTTAATGCAGGTTAGAAGGCTTTGGTGCAGGATTGCTTCTTTTGTTTCTGGTTTTGGTAAGGAAGGGAGTTATGCAGGCTTGAAAGCTTGCTACTTCTGTGGATTTTGGCTTGTGGAAGCAGGCTGGTGTTTTCAGTATCAGTTTGTGGTTCTTTTTTCTTTGTGAACTCCCCCCTTGAACTGTTAGAATAATGTTATATTTATCTCTTCTAAGCCTGCCAAACTACAAACCTTTCTTACTTTTCTCTTTCTCTCTCTCCATAAGCATATTTTATTGCTTAATGGAATATTTATTCTAAAAAGGTGTTGGCCTGGAAAATGATGAAAATGTTTGCTTGCAACTTGGTTTTCCTCTGCATATTTTCTTATCTTCCAGATTTTCTGCATTGCCTTTTTTGATAGCTTGTATGCAACTTTGTTGACAGCTCTCTTGACAGTTTTGTTGACAGCTTCTTTTGATAGTTTGGTTTGACAGTTTGTGTAACTTAGTTTGCTCAGTTTGAAAATGCAATTTGTTTTTTTTTCAGTTTGAACTTATGCAGTTTTGTGCACTTTGTTTAATTGATTCATATGCTTGCAAACATTTAATTTTACTTTTCCTCTTTGTGAACCAAGGAGAGAAATCTTCTTGCGATTTGCAAAGAGGATGAACAAAATATGATGAAAACCAAAACAAACTGATTCCGGCCAACAATCTTTAATGATGAGTTTTTGATTATCTATCTGAGAATGCCTTCTTAATTTATTTGTACTGATTTCTTTTTCCATCTTTGCAGGTAAATAACAGTTGGGGATCAGAGAAGTATGAAGACTTCAAAAGGCTTAGAAGATAGTTTTATTTTATTTTTAATCATTGTAATAAACATTATTGTAAATACCGTAAATAAATTTACTGTATTCAAATAACACTTGTAACAACAATTAAAATAAATAAAAATCTTTTGTCAGATATTTCAACCTTTCTTTTGCACTGTTTATTTATTTATTTAAATCTCTTGAATTAAAATAACTGGAAATGCATCCCAATTATTTTAACTTAGATAAAATAAATAATTAACAAACGTTGTAGTCTCACAACCTCGCATTAACCAACAATACGCTCGGCATTCCAATTAATCACACGCTTTGCATAGTTAGACAAACAAACGTCCATACGCCTTTTACCTCACTGATCAAACTAAAGCTTCAAACTTTCAATCAGAAGCCTCATCTTATATCCCAGATGTTTTAGGTTTTGAGAAACAAACAACAATCTTAAACAAGCGTCAAAACAATGTGATAGTCAATTGAAATACTGTGGATTCAAACTCTTTTGAGAATGCGTGTGCAAACCCTAATTTTGGATTTACTGTCAAAGAAACGTCTGCTTGATCAAACCCTGAGCCAAACTGAAAAATCAGGAAAAACCCGAAGCTGTGATTTCTTGTGAAAAAAGAAGAGGGCAAATTTTGGGGTACAACAGAATCATATGGTTATTATATAATGGAAGACCCCAAAATTTGACCAAAGGTTGGCTAGATAAGGGTACACTGATATAGTATACCTAAGAGCACTGAGAAATAGGCAAAGATGATGATGGATCATTCTACCAGAGTTTGAATAAAGAAATAGGCAAAGATGATGATGTATCATCCTACTAGAGTTTGAGTAGAGAGTAAAAATTGCAGAGTAAGATTTACCTAGATATGACGACGCGGATAATTCACCAATACCTAGAAAAGAGATCGTAGCCTTTTTTACATATTTACCAAAATAAAAGTTTTGAAAAAAGTTGACTTACTAATGTTTGGAGACTAATATAGTAAGTTTTGATTTGATTGATTTTGTCTATTCATCACAACCTAGGGGATGAATAAAACAAAGTTTGATAACACATTGTTGCCTGGAGACTGATGCAATGGATTACACAAATTTATTCCCATATCTATCACAACCTAGGGGTTAGATATTTGAAAAGCTTTCTAACAACATTGTTGCATGGAGACTGACACAATGAGTTATATTGCCGACTTCGTCAGGTTTACTACAACCTAGGGAATAAACAATTAGAGGATGAATTCGCGTATTCATTACAACCTAGGGAATGAATAATATGAACCGACAATTCGCACATCTGCCATAACCTAGGGGGTAGATAATTGAAAAAGCTTGATAACAACATCGCTGCATGGAGCCTAACGTGACGAGTTATATTGTCATCTTCGTCATGTTTACTAAAACCTAGGGAGTATACAATCTGAGGATGAATTCACATATTCATTGCAACCTAGGGAACGAATAATATGAATCGACAATCCACACATCTACCACAACCTAGGGGTAGATAATTGAAAAAGTTTGATAACAACATCACTGCATGGAGCTTGACGCGATGAGTTATATTTTCGTCTTCGTCATGTTTAGTACAACCTAGGGAGTAAACAATCCAAGGATGAATTCACGTATTCATTGTAACCTAGGAAATGAATAATATGAATCCTCAATTTGCACATCTACCATAACCTAGGGGTAGATGATTGAAAAAAGATTGATAACTACATCGATGAATGGAGACTGAGGAAATGAGTTATATCGTGAATTTCACACATTGCTGCATGGAGACTGACATAATGGGTTATATCGCAGAGAAAGCTTGATAACAACATTGCTGCAAGGAGTTTGATGCAATGAGTTATATCACAGATTTCCCATATTGCTGCATGGAGACTGGCACAATGGGTTATATCATAAAGAAAGCTTTATAAAATCATTGCTGCATGGAGACTGATGCAATGAGTTATATTGCATATTTCCCACATCGCTGCATGAAGACTAACACAATGGGTTATATCGCAGTGGAGGAACCACATCGCTGCATGGAGACTGGTGCAATTGGTTATATCGCAAATTTCGCACATTACTGCATGGAGCCTGGCACAATGAGCTATATCACAGAGGAGGAACCTATGTATTTATCACAACCTAGGGGATAAATAAAACACAGTTTGATAATACATTTCTGCATGGATACTGATGTAATGGATTACACAGATTTATTCGCATATCTATCGCAACCTAGGGGATAGATAATTGAAAAAAGCTTGATAACTCCATTGCTGCATGGAGACTCCGGCGATGAGTTATATTGTAGATTTCACACATTGCTGCATAGAGCCTGACATAATGAGCTATATCGCAGATTTACCACATTACTGCATGGAGACTGACGCAATGGGTTATATCGTAGGTTTCACACATTGCTGCATGGAGCCTGATACAATGAGCCATATCATGGACTTCACACATTGTTGCATGGAGTCTAACGTAATGAGTTGTATCACGAATTTTACACATTGTTGTATGGAGACTGAAGCAATGAGTTATATCGCAGAAAAAGCTGTTTTTGATGATCAAATCTTAGATAAATAAATCAAAGATGAGATAGGATTTTTACCGGTTGTGTCTGTTCTCAACCAAGGTAATTGTTTAGCATAAAAAAAGCTAGGTTTGAAGATTGAAACCGAAGTTTCATTGATGATGCTAGTTGTGTCTGTTCTCAACCAAGGCCATCAACATGAAGAAATGAACCCCAAATTCACTGATGATGTCGGTTATGTCTGTTCTCAACCAAGACTATCAACATGAAGGAATGAAACCAAAATTTTGCTAATGAAGTCGGTTGTGTCTGATCTCAATCGAGGCTTGATTAACATAATAACCAAATGAAATTGAATGTTTTGAGAGGTTCGAACTTGAAAAGTTTGCATTTGATAATTGTAAGTGTAATGCCCGGAGGCTGGTGATGACTAGACCTTGGATATGAATCGTAGGTAAGCAACCTAGTGAAATTTTGATAGTAGTACCTTTGACGGTTGTGTTCGTTCTCAACCGAGGTAGCTATAGTGATAACAAAATGAATGGATAATGCTAAGCTTGGATTTGAATTTTGAGTTCGTCTTAGTTGGTAGTCATGCCTTGAGATTTTTCGCAGTTTTTATGGGTATACATGATTGAATGTAATGTATGTATGTATGTTTGATATGTTTATGCTTGATGTATGCATGATGTATGGTATGTATGCTGGATATGATAATTTTATGAATTGAAATGATGCAATGATTGATAAATGTAATGCCCCTGTTATTTGAATTGCGGAACCAATGCTTAAGGCAGGCTATCAACCAAGAACTATTTTTTCTGAGAAGCCATGCCAATTAGGGGTTGGGCTTTGCCCCAATGTTAGCAGGACTACTGGAATAGTATAAGCTTGATGGCTTGGAAAGGTGAAACGGATATCAAGGTCTCTAATATTGGTAAGGTTACTTAGAGACATTAATCCTGTGATTTGGAAAGTGTGAGGTTGCTCACGACTTTTACATAAGGCTGCTTACGTATGGACAAAGAAATAAGGTTGTGTGAGGCTACTCACACCTTAGTTTGATGAAGAACGCTTGTATCATAGACTAACTGAGAGGGATAGTCAGAGACATATTAGAGATTGTAATAGTGACTCCCCTAGAAATTGACTCTAGATTTTTACGGGGTCTTAAGTCTCAGTCTATGATATGTAATGTATGCATGCAGATGCAGGCGTTAATACACAGAATGACTGACCAATGCATGTAATAGGTGACTTGGATATGCATCAATGGATGTTGAAATTTCGACGTGCCAATGAGAATTGGGCTCTTTGTCAGATCCATGATGTCGGAAGTCATCAGTTAGATGAGATGATAAACATAGCTTGATTATGGATCAAAGTAACCTAATGAATGTATGACAATGATTTATGTAGACTCATGCACTTTTGATTGATGCCCCTATGATGTGTCGTGGATGATTAAAGCGTAGAGGTTTGCCTATGAAATAAGGTTACGTGTCACATGATGGTTGAATGTTATTCTATCATGATTTTCCAATACTCGATTTGAACTTTGAAGATTGCTTATGTAAGAGAAATATCCACTGGTGATTATGAAAGTACGTGGAGAGCTTGCCAATTTGTGGAATGTCTTTCCCTAATTTGTTGGTAGGGTCTTGGAGGAGATTCTCATTTATATGAGCTTGTAAATAGTTTGATCATAATATGAATGAGACCACTATTTTGCACTATGCCCCTGATTAAAAGACTCTTGAAAATGTTTGGCTTTGATGAACTATTTTGGATCAACTCCTTTTGATCGAGCCTCGCAGTGGTTTGCCCCAACATTCACATTTTGAAAGATGTGCCCCTCAATATCCAGGATCTGGAGGAAGCACCCTCAGAAAGAACTTAGACCTCACCATGAACTTGACATAGATTGCCCCAAGTATTTGAAGCTTGAAAAGTTTGTACTTGAAGTTTCTTGAAGGGTAATTTGGACCTACGTGCAATAGGATGAACTTGGTATGTATTGCCCCAACATTTGAAGCTTGGAAAGTTTCCCCTGATTATCAAGGCCTTGGGAGGTTTGTTAAAACGAGGAAACTGAGTCATACCCCTGTTGTGATATGACTTGATTATGGGATGCTCCTTCGAAAGGTATGCCCCTGATTGAACAGTGCTTTGAAATTTGAACTAAGTTGATTGAATCTAGAAATGATCACCCCTTGTCAATAGTATCTTCATGTGATATACCGCTACGATCATTAGTATATGCCCCTGTTTATAGGGGTCTTCCTTAGATGTTTTTCCCCCTGAAATGGATCGCTTTGATTAAACCAAATTTTTTTGAGATCTCCTTGATGCTAAGTATTGATTCATAGATAAAATTGTACATTTTGAAAAAGTAATTCCATTTTATGCACATGCAAGTTTAGAAATCAAAGTTTGAATAGAAATGGATGATTAGAGATGGATATTCGAAGAAGAGAAGTGGTTAGTAATAATTTTAACAAACATAGGAGTCAGGTTAACTCAAATTTTTCCGAGTATGCTTTCATAGTTAACCTAGCTTCAATTAGGACTTTTGAAGGTTGTAACATGGCCATGGTTTGTAGTTTAAGAAACAAAAGATATAAGGCTCAAAATAAATTTTAACCCACCCCATTCTCCTTGATGTTCTCCAATCTTAAATCAAATTAATCCATCAGATGCGTTCAATCTCTGGGAGAATTTACGTAGTCGCGCAGATGATGAGGAGCATAGTTAAAGACCCAAGAACTAATGAAAAGCATTGATAAGATCCAAGAGTTTGATGAGAAGCCTTTGAGGCGGAAGTCACAAGATTGTTCTCTAATTTATTTGTTTTCAATCCCTTATTTTTACATGGACTGATTCTTTTGAATTTTGATCCGTCGATGAAACAACCGGCGGAAAATCATCAAACAATGAAGTCTCCATCGAACGTCTTTTATCCCATATGAAGGGAAAGGTAAACATCAAGAAAACCCGAGAAGGGAGAAGTTACAGTCTTGCGACCGAGAGATCTGGTAAGGGAGTCTGTTACACGAGGGGAAGATATTAGCACCCCACACGCCCGTAGTACTCTATGGTATCCACTCTTGTTATCTATCTTATGGGTATGTTTAATTTATGCTTACTGTTTACTACTGAAGAAGAATGCATGCAAAAGAAAGGAGAAAAGAATGTAGGGAAAATAAAGTTTTACTCGCTTGGGCCCTACCCCAATGCCTACGTTTTCTTTTTTAGGAATCAGAGCTACCGTAGTTCGGCTCACATGTTTTTGTTTGTTTTATGTTTTTTTTATGAAATTTGTAATACTTCCTGTTGATGTAATGAATGGTTCTTGAATAAACTTGCCATCCAATTTGCATTTGAATACCAAGTTTTCCTTAATTTTTTTCATATAAAATGAACCATGGTGTAGGATGGATGACTTGAACTCCGAATTTGAAAGTTTTTCGCTTCTTTTATTTGAACTTGAAAATGGTGATTTGAACCATGATGAATTATAAAAAATTTGAATGGAGTCTAAATCCATGCTTGGATGATACTTGAATTAAGACTTGAACAAACCATACTACTTGTTTCAGGTGAACAAAACCTCAAAATTTGCATGCTTTAACCAATTTTAAATCCATTAAATGAATTGACTTGAATCTACGACATGAATCCATACCAATTCAATTCTTTAATCCCCATCAATCTTGTATAACAAACAATAAGAGAATCAACACGACTCGATCTTAATGAATTCACAACATCATCCTTATATCATGCCTAACTATCCAATGAACATCCAGTGAAAATTTTGACAAACCCAAGTATGATAGGATATAAACCCTAATCCTGTTCATGAACATTGATCCCATGCTAAATTTATTGATGAATGATGAATGAGGTGTTAGCTGACCTAATGAAGGTTATATTCTTGAGAAAAAAACGTTATGCATAAGCTAGATAAAAGTAAAAGGGGTAGGATAAATTTGGAGTATTACAACAGGAAAAAGAAGAAAACTATGGTGGATCCTCATCAGAAGAAAACAAACTGTCTCTTCTCTCCAGAAGAGTCAATCACTTACGGAAGCACAGGCAAAGGAAGTTCAGAACTTCCAGAAGAACAGGGAATCATTCTGAACCATATTCTGGATACATAAAGTTAAGTAACAAAGACATTGTCTGCTACGAATGCAAAGAACAAGGGAATTACAAAAGTGACTGTACAAATCTTCAAAGAGAGAAACCTAAAAAGAAGTTCTTTAAAGAAAATAAGAAAATCCTCATGGCAATATGAGATGACTCAGACTCTTCTGAAGCTGAAACAAAATCAGAAGATGAAAGAGCTAACATAGCCCTAATGGCCAATGTATCAGATAACACTGGATCATCTGGATCAAAATCAGACTCAGAGGTTGAAGAGGTATTCTCTAACTTTTCTAGATCTCAATTAGAAGAGAGTTTGTCAGAAATTCTTGAAAGATATCAGAAACATTAAGTCATAAATAAGAACCTAAAAAGGGATCTAGTTTCTAACTCTGAAGAAACTAAGAAACTGAGATCAGAAAACTATGATCTTAAAGAAACAATTTCTAAACTAGAAAATAATTTACAAAAGGCTCAGAAAGAAATTGTCTCAGAAGTTCCTAGTAACTCTGATAAGATTATAAAGGAATATGATCATAGCTTTCAAAAATTTCTTGCTAAAAACATAGATAGAAGCAAGATGGCTTCAATGATCTATGGAGTTAACAGAAATGGCAAAAAAGGAATAGGATACAAGGGTAAAGTATCTCAACCTAATAAAGTTAAGGATATGGTCATTAAACACACACCTCTGTATTCTCACTTCAACTATGGGAACACACAAGACATAAAGTATACAAGTAATGCTTTTTATGCTAAACCAAAATTCAAACAATTTTGGTAACTCTAACAAAAAAGAACCCAAAAAGATATGGGTACCTAAGGATAAAATTTTCTATGTTGCAAATGTCTTTAACAGCAAGATTGAAACACCAATGTTGGTACCTGGACTTTGTATGCTCTCGACACATGACGGGAAGAAATCATATGTTCCAAAGCTTGGAGCTTAAATCTGTAGGCTACGTAGGTTTTAGAGGCAATCAGAAAGGGAAGATTATTTGCTCTGGAACTATTGGTAAAGAGACACTCTTATCTATAACTAGTGTTCTGATAGTAGATGGATTAGTGCATAACTTGTTATCCATAAGTCAATTAAGTAATAACGATTATGATATAATCTACAACTAAAAGTCCTGCAAAGCAGTTAGTCAGAAAGATGGATTTGTCCTCTTTAATGGAAAGAGAAAGAACAACATTTACAAAATAAAACTTTTTGAACTAAAAAGTCAGAATGTAAAATGCCTATTGTCTGTTAACGATGAGCAATGGGTCTTGCACAGAAGATTGGGGCATGTTAGTATGAGAAGAATATCTCAGATTAATAAACTGAATATGGTCAGAGGACTTCCTAACCTGAAGTTCAGCTTTGATACTCTGTGTGAAGCATGTCAAAAAGGCAAGTTTGCAAAACCTTCTTTCAAAACCAAAAATGTTGTTTCTACCTCTAGACCATTAGAACTTCTGCATATAGATCTATTTGGACCAGTGAAAACTGCATCCATTAGTGGCAAGAAGTATGGATTAGTGATCATAGATGACTATAGAAGATGGACATGGGTAAAGTTCTTAAGACACAAGGATGAGTCACATTCTGTGTTCTTTGCCTTTTGTAACCAATTCCTAAATGAAAAAGATCTTATAATTGTTAAAGTCAGAAGTGATCAAGGTGGGGAATTTGAAAATAAAAAATTTGAAATATTTTTTAATGAGAATGGCATCTCTCGTGATTTCTCTTGTCCTAGAACTCCTCAACAAAACGTATTTGTAGAATGAAAGAACAAAACTTTACAAGAAATGGCTAGAACCATAATCAACGAGACTAGCATTGCTAAGAACTTCTAGGCAGAAGCAATTAACACAGTGTGTTACATTCAGAATAGAATCTCCATAAGACATATTCCGGATAAGACTTCATATGAACTGTGGAAGAACAGAAAGCCCAACATTTATTATTTTCATCCATTTGGCTGTACTTGTTTTATTCTGAACACTAAAGAACATTTGAACAAGTTTGACTGTAAAGCACAAAAGTGTCTCATGTTAGGCTACACTGAACGCTTAAGAGACTATAGAGTATATAACACAGAAACACAGATTATAGAAGAGTCCATCAGTGTCAGAATCGATGATAAGCTCGGCTCTCAAAAGTCAAAGCAGTATAAAACTTTTGTAGATATAGAAGTACAATTTACAGGTACTGAAGACACATCATCAAAAGTTTCTCACAAATAATCACAGTTAAATCCAAAAGAAGATGTCACAAACATTACAACAACATCTGAAGAGCCTTTCCAAAAAAGACAGTTAAGAAGCACTTTAGCTCATCAAGAAAACAAAATTATGGGAAAGAAAGAAGACCCAATTAGAACAAGTTCTACATTTAGAAATTCTAAAGAATCTCTCATGGCATTAGTGTCTCTGATTGAGCCAACATCCATTGACGAAGCCCTTCTGGACAATGACTGGATACTTGCAATGCAGGAAGAATTAAACCAATTCACCAGAAACGATATGTGGGATCTAGTTCCTAAATCAAAAGGGTTCAACATCATTAGAACCAAATGGGTATTCAGAAACAAACTGAATGAACAAGGAGAGGCCGTCAGAAACAAAGCACGAATGGTGGCATAAGGTTATAGTCAACAAGAGGGGATAGACTATACAGAAACCTTTGCTTCAGTCGCTAGGTTAGAATCTATCAGACTCTTAATTTATTTTATTGTAAATAATGGCATCACTCTTTATCAGATGGATGTTAAAAGTGCATTTTTAAATGGTTACATTGATGAAGAAGTTTATGTTCACCAACCCCCTGGTTTTGAAAATTTAAAACATCCAGAATATGTCTATAAACTAAAGAAATCACTATATGGTCTGAAACAAGCTCTCAGAGCTTGGTATAATAGACTAACTAGTTTTCTGTTAGAAAATGATTTTACCAGAGGGAAGGTGGACACAACTTTATTCTGTAAATTATTTAAAAATGACATTCTAGTTTGTCAGATTTACATAGATGATATTATTTTTGGATCTACTAAAGCCTCTTTGGGAAGTGAATTTGCTAAGTCTATGCAGTTAGGGTTTGAAATGAGCTTGATGGGAGAACTCAAGTTCTTTCTGGGTATCCAAATCAATCAAACTCCATAAGGAACATACATACATCAAAACAAGTATGTCAAAGAACTTCTGAACAAATTTGACTTATCAGAATGTAAGCCATCCAAAACTCCCATGCATCCCACATGAATTCTGGAGAAGGAAGAGGTAAGTAAGAAGGTAGAACAGAAGATCTATAGAGGTATGATTAGTTCTCTCTTATATTTAACAACTTAAAGACTTGATATTCTTTATAGTGTCTGTCTGTGTGCTAGATTCCAATCAGATCCTAGAGAATCTCACTTAATAGCTGTTAAGAGAATTATCAAGTATCTAAAAGGTACTACTAATATTGGTCTTTGTTATAGAAAAACCAAAGAATACAAATTAGTAGGGTACTGTGATGCTGACTTTGCTGGAGACAGAATAGAAAGGAAAAGTACCTCTGGAAGCTGCTAATTTTTGGGAGAAAATCTAATCTCATGGTCCAGCAAGAGGCAATCCACCATTGCATTGTCAACTGTTGAATCTGAATATATAGCAGCAGCTGGATACAACACACAGATGCTCTGGATGAAAAGTCAACTTAAAGACTTCAACATATTTGAGAGTTACATTCCTATACTCTGACAATACTTCTGCTATATGTATTTCAAAAAATCTTATTTTATATTCTAGGGCTAAGCATATAGAAATAAAACATCATTTTATAAGGGACTATATTCAGAAAGGAATTCTTTCATTAAAATTTATAAACACAGACCATCAATGGGCTGATGTTTTAACAAAACCCCTTTCTAAAGATAGGTTTAACTTCATTCTGAAACATCTTAGCATGAAATTATGCCCAGAATGATAGTTTTATTTATGTATACGTTAACCCTCAGAACTTTATGTTTTTTTTGTGTGAACATCTGATCAATAATTCTTCAGAAGTAAGAAGGAAAGTTGTATCAAGATCTATCTAAGAAGATCTAAACAGACTCCAAATGGTTCATTTCAAAGATAGAAGCTTGCAGTTCACAATATCAACATTTGTCATATCTTCAAAAGGGTTTCTTCTAAGGCTGGACACATGTTTAAATTCTGAAGATACTGAAACGTTGGTTGGATGCATTGAGACTTGTGTCGTATCGGTAACTGTTTCATATCTCTACGCCATCCCTCTTTTCAGGAATCATTAATGCTAGTAATCATATTTTTCACCCTTTTCTTGTTCATTAAGTTTCCTATTTTTCTATAAATACGTTGCTCACTTTCACTATCAATTTTCCACTCTCAATTCCTTTTTCTCTCTTACTTGTGTTCAATCTTTCAAAACCCTAAAAATTCTGTGTGAATAATGGCTTCCTCCCAACAAATTTATCAAATCTCTCAAAGCGTTCTTGGCTCTTCTTCCTCAACAGCAGAAAGGTACGAAGAACCCTTAAGAACACTCCTAACTCCCATTGACTCGCTAGAAGTTCTGCGTGAACTTATTGTGGACTTCGTCAGTAAGAAGGAAAACAGATACAATTTAACTCCTCATGTTGAATTTCAAGGATGGAAAAAGTATTTTGATTGTCTATTGGGTCCATTTTTTCCAAGACTTGTTAAAGAACTATGGATTCACGCCACTGCTTCAAATCATCAGGTCATTTCTTTTGTGATGGGAAAGAAAATAGTAATCTCTGAAGATCTCATTGGGAAATTGATAGGTCATGATAGCGACGATATTTGTTGCAGCGATATGGAAGCCCTATTCACACGACTTCCACCACCTTAAACTTAGTTCTGAAATTTGTTTTCTTCATTGTGTTCTTGTTATTTGTTTTCTTCAGAATGTGTTTTATTAAAATCCTTTTGAATACAAATCGTCTTTTATTGCTTAATGTGTTTTATTGTTTTTTGATTCTTGACAAAAAAGAGGGAGAACGTAAGATATTTCTAATATAACAGTATTGAGACTCAGTCTCAAACATTTTGAATATCATAACTTCTACTATTTTTTTCTTATGAAAGCAAAATAAGAACAAACTCTGTTGAGGATAGAAGTGGATGCATCAAAAATCCTTTTTTTCAAAAACTCTGATCAGAATAATCTTCAGGGAAGTATTTCTTCTTTATCTAAGTATTCAACTTAGGGGGAGACCTTAAATGCTATAAGTTCTTTAAGTTTCTATATAAATATCCAAGTTTTTGTCTTCATCAAAAAGAGGGAGATTGTTAGAACATAGTTTGATTCTACAACCTTTGTAAGAGTTTTGATGATAACAAACACTCAAAGAACAATTATGCTCCCTAAATAATTATTTTGTTTTGCAGAGAAGTTCTGATGTAAGAAGCACAAAAGATGAATTATAATGTTGTTCAAACTCTGATTCAATATATCTTTTATAAAGAAGTTCTAAAGCTGCAACTTCTGAGTTCCTAAACATCGTGAACAAGAACTCTGTTATTATGATTCATACAATTCTAGAAAGAAGTAACAGTAACATTCATCTTCTGAAGCAAGCATGTTCTAAAGCGTTACAATTCACTTATGGCTATTCAAAAGTAACAGCTAAAAGGGGACACAGATCTCTATTTTTGGAAAGCTCTTTAATTATTATTCATCAATATTCCAAAAGCTCCTACATGCGTTGCCTATATAAATAAAGCTTGAAGGAGAAATTGTTTACGATTTTGAGTGCACAACAAATGAGTCATCTTCATTACCTTTAATGTACTGAATTTCATTTGTGTAAAACATCACTTGTGTGATACTATTTTATTAGAATACACATTTTGCACACTCTCTTAAATATTGTCTAGTGTAATTCCTTGAGAAAACCGAGTTGTGGTTTAAACTCAATAAGACTTTGATGGTTGTCATAATAGCTGTGTAATCAAGTTTGATTAGTGGATTAAGACCTCGTTGAGAGAGGCGAAATCACCTTGGCGGGTGGACTGGAGTAGTTTAAGTTCAAACGAAGCAGGATAACTAACGTGATTTTTACTTTAAGTTTTAAAAACCCCAATTCAAACCCCCACTTCTTGTATTTTTCCATTCTTCAGACGGTTCACATGCCTAAGGAATCAACTCGAAATAATAATCCGATGGCAAGTTGTGAATTTCTAAGGTCAAACCAGCAAAGACATTGTTTCTAGTTCGCATTGTCTCAAATTCACCAAACACCCAATTCCTCTACAATTCAGAGTGCATTTAAATACATGAGAGCTTTGATGAAAAATTGCTTGGAAATTGCTTGGATAACTTGGAAACTGTGCGGAGTGCATTAAAACATGGAAAATCTTGAATTTCTATTTTTGTTATACCGCTTGGTATAACACTTGTCTCAAAGCTAAGTGCCGATAAAATTCCTTGACCCCATGAGTATAGATCCAATGACATGTATGCATGCATTTGGTAATGAAATATAAGCCAATTAGAACTAAAAATAAAGAGCGAAAATTTTGGGGTACAACAGCTGCCCATATTCAATCTTCTTTAACTAGAGGGTGAGATTGGCGCAAGCCTTTCGAATAATCAGGGTGGAAGATGATTGAATATTTAATAAAACCGTAAAATTTTCACTCTGAAGCCCAGTCGGATATTGTTTATTTTTTGGTTTTCTGTATTTTTTTTTTGCTTTTTGCGGCTAGTGATTATCAAGGATAGATGTGTGTCAGGTCAAGGTTAAACACAAAAAAGAGAGAATGGATATCAAGGAACATGTTTTCAGAGCTGGTAGCATACATAAACAACAGAGACTAGCCAAAGGAAGCCCTGTCAAAATATACCGATATAAGTCTGGAGGAAAAGACACATATAAAAGATATTAAATACACATGCCCGAAGCTGGTAGCGGACACAAGAAAGAGACTGGATGAAAGGAATCTTACAAGGGTATCACAGACATATGTTCGGAGATGGTAGCAAACACTTGACAAGAAAGTGACCGGAGGAAAGGACTCTAAACCAAAGATATCACGAGTACATGTCTGGAGGAAAGGACATATACGAAGGAGGAATCGATTGTACATGCCCTGTGTTGGTAGCAGACATATACAAAAGAGACATATCGAAGAATGCTCTGACAAGGATATCAACATGTCTGGATTTGGTAGCAGACACATAAGAAAGAGACCGGTTGAAAGGACTCTAACCAATATATCACATATACATGTCTGGATTTGGTAGCAGATATAAAATAGGAGAGAGGCCGGAGGAAAGGATTCTAACCAAAGACATCACAATTATATGCTCGGAGTTAGTAGCTAACACATATGAAAGAGGTCGGATGAAAGGACTCTGTCGGAGATATCGGGAATATATGTCCGGAGGAAAGGACATATACAAGGAGAGAGGCTGGAGGAAAGACTCTAACCCAAGGATATCATGAATATACGTCAAGAAGAAAGGACATATAACAAAAGATATCAATACTACATGTCTGGAGTTGGTAGCAGACATATAACAATAAAGACACCGGAAGAAAGGACCCTTTAAATAAGATACTATAACCACATGTTCGGAGGAAAGAACATATGCGACAAAGATCAGATGAAATGACTCTATCGAGGATATCAAGAATATATGTTCGGAGTTGGTAGCAAACATATAAAATAAAGAGATCAGAGGAAAAGACTATTTACAAAGATATTACGAATATATGTTCGGAGTTGGTAGCGAATATATACGAAGGAGATTGGAAGAAAGGACTCCATCGGGAATATTAAATATGCATGTCCGGAGTTAGTAGCAGACATAAAAGATAATGGGTATACGCCAGGTAAAATTAGTCATATACAAACAAGGAAGAGGCCGACCAAAGAAGGCTCCAACAAGAAATGCTAACCGAAGATAGACTCATGGAGAAAGAACACCGATCAAAGGCGAACTTACTAGGGATAAAGTATACATGTCTGGTCAGAGTTAGACACATATAAGAAAGAGACCGACTAAAGTTGACTCTAACAAATAAAACTTGAACACAGGAAAACCTGGCAAGACAAGGAGACTAGCCGAGGGTAAACTCTTGGTGAAAAATACTTTCTGGGGGTTCACATTATTGAACCCAAATAGAACATCGGTTGAAGGCGAACTCGCAACTGGAAATGAGACCGACTGTAGGACTCTAGACAAATATTTCCAACACTCACTAGACTTTAAGAGGTTGTAAAGGCGCAAGAACTACAATATCCCCCAGGCCAAAGGCGGGGTGTAATTCTTCAAGAGTGGAAATTATCTGAATTACCACACACCAAGTATGGATACTCAAATACTTGAGAAAAAAGAAAGGTTATAGACTGATTCTTATTCTCACTGTTACTATAAAGCAAACACGGGTAAAATAACTAAGGGTTTGCAAGGGCAAGGGGAAACCACGAGTCACTATGGAAATGGAAAATACCAAAGGCTCGAATGGTGGTAAATCAAAACAGACTCCACTAGGGAAACATGAAAGGGTCACCCTAGGCTTACTGCGGAAGCAATTCAAATATGGTTATTGGCCTATACATATGCATATTTGATTTTTGTTTGTTTTGGTAGATGAAATATAATGATGCATGTTTAGCGATGCACTTGAGAAAACACGACAATAATCGACTAGTGAGAAGACAAGATACTTATGAATGGTTATCCTTGCACATCTGATCCTATGTATAAAATAATCAATTTGAACTTCAATGGGGAATTGAGATTCCAAACTATCAACTTCTACAGATTGATATCACTAGGGAAGTAACTTCCTGAGGAGAATTTTGCAAAAATAAATTGCAGTTCATAGAAAATCTTGAATTCTGATCAAACTCCAAACTTGTTGGGGAACAAATTCCTTTTCCTTTTGTTAAGATGAGGAAAGCTTCATTGGGAATGGAGACTTCCTCGTGCAGAGCTTCTTGATAAAGATAACATGTACTGGGGACCATAAAAATTATTAAATAAAAAGAATTCTACCCAGACCACACCGGGGATAACACCGTCGAGGTAAAAATATTCACTTGGAGAAGAAACAAGCATCCTAGGACAGAAACTCCACCTAGAAATATCTCAAACATCTTCTACCATCGAGGATGAAAAGAGTTATGACTAGCACTCCTATGCATACCACACACAGGAGACGAGACACTTGCTAGGGAAAGAAAACTTGCTCCACTAGGGAATAAAAGGAAAGTTGATCTGGAAGGTCCTTGAAAGTCCACTTCGACTGGGAATAAAGACTACCTCTTCCACTGCACTGGGTGTAGCCATCTCTGCAAGAACCACGCCAACAAGGACGTGTACCGTGGAGAAGAAATTACTCCATTAGGGATAAAAAGCATCTTCATGGGATACCAACCAGAATCTCCCATAGGTAAACAAGAACCACTTCCAGAAACTCTGATACAGGCAAATCGCACTAGAGAGGGAAGATGCACCCTTCATTGAAGAGGAGAATGCACACCTCATGGGGAGAATGAGTGTCAACCTCATTGGGGAAGTATAATGTCGACTTCAAGGGGTGTACATTAAAAAACTTCCATTTGGTAAATAAAATGATTCTTCTGAGAAGTCTGGAAAGAAATAGATTACACTAAGGAGAAGGAGTATACTCGGGCGAGAGCACACCTTCACTGGGGATAGTGATTCTGTTTAGAGAAAAAATGAGCATTCACTGGGGAAATTGGATTCCATTATGTAGGAATTTGAAGATGTGAAAAACACAAGAAGGGGGGTTGAATTGTAAAACTTGAAATCAAATGCAGACAACACGTTATTTTTATCCTGGTTCGTTTGATCTCAAACTACTCCAGTCCACCCGTCAAGGTGATTTCGCCTCTCTCCAACGAGGTCTTAATCCACTATATTCAACTGAATACACAACTGCTTTAACAACTGTTAAAGCCTTCTTGAGTCTAACCACAGACCGGTTTATCTCAAGGAATTTCTCTTACAGATAATTGAACAAAAGTGTGTTTGATGTTTTCTAGAAAAACTATATACCACAACTGTGATAATACACAATATTAAGCTTAGATGAAACTAGATTGCTAGAGCTATAGAGTAAGTGTGGTTGAAAGCTTTAGCAAAAATGAGAGCGTGCGTGAGGATGATTAGCTTAGGCGTGTATATACGTGTAGAGTATTATCAATTTCTTTTCTTACTGACTTGTTTAAGTAGCCTAGGAATAGATACGTTGCTGTCCATAAATCCATTTCAATGCTCTAACGTTCTTTCCTTTTTGAGAAGATCTTTGTCTTGGAATAAAGCTGTTGGTAATTAATCTGTCTTGAATGCATAGTAACATTGACACTTCAGAGTGTTCTGCTAATGATAATCAGTGTGTTCTTGGCTTTAGCTTGTTCTGACGCTTCTGAGTGCTGATGACATGGTTAGGATCTTGATCAGAGTCAGAGTATGTTATGCGCAGATTTTGTTCATCAGGCTTCAACGTATAGCCCATGTTATTTGATCTTCTGATGCTGACATATCTTCTGATGCTGATGTTGATACTGATATTCTGATGTTGATTCCATCAGAGTTTTTGTAAATACACAACATAATTTTAAGTAGCATATATGTCTTATAAATCTTACAATTTCTTTAATCTTGTATTTTGTTATCATCAAAACTCTAACTGAGGGTTATAGAATCAAACTATGTTCTAACAGTCTCCCCCTTTTTGATGATGACAAAAACCAGATTTTTTCAATTAAAATAAAATGATAAAAGGTATCAGAGTTTAAGGATAGAGAGGAAACGGTATCAGAGATAATCAAATAACGAATAAAAGGTATCAGAGATGAGAAGTTAAGGAATAAAAAGTATCAGAGTAATGAAGATAAAAACTCTCCCTGAGTTGATTACTTCCCTTTAATTCCATGAGACCTTGAGCATCAGAACTTTACTTTATCAGAATTCATCAGATTCATCAGATTCTTGTACCTGTAAGCTTTTCAGAAAAAAAAAGATTCAAATAGATCAGAATGTTAGAATGTTTGAGACTTATGTCTCAGTAATCCGTTATTGAAAAATATCATTCTTTCTCCCCCTTTTTTCAGTTATCAAAAAGCACAAATAATCATAGTTAAAATGATCAGAGCAAAAAGAGCGTTTATATAAAAACAGAAGCAATGATTAAGTTCAGAACACGTAAAATATTACAGACAAACATGTAAAGAAAACACAAGAATATTCTAAGAAGAAGGTGGAAGACGTGTGAACAGAGCTTCCAACATGCTCTTGATTTGATTGCTGGTTTCCTGTTGCTTAGATACCATGTTTGCTATAGAATCAATCTTGATATCCTGCTTATCCATCCTTTCATTCATCAGCATATCAGATCTTTTCAAATCCTCCAGAGTTTTCCTGTTAAGAGAGGAAGCTTGAGGATCTTCAGATACAGGCTGCTTCTCAGAGCTTTCTGCAATAACTTCTTCTTGACCCAAGTCTTCAGCTGGAATCGTCTGTTCTTCTGCAGGTTGAACTTTAGTTATTGGACGCTTTTCAGACCAAGGCGCAATGTCTAGATGGAGAACTTCTTCTTTAAGCAGCTTGCTCAGAACTGGACCTTCCATTTCCTTCAGCAGATTGCTGAAGTTCTGTTGAGCTTGTCCATAGCTCTGGTCTTGCAACTTAAAGTACATTCAAATGGATGAAAATATGAAATGCTGGGCTTTCTGTTCTTCCACGATTCATATGGAGTCTTTTCTAGAATAGGTCTTATGGAGATTCTATTTTGAATGTAGCATGCTGTGTTTATTACCTCTGCCCAGAAGATCTTAGCAATGTTAGTCTCGTTGATCATGGTTTTGGCCATTTCTTGCAATGTTCTGTTCTTTCGTTCTACAACTCCATTTTGCTGGGGAGTTCTAGGACAAGAGAAATCATGCAGAATGCCTTTGTCATTAAAAAATGATTCAAAATCTTTGTTTTAAAACTCTCCACCATGATCACTTCTGACTTTGATGATTCTAAGATCCTTTTCATTCTGAACTTGGTTGCAGAAGGTGACAAACACAGAGTGTGACTCGTCCTTGTGTCTTAAGAACTTTACCCATGTCCATCTGCTATAGTAATCTACGATTACTAACCCATACTTCTTGCCACTGACTGAAGCAGTTTTAACTGGTCTAAATAAGTCAATGTGCAGAAGTTCTAATGGCTTAGAGGTGGAAACAACGTTTTTAGATTTGAAAGCTGGTTTTGCAAACTTGCCTTTCTGACATGCTTCACACAGAGCATCTGAATTGAACTTCAGGTTAGGAAGTCCTCTGACCAGATTGAGTTTGTTAATTTGAGATATTCTTCTCATACTAACATTCCCCAATCTTCTGTGCCAGATCCATTGCTCGTTGTTAACAGACAGAAGACACTTTACATTCTGACTTTTCAGTTCATAAAGTTTGATTTTATAAATGTTGTTTCTCCTCTTTCCATTAAATAGGATAGTCCCATCTTTCTGACTAACAACTTTGCATGAATTTTGATTAAAGATTATATCATAACCGTTATCACTTAATTGACTTATGGATAATAGATTATGCATTAATCCATCTACTAATAAAACATTACTTATAGAGGGAAGATTTCCATTACCTACTGTTCCAGAGCCAATGATCTTTCCCCTCTGATTGCCTCCAAAGCCTACGTGGCCTCCAGGCTTAAGTTCCAGGCTTTGGAACATATGCTTTCTTCCAGTCATGTGTCATGAGCAGCCAGAGTCCAGGTACCATGACTGGTGTTTCTGCTTTGCTGCTAAAGATATCTGCAACATGTATTATTTTATCCTTAGGTACCCATATTTTCTTGGGTCCTGATTTGTTAGTTTTACCAAAACTCTGGTTGAATTTTGGTTTGACAGAATAATTACTACTAGTATATTTGATGTCATGTGTGTGCCCATATACAAAGTGTGAGTTAAGTGGAGTTCATTTTATAACTAAATCCATGACATTCTTTAGTGTAGGTACCTTACCTTGGTATCCTATTCCTTTTCTGCCATTTCTGCTAACTCCATAGATCATTGAAGCCATTTTGCTTCTACATATGTTTTTAGCTAGAAACTTCTGAAAGCTGTGATCATACTCCTTGATGATCTCATCAACACTACTGGGAGTTTCAGGAATTGTTTCCTTATGAGATTTTTGCAATAGGTTTTCTAATTTTGAAACTTTATCTTTCAACTTAGAATTCTCCAATTTGAGACTCTCAGTTTTATCAGAGTCAGAAGCAAGATTCCTTTTCAGGTTTCTGAATTTGACTCTGATCTGCTGATATCTTTCCAGAATTTCATTAAGGCTTTCAGCTAGTTCAGCCTTAGTAAAGTTAATAGCAAAGTCAGGGAATACCTCTTTTGTGTCTGATTCAGAGTCTGATTCAGAAGCTTCACCGTCTTCTGTTATGTTTGCCATGAGAGCTATGTTTGCTCTCTCATCATCTGATTCTGAGTCAGCTTCAGATGTGTCAGAGTCATCCCATGTAGCCATGAGACTTTTCTTCTTTTCCTTGCCAAACTTCTTTTTGGGCTTTTCTTTCTGAAGCTTTGGGTAATCACTCTTGTAGTGTCCTTGCTCATTACATTCATAGCAGATGATGTCTTTGCTGTTTGGCTTTCTGCTTCCTGAAGAGCCTTCAGATCTTCTGTGTCCAGAGGAGGATTCTGACCTTCTGTATCTGGAGGAAGATTCATTCTGATTTTCTGATCTTCTGGGATTCCTGAACTTTCTTTGCCTCTGCTTCCATAGTTGGTTCACCCTTCTGGAGAGGAGAGATAGTTCATCTTCTTCTAATGAGGACCCATCAGAGGTTTCTTCAACAGCCTGCAAAACTTTGGAGTCATATTTTATGTTAGATTTTAAAGCTAATGGCTTACCTTGCTTTTGAGGTTCATCTGCTTCTAACTCTATCTCGTGACTTCTGAGGGAGCTGACAAGTTCCTCCAGAGAGATTTTGTTGAGATCCTTAGCTAGATTCAGCGCTGTGACCATTGGCCTCCACTGTTTTGGCAAGCTTCTGATGATCTTCTTAACATGATCAGTAGTAGAATACCCTTTGTCCAGAACTTTGAGACCAGCAACCAGAATTTGAAATCTTGAGAACATCGTTTCTACTGATTCACTTTCTTCCATCTTGAATGCCTCGTACTTCTGAATGAGCGCAAGAGCTTTGGTTTCTTTGACTTGAATGTTGCCTTCATGCGTCATTCTCAGAGAGTTAAACATATTCTTTGCAGTATCTCTGTTTGATATCTTTTCATATTCAGAGTAAGAGATGGCACTGATAAGAATTGTTCTGGCCTTGTGATGATTTCTGAAATCACGCTTTTGTTGATCAGACATTGCTTTCCTGTCAATCTTCTGACCACTTTCATCAACTGGGTGCGTGTATCCATCAGTCACCATGTCCCACAGATCAACATCATGGGCCAGAAAGAAGCTTTCAATTCTGTCTTTCCAGTAATCAAAGTTCTCTCCATCAAAGACTGGAGGTTTGCCACTGAATCTGTCTCTTTCTTCATTGTTGTCATTGCTGATGTTTTGATGTGGTCCTGCCATTGTGTTTTTCTAACGTTGGATCTTGTATTGACACGATTAAGTGTTATAAGCTCAGAACCAGGCGCTCTGATGCCAATTGAAGATGTGAAAAACACAAGAAGGAGGGTTGAATTGTAAAACTTGAAATCAAATGCAGACAACACGTTATTTTTATCCTGGTTCGTTTGATCTCAAACTACTCCAGTCCACCCGTCAAGGTGATTTCGCCTCTCTCCAACGAGGTCTTAATCCACTATATTCAACTGAATACACAACTGCTTTAACAACTGTTAAAGCCTTCTTGAGTCTAACCACAGACTGGTTTATCTCAAGGAATTTCTCTTACAAATAATTGAACAAAAGTGTGTTTGATGTTTTCTAGAAAAACTATATACCACAACTGTGATAATACACAATATTAAGCTTAGATGAAACTAGATTGCTAGAGCTATAGAGTAAGCGTGGTTGAAAGCTTTAGAAAAAATGAGAGCGTGCGTGAGGATGATTAGCTTAGGCGTGTATATGCGTGTAGAGTATTAGCAATTTATTTTCTCACTGACTTGTTTAAGTAGCCTAGGAATAGATACGTTGCTGTCCATAAATCCATTTCAATGCTCATAACGTTCTTTCCTTTTTGAGAAGATCTTTGTCTTGGAATAAAGCCGTTGGTAATTAATTTGTCTTGAATGCATAGTAACGTTGATACTTCAGAGTGTTCTGCTAATGATAATCAGTGTGTTCTTGGCTTTAGCTTGTTCTGACGCTTCTGAGTGCTGATGACATGGTTAGGATCTTGATCAGAGTCAGAGTATGTTATGCGCAGATTTTGTTCATCAGGCTTCAGCGTATAGCCCATGTTATTTGATCTTCTGATGCTGACATATCTTCTGATGCTGATGTTGATACTGAGATTCTGATGCTGATTCCATCAGAGTTTTTGTAAATACACAGCATAATTTTAAGTAGCATATATGTCTTATAAATCTTACAATTTCTTTAATCTTGTATTTTGTTATCATCAAAACTCTAACTGAGGGTTGTAGAATCAAATTATGTTCTAACAGAATCCTCGTCCTTTAAGACCCTCATGTTGGTCACGTACAGACCTTTCTTGATTCATCTTCTGGTACGCTTGTTGTCATAAATGACAAACAGTACCTGCAACAACAGAAATTACAGCAACATGCTCTGGGTATAAAAATGGCAACTTTTAGCTGTCATCTCAAACACACAAAAATTTGAGCAATTTCAGATATTTATATCATGTGCTGTAAAACCTTAATGTTTCAAAATACAAAGTTTTATAAAAAATACTGGACGTCTTTTTGCAAACAAAACATCAAAATAAAAACAAAGCACAATTTGGATAAAAAGAATTTTATTGATTGATGGGCATGTAAATAGGAAATTACATCAAGAAGCAATTCTTGAATAGAGGAAATTGCATACAAGGCATACAAAGGAGAATACAAGGATGGCAATGTGAGTGCAGATTCATCGGGTACCGACTCTGCTATGACTCTTATAATTGATAAGTGTAAATTGTAGCGATTTTTGTATATACTTTTTGTTGCACTTATCAAATTTTTTGTTGTTAATATTGTTGAATAGACCCGACTTTTGTGTAAATATGTTTATTTTGTGATTCTTTGTGTTTTTGTGTACATAGGATACCTTTTGATGTTTTTCCATTCATTTTGTATATATTTATGTGTATTTGGAGCATGAGCAATAAAGTGTTGAAGACACGACTTCAAACGCGTGAGTTTGAGCAACTCATCAACGAATAAGACTCAAAATCAAATAATAGTAAATCATAAATTTGGTTTATATTTATGAATTTTTAGATAGATAATTGAATAAGATTTTCAACACTTCGAACTGGGCGTAAATCGGGGTTATGGTTCTAAAGTTATGACGAAAACAAAAAGCTAATTTTTTTCTCATGACAGTAGAGTGCGCTTAGCGGGATAGCGCCGCTTAGCGCGGTCCCCTGAACAGAAACACGTTAAAAGGGCCAAAATACACATTTTTAGTGATGTTTTGGGGGTATTTGTTCCTAACTCATCAAACCTTCATTTTTTGGTAGACAGAGCTTAGAAAATAACTTCGGAGCTTGCATACAGATGATTCGGGGTAGATTGATCATCAATCGGCACTGACAAACCAAGAGATTTTTGGTTCATTTCTCTTCCTATTTGTGTATTTATCTTTGGTTGGATTTTGTATATGATTTTACTTTAACTCATGTATATTTGTTTCCCATGGCGTTATATTTAATTTGCTTTACAAATCTGTGTCGACTGTTATCTTAGATTTTTGCTCTGTGCTCGGGGTTTGGGTTGTTATAGATATATACTGCTCAAATCCTTATCTAGGATAATTATCTATTAGTTTCTGGATTCTAGAGATAGATTTATAGCTAACAATCTTTATGGGTGTCGAAGCTTAATGCTTCTGTGTTGGTTGTGTCGTTTGAGAGATCGTCGATACGAGTAATATGGATGTCTGCTGTGTTGTTGAGGTTGGATGAGAGATCGTCGCTGAGATAATATAATAGTTCTCTCTACTTTGGGTTAGAAATAACTTAGGGAGTGAGTGATGCTAGATGACTCTGAGGAGTATTATAGGTTGAGTGTAATTGGTCAATAAGTTTAAGTTTGTGAGAATTAGATTATATGCATGCTTGATAAGTTTCTTCTCTCTAGAGAATGAATTCTTTCATGTTCATATTTACTTTTATGTTTTTATGTTTTACCAATTCAATCCAAACTCATAACTGCAAGAATTGTTGAATGGAAGTTAAGTAGCACTAATCTTTGTGGACACAATAAATTCCTGGATAAATATTTCCAAAAATTTTGTTGCTTGCCGCTTTACCGCTCTAACAATAACCTCAAAGATATTTAATATCTTGCTTTCTAAACAAGTTGATTAAACTGATTACTTAACCTTCCAAGATAACCAACATCAGTGTAGAATGATATCACAAATACAACACAGACCGTAGTATTCGCTTTAATCCCTAACTTTTTCCTGGATCTCTCTTTCGGGTTTTCAATTCATCGGGATACCCATTTTTTCCTAAACCGCCTTTTCGGGTTTTCAACTTAGCGGGTGTACATCATTTATTTTTCATTATTTTTCATTTCTTCTTTTTTTCCCTAACTTTTTCCCGAACCTCTTTTTTTTTTTATGATTCGCCGGGATGCCTTCTTTTTTGCCTTAGCTAGTCAACTCAGTAGGTCTGCTTATGCGAAGTACTTTTTCACTACCTCTGCATTGACGAGGTGAGGGAATTCCTCTCCATCCATAGTTGTGAGCATCATAGAGCCTCCTAAGAATACATTCTTCACAACATATGGTCCTTCATAGTTAGGAGCCCATTTTACCCTAGCATCTGTATTATTGAGAGGCAAGATCCTCTTAAGCACAAGGTCACCCAACTTGGAAATTCCAAGGACGCACCTTCTTATCGAAAGCCTTCTTCATCCTTCTCTGGTATCACTGCCTATGACAGATAGCTGTCAATCTCTTCTCGTCCATGAGATTGAAATGATCAAATCTATTCTGAACTCATTTGGCTTCATCCAATTGTACATCTGTCATTATCCTTAAAGAAGGAATTTCCACTTCCACAGGCAGGACCTCTTCCATGCCTTATACTAGAAACAATGGAGTTTCCCCAGTCGAAGTGTGCACCGAAGTGCGATAACCATGAAAAGCAAATGGAAACATCTCATGCCGATCCTTGTAGGTGACAACCATCTTCTGCATAACCTTAATATTATTGGTTGCTGCCTCAATATCACTATTCATCTTTGGAAGATATGGAGACGAGTTGTGATGCTTTATCTTGAAGCTCTCACACATCTCTTTCATCATTTTATTGTTGAGATTCGACCCATTGTCAGTGATGATCTTTTCAGGAACCCCATAATGATAAATGATATTCTACTTGATGATGAGTAACCACTTGTTTGGTGACATTGGCATAAGATTCTGCTTCGACCCACTTGGTGAAGTAATCAATAGCCCCCAGAACAAAGCGATGTCCATTAGAAGCAATCCGTTCAATCCGACCAATCATATTGATTCCCCATATTGCAAAGGGCCAAGGAGAAGTCAAAACATTCAGTGAATTGGGCGGCACGTGCATTTTATCTGCCTAAATTTGACATTTGTAACAGGTTCTAGAATGATTGTAGCAATTATTTTCCATTGTAGACCAATAATAAACTTCTCTCAAGATTTTATTTCCTTTGTATGTCCACTAGAATGCATCCTGAAGGAACCTTCGTGAATCTCTTCTATGATCTTGTTTGCTTCATGTCTATTCGTGCATCTGAGAAAAACAGAGTCATAGTTTCTCTTATACAAAACATCCCCATTAAAGAAAAACTTGGGTGCATACTTCCGCAGCATCTTCTTATTAGTGACAAAAGCATCCTCTGGATAATCTTTCGTTTCAAGATATCTTTTGATATCATAAAACCACGGTTTCTCATGAGCAGCATCTTCTTCTATTTCATAATAAAACGCCGACTCATCTAACCTCAAAATGGTGATAGAGGGGGTTTCATTTGTCCATCTGACTTTAAACATGGATGACAAAGTAGCTAAGGAGTCTACCAAGTTATTCTCTTCTCTTGGAATATGATTGAAAGTAATCTCATCAAAGTATGTGATTTACTTCAAAATATGCTCATGATACAGAATCAAATTTGGGTGACGAGTCTCCCAATCTCCATTTATCTGACTAATCATAAGAGCATAATACCCATATACTTTTAAGATCTTGATTCGAAAATCAATAGCATCTTTTAACCCAAAGATGCAAGCTTTATACTCTACCATATTGTTGGTGCAATGAAATCAAATTCTGGTAGTAAGAGGAGTATGGAATCCTTCAGGAGAAGTAATTACAACGTCGACACCATTACCCAATGCATTTGAGGCTCCATCGAACACCATCATCCATCGCGATCCTGGTTCGGGTCCTTCTTTCAGGCCAGGGATGTTAGAATCGTATAAATACATGATGTCCTCATCAGGAAATTCAAACTTCATCGGCTGATAGTCGTCTTCCACATGAAGGTGAGCAAGATAATCTACCAATACACTACCTTTAATAGCTATTTGGATAGTATATTAGATATCATATT
The DNA here is from genome assembly GCA_948472305.1 of Vicia faba. Lineage (NCBI taxonomy): Eukaryota > Viridiplantae > Streptophyta > Magnoliopsida > Fabales > Fabaceae > Vicia > Vicia faba. The sequence continues at coordinate 1,307,550,953 of OX451736.1, read as the reverse complement.
CTGTTAGAATCATCTGCCAATGGGCTACTCTTCCCACGAAATTTTTCTTTTCAAAAATGTACTTGATTGGATCCATTTTGGATATCAAGAGAGTAGTATGAGTCAACATGTAATGTGTGAGACGCTTTGCTGCCCACGCGAGTGCATAATAAGTCTTTAATAGCAATGAATATCTTGACTCGCAATTAGTAAATTTCTTTCTTAGATAGTAGATGGCGTGCTCTTTCCTACCTGTCTCATCATATTGAACGAGTACACAACCCATGGAGTTTTCCAACACTATTAGATACATTATCAAGGGCCTACCTTCCACTAGAGGCGAGAGAATTGGAGGTTCCTGCAAATACTCTTTTATTCAATCAAATTCCGCTTGACAATTGTCATTCCACCTGGATGTTTGATCCTTTTTCAACAACTATATTATCAAATCACAGGTGGCTGTAAGATGAGAGATGAATCTAGAAATGTAGTTCAACCCCCCGATAAAACCACAAACCTCTTTTTCTGTTCTTGGATCAAGAATTTCTTGTATATCTTTGATTTTTGCAGGACAAACCTCAATCCCTTTTTCACATACTAAGAAACCCAAAAACTTTCCTGATCTCACCCCGAAGGTGCACTTGTTCGGATTCAGCCTCAGCCGGAATTTCCTTAACCTTTCGAACAATTTCAACAAGTGAACAAGATGTTCCTCTTTTATCTGGGACTTGGCAATCATGTCATCAAAATATACTTCAATATCTTTATGCATCATGTAATGAAAGAGAGTTACCATTGCATGCTGATAAGTTTCCCCTGCATTCTTCAAACCAAAGGGCATCACTTTGTTGAAAAATGTTCCCCAACGTGTAATGAAAGTTATCTTCTCCATGTCTTCCGCCGCCATCTTAATATGATGGTAGCCAGAAAAACCATCCATGAATGAAAACACTTTAGCTTGAGCAGTATTTTCAACTAGAATATCAATATGTGGGAGCAGGAAATCATCTTTAGGGCTTGCTCTGTTTAAGTCCCTATAGTCCACACACATTCTGACTTTACCATCCTTCTTAGGCACTAGCACAATATTCGCAAAAATCCATGGCGTATAAGAAGTCACTTTCAAAAAACCCGCATCAAATTGTTTATGAACTTCTACTATGATTTTCTTAGACATCTCAGGATGAGTTCTTTGAAGCTTTTGTTTAACAGGAGGACACTCTTCTCTAAGAGGCAGTTTGTGCACAACAATATTTGTATCCAGCCCAGGCATATCCTCATAAGGCCAAGCAAATATGTCCACATACTCTTCAGACCTCCTCGGTATCCAAGTTGATCACTTCAATAGTTTCTTGGTGCATTAGAATGACCCTTTCTTCTTGCCTCAACAATCTGGCTAACTCATCAGGAAGTTCACAATCTTCTTCAACTTCTTCTTCAACTTGATAGATCGGATTTTCAAAGTCATAATGAGCCATAGCATAATTGTTTTCGATAAATTTCGAGATTAATGGGGGACATGATATGCATGATTATTTTTATTTTAATTTTAGTTTTAGATTAAAAAGAAAATAAAAACACATTTCCAAAAGTTTTGAAAACAAAAGAGAAAGACAAGGAGTGAAATATTTGAATGCGAAAAGGCGTCCTTTATTGATGATAATTTTGAAAATTGAAAATATTATGGCCCTATAACATGTTCACTACATCTTGGGCATAATGTAGGAATTATTGCATGATAAAAATAAAAGAAAATTACTCTTCAAATAAGGTGACTTCAATTATGTCTTCGGAAAACCAGTTAACAGACTCTTGACTGGGAATGGTAGGACGGATCCAGTTGTCCATTTCACAGTCACTACCCCCATCCTCGCTCACAGCATGAGCCTCTTAATGGATAACACCATAAATGAAAAATCGAATCTACGAAGGGATACCTTGAACCTTCGAAATAGTTTTAAATACGCTTCAACCAGCCACGAAGCCTAAACCTTTCTTGTCCATCTATGTGGGGAGATTCAACATTATGCCCCCTCCTTCAGGATGATCAAATTGAACAATCGCTTGTGCTTGACGGTAAGATGACATGGAGGCCTCCGGCTTCTTAACCTCTTGACGAGGAGTTCTGACAATGTGCACGGTTTTAAATGCTTGGCATGGAGTCTCATGTATTTCTCCCTCCACTTACACAAAGCGGAAAATGCTTAGCTGAATGACGATGTAATCTTCTTCACCGCAAATGGGGACCACCTTTATGTTAAACAATAATTTCAACTTTTGATGTAGTGTATAAGTGACAATACTGGCCCCGTGAATCCATGGACAGCCCCACAGGCAACAATAAGAAGGATTAATATCCATGATGAAGAAAGTGACATCAAAAACCTGGGGAACTATCCTTATAGGCAAATCAACTTCCCCAAACACAATCCTTTTAGACCCATAAAATGCATTAACAATCAAATCACTTGGCCTCAACACGACCCCTTCATAATCAAGCTTCATAAGAGAAGACTTGGGAAACATATTGAGGGAGGATCCCATGTCAACCAACTCATAGGATAGATGGTCTTTGCAATCTCTATAGAGATGTGCAACGCTTTATTGTGTTTCCTTCCCCAAGGGGTAGATCGAAATTTGTAAGTCTGAGCCCATTACTTGTAGAAATACTATTTACAATCCCTTCAAATTAATTCACTGGGATCTCTTAAGGAACAAAAGAAGTCCCCAATAGCTTCATCAGTGAATTTCTATGGGATTCACAATCTCTGAGCAAAGCAAGAATTGAGATTTTTAAGGGCGTCTGGCTCAGCTGGTCAATAATCTTGTAGTCACTTTTCTTTATGTACTTCATCAATTCAATCACATCTTTAGCCATCTTGTCATCCAGAGTAGGAATAAGAGGATTTTTCCACGTTTTCCCACCATTAACCACAATCTTCTTGCCCTTAGCCTTAGCTGCAACATCTGCACTACTTTCATGTTTTTCAGGAAGAGAGAAGATCTGACCACTATAGATAATTCAGCTCTCACTAACAATATCATGCACTGTGGGCTTCTCTTCTTCAGACTTTTTTTCCTTAGGCTTTTGAGTGACAAGCTTCTGCCCCTAATAATAAAGCTCACCCCCATAACTCCAAGGGATGGCCTTATCGCTGACATATGGTATTGAACTAGGTACAATGATAAGTACTAGTGACTTTTTTGTAGGAATTTTAATTGTAATGGGCACATGAATTGTCTTTGACTTGACTGGAGAGTTATCACATCAACTTCATCATCACTAACATTAGGTTTAACAACCATGCGGTCAAACTGGAGAGTTCCTTTGGTAATCAAATTCTGAATTGTATACTTCAAACACTGTGTGATACGATGGCAGAACTGACTATTAATACTGGTTTTGTGTTTGTGTTTGCAAATGTTATGGTAAGCAAGAGTCTCCATCGACTTTTCTTTTATCCAAACTAAGGAAAGGGTGAAAAGAACAGAAAAATACCTTTTCGAGAATTTTCTGAGTAAGGGGAGTAGATTATGGAAAGGGAAGGTGTTAGCACCCTTTTCATCCATAGTTATCTACAGGCTCTTAGATGCTTAGCTCATTTTAAAAGTAATTTGCGCTTTGTATGTTGAAAAATGTTTTGAAATGACTTAGTGCGGCGATTCGCTTTGTGATAACTCTTGTAGCAGTCCTCAAGTGTGTTGACAAAGCAAATGCCTTTGAAAGTTGTTTTTGAAATGTGTAAATGCGAAAAGTTTATTTTATTTGAGAAAGCATTTAAGAACTATCTACTTGTACTCGAAAAGGTTTGTTCTTTTCCTCCTATCCTTTAGACAGTGCTATCCTACTATTAGTGAGTAGGTAGCCCTATCGTTGGATGTTTGAGGGACATTCGAAGGGACGTTACGGTCACGAAGGAAACTTGTCAAGGAATTTTAGTAACTGTCCTGAAGTTCTAAGATCACTTTTAACTGAGGCAACATCGAGAGGGTCATCGAGGGACTTGTGATCTTTCAAACTAGAGGACAGTCACTAAAACTTCTCACATTTCGAGAATTGTGACCGTTTTCTGAAGGCAACCGAAGTGGGGTACCCTAGAGGTGTATATGTGCATGGTGTGTTATTTTCAGTTATTTTAGTCTTGTGTTAAGTTTGCTAACGTTTGATTTTAGTATTTTCATGCATGCCTAATTACTAACAGCCAATATTTAGCAGAAATTTAAAGTGTAGAAATTTAAATCTACGCTATTACAGTGCTTCGGGGAGGGTCATTTACATGTTTAAATGGGGAAAAAATAAAGAAAGTGATAAAGTCCTATTTTAATATATTACATACTATCAGCAGGTACATTCCCATAAAAAATGCGAGAACAAAATAATGCGCGTGAAATAAAGAAACGTCTAACAACCTAAAAAGTCTAGGTAAAGGAAAAAAATCTCTTTGTTTTGGTTTTATTTATTTTAAAAAAATTACTTAATTTAAATTAAATGAGAAAGAAAACTAAATATAATCCTAATTAATTAGATAAGAGAAAAATAATTGTTAATTAATAAAACTAATTCTACTATTTTTTTGTGTTTTTACTAAGAAAATATTTGAATGAAATAAATCTAAGTCTAATTGATTTTAAACTAATAAAGTAATATCCAAATAATTAATTAAATTAATTTAAAAAATTAAAATTAAGTTAAGATAAACCTAAGTCTATTTAATTTTATTTTTATTTTTATGATTTGTTAGAAAAAATATTAAAAGTAAAATATAAAACAAATAAAAAGCTAAAAAAGAAAAATAGAAAAAAAAAACATAAAACTGGGCCTGATATCAAAAATAAATGGGGGGGGGTGAGCTTTGGAATTTGTAAGGCCCAAAAAGTGGAAGCCCAGGGCTCTGCACGTTTCAATACGGTTGTCTCTTTGAGGGTCCAACATGGACACTTCATCCTGAAGCGCTAGATGTGTTGCTGATTGATCCAACAGTGGTGAGATGATAATGCATGATGTACGCGCCTAGCTTCAAAGCACAGGATCTGCAAACAAAACTTGGAAAAATAATATGCAAGAGGAAGGGATTGAACCCCTGCCCTTGCACACACATAACACCTTAACACACACTCACCCAACCGTTGGTACGAATTTACATCCATTAATGTAAATACAATAAAATGTACATAATGCAAGTGCTGATTTGGAAGACACACGCGCTCCAGTGGGTCCCCTTGTGTTTGAAATAACCAATCAAAGCATTGCTTTCTACCACGCTATGGTCCACGCCGGTAAAGCCACCGGGGGTGGTGGCTCCGGTCATCCCCTCCGGTTGGCCAAAATGTCCATCCTATGAAATATCAATAAAATGAAAACGAAAATGACACTACCCCCCTAATTTGGGGTCTATGAATTCAATGTTGGTGGCTATTTGGCCTGAGACAACTTGTATTGTCCTGTTCGTGTCTTGGCCGTTTCAAAACCCTAACAATGGAAAATCCCTAAATCTGCATCCATTCTCTCATGGATTACGTTAGAACAAATCAAGACAATAATATAAACATGAATATGTGCATTAAACTTGTTAAAACTGCATATATTAAAAGTTTGAGATCAATGGAAAAGTTACCGATCAGAGTGATAACGTGAGGGTGTTATGGCGTGTGTTGGGCTTTCCTCACGAATGGGGAAGGCTTCTGGGACCTTCAGGAAGAAGATAGCACGCTTGGTTTGGATGGATGATGGCTGGAAATTCAGTTTTGAATTTCAGAACTTTGAGAATTTTTGGAAATTTCGTGTGGTTCTTCTCAAGTAATTTTTTTGTCCTTGAAGCTTGCTAGTGTGTTACTTAAATAGAGGAGAAGGAGGGGACAAGGTAGCAAGGTAGTAAACGACCATAAACATGCTCTTCAAGGCCATGAATGAGAATTTGAATTTTGGAAAAAGACATGGAATTCTTGTCTCTTTTTAAATTTGAATTAATGTGGACACAAATGACTTTCGAATGCCCTCCTTCGAATGACTCTGATTTCCTCCTTCGAATGGCCTAGAATCTTGATTCGAAGTGATCAAAAGCCTCTCTATTAGAGCTTCTTCAATCAGTCATCTTCTGTATTGATTACTTGATCTTGTTCTAATATGCCAATCGAAGGACACTTATTAATCATTCCTTTCAAAGTACCCCTTATCCTTGCTCTTCGATTGGGCCAGAAATGTCTCCTTCGAATGGCTCAAGTCTCATCATTGCGGCCTCTTTGATTGAGCTCCTATTCAGCTAGCCCAAACGAAAACTCTTCCCAGGATAATCGAAGCTTCCTTTAGTATAAATGCTTGTGCGGGAAACTTGAGTATGGCAATATGTGGGATTTTGGGCCAGCCAACATCTTTTCATATTTCTCTTTCATTTTGGCCAACTAGATCTAATCTTTGACCAAACTCCTTTCTTTCAGACAACAGTAAGTTTCCTTTGAACGGGCCTTTAAATTGCTTCTTCGAATGGATCATTTACGTGTCCTTTGAATGGCTTTAGATTGGACCTGTCTATTTGCTTTAGATGTTTAATTCAGATACCCTCAAGTGAGACCTTCATTCTGTCAATCGAAGCCTCCTTCGTCACTTCCTTTGAATATCATTGCACAGGAATCCTGGGCCTAGCCACATGTAGTACCAAGACTGTTCATAAGATAAACTTGCATTATGTGTGTCTTTCAAATGGCCAGAAATATGTGTCCTTCGAATGGGCTTTTGGAGTGCTCTTTCAAAGGGGTCATGTTGTGTGTCATAGTGCAAAAATCGTGTTGAGGGTCTTGGCCTTGAGGGAAAGCACAAGGGAAGTATTTGCCTTATGCATTGAAGGCAATCATAGAAGAAACCTTTGCCCTTGTGAATCCAAAGCAAGCATGAAGGGGCTTTTGGCTTAATGAATCGAAGGGAACTTGAAGAGGCCTTTAGACTTGTGGATTGGAAGGAACTTGTAGAGGTCGTTAGCCTTGTGAATCGAAGGAAAGCCTGAAGTAGTCAATGAACAGTCGAAGCCTTGTAATTTTAACGTGATCAAAGGGAAACCCAGCGCCCATTCGAAGCTTGTGAATTAGACTTGCATAGAAGAGTGCCAAATGCCTAATCGAAGACTTTGAAACAAAGCTTGCTCGAAGGATTTAGATGCCCAATTGAAGCTTGTCAGGATGCCAATCAAAATACACCTTGTTCATCTTCAAAAAATTTACATTTTATTTAAGAAATTTTTTGTAACCACCCATGTAGGAGACAATCTTGGAAAACATGAGAGGGAAAATTTTGGGGTACAACAGCTTCCCTTGTTCAATCTTCTTAAACCTGAGGATTTAGATTGGCTTGTCTGCCTTTTGTGATCTGAAGGTGGAAGATAATTGAACAGTAGATTGCCCAGAAATTTGAATTCGCATGAAGTAACACTATTTGTTGATAATGTCGGGAATGGGCTTACAGATGCCATTTAGAGAAGATGACAGAGAGTCGTCGAAGATGGTCTTAAATATGCCATCCAAAGTAGATGCTGATTTTACATAGTGTTCTTTTGGGGGTTTCTACTATCTGAGGAGGAGTCCACTGGGGAATGTGGGTTTCTATTGTTCTCCTGCTTGAGGAAAACTTTGTAGGGAATAAAGTCTATGAGCTTCAGTTGTCCAAGGCTCTGCTGAAGAGTTATCTCTAGAGAGATGAAAGTTTGCTGTTTTTTGGTTGATATCCAGGCTTCATAGTAACTTGCTGGGGATAATGGAATTAACTGTTATTTGAGAATATATTAGAAAGAGCCTGTGAATGGATGTTCCAAGATGAGTCCGTGTTAGCCTGCATCCGAAGATATATGAGAAGGAGCCTATGTAAGATTGCTTTTTCTGGTCATGTAGATAGTTTTCCTGTCTGGTTTCAGGTGTTGATCTTTAATCAACTGTTCACAAATCGTTGTAATGTCTGGTTTCAGGTATTAATCTGGGACTTGAAAATTGTTGGTCACTGAGATAGTTGTCCTGGATGCTTTTAGGTATTAATCTCTGACCTGAGAAAGAAAGATAGTTTTCTTGGCTTGTTATAGGTATTAATCTTCAATCTACTTATGTAGATAGTTCTCCTGGCTAGTTTCATGTGTTAATATACAATCAAGTTGTCCAACAGATAATTTTCCTTGCTTGTTATAGGTGTCAATCTGAGACTTGTTTTGTTGGTCACATAGATAGTTTCCCAATCCAGTTTCGGGCATTAATCCATGGCCTGCGGTATTTGTTGGTAAACTCGTCTTACTTTGGGAGTTCATACCACTTGGTCGGGTAGATAGTTTCTCTTCTGGTTTCGGGCATTAATCTTTGACCAGTTGAATAAGTTGATAGTGTTTGTTTTTCTACGAACTCAACCTGGGAAGGTAAAGTCAGTTTCATGTGATGTTATGATGTATGAATTGCATGATGCTCTCAAAATAAATGATATTGTGATATATGCATTTCTGCTGCATATGCTATGATGTTTATATAAATGATGTATGAATGCAATGTATGAACGTGTCAATTATTCCATTGTTATATTGTTGAATTTGAGAAAATAAATCCCTGACTGTTGTTGGGGGGAGAATGTAGGCCTTCAGATTTTGTTAAAGTTGAAATGTTGGGAGATGAACTTCCGTTGTTAGAGAAATAAACTCTGTTTGGGAAGGGAAGCTCCATGAACCGCTTGAAGATTTTGTTGAAATCCTGCTGGGGAATCCCGAGAAGCTTTGGTGGCTCCACTGGGGAATCTTTTGTTGGCGCAATAATTTGAAGATTCTTTCTCCGGCGGGGATGTGAGAACACTTGACATCATTAGGCCGCATGCTGAGAATATTGCACTGACCTTGTATTAGAATGCCCCTACTTCTGTGTCTGCTAGAGAAGGTATCCGCTGGAGGAAATATCTGCGAGGATTTTGTGGATGGCCCTTAGATATTGTCCTATTTCTTAAAGTTATTAGAAACTGTCTTTCGGTTTTTAGGTGTTGTTGCACCCAAAAATTTACCCTCTTGATTTAGTCTTATGCTTCATCATAAAAATCATATTGCATTGCAATCATACATGGTTTAGGGATCAAGGTATTTTGGTTTATCAAGCCTCCCTCAAGCTTTGGAAGATTGATTGTATTGACAAATTTCTCAAGGAGAGATTTATTATCTAAACCTATGGATCTTTCAAGCCCAAAGGTTTCACATATCTCAAGGTATCTTATCCACCTCATTGGATCATCAGAAGATTGAGTATTGTGTTGTTATAAGGAGAATCACTTCCTTTTGATTCATCAGTCAAAACTAGGGTTTGAGTTTTAATCAGGGATTCTTTGGAATTTTTTTAAGTGGAAACTCCTTCCATAGCCTCTATGTGTTTGGAATATCATATGTTTGAAGTTTTGATCATCAATTTTGAAGATAAGTGGTTCAATTAAATCAAAGGGGGTAAAACAATCATTCTACTCAAAAGTCAACAAAGTCAAAGTTGACCAGGTGGACTTTTTGTCAACATGAAGCATTTGACATGTATTTTCATTTGGGATGATCATTAATGATTGATTTTGAGGAGAATTGCTAGTTTGAGAGGTTACTTAGATTTGAAGTTATCTTGGTAATTGAAATTTTCACTAAGTGTCCTTGATTCTTGGCCTGACTTTGCAAGGGCATAACTTTCTCATTTTCAGGTAATTTTGGTGGTTCTTTTTGCCAATTGAAGAGGGGAAAAAGATCTACAAGGGCCTACAGAGGACAAAAAACACACTTCATACTTAAAATCTGAAGTTATGAGCGTTTGAAGTTTAAGGCAAGTTGGCCATTTGTTGAGGCACCTTGGGCGTCTTGCCGGGCAAGGCAAGGCATTTGGCCTAGGAAATTCATCAAATAGTTGGTAAAGTGCCTATATATTTTTGTTCAAGGCATAATTCAAAAATATGCCTCACGCATTTTGAAGGGGACTATGAAAGCTTCTCGTTGAACTTGGAATTAATCAATTTAATTTGAATTCGAAAGAGTTGTGGTTTGAGGAGTTGGGTGCTGAAACCGGATTCGAGTGGCTCTCTCTGATTGCCTTTAGCTTGGACCATTCAAGTTGGATTTGTGGGCTGTTCGAATCCTCCTTGTGCTCCCTTTGATTTTCCTCAGTGTGGACCATTCGAAGTGTGACTCTGTGGGCTGGTCAAAGCCTCATTTTTCTCTCTTTGATTGAACTAATTGAGGTGTCATCATGTGGGCTGGTCGAAGCCTCATTCATCTTGCTTCAGTTTGGACCATTCAAAGTGGTACCTTGGGCTGGTAGAAGCCTCATTTCTTCTCTCTTCGTTTGGACAGTTCGAAGTGGTACCTTGGGTTGGTCGAAGCCTCATCTCTTCTCTTTTCATTTGGACAGTTTGAAGTGTTATCTTGAGGGCTGGTCGAAGCCTCACTTTTCTCTCTTCGCTTGGACATTCGAAGCATTATCTTGAAGGCTATTCGAAGCCTCACCTTTCTCTCTTCATTTGGACATTCAAAGTGCCACCTTATAGGTTGGTTGAAACCTCATTTATGCTCTCAATTTGGACCAATCGAAGTGTTATCTTGGGCAAGCCAGCGTGCGCATTTTTGGGAAAGTTGGTTGGATTTGCCCATGAATCCTAAGCCTTATATATTGCTCATCCCTCCATCATTTCTTTCGAACCTCAACTTGTTTCGAAGCTTAGAATATGTTCTTTAATTGGCTCAAGGAAAATTTGAGAACGCACGAGCAAATTTTCTATGGCCTCATTTAGAAATCAACTGACTCTTGGTGCACACGTGGGTCATGAGAGTTGCAGGTTTTTTACATCCTTCGATCTTGACTTTTGGTGCATGCGTGGGTCATACAAGTTGCAGATTTTATACATCCTTCGATTCTGTTTGGTTTCAAGGTGATATTGCACATGCTTGGCATGAACCACACACTTTGTTTTTTACTCCTTTTTGCCAAACAAGCACACTTTCCTTGTCTCCCCACGTTTTCTCTATTTTTACCAAAAATTTGGTAACTTTCATCACAAGAAAATCATTCCCATGTGCAATCCTTGCCATCTCACCCCCTCACGCTTTGTTTGCCTCACTCATAGCTCATCAAAATGCAGCATAAAAAGCCAAATAAACAAACAAAATGCAAGCACATGATCTCACATTTCCATTTACCTGTTTTGGCCAATTTGCCCCCCAACGAATTTATATGAGTTATGACCCTATTTCCTTCACTCTAAACACTTTATATAAACACTGCATTGTTCATTCAAAAAAAGTGGAGGAGAAGAGAGGAATGAAAGGATGGAGGAAGCTCAAGATCTGAAACCACTTTTTTCTCCCAAAATCCATTTCTTCGATTCCCCCAGCTTGCTTGTGCATTTTGAGTGATTTTTCTTGCATTCTCTTCTCCATGTGCTAAAGATTGCAGATCGAGGCTTGCTTTGCAGCTGGAGTGAAGGAGACAATAGATACACTTTTACCTCAAAGGTTAGAATCCTCAACTTTGAATCCTAATTTCTAGCCATGAATTGTATGATTTGAGTTTGGAACCATGTTGTTTGATGTTCATTGAGTGTTTTTGCAGCTTTAGAGCTTTTGATTTGATGAGAAATGTATGTATGAGGAATATGAAAATTCCTGCTCAGTGTGTTTTCGCAATTTTCATAAGATATATTCTTGATCTGTGGTTAATCATTCAGTGTGATTCGAATAGCATAATGTAGATCTTATTTCTGGCTTTGATTTGCACAAAATTTCATGAAAAATGGTGTGTAATTGAGTATGAATAATAGATCTGAACATGATCCTTATCATCTGTTTTTTCCACACGTATCTGGTTAAGGCAAGAGGTTGAAGACGAAGCGTCTCACTTCCTGATTGGTCTATTTTGAATTTCACATCTATTTTAATTTTGTTTTATAAGTTGATCTTCCCTGATTTTATTTCTTGATCAAAACTTGATGAAAAATTATAAAAAAATTCATGAAACCTAAAAATAATATTTCTGACCTTGTGCATTTTTTTCCAGAATTTTTGAAAATGTTTTGATTGGTTTTAAAATTCGTGTGATCAATTAATTGTTTGTTTGACATTTGATTTTATTTTGATATTTCTCTTGATCCAAAAATTCCAAAAAAAAATCATAGAAAATTATATTTAATTCTAATATTTGAATATATTTTTGGTTGAATATTTTTCTGATTTTGATTAGAATTTTGTTTTATAATGTGAATATTTGTTTAATTGTTTAATGGTTTAAATTTTGATTTTATTTCTGACTTTTCCTTAATGCAAAAAATTTGGAAAAATAAGTTTTCTGATCCATGGAGTTTTATTTATTTATGTATGATTATAGTTTGAATTATTTAGAATTGGAACTTGATTAATCAATAATTGAGTTTATTTTCTAAATAATTAGGGTTTTGGTAATTCACTTGTTTGATTTAATCCCAAAAACTATTTTTCCTTAAGTTTCAATTGAATTCACCTCTTGTTTAAAGTTCATAAATGGATTGAGGATCTCAAAAATATTTTTCTTGAATTAATTGATGAGGTTTGGTATTTTCCATTGATTTATTTTGAAAGTTTACCTAGTTTGGTAGTTTTGCCAACTAGTTTTGGTCTTTGAGCCTCATTTGATCCTTTCCTTTACTATCCATAAACTTAAAATATGTTTGATGACTTCTTTACATCTCAAGGATGTTGATAAATTTTTTGTTTGAATTATGGAAGTCCATTTCTATTTTTGATGAGTCTTCAAAGTGAAAGTGCCCAATTGATATTGCATATCTTGTTGCAATTTATTTGATGGCCAATGAACTTTTGAGAGGCCTATAATTTGACACTTAACGATCATGATGCTCCTGTTTTCCTAACCCTAATTCAAATCAATTCACTTGAGTTCCCATAAGTGGTTAATGAGCCCTTTTGATTCATGCCTCCTAACTAATGATTCTTTTCTTGTTTTTTTTTACTTTGAACTTTAAACTTTTGGTTTGAGTTTGAGGTCATCAAATGAACAATGATAACATGTTGAGGAATTATATATCAAGGACATTCTCATAAAGACTTGAGATCACTTGACCTCTAATGTTTGAACCATTCCATCTTATTGTGAGTTTGATGTTCAATCCTTTTTTTCTTTTGAATCTTTGAGGTATATTGAATGCACTTGTGCAACATGTATTAGAATCAACATTTCAAACTCTTGATCATATCCTCATAGCATGTTGGAAGCTTGATTTGAATTCTTTGAATGGTTTAAGTCTTCTAACTTTGTCTTTGTTTGAATTCTTTGCCTTGCTAACTTGTGATCCAAGCTTTGTGATACATTTTGTGGAATCCTTCTTCTTTGTTATGCTTGTAAACCATAATGAAATGAACGAGTATGGGTGTGAAGTGTTTGATAATGACTTCTAAAGTCTTTGTTTGTATTTCCTCTCTATCTCCTTTGATCCTTGATTAATATTTACTTGTCAATTAAACATGGTGACATGAAAGGAGCAACAGTTCTTTAGTTTTGACCTAGTTGTTGTTTGGGTTTGCTTGATGTTCCTTACATCTAATGATTGGATGTTTTGTCATCATATTCCTCCATTACATTGGCATACCATCTTCCCTTATTGGTTCATCATCTATCTTTAAAATCACTAATTTGTCTGTTGAATGTGCGAGGTACTCTGAGGAAAGTTTCTCCATTTAGACTTGGTACTATAGTGTTCCACTTTATTTGTGGAAGACAATTGGTTGTGTTTGCACAATTCATGTGCTTTGTATATTTGTAATTCTTTTTCAGGATATATACATGGTCATGAATGCTATACCTCACATGTGGGATATGTTCATATTTGGAGCCTCAATGCATATATTTGATGGCGTGATTTCTGACTTGATTTGTTTACTGATTCTAGCTTGATTGAAGTTCTCTGGGTTTCTTTTTCTTGCTCATTTGATACAGATAGTTATCCGTTTGGTATTACACTATTTCCCTTTTATTGTTTCCGCTCCTTATTGCTTTCTATTGCATGATGGGATCTCCGTTGTTGATATATGTTAGGAGTCCCTCTGGTTTATTTAAAGACCTATTTAAGGAGATTCAACATATGTACCTTGCTTTCTACTCATGTTTAAGCACTTGTTTGCTTGCTTGTTTGGTATTTACCATGCTCCCTTAGGATTGCTCATGTAGGGTTAGTCCTTGAACTAGACTTTAGGATAGGAATCCATGTATGCTAACATAGGGTAGAATCTCCCCTCTTTTTATCCTCAATCTTAGGGTCTATCCTTGTATGATAACATTAGGGCTAGGGATTAGGATAGTCTCCCTTAGTTGTTTTCTTTTCCTTTGCATTATTGCATCTTAAAACTAAACTTCTTCTTGGAAAATCATAAAATACCTCTAATGAACTTAAACCCTTCTTTAAGGTAAAAAATACAAACCAATCTTAATTGCTTGTGCGCTTCCTTTTTATTTTAAAATCTTGTCAGATTGATGTTTCGCCATCTTTCCCATGATACCCTGTTATCTTTTATTCGATGTTTCGCCATCACATATTCTTTTATCCGGTGTTTCGCCATCGCACATGTTTTTTATCCTACCTTGATTCTCAATATCATATTAGGTGTGATGTTTTATCATCTGGTTTATTGATGTTTCACCATCTTTTCCATGTTATCTTCCTATCTTTTAGCCGTGTTTCGCCATCGCATATTCTTTTAGTCGGTGTTTCACCATCACACATGTTTGTTATCCTACCTTGATTCTCAATATCATAGTAGGTGAGATGTTTTATCATCTGGTTTATTGATGTTTCACCATCTTTTCCATGTTATCTTCCAATCTTTTAGCCGATGTTTCGCCATCGTGCATTCTTTTAGCCGGTGTTTCGCCATCACACATGTTTGTTATCCTACCTTGATTCTCAATATCATTGTTAGGTGTGATGTTTTGTTTTCTGGTTTATTGATGTTTCACCATCTTTGCCATGTTATCTTCCTATCTCTTAGCCGATGTTTCGCCATTGCACATTATTTTGGCCGGTGTTTCACCATCGCACATGTTTGTTATCCTACTTTGGTTTTCAATATCTTTGTTAGGTGTAATGTTTCATCATCTTGTCTGAAATGTTGCTATCATGCTAGCGTTTTATTGCCTTATCTGAGTTTGTGTTGCCATGCGATGTCTTATCATCTCTTTTTTCTATTTTATCATCACTATTGACATTTTTGTTGTTGTATCTGATGTTTTTTCATTTTGATTGTTGCTTTTATTTCCTTAACTAAAAAACACAAACTAACCAAAATATGTGAGCCGAACTACGAATGCTCTGATTCCTTAAAAGGGATACGTAGGCACTGGGGTAGGGCCCGAGCAAGTGCAACTTTTATTTTCCCTACATTATTTTCTATTTTCTTTTGCATGCATCCCCTGTACATCTTAGATATAGATTTTACACACCCATTAGATTAGACAACAAGAGTGGATACCATATAGTACTACGGGTGTGTATGGTGCTAATACCTTCCCCTCGTGTAACAGACTCCCTTACCCGATCTCTCGGTTGCAAGACCGTGATTTCAACCTTCACAGGATTTCTTGATGTTTACCTTTCCCCTCTCAGCGGGATAAAAGACGTTCGGTGGCGACTTCATTGATTTCATTATCGGATGACGGTTCAACCATGTTGTTTCAGCTGGCGACTTCATTGGGGAATGGTTGACCTATTGCTGGTCCATCCCGGAGTCGATCCTAGCTCTTGTTGGTTTGTTTCTTTGGGGTGTTTATTTATTTCCAACTTTGTATATACTGTTTGCATATGCTTGTGCATGCATTTTACCGCTTTCTATATATTTGGTTATCTGCTATGCTGGCTTTGCTATCATGTTGGGTGAGTGTTAAAAGAGGTAAAAGGACCAATACCCAGGCCAAGTGACAACCACAGGAACCTTAGGAATAGAGTGGAACATGATGATATTAAAAAATGGGGTGCTATCTTTTCACATCGTGTTTCGACGATAGTGGCTTCAGGCGTACCCATGATTCCGAGTTACCCTTGCCTTACCCTGACCTAGTTTGCACCTGTGAGCGGGGAGGGGATGTTGATCCTTACAGGTACCGCTGGTGACTTTTTTATTGGTGATTGGATTTCTAAAAAGAATGACTGGTTATTTTACAAAGTTCTGGATCTTGGTTTCCCGATATATTCAGAACAACACAACAAATACCTTGATTCCTTTGTGTTTGCATCACCTCATGGCATATTTATTTTTAAAAAAATGAAATAAAAAATATATGTATGTCTAATTAACATATGCATGTTATTTCCATGGTATTTAGAAGTTATCATCGGCATTCGAACAAATAAAAACATGAGCACGAGTGCAGAAACTCTTAGGAAGAAGGTTGTCTATCAGTTTGTGTTTTATGGGGGTTGATTGCGAGAGTTGGGAGCACCTGTGAATGGTCCGAATGAAAACATTTTCAGGAAACGATATGGGAACTTGTTGCCACTGGTGAATGATTTTTATGAAGAATGGGCATTAAGAGTGCTTCTTCAGTTCTATGATCCACAACTACGTTACTTTACTTTTCAAAATTATAATCTAGCACCAACTCTTGAAGAATACACATATATTCTTGATATAAAGATCACATAAAATATTCCTTTTGCTCATGTTCCTAAAATTCCCAACTACTTGGCTATCGCTAAAGCTCTTTATTTGACCGTTAGAGAAGTCGAAGGAAATTGGATCAAGAAATGTGACGTACATGGTATTTCTCAGAATTATTTGATAAACAAAGCCAAGGGATTTGCAGAAGAAGGAAAGTGGACGACTTTCAATGCGCTATTAGCCGTGCTAATTTGAGGTTTGGTCCTCTTACCTGTGGAAGAATGGGTGGTGGATTTGGCAGATATTTGTATCTTTATGAATGACAATCTGGTACCAACATTATTGGCTGACACTTACTTCACTATTCATTCTCGGTATGGCAAGAGGGGGGATGTGGTATGCAGTACATCTTTACTTTACAAATGGTTCATGATGCACATGCCCACCAAGGGACCATTTGTCCACACTGCTGAAACCTCTCTCTGGGCCTCAAGGATCATGGGACTCACTTCTTATGACATTGTTTGGCACAGTATGGGAATTTTGAAGGAGTTCATCATGAGTTGTGGTGAGTTTCCTAATGTTCCACTCTTAGGAACCAAAGGTTGCATCAATTATAATCCAATTTTAGCACGAAGACAATTTATATTCGTAATGACAAATGGACCTACTGAGCGGGAGGTGAGGGAAACTGTTTATTTCGGCAAAGGAGGAGATGCTTCTATGTTTGAGAGAGTAAAAGTCGCCTGGAAACACATTCATCGAAAGGGAAAACAGTCTTTTGATAGAAGCGGAGGTACGGATCTTAACGCCTATTTGAGGTGGATTCAGGATCGAGTGAAGATGTTGTTGTTGCCTTATAAGATGGAAGAACCATTATACCCGCAACCTATGTATGATCCGCTGATAGATAAATTCCCATCTTGTGAAAAGGAGGTTGATCATATTTCTCATGGTAGGACATCTTCTAAGCAATCCGCGTCGAGAGAATCCGAAGTTGTACTAATGGCGTGCCTCAAAAACGCCAAAGTTGAGAATAGCAAGCTACAAGCTGATCCGGAAGATAATAATATTGAACTTTCCTTTGCTATACAAGAAAAGAGAAGACTTTGGAGGGAGAATCGGGAGAAAGATTATATACTAGAGGGTCGTGGATCATATGAACAATCAAAGAGGTCGAGGATTGAGGATTCCAACTTAACTAATATTCAAGATATGGAACTTCTTAAAAGTCAAAAAATGATTAAGAGTCTCCAAGTAGAAGAAGAAAAGTTAAAAGCATGTCATAGATAGAGGGTTAAAGAAATGGAAAGGCAACTCAATGAAGTCAGATTGAAGGATCAGAAGCATGAAGAGCAGATGGCTGGTGTAATGGAAGAAAATGACAAGCTCCGAAGTTAGATAGAAGAGATGGAGCATGCACCTATACCTATTTCTCCGCCAAAATGCAAAAGATGTGATCACTTTCTGGAGCAATGTCAGTACTTAGAGGAACAACTATTTCGAAAGGATGTGGTGATTAAAAGCCTTGTTGAAGAACATGACTGTCCAAGGATAAGACAACTATTCCAGGAGACCAATGAGTGGAGTGAGGAGCATTTCCAGGAGAAGGGACCTTTATTTCATGTGGGGATGGGAGATTCACCACTTTGATTTTCTTTATAATTTTTGTTGAGCGATCACCACTAGTATTGTTGGATGAGATCTTTTTATCTTATTTAAATTTAGTGGATTTTGAGAATCGATATTTTGATGTTTTTGTAAATAAAGATGTTTTGCACTATAATCTTTTTATTTTCCTTTTGTGCTTGGTTGTTATTCCTGATGATTGATAAAACTTGTAAAATAACCTGGAAATAACAAAACATATCATGCATATCATACATCTCATAACATGACAGGCCATCTCAGGATGGTATTCTTATTATTCTGCTTTTCTTATTCAGAATTCAAGACGATTACTCATCGGTATTCTACCAGAAACAATTTGCCAAGATAGATGGAGCAAGTCTAAGCTGAAATTGCTGAAATGAGAGCCCATATGGCTACTCAAATGACCCAGTTCATGGAGGTCATCACCAATCTGAATCGCCGATAGGAGGAATTGGCTGCCATTGTCAACAATCAATGCCGCTATGCAATGGATGGTGGGAATCAAGGGCTTTACCAGGAGATTTCTGTGGGACTGGGGGATGTGCAAGATTAGCCCATTGGGAATTTTCAGGGGTCACCTGGTAACCCTTTCGTGCATAACATACCGTCTCCAGGACCTCGTCTTATGGGGAACATGAGAGATAATCAGGGCGACCTAAGACACTTTCAAGAGAAAGATTGTGACCATGATCAGGATGAAGATTAGCTATCTGTTCGGTGTTATGAGCCAGAGGTTCAGGTTGAGGATAAGAGGTATCGGTTGTTGGAAGAACGATTGAAGGCTGTGGAAGGGCAATGAGTCCTTGGTATGGATGTTAATGATCTTGGGCTAGTATCTGGAGTGAAAGTTCATCCAAAATTCAAAACACCCGCATTTGAAAAGTACAACGGTTTGTCATGTCCCATTACTCATGCAATTGCTTATTTCTGAAAGATGTCAATGCATACCGAGGATCAGGGGCTTTTGATTCATTTTTTCCAGGATAGCCTATCTGGGGCATCCCTGAAGTGGTACATGAAGTTGGAGACAACCCATATTCGTTGCTGGAACGATCTTGCTCGGGCTTTTGTCAAACATTATCAGTACAATATGGATATGGCGCCTAACCGCACTCAGTTACAAAATTTGTCACAGGGACCAAAAGAGTCTTTCAAGGAATATGCTCAAAAATGGCGTGAGTTGGCTGCGAGGGTTCAACCTCTGCTGATGGAGCGAGAACTCATTGATATGTTTATGAGTACCTTGCAAGGACTGTTTTACGAGCACATGATATGGAGTGCTTCATCCGGATTTGCAGAGTTGGTTATGGCTGGTGAAAGAATTGAGATGGGTTTGAAATTGGGGAAAATTCAGATTGTAGGCTCCAGTGGCTCATCAGGGGGTGGTAAGAAACCATTCAATACTTACCCCAAGAAAAGGGAAGGCGACACAAGTGTAGTTTATTCCCATGGAGGGAGAAGAGAAGATCGTCAGCACCAACAAATCAATGTTGTTTCTATTCTTGTTAATGCTCCTCCGCTACAGACACAAAATTCGGCACCTCAACAATAAAGACAGCAAGATGTTTCCCGACAGTATAATAATCAATAACAGAGGCAGCCGAGAAAATTAGATCCCTTGCCAATATCTCTCACCGAAGCACTCCACCATTTGCTTGATTTGAAATTGATTAGTTTGAGAAATATGCCACCACCCACTGGAAGACTTCCTCATAACTATGATGCTAATGCAAGATGTGAATTCCATTCTGGAGGGGTTGGTCATTCTACCAGTGATTGTTTTGCGTTAAAATACAAAGTACAAGACTTGTTGGATGCAAAGGCAATTGAGTTTACTTCAGCGACTGGTCCGAATGTAGTCCAGAACCCGATGCCTAGACATGGAGGGGGTGTTGTTAATATGATTGACGATAATGGAGAAATGTTGAACCTAGTTGTGAATGTGGAACAGGTGATTACTCCATTATGGTATATTAAAAGGTATCTGCTTGAAAATTCTATTTTCCCGGGTTGTGCTTCAGACTGTGCCAAGTGTAGAGAGCAACCAAAGGGTTGTGATGATTTGAAAGTTGGCGTCCAATTATTGATGGACGAGGGTTCGCTATAGTTCGATAGAAAACCAAGATGCTGAAAGGTTACCAAAGAAGACTTTGTTGTGGTATCTATTCCTTACACCCTTGCACGCATTCCTACTCCACCCAGGGCGCCTCCTTTGATGATTACGGTACCTGGTCCCATGCCATATACTAGTGAGAAGGTCATCCTATGGCATTATGGTGCAGATGTTTATTACCATGGGGTGAAGCAAGAGGCAAAACATGGTCCTTCCAAGAAAGAATCTACTGAAGACAACGAAGGGGATGTTCATAATTTCTACTTCCCTTTCTATAATCTACCCCCCGTACTCATAAAATCTCAAAAAAGGAATTTTTCTGTGTTTTTTTCCTTTCCTTGTTGGATAAAATAAAAGTCGGTGGCGACTCTTACTTACCGCGACATTTTTCAAACACAAACGCAAAACGCAAACCAGCATTCCTAAAATAGTCCCAGTTCTGGCCACCGTATCACAGGATGCCATTCTTATACTCATTCAGATTCATCTTTCTGATAAAGTTCAGATACGCTCCAGATACAGATGCCATTCTGATACTCATTAAGATTTAGCTTTTAGATACAGTTCAAATACGCTCCAGATACCGATGCCATTATGATGCTCATTCAGTACATCTTTGCGTTCAGATACAATCACAACATATATTCATTCTGATACTCCCTCACATAGCTGCTAGATACATTCAGACACGAGTTCATTCTAGTATACTTCTCATTCCATGAGGTACAAAAACAGGGGCATCTTCCTGTCACATCCTCAAGCAAAAGTCAAAGATCCCCAACAGAGTTTTTTAAGTTCTTGAGCAGATTATAAAGACTCATCCCCGGCAGAGCAAAAATCTCCAATTGCTGCTCCAAAATTCCCTAGTGAAGTCGCCAAGCTTCTCAAGATTCCCCTACAGGATTTCAACAAAACCCCCAAGCAGTTTATAGAGGTCACCTTCCACAATAGAGTTTTATAAGTCTCAAGTAATTTATAAATCCTTAGCCCCAATTGAGTTTATTTCTCTAGCTACGGAAGTTCATCCCCCAGCGGAGTTTGTTTCTCCAAATTGGTGAAATCTTCCAACATAACTCATCCCCTCGGCAAATTCATTCTCAAACAGAAGTCAAAGATCGTCGACAGAGAATGGGAATTGCCAACAAAACTATCCCCAGTGGAAATTGAAGAATCACTTTCTTCAATCACCAACAAAAATCCTGGATTCAGCTTCCCGGTGCCTTTCAGCAGCAGTAACAAATTTATTTTCCCAGACAAAGATACTGCACAACAGAATTACATGTTCATACATCATGGCACGTGCATACAAATACATATATCATAATCTCATTTATTTTGGGATCATCATGCAATTCATACATCATGAAATTGCATGAAACTGATTTTACCTTTTCAGGTTAAATTAGCAAACAGACAAATACTATCAACTTTTACATAAGGTTAAAGATTAATACCCAAACCCATACGGGGAAACTATCTACACGACCAAGTGGTATGAACTTCTGAAGCAAGACAGGTTTACCAACAAATACAGCAGGCCACAAATTAATGCCTGAAACCAGACGGGGAAACTATCTATGGGAATGGCAAAACAAGTTAAAGATTAATACCTGTAACAAACCAGGACAATTATCTACATAAGGAGATTAAAGATTAACACCTGAAACCAGACGGGAAAACTATCTTTCTTTCTCGAGTCAGAGATTAATACCTGAAACTAGATAGGACAACTATCTCAGCGACCGACAACTTTCAAGCTCTAGATTAATACCTGAATCCAGAAGGGACAACTATCTGTGAACAGTTGATTTATATATTAACACCTGAAACTAGATAGGAAAACTATCTACATGACCATCCTAAAGCAATCTTACACGGGTGCTTCTCAGCATCGAGATGCAGACTAACACGGACGCATCGTAGAACATCCCTACACAGGCTCTTTATAATGCATCTTCAGGTAACAGTTAATTCCATTATCCCTAGCAAGCTACTGTGAAGCATGGATTTCGACCAGATAACAATTTAAGTTGCTACGAAACTTGGAATCCGACTAGATAGTAGTTCAATTCTTCAATTACTGTGAATCCTGGAGCATGACCAGATAATAGTTCAATTTCATTTCACTGCGAAGCCTGGAATCTGACCAGATAGCAGTTTACTCTGTCTATTACTATGAAGCCTGGACCCGACCATATAATAGTGTAACTCAAATTCAAGTTGAAGCCTGGACCCGACCAAATAACAACTTAATCTCTTCAAATCACTGAAGCATGGACACGACCAGATAACAGTTTGGGTTACTGTAAAGCCTGGGGTACAACCAGATAATAGTTTTAATTTTATATTCCCCAGTAGATTTCTGTGAAGCCTGGAATACGATCAGATAACAATCGATTTTTGTTAATCCTCAGCAAGTTACTGTGAAGCCTGAATTTTGACCAGAATACAACAATCTGTCATCTCTCCAGAGATAACTCTTCAGTAGAGCCTTGGACAACTGAAGTTCCTAGACTCTATTCCCCAGAGTTTTCCTTAAGCTAGAGAACAACAGACACCCATATTCCCTAATGGACTCCTCCTCAGACAGTAGGAACAGGAACCCCAAAGGGACAATGTGTAAATTAACATCTATTTTGATGGCTTCTTTAAGCCCATCTCTGAATACTCTCTGTTATCTCCTTCAAATGGCATCTGTAAGCCCATTCCCTACATCATCAATCATCAGTGTTATTTCATGCGAGTGAAAATTTTTGGGCACTCTAGTGTTCAATCATCTCCCACCTTCAGATCACGAAAGGCAGACAAGCCAATCTAAATCCATATGTTTAAGAATATTGAACAGGGGCAGCTGTTGTACCCCAAAATTTTCCCGCTCATGTTTTACCAAGATCTTTCTCTTACATGGTGATCACAAGCATCTGATGAAAGGAAAGATAAATTTTTTTGAAGATAAACAAGGAGTCTTCGATTGGCATTTTGACAAAATCCTTCGATTGGCATGTTAAAAGGCCTTTCGATTGGTATTTGGACAGGATTCAATTGAGCGCCTAACCTCCTCCAAGTTTGCCTCAAATTTCCTAGCTTCGATTGAAGCCTTGGTCTTTTTCTTGTTTGCTGCACACCAGCTTCGACTGGGCATGTTTTCCCTTTAAAGCAGCCCCCTTCGATCCAAAAGGGAGGACTTCTTGCCAGTGCTCCTTAGATTGCACCATTGTCTTCACATGATGGCTTGACTCACAAATGCAATGGCTACATGCATGCAAGTTGGATCCCTGCTTCGGTTGGGCATTTGTTTTCCTTGGATCAAGTTTTTTTCCTGCTTCTACTAGGAAAATTATCCCTCTGGGCGTGCCTTCAGTGCATAAAGTAAGAACTTCTCCAAACTGCCTTTCAACTCATAAAGCTCCCACTGGGAAAAAGACTCATCAGCGTGTCACCAGCACACATATGCCTCTTCATCTTGCCTTCAGCATACAAGGCCAAGACTCCTTCAGGGTTGCCTTTGATCCACCAGGCAAAAAGCTTCTTTTGATGCGCCAGGAAAAAAAGTTGCCTTCGACCACAAGGCACTGGCCACCTTTGTGTCAGCTTCGCCTAGGAAATGACCTTCTTTATGCCTTCCTTGACTTGTTTCATGATAGCATACACAAATCATAGGCTGCCTTTGTTCCAGTTTCGACTAGGCGTAGACCCCTTTTGAAACAATTGTATACACTTCAGCATGCAGAAGGCCCAGTCGAAGGCCACACAAGAGACCAATTCGAAGGAAGTAATACTAGAACTAGTCGAAGGGTACACAAGAGGTAAATTTGAAGAAGCATGCAGAAGGCCCAGTCGAAAGCTACACAAGAGGTCTAGTCGAATAGCAACACTAGAGGACATTCGAAGGAGCTAAAATGTCCATATACATTCAAATTTCAAAAGAGGATAAGATCCCATGTTTTTTTCCAACGTTACAAAACTTCATTCATGGCCTTGAAAATATTTGTTTATGGAATTTTAAACTATTTTCTTCTTGTCCCATCCCCTCTACTCTATATAAGCAGTATGCTTGCAAGCCAAATAGAGGATTACACACATATTGGAGATACGCTGCCCTATAAACCCACCAAAGTTATCAAAAAAGTATCATAAGTGATCCAAGTCAAAGTAACCCTTAAACAAAGGTACCTGTTGTACCCCAAAATTTTCCCTCTCATTTATCATGACTTTTCTCACAAGATTTCTTTGACTCAAGACTAGATTAGGGTTTGGTCAGCTCAAGGCATATCATCTTGCACTGATTGACCCAAAATTAGGGTTTGAGGTTGCACAAGTATTTTTGGACTATCAATGCTTCATGTGACTTTCAAACATCATTATGGACCCCTAAAATCACTCATGACAAGTTTCAAGCCTTGAACCACATTTTTGATCAGTCAATTGGACAGTTGATCTAAAAATTAGCTATATTAGGGAAAAAGTCAACCATGGCCAATTTACAGTCAAACTTCATAATTTTTTATCCACATCAACATTATAGACTCATATGTATCATTTGATCAAGTTTGGATTACAATTCCTCAAGAAATTTGATCAAATCATCAAAAGGGCAAAATGGTCAAAAATTAGGGTTTTGACTAAGGAAGGGCAATTTCTGATTTTTTAACCTAGGAAATGAACAATTGAGTTAAAGCATGATTTCAAGGATTCAATTTCATCATCTTGACCTGATTACATGGCTTAAAACATTTCAATTTCATTGGATTGACAGATGAAATTTGTAGTCAACTGATCAAAAGTCAACTGTACATTGAAAAGTCAAACTTTGACTTTTTGGTCAAAATCAAGTGCCAAGGGTCATAATTCATCAAAACATGTCAAAATGTGAAACTTTTTCATCAAGAAATCCAAGTTTTAAGATTAGGGTTTGAATTTGAAATTTTTCTTAACTTAGAAAATTTTCTAAGTTTAGAAAATTTCTTATTTTTTCTCAACTTTAGGCCATTTTTTCACCATGATGCATAATGATTCAAAGAAAGTTCCCAACATGAAAGTTGTAGACCTCCATGAAATATACAACTTTTATTCACAAACTTTTCCCTAAATATGCTTGGATCTCAATATATAAATTTATGAATACATGCTCATGAACTAAATAACTTAGTGAAATTTTGCCCTAATTTAGGCAGGTTTGGACCCAACTTCATGGCAATTTTTCACCTAGTTCCAAGAGGTATCTCAAAATGAATTTCAAAGATGATTTATAGAGCATATTTCAATCTTTCCAAAATGTCCAAGAACTCCTCAAGATAATTTTTGAGTAGGGAGAATCGAAGAGATGAAGTTGGCATTTTCTCAGTTTTTGTCCAAGCCATTTCATGAAGAACAAAGTTCCAATCAGTACCTATGCTGCCTAATCCATGATTTACAGGTCCCAAACTTGTTCCTTACTCATCAATTTAATGCTTACTCAATTTATAAAGCTTTTATCCAAGCCCTAGATCCATTACCCAAGTTGTAATTCCATAAATGGCATAAAGTGACCATTGCCATTTTGAAAAAGCTCAACTTTTGCCACTTTCCAATTCTTGAGCATTGCACCTGTCTCCATTGCACATACAAATCTTACAGGCGTAAAGAAATTTGTACAAGTATATACCAACCCTAAGAAAGCAAGTACAAGCATGGCAAGCCTTGTCCCTTCACTTTACTTCAAAAGCAAGAAAGGTTGCAAAAAGGTGAAAATTGGCACATCTGTTGGAGGGTTGACATGAAACTGATTATATACTAATATACAAACATAACACAAAATAAGACATGATTGGTTGAAGCCTGAAACACTCCCAAGCTCAAAAACACCAAAAAACTGTCAAAGCTTGTAGTTTTTGCATAAGCATACCAATCTCTCATTTGGCTCGTGCGTTTCCAGTCTTGATCATGAAAAAACCTTACCTACTTGATATCTAACTAATCCAGACCTTCATACCTGTACTGTAACCCCTTCACCATCATCTGCCATTTTTGTTTTCAAAGCTTATAGGTTGACTTGGCCAAGGAGTTTCAGACACTCTCAAAGTAAGGCAAGGGTTGGAACACCTTCAGGGAGGTTCAAGGAAGCTCAAGCAAGCATCAGACCTCCATCAAACTCACTCCAGTTACATCCATGATTTCAACTGAAGAAGGTAAAATATCAACTTCTATCTCCTTATACAAGCAACCATTGGCCACGATTTGTGAATAAATAATGCAGTCCTCATTACAACGAAATTGTACATACCTTTATCTTGCATTTATTTGACCTGAGTTAAGAGAATTTAGAACTTGAAGTTTCTGAAAAAATTAGGTTTTAATTTAGGGCTTTTAAAATTCATCTTGATGTTTGATTGTTAGCTTACATAACTTATATGGTTAGAAACGTGAGATCAAATACTACAACTTTCATGTTATGAGTTTTCATTTTCATGGAAGAATGAGAGAGTTACAGGACATCTGGCCAAGCTTGGGGAAGAAGATGAAGTACAGGGCAAGGAGTTTGTTCATGTTATGTTATTTTCGTTTCACTTAAGACAATGGATGTATAGCCACTCCAGTGGCAAAGTAGCGCGCTGGTGAGACCCATGTCCTGGGTTCGAACCTGGGCGCTACTTTTGTTTTCCATTTTTTTTCCATTTTTTCAGCTTTGTTATCTTTTTGCAGGGTGGGCCTCCATACTCGGGCCATAGTTCTTTTTGCTAACATGCTGTCTCTAGCATGCTTACCATTCCCCCCTGACCCATTATTTTCCACACATTTTTATTTAGTTTATTTTTGGTTTCATTAATATTTTCTTTAATGTATAAAAATCCAAAAAAATATAAATTTCATAATATTGCATCTTTATTTTATTTTAGTTTATTTTTCACATAAAAAATATTTTTTATTTTTAATAGATATCATATATTTTCTTAATAAACTTGTAAAATATAATTAAAATATATCTAGTTTAATTTATTTATTTCTTTTTCATTCCATACTTATAAATATTTATTTTTGCATATATAAAACTTTATATTTTTATACAATATTATTTATTATTTTAATACAAAAATACATAAAAGATAGTATATAAGAACTTTATTTTCTATTAAAATAGTAATTAGGGTTAAGCCTCCCTTCTAAAACTAATTTATTTTTCTTATATTTTTAGGTTTAGATTAAATTTTCTTTTCACATGAAAAAACAAAACAAAATCTTCTCTTACATGTACATTATATTGCATCTTTAAATATTGTATTTTATTTATTCTAATTCGTACAAATTCGATTTGGTTGTAATAATTTATTTAGGTTTACATTTTGGCAAATCCCCATTCAAATTTGTATTCCCCCCTCCCATAAAATTGTTGTAATAGCTTAGTAATATTTACATTACGCAATTTACCGCTTTACATGCCATGATTAGTAATTAGGGTTTGTATGATAAGATCGAAACAAAGCAAAAATAGAAAACCCTAAATACAAGATAAAACCAAAGCATGAAAATGATACACTTGCACACAAGCATCCTTAGGGTTTCTCCACTTGGTTGCCTAAAACAAAAATGGCCATATTACGCATGCGAAGTATCTTGGCAAAACAAACAAGTATAAGATCATAGTCCCTCGATGACGCTATTCAAGGTTGCCTTACAAAAATGATCTTGGTACCTCAAAAATGCTAAGATACTTTGAAACATTGCTAATCATGGCTATACGATGACCCACGCCCATCCCGTTTACATCCTAAGATAGGGTTGCTTACCAAATCAATGGTAAGACAACAATGTCAAAGGAATAAAAAATGCATAAGAAAGACTTTTGAGTAGGTAGATTGCTTCTAGTTACTTGCTTTATCTTCAAACAACTATCCTTGATATTTTTCAAAACAAACACACACATTTTACAAACATTGAAAACATTTTCAAAAAAAGGACAAACATCTTTGTATACATTCTTACAAACGAGAATCATTACAAATATTGCCTAAACGAATGGCCTCTTTTACAAAATACTTTCAAAACCACACCAAACACAATTTCAAACAAACAAAAGCAAGTGATCTAAGCAAGTAACTAAGAGCCCATGAAAAACGATGGATGAAAAGGGTGTTAATACCTTCCCTTTTCATAATCTACCACCCGAACTCAAGAAACATCTCAAAGGTCTTTCTTGTGCTTTTTCACCTTTCCTTTTTGGATAAAAGAAAAGTCGGTGGCGACTCTTGCTAACCATAACATTTGCGATAAAACGCAAAACCCTCAAGTCAGTTCTCCCACCGTATCATAGTACCCACGTCCAGAAGCCAAATTGAAGCAATCATGAAATAAGGGTACACAGACCCATCATCACATATTCATCCATCAACCATTTGTAATAATTGGTAAAAAGATCAATCTCTACATTTGCATGACATATTGGCATTTATAATTTTATTCGATCTATATTCAAGATTAAGGACCCGGGTTCGACACCCGGGTCTACATTTTCTTTATTACTAACACTTGCTACAAATGTAGCCTGAATAGACCCAATGAGTGTAGAGTCGAAAGGCCTGGGTTAGGCACTCAGGTCATGCTTTTCGTTTTGCCATCATGTTTGCAGGTGTAATGCCCTCAAAAGTGATCCATCAGGCAATTCCAACAGCGCCCTCTGGATCGAAAGCCATACCCTGTCACTGGATCAAAGGGGCAATCGAAAGACAGCTTTCCCTTCATATAATCGAAATACACCATCTCCCTACAATCGAAGGATTCTTCTTGTTCTATTTTTGTTTTCATTTCTTCATTGATCCTCTTTTATTTGAATTAACTTTAAATCAAAATCATAAAAAACATTAGGCTAGTGTGTTTTCTAATTAAATTAGCTTTGTAAATAAATTAATTAATTATTCTAACCATTTTCCTTAAATTAAAATTAAATAGACTTAGGTTATATTTTCTTAAAGTAAAAACAAAACAAAAAAATATTTTTATCTCTTAGGATATTTTTAGATGTTATTTTCAATTTCACGCGCGTTTATTAATTTCGCATTTTTAGATGTACCTACTTACTGGATGTAATAGATTAAAACTAGGACATCTACTGTTTTATCACCCTCATTTTTAGACATGTAAATATCCCCCTCCCCAAAGCATTGTAATAGCGTAAATTTTAATTCTTGCACTTTAATATTCTATAATATATATTAACTGCTAGTAATTAGGCGTGTATGATAAGGCTAATAATCAAATGCTAGCGAACTTAACAAAAAGACAAAAATAACTGAATTAAATCAATTGCACATATACACCACTTGGGTACCCCACTTTGGGTGCCTTTAGAAATAAAACAGTCATGAGGCAGGATCGCTTTAGCAAAGACCCGTAAATCCAAAAAGATCATAGTCCCTCGATGACCCTATAGTTTCCTTCTCGGTAAATGATCTGTCCCTAAACAAAATTTCTAAAGTGTCTCCACAAGTTGCCTTTGTGACTGTAACGTCCCTTTCGAATGTCCCTAATACATCCAACGATAAGGCTACCTACTCACTAATAGTAGGATAGCACTTTCTAAAGGATAGGAGGAAAAGAATGACTCTTTTCGAGTATAAAAGTTGATAGCTGTTAAAAGTTTGCTCAAAAAAATATTTTGCACTTACACAAAAACTACTTTTTAAAAGCAATTTTTTAAAACATTTGCTTTGTTAACACTCTTGAGGACTGATACAAGAGTTAAATGCAAAGTAAATCGTCGTACTAAGGCATTTTCAAAACATTTTCAAAAACACAAAGCACAGAGGTATTTAAAAAAAATGATAAAACCTCTAAGAGCCCGTAGATAACTACGAATGGAAAGGGTGCTAACATCTTCCTTTTCCATAATCTACCCGCCTTACTCAAAAAACTCTCGAAAAGGTCTTTTTCTGTTCTTTTCACTCTTTCCTTTGTTGGATAAAAGAAAAGTCGGTGGCGACTCTTGCTTACCGCGTTATTTACAAACACAAACGTAAAACCAATATATAAATAATCGGTTCTGCCACCATATCACAATATCCACCATCTCACGCTCCATCATGGGTGGTTGAACCCTGGCATCCATTTCACGTCACCTCTGTGTGTACTCCTTGAAGGAATCATTTTGTTTTTGAGGTAAGTTCTACAACTGAGTTCTCGTGGATGCCATATCAGTATTGTATCAGTAGTGTTGGACAAAAGTTTCATCCAACTCTCTCGATGTACAAATATGTGTACCATCCAATTTCATATACCACTCAAGAGGTCCACCAGTTAAATTGTCTTGGAAGAAATGCATAAGAATATTTTCATTGTTAGAGTACGTGTACATCCTCCTATAGTAGAATTTGACATGTGTCCTAGGACAGGAGGTACCTTTGTACTTGACAAAATCTAGAACTTTAAACTTGGGAGGGATCTTCACTCCCGGGACCAAGCCCAAATCAAACATGTCAAGGCCCATAGCGCCCTGATTCTCAAATGCTCGTATACGCTCCTCAAGCATACACATCTTTTTGTCTGCCTTAGTTGGCTCATCAACATTGGACATCCAATCTTCGTAATTGTCCTCCTTAAGTTAACAAGAAGGAATATGCACTTGGTTGAATAAACTATTTCTCATCGTGTTGCCGAGTTGGAGTTGGTGGAGGTGGATTATTTCCCACAACTTGGACCACAAGCATGCCTTGATTACCAACAGGATCACCAAGATTCACAGCTTGACCATTCTGAAGATTCAGACCAGCATTTTCATTCTGGTTGAGATTCTGACCACCACCTAGATTTCCATTCATATTCTGACCACCATTAGAGTTCTGAGCACCTTGGTTACCATTCAGATTTTGAGCATTATTCATATTCTACCCACCTGGATTACCGGTTGGACTGTTAAGAATAATCCCTTGAGGATTGACAATCAAAGTCTTGTTCCCATTGTTCACAGTCTTAGTAGGCCTTAAAATCAAGGCTCTCATCTCTTCCTGTTGATAGGCCATGTTTTGGATAATCTCCATCAGTTGGTCCACACGAGTGTCCATCTTGACACCCATAGAAACAACATCTACCTAAATTTGTTCCATTTGTCTTTTGGAAGTACTTTGAGTGTTGTGACAGTGAGAGTTTGTAGTAGCAATCTCTGAAGAGAAAACCTGATTAAGATGTAAGAAAACCTGCTGGAACCATCTTTCATGATATGATATGCATGGATGCATGGTTATGCATGAAATATTTTATCATTTCAAGGGCGCCCAAGAATTTTGTCATATTGTGAAAATATTAAACAACATGATAAGAGATAGACAAAAATAATCTAAAGAGCACAATAACGACAACGACTGCTTTCATTCATAACATCCCAAGCAAATTGAGTTCATACAAGATGATCAGTCAAAATACGACAAAAAAATTTAACCCCGACCAATAATCCTGGAGGTGGTCTTTTACAACAAAATGAAACAACAAACAAATATCAAATTCGACAAAGTCTAGAAACATCATATTCCCATATGGCCCATGAGCCTGGCTATTTCTTCAATGGTCTGTGACAACTGAGTACCATGCACTTTGAGATGGGCCTCTGCTGCGAGTATCTGGTTGATTTCTACTTTGAGCTTAGCATATTTGTCTCAGAGTTTCTTCTCTAGATCTTTGCTTTTGGTTTCTGAACACTTCTCCACTTCTTACTTGGACGCCCGGAGTATGTCGCCATCTCGACAACTCATACTTCTTTTCAATAGCAGCAACAACTCTTTTGTAGTCTTCAAAAGCAATAGAATCATCTTCGCCTTTGGATCTCTTAGAAGTACCATCTTTCTCAGACTCTTTGAGTTTGATAGCTAAATATTTCTTATGTTCCCTTAGAAAATAAAGCTCCATCTTTTTATCTCCCAGGTCGATGTGAAGATGCTGATTCTCGCTTTGCACTTAGTAGAAGCGTTCTTTGGGAACGTCAGATGTGACTTGTTAGGATACGGATACAAGGAATCTTCCTTTGAAAACGGTAACCGAAGTGTTCTCTCCCTCTCTTCGACCCACTCAACATAAGGTCCATAGACTGTCAGCTCCTTCTTCCTGAAGAAATCTTTACCTTTTCTGAAGATCTTGGTCCAAGCAATCACTACCCTCTGTAGCATCTCAGGATCTTCCCCTTTCTTACAAAACACAGATTAACTGATTTCTCTACTTTTAGGAGGACTCCACATAGCATACCCTAGCTGGCGTAGGGCAAGAACTGGGTTATAGTTAATCACTCCATATGTCCCCATGAGCAGGACGTTGGAGAATCCTCCACAACTGGTAATAACGACAATACTATCAAGTCAATTCCTATACCAAGTTATGTCAAAAGAGGTGAGTGCCATGTGCTTCGTGGCCCAAGCACGAGTACCTTGAGTATCCATGAATGGTCCTTTTGTCAGAAACTGATACATGAACATTTTGTAAAACAATGGCACACACCACACCACAACTCCTTTCTTACCATACATGGAATGGATAGCGAAATAAGTGTTGGCCAAGATAGTTGGTACCAGATTCGGATTCATGAACATGCAAATAGCTTCCAGATCTACCAACTTCTCAACATCATGGAAAATAACTAGGCCATAAATAAAAACAGCTAGAAGAACATTGAACTCAACCCATAGACACTTAGTTTCCATCTAATCGTTTGCATATCATAAAATCCTCAGAGAGACCATTGGTTGTACCTCTCTTCCTTTAATTTCCTTTCACATTTCTTAGGCTCAAATAAAGTGCCATAGCGATGGCTTCATAATCAGGCTCATTTGGAACACAGGAAAAGGGAATATGATTAGTGACTTTGATCCCCAAGATATAAGAATACTCCTCAAGATTCAGCACTAGTTGATGATCATGGAATGTGAAACACCACAGTTTCAGATCATAGAATTGTAACAAAGTGTGAAGAGCTATGTCCTCCACCTGAACATCCAACAAGGGCAAAATATTGACGTACTGTTTTCTAAAGACTTGTGAACTATTTCACCCAAAAATTTACACTCTTGATTTAGGCTTATGTTTCATCATAAATATCATGTTGCATTGCATTCATACATTGTAATGGGATCATAGTATTTTAGTTATCAAAGTCTTTCTCAAGCTTTGGAAGATTGATTGTATTGAAAAATTTCTCAAACAGAGCCTTATTATCTAAACATCTGGATCTTTCACGCCCAAAGGTTTCACATATCTCAAGATATATTATCCACCTCATTGGATCATCAGAAGATTGATGATTGTGTTGATTCAAGGGAAAATCACATCCTTTTTGTTTCATCAGTCAAAATTAGGGTTTTGTCCAAATTAGAGTTATTGGGGTCTGGATGAGACAAGTATTGAAGCATCATTCTCTTATCATATTTAGAATCAAATTTATTTAAGAATCTTCTCTTGATGCCCATAGGAATTAGGGTTTTGAAGCTTGATCAATTATCTCCTAATGCAGAGTGCAAAACTAGGGTTTTTTGATTTAATCAGGATTTTTCTAACTTTTTCACCTAAGTTTGTTTCCATGCTTCACAATATGTTATTAAGCATCTATGATTGAAAAATTGAGGTTCAATTTGGATTGAAAGTGGCTCAATTGAATCAAAGGGGCAAAACAGTCATTTCACTCAAAAGTCAACCAAAGTCAGAGTTGATGGGATTTACAAGTTCGAGAAGTTGCTTGGATTTGAAGTTATCTTGAAGTTTGAAAATTTTACTAAGTGTCAATGATTTTGGCCTGTCAAGGGTTGGATACAGACATCGTGGTACATCGACTATCGCTCAAGGAAGGTTGCTCCCCTATCAAGCAGAAGCTCCAAAGAACTCATCTTGAGATGTCCAAGAAGATTAAAGAAGAAGTTCAGAAACAGTTGGATGCGAATTTCTTAAAAGTCATCAATTATCCTTCATGGATCGCAAATATTGTGCATGTGCCTAAGAAAGATGGTAAAGTCAGGATGTGCGTGGATTATAGGGATTTGAACAGAGCCATCCCTAAGGATGATTTTCCTCTTCCCCGTATTGATGTGTTGGTCGATAATACTGCTCACTCCAAAGTGTTTTCCTTCATGGACAGTATTTCGGGTTACAATCAAATTAAGATGGCTCCGGAGGAAATGGAGAAGACAACATTTATCACGCCTTGGGGAACCTTTTTCTATAAGGTGATGCTGTTTGGTTTGAAAAATGTCAGGGAAACGTATCAACGTCCTATAGTTACTCTCTTTCATGATTTGATTCACAAAGAGATTGAGGTCTATGTGGACGATATGATTTCTAAGTCTGGCACGGAAGAGGAGCATCTTGTTCATTTGGAGAAGTTGTTCGAGAGAATGAGGCAATTCTTGTTGAGGCTGAATCCAAATAAATGCACCTTCAGGGTGAGATCCAGCAAGTTGTTGGGATTTATTGTAAGTGAAAAAGGTATCGAGGTTGACCCTGCTAAAGTGAAGACGATACAAGAAATGCCCGAACCAAAAACAGAGAAGGAAGTCTGTGGTTTCTTGGGGAGGTTAAACTAAATTTACATATTTATTTCTCATCTCACGGCCACATGTGAACCTTTGTTCAGATTGTTAAAGAAAAATCAGACGATAAGGTGGAATGTAGATTGTCATAAGGAATTTGACAAAATAAAGGAGTATTTGCAGGAACCTCTGATACTCATGCCGCCGGTGAAAGGAAAGCCACTAATCATGTATTTAACTGTATTGGATAACTCTATGGGTTGTGTCCTCGATCAGCATGACGAGACAGGAAAGAAAGAACAAGCCATTTATTACTTGAATAAGAAGTTTACTGAGTGCGAGTCAAGGTACTCACTACTGGAAAAGAATTATTGCACACTTGCTTGGGATGCCAGACGCTTAAGACAATACATGTTAACTCACACCACCTACTTGATATCCAAAATGGATCCAATCAAGTACATTTTTGAGAAGCCGGATCTTACAGGCAGGGTAGCCCGTTGGAAGATGATACTCACTAAATATGATATCCAGTACACTACACAAAAGGCAATCAAAGGTAGTATATTGGATGATCATCTTGCTCATCATCCCGTGGACGATTATGAATCGATGAAGTTTGAACTTCCAGATGAGGAAATAGTGTATATTCGAGATTATAATATACCGAGCCCAGACGAAGGACCCGAGCCAGAATCACGTTGGACGCTTGTGTTCGACGGTGCCTCCAATGCCATGGGAAACATTTTCGGAGCTATTATCAGCTCCCCTGAGGGATTCCACATTCCTTTTACAGCTCGTATTTGTTTTAATTTGACTAACAATATGGCCGAGTATAAAGCTTGCTTTATGGTATTGAAGCGGCGATCGACCTGCGAATCAAATATTTGAAAGTTTATGGGGATTCCAATCTTGTTATCATCCAGATTAATGGAGATTGGGAGACTCGTCATCCGAACCTAATTCCCTATCGTGAGCATGTTATGAAGTTTATTCCGTACTTCGAAGAGATCACGGTTGAACACATTTCCAGAGAAGAGAATAATCTAGCTGATGCACTGGCAACTTTGTCTTCCATGTTCAAAGTTAACTGGGATAACGAAGCACCTTCCATTACCATCAGAAGGTTTGATGAGCCAACTTTTTGCTTTGAATCCAATTTGGAATAGGAAGATAAACCTTGGTTTTATGATATCAAAAGATATATTAAAACACAAGAGTACCCTGAAGAGGCGTCCATACCAGACAAGAAGTTCTTGAGAAGATTTGCGTCCAAGTTCTTTCTTAGTGGTGGTGTGTTGTATAAGAGGAATCATGATGGTTTACTGCTTATATGTTTTGACAAGAGAGAAGCAGCTAGAATCATTAAAGAGATACACGAGGGTGACTTCGAGACTCAATCCAGTGGGCATACCATGGCCAAAAAGATTTTATGAGCTGGTTATTATTGGTCCACCATGGAAACTGACTGTTATAATCATGCGCGGATTTGCCACAAATGTCAATTCTATGTTGATGAAATCTTTTGATAAGAAGGTCAAGCCTCGTGAATTCAGAGAAGGCAACCTCGTGCTCAGGAAGATCATGTATTTTAACGATGATTCTAGGGGCAAGTGGACTCCCAATTTTGAAGGCCCGTATGTTGTCAAGAAAGCCTTCTCTGGTGGTGCATTGATTCTTGAAACTATGGATGGCGAGGAGTTCCCACGTCCTATGAATGCTGATGCAGTCAAGAAATACTTTTCCTAAAAGAAATAAAAGAACAACTTGCTAAGTTGAAATCCTGAAAGGGTGGATTAGAAAAAAAGAGTGTCTCGGTAGACTAAAAACCCGAAAGGACGGCCTAGGCAAAAATTAGAGACATAAATAGAATAGATTCTTCTCGCTAGGTTGAAAACCCGCAAGGATAACTTAGGAAAAAGTTAGGGATTTCTTGGAAAGTAACTACGTCAGACAAGACTTGATCATTGAAGCAACAATTTTCTTGGATCCTCACCATACTTCAACAGAAGTCGCTGCTCAGGAATTCAAAGTTGTTAGGGAGAATAGTGGTCATTGTATCTCAATATATCTTTCCAATATATATTACCATTTTCCAAACTTTGTAATCATCTATGGAGTCTCGCGATTTGCAGACTACCATCCTATTAATAAAGTTTGAACTGTTATCCAATTTTTTGCAATTCTTATTTTGTTCTGCTTACAAAGACTCCATTTATTATTGATAGTAATTTTCAAAATAAAAAGATTAAATAACAAAATTGTTTTTTTGAAAAGAATTTACAAATTACTTTTTACTTTAGATTTTGTGACTCAAGAAAAAAACAAAAATAGTGGTTCCCAGGATGGACTAACTCATAAATTTTGGATGTATTCCCTAGAAGGTTCTCCCAGGTCACTTTTGCTGGTATGCGCATAATCTTCTTGTGTTTCTTAGATAGTTGGAGATGATACCAATTGATGTATGGCGCGGTGTTGGGTTCGTGATCCCATTTTCCCCAGTAAAATCTTAGTTCATTTTGATTTCGGGTTTGCATGGTCTAAAGCCCCTATCCCAGATTCCCCAGTACGGTCTTTGTGCATATAACGGAAATCCCCTCTCCCTTTGTATGCTG
Source organism: Vicia faba (assembly GCA_948472305.1). Classification (NCBI taxonomy): domain Eukaryota; kingdom Viridiplantae; phylum Streptophyta; class Magnoliopsida; order Fabales; family Fabaceae; genus Vicia; species Vicia faba. The sequence continues at coordinate 1,307,513,521 of OX451736.1, read as the reverse complement.
AGTTAGAATCATTTTCAAAACATTTCCGTTTACACTGATGGAATTATTGTTGTTTTTTGTTTCCCAGACAACTAGACGAGGGTAGCATCTTTTCTAAGAAGTGTTGAAACAGTTGTCAACTTTTTGGGTTTTCTCAAGCCAAGTGCTTGGTCTGACTGTATTGTTTGACTTCTTAAATCCCCAAGTAAATATGAGATAATGTGTCACTCTGAAATTCGCTATCCCCATGAGGTTTCATAATTTCTCCCCAAAGAAGTTGGGGCAATCGTCACTCTTAGTATTGAAAAATGCATGTTGGGCTCTTCTCGATGATGTGGTGTTTCCCTCCCCAATGAAGTTAGCGTGAGATACCCAGTTAATATCTCGATGATTCGGCTTCCATTTTCCCTAATGAAGTCAGTATTCTAATCTCTAGTGGAAATCTAGACGTTGAAACTTTATTTCCCTATTGAAGTCTGTGTGATATTCCCTGGTGAAGTCTGGAGAAAGATGTTATATCCTTGTATCTATTTGGATTTACTGTTTTGGCTGTATTATTTTTGGATTATGTTTCTTCCCAGGGAATTTAAGCTATGAGATACAAATTTATTTCCTCAATTGATGCTTACTTTCTTAAGAAATTTTCATCCTGGACGTGGCTTAGACGAGTGTTGACTTTGCTCAAGTTGGTTTTGTCTGGTTATTCCCAGTATTGTGTGTCTGTTTTGTCAGCATACACATGATAAAATTCATACATTCATACATACATCATGCATAGATGAATTAAAATTCATTGCTCATTTGCATATTTTGTCGGTGTATTACTCTATTTTGTAGAGTTATGATACCCTCTCTCCAATAGAGTGTCAACCTTAAGCAGAAAGTGTATATTCTTTCAATTTCCCCACTGAGTTATCCCTCATGGAAGAATTATAATTTAGCTCTATGTTTCCCTTTTGAGTTTCACTTCGATTTGTTTCTCGTTTGGATCTGTGGTCTTCGAAAACATTATTATTCTGATTTTCATAGGCTCCTAACCCCTGATTGAGGGTGTGCATTTATTTTGCACAAGAAGACTTTATCTCCTCAGCAGGATTGTATTGGCCCTTCCCCAGAGAAGTCATATTTCTTTTCCCAAAGGGTTTCTTATAACAACAACTGGCATGTCTCTTTATTTGAGCAACTTCTACTTCCCCAGTAAGTTTGTTAGTTCCCAAAGAGGATTCACATTTGTTACTCCAATTAATGGTAGTCTCGTCATTATGGGAGATAGTTTGTTGTTGAGATTTGTTACTCCAATGAATGGTAGTCTCATCATTATGGGAGATAATTCGTTGTAGATATTTGTTACTCCAATGAATGGTAGTCTCGTCATTATGGGAGATAGTTTGATGTTGAGATTTTTTATTCCAATGAATGGTAGTCTCGTCATTATGGGAGATAGTTCGTTGTTGAGATTTTTTACTCCAATGAATGGTAGTCTCGTCATTATGGGAGATAGTTCGTTATTAAGATTTGTTACTCCAATGAATGGTACTCTCGTCATTATGGGAGATAGTTTGTTGTTGAGATTTGTTACTCCAATGAATGGTAGTCTCATCATTATGGGAGATAGTTTGTTGTTGAGATTTGTTACTCCAAGAATGGTAGTCTCGTCATTATGGGAGATACTTTGTTGTTGAGATTTGTTACTCCAATGAATGGTAGTCTCGTCCTTACGGGAGATAGTTTGTTGTTGAGATTTATTACTCCAATGAATGGTAGTCTCGTCATTATGGGAGATGGTTTGTTGTTGATATTTGTTACTCTGATGTATGATAGTCTCATCATTATGGGAGATAGTTCGTTGTTGAGATTCATTTTTCTCTAAAGAAGTTCATTTGTTTCCATTCATAATTACTGATGCTAATCATTGATTACCTACCTTAATATTGGTATTTTCCGGTATTATCTTACCATTTCTTTTCCCTATGAGTTGACATTACTTTTTTTGTTATCTTCTCTGTGTGTGGATAGTTTGTAGTTATTTGTTGGTCATTATCATCCTTTATTTTCTCCCCTTAATATTTAAGTTTATGATTCTTTATCTCCTCCTTGGGATTTACCCCAATAGAGTCGAGTCTCCTGTTCATCATTGATTTATTTTCCTGGTCGAATTTTCTTTTGGTATTTAATTTTTGTTTCCCTAGTGGTGTCTTGTGTCATTTTTGAATTTGTTCCTTTGCATTCACAATCATAAGAATTGCATGGCATCTTAGGGCCAAAATCAGGACTTGTTTTATATTTAAGTATCTTCAATTGCATCGACACGAATATTTTAATATTTGCATCTCCAGATAAAAGACACATAAATAAGGGCAGCTGTTGTACCACAATTTTTTCCATTAAGATTCCTCTATCATCTCATACCCTCACAATGAAACAAAATCACACATTAGGGTTTTTGGGTGCTTCTTCTGCTTCATCCTATCTTTAGGTTTGTCCTTGAGGGATCATCAAGCACCTTGAATTATGTATCTTGTACATATATCATTTTGACTAACATGAAAATATGTATATATGTCTCTTTGAATTTTATCTTGTAGGTAATGGCACAATTGCATGTATCTTACAATCTCCTAGCACAAAGGATCAAAACTAGGGTTTGGATTTTAATAAAAAAATCTCTAACTTTTTGGGCAATACTTGATTCCATACTTCTCTACATGTTCATGAGCATCTACTATTGGAAGTTTGATCATCGGTTTTAGTTTGGAAATGTTCAATTGACAAAAGGGGGTAAATTGGTTATTTTGTCAGAAGTCAACCAAAGTCAACTGTTGACCAAGGAGACTTTTAATCAACTATCAATTCAATGTCCCTATTTTCATATTTCATGGTCAATGGTGGCATAAGATTAAGAGGGGGTGTGAATTAGAGATAACTTGTCAAGGAAGTTATTTGAAATTTTGGATTTTTTCAAAGTGTTCATAGTGTTAAACTTTGATTGATCATAATTTTCTCAATTTTTATTGAAATGTACAAACTTTAAATTCTTGGAAAGAGGATACGAAATTCTTTAACTTTGTATTAGAGGCCTCAAGTCCAAAAACAGAAAGGAGAAAAAGTTATGGAGCTTGGAAATTTCTGGACACTTAGTGAAAATTTTAAATATGTACAAAAATCTGATTTCTTCATGGCTAATTTTAAATGTTCATTTGGGCTCAAATAAAAAAGTTGGAAACATCAAATTTAGAGCTTAAAGTGTTCTCTTCATTTTTTATTCAAGAATCATCTTAAATGGTCAAGTGTAGAAGGAGATACAAATCTTGGGATTTTGAGCTTTGACTTGTCATATTGCCCAGCCACAAGGCATGTCATGCGCGCGCCAGGCCCAACGTTTCGTCAAACTGTTTATGGGTATGATTTCACCACCTTTTTTCTCTTTGAATTATTATTTATTTTGAAAAGTTTTCAACATGAAAGATCAAGGTACATATGCGAGGTGTAATTTTGCTTCATGAAGTTTCTCAAAATAACTGATACATTTTAAGATATAATCATAGGAAGAGGGTACCATGATATTGAACTTTTGCCCAACAAACAAGGCATGTGGCACGCATGGTTTTCCCAACCAGACCTGACATTTCATCAAACAATGCACGAGTATGCATTCATGATTAATTTTCTCTATGATTAAAGATTTGTTTGGAGTTGTGATGAAATTCAAAGTTGTTGCCCTCTCTCATAGCTTTCCAACAAGCCCAAAATCATCCTTTTTGGTCCATTGAGGTATGAGTTACAGTCATTTAAAGTTGGTTGTTCTAACTGTCAAGAATGACAAGTCACTTGGAGATATTTGTGACTTGCTCATGGTCAGTTGCAAGAAGGAATTTTTGAGCTTGATTTCAAGGAGCTTCCAGTTTTCAAATTTTGTTATCTTCAACATGAAAGTTGTTGACTATGGTACCATCTTTCTAAGAGGCCATGTGGTGGCTCAAGTAATCAAGAAATAAGAGAGATATTGATTAGAGAACATGACTGATCATTAAGGATTTCATGCAGTTGTTTGAGGGCATTGCACAGTAGGTCTCGAGGCTGCACCATCACCTTTGTTCTTTGCCTAAAAAGGCTAGAAAAAAATGCATTATTCATGCACATGCTTCCCTCATGTTTTCCCAAAATAGAAAAATTATTCCCACCCATTTTTCTCCCATGTGCCAGCACACTCCTCACGTGCATCACACTCAATTCCCACCCTCTTACTCTCTCTAAAATGCATCAGATTCACCATCCTTTACACATAAAATGCATGGCTGATTTGATCACTTTTTTGGATCAAGCTTTTGAACAAACTTTAATTAACCACGGTTAGCTCTTAACCACACTCCAACGATTATAAAAGAGAGCTTTCTCTCCTCATTTCACACATCTCATCCTCACTAAAGCAGAATTTACTCTCTTTCTCTCCATCAAATTTCTCTCAAATCCTTTCAAGGTTCCAAAATTTCTTAAAAGAAGTTCTTGTTCTTTGTTGCTGTCTATACTCCTTCAAGCCTTCTCAAGTGATTTTCTGAGTTTCTATTACCTCCTTGCTCAAATTGAAGAGTGAGTGGAACTCCTCTACTAGGTAAATTATCCAAACCCCATAGATTCAAATCTGAGTTTGCATCTCCATTTCCAGTTGCCTTCAATTGTTAATTAATGATCATTGCGTTCTTAGCTGGCCAAACAATAAGTTTGATGTATAAATTTGAGAGAATATGAGCTTGCGTGATGTTCTGAACATTTGTAAAAAGTGATAATCAGCGAACCTGTGATTTGTTTTTCTGTTTGAATTCACATTCGTTTAATGTAATTCTTGATGTCACGTTTTAGATATTCATGAGATCTACAACTTTGCTTCAGATCTCATCCATTTTCATGCAGAAACGAGTAAGCTAGATGGGTCTGAAGTTCACTATAAGAACACGGTTTTAGGGTTTTTCTAGTTATTTCAAACAAAGAAGAAAGCATGTGATTGGTCCATTTGAATCCCCGGGCCCCACTTTTGCGCGCCATCTCCATTCTTATATTATTTTTTAATTTTGTTTTAATTTTTCCATCTTTTATTTCTTTTAAGTTTTTTATTTTATTAAAAATGGTTTTAATCATCAAAAAATTATAAAACAATATGTCATGAATCCTCAGAGAGTCTATTATTTTTCTATATTTTATACTTTAATTTTCAAAAATCAGGGGCACAAAAATTGATTTGATTGGTTAAATGTATTTTTGTTGTAAATATTTTTGCACTTTTAGAATTTTGGTTTTATTTTAAATTTTCCATCCATTTTAAAAATCTTTAAAAATATATTTAATGATACTTAGAATTGTTTTGAAATTTGGGGAGTCTTACACCAAATTTATTTGATTTTTTGATTAAGTAGATTAATTTTGAACTTAATTTCTTATTTTTTAGGGTTTTGGTTGACCATTCACATTGATTGCTTGAAAATTCTAACTACCTATGCTTATAAAATCATAAATAAATTTGTCTAGAGTGCTTGTATAAGTTGAGGTCGTAAAGATCATTTTCCTTGAATTTTAAAATGTGATTTCATAATTTTTACAATTTTTTTCTTCAAAACACCTCTAGTTTAAGCATTTTGCTAGCTAGGTTCAATGTTTCCATTTTAAAATCAAGTTTCTACCTCAATCCAAGAACTCTAAACTCCATTTCTTATTTTTATAGATCTTTAGGAAGTTAGGGTTTAATTATCATGATTTTTAGAATCCATTTTTATTTTTTAACCTAATTTTTTACTTAGGATTATATTTAGGGTTTTACTTTTTTTCAACTTCATTAGATCTTGGGTGTTGGTAGGTTGAAAAACCAAATCCACTGAGATGGATGAATGATGTTGACGATATTTGAAACTAAAATTCAATCTAATACATCCCCTCCCCCTTTATCTTATCCATTTCTCACTTGTGTTAAATGTTGTTAGAGGATGATCTACATATCATCTTTCTAAACATATGGCACAAAGATTGTTATTGACTGGCCTCAAAATAGGTGTGACTTCTATATAAGTCCACTTACGATTGCTTAACATAGCGCTAAATGTTTCCTCGATTTGAGATTCATTGTTATGATGCTTTGGACTTATCAATCCTCTAATGAGTCTTCATAAGCTTTGGTCAAAATGAATCACTTAAACATCGTTGATCATTTATTTTCACTTCGAGAATTTTAAATAAATAATATACTTGAAAAAAATCAAATGAGACTTGTTGTTGAGAGGCTTTGATTTTAAATATTCTGATGAGTTTTCAAATGCAAGTTTCAAGATGGTCATTCAACTAACCTCTAATCTCTAACTCATTAACAGTTGACTTTTGTCTTTGATCTTTTACTTTATGTCTCTATTTTTATACACCATTTATTTTAGCATCTATATGTTTTTTTCGTCTTTTCTCATTTGAGCTTTCATTTATTTTTCAAAGATACCTAATAATCAGCTTGAACCATAAAAAACTTTAAAGTTACTTGGACTATTTGGTTACTATCCTTGGCATTTTGGAGTTATGGACTTCTTGGACTTAGGATTAGAGACCTTAACCTACTTTGAGACCTTGTGACTTCAACCGTTATTTTGTTTGGAGTTTTTGGGGTTTACCCCAAGACATTAGGTTGTTTGTTTGCTTTGTGTGCAGGTTGTTCTAATTATATGCTTTGTTTGTGATTGGAAATTCATTTGTATACAGTTGTTACTCTGCCCCAATTATTGTGAAGACTTAATGTATTTGAAGCTTAGTTTTCTTAAGAGGCTTATTATCTTTGCTTGTGTGGTTTCAATCCAAAGGATGGGAATTCTATATTGACTCATTGTGTCAAGCGTTGGCTTCTTGGTTGTTAGACGGTTCTTTTCCCTAGCTCTTACCTTATGCTTAGGGATAGCCCCTTCATCTCCTCCCACCTTCTTTAATTTCAAAAAGTATTCTCCCTCCTTTGAAAACTATTCTTGTTTTTAAACATGAATCACTTTCATAAATACTTTCTTAATCAAAATTTAAACAATTTAACAATACTTTAACCTTTTTGTGCAAGACTAAAAGAAACTCAATCTCATTTAAACCATTTTTCCACTTTGGCGTTTTTACCTCAAAACTTTTCTCAAAAGATTAGACTCTTGTAAATCCTTGTAGTGATGTGAGCTACTACACTTCTACGATATGTAGTAAAGTGAGATATTTTCCACTCAGGTGTTGAGCGAGGCTTTGTTGATTTTAAAATCCAAGCCATATCCTCCACTTTGAGATGACGCAAATTCTCCTTTCTCATAATCGTGGGTAGTAAGTATGTTCTTCCACTCGGAGATGACGATGATGTCTCATCTTTTAAAATTAACCAACATACTTGTGTTTTAAAATTTTAAAGGTGAACTACGAGTACCCTGATCCCTTATTGCACGGAAGGTGGCACGTAGGCACTAAAGGTTCGCAACCGTGGCGGATGCAAAAATTGAAAAAAATATTTCTTTTCTCATCTCCATAATCTATTTTTTTGTATACAACATTTATAGCCAAAATACATAAATTTTCAAAGAGGTTCCTGCGGAGTACCGTAGATGTTTAGGATGCTAATACCAACCCCCGAACTTAGATTCTCTCCCCATCTTTTTGGTTTATTCTCTCTTTTCCAATTCCTTTGGAAACAATAAAGCACGGTGGCGATTTTTATTTGATATGTGCGAGTTAAGTTAATCCAATGGCTTAGTCTCAACATTTCTACCGCTACACGAGGGATGAGATTCTCGAAGACATAGGGGAAATAGCTGAGTTGAAACCTGATGGGATCATTCCCACGTAACTGTTTTTCCTTGTTGTTCTTTGTACTAATTTTATTTCACGATGATTTCCTCTTACTAGGATCTCTGTCTCTTTGTACAAAATAACTTGTTTATAGCAAACTTTCAATGCAAATATAATTCAATATTCAAAATTGTTTTACTTTATCTGTTTTGTTTGCAAAAATTTCAAATGACTAAATTGAATGAACATATGCATATGAATATGATTACTATTAACAAATATGTGCATACAAACATGAATAAGCATTTACTAAAGACTCTATGAGTTAGGATAAGGTTCAAGTCATCCACAAATCTCCACAAAGCAATCCCCACAGAGCTACTTTCACGAGCTCATTCCCGACAGAGATATATTCCCCAGCAAATATAATATGTCCTCAGACAAAACTTGGGGCATCTTCCAGCAGCTCATCCTCATCCGAGATTATCTCCTCAACGCAGGTTACAAAAATTTAATTCTCCAGTGGAGTTTATTTCTCCAACAGCGTAATATCCCCACTAGAATCCTCTTCGCCAGCAGGATTTATTTCCCGAACAGAGTTCATTTCTCCAATTATTACAAACCTCGTAAAAATTCTCTTCTCTAGCAAAGTGTAATCTAGGTTGATATCCCCAGGAGAGATTCTATGGTATCTTAAACTCGATCAGATAGCACAACAGAAGGTTATCCATCTCTTTTTTCCCCAGTTAGGGTACATAAGAATCAAATCCTTCAAGAGGACGATGAACGAGCAATTTTCATGGATTTCTTTCATCCCCTAGCAAAAGCCGAATGTCCTCAGTGGAATATCCTCAAACAGAAGGCGGGAGTCCCCAGCAAAAACGTTCTAAACAAGATTGAAGATTCATATTCTTCATCCCCAACGACAGTCATGGATTTATTTTCCCCATCCAAATATGTTACACGGAGCTTCCGATACGCTTCAGCGATATATTGCATCCATACATCATTTACAAAATATCTTAAGATATGCATACGAAACGCATATAGCATTCTCATTTATTTTGAAAGCATCATTACGCGATGCATTACATACATCATGGCATTGCATAAAACTAACTTTGTTTTCTTTCAGGTTAGTTCGCAAAACAGATAAACATTGTCAACAATTTATCCTCCTTCAGATATAATCAACAGACGATTCATTCTAATAACCTTTCGAATATAGTCAAACATAAACTCATTCTGATACATACTCTAGATATAGTTCAGATACGATCAAGACGTGGATCGATGCTGATACTCATTCCATTATACATTCCATATATAATTCAGATACAATCAAGACATAGATCCATTCTGACATTCATTCCGGAGCATCTTTTAGATACAGTCAGGCGTAGACTCATTCTAATACAAATCTTAGATACTGTAGGATAAAGACTCATTCTTGTCCTCTCATAGACACAATCAAGGCATAGACTCATTCTAGGACATCATTAAGATACAATCGCGGCATAAGATTCATTCTGACACCTCCCGACGCATCTGTTAGATACAGTCGAACACAGACTCATTCTAGTATACTTCTCAGATACAATCGAACATAGACTCATCCTGATACTCCTATCAACAGATAATATCGATGGCATCTATAAGACCATCTCTAACGACACTCCTCCATCTCTCTGAATGGCATCTTTAATCCCATTCAAGAAATATTATCAACCAACGGTGGCACTGCATACACATGCGAGTGCAAAATGTCTGGGCACTTAAGTGCCCAATCCTCTTCTACCTTCAGATCATGAATGGAGGACATGCCAATCTAACTCTTTAGGTTTAAGAAGATTAAACAGGGGCATCTATTGTACCCCAAAATTTGCACTCCCGTTTTCTTCAAGATATCTCCTGATACTCCTAGAGTTTTCATTTGCTTAAGGTTACTCAAGAATTGATCAGACAAATTCTCCTCCTAAGCAATGGACCTACAACTAGAGTTTCACTTTTCTCAAGGAATATTGGGTTGCTAATGCTTAAAGTGGATTTCATGTTTTATTATATGTCTCAAGGAATGCTCATGCTAAATTTCAAGCCTTACATCACAAGTTTGCTCAGTTAATTGCTCGGATGATTGAAAATCAATTGTATTGGACAAAAAGTCAATTATGGTCAACATTCAATCAAACCTCAAGTTTTTTGTCAACATCAAGATTTTGAAGTTATATTCATCATTTGATCAAGGTTTGATCATGACTCATCAAGAAAAACTCCCAATTCCTCAAACGTCAAAAGTTACTAAATTAGGGTTTTCTTAAGGAGAAGTCAATTGAACTTTGACCAAGCATAACTTTCACATGCTTCATCATATTTTTCTCAACCAAGGATCATTTTGATACAACTTGGTCTCTCTAAGTTCAAGTCTAAAAAATAGTTCATTTAAGAGATATGAGCCAAGACATTATAGGTAATTTCTAAAGTCAACAAACAGACACTTTGTGTCGAGGCAACTTACATTAAGATAAAGTCTTAAAATGAAAAAATGATCAACATAGAGATTGTATAGAAAATCTTGAGCTTTCGAAAAATACCAAAATCACCTTCAAATAATAAAAATTGAGAGAGTTATGATTTATGCAAGTTGGAAGTACGGGATAATCTTATTGTGGAGACGATGCATGTATGGATCGCGGGTCGTGAAATGAAGACTCTAAGAGGCAAGGAAATTGCTTTGGTGAAAGTAGTCTGGCTAGGAGCTGCCGGAGAAAGCATGACTTGGGAATTTGAAAGCAAGATGCCGAACTCCTATCCTGAGTTGTTTGAATGAGGTAAATTTTCGAGGATAAAAATATTCTAAGTGGGGGAGAGTTGTAACGCCCGTTGATCTAATTAATTATTTGATTAAATTATTATGGATTATTTGTTGATGATGTAGAATGTCGAGAATTGTTTGTATAAGTTGTTACATTATTATTAATTAATTAATTAGTTGATTAATAATTATTATAATGTTGGAATTATTAGTATTAGTGATTGGGCTAATTTTGGTGGTATGTTGTATTAAGTAAGGTGTGAGGATTAGGCCCAATAGACTATTATTATTAAGTTTAGTAATAATAGAAGTTAGATTAATTGAGAATAAAAAATTGGAAGTTAATCGTAGGAGTTACAAAAGAAGGAGGAGTTGCAGAGCAAAATAGGAAAAGAGGCAAAATGGGATTCGATCGGAAAATTGTAGAGCAACCTTGAATCCAAGGTAAGGGTGGGGATCTGACTCTATAATAGGAATTATGATGAATATCGTGTAGGAATTGGGTTGGTGTAATGTTGGGGTGCATATAATTGTTGTAGTTATTTATGAATTGTCTGCAAAATTAACCTATTTCATCATCGAATATGTTGTTGAAAATTGTTCTGTGTTGACGTTGGTATAGTTGTTATGTTGCTGTGATTATAAGTTGGGTTTGAGAAATTGAGAATCAAAGGAAATTTGGACAAGTAGAAGAAATTACAAGAGTGCGAGAAAACATGATGTGCCGAGTGGCACATTTGGTGTGTCGGGTGGCACGGTTTATGTTATATACCGAGGGGTATAAGGGTGTGCCGAATGACACAATTTGGTAGAAGCACAGATACGTGCCTAGGGGCACAGATGCGTGCCTAGGGGCACAGATGTGTGCCGAGGGGCAAGCTTTTCAATTAATTAAGGATAGTATATTTATATATACTTAGTCTTTTCTTAAAAATAAAAATAAAAACTATTTTTTTTAACATGATTAAGTTTCAGTAGTAAATTATTAAAAGAACAGAGTTAGTAAATAGAAGAGTTGGTATTAAATTAGCAGAGACATTAATAACCAACATATATATTAACAGTAAAGATAAATTAATAGCAGGTTTATTAAATTAGCAGAGTAATGTGTGGGTTTGATAATAGTAGTACAGAGAAGAAAAAGTAGTAATTTAGCGGATAATTATGAAGCCAGTATAGTTGAATTGTCCGAATAATTATACGGAATAATTGTATATTTTAGTCATTACGGGTGTTGAACATTTGGCTTTAAAATATGAATTTCAGGTGGTATTGAATTGTTAGGCTTATGGCCAATATTGATTTATGTTGAGTTGTTGTGTTTTTGTGATTGTCACTGTGAATTCTTGTTGGTAATGCGAAGTTGCAGGGAATTTTAAAAGATGATGAATAACCTATATTTACTGGTAATAATGGTGATGTGGACCTATGCCTTGTGATGGATGATGATTCTTGTGAGCATGTGATAATGCATTCATTGAGTCATATACATTTGCATACTCTGTGATGGCCTGGATTGGCAAACTTTGAAGAAGGCTTATGGCTTGTTGATGCCTCTATTTATTGGCAGATTTTTAAGATGGGAGTTCTGCTCCATTGGTACCACATGCATTTGTATAAAGATGAGTTGCATCCTGTATTTCATTCTGAGTCGTTGTGCAATTGATTTGATTATGTTTATGATGTTAAAACCTGAGAAGTGGTGAATATGTATGAACTGATTCTAATGTAATATTTATCATACATTCTATTATATTTTTCGATATCTCACCCCTTCTATTTGAATGTTACCCCAATGTTGGTAACATGCAGGTAACCTAGAGTGAAGGCGGTATACCTTTAGTAGTTCGAGTCGGTGTCATTTTTCTGATAAGTAACACTCGGGGGGGGGGGGGGGGGGTGAACGCTTGTTGCTTTTAGTTATTGTTATTTCAGTTGTTGAACTTTAAGTTAATTGTTGTTAAGTACTTTCTATTTTGAAGTTGCTTGAATGCTGGACAAAGATGTTATTATGATTTTGCTGCTTAGTTGTTTAATTTGTTGGTTTAAAGGATTAATTTATTGTTGCTTCATCAGAATTTTTAAATGTGTTATCTATCCATGTTGAATGCAATGGTTTTAAGTTGTAATTGTAGCATCGTGGTTTGGCTGTGAATTATGTAACTCTTATTATTATATTTATCGATTGGGGTAGAATTGGGGTGTTATAAGTTGGTATCAAAGCAAGTCGGTCCGTCCGACCAAGTTGTCGAGTCGTAGTTTTGTTTAATAATCGGGTATTATTAATTCGAGTTCTAACCGTTGTTTATGTTGTAGCGATAAGTTGAGATGGCTGGAAGGAATAATGCTGCACTCGTTGCTGCATTAGAAGCAATGGTATGCTATGAAGAATCGGCCGAATGCTTATGGGAATCCTTGATCTCTTAGTTTGGCAACTTTCCAGAGGGAAAATACGCCTACCTTTAAGGGTAAGTATGATGCTGACAGAGTGTTGAATTGGTTGAAAGAGATTGAGAGAATCTTCCATGTTATGGACTGCACTCCAGCGTAAAAGGTTCGGCATGGTACTCATATGCTAGCAGTCGGGGATGATGACTGGTGGCTAGAGACGTGTCAGAGGTTGGAAGTTGCAGGTGAAAATATCACTTGAGCTGTGTTTCGTAGGGAATTCCTGAAGAAGTATTTCCCTGAAAACGTTCTCGGTTATTAAGTATGCTGCAAAGTTTGATGAGTTCGCTAAGTTTTATCCGCACTATAGCGAGGCAAATGCTGAGTTTTCAAAGTGCATCAAGTTTGAGAATGGGTTGCGCCCATAGATCAAGAAGGTAGTTGGATACCAGAAGATTCATGTCTTTGCTGATTTGATTGATAGTTGCAGAATTTATGAAGAGGATAATAAGGCTCATTACAAGATTATCAGTGAGAAGTGGGGTAAGCACCAACAGAATCGTGGTAAGCCTTATGATTCCCTAGCTGTTAAAGGTAAACTGAAGGTTGCTCAGGATCATAGGACTAGTGTGGGAGATGCTCCTGCTGGTGTGGTTTGTTTCAAATGTGGAAAACCTGGGCATAAGAGTAATGTGTGTACTGCTGAGGTAAAGAGGTATTTTCATTGTGGCAAGAATGGACATATTGTATCTGAGTGCAAGCATAAGGATGTAATTTGTTTTAATTATGGTGAAGAAGGACACATTGGTAGTCAGTGTCATAAACCAAAAAAGGCGCAAACCAGTGGTAAAGTGTTCGCTTTGGTTGAAGATCAGGCAACTACTGAGGACAGACTCATCAGAGGTACATGTTTCATTAATAGTACTCCTTTAATTACTATTATTGATACTGGTGCTACTCATTGCTTTATTGCTATTGATTGTGATAAAATATTGGGTCTTATAATATCTTCTATGTATAGAGAGATGGTCATCGACACTCCAGCCAAGGGGTTGATGACTACTTCTTTTGTGTGTTTAAAGTGTCCTTTGTCGATTTTCAATAGAGACTTTACTGTTGATTTAGTTTGTTTTCCTTTAAGAGCGTTGGATGTGATTCTGTGTATGAACTGGTTAGAGCATAACTATGTTCATATTAACTGTTATAACAAGTCTGTGAGGTTTCCTACTCCCGAGGAAGAGGAAGATAGTCTGTGGTTTGCTAGACAGTTGCGGCAGTTGATGCAAGAAGAAGCTTAGATGTTTTTGTTGATGGCGTCGCTATCTGTCGGAAATCAAGCTATAATTGAGGAATTGAAAGTGGTGTGTGAATTTCCTAAAGTTTTCCCTGATGAAATTACTTATGTACCGCCAGAGAGACAAGTTGAATTTTCTATTGATCTTGTACCTGGTACCAGACTTGTGTCTATGGCACCATACATGATGCATGCTTTTGAACTGTCAGAATTAAAGAAGCAATTGGAAGAGTTACATTGAGAAAAAGTTTTGTAAGACCAAGTGTATCACCGCGGGGAGCTCCTGTGTTGCTAGTAAAGAAGAAAGATAGAAGTATGAGACTTTGTGTTGATTATAGACAATTGAATAAAGTGAAGATTAAGAACAAGTATCCGCTTCCAAGAATAGATGACTTAATGGATCAATTGGTGGATGCTCGTGTGTTTAGTAAAATTGATTTGAGGTCGGGTTATCATCAGATTAAAGTGAAGGATGAAGATATCCAGAAGACGGCTTTCAGAATGCGTTATGGATATTTTGAGTATTCGGTGATGCCTTTCAGTGTTACTAACGTGCCAGGAGTATTCATGGAATACATGAACCGTATCTTTCATACTTATTTGGATCGGTTTGTAGTGGTGTTCATTGATGACATTTTGATTTACTCTAAGTCGGATGATGAACATGCAGAACACTTAAGAATAGTATTGCAAGATTTGAAAGAGAAGAAGTTGTATGTAAAGCTGTCTAAGTGTGAATTTTGGTTAAAGGAGGTTAGTTTTCTTGGTCATGTGATCTCAGGTAGTGGCATTATTGTAGATCCATCTAAAGTAGATGTTGTGTTGCAGTGGGAAACTCCAAAATCGGCTACCGACATTAGAAGCTTTTTGGGATTAGTTGGTTATTATAGAAGGTTTTTCGATGGTTTTTATAAGTTGGCACTTCCATTGACTAAGTTTACTTGTAAAGGTAGAGTTTATGTGTGGGACGTTCAATGTGAAGAAAGTTTTACAGAATTGAAGAAAAGATTGACGTTGGCTCCGATTTTGACATTACCTAATCCAGGAGAACCTTTTGTGGTATATTATGATGCTTTTAAGATGGTTTTAGGAGGTGTGCTTATTAAAAATGAAAAGGTAGTTGCTTATGCATCAAGGCAGTTGAGGACTCATGAGAAGAACTATCATATGCATGATTTAGAGCTTGTTGCAGTTGTTTTTGTGTTTAAGATTTGGAGACATTATCTTTATGGTTCTAGATTTGAAGTATTTAGCGACCATAAGAGTTTAAATTATTTATTTGATCAAAAGGAATTGAATATGAGACAACAAAGATGGTTGGAGTTGTTAAATGATTATGATTTCGGTTTGAATTATCATCCAGGAAAGGCGAATGTGGTGGCTGATGTGTTAAGTCGAAAGACCTTACATATGTCGGAAATGATGGTTAAAGAGTTAGAATTAATTGAACAGTTCATATATATGAGCTTAGTTTGCGAAGTGACACCACAGAGTGTTATGTTGGGAATGTTGAAGGTTAATAATGATTTTCTGGATAGTATCAAAGAAGCTCAGAAGTTATATGTGAAATTGGTAAAATTGATGGTTGGGATTGATCAGTACGAGAATAGTGATTTCAAGTTAGATGCGCAAGGTGTGTTGAGATTTTGTAATCAAATTTGTATTCCTGATGATGCAGAGATGAAGAAAGTAATTCTCAAGGAAAGTCATAAAAGCAAGTTAAGTATTCATCTGAGGGCAACAAAAATGTATCAGCATTTGAAGAATTTGTTTTGGTGGCCTGGGATGAAGAGTGGTGTGGCTCGGTTTGTGTATGCATGTTTAACTTGTCAGAAGTCAAAAGTTTAACATCAGAAGCCTGTAGGGTTGATGCAACTGTTAGATGTTCCAGAATGGAAATGGGATAGCATTTTGATGGACTTTGTGATGGGATTACCTAATACTCTAAGAGGACATGATTCAATTTGGGTGATTGTTGATAGGCTTACAAAGTCGGCTCATTTTATTCCTATTAACATCAGTTTTCTAGTGTCGAAGTTGGTTGAGATTTACACTAGTGTAATTGTAAAGCTGCATGGTGTTCCTTTGTGCATTGTGTCAGATAGAGATTTGTGGTTTACTTCATATTTTTGGAAGAGTCTGCAAGAAGCGTTGGGTTCTAAGTTGAGGTTGAGTTTGGCATATCATTCTCAAACAGATGGTCAGACATAAAGGACTATTCAATCGTTGGAGGATTTGTTGAGAGCATGTGTTCTTGAAGAGGGAGATTGTGGGATACTTATCTTTTGTTGATAGAGTTCACTTATAATAACAATTACCATTCTAGTATTGGGATGGCACCTGTGATACGGTGGCAGAACCGATTGTTTAATACCGGTTTGCATTTTGCGTTTTTTGTTTGCAAAATGTCGCGGTAAGCAAGAGTCTCCACCGACTTTTATTTTATCCAACAAGGAAAGGAAAAAAGCACAGAAAAATTCCTTTTTTCGAGATTTTCTGAGTACGGGGGGTAGATTATAGAAAGGGAAGGTATTATCACCCTTTCTATCCGTAGTTTTCTACGGGCTCTTAGGTACTTACTCATCATTTTCAAGATTGCTTCTTTGTGTTTGTGTGATTTGAAAAAGTTTTTGTTTTACTTTGTTTTAACTCTTGCTTTTGTCTTCAAGAGTGTTACGAAGTGTTTTTGAAACTTTGTTTGAAAATAGTGTAAGTGTGAAAAGTTTGTTTTATTTGAGCAAGCACTTGAGAGTTAATATACCTACTCGAAAAAAGAATTGTTCTATGTTTGTTTCCTTTAGACAGCGATATCCTACTATTAGTGAGTAGGTAGCACCGTCGTTGGAGTTTTGAGGGTCAATTCGAAAGGGCCGTACGATCACTAAAGAAATGTTAGGACGTCTTAGTAGTAACCCTAATGTCTTAGATCAATTATTCAAGGCAACAATTCTGAGGCAACTTTTCCGAAGAAACTTTGATCTTTGAGACAAAAGAGCGACCACTAAAATACCCTATACTTAATGACCGTATACTGAAGGCAACTGAAGTAAGAGTATACCCTATGAGTGCGCATGTGCGAGTGATTCAATTTCAAGTTTATTATCTTTGCACATTTAGGATTTGCTAACCGTTTTAAAGTTAATCATACATTCTTGTCATGCATCCCTATTATCATACATCTAACAGTTTAATGTTTGCGGTATTTAAAGTGCGGAAAATAAGCTAAGCTATTACAAGGCTTCGGGTATTAATTGCATAGCCAAAAACAACCCTTAAAAGAAAACGATAAATGAAAGTAAAAAATCCTAATTAATCTATTACAACTTGTGAGCAAATACATCAATATGGTAAAAAAAACAAATAAATAAAGCGCGCACGAATAGAGACGGAAGGAAATTAGGGTTTTGACCCCGTCTAACCTAATTAAAAGGATTTTTTTTTGTTTTTAATTATTTTTTAGGAAAAGGAATAAAGTTTTCAAATTAAATACAAAATTAATTAGTAATTAAATTAATTAAGGAAATGACTAAATTTAACCTACTTTTGTGTTTTTGGTTATTTTTTAAGAAAATAGAAAATAGAATTAAGTTAGAAACAAAAAACCCTAATTGTTCTAATTAATTTTAATTTATTTACAAAATAATTAAAGTTACCTAAGATTAAATAACCTAATTAAATTAATTAATTTTTTGATAAAAAAATAAACCTAAATCTAATTGGATGGAAATATTATTTTTGTGATTTTTTGAATAAAAGAAAATTAATTTGTGTTAGTAAAAATAATTTAAATGAATAAATAAAGAAAAAGAAAATATAAAAAGAATAGAGAAAAGAGATATTGGGCCTGAGAAAGCAATTTTGGAGGGTGTCAAAAGCAGATTCTGGGCCCAAGAGAACTTGATCCACTTTGACTTGCCAGATTCCCAACTATGCGTTGACTGAAGCCTATGATGCTTCTTCATCTGATGGCCTTTAGACCTGGCCATCTGGACACTTGGCTGGATGGATAATGATGGACCATGGTGGTCATCCCACCTGTGCACGCGTCTGGTCATTGAAAGAAAAAGAATATGGAATAATGGAGGGATCTTGGATTCGAACCCAGGCCCCAAAGAATTTTCCATCACCTGGCTACCAACTGCGTTGCACGTTCATTTTGTACATAGAATAATGACAATAGGTAATATGTAATAAAGAGAGTTAGTGGAGAAAATAAAAAAATACGCCAGAATTTTGAATGGACGAACAGGATGATGCCACGCTGGTCATCCCTGTCCTCACTCCGTTGGTAAAAGTTAAAAACTTTTACCTACAGACAAGCATTCGTCGTTACATCCCTGTCTTATTTCAAAACCTTCCCTGGACATGATAAATGACTCTTAATGCCATGAATCGAACCGTCTTGGCATTATGAGCATCATGATACCCTTCATGGGGGCTAATTTTGCCTGCACACAAAAACCCTAAAACGAGACCTAGAACCCTAACAATGGCAAATCTTCATAGAGTCAAAAAAAATGCAATTGAATGTTATAGATAGCTTGAAAATGTGTTAAGGAACAAGAATATATGATTATTTCATGCTATAAGTGCCAGGATCATACAATTCGATTTCAAAAATAAACCAAAGTCGTGGCTGACTTACAGTGGGTTTTGGCACTAAAAACTCCTTGTTCTTGATTGGTACAGCCTCCTTGCAATCCCAAGAATCGAATGAGATGGTTAGGGGACCTTGAAAGTGCCTGGAAGTGCAAAATCGAATCACCACTTTTCTTTTATTTTTTCAAGTTTGTTCTGACTTTGTGCGCCAATCTAACCTTGTCTTTTAGGTCTGCAATTGTGTACTATATACTGAGGAATGAATTAGGTTTAAAATTATGCTCTCAATCTTCCTCCATTATAGCTTTTGATTTGGATTTGATTCACTTGAAGATCTTTCTAAAAATAGGTCAAAACCAATCTTTTTGTGCACACAAAGGCTTTGCACAATTTCAATCTTTTGCTAGCTGGATATAGAACCTGAAACATGCATAATATCTTGAGGTTTCAATGATTTGGATTTTCTATAATTTGTTTTGATTTAAATTGATTTAATTCAAATCAAAATCAAAATAAATAATAAAAATAATATAAAGACAAGTGGAAAGAGCTAGGGCTTGTGGACCATGCTACCAACTCAAAACAAGTGCAAAAGATTGGGGCCATTTAACAAAAATTACAATTTGAGGCATAGTTGACTTTTGACAATTTTGTACAAAGGTTCAACTTCACCAATGCATAACTTCCTCAATTTTGACTCTTTGAATGTGTTCTTAGACTTTCTAGAAAGCTTTAGACGTCCTCTAAGAAACCTCTTTGGTATCATCTCAATTTGGTATTCCATGTTCATGTATGAAGCTTTGACAAAAAAGGTGTTTTTGTTGACTTTTCAAAATGACCTATAATGTCAAAATTCATAACTTCTTGTGAGTGCATATTTTGAACTTGGGAGATGAAGATGGATTGTAGGTCATTGCATCCTATTAAAAATTAGCTTTGGATGGGTCATTTCGCATAAAGTATGAGAAAGTTATGCTTGGTTAAAGTTGAGTTGACTTTTCCTGCAAAACCCTAATTTAGCAACTTTTGAGTTTTGATGAATTGTGAGCAATCCTTGATGAATCATGATCAACCCTTGATCAAATGATGAATAATACTTCAAAATGAGGATGTTGACCAAAAATCTGGAAGTTTGACTGTATGTGGGCCACAGTTGACTTTTGCCCTAACATAGTCAATTTTTCAGGCCTTTGAGTAATTGATTGAGCAAACTTCCTCTGCAAGGCTTGAAACTGGTCATGGATGATCTTGAGAATATATTAGGACAATAGTGAGCATTGGGGAACCTTTTGATTCAAGTATCTTGATGCAACATGAAACCCTAATTTGAGGTAGACTACCTTAGGAGAGAGCTTGTCTGATCAACCCTTGGACTTCCTTGAGCAACTTGAGGATCTTTTTTGAAATGTTTTGAGAAATATGAGAGGGCAAATTTTGGGGTACAACAGCTGCCCCTGTTCAATCTTCTTAAACCTGAAGATTTAGATTGGCTTGTCTGCCTTTCGTGATCTGAGGGTTGAAGATGATTGAACACTAGAGTGCCCAGAAATTTGCACTCGCATGAAGTGGTACTTGTCTTGTGATATCGAGAATGGGCTTAAAGATGCCATTTGGAGATTGATGATGGGAGATGGGCTTAAAGATGACATCTGAAGGAGTGTCGATCGCATAAGAGATTCCTTAGCGAGAACTTGCATACTTGTTGTTAAGGAAGATTCCACTGGGGAATACTGGTCTCTGTCTTGAGAAAAGTTGAATTTTAGGAGCTTCGGTCGTCCGTTATCCTACTGGGGAATAGTCTCTTAGTCGAAGAGGTGAAAATAAACTATTATCCGATCGTGATCCAGGCTTCATAGTGAAAAGATCGACTGTTATCTGGTCGTAATCCAGGCTTTATAGTGATTTACTGGGAAGATGAGATTAAACTTGCTATCCGGTCGTAATCCAGGCTTCGCAATTTCTCAATTCTTATCCGGTCGTAATCCAGGCTTTAGAACGAATTCAATTGTTATCCGGTCGCATCCGGGCTTCAACTTGAATCTAGGGCACACTAATATCCGGCCGACTCCGGGCTTCTTAGTAATTATCCAGGTAAAACTGCTATTTGGTCGAAATCCAAGCTTCGCAGTGTCTTTTACCGCTATCTGGTCGTAATTCAGGCTTCACGATGTCTTGTACTGCTATCTGGTCGAATCCAGTCTTCACAATACATGACTTCTTATCTGGTCGAAATCCAGGCTTCAGAAGATATCAAGTGGTTATCCAGTCACATCCGGGCTTCCATTTGATTTTAAGGCCTACTAATATCCGGTCGACTCCGGGCTTCATAGTAATTGGCCAGGTAAATTGCTATTTGGTTGAAATCCAAGCTTCATAGTGTCCCTCACTGTTATCTGGTTGTAACCCATGCTTCAGTGTCTTTTTACCGCTATCTGGTCGTAATCCAGGCTTCACGATGTCTCAAACCGCTATCTGGTTGTAATCCAGGCTTCGCGATGCATTATACCATTATCTGGTCGAATCCAGGCTTCATGGTGTTCGGGGAAATTAAGGTATTATCCGGTCGAATCTGGGCTTCATAACTTGCATTAAAGATATACCACTATCTGGTTGTAATCCAGGCTTCGTAGTATTCTTGGCTGCTATCTGCTCGTAATCCAGGCTTCACAACATCTTCTACCATTATCTGGTCGAAATCCAAGCTTCATGGTATCCTTGGTATTGCTATCTGGTCGTAATCCAGGCTTCATAATAACTTATTAAGCTGCTATCTGGTCGACTCTGGGCTTCACGGCTTCTGTTTATGATATACCACTATCTGGTCGTAATCCAAGCTTCATGGTGTCTCGGACTGTTATCTGGTCGTAATCCAGGCTTCACAGTAACTTGTTGGGGATTAAACTATTATCCGGTCGAATCCGGGCTTTATAGCTTTCTTTTAAGAGATACCACTATCTGGTCGTAATCCAGGCTTCGCGGCATTCTAATATTGTTATCCGGTCGTTCTTCGGGCTTCACAATATGATGGAATAATCAAGATAATATCTGGTCGTACCCGGGCTTCATATGTGAGAATTTAAACTTTGTGAGAATTTGATTGTATCTTTTCCTAAAAGGCAAAGGGTTAGTCGTATGTAATGTCATGATGCATGACATGTACTGAGTAATGATGTTCTCAAAATAAATGAGATTGTGCTGTATGATGCGTATATGCATGTGTCATGATGTATGGAAATGTGATGTTTTTACGATGTTCTCTAATTGGGGAAAATAAATCCCGGACTGCTGCTGGAGAATATAAAGAGTTTCACTCGCTGGGGATAACGACTGAAGATGATTGGGAGAATAATCCTCCCGGAGAATAAACTGGAGAGAAAATGACTCTGTGGGGAAGAGATATTCTACTAGAAGATCTGTCGATTTGGAGAAATAACCTCGGCTAGGGATGAATTACTGTTGCTGGCGATGATGAACTCTACCAGGGATAAAGTTTCTGTTTGTGGAAGAAATAAACTCCACTGGGGATGGTCTTCCATTGTTAGTGAAAGATGAACTCTGCTTGGGGAGAATCTTACCGACTCACTCGCGATTGCGAACCTCAGCTGGGAAGAGTTGATAATACTGTATTCTAGTACTTCCTACTCTGTGGGGAGTGTATGCATTTTTAGTCATATTCTTCAGCTAGGTCTATCCCTATACATGGGGAATAGAGAAACTGTAAGGCTTGGACATTTTCTGTTTGCCTCTGTTTCTGAAATTACGAGTAATCGTCTTTGTTTCGCATGTAAATATTTATGAGCAGCAATTATTGTCAAATGCATATATCAAAAATGAACCATTGGACGTTCTTGCAAAACAAAACAGAAAAAGGAAAATAAATTGAAATTTCTTTGTGAAAATGAATTGTATTGATTTTGAAGTTAGCCTGTAAATATGCGTTTTGTACAAGAGGCTGACGTCCTAGTAAGAGAACGCCGTCGAAATATGAATTATACAATTTGTGAAAAACAAAGAAAAATAGCTATGTGAACAATCCCACTGGGTTCCAACTCTACTATTTCCTTTATATCTTCGAGCATCTCATCACTTTGCTACTTGGTTGAAGGTAGATCAGATTGATCGGCACCGTCCGAACTTGATAGTCGATATCGAAGTCTGGTTGCAAGATGATCCAATGAGACATAGCGTTACGCTTTGATCCCTAATTTTTTCCTGGACCGCCCTTTCGGGTTTTCAGTCCACCGGGATACCCTTTTTTGCCCAAGCTGCCTTTTCAGGTTTTCGACTTGCCGGGTGTACAATTTTTCATTTTCATCCCTTATTTTTGCCCGAACCCTTTTGGTTCGCCGGGAAGCCCTTATTTTTGCCTAGGCCAGTCGACCTAGCGGGTCTTTGATTATGCATAGTATTTTTTCACTATGTCTGCATTGACGGGGTGAGGAAGGTCGTCACCATCCATGGTGGTTAGAATCATAGCTCCTGCTGAGAAAATGTTCTTAACCACAAATGGCCCTTCATACGTAGGGGTCCACTTTCCCCTAGGATCACCTTGAGGTAATATGATGTGTTTGATCACCAGATCCCCCACTTGATACTCTTGTCATCTGACTTTCTTGTTAAATGCCTTGATCATTCGCTTTTGATACGTCTGACCATGACAAATAGCGGTAAGTCTCTTTTCATCGATTAAGTTCAGCTGATCAAGCCGGGTCTGGATCCAATCGTCCTCACTCAAACCCGCATCCTTCATAATCCGAAGAGAGGGTATCTAGACTTCAATGGGAAAGACTTCCTCCATGCCATACACCAAAGAGTATGGTGTTACCCCTATTAACGTCCGTGCTGAGGTACGGTACCCATGAAGAGCGAATGGTAACATCTTGTGCCAGTCTTTGTATGTCACTTTCATCTTCTGCACAATCTTCTTGATGTTCTTATTAGCCGCTTCAACAACCCCATTCATCTTTGGCCGGTAAGGAGAAGAGTTATGATGTTGTATCTTGAACTGCTTGCAGAGCTCAGTGATCATTGTATTGTTAAGATTTGTACCATTGTCCGTAATGATCCTCTCTGGTACACCATATCGACAGATCAAATTGTGTCGGATAAACTGCGCTACGACGTTCTTGGTTACTGTAGCAAAGGAAGCTGCCTCAACCCACTTTGTAAAGTAATCAATAGCTACCAGGATGAAAATATGCCCGTTGGACGCAATAGGTCTGATCTCGCCAATCATATCCATGCCCCACATTACAAAAGGCCAAGGAGCTGTCAAGACGTTCATAGGAACGAGAGGTATATGCACCTTATCAGCATAGACTTGGCACTTGTGACAGGTCCGAGAATGCTGATAACAATCGGCTTCCATAGTAGACCAATAATATCCTACTCGTAGGATTTTCTTCGCCATGGTATGTCCACTGGAATGAGTTCCGAAAGTACCTTCATGTAACTCTGCCATAATCATTTTTGCCTCGCTCTTGTCCATACATCGCTGTAAAGTTGAGTCATGGTTAGGCTTGTAAAGGATACCATTACTGATGAAGAACTTCACAGTGAACCTCCTCAGAAACTTCTTGTCATTAACAGATGCATCCTCGGGGTATTCCTGAGCCTCAAGATACCTCTTTACCTCGTGAAACCAGGGTTTATCTACTACATCTTCAGTCTCGATATCACAGCAATGTGTAGGTTTGTCTAACCTTTCAATGGTAATCTGGGGAGCCTCATTGTACCACCTGACCTTAAACATAGAAGACATGGTAGCTAGCGCGTCCGCTAACTAGTTCTCCTCTCTTGGGAAATGTTCAAAGGTTATCTCCTCGAAGTGCGGAAGAAATGTCAATACATAATCTTTGTAAGGAATAATATTTGGGTGTTTTGTATCCCACTCGCCTTTGATCTGACTGATCACGAGAGCGGAATCTCCGAATACACTTAAGAACTTAATCCTTAGGTCAATAGTTGCTCGAAGGCCCATGATGCATGCTTCATACTCTGCCATGTTGTTGGTGCAGTTAAAACATAATCGGGCGATAAACGGAGTATGACAACCTTCAGGAGATATGATCACAGCGCCAATTCCATTTCCCAAAGCATTTGAAGCTCCAAAAAAGTACATAGACCATCGGGATCCCTCCTCAGAGGTCCTTCATTCGGTCCAGGTTTCTCACAGTCGGTCACCAACATGATGTTCTCATCCGGAAAATCGAAATTCATGGATTGGTAGTCGTCTATAGCCTGATGCGCCAAAGGATCTGCTAATACACTCCTTTTGATTGCTTTCTGGGTTGTGTATTGGATGTCATACTCAGTCAAGATCATCTGGCATCTTGCTATTCTTCCGGACAAGGCAGGCTTTTCGAAGATATACTTGATTGGGTCTATCTTTGATATCAATAGGGTAGTGTGAGTCAAAATATACTATCTCAGCCGGCGAGCAGCCCATGCCAAAGCACAACAAGTGTTCTCGAGCAGTGAGTATCGGGTCTCACAGTCGGTAAACTTTTTGCTAAGGTAGTAAATAGCATGCTCTTTTCAGCCAGACTCGTCATGCTGCCCCAGCATGCACCCCATTGAATTATCCAGCACTGTCAAGTATAAGATCAAAGGTCTTCCTTCAACTGGAGGCATCAGAATAGGTGGCTTTTGCAGATATTCTTTGATCCTTTCGAAAGCGGCCTGACATTCATCATTCCATTTTACCACTTGATCTTTCTTCAGCAGCTTGAAGATTGATTCACAAGTAGCAGTCAGGTGTGAGATGAATCGGGCAATGTAATTCAGACGTCCCAAAAAGCCTCTAACTTCCTTTTCTGTTCGGGGAACTGGAATCTCTTGTATAGCCTTCACCTTTATCGGATCCACTTGAATACCTTTATCACTAACGACGAAACCCAGCAGCTTACCAGACCTTACCCCGAAGGTGCACTTGTTCGGGTTTAACCTTAGCTTATACGTCTTTAACCTGTCGAACAGTTTCTGAAGATGGTCCAGGTGTTCTTCTTCAGTCTGGGACCTTGCAATCATGTCATCAACGTATACCTCAATCTCATGGTGAATCATGTCGTGGAACAAAGCGACCATGGCACGCTGATACGTTGCCCCAACATTCTTCAACCCGAAAGGCATTACCTTATAGCAAAAGGTGCCCCACTGCGTAACGAAGGTTGTTTTCTCCATATCTTCGGGAGCCATATTAATCTGATTGTAACCAGAAAAAACATCCATAAAGGAGAAGACCTTATACTGTGCGGTGTTGTCGACCAGAACATCGATATGAGGAAGTGGGAAATCGTCTTTGGGGCTCGCCCTGTTCAGATCTCTATAGTCCACACACATCCGAACCTTACCATCTTTCTTCGGTACCGGAACCACGTTGGCAACCCACTGCGGGTAAGAAGTAACAGCTAGAAACCCGACATTAAACTGTTTCATAACCTCGGCTTTGATTTTCTCAGACATCTCGGGGCGCATACGGAGAACTTTTTGCTTCACCGGAGGACAGTCTTCCTTAGTTGGTAAGCGGTGAACCACAATATCAGTATCCAACCCAAGCATATCTTCATAAGACCAAGCGAAGATCTCAACATAGTCGCCTAGCATCTGTATCAACCGTTGCTTGACACTAGACTCCAGATTTTCACCGATCTTGACCTCTTTCTTGTCTTCCTATATACCCAAGTTCACTAATTCTACTGGCTCTTCATGTGGTTGTATGGCCCTCTCTTCCTGAAGTAACAGTCTGGCAAGTTCTTCAGGCACTTCACAATCATCCTCACCTTCGTCCTCGACTTGGTTGATCAGATTTTTGAAGTCATAACTGGTAGTAGTAGAGTCATTATCAGTGGGATCCATAGTGGATGTGGATCTGCATTATGATATGTGAGTGTGTGTAAGACAAATAGTCGTTTTGATAAAGTGCAAGATAGAAAAGAAAAATAAGGAGCGCAAAATTTGTAACGCAAGAAAACCTCCAATGCTTTATTAATGATATATGAAAATGATAGATAATAAGCCCTCACAAACAAAGCCAAGGTGCCTCAGGCAAGGCACCAGGCAGTAAAGTTTCAAATTGTATGTTATAAATCTCAAAACAAAAGTCTATTACTGTGTAATAAAAGAAACGGGCACGAAATCCTTCACCGTCCAATTGTTCAATCCACCGTGGGTAGTCGGGTAAATCCAACTTTCGATATCTGACTCTTCTTCACCATCCTCAATTGCATTCACTCTCGGATTACTGATATGCAGAGGAGGTCTTCCAATCTGCGCGCGCCGAACAACCCTTTCAGCTTCTGCAGTAAAACCCAAACCAAACTTATCAGTCTTGTGTGCAAAGTCAGGGAGTTGGCCCCAATTTGCACACCCACCTTTTTCAATAACAGCCCTGGAATCCTTGAGGGAAGCCATCTTCATCGGAGGTTTGTCAGCAGCAATTTCAGTCGACGCCAGAGTTTGGGGAACCTCTTCAAAATTATGACACGGGTTTCCGATGAACTCTCCATCCATCTCCACATACCGAAAGGAATTAAGATGACTCATTATGTACTCCTCCTCACCCTACACTGTAACAATCTTCCCCTTTACTGGATATTTCAACATCTGATGGAGCGTAGAAGTCACTGCCCCAACCTTATGAATCCATGGGCGACCCAACAAGCAAGAATAAGATGGTCCGATATCCATCAAATAGAAAGTAGATGCAAAAGTCTGAGAGCCAACTTTAATAGGGACATCCACCTCCCCGTGCACCATCCTTTTGGACCCGTCAAAGGCCCTAACCACAATATTACTCGGCTTCAGAACCAAACCTTCACAATCCAACCGATCTAATGCTTTCTTGGGTAAAACATTTAATGAGGACCCAGTATCCACCAGTACGTGGGCCAAAGTAGTGCCCCTACACTCAATCGAAACATGCAGAGCATCATTGTGATTCCTTCCTTTGGCAGTCAGATCTGCGTTGGAGAAACCCAACCCGTTGTCAGCGGTCAAACTAGCCACACAGTCTTTGAATTGATCAGCCGATGTTTCCTGCGTCACATGCGCAGTTTTAAGGAAAACAATTAAAGGCTTTGCATGGGCTTCCGAGCACAACAATAAGGACAACATGGAGATCTTCGACGGGGTTTGCCCCAGCAGCTCGACTACATTGTAGTCGCTCTTCTTGATAATCTTCAAAATTTCCTCTATCTCCTGCTTAGAGGTTTCTCCGGTAATCTTCTTAGGCACCTCCATCCGGGCAGGCCCACCTGTAACTTCTTTTCCCCGAGTGTCAGATGACTCGGTGACAGGGGTGATAACTTGAGTAAGGATTGGAACAATAGCTGATGTACTGGCGGATGGAATGACAACGGCCTTTTGAACACTCGGAGGGGAAATCTAAGGAGAGAAAAGTCTTCCGCTTCGAGTGACCTTGCTAGCCCCGACAATATTGCTAATCTCAGTATCAGCTTCTTTAACCTTCAAGTCTTGTTTGACCCCATGATAATACACATCGTCCCCATAGTGCCATGAGACAGCCTTATCCGAAGTGTATGGGATATGACTAGGAATAGTAATGATCAATGGAGTAACTCTTGGAACAGATGTAATCCTAACAGGCTTTCTCGAGGAAGCCTTGGAAGGATTGGCGAAAATGGTTATGATGGAAATATCTTCAACAGGAATCAATGGAATCAAAGTTTTCTCGAACAAGATCTCTTTGTTATCCATCAGGCGTTGAACACCTGATTTCAGTAAATAGCAACCAGTAGGCAGGATGGAACATAGGTGGCAACCTTCACCACAGCCCGGAAATAAACTGGCCAACAATAGATTCTTCTTAACGGTCATCAACGGAGTAGAAATGTTTTCCACGGAGGCCACAAATAGATCAGTGTCATTATCAGAGACTACGGGACTAGGACCCTTTCTTTCCTCTTGATTCTCTCCTCCTCCAGAATAATGAGACAAATCAGCTTCCTGTCGCAACCTATTCCCAAATCTGTGACCCATATTCTGAAGAACCACCTTCTTCTTCTTCTTCTTGTCCTTCAAGATGAGAGTTTTCAAACCCTCTTGCCCTTTAGCCAAGTTCAAGAACATCTCTTGGAATTGGGCATTCTGTGCTTGAAGAGATTTGATGGCTTGACCGGTAGGTGTTTCAGAAGACATTCTGTGCTGAAATAAACAACGAAGAAGATAAGAAACCTGTAATGGTACCTGTAATGAGGTGCATGGTAATGTAATGCGTATGAAATGATTTCAAAGACTTTGGGAGATTCAAATTTGTAAACAAAAATAAAACACACTTTATTATATTAAAATTGTAACAATGTTTAACAATGCCTTCAAGGCGTTACAAAAGAAATAACTGAAAAGCAAATCTAAACTAGAAATAATAAAAGACATCAGAAATCCCATGGTCGTTTTCCCTTCGTGTTGCCATAATCATTGATTGTCCTCTCATTCTTAAGTTGCCTCGTGAGCTTCAAGATCTTCCTTTCCTGTTCATGATACTTCTCCCTGTAGGTATCCCTTTCTTCCTTCATCTGAATCCAAAATCTCTTCAATGCCCCAAGATCAGTAGGCATGTAAGGATAAAGGACTATATAAGGAACACCTTCTTCATTAGTAGGCTCCACAACCACCAGAAAAACAGCTTCATAAGGCATCCCCAGCTTTTGAGCACGGGCTCGAACCCACTGGAGATAAGGTTTCATAGGGAGAGAAGTCTTCGGTCCTAGCTCGTGAGGGTCAGACCTGTTCACCATGCCCCAGACCCATATAAACCTTCGGCGATGCTCATCCACGCCCCCTTGTAGTCGAAGACAATATCTGTAAGAAGTAGCTCATGAGGACCGTCTTTCCGAGCGCGAAGAAACTGTCGTAGAGCCAAGCAAGGACTGTAGGTTATTCCCCCTATAATTCCAAGCAATGGGACATTAGGGTATTCCCCACATCGATCAATGACAACTGCTTTTTCCATGTCCTTAGAACTCCAAAGATTATTCGTATGGGCAAGGGACATGATTCTGTAAGCCCAACCTAACCCTTCTTCATTCTTCAATACAGACTTGGGGAGGTGCGAAATAAACCACCTCGCCAGCAGCGACGTGCAACACATGAGAGTCCCCCTTCTTCACACAGTACGAGTGTAGAGAGCATGTAGGATATCACCCAGAAGAGTAGGCATTGGATTACGATTCAAGAAGATCTTAACTGTGTTCACATCTATGAAGGAATCTGAATTCGGGAAAAGAACCAAGTCGTAGATGAGGAGGGCCAAGATGTCTTCAAATGCTTGAAAATCCAAGTTATCCCAGAACTGTTGAGCTTGCTCCATCAGAAACTTAGCCAAGAAACCTTTAACCCCGCTCCGTGTCTCCCAGATGGATACTACATCAGCCCTTTATAGATGTAAGGCTGAAGCAATGTCCTCGGGTCTAGGAACCTCCTCCAAACCTGTGAAGGGTGTCTGCTCGAGGATAGATATGCCTAATAAATCAGAAAACTCCTCCAAAGTGGGGACTAGGTGATAATCCGAGAAGGTAAAACAATGATGCACTGGATCGAAGAACTGGAAAAGGACGCTCATCATCTGCTCATCCAACTTTGAAATGACCAAACTAAGGAGACGACCATGCCTTCTAACAAATGAAGAAGAATCAGGAACTTTTGAGACTAACTCTCTGAGCTGAGCAGGGATTTGCACGAATTTGACTCGAATGGTATTTCTGCGTATGGAAGACATAATCTGTAAAACAGAACAAAGATAAATCCCCTTGGTCTTTGAAATGGTTAGTCTAATGAAGTATGCATGCTATGTTATGATCCATGATGTCATGATAAACACACAACAGGTATAGCAGGTAACAAACATGGTAAAGGCACACAAGTCACACAATAGCCCTTAAGTCTCAGGCTTGCATGGAGTCTAGGTACTACCCTCTTGAAGTTCAGTTGGTTTCAACCTGTCCTAATAATAGTAACCGGGTTCTAGAGGTTCTTAATATCACTGACCATCCTCCATCGGCCATGGTTTCAGCTCACGCAATCTTTTCTTGCGGTCGGAACTATCTCGAGAGTATGGTCTCAATGAGTCTAGGATCGAGTATCAACCAGTTCCCAGCTTTACACCGAGACTGACCATCTCACTACTTCCTATGGCTAAGTTGGTCAATTATAGGTTCTAAGGTCAGTTGATGCTTAACGACACACATAGCAACCCCGTATTCTCCTCGTTTCTCCACAAGGGATACCAGTACCAACCAATGTGCCATATCAACGTAACTACTGCTTCAACCGTATCGGTCTATGCCATACAGTTCCCTCACAGTTTATTGCTACTTACCTAAAAGGTGTTTCCCCAGATCCGGGTTAGGATCTATAGTAACTCCCAATACAAAACCCTCAAAATTAAAGCAATCAAATCAAACAATAGAAGCAAATATGATGAACTAATCCTAAGGTATACCTCACTTATTAATCCCCAGTAGAGTCGCCAGTTCTGTGATACAGTGGCAGAATCGACTGTTTAATACCGGTTTACGTTTTGCGTTTTTTGTTCGCAAAATGTCGCGGTAAGCAAGAGTCGCCACCGACTTTTATTTTATCCAACAAGGAAAGGAAAAAAGCACAGAAAAATTCCTTTTTCGAGATTTTCTGAGTACGGAGGGCAGATTATACAAAGGGAAGGTATTATCACCCTTTATATCCGTAGTTTTCTACGGGCTCTTAGGTACTTACTCATCATTTTCAAGATTGCTTCTTTGTGTTTGTGTGATTTGAAAAAGTTTTTGTTTGACTTTGTTTTAACTCTTACTTTTGTCTTCAAGAGTGTTACAAAGTGTTTTTTAAACTTTGTTTGAAAAGAGTGTAAGTGTGAAAATTTTGTTTTATTTGAGCAAGTACTTGAGAGTTAATATACCTACTCGAAAAAAGAATTGTTCTATGTTTGTTTCCTTTAGACAGCGCTATCCTACTATTAGTGAGTAGGTTGCACCATCGTTGGAGTTTTGAGGGTCAATTCGAAAGGGACGTACGATCACTGAAGTAATGTTAGGACGTCTTAGTAGTAACCCTAATGTCTTAGATCAACTATTCGAGGCAACAATTCTGAGGCAACTTTTCCGAAGCAACTTTGATCTTTGAGACAAAAGAGCGACCACTAAAATACCCTATACTTAATGACCGTTTACCGAAGGCAACCGAAGTGAGAGTATACCCTAGGAGTGCGCATGTGCGAGTGATTCAATTTCAAGTTTATTATCTTTGCACATTTAGGGTTTGCTAACCATTTTAAAGTTAATCATACATTCTTGTCATGCATCCCTAATATCATACATCTAACAATTTAATGTTTACGGAATTTAAAGTGCGGAAAATAAGCTAAGCTATTACAAGGCTTCGGGTATTAATTACATAGCCAAAAACAACCCGTAAAAGAAAACGATAAACGAAAGTAAAAAATCCTAATTAATCTATTAAAACTTGTGAGCAATTACATCAATATGGTAAAAAATAAATAAATAAAGCGCACACGAATAGAGACGGAAGGAAATTAGGGTTTTGACCCCGTCTAACCTAATTAAAAGGAAAAATTATTTTTGTTGTTTTTAATTATTTTTTAGGAAAAGGAATAAAGTTTTCAAATTAAATACAAAATTAATTAGTAATTAAATTAATTAAGGAAATGACTAAATTTAACATATTTTTGTGTTTTTGGTTATTTTTTAAGAAAATAGAAAATTGAATTAAGTTAGAAACAAAAAACCCTAATTGTTCTAATTAATTTTAATTTATTTACAAAATAGTTAAAGTTACCTAAGATTAAATAACCTAATTTAATTAATTAATTTTTTGATAAAAAAATAAACCTAAATCTAATTGGATGAAAATATTATTTTTGTGATTTTTTGAATAAAAGAAAATTAATTTGTGTTAGTAAAAATAATTTAAATGAATAAATAAAGAAAAAGAAAATATAAAAAGAATAGAGAAAAGAGATATTGGGCCTGAGAAAGCAATTTTGGAGGGTGTCAAAAGCAGATTTCGGGCCCAAGAGAACTTGATCCACTTTGACTTGCCAGATTCCCAACAATGCGTTGACTGAAGCCTATGATGCTCCTTCATCTGATGGCCTTTAGATCTGGCCATCTGGACACTTGGCTGGCTGGATAATGATGGACCATGGTGGTCATCCCACCCGTGTACGCGTCTGATCACTAAAAGAAAAAGAATATGGAATAATGGGGGGACCTGGGATTCGAACCTAGGCCCCAAAGCATTTTCCATCACCTGGCTATCAACTGCGCTGCACGTTCATTTTGTACATAGAATAATGACAATAGATACTATAAAATAAAGAGACTTAGTGGAGAAAATAAAAAAATGCGCCAGAATTTTGAATGGACGAACAGGATGATGCCACGCTGGTCATCCCTGTCCTC
This sequence comes from Vicia faba, assembly GCA_948472305.1. Taxonomy (NCBI): domain Eukaryota; kingdom Viridiplantae; phylum Streptophyta; class Magnoliopsida; order Fabales; family Fabaceae; genus Vicia; species Vicia faba. The sequence continues at coordinate 1,307,480,238 of OX451736.1, read as the reverse complement.
ACTCCGTTGGTAAAAGTTAAAAACTTTTACCTACAGACAAGCATCCGTCGCTACATCCCTGTCTTATTTCAAAACCTTCCCTGGACATGATAAATGACTCCTAATTCCATGAATCAAACCGTCTTGGCATTCTGAGCATCATGATACCCTTCATGGGGGCTAATTTTTCCTGCACACAAAAACCCTAAAACGAGACCTAGAACCCTAACAATGGAAAATCTTCATAGAATAAAAAAAAATGCAATTGAATGTTATAGATAGCTTGAAAATGTGTTAAGGAACAAGAATATATGATTATTTCATGCTATAAGTGCCAGGATCATCCAATTCTATTTCAAAAATAAACCAAAGTCGTGGCTGACTTACAGTGGGTTTTGGCGCTGGAAACTCCTTGTTCTTGATTGGTACAGCCTCCTTGCAATCCCAGGAATCAAATGAGATGGTTAGGGGACCTTGAAAGCGCCTGGAAGTGCAAAATTTAATCACCACTTTTCTTTTATTTTTTCATGTTTGTTCTGACTTTGTGCGCCTCTCTAACCTTGTCTTTTAGGTCTGCAATTGTGTACTATATACTGAGGAATGAATTAGGTTTAACATTATGCTCTCAATCTTCCTCCATTATAGCTTTTGATTTGGATTTGATTCACTTTGAGATCTTTCTAAAAATAGGTCAAAACCAATCTTTTTGTGCACAAAAAGGCTTTGCACGATTTCAATCTTTTGCTAGCTGGATATAGAACCTGAAACATGCACAATATCTTGAGGTTTCAATGATTTGGATTTTCTATAATTTGTTTTGATTTAAATTTATTTAATTCAAATAAAAATCAAAATAAATAATAAAAATAAGATAAAGACAAGTGTAAAGATCTAGGGCTCGTGGACCATGCTACCAACTCAAAACAAGTACAAAAGATTGGGCCCATTTAACAAAAATTGCAATTTGAGGCATAATTGACTTTTGACAATTTTGCAAAAAGGGTCAACTTCACCAATGCATAACTTCCTCAATTTTGACTATTTGAAGGTGTTATTAGACTTTCTAGAAATCTTGATATGTCCTATAAGAAACCCTTTTGGTCTCATCTCAATTTGGTATTCCATGTTCATGTATGAAGCTTTGACAAAAAAGGTATTTTTGTTGACTTTTCAAAATGACCTATAATATCAAAATTCATAACTTCTTGTGAGTGCATATTTTGAACTTGGGAGATGAAGATGGATTGTAGGGCATTTAATCCTATTCAAAATGAGCTTTGGATGGGTCATTTCTCTTAAAGTATGAGAATGTTATGCTTGGTCAAAGTTGAGTTGACTTTTTCTACAATACCCTAATTTAACAACTTTTGAGTTTTGATGAATTGTGAGAAATCCTTGATGAATCATGATCAACCCATGATCAAATGATGAATAATACTTCAAAATGAGTATGTTGACCAAAAATCTTGAAGTTTGACTGTATGTGGGCCACAGTTGACTTTTGCCCTAGCATAGTCGATTTTTCAGGCCTTTGAGCAATTGACTGAGCAAACTTCCTCTGCAAGGCTTGAAACTTGTCATGGATTATCTTGAGAATATATCAGGACAATAGTGAGCATTGGGGACCCTTTTGATTCAAGTATATTGATGCAACATGAAACTCTAATTTGAGGTAGACTGCCTTAGGAGAGAGCTTGTCTGGTCAACCCTTGGACTTCCTTGAGCAACTTGAGGATCTTTCTTGAAATGTTTTGAGAAATATGAGATGGCAAATTTTGGGGTACAACAACACCTTTTTAGGTGTTGTATGGTCGGAGATGTAGAACTCCTTTGTGTTGGCATAAATCTGGAGAAAGTGTAGTGCTTGGACCTGAACTGGTTCGTGAGACTACTGAGAAGATGAAGTTGATTCGGGAAAAGATGAAAGCTTCCCAAAGTAAACAGAAGATCTATCATGACAAGCGAAGGAAACATTTATAATTTCAAGCAGGTGACCATGTGCTTTTGAGAGGTACACCTGTAACTGGTGTTGGGCGAGCGTTAAAGTCTAAGAAGCTCACTTCTCATTTTATTGGTATGTATCATATTTCAGAAAGAGTTGGGAACGTTGCTTATAGAATGGCTTTACCGCCTAATCTTTCAAATTTGCATGATGTGTTTCATGTGTCACAACTCCAGAAGTATATTTCTAATCCATCTCATGTGATTCTTATGGATGACGTACAAGTATGGGATAATCTTACTGTAGAGACGATGCCTGTACGAATCACGGGTCGTGAAATGAAGACTCTAAGAGGCAAGGAAATTTCTTTGGTGAAAGTATTCTGGCTAGGATCTGCCGAAGAAAGCATGAATTGGGAATTGGAAAGCAAGATGCGAGACTCCTATCCTGAGTTGTTTGAATGAGGTAAATTTTCGAGGACGAAAATATTCTAAGTGAGGGAGAGTTGTAACGCCCGTTGATCTAATTAATTATTTAATTAAATTATTATGGATTATTTGTTGAAGATGTAGAATGTCGTGAATTGTTTGTATAAGTTGTTAGATTATTATTAATTAATTAACCAGTTGATTAATAATAATTATAATGTTGGAAATATTAGTATTAGTGATTGGGCTAATTTTGGTGGTATGTTGTATTAAGGGGGTGTGAGGATTAGGCTCAATAGACTATTATTATTAAGTTTAGTAATAATAGAAGTTAGGTTAATTGAGAATAAATAATTGGAAGTTAATCTTAGGAGTTATAGAAGAAGGAGGAGTTGCAGAGCAAAATAGGAAAAGAGGCAAAACGGGATTCGATCGGAAAATTATAGAGCAACCTTCAATCCAAGGTAAGGGTGGGGTTATGACTCTATAATGGGAATTATGATGAATATCATGTAGTAATTGGGTTGGTGTAATGTGTCGGTGCATATAATTGTTGTAGTTATTTATGAATTGTCTGCAAAATTAACCTATTTCATCATCTAATATGTTGTTAAAAATTATTCCGTGTTGACGTTGGTATAATTGTTATGTTGCTGTGATTATATGTTGGGTTTGAGAAACTAAGAATAAAAGGAAATCTGGACAAGTAGAAGAAATTACATGAGTGCGTGAAAACATGGTGTGCCGAGCAGCACATTTGGTGTCCTGAGTGGCACGGTTGATGTTGTATGCCGAGGGGCATAAGGGTGTGTCGACCAACACAATTTGGTAGAAGCATAGATGCGTGCCTAGGGACACAGATGTGTGCCTAGGGGAACAGATGCGTGCCTAGGGGCTTCCTCTAAAGTAGGGGGTTTCGGGAAATTGGAGCCAAAGTGTTTGAAAATTTGGTTTTATTAAACTAGATTTAATGTTTAAAGGGAATGTCACACCAAACTGTCGAAACTGAGCCAGGTCAACCAAAAGGAAATAAAATAATATATGTTAAGAAATGGCCGAAATTGGTTTGGTCGACCAAAGGGTGAAAGACAAGGAAAATGGTCGAAATTGGTTTTTGTCAACCAAAAGGGTTTCTGGACTTAGAGGAATTGTTGTTGATTTTTAAATCTTGCCATATGGAAAGTGTTGAAGCGAGTCAGAAGCCGTTTACTTTCAGAAGCTAGGAGCGAGAAGATTTAAATTTCAAAGTCATCAACAGTTGCCAGCGGTTTACAATTTGTTTAAGCGCCAAATAGGTGGCAACATCCAGTGAAGCAGTTGTCTCAAGATTTTAATATTGTCCGTAGATTTCATTTAGGCAGTTACATTGTAAATATTATAAATAAGCAGATTTAGTGTAGTTTTTTTGTTGTGTTCACTTGTATGCTTAAATCACTTGTCAAAATTCTGTCATTCCGAGCGTTAGGAAACAAAGAGTGAAGAAGTGCTTGACGTACGTGAATCACCACTTTTATTTCAATCCAAATCCTTTATTTTTCAATTATCTCTTTTGAATACTTTATTTTCTTTCTATGTACTTCTGAACAAAGTCTTTACGTTATTTTCTACTTTGCGTAAACAATTCAATACTCTATGTCGGTCATGAGTCACTAGTCAGTTATTTTATTGAATCTTATTTTCATATGAATACCTTTTGTCAGTCACGAGTCACCAGTCATTTGATCGATTCATAGTGTGGAAATCTGTCATACTTGTTCCCTTAGTCACAGAAAACCATTTCCTTTAATAAGGATTTCGATAGAATAAGTATAATAATAAAACTCTTAGCACATGTCTTAAGATCAACTGGTCGATCTTGCGAGTTACCCTTAGTTTTAGGACTTTGGGAGGACCAGCGGTTGTTTACTATTTTCCACAGTAAACAAATTGGCACGCCCAGTGGGACACAGTGCTAAGAACTTGTCTTAAGTGTATGCAGCTTAGAAATGGAAAGTTAACCAAAAAGTATAATAAACCATCATCTAGGAAGCATATATTAAGAATGAAAATTCCTGATAATCCAAGCATAGACGAAATACCGTCACGAACTTTAACTACTACTGATCTAGTAGTTTCTCAAGTTGAACCTTTTCCTCCAGTCGGGTCAAATACAACAGGTTCTGCATAAATTTATCAGGCTCCACCGAGAAGCCTAAGGCTTGTAATGACTACAACCATCATACCTAATGTGCCTCGTTTTGGTAATGTGGATCCTGTTTATGGAATGTCATATTCGATGATACCGGGATACCAGTCAACATCGAATGCAGCAGTGGTGTTAGATAATGTTCAAAATTTGAACTCCCCTTTACAAGGATCTGCACCAGGAGGAAATAATAGAGGTAACCAAATTAGAGGAATGCCTTCTCAACCAATAGTATCGCCTCTCACTAACACTTTAATAGCAGTGTTAAGGCAACAAATGGATGATAGTAACTAGGAATTGGTTAACATGTTAACTAACCAAATGGGTAATGTATTTAATCCTATAGTACAAGAGTCAACTGAGACTAATAGGCAGTCCGATGAAACAAATCGATAGGTGATTGCCCAATTAACAGTTTTGTGTAATTTTTTAGGTGCTCCCCCAGCACGTATTCGACAGGCGCCACTTGTTCGACTAGATTCCCCTGCTCAAATGGACATGGGGGAAATACAGGATGAAACTGTCCATCAGGGACAAGTGCTAGTACCTCCAAGGAATTTGATTGTCGATCCACCTAGGGCATTATTACATCGACATCAAGAGGATGATCAAATTGTTGAACAAATTCGACAATAGGATTTAGCGTAAAAAATAATGTAACCACCATTGTCGAAATAATTATGGCTAGGAATGGTATGAATACCACACTTCAGAGGCTAACATATTATTCCCCTTTGTCTGAATATATCTTACAGACTGAAAACCCTAGAGGATGGAAAATTCCTAAGTATACAAAATTAGGGGTAGAATCTGGAGAGTCGACAGCGGAACATATTGCTAGGTATTTGACTGAATCTGGGAATATGTCGAATAATGAAAACATAAGGGTAAAACATTTTCCTTCTTCCCTTACTAAGGAAGCTTTCATGTGGTTTACCACATTTCCTCCGAATTCTATTGACTCATGGACTAAGTTGGAAAAATTTTCCAAGAACAGTTTTATGAGGGTCATTCGAAAATTAGTTTGGTTGAATTGTCAAACATTAAAAGAAGGTTTGCTGAAACCATTGATGATTATCTAAATAGATTTAGGTCATTCAAAGAAAGATGCTTTACTCAAGTACCAGAACATGAGCTTGCTCAAATGGCTGCTGGATGTTTAGATTATTCCATTAGGGAGAAAATAGATCCGACCTTCGTGAAGAGTATGTCACAGTTAGCTGATAGAGCTCGATATCTTGAGCGTCTGTGACTAGAAAAGGTCAGACATACTAAGGCTAGGACTAAGAAAGAAAAAGTAGCCTTCATAGATTATGATGACACATATCCCATTTGTGAGGCCGACTATACCTCACCAACAGAGGTAGAGGTCGACGTGGCTGAAATGAAGCCAAGGCCAGCATATGAATGTAAATCACTATATCCTGCTAAAGGAAAAAATACGGTCGAAAACAATCCAAAATTTCCAGCAAAAACTTATACGTTTGATGTCACTAAATGTGAAGAAATTTTTGATTTGTTAGTTAAAGATGGTAAAATTTTAGTACCCCGGGTGCTAAGTTACCATCATTAGAACAACGACAGAAAAGAGGTTTTTGTAAATTTCATAATTATCTTGGTCACACAACCTCTCAATGCTATCTTTTCAAGGATCTCGTACAAAAATCGCTGCAGGAGGGTAGATTGAAATTTTCTGCACTAAAAATGAAGATTGATACTGATCCTCTTAGGCAAGAGGAGGCTTTGTTTCTTGACCCTATTGACATCAACATGGTAGAAATTACTGAGTTTCCTGATGATGTTATGGTCGAAGAGGGTACTGGAGAAAGTCCTGATGTCGACTTGGTTGATGTGTACCCAAGGCCTGAGGAGGACTTGTTAGACTTCCTTTACCGCTGTAAGAACAAAGGTTCACAAGCTTGCTTTTTCCTAGGTGTGGCGCCTTGACTGACAAAATAGTTACTGAAAATTTCCAGAAGCTGCAGTTAGAAAAGAACAAGGTTAAGCCGTACAATCAAAGGTTCCCTACACCAAGGGACCCAAGAAGCATTACGGGAAACTCCAATGCCAAACCAAGAAGTTATATTCCTTCAGCAAAACCTCCTAACGGTACTTGGATTAAGCCTCAATGGATAAGGGGGGCACTAATTGATGGTGTTATTGCTAGAGACCCAAACAAAAGAAAGTCGACTATTAACTACCGACATGAGTTTAAGTCTGAGAGGAAAAGTCATATTTCTAAAAATTACATGGGGAAGAATCCCATGACTCAAACCCAATGGAGACGCTCCCACCGTTGAAACCAGGCTGAGAGGCAAGCATCTGCTGGCCAGATTGCTGCAAAGTTGGAAATCAGAAGCAGTATAAAGTGAAGGTCGATTCCTCTACAAAAGAACGAATCAAAGAGTTTGTGAGTTGACCAGTTGCTAAGTGTTCTGAAGAAGCTACAGACGATTTTGAGTCCGAGTATGAAGAGATTTTGAATATATTAGTTAATGTGGTATCAATTCTGCTAGCAGAATATAATTGCTTAACTGAAATGGAAGATTCAGCAGACATTGATGTTGAGGAGATGGCTTTACACAAGCCAACATCTTACTTTGTGATGAATAATGGTTCGATTGAGAACCAAGATGCATTCTTTGAAAGACCAAATATGGCCATGAGGAGCCATTTGAAGCCTCTTTTAATAAGGTCTAAGCTTGAAGGGGTGGTTATCAACAAGGTGTTAGTAGACTATGGTGTTACGGTAAACATTGTGCCACACCACCTATTGCATAAAATTGGTAAATATGACACCGATGTTAAATCTCATAACGTGGTCTTATCAAACTATGAAGGAAGGACTAGAAACATTATGGGTGTGATCTAAGTTGATATTATTGTCAGCTCTGTTACTAGGCCGACTATATTCATGGTGATTCAAGGCAAGCCAATTTATAACCTCTTAGTAGGGAGGGAATATATGCACGGTGTAGGGGTTGTACCATCTTCTATGCACCAGCATTTGGTGATTTGGAGAGAAGATGGTATTGTCGAGAAAATTGAAGCTGATCAAGGATATTTCAGGGCAGACGTGAACAATGCGGCAAGAAGAAATTTGACAGGAAATTAGCTAACATTTCCCCATGTCAACATGCTAAAGATGTGTATGCCAACCTTGATGAAGCATTTGTTTCATTGAAGTTACATGAGACCCATGGTTTTATATGGGATATGGAACGTCTTATGGATCCATACTGTGACAACCGGCCGACAGGCTGGGGAGACATCAGTGATGATGTCTGAGCTAGATGCTCTGAAAAGGAATTCGGCATATATTTCTGAAAGTAAAATAAATTCGGTGCTAGAGGCTGAAGAAAATATGACTGTTGAAGCGAATAAGACACAAATTCTGAATGAAGGAGCTACATTTGCTATTGAGCCAAAGCCACCAGATAAAAAATAAGTGGTCGAAGAAAACGTCGATAAGCAGCATCTAGACTGCATATATGACGAAGAACCCTTAGGATTCGAAAAGGATCCGATGGCACCAGAAAGAATGCAACCACAAGACCCTTTAGAAGAAATAGATCTTGGCGAAAAGGGGGATAAAAGACCAACTTATATCAGCGCCAACATCGACCAAAATTTAAAGTTTGAGGTAATATCTTTATTAAAAGAATTTAAAGATTGTTTTGCTTGGGACTATAACGAAATTCCAGGTTTAAGAAGAGATTTGGTCGAACTAAAGTTACCAATAAAAGCTAGAAAGAAACCAGTGAAGTAGACTCCCAGACGCTTCACTCCAGCAATAATGTTGAAAATCAAAGAGGAGATAGAAAGACTCCTCAAAAGCAGATTCATAAGAACTGCAAAGTATGTCGACTGGTTTGCAAACATAGTGCCAGTAATTAAGAAAAATGGAAAATTAAGAGTGTGCATCGATTTTAGAGATTTAAATGCTGCGACTTCTAAAGATGAATATGCTATTCCTGTGGAAGAAATGTCGGTCGACTCTACTTTCATTTTTGAATATTTAAGTATGCTTGATGGTTATTCTGGTTATAACCAAATTTTGATTACAGATGAAAATGTGCCGAAGATGGCGTTTCGCTGCCCAAGGGCACTGGGAACGTATGAATGGGTTGTCACGCCATTCAGTTTGAAAAATTCCAGAGCGACATATCAAAGGGTAATGAATTCTATGTTCCATGATTTTATTGAAGATTTCATGCAAGTTTATAGTGATTATACTGTAATAAAGTCAAACATTAAAGCGATTCATCTGCAACACCTTCGAGAGCCTTTTGAAAGGATGAGGATATATGGATTAAAAATGAATCCGTTAAAATGTGCTTTTTGTGTGCAGGCAGGTGATTTTCTTTTCTTTATGGTGCATAAAAAAGGCATAGAAGTGAACCAAAGCAAGACCAAGGCCATCATGGACGTCCAACCTCCATCGACCAAAAAGGAACTTCAGTATTTATTGGGCAAGATAAATTTCCTAAGGAGGTTCATATCCAACTTAAGTGGAAAAACCAAAGTATTTTCACCACTACTTCGACTGAAGAATGAGGATTTCGTTTGGAAAGAAGAGCATTAAGAGGCTTTTGACAAAATCAAAGACTACTTAGTGAAGCCTCCAGTATTGGCACCTCCTTTTATAGATATGTCTATGAGGTTATATATTGCAGCCTCAGATTCGACCATAGGAAGTATGTTAGTCCAACATGACAAAAAAGGTGTCAATAGACTTATATATTATCTTAGTCGAATGCTTAATGATCCTGAAACTAGGTATAGTGATATAGAAAAACTATGCATTTGCTTGTATTTATCTTGTATTAAATTAAAGCAATATATAAAGCCTGTTGATGTGTATGTATCTTCTCATTTCGATATTATTAAGCACATGTTATCCAAACCAATTTTACATAGTCGAATTGGTAAATGGGCTTTAGCATTAACAGAGTATTCTCTGACTTATGTGCCCTTAAAAGCAATGAAGGGACAAGTGGTGGCAAATATCTTTGCAGACCATTCAATGGTTGGTATGCCTCAGAATTATGTAAATCTAGCGCCATGTAAATTATACTTTGATGGTTCTAGCCATAAAAATGGAGTTGTAATAGGAGGAATTATAATTTCCCCCAGTGAAATTCCAGCAGAGTTCAAGTATAGAATCGAAGGTATATATACAAATAATGAAGCAGAATATGAGTCTTTAATAGCAAAACTTGAACTACTGCTAGAATTAGGGGAAAGGGACGTCAAAATTATGGGTGACTCTGAATTAGTAATTAAACAAGTATCAAAGGAATACAAATGTGTTAAAGAAAATTTAATCATGTATTTTGTGATTACTATTAGATTGTTAAAGCAATTTGAACAAGTGAGTATTCGACACATACCTCGACGAGAGAATGAAGAGGCTAATGACCTAGCACAAGAAGCTTCAGGATACAAGAAAGACCAAAATGAAGAACTTATTCAGGTAAGAGAGAAAGTTAGAGCAACTTGGTTATCTCCTTCATATTTGTCAATAATAAAGTTAGGGGTTGTAGATGACGAAATTTTTCATATTTTAACTGTTAACAATGGGCAAAAGAATGATTAGTGAAAGCCACTGGCCGACTATTTGCGCATCCCTACGGGGTCGACAGATCGTAAGATCAAGTATCACACTCTCAGTTATGTTTTGATAGAGAATGAATTATTAAAGAAAACTGCTGATGGAATATTGCTTAAATGCCTTGGAGAAAGTGAGGCATATGTAGCAGTGTCAAATATGCATAGTGGAGCATGTGGCTCACATCAAGCAGGACACAAAATGAAATGGCTTTTGGTGCGTTCAGGTGTCTATTAGCCTTCAATGCTAAAAGATTGTATCGAATTTGCTAAAGGTTTTCAAGAATTCCAAGTGCACGGGGGCGACAACATGTTCCTGCAAGTCAATTACATGCAATTATAAAACCCTGGCCATTCAGAGGATGGACTTTAGATGTGATTGGAGAAATAAAACCAACGTCATCAAAACAGCAAAGGTATATTTTAGTTGGTATTGATTATTTTACAAAATGGGTTGAGGCAGTAGCCTTAACAAATGTTGATCAAGAAGCTGTTATTGATTTTATACAAAATCACATCATATGTCGGTTTGGGATTCCAGAAACAATTACAACCGACCAAGGATCAGCGTTTACTGGACGAAAAATGCAAGAATTTACACAAGAAGTTAGAATTAAATTGTTAACTTTTACTCCTTAATATGCTCAGGAAAATGGCCAAGTCGAAGCTACCAATAAAGTAAAAATTAGCCTAATTAAGAAGCATGTAGGAAAGAGACCAAGGAATTGGCGTAAAACACTAGATCAAGTCTTATGGGCATGTAGAACTTCCCCTAAGGAAGCAACAGGAACTACTCCATTTTGACTTGCATATGGGCATGATGCAATGTTACCAGTGGAGATACATGTTCAATCAATAAGAATCCAAAGACAACATGAAATACCATATGAGGATTACTGGAATATGATATCGGATGAGCTTATCGACTTAGATGAAGAAAGGATGTTGGCCCTTGTTTTGTTAATAAGACGAAAAGAAAGAGTTTCCAGAGCTTATAATAAAAAAGTAAAAGATAAAGTATTTGGTGTCGACGATTTAGTATGGAAAGTAATATTACCTATGGACAAAAAAGATAGAGTCTTAGGGAAATGGTCCCCAAATTGGGAAGGGCCTTTTAAGGTGATGCAAGTTTTTTCACATAATGCCTATGAACTTGATGAGTTAGCCCCAGATCGACGGATCTTAACGGTAAATGGTAAGTACTTAAAAAAGTATAAGCCCGTTCTTTAAGAAGTCAGAATTTTGACAAAATTAATATTCGTCGAATCAACAAGCTGGTAAACTTATGTTCGAAACCAGCAAATTCAAAACATGCATAAAATGTGTACAATGGAGGAAGATATATATAAGACAGATAAATAAAGGTTCCATTAAAATTTGGCTTAAAGCCATAAAGAAATCACAAGATCGTTGATACAATGATTAAAAGTGTTTAGATCTGTTTTGGAATGACTGCAGTTCACCATGGAGGTTTGTAGCCTAATATTCAAAATCTTCTGCTTGAGTCCTAAGTGTTTCAAGCTCTGTTTCCACAGAAGAAATTGCTTCACTTATGGCCATAGCATCCACGGCTATTTGGTCAGCCTTTGCTTGAGCTGGATTAATAACGTTATTAATTTCTTCCTCTTACTTGGCAATCGATTCCAATTCCTTGTTGAGATCAGAAGGCTTGACTCCTATGTGTTTTGGTGAGGTAGGTGATTCGACCTTTTCTTTCCCAGAAGAAGTGAGAGGCGTGCCTTGTGTGCCTTCAAGAGGGGGAAGGATTTGGGAGGTGGTAACAGTTTTATTTTCTTATGAACCCTGTAGGGAATCTGAGAGGCTAGAGTCAGAGCCAGTCGAACTATAACCCTTATATTTGGAAGGACTAGTGAGAGGGGAAGAAGCTTATGACAAAGGAATATAGTCATGCACACATAGTTTTTGGCCAGAGAAATTAACCTAAAGAAGCGAAGAAAAGTAGAAAAATGAGAAATAAGGGTATTTATAGACTCTGAAAGGAAGGAAAAAATAATGGGGAAAATATTTGTGATTTCCTAAGTTTAAATCATTCCATTTGAGGGACATGTGCTGCAAAATCAACGTGAGTTAATGGGCTACATCTCCCACTAAAAGTGCAATGATGGCAACAATTTAAATGTTACACGTCTCGAAGATGAAAAGTCTGATACTTTACCATGACTACATGACGTCACGAAAAAGGCGGAATAGTAACGTACACTTTTGGAGGGATGGAAATGGTTTGGTCAAATGGTAAAACTGACCCTTCAAAGATGTCATTATCTCATATGAGTCGAAATTCGAAAAAGGCATCTCTGGGGGGATTTTTATTACCTTGAAATTTTTTAAGGTATTCAAGCATGTGTATTAAATGAGGTCTAAGGGTCATTCTCTAAAGTAGGGGTTTTTAGTAAATTGGAGCCAAAGTGTTTGAAAATATGGTTTTATTAAACTAGATTTAATGTTGAAAGGGAATCTCACACCAAACTGTCGAAACTGAGTCAGGTCGACCAAAAGGAAATAAAAGAATATATGTTAAGAAATGGTCGAAATTGGTTTAGTCGACCAAAGGGTGAAAGACAAGGAAAATGGTCGAAATTGGTTTTTGTCAACAAAAAGGGTTTCTGGACTTAGAGGAATTGTTGTTGATTTTTAAATCTTGCCAAAGGGAAAGTGTCGAAACGAGTCAGAAGGGGTTTACTTTCAGAAGCTATGAGTAGGATGATTTAAATTTCAAAGTCATCAGCAGTTGCCAGCGGTTTACAATTTGTTTAAGAACCAAATAGGTGGCAACATCCAGTGAAGCGGTTGTCTCAATATTTTAATATTGTTCGTAGATTTCATTTAGGCAGTTACATTGTAAATATTATAAATAAGCAGATTTAGTGTATTTTTTTGGTGTGTTTACTTGTATGCTCAAATCACTTGTCAAAACTCAGTCATTCCGAACGTTAGGAAACAAAGAGTGAAGAAGTGCTTGACGTACGTGAATCACCACTTTTATTTCAATGCAAATCCTTTATTTTTTAGTTATCTCTTTTGAATACTTTATTTTCTTTCCATGTACTGTCAAACAAAATCTTTACGTTATTTTCTACTTCGCGTAAATAATTCAATGCTCTATGTCGGTCACGAGTCACTAGTCTGTTAATTTATTGAATCTTATTTTCATATGAATACCTTCTGTCGATCACGAGTCACCAGTCAGTCGATCGATTCATAGTGTGGAAAGTCGTTATACTTGTTCCCTTAGACATAAAACCATTTCCCTTGATAAGGATTCTGATAGAATAAGTATAATAAAAAAACTCTTAGCACATGTCTTAAGATCAACCGGTCGATCTTGTGAGTTACCCTTAGTTTTAGGACTTTGGGAGGACCAGCGGTTGTGTACCATTTTCCACAGTAAACAGGGGGATGAATGCTTGTTTCTTTTAGTTATAGTTATTTCAGTTGTTGAACTTTAAGTTGATTGTTGTTAAGTACTTTCTATTTTGAAGTTGCTTTAATGTTGGACAAAGATGTTATTATGATTTCGCGGCATAGTTGTTCAATTTGTTGGTTTAAAGGATTAATTTATTGCTGGTTCATCGGAAGTTTTAAAAGTGTTATGTATCAATGTTGAATGCAATGGTTTTAAGTTGTAATTGTAGCATCCTGGTTTGGTTGTGAATTATGTAACTCTGATTATTATATTTATCGATTGGGGTAGAATTGGGGTGTTACATATATCAGGGCGTGGGTTTGATCCCTACCTTTTGATGTTTTTTTCACATTTTTTTCTTCATATTTTGCAGGTTTTAATATGTATTGCATCGTTTCCATTCTCCTAGCACAAGCGAGCGCTTGGCTCAGCGGCAAGCCATGCAGTTGAAAGGGTAAAGGGCGTACGTTCTACACCCACCCCTGACATTTTCCTTTTTCCTTCTTTTCTAACCTTGTTTGTCATTGTTTCTCCATATTATTTTTTGGCAAACTCAATTTCCCTTTAATTAACCTAAAATAAACTCTTTTTGCAAACCCTAAAAACAATTAGGTTTTAGTTTTTTTTTAATTAACTTTTTAATTAACCTTTTTTATTAATTAAAATTAATTATATTTTTAGGTTTATTTAAATAATTATCATAAATCATTATTTTTATAAAAAAATTACCAAAAACATTTTCTCTCCTATTTTCATCTTATTCTTATTTTCATAGATCAAGTTGTATAAGTTTCGCGAATGTAATCTTTATTTGTCGCTTTCTTTTTTCATTATTATGCAACTTCTCTGGGATGTAATATCTTAGGATTTCTTTTCCAGACTTCCTATTATGTATCTGCCCCAAAGGGTTGTAATAATTTAGAGTTTACGTTACTGCCTTTATCTGTTGCTACTATATTTTATGCTACTGCTTAGTAATTAGGGTTGTATAGCAAGATAAACCCAAATGTTAGAAAACCCTAAATTCAAAGATAAATAACTGAATTGAACACATTTGCACACTCACACCTCTAGGGTAACCTCTCTTCATTTCCTTCGGAACAAAACGGTCATGTCCCTCGAAAGTAGGTACGCTTTAGCAAAGACCCTTGAATAAAAGATCATAGTCCCTCGATGACCCTTCGACGTTGCCTTTCGATAAATGATCTAGTCCCTTACGAAATTTCTAAAGCGTCCTTACAAGTATTTTCAATGACCGTACGATGACCCTTATGTCCCTTCACATCGAAAGATATGGCTTCCTACTAACTAATGGTACGAATAACACTATCCAAAGGAGGAGGAAAATTACAAGAACAACCTTGAGTGGGTAGAACTTTTAATCGCTTGCCTACAAAATATTTCTGACAATCACACTTCTCAAAACAATGAAATATTTTCAAAATGCTTTGTATACCTTCTTGAGGACCGATACAAGAGTTATTACAAAGTTCGACTTAAGTTGGAAAATTTTCATAATATTTTCAAACACACGCACAAAGCAAATTTCAAAGTGAGCTAAGTGATTAAGAGCCCGTAGATAACTATGAATGAAAAGGGTTCTAACACCTTTCCTTTTCATAACCTACCCTCCAAAGTCAAAATCTATCAAGGTCTTTCATGTTCTTTTCATGCTTTCCTTATTGGATAAAAGAAAAGGCAGTGGCGACTCTTCCTATCTGCAACATTTGCGATAAAACACTAAATAAGTCGGTTTTCCCACTGTATTACAGTGTGGTATAATCAAGCATATTATGGAGTAAGGATTATTGATATATGTGGTAGTTTTCCAAATGGACATCTTCTTGGTACAAAGGGAGGCATCAATTAAAACCCTGTTCTTGCACTTCGTCAACTTGGATATCCGGTGAGGGATAAACCGAATAACACTCATGTGAGTAGTTTCTTTCTCAAGGAGGGAGGAGACTACAAAGCAGCCAAGAAAGATATTAGTAAAGCCTGGCGCCACATCCATAGGAAAGGAAGAGAAACATTAGGATAGAGAGGTGTTGTTTCTTTGGAGCCTCGTCTTTGATGGGTGCAAGCAAGGGAAATTAAGTTGAAGATACCTTATCCTAGTCAAGAACCCTTATCTATAGTTTTTGAAGAACCTACTCCTCCTCTGTCAATTGATGTTGAAGAGCTTTAAGTTTCTTTAGTCAGAATGCCGTAAGAGAAGGATGCTTGGAAAAATAAATATCATACTATAGATATGGATTACTCAACACTTAAAGGGAAGTTGAAAGAAAGATGATTTGATCGAGATTCTTGAGCGACATGTTATAGAGATGATGGAAGAGTGAGAGGATTTATTTTCCTCTTGCATTCATACATCTTCCTATAATCAAGACCATTCTCACATGCTTTCTGCCTCTGGTGGATGGAAAGGAGTTGGAGATAAGCTCACAAAAGAGAATACACAGTTGAAGGATCAGATTAGGAGACTCAAAGGGAAGAATCAGTGTGAAGTGGGATCTTCTTCAGCCTTGGCTCCTTAGGACCATTAGATTTTAACTTTTTCTCTTATATTTAGGATTATTGAAACTTGTACTAAAGTTGTAACCCTTCAAAATTATTAATGAAATGAGATTATCCAGTGTTTCAAAAAGTGTTATTCCTTTGATATTTGCAATTATTACATTTCTTTATGTTCCTTGAAAATTAGATAAACAGAATAAATCATGTGCCTTGCATATCATGCATCCTTTTGCACTCAATTTCTAGCATTTTTTGCATTGTTCACAGGTGTCTTATACATTTATTTTGGTCAAAAGTCAGTAAGTTGTCGCACTCCTATAACATTCAGGCTAACACCAAGAAGAAAATGGAAAACTTGGAACAAGAGAATCGTGAGCTACGGGAGGAAGTAACGGCTCTAAGAACTGATATGGCTAACTTGACTTCTTTGGTAGAATCTTTGGTGGCTGCACAAAATTAGCCACCACCTCCTTCTCATTCTCCTCATGTGGTTCAGCCTTAACAAGAGACAATCGTTATCTCTAAGATACTGACAGTACCCATTTCTGTTACTCCTGCTACTACTATTATTGTTGCTCAAGTTTGTCATTCAGTTCAGCCTGTCATGGTTTCTGCACCGCCTATTGTGCATATTGTTCCTACCATCAATGACCAAGTTTATCATGCTTGTGCTGCTCCTAGTGAAAGTTTAGGAATACATTATTGAATGGATGATTTTCAAGATCAGTTCTTAGAAATGTTGTTAAAGACGATGTTTTGGTAGGGTATCTTGCCAATCATTATTCATTCTCATATCTATGTTTATGCTATTTATCTTTTGTCCACTTGAGCATTTACTTTCGCTTATGTACTTTTCTTTTGTCAACTTGGACTTTTATTTTGTTCTTAAAACATTAATAATCAAAGTTGAACACTAAAAGACTTAAGGATCTTTATGAACTATTGGTTACTATCCTTGGTGTAGCGGTAGAAATATTTAAGACTAAGCCATGGGATTGACTAGACTTGTGCAAATCAAAATAAAATCGCCACCGTGCTTTATTGTTTCCAAAGGAATGGGAAAAGAGCGAATAACCCAAAAAGAGGGGGAAAGATTCAAGGTAAGGGGGTTGGTTATGTAAAGGGAAGGTATTAACACCCTAAACATCTACGGTACTCCGCATGAACCTCTTTGTAAAATCCATATATTTTGGCTATGAAATGTTGTGTAAAAAAATGGATGGTGGAGGTGAGAAAAGAAATATATTTTTATGGTTTTTGCACCCGCTGCGGTTGTGAACCTTTAGTGCATACGTATCACCTTTTCATGCAATAAGGGATCAGGGTACACGTAGTTACTCTTTAAAAATTTTAAAATGTAAATATGCTGGTTAATTTTTATGAGATAAAACATCATCATCATTGTCCGTGTGGAAAACATACCTACTACCCGCAATCATGAGAAAGGAGAATTTGCATCATCTCAAAGTGGAGGATATGGCTTGGATTTTAAAATCAACAATTCCTCACTCAACACCCAAGTTGAAAATATCTCACTTCACTACATATTTTAGAAGTATAATTGTTTGCATCACTACAATGATTGACAAGAGTCCAATCTTTTAAGAAAGGTTTTATAGTAAAAAGCCAAAGTGGCAAAATGATTTGTAATGAGATTGATTGACTTTTAGTCTTCTCACAAAAAAATGTCAAGGTATTATTAAGTTGATTAGAGTTTATTTATGAAAATGTTTTTGAAAATGCATGGACCTAAGTCCAAGTTTATTATGAAAGTGGTTCAAGTTTCAAAACAAGAGGAGTTTTAAAAAGGAGGAAGAAGATTTTTAAAATTAAAGAAGATGGGAGGAGAAGAAGAGACTATCCTAAAGCATAAGGTAAAAGCTAGGGATATGAACCATCTAACCAACAAGAAGCCAATACTTGACATTATGAGCCAAGATAGAATTCCCATTCTTTGGATTGAAATCAGACAAGCAAAGATACTAGACCTATTGAAAGAACCAAACTTCAAGTGTATTAAGTTTTCACAAAAATTGGGCAGAGTAACGGCTGTATACGAGTGAATTCCATATTACAAACAAATAATATAATCATAATAACCTGCACACAAAACAAACAAACAACCCAATGTCTTGAGGTATACCTCAAGAACTCCAGACAAAATATCAATTAAGGTTACAAAGTCTCCAACATATGCCAAGGTTTCTAATCCTAAGTCCAAGAAGTCTCATATTCCATAATGCCAAGGATAGTAACCAAATAGTCCAAGTACCATTAAAGTTTTTATGGTTTATGTTGATTATTAGGTGTCTTAGAATAAAAAAGAAAAGGCTCAAGTGAGAAAATATGAAGATAGCATGAAATGTAATGATTAAAGTAAATGGTACATAAAGCATAAAAAAAAATAAAAGGGAATAAAGTAACAACAAAGAGTAAAAATCAATTATTAGTGATTAGTGGTTAGTTGGATGATCATCTAGAAACTTGCATTTGGAACTCATTAGAGGATTGGTAGAACCAAAGCCTCCACACAACAAGTTGCATTTGCTTTTTGTCAAGTATATCATGCATTTTAGATCCTTAAAAGTACCATTTAATGGACAACGATGTTTAAGTGATCCGCGTTGACCAAAAGTGTTGTAGATCCATTAGAGGATTGGTAGAATCAAAGCCTCCATACAATGAATCTCAAGGTTATTGGATCAAAGAAATCAAATTAATATACTTGTGCTTGCAAACATAGGTTTGGGCCACGAATGATCATTTATTCGAATCAGGACAAAATTTAGCGCTATGTTAAGCAATCGTAAGTGGACTCATGTAGAAGTCGCACCTATTTTGAGGACGGTCAATAGCAATCTATGCACCATTTGTTTTTATACATGATATAGAGATCATGCTCTAATAACACTTAGTGCAATAAGAAAGGGGTGAGATGGAGACGGGTGGGAAAGAATATACAAACCACATTTGAATTAAAATTTAATCAAACTATTATTAAAATCATTCATCCATTTTTGTGGAGTTAAACTCAAGACCATGGATCCAATGATGTTAATAAAGTTCATGATCAAAAATTCAACCCAAGATTAGCCAGAAAATAATCACAAAATAATATTGCATTTTAATATATACATTAAAAAAGGTTTTAGAAATATTTAAAATAGAAATAAGGGACAAAAATATAAATTGTGTTCAAATTAATCAAGAAATAAAAAGTAAGACCATAGAAAAATCAGAAATGGACTCAAATATTTTTATTATTTTTTTGGTAATTTTTAAAGTCAGAAACTATTTTTAAAATTAAAATAAATGAGTAAAATAAACCAAAAATGATAAAAAAATACCAAATTCAGAAATAAAAAAAGTGAGGTCATTAATATTTGTCACAATATCATTGGATCATTCCATATTTTTTTTCAGAATTTAAAAATGCATAAAAGTATTTTTAAACATTTAAAACAAATCAAATAAAGTAAAAATTTCTAAAAAAAATACTAAAACATAAAATAAAATGGTGAAAAAATAAAAATCAGAAAGAGAAAAATAAAAAAAAAATTTCATAATTTTTTCAGATATTTTGGACTAAAAATGAATTTTCTATGATTTTTTGAAATTTAAAACAATTAAATATAAAAATTACAAAAGAAAATAAAAAAAATATATGGGTCATCTGATCAATGTCAAAACGCGTTAGTAAACAGATCAAGTGGACCTGATGCATTGTACATGTTATGGACTTTAGTGGATAATGCATTGAATCATTAATTAAATCAGATTTCAAAAAATACAAGTGGCGTTCCATCATTGATTGGAAGATGACACGTTAGTCATCTTCAACCTCCAGCCAACGTGAATTGCAGGTCTCTCAAACTGTAAAATCAGAAGCTCAGACTTATGGCATTCACTTCGTCTCTTCAAGAAGAAGACAACCATACCTTCGTGATAAATTTATATAAATTGTAGCTCAAGCAAATTGGAAGGAAAGTTTTGAAAAGGGATTTGAAATTTCGTGGTCAAAACAAGTTTCCAGATGAAAGTAAGTGTTGCGACTAGAACCATGGCAACGAGAGCATCACAATGATATCAAAGTTTTGAAGAATTGATGAAGGAATTTACCTATTAGAGTTGAGTTGCAGAGCTCTGAAACTGGACTTCTATGGAGCAATCTAAGGCACGATTCTTGAATGTAATTATACGGTTAGCTTAAGGAAAGATCAAGGAAGGTGAATTGACGGAAAAATTGGATTGAAAAAGGCTTGAAAGCAGATTTTGAAGTAGCAGAATTTTGAGTTATGGAATAAGTTAGGCAGGGTGATTTTGGCTATCCAAGCTTGAGGAAATGAATGGGGAATGACACTTTATTTATAGGGAATCAAAAGGAATGTCCAAGCGTGTGAAATGATAAAGTTTGGAGGGAAATCGTGTGAAGTTGCAAACAAGAAAAGTGTGACTTCCAATTTGATCAAAACTCATCCAAAATGCGTGTTTTTTTGTACTTATCAATTCTGGAACTTCATTAAACATGTTTAGAGGCATAAACGCGTGGAAAACTTGTGATTAGATACCAAAACAAAGACTTCAAATTTTGACTTATGAGGAAACTTCAGTTCCAAGTTACCAAGTTCAATCTAATGGCATTCTCAGCTCAAGGGGTCTTAAGGCATGATTCTTGGTGCTTTAGAAACATGAGGTTATAAGCTTTGCAATGGAAAAATAATTGAATCAAATGGATGCTTGAGCTGAAAGTTGCATTGAGTCAAAGTTGGGGAAAAAGGGTTGACTTTCCATACTTAGAAATATTTCAAGTTTTTCTTCAAAAGTGGCTTATAATGTTTTGCATCCAAACATGGCCTTCCTCTTGGAATTTGCTCTTAATAAAAAAATATGGCATGAAATATACCTCTTTAATGACATTTTGAAACTTGAACAATCTAAAATCTCCAAAAATTGAGAGAGTTATGGATTGTTGAAGTTGGAAAAAAATCATGAAATGATCTATAATCTTTTGTATCCTTAGGGCATCTTCCATCCATTTTCTCACTTTGCTAATAAAATAAGGAATAAATTTCACATACTCAAGATCATTGTTGAAAAATAGTTGGATCAATATGATAAAAAATGACCAAGCTATGATCATTTGAAGTTACACATAGGAAAATGGGGGTTTATCTGGAAGACTTGTAATCTTTCTTCATCATCAAGTTTCTTCCACATGAAAAATACTTGGAACTTTTTAAGTGATTTGTTGATAACCCTTTAAAGAGAAGGATGTATTTGGAATCACTCAAAAATACCAAAATATGAGCAAGATATGCTTCTTTGAAGTTCAAAACCCTAACTCCTAGATTAAGAAAAATGCCTTGAGGAACTTTGACAATTTTGAACAAACATCTTATACCAACACAAATGCTTTGTAAATATAATTTGTTGAGGATGATAATGAGAACTCATAGAAACCACAACGACTTCCATATCTTGAGAATTGAGAGAAATATTCATTTGTGACCAATGGGAGCAAAGCCTTGTCCAAGCATGACAGCTTCTCCAATCAATCCCTTGTACTTTTGAACCAAATTTAATAATCTTGAAATGTGGTGAACCAAAATAACCTTGCCATTCCATTTCCTCCAAAAAAACTCCAATGGTGAGGTTTGAACTTCTCAAGCTTTATTGACTAGGGCATGGAAATAAACTCATGAACCCATGGAGAAACTTGCTGAATCTTATTGCCTTTACCTACATGAGTAACAAGCAAGACAAACCAACATTGCATTTTATTAATTAAGAGAAGAAATCAAGACAAAAAATATTCATTATCATAAAAGAACACAAGTCAAGGTGCTTGGTGATTCCTCAAAGAGCAAAGCTAAATATAGGGAGGGGAACCAAGAATCCTAATGTGATCTTGTTGTGATGGAATCAACATGGTATGAAGAAGGGATCTTAGGGGAAAAAATTGGAGTACAGCAGCTACCCTTATTTAAGTTTCTTCTATCTGGAGATACGAAGGTTAAAAATCTTCGTGTCGATGTGATTGAAGATACTTAAATATAAAACAAACCCTATTTTTCCCCTAAGATGCCATGCAATGCTTATGAGCATGAATGCATATGAATAATACCAAAGAGACGCAAAACACCATTGGGGATGTAACAAAATAAAGAAATAGGAAAGCAACCCGACCAGGAAAATAAATCATTGGTGGATCAAAATACCCGACATAGAGAGGGTGGTAAAAAATGGTAAAAGGACACAACAACTCCTACTCAAGGGTGACCTATCAACTTTCACTGAAGGTAGAGAGAAAATATATCATAGCACCATCGTTCACTGACGATGAACTACCAACTTTCACTGAAGGTAGCAAATAGATAACAATCACCAACTTTCACTGAAGGTGACCTACCAACTTTCACTGAAGGTAGCAAAAAGATAACAATCACCAACTTTCACTGAAGGTGACCTACCAACTTTCACTGAAGGTAGAGAGAAAATATATCATAGCATCGCCGTTCACTAACGATGAACTACCAACGTTTACTGAAGGTAGCAAAAAGACAACAATCACCAACTTTCACTGAAGGTAGGGAGAAAATATATCATAGCACCGCCGTTCACTGACGATGAACTACCAACGTTCACTGAAGGTAGCAAAAAGATAACAATCACCAACTTTCACTGAAGGTGACCTACCAACTTTCACTGAAGGTAGAGAGAAAATATATCATAGCACCGCTATTCACTGACGATGAACTACCATCGTTCACTAAAGGTATAAAAAAGATAACAATCACCAACTTTCACTGGAGGTGATCTACCAACTTTCACTGAAGGTAGAGATAAAATATATCATAGCGTCGTCGTTCATTGACGGTGAACTACGAACGTTCACTGAAGGTAGAAAAAAGATAACAATCACCAACTTTCACTAAAGGTAGTGAGAAAATATATCATAGCACCGCCGTTCACTAACGATGAACTACCAACGTTCACTGAAGGTAGCAAAAAGATAACAATCACCAACTTTCACTGAAGGTAGAAAAAAATAACAATTACCAACTTTCACTGAAGGTGACCTACCAATTTTCACTGAAGGTAGAGAGAAAATATATCAAAGCACTGCCGTTCACTGAAGATGAACTACCAACGTTCACTTAAGGTAGCAAAAAGATAACAAGTTTCCCCAAAATTCTGGCATTTCACCTACAAAGGGTCCAACTTCTTCTTTAACCGAGGCACTTTGCCTGGAAAGGGTAATATATAAATTGTCTCAAATAAAGAGACTATCACCTGCAAAGATTTCACAACGAATTGTCTCTACGAATTTGAAAGTTTTGCCATCCACTGGCGTAAGTTGACAACGGACTGCAAACTATCCACTCATAGAGGAGATAGAAAAAAAAGTTACGTCGACTTTTATAAGGAAGCCAAGTTGCTCAAATAAAGAGACCTGCTACTTGTTATCATGGAGGATTGTAAAAAGAAATGACTTTCTGGGGAGAGAAATATGGCTTCCTGGGGAAAGAAATATGACTTCTTGGGGAAATGCCACTATATTCCTGTTGAGGAGATAAATTCTTCTCGTGCAAAATAAATGCACAAACCAAAAATTTAAGCTTTCAGAAATCCAAAGTAAATAATATTGTTGTGGAACAAAAGATTCAAACCTGGAATGAAACAGTCAACCAAAATACATCCTTTGAGAAAGAAACTCAAGAGGTAAAACCAAATCCATCAAAACAAGGAGCTGTACAGGAAGGCTAAAGCAAAAATCTTCCACGAGGGATAACTAAGTTAGGGAATTAAAATAATATACGCTTTCTTCTTAAGGCCAACACTCTATTGAAGAGAGGACAACATTACTCTGCAAAACAGGGTGATATGTCAACAAAACTATTAACAAATGTTAATGAACAATGATTTGCCAATTTTAGCTATGCATGATGTATGTATGAATCTATGAGTGATATCGTGCGTATGCTGACAAAACAGATATACAACATTGGGAGAAATCGGGCAAAACCACCTCGAGCACAATCAACACTCGGCGAAATTACATTCAAGATGAACATTCCAAGAAAAAGTAAGCGCCAACTAAGGAAACATAACCTATTGTCTGGTTTAACTTTACTGGGGAGAAGCGTAATCCAAAAGTAAACAAAACATAGCGACCAAACAGTACAGATACAGAGATACAAAATCCTTTTCCAGGCTTTACCAGGTGTAGCACTCAAACTTTAGCAAGAAATCAAATATTTTCAAAAGTAATGCTTCTATTGGGGATTTTGAAAAATTAATTTCAAGTAGAGTAGACGGTCATCAAATCATCAAAACATTCACTTGGGAATTCAGGACCATTCTGAAAGAGGAAGAACACAAACTTTGTTAAGGCGTACAATGTCCTATCATCAAGCCATTAACTGGGGATTTCACGCTAATTTCACTGGGGAGGTTAACACCACATCCTCAAAGAGAAAACCAATGTACATTCTTCACTAGAGAAATCGGAGACCTGCGTTCTTTAAGAGTAGTTATTGTACCAACTTCTCTGGGTAAAAAGAACCTCTATTAAACAAACGAAAAACTTTACTGGAGGAAACTGGGATTGAATCTTCATATCACGCAAACTTGGAAAAGAGGAGAAATGAACCACAACTTGTTCGGGGGCACTGGATTCACAAACTCAATACAACGAGAACATCCTGAGAAAAACTTCCCCGGGAAACAAAACTTCTCAAAACAACTGGAGTCAGTCCATTCCTGGTATCACCACTTTTGTTTTCCTATTGCGTCAAAAATTTTAAAGTAACAGTAAATTGTAAATTCTTTTTGAAAATCAATTTTGTTATTTAATCTTTTTTCTTTGAAAGTTATTATCAATAATAAATGGAGCCTTTGCAAGCTGAATAAAATAAGAACTACACAGAATTGGGTAAAAGCTCAAATTTCATTAATAGAATGGTAGTCTGCGAATGGCGAGACTCCATGGATGATTACAAAGTTCGGAAAATGGTAATATATAATGGAAAAGATACATTGAGATACAATGACCACTATCCCCTTTAACAACTTCTGAAATCCTGAGCATTAGCTTCTGTTGAGATATGATGAGGATCCAAGAATATTGTTGCTCTAGCAATCAAGTCTTGTCTGATGTAGTTACTTGCCAAGAAATCCCCTAACTTTTGCCTAAGCTGCCCTTGTAGGTTTTCAACTTAGCGGGAAATTTGTTCTGCTTATGTCTCTAATTTTTTCCTAGACCTCCCTTTCGGGTATTCGACCTACGGAGACGCTCTTTTTTGTCTAAGTTGCCCTTTCGGGTTTTCAACTTAGCGAGCTATTCTTTTATTTCTTTAGGCGAAGTATTTCTTGACTGCATCAGCATTCATGGGACATGGGAACTCCTCGCCATCCATAGTTTCAAGAATTAATGCATCGTCATAGAAGGCTTTCTTGACAACATATGAGCCTTCAAATTTGGGAGTCCACTTACCACTAGAATCAATGTTGAAAGACATGATCTTCCTGAGCACGAGGTCGCCTTCTCTGAATTTACGAGGCTTGACCTTCTTATCAAAAGCTTTCTTCATTCTCTTCTGATATAATTGTCCATGACACAAAGCTGCCATTCTCTTTTCTTCGATCAAATTCAATTGGTCAAACCTGTTCTGGACCCATTCAGCTTCTGTCAACTTGGTTTCCATTATCACACACAAAGAGGGGATCTCGACCTCTACTGGGAGTACAACTTCCATTCCATACACAAGGGAGAGTGGGGTTTCTCCTATTGAAGTGCAGACATATGTTCGATATCCATGCAAAGCAAAACGGAGCATTTCATGCCAATCCTTATAAGTAACAACCATCTTCTGAATGATCTTCTTGATATTCTTATTAGCAGCTTCAACAACCCCATTCATCTTTGGCCTGTACGGA
Organism: Vicia faba; assembly: GCA_948472305.1. NCBI lineage: Eukaryota > Viridiplantae > Streptophyta > Magnoliopsida > Fabales > Fabaceae > Vicia > Vicia faba. The sequence continues at coordinate 1,307,454,214 of OX451736.1, read as the reverse complement.
GAGGAATTATGATAGACAATCTTGAATTCTTCACACAGTTCTGTCATCATTTTGTTGTTCAGATTCGAGCCATTGTCGGTGATGATTCTTCCCGGCACACCATACCAACATATAAGATTATTCTTGATGAAGCACACAACCGCCTGCTTAGTGACATTAACATATGAAGCAGACTCCACCCACTTGGTGAAGTAATCAATTGCTACCAAGATGAAACGGTGTCCATTCGAAGCTTTGGGTTCTATAATCCCAATCATGTCAATACCCCACATGGAGAAAAGCCACGGGGAGGAAATCACATTGAGAAGTGTTGGAGGCACATGGACCTTATCTGCATAAATCTGGCATTTATGACACTTCTTTGCAAATTTGTAACAATCAGATTCCATGGTCAGCCAATAGTAACCTGCCCTTAGCATCCTTTTAGCCATCGAATGTCCATTGGCATGAGTGCCAAATGAACCTTCATGAATCTCATGCATTAGCATGTCTGCTTCGTGTCTATCCACGCATCTGAGCAAGACCATGTCATAATTTCTCTTATACAACGCATTTTCATTGAGGAAGAAACTGCCTGCCAATCTTCTCAATGTCTTTCTATCTTTATTCGATGCACCAATCGAGTATTCCTGAGTCTGGAGAAAATGCTTGATAACATAATACCAAGGCTTCTCATCTGCTACCTCCTCTATTGTAAACACATGAGCGGGCCTATCCAGTATCCGAACCATAATTCGAGGTATATCATTCCAAGTATTTACTTGATACATAGAAGCCAGAGTTACCAGAGCATCCACCATTTGATTTTCATCTCTTGGAATATGATGGATTTTAACTTTATTAAAGAAGGGTAACAACCTTCTAGCATAATCTTTTAAAGGGATCAAGCCGGGGTGACGAGTATCCCATTCACCTTTAATTTGGTTTATTACCAAAGCTGAATCACCATAAACATCTAGAATTTTAATTCTGAGATCAATAGCTTCTTCGAGACCCATGATGCAAGCCTCATATTCTGCCATATTATTAGTACAATCAAATGTCAACCTTGCAGTAAAAGGAATGTGCGATCCATGTGGAGTGACAATCACAACACCAATTCCTTTATCATAAGCATTCACAGCTCCATCAAATATCATACCCCCATGATATTCAGGGTCAGGACATTCCTCGGGCAATGGTTCATCACAATCTTTCACTTTTAGGAACACCACATCCTCATCGGGGAATTCATACTCTATAGACTGATGATCCCTCACTAGTTGGTGAGCAAGATAATCTTCCAACACACTGCTTTTAATATCTTTTTGAGTGCGGTATTCGATATCATATTCAAATAGCAACATCTGTCAGCGGGAAATTCTCCCAGTAAGAGCAGGATTTTCAAAAATGTACACGATTGGATCCATTTTGGAGATCAACCAAGTAATGTGATTCAACATATACTTCCGCAAACATTTCACCGCCTAGGCTAGAGCACAACATGTCTTTTCCAGCATGGAATACCACGACTCACAATCAGTAAACTTTTTACTGAGATAATAAATGGCATACTCTTTCTTCCATGTTTCATCTTGTTGTCCCAGAATACAACCCATAGATTTATCTAACACTGTCGGATACATAATCAACGGTCTTCCTTCGACAGAAGGGAGCAAGATTGGAGGTTCAAGTAAATATTATTTAATACTTTCAAATTCCCTTTGGCAGTCATCCATCCACACACAACCTTGATCTTTCTTTAACAACTTAAAGATCAGTTCACATGTTGCAGTAATATGGGAAATGAATCTGGAAATATAATTCAAATGCCTGAGGAACCCTCTGACTTGATTTTTATTTCTTGGCGCTGTTATATCTTGAATTTCTTTTACTTTATCAGGGTCAACTTCAATTCCTTTCTGTCTAACAATGAAACCCAACAATTTTCTTGATCAAACACCGAAGGTGCATTTATTTGGATTCAAGCGAAGACGATACTTCCTCAAACGCTGAAACAACTTCAACAAATATTCTACATGCCCTTCTTTAGTCTGGGATTTAGAAATCATATTGTTGTACCCCAAAATTTTCCCTCCCATATTCTTCAAGGTTTGTCAAGAGTCATCCTCAAATGGTTCAAGACTACTCAAGGGTTGCACAGTCAAACATCCTCCTAAGCCAGTCAAAATTAGGGTTTTGGTTCTTGCAAGGAAGTTGAGGTTTTCAAGGGCTCAATCAAGTCACATATGCCTATACAGATTGCCAAGCATCCCCATGCCAAGTTTCAAGGCTCACAAGGTCAAGTTGCACAGTCAAAAGCCTCATTTGCTTCACAATCAACTATAGGGGTAAAATGGTCATTTGGCAGTCAAAAGTCAAAATTTTTGGTCAAAATCTTATTTTGAAGCCACAATCATCATTTGATCAAGTCTTGATCATGATTCCACAAGAATGGCTCAAACAATCATCAAGATGCAAAAGTTTCCATTTTTGGACAGTTGAAAAGTCAACTATAACTTGACCAAGGCATAACTTTTTCATGGTTCATCAGAAAAATCCCATCCAATGCTCATTTGGAAGGGGATTACATTTCCTACAACTAATCTTCACATTCCAAGTCCAAGAAATGCTCTCACAAAAAGTTATCAATTTCTACATTATAGGTCATTTTCAAAAGTCAACAAAAAGGCATTTTAAGTCAAAGACCATAACATGAGATTGGTAAATCCAAATGACGTGGGACCAAAGGCATTGGTTAGAGGACTTCAAGACCTTTCCAAAATGTCCAAGAACATGTTCATATGATCAAATTTGAGCAAGATATGCATTGGAGAAGTTGGGAAATTTTTGTGAAATGGCAAAAGTCAACTATCCCTAAAACTTCAATTTTTGACAAAAGGGCCCACTTTCTTCCACTTGATTCAGCCTTGTCATGCCACCCACGTGTCCCATGATTAATTTCAAGATCAAACATTTATTTTTCCATTTTATTTCAATTTTATTGATTTAATTCATTTTAAATCCATAATAATTCAAATAAAATCAAAAAAATTAATGGAATAATATCTTGTGGTTTGAATAGCTTTCATGTATCATTTGCCAGCTACCAAATTCGTGCTAGGGCCATTTTGAGCATAAAATCCAAGTTTTGCTTCAAAGATGGAATGTCCTTTAATGGTGGTCAATAAGAATCCAAAACATAATTGCACAAGGTTAAGGCTCATCATATCACTTAATTCTCATTCATACATACATAAGCAAGCCTTCCCAACCTAAGACACGACCTAGAGATCACTGAAACGGCCAGACAAAAACTCAAAATTTGTCAAAAAGTGAGAGATCAAAAATTGTGTTACAGGCATTTCTAGATCAAAGCAAACACGTGGCCTTCTTCCTTGCCACCCCCTGAAGCCAAAGCAACCACACGATACCTCAACTCTCTATGCTTGCATTTTTTTCTCAAAAATATTGGCATAATCATGTTGCTTGCTTGATTTCTAACGTAACTACATTATTCAATTTCGTATTTGGGCTCTGTATGATGATACCCGCGTCTAGGGTTTGTATTGTTTGTTTTTAGGCATTTTGTTTCCAGGCACAATCAGGACAAATCATAAGCATGGATGGACTTAGGAGATAGAGACGAGACTAACCATGGTCTTGGAGTGAGTTTTGGAAGCCTAGGGACAATTTTAGGACAGGCCTGCGAAATCTCATGTGGATAGAAATCCGCAGGTAAAAAGCCAGTATCAGAGGAAGAAGACGCTGACGCGTCCCCCTCTCATTTGTCCGTTTAAAACAGCGTGCATTTTTATTTTTTTTTCAGGCTTTGTTTTGATTTATCAATATAATAATTATGTATTATTATGATAACAACTGAAAGCAAGTGGCTCAGTGGAAGGACGCGCTGGCAATGATCACTGGGACCTGGGTTCGATTCCCAGGTCCCCTATATAATTGTTCATATTTTTTCTAGTGTATTCGTATGCAGGCATGTAAACGGGTTCCATCATACACCCCATTCATCCAAGCGCCATGTGGCCTTAAAGGCAGATCCCATGGTTCATGTTGAAGGACCACAGTAATCCTCAGTCAACGCAGGCGTAGCTGATCTCAAAAGTCCAAACGGACTGGCCAACAAATGGACCAGAATTCAGACCAAACCACCATTATTGGGTCCTTACCCCCTGGTTTTTGTTACTTTTTTTTTATTTTCCTTTTCTTTATAATTTCTTTTTATTAATAATCATTACTATTATTATTAACTAATATTATTTTCATAATAAATCAAGACCATTAAAATGTAAATACTTATATTATTATTGTTATTATTACTAACTTTCACCTTAATAATTATTTTTATAAATAAAAATGTAAATTAATTAATTTAGCCTTTTAAAATTAGGTCAACTTTAATTGTTTTTCTCAATAGCTTAAAATAGATTAGAATTAGGGTTTTTCTTTTAACTTTTAATGTCTTACTTTTATTTTCATAAAAAAAACATAAAACCACCAAAATATTTTTTAATTAATTAATTGATTAGTAAATTAGGTTTAATTTCACGTAATTTCAAAAAAAGGACAATCTCATTCTTTCTCAAAAAAAAAAGGGTCAAAACCCTAAGGACGTCCCGATTCATTCTTTCGCGCGCAGTTTATTTTAATTCATTATATTCATGTAACTGCTTCCGGAAATGTAATAGTTAATTAGGTTTATCTCTTTATTTACTATTTCTTGCATTCTTATTTTCAAAACGGGTTTTTATTTTTGGCGATGTATAGACCCGCGCCTTGTAATAGCTAGATTTACCTTTCCGCACTTTATTTCCTGCAAATCATTTAACTGTTAATATGCCTGCAAGAATGTATGAAAAATAAAATTAATCCGTAGCTCACAAATAACATGTACAAAACAATTTAACTGAAAAACAACACACATGCACATGTCACCCTTAGGGTATGCCTCACTAGGTTGCCTCGAACGTAGTCATCAAGTATAGGGTGTCTTAGAGGTTACCCTCCTGTCTACGATCCAGTTGCCTCGAAACGGTTGCCTCGGATAAAAAATGATCTAGGACATTAGGGTTACTTCTAAGGCGTCCTACTATTGCTTCGGTGACCACACTGTCCCTATAATCGAATTGACCCGAAAACTCCAACGATGGTGCTACCTACTTCTCAATAGTGGGATGGCACTGTTTAAAGGACTCTTACACAGCCTAATTCCTTAGAGTAGGTAGATTCTCGTGGGTACTTGCTCTTCTCAAAAAACAAACAAAACAACTTTTCACACTAACACTTTCTAAAAAGTTTTCAAACAAATTTTTCATACACTCTTGAGGACAGATACAAGAGTTACTTAGAAATTTTTCAAACGAAACTATTTTCAAAAAACCCACACACATTTGAAAAGCAAACAATTTTGAAAACATAAGAGCAAGTACCTAAGAGCCCATGGATAACCATGGATAGAAAGGGTGCTAACACCTTCCCTTTCTATAAATCTACCTCCTGAACCGAGAAACATTCTCAAAGAAGGAATTTTGATGTGCTTTTGTCCTTTCCATGTTGGAGAACATAAAAGACGGTGGCGACTCTTGCTTACCGCGACATTTCGTGAAACCAGCTAAAAAACAATCAGTTATATTTCCACCGATCACAGAACTGGCGACTCTGCTGGGGACTATTAATAAGTGGGGTGTACCTTAGGAATAGTTCATCATCATGTTTTCAATTGCTTGCTTTGCTTGATTTAATATTGTGGGCCTGTTTTGGGAGTTTCATAGATCCTAACCCGGATCTGGGGGATACCTTTTAGAAAGTAGCAACAAACTGTGAGGGAACTGTGCGGGGTATACCGACACGGTTGAAGCAGTTTGCTACGTTGATGTGGCACTTTGGTGAGTACCGGTAACCCTTGAGTCAAGTCAAGGAGAGTACGGGGCCGCCGCGTGGTGTCGTGAAGCATCAACTGACCTTAGGAACCTTACTTGACCATCCTGGCCTCTTTAGGGGTAGTGAGATGACTGACTTTGGTGTAGTCTGAAGTTGGTTGATACTCGATACTACACTCATTGAGGGTTGTTTTCTTGGAATATTTTGATCACCAGTTCAGTGGCTAAATCAAAACAATGAACACAGAAAACAACCCAATGATATTGAGCTCCTTAGAACCCGGTTACTTTTGATAGGACAGGTTTTTTAGCCCACCAACTTCAAGAGGGTAGTACCCAAGCCTCATGCTGGCCTGAACTCTAAGGGCTGTCTGGTGTGACTTGTGTGCCTTATCATGTTTGCTGTTTGTGAATACTTGTGGTGTGTCCTTATCATAACATCATAGCATCATACAACATCATATGCATTTACTAACCACTTCAAGGGTTCGAATCTTCATCTTTGTTCTTGTTTTGTAGGACATGGAAACTATCCGCAGAAAGACAATTCAGATCAACCTTGTAAGGGTCCCTCCTCAGATTAAGGAGCTTACATCCAGGATTCCCAAGAACTCTTCCTTCAGTGAAAGGCATGGTAGACTCATCAGCTTGGTCAATACCAACATTGAAGAGGATATGGTGAAAGTGTTGTTCCAGTTCTTTGACCCTTTGCACAACTGTTTTACTTTCCCGGATTATCAACTGGTGCCTACTTTGGAAGAGTTTTCTCAGCTTCTGAAGATTCCTATCCTTAGTCAACTACCCTACAACGGTACGGAAAAGGAACCAAAACTTGAAGAGGTTGCTAAAGCATTACGCCTACAACCATCTGACATCAAGGGACATTGGGAAGTCAGAAGTGGTATCAAAGGGTTCTTGGCAAAGTTTCTGTTTGAGAAGGCCCAAGAATGTTGGAACTCCCTTGACCTACAAGCCTTTGAAGAAGTTGTGGCATTCCTTGTCTATGGGTTGGTGTTGTTCCCGAATCCGGATCAGCTTATAGATATCAATGCTGTCAAAATCTTCATGTCCAGGAATCATATACCTACGTTGCTTGGGGACATCCTCCACTCATGTTACACTCGAACCATGAGAAAAAGAGGTATTCTCATGTGTTGCACTCCTCTCCCGACAAGGTGGTTTATTTCGCACCTTCCACAATCAGTTCAGAAGAACGAGCGGGGTTTGATATGGTCACAACGATTAATGACTCTTACGCATGCTGATATACATTGGTGTCCTCGGTCCAGAGAAAATGTCACTATCATTGATCGTTGCGGAGAGTTTCCTAATGTTCCTTTACTTGGAATCAGAGGGGGCATTACTTATAACCCGTGTCTGGCTTTGAGACAATTTGGGTATGCTCGGAGGGATGGCCCTCATGACATATTGATTCCTGACATAGTTTTTGACTTCGACAACGATGCACAAGGACTTCGCCAGAGATTTATCAGAGCTTGGAGGATGCCCAACAGGGTTGATAGCAAGACACTGGGGCACAAGAACTCCATCCCCCTGGAGCCTTATCTCAAGTGGGTACGAGCCCGCTCCCAGAAGCTGGTGATGCCATATCCTCATGTCCTCCCTGTGATAAAAGAGCCAGTTTTGGAGGGAGAGGTGTCCTACATCATCCAACATCCTGACATGCCAACATCTTGGGAAGAAATGCAAAAGAGCTGGGTCCAACTCAAGGAAGAACGAAATTCTCTTGAAACCAGTCTACATGCCAGTGAGAAGAAGGTCTTGGAGCTCACCCGTCTACTGCACGAGGAAAAGACTCTCAACACCTACATCGCTCCAAAGAGGATGTGCAGTGTCTTTTGGGATTAATTATTTTGTAATGTTTTGCCCATGAGGCCCTGATGTACTGAACAAATTATTTCTTAATACAATGTGTGTTCCTTTTTGTCTACAACGAATTTGAACTTTCGAACCCTTGAATGCATTGCATAAATAGCATATCATGCATCATGTGCATAACAGGTACCCTTTTTCTACATGTTGCTTAATCTTCTTCGCTGTTTATTTCAGCAATCATCATGAATCCTGAACCTACTACCGAATAAGCTATTAAGGCCCTCCAGGCCCAGAACGCCCAGTTCCAAGAGTTGGTCATGAGTTTAGCCCAAGGGCAACAGGAGTTGAAGACTTTGCTCTTGAAGGAGAAGAAGAAGAAGAAAAGGAGGATTGTGCTGTTTAACATCGGGCGCAGATTTGGGAATACACTGCAGAATGAAGCTAAGCTGACTACTCCATCTGTTGAGAAGGACAGCCCACAAGGGAGAGAGGTTCTTATTCCCGTGGTCTCCGACAACGAGACATATTACAATGACGAACATTACCCTCCTGCTGAGGACAGGTACAAACAGCTGGAGGACCGGTTAAATGCTATGGAGATTCAACGCGTGCCTGGGTTGGATTTTGGAGATCTAGGTTTATCTTCTGGGGTGGTGATCCCACACAAGTTCAAGGCACCTGCCTTTGCAAAGTACGACGGGCTTCCTGTCCTAAGCTGCACCTCCATTCTTACGTAAGGAAGATCCAGCCTTACACTGCAGACAAGAACTTATGGATCCATTTCTTCCAGGAGAGTCTTTCAGGGACTCAACTCGAATGGTTCTATCAGCTGGATGGAACCAATATTCGTAACTGGGAGGACTTGGCTACTGCTTTTTATAAGCAATATCAGTACAATTCCGACCTCGCTCCTACGCGTACCCAACTCCAGGGTATGTCACTAGGAACGGGTGAAGGTTTTAAGGAGTACGCGCAAAAGTGGAGAGACCTGGCTGGCAGGGTGCAGCCACCATTGACTGATCGTGAACTCGTGGACATGTTCTTGGGGACCCTGTTTGGTCCATTCTTTAATCACCTGATTGGTAATTCCTCTGCTGGGTTTACAGACCTGATCCTGACTGGTGAGAGGATCGAAGCCGGTATCAAATCGGGGAAGATACAGAAAGGTGCCTCCTCGAGTACTGAAAAGAAGCCCTTCAAGAAGGAAGCTAGTGCTGTGTATGGTCCTAGAAGACAAAACAAACCGGAGCACCGCCAAGCTGTCAACGCGGTGGTTATTTCTAAGCCTACTGCTGCTCCTCAGCAATACAACCAACCAAGGGGTGAGAGACCCAAAAGGAAGTACACTCGGCTCAGCATGGCCCTGTCACAGATATTGCCGCAACTGCTATCAACCAATCTGGTAACTGTCAAGGAAGCTCCGAAGGTTGTGAACACAACCTCTCCAAAGTACAACCCCAACGCCCGTTGCGCTTATCACTCTGATAGCCCAGGGCATTCTACCGATGATTGTTGGGCTCTAAGGAATAAGGTTCAGGACCTTATTGATGCTAACGAAATACAGTTCGAGGCGCCCGAAAGGCCCAATGTTGTGACTGCTCCCATGCCCCAGCATGGAGTGAATGCTGTTGAGGAGGACCCGTATGTAGCCTCTGCGGATGAGATTGTTACTCCGTTATTGACTGTCAAGAGGAACCTGTTGTTATCTGGTTTATTTCCGGGATGTGGTAAAGGTTGCCATCTATGTGTTGTTTCACCTGCTGGTTGTCCTTTGCTGAAGTCAGGCGTCCAAAACCTGATGGATAGCAAAGAGATCTTGTTCAAGAAGATTGATGTTCCTGCTGTCCCTACCGAAGAAGTTTCAATTGTCACTATTTTCAATAACCCTCCTAAGGCTCCCTCAAAGAAGCCTGTCAAAATCATGTCTGTTCAGAAGATTGCTCCTATCATCATCACTGTTCCGGGGCCCATCCCCTATAAGTCTGACTGTTGTACCCCAAAATTTGCCCTCCCATATTCTTCAAGATTTGGCAAGATCAAGCTTCAAATGGATTAAGGATTGCACAGTTCAAACACCCTCCTAACACAGTCAAAATTAGGGTTTTGGTTCTTACAAGGAAGTTGAGGTTTCTAAGGGTCCAATCAAGTCCCATATGCCTATATACATTGTCAAACATCCATATGTCAAGTTTCAAGACTCACAGCATCAAGTTGCACAGTCAAAAGCCCTAAATGCTTCATAGTCAACTGTAGGGGTAAAATGGTCATTTGACAGTCAAAAGTCAAAATTTTTGGTCAACATCTTATTTTAAAGCCACAATCATCATTTGATCAAGTCTTGATCATGATTCCTCAAGCATGGCTCAAAAAGTCTCAAGATGTCAAAAGTTACTATTTTAGGACAGTTGAAAAGTCAACTGTAACTTGACCAAGGCATAACTTTTTCATGGTTCATCAGAAAAATCCCATCCAATTCTCATTTTGAAGGGGATGCCATTTCCTACAACTCATCTTCACACTCCAAGTCCAAGAAATGCTCTCACAAAAAGTTATCAATTTCTACATTATAGGTCATTTTCAAAAGTCAACAAAAAGGCACTTTAAGTAAAAGACCATAACTTGAGATTGGTAAATCAAAATGACATGGGACCAAAGGCATTGGTTAGAGGACTTTAAGACCTTTCCAAATTGTCCAAGAAAATGTTCATAGCTTCAAAATTGAGCAAGCTATGCATTGGAGAATTTGGGAAATTTTTGGAAACTTTCAAAAGTCAACTTTGCCTAAAACACTTCATTTTTGCTAATGGGCCTCAAATTCCTTCTTGAATCTTTACCCAAGGCTTATGCACGACCCATTAAGATTAATTTGATTTATTTTCTCATTTTTAATTAATTAATTTAATTTTTATTAATATTAATTCATTTAATTAATTTTAATTGTAGGAAAATTCCAAAGATATGATTTTTAAATCTTTTGTGATGCAAATAAGAATCCACCATTGGAGACATCTAGGGTTTCGAAGCTGTTAATTTAGGGCTTTGCACATAAGGGAAAATTGGACCATAAAACGTACATGGTTGAATTCGTCAAGGCCAGACGAATTCAACCCAATCATCGCGCCTTTTTTATATGACCTGTGTGCCTAATCGCTATTTTTGGCGTTGGCATTTTGTGGGGGTTTAAAACCCCCGCTATTTGTTTATTTGTTTTACAGGAAACGAAGAAGATGAAGGGCGTGGAAGCAGGCTATTGGAGGATTCAAATATCATGCGCGCGTTTTTGATTTCCAGTATAATTACCATTCTTGATATATTATATTTATTGTGTATTATATGAATAAACGCAGCACAATGGTGTAGTGGCTGGAGACGTGGCTTGCAATCGTTGGGACCTGGGTTCGATTCCCAGGTCCCCCATATAATTCTTCATATTTTTCATAAAGCATTCATGTGCAGCATTCATCAAGAGTCCCATCATGTACCCTCACGCAGCAGCATGCCAAGTGGCCACAAAGATACATCCAATGGTCAGAAGATGAAAACCATGGTGTGTTCCAGTCAACGCATGCATAGGCAACTCCAGAAGTCAAACGTGGCTTAGAGTTCTTGGGCCAGAATTTCACCAAAAAAACCTCCCCTTGGGCCAACATACCCCTTTGGTTTGCAATTTTATTTTCTTTTCTCTTAATTCCTTTAATGTTTATAATTATTATTATTAATTCACAATAAACTAATTTTTCACAATAAATCCAGAAATTACAAAATTGTAAATATATTTTATTATTTATTAAATTCATTAACTATTATTTTTTGTAAATAAATACTAATAATTAACGTAGCTTAATTTAGGTTTCATTTTAATCTTTTTTAATAATAAATAAAAATTATATAGAATTAGGTTTTGACAGTTTTAATCATTTTCTTATTATCATCATTATTAATTATTATTATTTTTGTACATACAAATGTAAGTTAATTAATTAGTTTAAATTAGGTTAACTTTAACATTTTTATTAATAATTAAAATAAACTTAGAACTAGGGTTTTCTTTTGATTTTTAATTTATTTATTTTTATTAAATACAAAAAAACACAAAAAAACATCTTTCTTGCAAATAATTAATTAAATACTTAGGTTTAACTTTAATTAAATTAAATACAAAAGGACAAAAACTCATAATTTCTCAAAAGGGACAAAAACCCTAGGACGTCTTGGTTAAATTTCTTTTCGCGCATGATTATTATTTATTGGATTATTATGTAACTGCTTCCAGAATGTAATAGTAATTAGGTTTATCGTTTTCTTTACTTTCCGTACTTTATCAAAAACGGGTCTTTGTTTTTTTGGCGATGTATAGACCCGCGCCTTGTAATGGCGTAGCTTTTACCTTTCCGTATTTTATTTGCCGCACTCCTAATTGTTAAATGGCATGAAAGAATGTATGATAATTAAAAACAACTCGTAGCTCACAATTGCATGATCAAAAATAAATGTTAACCTGAAAACAACACACAGGGCACATGCCACTTCTAGGGTACGCCTCACTCGTTGCCTCGAAAGTGGTCGTCGAGTATAGGGTGTTTTAGCGGTCGCCCTTATGTCTAAGATCCCGTTGCCTCGAAACGGTTGCCTCGGATAAAAGGATCTAGGACATTAGGGTTACTTCTAAGGTGTCCTACTATTGAATAAGATCTACTTATGAATTTGAACTTTCGAACCCTTGAATGCATTGCATAAATAGCATATCATGCATCATGTGCATAACAGGTACTCTTTTCCTACAGGTTGCTTAATCTTCTTCGCTGTTTATTTCAGCAGTCATCATGAATCCTGAATCATCTACTGAGCAATCCATCAAGGCCCTCCAGGCCCAGAACGCCCAGTTCCAAGAGCTGATCATGAGTTTAGCCCAAGGACAGGAGGAATTGAAGGCTCTGCTGGTGAAGAAGAAGAAGAAGAAGAGAATTGTACTGTTCAACACTGGACGGAGGTTTGGCAATACACTGCAAAATGAAGCTGACCAAGCTGCTTCCTCTGTAGGCAAAGACAGCCCCCAAGGGGGAAGGGTTCCTAGTCCTGTGGTCTCTGACAAAGAGACAGATTTCAATGATGAGCAGTACCCTCCCGCTGAAGACAGGTACAGGCAGTTAGAGGATCGTCTGAGTGCCATGGAATTTCAACAGGTGCCTGGGTTGGACTTTGGAGATCTGGGTTTATCTTCTGGAGTGGTGATCCCACATAAGTTCAAGGCACCCTCTTTTGCGAAGTATGACAGGGCTTCCTGCCCTAAGCTACATCTCAGATCTTATGTGCGGAAGATCCAACCGTATACTGCAGATAAGAACTTATGGATCCATTTCTTCCAGGATAGCCTTTCAGGGGCTCAACTCGAGTGGATCTATCAGCTGGATGGAGCCAGCATTCGAAACTGGGAGGACTTGGCTACTGCTTTTTATAAGCAGTATCAGTATAATACCGACCTCGCTCCTACACGTACCCAACTCCATGGTATGTCGCTAGGATCAGGAGAAGGTTTTAAGGAGTACGCGCAGAAGTGGAGAGACCTGGCTGGCAGGGTGCAGCCACCGTTGACTGACCGTGAACTCGTGGACATGTTCTTGGGGACCCTATCTGGGCCGTTTTTCAACCACCTGATTGGTAATTCTTCTGCAGGGTTTACAGACCTCATTCTGACTGGTGAAAGGATAGAAGCTGGTATGAAATCGGGGAAGATACAGAAAGGTGCGTCCTCAAGTTCTGAAAAGAAGCCTTTCAAGAAGGAAGCTAGTGTTGTGTATGGTCCCAGAAGACAAAATAAACCGGAACGCCGCCAAGCTGTCAACGCGGTAGTGATTTCAAAGCCTGCTGCCGCTCCTCGGCAACCTAATCAACCAAGGGGTGAGAGACCCAAAAGAGAATACACTCGGCTTAGTATGACCTTGTCTCAGATCTTGCCGCAACTACTATCAACCAACTTGGTAACTGTCAGAGAAGCTCCGAAGGTGGTAAACACAACCTCTCCGAAGTACAATCCCAACGCCCGCTGTGCTTATCACTCTGATAGCCCGGGGCATTCTACTGATGATTGTTGGGCCCTGAGGAATAAGGTTCAGGACCTTATCGATGCTAAGGAAATACAGTTTGAGGTGCCCGAAAGGCCCAACGTTGTGACTGCTCCCATGCCCCAGCATGGAGTAAATGCTATTGAGGAAGACCTGTATGTAGTCTCTGTGGATGAGATTGTTACTCCATTGTTGACCGTCAAAAGGAACCTGTTGCTACCCGGTTTATTTCTGGGTTGTAGCAAAGGTTGCCTTCTATGTGCTTTTTCACCTACTGGTTGTTCGTTGCTGAAGTCAGGCGTCCAAAACCTGATGGATAGCAAAGAGATCTTGTTCAAGAAGACTGTTGTTCCTATTGTCCCTACTGAAGAAGTGTTCGTTGTCACCATTTTCAACAATCCTACCAAGGCTCCCCCGAGGAAGCCCGTCAAAATCATGTATGTTGCACCTATCATCATTACTGTTCCGGGGCAGATGTTTATGTGCTTGGAGTAAAACAAGAGTTCAATACTGGTACCGACATTAGTAACATCACCAGTCCTGCTAATGTTACTCGCAGTGGCAGGCTCTTCTCACCTGATATTGCACCTCCAGCTATTCAGAGACCTCTTGTTATCACACCTGCCAATGTGCCTGTTTCCCCTCCTGATCAAGTTTCTACCCCTGCTGCCGAGTCATCTGACACTCGGGGCAAAGGGATTGCTGATATGCCTGCCCAGATGGAGGCACCGAAGACTGTTAATGTTGAAGCTTCCCAGCAAGAGATGGAAGAAATCCTTAAGATTATCAAGAAGAGTGATTTCAACGTCGTTGAACAGCTGGGGCACACCCCCTCTAAGATCTTTATGCTATCACTGTTGTTGTGTTCAGAGGCCCATGCCAAGGCCCTGATTTACTTCCTGAAGATGGCCCATGTGCCACAAGAAATGTCTGCTGATCAATTTATTGATTATGTGGCCAACTTAACCGCTGATAAGGGTCTGGGTTTCTCTGACGCTGATCTGACCACCAAGGGAAAGAACCACAACGATGCCCTGCATGTCTCCATTGAATGCAGGGGCACTACTCTTGCCCATGTGTTGGTAGACACCGGTTCTTCACTGAACGTATTGCCCAAGAAGGCCCTAGACAGATTGGATTGTGAGGGTCTGGAGCTCAAGCCCAGTAATATTATTGTCCGAGCCTTTGACGATTTGAAAAGGATGGTACATGGTGAAGTTGACATTCCAATCAGGGTTGGTTCTCAAGTTTTTGATTCTACTTTCTATGTGATGGACATCCGTCCATCCTACTCTTGTTTGCTGGGTCGTACATGGATCCACAAGGCTGGAGCTGTGACCTCCACACTACATCAGAAGCTTAAGTACCCAGTCAGAGGGAAAATTGTGACAGTTCAGGGGGAGGAGGAATATATGGTCAGCCACCTAAACTCGTTCCGGTACATAGAAATGGATGGGGAATTCATTGAGACTCCATTCCAGCACTTCGAAGAGGTGCCTCAGACATTGGCGTCAGTAGAGACTGTGACCGAAGAAGACTCTCCTTTGAAGATGGCTTCCTTAAAGGATGCCCGGGCTGTGATTGAGAAAGGTGAGTGTGTAAACTGGGGCCGACTTCCTGATTTTACTCCAAAGACTGACAAGTTTGGGCTGGGTTTCACTGCAGAGGCTCACAGGGCTGTACATAAAGCAAGGATTGGAAGACCTCCCGTATTCATCACCAACCCGAGAGTGAATGCTATTGAAGGCGATGCGGAGGAATCTGAATTTGATAGCTGGATCTACCCAACGACCGACGGTGGACTGAACAATTGGACTGCCAAAGATTTCATACCTGTTACTTTTGTTACTCAGTAATGAACTCCTTTGTTTTTAAATTTGTAACGAACAATAATTTGAAACTTTATGGCCCAGTGTCTTACCCGGGGCACCGTGGCTTCATTTGTGAGGGCTTATTACTTGTCATTTCCATATATCATGAATAAAAACATTGGACGTTTTTCGCATTTCGAATCTTGTGCTCCCTTTCTTTCTTTATATATTGCAAAACATCTATATTTACACACACTCACCTATACAGGTTTCAATCCACTCTGGATCTCACTGGCAACGACTCTGCTACTGCCAGTTATGACTTCGAAAATCTGATCAACTTAGCCGAAGACGAAGGTGAAGATGATTGTGAAGTGCCTGGTGAGCTTGCAAGACTGTTACTCCAGGAAGAGAGGGCCATTCATCCACATGAAGAGCCAATGGAAACGATAAATCTGGGTACTGAGACAGACAAAAAGGAAGTCAAGATTAGTGCCAACCTAGAGCTCAGCGTGAAAAAACGGTTGATTCAGATGCTGCATGATTATGTGGAAATCTTTGCCTGGTCTTACAAAGACATGCCTGGGTTGGATACTGACATTGTGGTTCATCACCTGCCTATCAAGGAAGACTGCCCTCCGGTTAAACAGAAGGTCCGCCGTATGCGCCCAGAGATGTCCAAGAAAATCAAAGCTGAGGTTATGAAACAATTTGATGTCGGGTTTCTAGCAGTGACTTCTTACCCTCAGTGGGTTGCCAACGTGGTTCCAGTGCCGAAGAAGGATGGTAAGGTCAGAATGTGTGTTGACTACAGGGATTTGAACAGGGCCAGCCCTAAAGATGATTTCCCCTTGCCTCACATCGACGTTCTAGTTGACAATACTGCTTAGCATAAGGTATTCTCCTTCATGGATGGGTTCTCAGGTTATAATCAAATCAAGATGGCTCCCGAAGACATGGAGAAGACCACTTTTGTTACTCAGTGGGGCACCTTTTGCTACAAGGTCATGCCTTTTGGGTTGAAAAATGATGGGGCAACCTACCAATGTGCCATGGTTGCTTTATTTCATGACATGATCCACCATGAGATTGAAGTATACGTCGATGATATGATTGCAAGGTCTCAAACTGAGGAGGAACACCTTGACCATCTACAGAAGTTGTTTGACCGTCTGAAGTTGTACAAGCTAAGGTTGAACCCGAACAAGTGCACCTTTGGGGTAAGATCTAGAAAATTTCTAGGCTTCGTCGTGAGCGACAAAGGTATTCAAGTGGACCCTTCCAAAGTAAAAGCCATACAAGAGATGACTGTTCCCAAGACAGAGAAAGAAGTCAGAGGCTTTCTAGTACGGCTGAATTACATTGCCCGATTCATCTCGCACCTAACTGCTACCTGTGAACCAATCTTCAAGTTACTGAAGAAAGATCAAGTAGTACGTTGGAACGATGAATGTCATACCTCTTTTGACAGAATCAAAGAGTATCTCCCAGAACCACCCATTCTTATGCCACCGGTTGAAGGGAGACCACTAATACTATACTCGACAGTACTTGACAGCTCAATGGGGTGTGTGCTGGGGCAGCATGACGAGTCTGGCCGAAAAGAGCATGCCATTTATTACCTTAGCAAAAAGTTTACCGACTGTGAGACCCGATACTCACTGCTCGAGAAAACTTGTTGCGCTTTGGTATGGGCTGCTCGCCGGCTGAGACAGTATATGTTGACTCACACTACTCTATTGATTTCAAAAATGGATCCAATCAAGTACATATTCGAAAAGCCTGCCTTGTCCGGAAGAATAGCAAGATGGCGGATGATCTTGACAGAATACGACATCCAGTACACGACTCAGAAAGCAATCAAGGGAAGTGTATTGGAAGACCATTTGGCACACCAGGCAG
The DNA here is from genome assembly GCA_948472305.1 of Vicia faba. Classification (NCBI taxonomy): domain Eukaryota; kingdom Viridiplantae; phylum Streptophyta; class Magnoliopsida; order Fabales; family Fabaceae; genus Vicia; species Vicia faba. The sequence continues at coordinate 1,307,436,727 of OX451736.1, read as the reverse complement.
TGGACGATTACCAGTCAATGAACTTTGAATTTCCTGACGAGAACATCATGGTAGTGACTGATTGTGAAGTACCTGGACCGAATGAAGGATCTGAGGAAGGATCCCGATGGTCTATGCACTTTGATGGAGCCTCGAACGCTTTGGGTAACGGTATTGGAGCTGTGATCATATCCCCAAAGGCACTCATACTCCACTCACTGGCCGACTATGCTTCAATTGCACCAACAACATGGCGGAGTATGAGGCATGCATCATGGGTCTTCAAGCTGCAATTGACTTAAGGATCAAGTTTCTGAGTGTCTTCGGAGATTCCGCTCTCGTGATCAATCAGATCAAAGGCGAGTGGGATACGAAACACCCAAACCTTATTCCTTACAAAGAGTGTGTGTTGATGTTGATCCCCTATTTCACGGAGATAACTTTTGAACACTTCCCAAGAGAGGAGAATCAGTTGGCGGACGTGCTGGCTACGATGGCTTCCATGTTCAAAGTCAAATGGGATAACGAAGCTCCCCGGATCATTATTTGGAAATTGGACGAACCTGCATATTGCTGTGATCTTGAGGTTGAAGAGGTAACTGAAAAACCTTGGTATCACGAGGTGAAGAGGTACCTGGAAGCTCAAGAATACCCCGAGGGTGCATCTGTCAATTACAAGAAGTTTCTGAGAAGGTTCGCGGCAAAGTTCTTGCTCAGCAATGGCATTATATACAAGCGAAACCATGATTCGACCTTACTGCGTTGTGTGGATAAGACTGAAGCAGAAAGAATCATGGCAGAGCTGCATGAAGGTACCTTCGGAACGCATTCCAGCGGACACACCATGGCAAAGAAAATCCTTCGGGCAGGATATTTCTGGTCCACAATGGAAGCCGACTGTTACCAACATTCTCGGACATGTCATAAGTGCCAGATCTATGTTGATAAAGTGCATGTTCCCCCAGTCCCTCTGAATGTATTGACTGCACCTTGGCCTTTTGCAATGTGGGGCATTGATATGATCGGCGAGATCAAACCTACGGCATCCAACGGGCATCGCTTCATCCTGGTGGCAATCGACTACTTTACAAAGTGGGTCGAAGCAGCTTCCTACGCTACGGTAACCAAGAACGTCGTGGCACGGTTCATTCGGCATAACCTGATCTGTCGATACGGTGTCCCGGAAAGGATCATTACGGATAATGGTACCAATATTAACAACAAGATGATAACTGAGCTCTGCGAGCAATTCAAGATACAGCACCACAACTCTTCTCCTTACCGACCAAAGATGAACGGGGCTGTAGAAGCAGTAAATAAGAATATCAAGAAGATTGTTCAGAAGATGACAGTGACCTATAAATATTGGCACGAGATGTTACTGTTTGCTCTTCATGGGTACCGTACCTCAGCAAGAACGTCAACCGGGGCAACTCCCTTTTCCTTGGTCTATGGCATGGAGGCAGTCTTGCCTATTGAAGTCCAGATACCCTCTCTCCGGATAATGAAGGATGAAGGTCTGAGCGAAGATGACTAGATCCATACCCGACTTGATCAATTAAACCTAATTGACGAAAAGAGACTCACTGCTATTTGTCATGGTCAAACGTATCAAAAACGGATGATCAGGGCATTTAACAAGAAAGTCAGACCACAAGAGTATCAAGTCGGAGACCTGGTAATCAAGCGCATCATTCATCCTCAAAGTGATCCCAGGGGAAAATGGACCCCTACGTATGAAGGGCCATTTGTGGTTAAACATGTCTTCTCAGGAGGAGCCATGATTCTAACCACCATGGATGGTGACGACCTTCCTCACCCCGCCAATGCAGACATAGTAAAAAGATACTACGCATGAATTAAAGACCCGCTAGGTTGACACACCTAGGCAAAAGTAAGGGCTTCCCGGCGAACCAAAAGGGTTCGGGCAAAAATAAGGGATGAAAAATGAAAAAAATCGGTACACCCGGCAAGTCGAAAACCTGAAAAGGCGGCTTGGGCAAAAATGGGTATCCCGGTGGACTGAAAACCCGAGAGGGCGGTCCAGGCAAAAGTTAGGGATTAAAGCGTAATACTATGTCTCATTGGATCACCTTGCATCCAGAATCTGGTATCAACTATCAGGCTCAGACGGCATCGATCAATCAGCTTCATCTTCAACTAAGCAGCCAAGTGATGAGACGCTTGAAGACATAAAGGCGATAGCAGAGTTGGAACCCAGTGGGATTATTTTTTCACACATAGCTGTTTTGGTTTCCTTTTCACAAAATTGTAAACTCTATGTTGTTCGGAGACGTTCTCTTACTAGGACGTCAACCTCTTGTACATAAACGCCTATTTACAGGAAAATTTCAAAATCAATACATGTTCATCTTTTCCAGACAAATTACCAATTGTTTTTCCTTTTTTCTGTTTTGTTTTGCAAAGAACGTCCAATGTTCATTTTTGATATATGCATTTGACACGAATTGCTAACTCATAAATATCTGCATACGAAATAAAGGGTTAATTACAGGTGACATCAGAAACAGTGGCAATAATGAGCGGTCTAAGCAATCTAATTGTTCCATCAACCAAGATACCAAGGTAGGTTCAGCTGAAGAACATGACCAGGATACCTTCACTCCCCGCAGAGTAAGACAAGAATCAGCCATACTCTCCTCAAGCAGAGTTGGTCTCCCAGCAGCCCCTAAAAAGGCACAGTATTCTTCAGCAAGTCAGCAATACTCTCCCCAAGCAGAGTTAGTCTACTGTCAGCCTTAAGGAAGTGGGTATCCCCAGTAAATCTCAACATTCCCCAGTGGAGTATACAGATGTTCCTAAGCAAGCATCCCCGGCAGTATTGATCTAAGATTGTTCCCCGGCGGAATATCGGACATCCAGTGGAGCCGTTCCCCAGTGCAGTCCAAAGTCTCCCCAGGAGAGTTGAATCAATCTCCCCAGTAGGAAGCTTATCCCCAGTAGATTCTGGAAGCTTATCACCTGCAGGGTGCGAATTCCTCTCCCCGGATTTATTCAAAGGATATTCCTCACCAGAGCTTATAACTGGGTTATCCTCAGCTAATTACCACGGAAAGATCGTCCTCGGCGAAGTTCTTCCTATCCCTCAGCGGAGTTCATCAAATCTTCCAACAGAGCTTATCAACGGAATCCCCAGCGGAGTTATCATCAAATTCTCAGCGAAGTATCTCTTCCCACAGAGCAATTCCCCCGCAGAGTAATCTCTTCAACCAAGTTTATTCCCCAACGGAGTCATCTTCTCCTACCGGTTTATTCTTGCAATCATATTCCCCAGCGGAAACGAAGAACTCTACTCTTCAAACATCAGCCCAGGATTTAACTTCCCGGCATCCGTCAAGGATTTATTTTCCTAGACGAAAATACATTCATAGACATTTCACATCTTCATACATTATAGCATGCACATACGCATCATGAACATATAATCTCATTTATTTTGAGAATGTAATGCATTTCATACATCATGACATTGCATACAACTAATGTTTTGCCTTTTCAGAAAAAAGGTCAATACAAAGATGATTACTGTCAACTGTCGCAATTCCGGATTCGATACCTGTATCTAGCCAGGGCATATCTGTGAGTGATTACTTGTGGATTCGACACCTGTATCTATCCAGGGCATATCTGCATGAAGAAATTCCAGATTTGATTCCTGTATCCAGCCAGGGCACGTCTGAAGAGTTTGAAGATTCGATTCCTGTATCCGGCCCGGGCATATCTGTTGACGACTAATTCCAGATTCGATTCCTGTATCTAGCCAGGGCACGTCTGAAGAGTTTGAAGATTCGATTCCTGTATCCAGCCAGGGCATGTCTGTTGACGACTAATTCCAGATTCAATTCCTGTATCTAGCCAGGGCACGTCTGAAGAGTTTGAAGATTCGATTCCTGTATCCAGCCAGGGCATGTCTGTTGACGACTAATTCCAGATTTGATTCCTGTATCTAGCCAGGGCACGTCTGAATAGTTTGAAGATTCAATTCCTGTATCCAGCCAGGGCATATCTGTTGACGACTAATTCTAGATTCGATTCCTGTATCTAGCCAGGGCACGTCTGAAGAGTTTGAAGATTCGATTCCTGTATCCGGCCAGGGCATATCTGTTGACGACTAATTCCAAATTTGATTCCTGTATCTAGCCAGGGCACATCTGAAGAGTTTGAAGATTCGATTCCTGTGTCCGGCCAGGGCATATCTGTTGACGACTAATTCCAGATTCGATTCCTGTATCTAGCTAGGGCACGTCTGAAGAGTTTGAAGATTCGATTCCTGTATCCGGCCAGGGCATATCTATTGACGACTAATTCCAGATTCGATTCCTGTATCTAGCTAGGGCACGTCTGAAGAGTTTGAATATTCGATTCCTGTATTCGTCCAGGGCATATTTGTTGACGACTAATTCCAGATTCGATTCCTGTATCCATCCAGGGCACGTCTGAAGAGTTTGAAGATTCGATTCCTGTATCCAGCCAGGGCATATCTGTTGATGACTAATTCCAGATTCGATTCCTGTATCTAGCCAGGGCACGTCTGAAGAGTTTGAAGATTCGATTCCTGTATCCAGCCAGGGCATGTCTGTTGACGACTAATTCCAGATTCAATTCCTGTATCTAGCCAGGGCACGTCTGAAGAGTTTGAAGATTCGATTCCTGTATCCAGCCAGGGCATGTCTGTTGACGACTAATTCCAGATTCGATTCCTGTATCTAGCCAGGGCACGTCTGAATAGTTTGAAGATTCAATTCCTGTATCCAGCCAGGGCATATCTGTTGACGACTAATTCCAGATTCGATTCCTGCATCTAGCCAGGGCACGTCTGAAGAGTTTGAAGATTCGATTCCTGTATCCAGCCAGGGCATATCTGCATAAAGAGTTTGAAGATCAACCCTTGTAACAGGCCAGGTAATTATTTTTCTTTCTCAGGTACGCAAGTTCTCGCTAAGGAATCTCTTACGCGATTGATACCTAGATGGCATCTATAAACCCATCCACATACCAACAGTCTCCAAATGGCACCTATAAGCCCATTCCCGACAAGGCTCCGTCACAGCTCCAGATGGCATCTATAAGCCCATCCTCCTATCCATCATCTCTCCCAAATGGCATCTATAAGCCCATTCCCGCCATCACGCTGCTGATACTCCACTATGCGAGTGCAAATTTCTGGGCACTTTAGTGTTCAATCATCTTCCACCTTCGGATCACGAAAGGCACGCAAGCCAATCTACATCCTCAGGTCTAAGAAGATTGAACAGGGGCAACTGTTGTACCCCAAAATTTGCCCTCCCATATTCTTCAAGATTTGGCAAGATCAAGCTTCAAATGGATTAAGCATTGCACAGTTCAAACACCCTCCTAACACAGTCAAAATTAGGGTTTTGGTTCTTACAAGGAAGTTGAGGTTTATAAGGGTCCAATCAAGTCCCATATGCCTATATACATTGTCAAACATCCATATGTCAAGTTTCAAGACTCACAACATCAAGTTGCATAGTCAAAAGCCCTAAATGCTTCTCAGTCAACTGTAGGGGTAAAATGGTCATTTGACAGTCAAAAGTCAAAAAATTTGGTCAACATCTTATTTTGAAGCCACAATCATCATTTGATCAAGTCTTGATCATGATTCCTCAAGCATGGCTGAAAAAGTCTCAAGATGTCAAAAGTTACTATTTTAGGACAGTTGAAAAGTCAACTGTAACTTGACCAAGGCATAACTTTTTCATGGTTCATCATAAAAATCCCATTCAATGCTCATTTTGAAGGGGATGACATTTCCTACAACTCATCTTCACACTCCAAGTCCATGAAATGCTCTCACAAAAAGTTATCAATTTCTACATTATAGGTCATTTTCAAAAGTCAACAAAAAGGCACTTTAAGTCAAAGACCATAACTTGAGATTGGTAAATCAAAATGATATGGTACCAAAGGCATTGGTTAGAGGACTTCAATACCTCTCCAAAATGTCCAAGAACATGTTCATAGCTTCAAAATTGAGCAATATATGCATTGGAGAAGTTGGGAAATTTTTGGAAACTTTCAAAAGTCAACTTTGCCTAAAACACTTCATTTTTGCTAATGGGTCTCAAATTACTTCTTGAATCTTTACCCAAGGCTTATGCACGACCCATTAAGATTAATTTGATTTATTTTCTCATTTTTAATTAATTAATTGAATTTTTATTAATATTAATTCATTTAATTAATTTTAATTGTAGGAAAATTCCAAAGATATGATTTTTAAATCTTTTGTGATGCAAATAAGACTAGGGCAAGCTGGCAATTGGTGTGCACCTCAAAGACATCAAAATCCCCATGATTGGCAAGGTTTTATCAAAGAAAAAGATTGAAAAAGATTTGATTGGCAATCACATAATGAAACTTGAATACAATGGATTTATGGGCCTAAAGATGACCTAATTCTCTTCACATACAAAGGCTGAACCTAACCCTATTCATAAGGACGAAAGAAAGCTGCTGAAAAACCAAAATCAAATTCTAAAAAATTCAAGAAAAGTTCAAAACTGAAATCAGTCCTCCAGGCGAATTCAAGGCCTCTTCTTGATTCAAACACCTTGCCTGAGTCTCCAGGAACCTGTTGCCATCAAGAACAAGCCCTAGCACGCAAGGAATCGTTCACAACAAGTCCCACGGTTTGGCTTATTTTCCAAAATTGCACATCATCATTCATGCGTTTTTAATCCTTTTTTTTTTGTTGATTTGTGTTAATAGGAACCTCCTGAAGCTATTGGTATAATCCAATTTGATTATAGTGAATTAAATCAGAATCCACCATTGGAGACATCTAGGGTTTCGAAGTTGTTAATTTAGGGCTTTGCACATAAGGGAAAATTGGACCATAAAACGTACATGGTTGAATTCGTCAAGGCCAGACGAATTCAACCCAATCATCGCGCCTTTTTTATATGACCTGTGTGCCTAATCGCTATTTTTGGCGTTGGCATTTTGTGGGGGTTTAAAACCCCCGCTATTTGTTTATTTGTTTTACAGGAAACGAAGAAGATGAAGGGCGTGGAAGCAGGCTATTGGAGGATTCAAATATCATGCGCGCATTTTTGATTTCCAGTATAATTACCATTCTTGATATATTATATTTGTTGTGTATTATATGAATAAACGCAACACAATGGTGTAATGGCTGGAGACGTGGCTTGCAATCGTTGGGACCTGGGTTCGATTCCCAGGTCCCCCATATAATTCTTCATATTTTTGATAAAGCGTTCATGTGCAGCATTCATCAAGAGTCCCATCATGTACCCTCACGCAGCAGCACGCCAAGTGGCCACAAAGATACATCCAATGGTCAGAAGATGAAAACCATGGTGTCTTCCAGTCAACGCATGCATAGGCAACTCCAGAAGTCAAATGTGTCTTAGAGTTCTTGGGCCAGAATTTCACCAAAAAAACCTCCCCTTGGGCCAACATACCCCCTTGGTTTGCAATTTTATTTTCTTTTCTCTTAATTCCTTTAATGTTTATAATTATTATTATTAATTCACAATAAACTAATTTTTCACAATAAATCCAGAAATCACAAAATTGTAAATATATTTTATTATTTATTAAATTCATTAACTATTATTTTTTGTAAATAAATACTAATAATTAACGTAGCTTAATTTAGGTTTCATTTTAATCTTTTTTAATAATAAATAAAAATTATATAGAATTAGGTTTTGACATTTTTAATCATTTTCTTATTATCATCATTATTAATTATTATTATTTTTGTACATACAAATGTAAATTAATTAATTAGTTTAAATTAGGTTAACTTTAACATTTTTATTAATAATTAAAATAAACTTAGAACTAGGGTTTTCTTTTGATTTTTAATTTATTTATTTTTATTAAATACAAAAAAACACAAAAAAAAAACATCTTTCTTGCAAATAATTAATTAAATACTTAGGTTTCACTTTAATTAAATTAAATACAAAAGGACAAAACTCATAATTTCTCAAAAGGGTCAAAAACCCTAGGACGTCTTGGTTAAATTTCTTTTCGCGCATGATTATTATTTATTGGATTATTATGTAACTGCTTCCGGAATGTAATAGTAATTAGGTTTATCGCTTTCTTTACTTTCCGTACTTTATCAAAAACGGGTCTTTGTTTTTTTGGCAATGTATAGACCCGCGCCTTGTAATAGCGTAGCTTTTACCTTTCCGTATTTTATTTTCCGCACTCCTAATTGTTAAATGGCATGAAAGAATGTATGATAATTAAAAACAACTCGTAGCTCACAATTGCATGATCAAAAATAAATGTTAACCTGAAAACAACACACAGGGCACATGCCACTTCTAGGGTACGCCTCACTCGTTGCCTCGAAAGTGGTCGTCAAGTATAGGGTGTTTTAGCGGTCGCCCTTATGTCTAAGATCCCGTTGCCTCGAAACGGTTGCCTCGGATAAAAGGATCTAGGACATTAGGGTTACTTATAAGGCGTCCTACTATTGCTTCGGTGACCACACTGTCCCTCAATCGAATTGACCCGAATACCTCCAACGATGGGGCTACCTACCTCTCAATGGTGGGATAGCACTATCTAAAAGACTCTTACACAGCCTAATTCCTTAGAGTAGGTAGATTTCTCCTGGGTACTTGCTCTCTCAAAAACAAACAAAACATCTTTTCGCACTCACACTTTCTAAAAGTTTTCAAACAAATTTTTCATACACTCTTGAGGACAGATACAAGAGTCACTTAGAAATTTTTCAAACGAAACTTTTTCAAAACCCACACACATTTGAAAAGCAAACAAATTTTTGAAAACATAAGAGCAAGTACCTAAGAGCCCGTGGATAACCACGGATAGAAAGGGTGCTAACACCTTCCCTTTCTATAAATCTACCTCCCGAACCGAGAGACATCTCAAAGAAGGAATTTTTCTGTGTTTTTGTCCTTTCCATGTTGGAGAACATAAAAGACGGTGGCGACTCTTGCTTACCACGACATTTCACGAAACCAGCTAAAAAACAGTCAGTTCTATTTCCACCGATCACACATATCATCAACATATACCTAGATTTCCTTGTGCATCAGATCATGGAATAGGGTTGTCATATCCCTCGGGTACGTTGCACCAGCGTTCTTCTCACTCTGTAACATAATGTTCCCCAGGGTGTGATAAACGTTGTTTTTTCCATGTCCTCCGAACCATTCTTATTTGAATATAACCGGAAAATCCGTCCATGAACGAGAAAACTTTGAATTTTGATGTGCTATCCAGTAACATATAAATGTGTGGCAATGGAAAATCATCTTTGGGACTAGCTTTATTTAGATCTCTGTAATCTACGCACATGCGGACTTTTCCATCTTTTTTCGATACTGGGACAATATTGGCAATCCATTGAGGATACACTGATGCCACAAGGAAACCAATATTAATATGCTTTAGAACCTCCTCTTTGATCTTTAATGCCATATCTGGGTGAGTTCTTCTCAACTTCTATTTGATTGGCGGACACTCTGGTTTCAACGGTAAATGGTGTTCCACAATATCTGTATCTAGACCAGGCATATCTTGGTAAGACCAAGCAAAAATATCCACATACTCTTTCAACAGCTCAATCAACCTGCTCTTCAATCAGGATGCAGCGATGCTCCAATCTTGACTTCTTTCAGATCTTCTTCTGAACCCAAATTGATCACTTCCAATGGCTCTTTATATGGTTGAATGGTATTTTCTTCGTGCTCAAGCAATCGTGAGACCTCTTCTGGAATCTCATAGTAGTCTTCTTCTTCGGCCCCATACACAGGACATTCAAAGTTGGGTGAGAGTGCAGGGTCATTGTATTCAATGGGTTTTCTAATCAATTTGCACATATGATTTATGATTTCTTTTAGAAATTGACACACACACCAAGGGATCATGCATATTGAATTTCAGTTATTATATATTTTGAAGGGTTTTTTCTTATTACCATTTTCCAAGAAAAAGCAAAAAATAAAGACACAATTTGGGAAACAAAGACAACTTTTATTATTGATTTTAAAAGTCACAGCAAACAGATAAGCCCTACAACATTAATATTTCTACCTTGGGCAGAGTGAAAGCTTTTTAAAAAGGTTAGCAAAACATATTACTTTGAAACATGTATGCAAGAGGGAACATCAATGTTGATCTCGTTCTGAACCATAACTATGTGTGTCACATAATTTGGCATTTCCTGCTCTGCTTCATATTCCACAATGACATTAATCCCGGAAAAGTTGGATGAAGATAACCCCCGCTACGAAATATGTCTTGATACTTGCTTGCAGTAAACTTCAGCTTCATGCTCTTACCTTTGTCATTCTTCAAAGAGAACCTCAAGCCGGCTCTGTTCTTATTTACGGGTGGATCCATAATCTGTCCCCATACCTCGCTATGACCCTTTCGCACAACTTGTTGCGCATCCTTAAGGGAAACCATGGAATTATTATGTCCTCTTATGTTGTCAATGGATAAGGCTTGGAACTGGGTTCCAACAACAACTTCATCCGCCTCCACAATACTGAAAGAGGACGAATGAGATATCAATAATGTATGTTCCCCATTTATGATTACTACTTTCCCTTCACGTACAAATTTCAGTTTCAGGTGTAAAGTTGAAGTGACAGCCCCTGCCTCATGAATCCACGACCGTCCCAACAAACAACTATAAGCGGGAACAATGTCCATGTCCTGGAAAGTTATCTGAAACAAATGTGGTCCTATATGAATAGGCAAGTCCACTTCACCAATAACAGATTTCCTTGATCCATCAAACGCTTTCACAATGATGCCACTCGGGCACATAGGCGTTCCTTGATATTTCAACTTTATAAGAGTTCTCTCGGTATAACGTTCAAAGTGGATCCTTTATCAATCAGCACATTGGATAGTGAATCGTTCTTGCAATTCATAGAGATGTGGAGGGCCGGGTTGTCATTCCTTCATCTGGCAATTCATCATCGCAGAAACTTAAGTTATTACATGACGTAATGTTCCCTATTACGCTACTAAATTGGTCTATTGGCATATCACTCTCCACAAAAGCTTAGTCCAAACCCTCATCAAGGATTCTCTGTGAGCAGATGAGTTCATCAATAAAGGCAAGATAGATATTTTTGAAGGAGTCTGCAGTAGCTGATCTATAATTTTGTAGTCGCTCATCTTGATTATCTTCAAAATATCATCCACTTCTTTCTCTAACGTAGCCCCACTAGTCTCACCCGTAGCCTTCTAGGGTTCAACATTCTCAGCAATTTTCTTTCCAGCACTAACATCTCCTCGAACAACTGGTGCAAACACACGACCATTGCAGGTCACCCTGCTATTTTCAGCAATATTTGCAACATCAGGCATTGGCTGGATGGGAACTTCCAATCCATCCTCTAAGATTGTAGCGTTGTATTTGTAGGGCACAACCTTATCTGACTTATATGGGATAAGACCCGGCAAGCTAATCACCAATGGGGTAACAACTGTCTTGCTATAATATTCAACTTCAAGATGCGCGGGTGCCCCAAAACAAGGTACAATGACGTTTACCCCTTCTTCAACACAATCAGTCATTATTGAGTCATTTCTGGAAAACAAATCCTCATCTGAGGAGAAATACTCGTATGCAGAGGCATACTCTTCATCCGACTCTTCTTCAGTCAAGTAAACCTCAATCAAGTCAACTTCATGGTAATCATCCCTTTGACCTGTAACCTTGATAGTTCCATTATCTAAAAACAACTGAACACCTTTCTTCACGATTGAACATCCTCAGGAGTCCCGGCAGCAAATTCGGCAAGACCCATACTGGTGTTCTACCATACTAGCCATATGGAAGAAAGTAGCATGCAATTACACATGGTCCTCATTCATATAATCTACATCAAAAATTCTGAACTCTCCAGGATATCCAGCAACCATATTAACCTCCTCTTCATACTCTGCCCTAGGCCTGATTATGTGGATGACGCCCTCATCCATCATCTCCTGTAAATCAGCCTTTATTTATCGCAACCCTATATGTTTGTACTGCAAATAGCACAACCGGAATGGTCATGCGTATAGCAGCTAAATTCAGAGGTCTGCATGCATTTTCACCAAATCTCCTCTAACCAGATGAATATCAAAAATCCAGAAGTCTCCTGGACAGCCGGCCACCATATTCATAGTATTTACTCATCCATGCTTGGGTAGAGGATTGTCTTTCACATTAGGGCCCACATCCTTAAAAGATAGAATACCAGACTTCACCAATTTCTACACCTCAATCTTCAAAGGATAACAATTCTCGACATTATGCCCTGGTGCCCCCTGATGAAAAGCACATGTTTGGTCTGCCTTGTAATAACAAGGCAATGGTGATGGTACAACTTGTTGATGACGCTGATAATTCCTTCTAGGAGTATTAACCCTTCTCTCTTGCATGACTACATTTGCATCCCCTTCCTTCTTCTTAGTAAACCCGTAAGATGGCTTCTTCACACCTCCATATCCTTCACTTCTCGTTAAACGGCCCTCTCTTACAGCCTCTTCTAAGTGGATACCCATTCCTACCATTTCAGTATAGTCACTTGCCGCAATTTCTACCATCCTCTCGTAGTAGAAAGCGCCCAGAGTTTTCAAGAAAATCTTAGTCATCTCCTTCTCTTCCATGGGAGGAATCACTTGGGCGACTAACTCACGCCATCTTTGTGCATATTCTTTGAATGATTCCCTGTCTTTCTGAACCATGGCCCTGAGTTGATCACAGTCAGGCGCCATGTCCACATTGTACTTGTAATTTTTGATGAATGCTTCTCCCAAATCATTCAAAGTATGGATGTTAACACTGTCCAAACTCATATACCACTTCAGTGCAGCACCAGTCAAAATATCCTGAAAAAAGTGAATCAGAAGACGTTGATCATCAGTACGGGTAGACATTCTCCTTACATACATAACCAGATGAGCACGAGGGAAAGTGTTACCCTTTTACTTCTCAAACTTCGGGACCTTAAACTTAGCAGGTATCTTAATATTCGGGACCAACAATAACTCATTCACATTCTTCCCGAATAACTCTTTTCCCCTGAGGGCCTTCATCTCCCTCTTCATCCTGTCGAATTGCTCTTGAAAATCATCCATTGTCATAAAGACCCAAGTCTTCACTTGGTGGAAGGAAAGGACGACACACTTCATTGTTAGCAAACGGAACCATATTCACCGAAGGAGGTACAACAAGAGCAGCATGCACCACATGAGGTGCCGGAGTAACAATAGTATGAACAATTGGAGTATCTTGAGGACTAAGGTTGAAACTTTCAGGCGCAAAATTCTCTGGAATTCCCCAAGTGTAACCTTGAGGCATGTGATTTTGAACAACAGCTGGAGTAGCAGATACTAGAACAACTGGAGCTTCAGTAAACACCCTTGTTAGCTGAGGTTGAACACTCGATGGCTGATTTTAAGCAGCCACCAGAGATTCCATCAGAGCAGTATGATTAGCCATGCCGTCCTTCAAAGCAGAAACCTCCTCGCGCAGCTCGCGATTCTCTTGTTCTAAGTTGTCCATCTTCTTTCTGAAATTAGCCCGAGTGTTGTAGTGATGAATCAGCTTGCTGAATGAAGTAAATAAGCTTGATAAGACACCTGGATATGCATAACAAATGCAAGAAAGATGTGCAATATGATGCATGATATGCAATGAACATGATTTTATTTTATTATTTAATATTTCAAGGGATTTAAAATTTATGGACATATCGCAAATATCAAAGTAATAACGCATTTGAAATACTGAAATTTTTTATTATAACAACTCCAAAATGGATTACAAGTTTCAATGATCCCAAGTACAAGATGAAAATAAAATCTAAAACCCTGATAAGTAAAGTTGATGGAGATCACTCTATACGCTGGTGCTTCCCTGTGAGCCTGGCAATCTGAGCCTCCAACCCCTGGTTTTCTTCCGCATATCTGGTGGCAACCTCCTTCCAATCACCTGAACCAGGGAGTGAGAAAATGGCATCTGAATGAGGCTTAGAAGAAAATAAATACCCTTGCCTCTCCATGGTCTCTACAGCCCGTCTCTCAAGAATCTCAATCAAGTCGTCTTTCTCCTTCAAATCTGCTCTATAAGAAATCTCTAAATTTTGGCACTTGTTCTTCTAAGCATTCTTTTCCTGTTGCATCCTGACTAAAGCAAGTTGTAGCTCTTCTAGATCATCCAATAAGGGAGGAGTGGTCTTCACAAACAAATCAGGCATTGGTGTTTCCCGGGAATACGAAATCTTCAACTGAATAGCTCTCGTTTGGACCCACTGAAGATATGGCTCCAAAGAAACAACACCCCTAGGTACCAAATCCTTCCTACTCTTCTTATGAATGCGACGCCAGGCCTTCGCAATCTGCTCCCTAGCTTCCCTATGGTCTTCTCCTTCCTTCAGAAATAAACTACTCAAATGAATACTATTTGGTTTATCCCTCATCGGATAACCGAGTTGTCGTCGTGCAAGAATAGGGTTATAGTTAATTCTTCCCTTTGTACCAAGAAGAGGTACATTGGGGAAACTACCACAATTGTCAATAATCTCTATATCCTGGTAAGCTCGTTGATACTAATCAATATCCGAGTGAGTAAGTGCCATGATCTTAGGAGCCCAACGGGGTTCCTTCTTGACATCCTAAAAAGCATCAGATTGAGGCATATGAGAGATAAACCACCGGTACAACAAAGGCGTGCAACAGATAATCATCCCCCATGGTAAGAATTCCGAAGATGAATATAGTAATAAGCATCACCCAATAATGTAGGATTTTGGTTTCCGATCATGAAGATCCTGATAGCATTAATGTCAAAAAACATGTCCACATTAGGAAATAAGAACAACTTGTAAGCAAGTAGAGCAAAGATGGCCTCAAAAGAGACTATACTCTTCATCCTGGTAAAGTAGTGAGCTTTCTCCAATAATAACTGAGCTGGTAATCCTCTAATCCCTCCTTTAGTAGTCATATGGGCTTCAACATCAGACTTCCCCTGATGGATCAAAGCAGCAATCTCATGTGATTTTGGCTCATCCTCCAAGCCAATAAAAGGAATACGGCCAGTAACAGGTAAATCTAATAGATAAGAATACTCCTCTAGTGTAGGCATCAACTGATAGTCAGGAAAAGTAAAGCAATGATACGTAGGATCATAGAACTAGACCAAGGTCGAGAGAATACCCTCCTTCAGCTTCAGCTTCATGAGAGGAATGATGGATTCATACTTCTTCTGAAAATATGCAGAACACTCAATCTCAGGAATTAGACTGATCAACTCATATATCTTGGGATCCTTGAAACTGGACTCCCTGGTCTTTTTCTTTCCAGAATCCATGGTTAAAAAGTACCTAAGATATTCACAAATGGTCAACTTTTAAATCCCTTGAAATAAGATCTCTTCAAAAGATGCTTATGAGTGCATGGATGCAAGATGAGGCAATCACACACAAGATCATACATATAGGGTTCATAGGTCTAACGTCACGAGCATGAGGTCGAATGTACTACCCATAAGGTATTGGTCTAAAAGTTATCACCTTCCGAACAAGGTTCTAGAGGTTCCCATAGTCTACATCCTTCCTTCAGATATTACCAACTTCCCGATTAACTCGGTAATTAGTAATATTCTCAAGAAAGACTCAACCGAGCATAGCATCGCGTGACAACTATTTCTAGATCACTCCATGATAGCTTCTACACTACACCTAAAAGGCCAAGATGGGTTAGGTATTCTACGGTCCTCAGCTTCGGCAGGCTCCCAGGTCGAAAGCAGTACGTCTTCCTAATTACTCGGTAAACGACACTCTAGTCAAAGGGGCCTCCACTGAGTGAGGGATCTCATGCCTCCTTTTTTGGGATTAATCCCTCAAAGTTAACATGACTATACCTCCCGTCCTATCTTAAAGTTTTCCCAAGTATGGGTATAGGACTTATGAGTAATCACTAAGCACCCTGAAAATAGGAAAATCCAGATAAACATATATTCAATATATAACACATAAATAACAATAGCATATACACAAATATAAACAAAGATAAGCTCAACCCACTTAGGGATGGGCCAGAAAGAGGTTAATCTTTCCCCAGTGAAGTCGCCATTTTTCTGTAGCAGGAGATATGTTTAAGACTAAGCCATGGGATTGACTAGACTTGTACAAATAAAAATAAAATTGCCACCACGCTTTATTGTTTCCAAAGGAATGGGAAAAGAGCGAATAACCCAAAAAGAGGGGGAAAGATTCAAGGTAAGGGGGTTGGTTATGTAAAGGTAAGGTATTAGCACCCTAAACATCTACGATACTCCGCATGAACCTCTTTGTAAAATATGTATATTTTGGCTATGAAATATTGTGTAAAAAAATGGCTGGTAGAGGTGAGAAAAGAAATATATTTTTATGGCTTTTGCACCTGCCGCGGTTGCAAACCTTTAGTGGATACGTACCACCTTTTCGTATAATAGGGGATTAGGGTACACGTAGTTCTTCTTTAAAAATTTTAAAATGTAAGTGTGTTGGTTAATTCTTATGAGATAAAACATCATCGTCATTGTCCGTGTGGAAAACATACCTACTACCCACAATCATGAGAAAGGAGAATTTGCATCATCTCAAAGAGGATGATATTGCTTGGATTTTAAAATCAAAAATGCCCCACTCAACACACAAGTGGAAAATATCTCACTTCACTACATATTTTAGAAGTATAATTGTTTGCATCACTACAAGGATTGACAAGAGTCCAATCTTTTGAGAAAGGTTTTACAGTAAAAAGCCAAAGTGGAAAAATGATTTGTAATGAGATTGATTGACTTTTAGTCTTCTCACAAAAAAATGTCAAGGTACTATTAATTTGGTTAGAGTTTATTTATGAAAATGTTTTTGAAAATGCATGGACCTAAGTCCAAGTTTATTATGAAAGTGGTTCAAGTTTCAAAACAAGAGGAGTTTTAAAAAGGAGGAAAAGGATTTTTTAAATTAAAGAAGATGGGAGGATAAAAAGAGACTATCCTAAAGCATAAGGTAAAATCTAGGGATAGGAACCATCTAACCAACAAGAAACCAATACTTGACATTATGAGCCAAGATAGAATTCCCATTATTTAGATTGAAACAAGGTAAGCAAAGATACTAGACCTCTTGAAAGAACCAAACTTCAAGTGTATTAAGTCTTCACAAAAATTGGGCAGAGTAACGGCTGTATACGGATGAATTCCATATTACAAACAAATAATGTAATCATAATAACCTACACACAAAACAAAAAAACAATCCAATGTCTTGAGGTAAACCTCAAGAACTCCAGACAAAATATCAATTAAGGTTACAAAGTCTCCAACATAGGCCAAGGTTTCTAGTCCTAAGTCCAAGAAGTCCCATACTCCATAATGCCAAGGATAGTAACCAAATAGTCCAAGTACCATTAAAGTTTTTATGGTTTATGTTGATTATTAGGTGTCTTAGAAGAAAAAAGAAAAGGCTCAAGTGAGCAAAGATGAAGATAGCATGAAATGTAATGCTTAAAGTAAATGGTGCATAAAGCATAAAAATAAAATAAAAGGGCATAAAGTAACAACAAAGAGTAAAAATAAATTATTAGTGATTAGTGGTTAGTTGGATGATCATCTTGAAACTTGCATTTGGAACTCATTAGAGGATTGGTAGAACCAAAGCCTCCACACAACAAGTTGCATTTGCTTTTTGTCAAGTATATCATCCATTTGGGATCCTCAAAAGTACAATTTAATGATCAACGATGTTTAAGTGATTCGTGTTGACCAAAAGTGTTGTAGATCCATTAGAGGATTGGTATAACCAAAGCCTCCACACAATGAATCTCAAGGTTATTGGATCAAAGAGATCAAATTAACATACTTGGGCTTGCAAACATAGGTTTGGGCCACAGATGGTCATTTATTCGAATCGAGACAAAATTTAGCGCTATGTTAAGCAATCATAAGTGGACTTATGTAGAAGTCGCACCTATTTTAAGGCTGGTCAATAGCAATCTATGCACCATTTGTTTTGAGACATGATATAGAGATCATGCTCCAATAACACTTAGTGCAATAAGAAAGGGATGAGATGGAGAGGGGTGGGGAAAAATATACAAACCACATTTGAATTAAAATTTAATCAAACTATTATTAAAATTATTCATCCGTTTTTGTGGAGTTAAACTCAACACCATGGATCCAATGACGTTAATGAAGTTCATGATCAAAAATTCAACACAAGATTAGTCAAAAAATAATCACAAAGTAATATTGCATTTTAATATATACATTAAAAAAGTTTTTAGAAATATTTAAAATAGAAATAAGGGATAAAAATATAAACTATTTTTAAATTAATCAAGAAATAAAAAGTAAGATCATAGAAAAATCAGAAAGGGACTCAAATATTTTTATAAATTTTTTGGTAATTTTTTAAAGTCAGAAACTAATTTTAAAATTAAAAGAAATGAGTAAAATACACCAAATATTTATTTAAAAAAATACCAAAGTCAGAAATAAAAAATAAGTGAGGTACCAATATTCGTCACAATATCATTGGATCATTCCATATTTTTTCAGAATTTCAAAATGCATAAAAGTATTTTTAAACATTTAAAACAAATCAAATAAAGTGAAAATTTATAAAAAAATACCAAAACACAAAATAAAATTTTGAAAAAATAAAAATCAGAAAGAGAAAAATCAAAAATATTTTTCATAATTTTTTCAGATTTTTTGGACTAAAAAATGAATTTTCTATGATTTTTTAAAATTTAAAACAATTAAATATAAAAATCAGAAAAGAAAATAAAAATCAGAAAAATATGGGTCATCTGATCAATGTCAAAACGTGTTAGTAAAAAGATCAAGTGGACCTGGCGCACTGTGCATGTTATGGACTTTAGTGGATAATTCATTGAATCCTTAATTAAATCAGATTTCAAAAAATACAAGTGGCGTGCCATCATTGGTTGGAAAGTGACATGTTGGTTATCTTCAACCTCCAGCCAACGTGAATTGGAGGTCTCTCAAACTGTAAAATCAGAAGCTCGGACCTATGTCATTCGCTTCGTCTCTTCAAGACGAAGACAACCACACCTTCACGACAAATTTATTTAAACTGTAGCTCAAGCAAATTGGAAGGAAAGTTTTGAAAAGGGATTTGAAATTTTATGGTCAAAACAAGTTTCAAGATGAAAGTAAGTGTTGTGACTAGAACCAAGGAAATGAGAGCATCATAATGATATCAAGGTTTTGAAGAATTGATGAAGGAATCTAGCTATTGGAGTTGAGTTCCAGAGCTCTGAAACTGGACTTCTCTGGAGCAATCTAAGGCACGATTCTTGAATGTAATTATATGGTTAGCTTCTGGGAAGATCAAGGAATGTGAATTGATGGAAAAATTGGATTGAAAAAGGCTTGAAAGCAGATTTCGAAGTAGCAAAATTTTGAGTTATGGAATAAGTTTGGCAGGGTGATTCTGGCTATCCAAGCTTGAGGAAATGAATGGGGGATGACCCTCTATTTATAGGGAATCAAATGGAATGTCCAAGCATGTGAAATGATGAAGTTTGGAGGGAAATCGTGTGACGTTGCAAATAAGAAAAGTGTGACTTCCAATTTGATCAAAACTCATCCAAAACGCGCATTTTGTTGTACTAATCAATTATGAAACTTCATTAAACATGTTTAGAGGCATAAACGCGTGGAAAACTTGTGATTAGAAGCCGAAACAAAGACTTCAAATTCTGACTTATGGGCAAACTTCAGTTCCAAGTTACCAAGTTCAATCCAATGGCATTATCAACTCAAGGGGTCTTAAGGCATGATTCTTAATGCTTTAGAAAGATGAGGTTACAAGCTTTGCAATGGAAAAACAATGGAATCAAATGGATGCTAGAGTTGAAAGTTGCATTGAGTCAAAGTTGGGGATAAAATGTTGACTTTCCATACTTAGAAATATTTCAAGTTTTTTCTTCAAAAGTGACCTATAATGTTTTGCATCCAAACATGGCCTTCCTCTTGTAATTTGCTCTTGACCAAAAAATATGGCATGAAATATACCTCTTGAATGACATTTTGAAACTTGAACCGTCTAAAATATCCAAAAATTGAGAGAGTTATGGATTGTTGAAGTTGGCAAAAAACCATGAATTGATCTATAATCTTTTGTATCCTTAGGGCATTTTCCATCCATTTTCTGACTTTGCTCATAAAATAAGGAATATAGTTTACATAATCAAGATCATTATGGAAAAAAAGTGGGCTCAAGGTGATAGAAATTGACCAAGTTATGATCATTTGAAAAGTCACACATAGGAAATTGGGGGTTCATCTGGAGGACTTGTAATCTTTCTTCACCACCAAGTTTATTCCATATGAAAACTCCTTGGAACTTATGAAGTGATTTGTTGATAAACCTTTGAAGAGAAGGATGTCTTTGGAATCACTTCAAAATACAAAAAGATGAGCAAGATGTGCTTCTTTGAAGTTCAAAACCCTAGCTCCTAGATCAAGAAAAATGCCTTGAGGAACTTTGACAATTTTGAGCAAACTTCTTGTACCAACACAAATGTTTTGTAAATATAAGTTGTTGAGGATAATAATGAGAACTCATAGCAACCACAAACACTTACATATCTTTACAATGAATAGAAATATGCATTTGTGACCAATGGGAACAAATCCTTGTCCAAGCATGACAACTTCTCCACTCAATCCCTTGTACTTTTGAACCAAATTTGATAATCTTAAAATGTGGTGAATCAAAATAACCTTTCCATTCCATTTCCTCTAAAACAAATCCAATGGTGAGCTTTGAACTTCTCAATCTTTATTGACTAGGGCATGGAAATAAACTCATGAACCCATGGAGCAACTTGCTGAATCTTATTGCCTTTACCTACATGAGTAACAAGCAAGACAAACCAACATTTAATTTTATTATTTAGGAGAAGAAATCAAGACAAAAAATATTCATGATCACAAAAGAACACAAGTCAAGGTGCTTGGTGATTCCTCAAAGAGAAAATCTAAATATAGGGAGGGGAACCAAGAATCCTAATGTGATCTTGTTGTGATGGAATCAACATGGTATGATGAAGGGATCTTAGGGGGGAAAATTGGGGTGCAACACTTGGAATATTGGAGTTGTGGACCTCTTGGACTTAGGATTATAAGCCTTTATACTTGGATACCTTAAGACCTTTTGGACCTTATTCTGTTTTGTTATTCAGTTTGGGTATTGGGAAATCTTCTGTGCGTAGGTGTTATTATGTTGGCCTTAAGTGATCTCTCTGATACATGGCTCAATATTGAAGATCTTGCTTTGGGTTTTAAATACCTTTGATTTCTTTTATACTTCCTTACTTATGGTTTACTTTCATTTAATGAATAATATGCTCTTGGTTTATTTGGTACTTGTGGCTTTAGTCCAAAGGATGAGAATTCTATGTTGACTTCACTATGTCAAGTGTGGGCTTCTTGTTTGGTTAGACTCTTATTTACATTAGCTTTTACTTTATGCTTTAGGATAGTCTCTGCATCTCCTCCTATTCTTCTTTAATTTTCAAAATATTCTCCCATTTTCTAAGGATTCTTGTTTTCTAACTTGAATCGCTTTCATAATAAACTTGGACTTGTGTACATGCATTTTCAAAACTCTTTATTTTTCTTAATCAAAACCTTAATCCATTTAATCATACTTTAACATATTTTAAAAGACTAAAAGTCATTAACCTCCTTTAAACTTTTTGTACCTTGGTGCACTTTTTCTTTTAACCTTTTCAAATATTTTAAGATATAAGTCTTTTCTTTGAGTGTTTGTAAACCTCACCACTTTAACAAACATGGTACTATTGAAGTAACATTTCACTTGTATGATGAGACTTACATTGTTGAGTTGGTCCACGCCTTAAGTATGGTGGCGAATTTCACTTTGCGAGTTAAGTCAATTAATGGCTTAGTTGTTAGACAATGGTGTGTATTAAGAGGGGGTGAATAGAGGCGTAAAAAATATTTCTAGACAAAAATCTAGAAATTAATTTGTTTTCAAAACTTTGATGCAGAAGCAATTAGCTAGATAAGTCGTCTAAAAACAACTTATTGGAAACTCGGATATACAAATTATGAAATATAAATTTATGAGATAAAATTGATTAATAGATTGATACAAACTCAAATCAACAATCCACTTATTTATTGTTTGAACACAATCACTTTGCAATGCTATTTCCATGGCTAAATAATCAAAGAACTAACTTGATCGTTTTATCAAACACTTGGCATGCAAGTGAATTTTAGGAATTTCTCTTTCAGTAGTGTTGATATACAAAACCACTTATAATCCCAATTTATTATAAGCTATATCCACACCTATTTCAAAAATAGATTTTGAGAGAAAAATTATTACAATTCAATAACTATCACAATACTATTTGATAAAAAGATTGATGAAATTGAAAGCAAGAAAGCGGAAAAGTAAAAACACATAAGGAAATTTACATAGTTCCCCACTCTCGTCCTCACGTGTGGGTACGTCTGCGCCTAATTCCAATGGAACTAGGATAATTCTTATATGCAAAATGTTTAATACAATGGAAGAGTTAGAAACAACAATACAAAATTCTCCAATTTGGTGTTGATGCTCCTTCTTCCAACCTTTGATCTTAAGCAAGATCAAATCAACCAATAGATGTAACCTATTCGCCACTTAAGCTACTTCCTTAAAAGGATTTCAAACACCCCAAGGTTCCTTAAAAAGATTTCAAACACTCCATGGGATTTTCCACTCGAGTAAATCTGATTACAAACTATCAACACAAGATCGTTGATTTTATCATCCAATTCTTGCTACTTCCTTAAAAGTATTCTAACCACTCTCAGGTTCCTTGAAAAGATTTCAAAAACTCCAAGGTATTTTTCACATGGACGATTCCTTCTCGCACGATCTGACACAAAAACCCCCAATTTAATAAATGATGTTGGAGGACAAACCCGGTGGTTTTTCTGGATGAAGACCCGTACAAGAACTCAACCCAAATCAATTGGAAACCCGTAATTCTTTATCTAGATGGCACCCCGACGGAATATCATCACAATGTAATATTTGTGTGTATGCATAGATTGGAAGGCTGAATATGAAGAGAAAAAGTAGGCTAATTTTATGGTATCATCAAGTTAGAAATGATACATGAATGGGTATTTGTAGTTTGGAAAAGTTTAGGGAAAAAAGGACAAATTCAGAATAAAAGAAAATTAAAATTTGACCAAAATAGATTTTATGCGTCGACCTCAAAATTCTATGTGTCGACACATACTGTATCAAAAAGCTGCATGTGTCGACCTTAAGGACTTTATGTGTCGACATGAGCAAGTCAGTAGCTACAGGCTTTAAAACATGAGTAAATGTGTCGACCTAAAATATGAATGTGTCAACACATAAAATAAGAATTTCTATCATTTTAGAAATATTTCAGTATGTGTCGATCTGTATGATGCATGTGTCGACCTGTGACTTACAAAAGCTCACAGGCTTTAAAACGCAGTTACATGTGTTGACCTGGAGCTCGGATGTGTCGACACATGTAAGGTAAAAATTTGTAGAAAGTGTTTTTTAATGAGTTTTGTCAATTTTAAAGTTCATTTTAATGATTCCTAAGACCTATGATGCATAGGAGTGCCACAAGACAAAGAGATATAATTAATTTTACCGACGTGCCATCTTTCCCGGTTTTGACATCATTCAAAACTCCATATGTTGAAGTTGTACTCATAAACTCCCTTTTTTTTATGATGGAAAAACTTTTAATGATGAATTACAAAGGCTCTCCTGTCTTTATGCTTCCTATCTTTATCTCGCATATGCTTCTCCCCCTTTGATAACATTAAAAAAAGATAGCAATCGATTAGAAGTACCAACGTTTCCAAACAATTAACAAATACCAAGCAGAGACAAATTTTGCATATAAGAGCAACAATTACACATCCCCATATATATGTAATGATGCAAAATTTTAAATAACAAGAAGCACACATCAAAACAAATGTAATGTAATGCAAAAGCAATGAAAATTAATCTGAGCGTCATGGATCATGTAACATTTCATAATGGAACTCCCAATGTCGCACATGCATGTGCCAACCATAACGACCATATAATATCACTACTAACCTTAAAATGAACATGTTTATTAAACATAATGACAGTGATAACATGGACTATACATTGCAAAATAAGATAAGGGAAATAACCACAACACATGCTTGCATATTAGGAACAAATTTATACAAATGTGAAAGAATTAATACATGAATTCATTCTAAACATATAGATCAAGAAAACACAATGGTTATTAATCAGAAATTTTTGGAAATGAACAATCACGGTTTTCATCATTTGAAAGTGTATGAAGCATATTTTAAAGAACTATAGAAATATGCATTTAGGTAAAACTTACATTCAAGGAGAAATTTAAACAATATTACTTTACTCTTGAAGGGTTGGAAGATGCACTCACAAAGCATTCCACACTCAACACATAGTTAGAGAGAATACTTAAAGTGCAAGTAACAAGAGAGAACTAGGCAACATTTGAGATGTCAATGATCCTCAATTTTCCGCGTATGTTGACAAAAGATATCGGCAAGTTAATTTTTACTATCAACATGTTCAAATGCAACATCTCCTTTTTCAAAGTGTTTATTCCTTGAATGCAGCACCGTATTTTTGGTTAAGTTAATGGCACTAGTGTTGTCGCACATGATAGGAATACGTGATAGTTTAATATCAAAGTCCAATAGTTGTTGTTTGAGCCACAATATTTGAGCACAGCAGCTACCGGCTGCCACGTATTCTGCCCCGGCAGTTGGCAAAGCTACGGAAGCTTGCTTTTTACTATGCCAACTTACAAAAGATTTTGCAAACAAGTGACAAGTTCCACTAGTACTTTTCCTATCCAATTTTCAACCGGAAAAATTGGAATCGGAATAACCAACCAAATTACAATTGTTTCCCTTGAAATACCAAAGCCCAAATTTTGAGGTACCAATAAGGTATCAAAAGATTCGTTTCACGACTTTTAAATGAGATTCCTTGGGAAGTGCTTGATATCGTGTACACATATTGTAATATGGTGGGAGAACTGACTTGGGTGTTTTGCGTTTGATCGTACTTGTTGCGGATAGCAAGAGTCGCCAATGACTTTTCTTTTATCCAATAAGGAAAGGGTGAAAAGAACAGGAAAGACCTTTGAGATATTTTTCTTGAGTTCGGGGGGCAGGTTATGAAAAGGGAAGGTGTTAGTACCCTTTTCATCCATAGTTATCTATGAGCTCTTAATTGCTTGTTAGATCACTTTTGAAATTGATTTGTTTGAAATGTGTTTGTGGTGGGTTTTGAAAGTATTTTTGAAAAGCGCCTTCGTTTAGGAAAACTTTGTAATGATTCTCGTCTCTATAAGAATGCATACAAATTGTTACACTTTTTGAAAATATTTCATGTTTTGGAAGTGTTCGGTGTGTTTGAAAAGATGTTTGTTTTGAAGATGGATTGTGAGCAAGCAACTAAGAACGTTCTACATACTCAAAAGTCTTTTGTTCATTTCTCTCTTCCTTGGACATTGCTACCTTACCATTGATTGGAAAGAAGCCCTATCTTTGGATGTAAAGGGACAGGCGCGGGTCATCGCATAGTCATAAAATGCAATGTTGTGAGATACCTTAGCATTTTTCTTAAGGGACTAAGATCATTTATAAACCAACATATGAAGCGTCGTCGAGGGACTATGATCTTGTATTTTGTTTGTTTTTTGCTAAGATGTCTCACATTCATAACATGACCATTTTTTAAGGCAACAAGTGGAGTTAACCCTAGAGGTGCAAGTGTGAAAAGTGTGTTTGATTACATGCATTTTTGTCTTGAGATGAGGGTTTTTCTAAGCATCGATTTTATCTTGCCATACACACCCTAATTACTAACAACTATATGAAAACGATAAATTTGCGGAAATTAAAATCCTATGCTATTACATCAATAGGGGGATGGGGGTACAATTTACAAATGGGGATGAAATATGAGCTTTAATATTACAACCATATTGGATATCCATGAATAAAACATTTGAAGCATGTAAAAATATAGGAAAAGGAAAGAAAAATGCATTTTGTGTCGACACATGCTCTTTTGCATCGAAATATAACCTTCCTCTGCCTCTGTATTTCCAAATCAACTCATGAGTCGATACATAATGGTATGTGTCAACTCATACACTGCATGTGTCGACTCATACATATTTTGTGTTGACTCATACACCTTTTTTTATTCTATTTTGGGCCTGTACAACAGTATGTGTCGACTCATAAGGCTATGTGTCGACTCATAACCTGAGTTTTCACTAATATGTGTCGACTCATACTGTCATTTGTTCACTTCAACATTGTTTTGTTGCATACATGGATTAGTTCTCAACACATAAATGAGAAGAATGGAAGATAAACAAATGTTAGCTTCAAGATGAATGATTATTACATTTTATCTTCAAAGATGAATCAACTAATGATGCTTGAATTGAAGAGTTTAAAGTCAAGGAGACTTACCTTGAAGCTGGGATTTGTGTCTTGAGCTTGAGTTGCAGCCTTGAGTGTTCTTGAGCTTGGAGAACAAAGATGTTACACAAGCTTGTTCTTGAGTTTGAACAACTTCTAAGTGATGTATGTGAGGTGCTTAGATGTTTAGATAGAATTTGCAAAGTATGTAGAGTTCAAGGATTTGGATTTCAAAGCTCAAGACTGGAAGCTTTGTGGACTGTTATGGCTTTGTGAATATGAGATTTTGAGGGTTTATTAACAAAACTTATGGCTTTTTTCTCTATTTTTCTGACATTTTTCTCTTGCAAATGCTTCTCCTATTTATAGGCAAGAGGTTTGTGAACAAACTGATTTGGTTTACAAACTATGGAGTTATGGCTAGGTTGGATTGCAAATATCAAGTTATGTCATGGTCCCAAGATGAAGTACTAAAGTTGTTGGTTTAGAGGGGATGATTTCCATGATTTATGGTGGATTAAAATCAGAAACAAACAAGGTATGGGTTCAAGACAAGTTTTGTACAAAAAGCTTGCTTTTCAAGAATAGCAATGGCGCCTTTATGCGATAAATGGAAAGACCTTTTGGACAATGTCTTAAACACTTAGGTAGTAGCTCAAGAGTGGTTGTAAGAATTAAATTATGATGAGATTTGCAAGCAAGAAGGCCTGCAAAACAAGATTATGCAGCATAGCATAAGGGTTTTGTTATGCATTCTTCACTAAAATGACTTGCAATTCAAGAATGGATGCCCAACTTCATGCCCTTGAATCTCCTAGCTCAAGTATGATAAATCCATGCTCTTGGATGATTTGGAAAGCTTGAAACATCCTATATAACTTTCATGTTGGCCATTTTGACAAAATCATCTTGGAATTATGTGAAAAAATGCCAAGAAGTAGGGATAAAATCCTCACCAAAACTGCTGAAAATTTCTCTAAGTGTTTATTAAAAAATGCCATGACTTCGTGAATTTATAACTCAAAATCCAAGCATTTATAGAAAAAGTCCTGCCTTACAAAGTTTTATATCTCATTGAGATATACAACTTTCATGTTGGAAGTTTTCCTTGAATCATCTTGCATCATGGTGAAAAATTATCACGAAGAAATGAAATTATCATGTATAAAAACACTTAGAAATATTTCTAAAAGTCTTAAAGAGTTTGACTTTTCACATTGACTTTTGACTTTCTTGATTTCTTGATGATCAAGTTTCATATTTTTTAATGTCTTGATGAATTTTGATCTTTGAGACTTAATGTTGACAAAAAAGTCAAAGTTTGACTTTTGGTGCTACAGTTGACTTTTTCATCAGTACAACTGATTTTTGGTCACTTGGTCAATTGACTGTGCAAAATTTGTGATACAAGACTTGAAACTTGACATGAGCATTCTTGAAGGTCCATAATGATCCATGAACGTCACTTGAAGTATTAGAAGTCGAGTTGTTCTTGTGCAAGCTCAAACCCCAATTTTGAGGTATCAGTGTTGAAGAGATGGCTTGACCTAGTCAATACTTATGCAAGCTTGAGCTTTTGCAGATCTTTGTGAGAAATGTCTTGAGAAAAGAGAGGGAAAATATTGGGGTGCAACAGTTTCCCCTGTTCAATCTTCTTAAACCTGAAGAGTTAGATTGGCGAGTCCGCCATTCGTGACTTGAATGTGGAAGATGATGGAACACTAAAGTGCCCAGAAATTTGCACTCAACTACGTGTTAGTTGATTGTGTCGGGAATGGGCTTAAAGATGCCATTTGGAGAGATGATGGAGAGTTTTTTGGAGATGGGCTTACTGATGCCATCCAGAGTAATAGAAAAGGTATATTTTTTGGCGACTTCACTGGAGAGACCATTCTAACCAGAAGATGTATTTGTCTTATCGATCGACTTTTCCTGCAAGGAAAATGGTTGGTTGCATGTAGATGTATGCATGTTGAAATGATGTTCTCAAAATAAATGAGATTATGATGTATGCATGTATATAATACGATGTATGAATGTGAAATGTTATTGAAATGTATTTTTGTATCGGAAAATAAATCCTTGACAAATGCTGGGAAGCCTTTAGGAAGTTAAATCCCAGACTAATGTTGGAGATGAAGAGTATGTACATCTTCAGGCCTTTTTAAGAATGTTTCTGCTGGGGATTCCTGTTTTGTTGTTTGAGGAAAACTCCGTTGCGGAACATTGACTTTTTCTAAGGGAAACTCTATCCTTGACTGACTCAAGGAACATTAGTACAAGATAGAGTATCACGCTAACATAGCTATCACTTCATCCATATCGGTATACACCGTAAAACTTCCATGATTTATTGCTACTTACCTAAAAGGTGCCCCAGATCCGGGTGTGGGATCTTTAACAAATAACCCCAACAAGCCCTCAAAAGTAAAGCATACAAAACACACAATGTAAGGTAAATTTAAAATGATCTAACTCTAAGGTAACCCCACTTTTTAATAAGTCTTCCCCAACAGAGTCGCCAGTTCTGTGATACGGTGGCAGAACCGACTGTTATACTGGTTTTGCATTTGCATTCGCAAATGTTACCGTAAGCAAGAGTCGCCACCGACTTTTCTTTTATCCAACAAAGGAAATGGTGAGAAGAACATAAAAATACCTTTCGAGATTATTTCTGAGTAAGAGGGTAGATTACGGAAAGTGAAGGTGTTAACACCCTTTCCATCCATTGTTTTCTACGGGCTCTTAGATGTTTAGCTCATTTTTTGAAATACCTTGTGCTTTTGTGTGTTTTTAAAAAAGTATTTTAAAATTGCCTTAGTGCGGAGATTCTCTTTGTGATAACTCTTGTATCAGTCCTCAAGAGTGTTGACAAAGAAAATGTTTTTGAAAGTTATTTTTGAAATGTGTAAGTGTAAAAAGTTTGTTTTGATCATAGCATCTAACAACTATCTACTTGGACTCGAAAAGGTCGTTCTTTTCCTCCTATCCTTTAAACAGTGCTATCCTAATATTAGTGAGTAGGTAGCCCTATCGTTGAATGTATGAGGACATTCGAAGGGACGTACAGTCATAAAGACAACATGTAGAGACGCTTTAGCCATTTTCGTTTAGGGACTAGATCATTTACCAAAAGGCAACTGTAGGATCATCGAGGGACTATGATCTTTTGATTTATGGGTCTTTTCTAAAGCATCCCTGTCTCAAGGGACATCACTGTTTTTTCTGAAGGCAACCAAAGTGGGGTACCCTAGAGGTGTATATGTGAAATGTGTGTTATGTTCAGTTATTTTGTCTTGTGTTAGGTTTCCTAACGTTTGATTTTTATGCTCTTGTCGTGCAATCCTATTAGGCATACATCTAAGCAGTTAATATATGTACAGGAATTTAAAGTTCAGGAATTTAAGTCTACGCTATTACAAGGCCTCGGGGAGGGGATTATTACAAGTCTAAAACTTGGGGAAAAAATAAAGAAAAGCAGTAAAGAGTCCTAATTAATTTCTATTACATCCCATGAGAAGGTATATTAATAATAAAAATGCGACATTTAAAATAAGCGCGCGAACCGAAAATACGCCTAAAAATCCTAAGGTAAAAGGAAATCTTTTTTGTTTTGTTTTTATTTATAAAAGAAAATAAAACTTAAGTCTATTTAATTTTAATTTCAAGAAAAGGTTAAAATTATTAATTGATTTGTCTACAAAATTAATTTTATTAATAAAAACTAACTGTGATACGGTGGCAGAACCGACTGTTATATATTAGTTTTATATTTTGTATTCGCAAATGTTGTGATAAGCAAGAGTCGCCACCGACTTTTCTTTTATCCAAATTAAGGAAAGGGTGAAAAAAACAAAAAAAGACCTTTTCGAGATTATTCTGAGTAAGGGGGTTAGATTATGGAAAGGGAAGGTGTTAGCACCCTTTCCATGCGTAGTTATCTACGGGCTCTTAGAGGTTTTCTCATTTTGAAGTACCTTTGTTCTTTTGTGTGTTTGAAAATGTTTGGAAAATGCCTTAGTGCGGCGATTTGCTTTCCGTTTTACTCTTGTATCAGTCCTCAAGAGTGTTAACAAAGTAAATGTTTTTTAAAATTGTTTTTGAATAGTATTTGTGTAAGTGCAAAATGTTTTTTGAGCAAACTTCTAACAGATATCTACTTTTATACTCGAAAAGGGTAGTTCTTTTCCTCATATCCTTTAGACAGTGCTATCCTATTATTAGTGAGTAGGTAGTCCTATCATTGGATGTATAAGGGACATTCGAAGGGACGTTACAATCACGAAGGCAACTTGTGGAGACGCTTTAGCAATTTTGTTTAGGGACTAAATCATTTACCGAGAGGCAACTGTAGGGTCATCGAGGGACTATGATCTTTTTTACTTTTACGGGTCTTTGCTAAAGCGTCCATATTTTGAGGGACATGACTGCTTTATTTCCGAAAGCAACCAAAGTGGGCGTACCTTAGAGGTGCATATGTGCAATTGATTCAGTTCCATTATTTTTTGTCTTTTGTGTTAGGTTTGCTAATGTTTTGATTTTTATGCTCTTGCCATACATGCCTAATTACTAGCAGTAAATATGTACAGAATATAACGTGCAGAAGGTAAAAACCTAGACTATTACATGGCTTCGGGGACGGGGATTTACAATGTACAAAATTAGGGGAAGAAAAATAAAGAAAGCGGATAAAAGTCCTAATTAGCTATTACATACCAGTATTACAATAATGTAAAAATGCGAAAAATAAATAATGCGTGAAAGATGGAGAGTTAAACAAACCTAATAAGAAAAATCCTTTTTTGTTGTTTTTTTATTCAAGAAAAATAATTAAATTGAAATTATCCTAAAGTCTTTTTAGAAAATAAAATTAATCAAGAAAAATAGTCTAAATTCTTTTTTTAGTTTTTTTATATTTAAAGAAAATAATTAAACATGAATCAAGTCCTAAGTTCTAATTTATTTTTAATTGAAGAAAAATAGTTAAAATAGTTATTAATTAATTCACAAAATTAATTTAATTAAAAAAACTAAAACTATATTTTTTTTGTGATTTTATTTGATTTGAAGTTAATTTAAAATCAATAAAGAAAAGAGTGAAGCAAAGTTAATGATACTAAGCTCCCTCTTTCGATTTAAGGGGAAACATGGCCTTTCGATTTAGGGAATAATGATGGTTTTCGATCCATGGGGACATGTCTTCGATCGTGTAAAGACGGACCTTCGACCCAGCAGAGAACGTTGCTAGAGGAGCCTGATGACTTTGCCTGAAAGCACTAAAATCTGCAAGAAAATGTGTCAACAATACAAAAGCATGACTTGAGCATGAATCCAAGTCTTTTTTCTAGTTTGACCTCCCATTAATTAGACTTCTTTGAATTCGAATTTGGGCTCGTTTGACTTAGAAAGAAAAAAACATTGTCTCTTGGAATTCGATGAAAAGCACGTATCGTACCTTCTATCTTTGTATGTCCATGAGAATGTTATGCTATATTATATCCTGGGCATGAATTAGACACTAGGAAATATCAATATATCATGAAAACAAAAATATGAATTTGAAATTTTATCAAGGATGAGATGCTTCGACTGGGGCATGAATTGGCTAGTGTTTGAGAATACTTCTTACAGACTTCAGGGAATGAATGGATCATTGTTGAGACTTCCTTCGATTGGGACAACATATGAGGATTTTGATACCTTTGGGGTGGTTTATGGGGCAGCGTATGCGTGTAAAACAATATGTGTGTAAAACAATCTCTGTGTTGGGCTTGTGTCTCTGGTCTCCTTATATAGACGGGATGGAGGGGACAAGAAGGCAAAGGTTTAAACAGCCATAAACAAGTGTTTTCAAAGCCATGAATAGTGTTTTGTAAAGTTACAAAAGTCATGGGAACTTGTCTCCTTTTGAATTTGAATGAACTGGACATGCTTCCCTTTTTCAAACGCCTTCAATCCCTTCCCTTTGATTGTCCTCAAGTTTCCTCCTTCGACTGGCTCTTTTGAATGGACTTTCTATGTACGCTTTGTGCCCTCTTCGAATGGGCCACCAAAGTGTGTCCTTCAAATGGCTATTTTGAATGGACTTTCTGTGTAAGCTTTGTGCCTTCTTCGAATGGGCCACCAAAGTGTGTCCTTCGAATGGCTATTTTGAATGGACTTTCTGTGTACGCTTTGTTCCCTCTTCGAATGGGCCACCAAGGTGTGTCCTTCGAATGGCTATCATGTGTGTTGAAGTGCGTACACTTGTTTAAAATAGGGCCATTGCCCAGTCGAAGTTGGCACAAAGACAACCTATGTCTTGTGGATGCTAGCATGAAGCAAGTCAAAGCAGGCGTAGAGGAGGCCATTTCCTAGGCGAAGCTAGCACAAAGGCAGCCAATGCCTTGTGGGTTGAAGGAAACTTTTTTGCCTGGCGAATCAAAAGAAGATTTTTGCTTGGTGGATCAAAGGCAAACTTGAAGGAGTCTTGGTCTTGTGTGCTGAAGAGGATGCCTTTGCCTTGTGAATCAAAGACTAGTGAGAGGGGCCTTTTTCCTTGTGAGTCGAAGGCATGCTGATGGGTCTTTTTCCTGGTAGGAGCTTTATGAATCGAAGGCCGGTTTGAAGAAGTTCTTGCTTTGTGCGCTGAATGCACACACAGAGGGATAATTTTCCTAGTCGAAGAAGGAATCAAGATTGCTCCAAAGAAACCAAATTCCCAAACGAAGCAAGAATTAAGCTTGCTCCAAAGAAACCAAATGCCCAAACGAAGCAGGAATCCATCTTGCATGCAGATAGTTATTACATTGTGAATCAATCCAGCATGCAAAGCCAATGGTGCAACCGAAGGATCACTAAAAGGAGGCCCTTCCCTCTCGGATCTAAGGAGGTTGTTTCAAAAGAAACACATGCCCAGTCGAAGCTTGTATACAATAAACAAGCATAAGGCCAAGGCTTCAATCGAAGCTTGGAAATTTGAGGCAAGCTTGGAGGAGGTTAGGCGCTCAATTGAAGCCTGTCCAAATGCCAATCGAAAGACACCTTGTTCATGCCAATCGAAAGACCTTGTTTATCTTCAAAAAATTTATCTTTTTTTAATCAACTTTTGTAATCACCTACGTAAGAGAAAATATTGGGAAATATGAGAGAGCAAATTTTAGGGTACAACAAATGCCCCTGTTCAATCTTCTTAAACCTGAGGATTTAGATTGGCATTTCTACCTTTCGTGATCTGAAGGTGGAAGATGATTGAACACTAGAGTGCCCAGAAATTTGCACTCGCATGAAATAACACTAATGGTTGATGATATAGGGAATGGGCTTACAGATGCCATTTGGAGGAGATGACTGAGAGTCGTCAGAGATGGGCTTAAAGATGCCATCTAGAGTAGATGCTAATTTCACACATGGTCCCTTTGGGGTTTCTGTTCCTGTTGTCTGAGGAGGAGTCCTCTGGGGAATATGGGTTTTTGGAGTTCTCTTGCTTGAAGAAAACTCTGTGGGGAATAGAGTCTAGGAACTTCAATTTTCCAAGGCTCTGCTGAAGAGTTATCTCTGGAGAGATGACAGTTTGTTGTATTCTGGTTGTCCAGGTTTCTAGTGATTTGCTGGGGATAATGGAATTAACCGTTATTTGGAAATGTATTAGAAAGAGCATGTGTAGGGCTGCTTCAAGATGAGCCCGTGTTAGACTGTATGAGAAAAAACCATGTAAGATTGCTTCGTCTGGTCATGTAGATAGTTTTCCTGTCTAGTTTCGGGTGTTAATCTACAATCATTCGTTCACAGATAGTTGTCCTGTCTAGTTTCAGGTATTAATCTGGAACTTGCTTTTATCATTTGTTTGAGATAGTTGCCCTGGATGGTTTCAGGTATTAATCTCTAACCCAAGAAATAAACATAGTCTTCCCGTCTGGTTTCGGGTGTTAATCTTCAACCTCCTTATGTAGACAGTTTTCTTGGCTTGTTACAGGTATTAATCTATAATCAGTCGTTCACAGATAGTTGTCCTCTCTGGTTACAGGTATTAATATGGAACTTGTTTTGCTGGTCACATAGACAGTTTCCCCATCTAGTTTCGAGCATTAATCCATGGCATGTTGTATTTGTTGATAGTATTTGTCTGTTTGCTAATTTAACCTGAAAAGGTAAAATCAATTTCATGCGATCTCATGATGTATGAATTGCATGATTCTCCCAAAATAAATGAGATAATGATATATGTCTTTGTATGCGCATGCCATGATGTATGAACATGTAATTCTGTCGCGCACTATCCTTGTCTGGGAAAATAAATCCCTGGCAGCTGTTGAAGAGCATCGGGAAGCTGAATCCCGAACTACTGTTGGCAAGTGAAGAAAGTGATGCTTCAATTTCCGCTGAGGATAATGAATGGAGATATTTTGTTGGAGATTCCCTTTCTCTGCCTTTTGTACCCCAATTTTTGCCTCTAAGATCCCTTCATCATACCATGTTGATCCCATCACAATAAGATCACACTAGGATTCTTGGTTCCCCTCCCTATATTTAGCTTTGATCTTTGAGGAATCACCAGGCACATTAACTTGTTTTATTTTGTGATAATGAATGTTTTGTCTTGATTTTCTTTCTAATTAATAAAATGCAATGTTGTTTTGTGTTGCTTGTTATCCATGTAGGTAAAGGCAATGAGATTTAACAAGTTATCCCATGGTTTCATGAGTTTATTTCCATGCCCTAGTCAATAAAGCTTGAGAAGTTCAAGCCTCACCATTGAAGTTGTTTTGGAGGAAATGGCATGGCAAGCTTATTTTGGTTCACCATATTTCAAGATTATCAAATTTGGTTCAAAAGCACAAGGGATTGATTGGAGAATTTATCATGCTTGGACTGGTCACAAATGCATATTTCTCTCAATTCTAAAGATATTGAAGTGGTTTTGATGACTATGAGTTCTAATTTTTATCCTCAACAACTTCTATTTACAAATAACTTGTGTTGGTACAAGAAGTTTGTTCAAAATTGTCAAAGTTCCTCAAGGCATTTTTCTTGATCTAGGAGCTAGGGTTTTGAACTTCAAATAAGTATATCTTGCTAATATTTTGGTATTTTAGAGTGATTCCAAATACATCCTTCTCTTCAAATGGTTATAAAAAAATCACTTCAAAAGTTCCAAGGAGTTTTCATGTG
This sequence comes from Vicia faba, assembly GCA_948472305.1. Taxonomy (NCBI): domain Eukaryota; kingdom Viridiplantae; phylum Streptophyta; class Magnoliopsida; order Fabales; family Fabaceae; genus Vicia; species Vicia faba. Next base: position 1,307,401,023 of record OX451736.1, on the reverse strand, counting down.
GAAGAAACTTGATGAAGAAGAAAGATTGCAAGTCCTCCAGATGAATCCCCAATTTTCCATGTGTGAATTCAAATGATCATAACTTGGTAAATTTTTATCACCTTGAGCCCATTCTTTTTCCATAATTATATTGAGGATGTGAACTTTATGCCTTCTTTTATGTGCAAAGTGAGAAAAAGGATGGAAGTTTCCTCAAGGATACAAAAGTTTATAGGTCATTTTATGAAATTTTGCCAACTTCGACAATTCATAACTCTCTCAATTTTTGGAGATTTTGAATGTTCAATTTTCAAAATGTCATTCAAGAGGTCTATTTCTTGCCAATTTTTTTGGTCAAGAGAGAATTCCAAGTGGAAGGCCATGTTTGGATGCAAAACATTATAGGTCACTTTTGGAGAAATTTTTGAAATATTTCTAAGTATGGAAAGTTAACCCTTTTTCTCCAACTTTGACTCAACACAACTTTCAGCTCAAGCATCCATTTGATTTCATTCTTTTTCCATTGCAAAGCTTGTAACCTCATCTTTCTAAAGCATCAAGAGTCATGCCCTAAGACCCCTTGAGTTGAGAATGCCATTGGTCAAAAGTTGGCAATTTGAAACTGAATTTTTCACCAAGTCAGAAGTTTGAAATCCTTGATTTGGCTTCTAAACACTTTGTTTCTGCGCGTTTTTTCTTCTGGACGTGTTTAGTTAACTTCCAGAAGTGATTAGCACAACAAAACGCGCATTTTGGACCAGTTCTGATCAAATTGGAAGTCACAATTTTCTTGTTTTCAACTTCACACGATTTCCCTCCAAACTTCATCATTTCACATGCTTGGACATTCCATTTGATTCCCTATAATTATAGGGTCATTCACCATTCATTTCCTCAAGCTTGGATAGCTAGAATGACCCTGCCAAACTTGTTCCATAACTCAGAATTCAGCAACATTGAAATCTATTCCCAAGCCTTTTTTCAATCCAATTTCTCCATCAATTCACCTTCATTGATCTTCCCTGAAGCTAACCATATAATTACATTCAAGAATCGTGCCCTATATTTCTCCTTAGAAGTTCAGTTTCAGAGCTCTACAACTCAACTTCAATAGGTAGATTCCTTCATCAATTCTTTAAAACTTTGATATCATTGTTATGCTCTCATTTCCCTGATTCTAGTTGCAACACTTGTTTTTTACTGGAAACACATTTTGACCATGAAATTTCAAATCCCTTTTCAAAAGTTTCCTTCCAAATTGCTTGAGCTACAATTTATATAAATTTGGCACGAGGGTGTGGTTGACTTCGTCTTGAAGAGACAAAGCAAATGGCATAGGTATGAGCTTCTGATTTTACAGTTTGAGAGACCTGCAATTCACGTTGGCTGGAGGTTGAAGATGACCAACGTGTCATCTTCCAACCAATGATGGCGTGTCAATTGGTTTTTTGAATTCTAATATTATTTTTTATTCTATGCTTTATTCACTAATGACCATGATATGCACAGCGCGCCAGATCCTTTAAATCTAATTACTAACGTGTTTTGACTCTCATCCAATGGTCCACATATTTTTTACTTTTCTTTTCTTTTCTGATTTTTATATTTAATTGTTTTAAACTTCAAAAAATCATAGAATATTCATTTTAAGTCCAAAAAATCTGAAAAAATTATGAAAAATATTATTTGATTATTCTCTTTCTGATTTTTATTTTTTAACAATTTAATTTTGAGTTTTGGTATTTTTTATAAATTTTCAATTTATTTGAATTGTTTTAAATGTTTAAAAATAATTTTATGCATTTTTAAATTCTAAAAAAATTATGGAATGATCCAATGATATTGTGACAAATATTGGTGACCTTATTTTATTTTTGTTTCTGACATTGCTATTTTTTTTTATTTTTTTTGGTTTGTTTTACCCCTTTCTTTTAATTTTAAAAAATAGTTTCTGACTTTAAAAATTTACCAAAAATATATAAAATCATTTGAGCCCCTTTTCTGATTTTTCTATGGTCTTACTTTTCATTTCTTGATTAATTTGAACATGGTTGATATTTTTCTCTTTTATTTCTATTTTATAACATTTTTTTAAACCTTTTTTTGTATAATTAAATGTAATATTATTTTGTGACTATTTTCTGGCTGATCTTGGGTTAAATTTTTGATCATGAACTTTATTAACATCATTGGATCCATGGTGTTGAGTCTAACTCCAAAAAAATGGATGAATGATTTTAATAATAGTTTGATTAAATTTAATCAAAAAGTGGTTTGTATATTCTCTCCCACCCCTTTTCATCTCATCCCATTCTTATTGCACTAAGTGTTGTTGGAGCATGATCTCTATATCATGTCTCAAAACAAATGGTGCATAGATTGCTATTGACCGGCCTCAAAATAGGTGCGACTTCTATATAAGTCCACTTATGATTGCTTAATATAGTGCTAAATTTCGTCCCGATTCGAATAAATGATCATTTGTGGCCCAAACTTATGTTTTCAAGCCCAAGTATGTTAATTTGATCTCTTTGATCCAATAACCTTGAGATTCATTGTGTGGAGGATTTGGTTCTACCAATCCTCTAATGGATCTACAACACCTTTGGTCAATGCGGATCACTTAAACATCGTTGATCATTAAATGGTACTCATAAGGATTCCAAATGGATGATATACTTGACAAAAAGCAAATGTAACTTGTTGTATGGAGGATTTGGTTCTACCAATCCTCTAATGAGTTCCAAATGCAAGTTTCAATATGATCATCCAACTAACCACTAATCACTAATAATTGACTTTATCCTTTATTTTTATTATTATATGCCCTTTTATTTTTATGTACTATTTACTTTTAGCATTTACATTTCATGCCACTTTCATCTTTACTCATTTGAGTATTGACTTTCTTGTCATTTTTATTTTTGCTCACTTGAGCTTTATTTTTCTTTTTTCAAAACACCTAATAATCAACATAAACCCTAAAAATCTTTAATGATACTTGGACTATTTGGTTACTATTCTTGGAATTATGGAGCATTGGACTTTTTGGACTTAGGATTAGAAACCTTGGCCTATGATTGGAGACCTTGTGACTTTATCTGATTATTTTATCTGGATTTCTTGAGGTTTACCTCAAGACATTGGGTTGTTTGTTTGTTTTGTGTGCAGGTTATTGTGATTACACCCTTTGTTTGTAATTTGGAATTCACCCCTATACAACTGTTACTCTGCCCAATTATTGTGAAGACTTAATACACTTGAAGTTTGGTTCTATCAAAGAGATCTAGTATTTTTGCTTGTTTGGTTTCAATCCAAAGAATAGGAATTCTATCTTGGCTCATAGTGTCAAGTATTGGCTTCTTGTTGGTTAGATGGTTCTTATCCCTAGCTTTTACCTTATGCTTTAGGATAGACTCTTCTTCTCCTCCCATCTTCTTTAATTTCAAAAATCTTCTCCCTCCTTTTGAAAACTCTTCTTGTTTTAAACTTGAACCACTTTCATAATAAACTTGGACTTAGTTTCATGCATTTTCAAACATCTTTCATAAATAAACTTCAATAAAGTTAATAATACCTTGACATTTTTTGTGAGAAGACTAAAAGTCAATCAATCTCATTTCAAATCATTTTGCCACTTTGGCTTTTATCTTTAAACTTTTCTCAAAAGACTGAACTATTGTCAATCCTTGTAGTGATGCAAATAACTATACTTCTACAATATATAGTGAAGAGAGATATTTTCCACTTCGGTGTTGAGTGAGGCATTGTTGATTCTAAAATCCAAGCCATATCCTCCACTTTGAGATGATGCAAATTCTCATTTCTCATGATTGTGGGTGGTAAGTATGTTTTCTACACGGACAATGACGGTGATGTTTTATCTCATAAAATCAACCAACACATTTGTGTTTTAAAATTTTTAAAATAGGAACTACGTGTACCCTGATCCCCTATTGCACGAAAAGGTGGTACGTAGGCACTAAAGGTTCACAACCGCGGCGGGTGCAAAAATCATTAAAAAAATATATTTCTTTTCTCACTTCCACCATCTATTTTATAGAACATTTTTATAGCCAAAATACACAGATTTTACAAAGAGGTTCCTGCGGAATACCGTAGATGTTTAGGGTGCCAATACCTTCCCTTTACATAACCAACCCCCTTACCTTGAATCTTTCTCCCTCTTTCTGGGTTAATCTCTCTTTTCCCATTCCTTTGGAAACAATAAAGCGCGGTGGCGATTTTTATTTTGATTTGTATAAGTCTAGTAAATCCAATGGCTTAGTCTTAAATATTTCTACCGCTACAAAAAAATAGCGACTTCACTGGGGAAAGATTGACCTCTTGATGGTCCATACCTAATTGGGTTGAGACTATCTTTGTTTATATCTGTATATGTGTTATTATTGTTTTTGTTTTATATGTTGTATATATGTTTGTCTAGATTTTCCTGGTTTTCAGGGTGCTTGGTGATTACTCATAAGTCTTATACCCGGACTTGGGAAAACTTTAAGATAGGACGGGCAGTATAATCATTGTTGTACCCAAAAATTTGCCCTCCCATTTCCTCAACATTTTCTCATCACAAGACCCTTGAAAATCAAGATCCAGTTAGGGTTTCCTCTGCTCAAGACTTCTCCTTGCACTGTTGACCCAAATTAGGGTTTGTGTTTGCACAAAGATATTTTGACCTAAAATGCCTAAGATGACTTTCATGCTTCATGTTGGACTCCCAAGTTTATCCATACCAAGTTTCAAGTCTTGATTCCAAATTTTGCTCAGTCAATTGGACAGTTGACCTAGAAATCAACTGTACTGGAAAAAAAGTCAACTGTGGCCAATTGATAGTCAAACCTCATGAAAATTGACCCACATCAACATTATGAACTCACATGGACCATTTGATCAAGTTTGGATCATAATTCCACAAGAAATTTGATCAGATCATCAAAAGGGCAAAATGGTCATTTTTAGGGTTTTGACTGCACAAGGGCAATTTTTGACTGTTTGACCTAGCCAATGGCAAACCAAGCTCACATATGGACTCAAGGACCCCATGTAATTATCTTGACATGCTCAACAAGTTCAAAAGATCCCAAATACACAAGATTGATAGTTGAATTTCCCAGTCAATTGATCAATCTTGACTGTATACTGAAAAGTCAAACTTTGACTTTTTGGTCAAAATCAAGGGTCAAGATTCATTTTTCATCAAAACATGCCAAATCATGAAACTTGTTCACCAAGAAATCAAAAATTGCAAATTAGGGTTTGAAATGAGAATTTTTCATAACTTAGAATTTTTCTAAGTTATGAAAAACCCTAATTTTTTTCCAAACTTTGCCCCACTTTCTCACCAAGATTCATTTGGATTCAAGCAAAAGTCAAAACATGAAAGTTGTAGCCTATTGCATAATCTACAACTTTGATTCACAAAGTTTTCCCAAAAGAGGCGTGTATCTCAAGTTACAATTTTTGGAACAAGGGTACTAAACCATTCTTAACTTAATGAAAATTTTGACCTTTTTAGGCAAGTTTTTTACCTAACTTCAAGACCATTTTTCATACACTTCCACTTGGAATTTCAATTTTCAATTCAAAGATGTATTGTAGTACACATTCCAATATTTCCAAAATGTCCAAGAACTCATCAAACAACCTCATAACTTGAGAGAATCAAATTTTGCAATATGGCAAAAACTCACTTTTGAATTGACCAATTTCCATGTTCATAACTTCTGCATTTTCAAGTCAGCTTGGTTTATGCTACATTACAGGTCTCTAAACCATCCAACACTCAATAATTTAATGCATACTCATTGTGCCAAAGCCTTATTTTGTGTATCCAAGCATTGTATGCAAGATTAGGCCATAAATGGAAAAAGCATTTTAGCCATTTTTGAAAAGATTGCTTTATGTCAAGTTCTCATATCTTTGAAGTACAAAGAAATCTCAGAGGCACAAGTTATGAGACATATTGCACTGATCAAGACAAGGCTTTGCAGCAGGTTTAGGGGTCCTCTACCTGTCTAGAACACAAAGTGGCCATTGCTTGCTTAAAGTTCAAGAAACATTGCATATGACATACCAACTTCCATATCATTCAACCAGGCCTTAGAGAAAGATATCAAACATATTCCAAACATTCATCCTAAGCTGAAGCACGACCCTAAGACCTCCAATACCTCCACAAACTCAAAATCACCATCAAACTGCCAAAACAGAGTAACCTCTGCAGATTGAGTTCCAACTCTCATCCCTTTCACGCTTTCTTGCTAAAAGCTCTTCACACACCTTCCCTACCATCAATGCAAGCTAACCAAAACCTAAAACACGGCCTGTAACTCCTCTAACCAGTTCCACCATTTTCATTTTCTTGTTTTGCAGTTGGAGTTCTCTAGCACGATTCAAGAAGTTTCAGGACAAAGTAGAACTTGGAATAGCATCCTCACACTTCAAGGAAGCTGTACAAGTCATCATCTTGCTCTGAAAACTCCTCCATTGCAAGGCACGATTCCAACTGAATAGGTATGTTCATGAGGTTTTATCTCTCAGTATAGGCATTGTTAGCTTTAGGTTTGTGAAGGAAACATGTCACAATCATAGCCCTGAATATGCCCATATGATTAGATTTCATTTATATTATGTGTGCTGCAAGAATTTTGAGTCTGAACATTGATGAAAAACTAGGTCAGGAATTGGGGGAGAAGAAATTCTCCCTCATCTTAGAGAGTTAAGTCAAGTTTTTTATATCCATGGATTCGTCTTCTCATGCTCTACACTTTTCATGTTGAAAGTTTTGCTTAAAAGTCCAGGAATTGGGAGATAGGAAACGCGTGCTTGCTTGAACAAGTTTGTTCTGAGGTTGAAGATGACTGGTTCAGGGCTGGGCCTGGAATGTTTTTCTTATTTGCACCATACATTTGCTTCTGAACCCCCTGAGCCCATTTTGTTTATTTTTAATGTTTTTTGACTTTTCTTTTTTTGGTTTGACTTATTTATTTTTCCTCATAATATAAAAAATATAAAAATAATTTTTTACACCATTTTTGAATTTATTAGGTATTTATTTGTTAGTTTAGTTTTATTCACAAATAAATAAATATATACATTTTATTAAAGAATACTAAGAAATATGCAAAAACACTTTTATTTTCATTTTTATTTTTGTTTTACCTTCTGAAAATATTTTATATAAAAAATAATTTTTTTTATTTAATATTAAATATTATTAATTTGTATATATAATACATATTTGAAATAATACATATATAAATATATATTTATTAACATATTTAGGTTAAATTACAAAATATACACACTTTTATTTTTCTTATTAATATTTAATATAAAAATATCTTTTGACAAATATACTTTATTTTATTTTATTTTTGTATACAATAAATAAATACTTGTACATAATAAATAAATAATGCATTTTATTTAATAGAATTAGAGTTTAACCCTAAACATGAAAAACTCCCAAAAATAACACTTTTCTTTTTGTTTATTTTGATACACAAAAATACTTTTTTTCATATATACAAAAACCATTTTTGCATCTTGTATATTTATTCTTATTTCATTTAATTTGTGCAAATAAATATCCTGTAAATAATTTAATATTGATGTATTAGTTTAGGTTTAAATTCCTTGTCAAAATCCCCATTTGAACATTTGTACCCCCCTTGCCATATATGGTTTTGTAATAACTTAGTAAATTTATTTTCGCACTTTATTGCTTTCTAATTATACCATGTTAGAATTAGGGTTTGTATGCGAAAAAACAACGAAAATAGTTTGACCTAATTTCAAGATAAACAAGCATGAAAATGGACACACAAATCACACTTGCACCCCCTAGGGTATTCAACTTGTTGCCTTTCAAAATTGGGCCATATTGCATGTTAGGTCTCTTTGGGCAAAACAAACACAAATCAAATGATCATAGTCCCTCGATGACGCTTTCAAAATATTGCCTAAACAAATGATCAAGTCCCTTAAAGAAAATTGCCCAAAGATACTTGACACCATTGCAATTATGGTCTAAACGATGACCCGCGCCCGTCCCTTTCACATCCTAACATGAGATTGTCCATCAAATACAATGGTGGAACAAACTTGTTAAAAGGGTTGAAACATAGCAATAAACTTTGAGAAATTTAGGAGTAGATAACCTCTTAGTTACTTGAATCAAACTTGCAAAAACAAAACACTTGCCTATTTTCTAAAACCACACCTCACTACATTTTCAAAACAAACTTTCTAAAAAAACAAATGAAAACCTTTTCAAAAGACGTACATCTTTGTATACATCCCAACATGGATCATTACAAAGGTTGCCACCACATTGGCTTCTTTTCAAAACATTTTCAAACCCACACACACAAGCACCATTTCAAACAATTGAAAATTAAGGCAAGTTGATCTAAGCAAGTAACTAAGAGCCCATGGATAACCATGGATAGAAAGGGTGTTAAAACCTTCCCTTTCTATAATCTACTCCCCGAACCCAAGAAAACATCTCAAAGGTTTTTGCTGTGCTTTTTAAACCTTTCCTTAGGATAAAATAAAAAGTCAGTGGCGACTCTTGCTCAACCGAAACATTTGCAAAAGCAAACGCAAAACTCATAGTCAGTTCTCCCACCGTATCACAGAACTGGCGACTCTGCTGGGGAGTGTTTTAAAAGTGGAGTAACCTTAGGGCTTAGATCACCTTTGTTTTCAATTGTTTGCTTTGTTTGCTTTTATATATTTTTGGGCTTTGCATCGGAGTTTCATAGATCCTAACCCGGATCTGGGGAATACCCTTTTTAGGTAGCATAATCTGTGAGGGACCATTCCGGCGTAGACCGACATGGGTGAAGCAGTGGCTACATTGGTGTGGCACCTTGGTCTGTACCTATATCCCTTGTGTTGCAATGAGGAGAATATAGGTCTTCTAAGGAGTCATTAAACACTAACCAACCTTAGAACCCTAAATTGACCAAACTTGGCCATTAGGACAGTAGCAGTATGCTACACTCATTGAGGCTAAACTCTCGCGATGGTTCTGGCCGCAAGAAAAGATTGCGATGCTGGAGTTATGACCGATTGAGGGTAGCCAATGATTTGAGATTCTCTAGAACCCGGTTACTTTTGATAGGACAGGTTTTAACCAACGAAACCAAAAGAGGGTAACACCTAAACTTCATGCTGGCCTGAAACTTAAGGGTTGTCTTGTGTGACTTGTGTGCCTTACCATGCTTGCCTATGTGAATACTTGTGGTGTGCTTCATCATAGCATCATGCCATCATACCATCTCATGCATCCTGTATAAAGGACTAACCCATTTCAAAGACAAAAAGGTTTCATCTTTGCTCTGTTTTGTAGGACATCATGATGCCCGTGCGTAGGAATACTATCCGGCTCAACTTTGTTCAACCACCAACTTTGCTCAAGGATTTGGTTGGTAGGATTCCAAACACTTCTTCCTTCATCAACAGGCATGGTTCTCTCCTTGGCTTGATCACTGCAAAATGGGACCAACAACTGATAAGTGTTCTGACCCAGTTTTATGACCCCATGTATCATTGTTTCACCTTTCAAGACTTCCAGCTGGTTCCTACCCTGGAAGAATTCTCTTATTTGCTTGGGATCCCTGTCTTGGAGCAAACTCCATTCACTGGTTTGGAAAAGACTCCTAGGCCTGAAGAGGTTGCTGCAGTTCTCCCCTTGACCAAAGAAGAGGTATTGGCTAACTGGGAAACTAGAAGTGGAGTTAAGGGCTTTTTGGTCAAATTTCTGGTTGGCAAAGCTAATGATTTCTGGAATGACTTGGACTTCAAGGCGTATGAAGATATTCTGGCTCTTTTGATCTATGGTCTGGTATTGTTTCCCAATCCTGACACCTTTATCAGTATCCATGTCATAAGGATCTTCATGTCTCGGAATCCTGTACCCACTCTTTTGGGTGATATCCTGTAACAACTCTATGCTCGTACTGCCCGAAAACGGGGAACTCCGTGGTGTTGTGCTCCTTTGCTAGTGAGGTGGTTTATTTCGCACCTTCCTAAGTTCGTGCTGAAGAATGAAGAAGGAAAGGGTTGGGCTCGGAGGTTAATGTCTCTCACTGATAATGACATCACTTGGACCCTCAGAGGTTTGGATGAGGTAGCTGTTATTGATCGTTGCGGAGAATACCCTAATGTTCCGTTGATTGGTATCCAAGGAGGAATCTCTTATAATCCATGCTTAGCTCTCCGCCAGTTTGGAAGAGCCAGAAGAGTTGGGCCTCATGAAATGTTGGTTCCTCACTTCCATTTTGAATTTCAGGTAGACAATGACAAACTACGCCATGGATTCATTAAGGCTTGGGACAGAATTCACAAAGCTGACCCACATGAGTTGGGACCAAAGACTTCTCTACCAATGGAACCCTATTGCAAATGGGTCCGCACCCGTGCTCAGAAGTTAGGTATGCCGTACGAAGCTGTCAGACCGATCATTCTTGAATCTCCTGATGAAGATGGGGTTCCTCCAACTGTCCTCCCTCCTCAGATACCTACTGATTTTGATACAATGAAGAGATCTTGGGCGCAGCTAAAGGAAGAACGGGATTTCTATCGAGAAAAGTTCAACGAGCAGGAACGGAAGATCCAGAGGATGGCTAAGCAATTGGAGGAAGAGCGGGTTCTGAATAACTACATCAACACTGAGAAGAGGAGGCCGTGGGAGCACTGATGGGTTTTGGATATTTCCTTTTATAGCTTTTATTTCCTTTCCAGTATTTTTCATTCCTGTAATGCCTAAGGGCAAGTTGTTGAACAATTAAAATTTTAATCTAATGAAGTGTGTTTCCCTTCTGTCTACAAAGTTGAATCTTGTTTGTCTTTGAAAACATAAAACATACGCATCTCATTGCACCATATGCATAGCAGGTACCTTATTTCACAGGTTGCTTAATCTTCTTCGCTGTTTATTTGAATAGTCATCATGAATCCAGACTCATCCAGTGAGCAAGCAATCAAGGCCCTTCAGGCCCAAAGTGCCCAGTTTCAAGAGATGGTCCTAAGCCTGGCCCAGGGTCAGCAAGAGTTGAAGACTCTACTCCTTAAGAAGAAGAAGAAAAAGAGGACTGCGTTATTCAACACCGGACGCAGATTTGGGAACACCCTCCATAATGAAGCTGATCCAGCTACTTCTTCTGTTGAGAAAGACAGTCCCCAAGGGGGAGGAGCTCCTAGTCCTGCAGTCTCTGACAACGAGATGGACTATAATGACGAACAATACCCACCTGCTGCTGACAGATACAAGCAATTGGAAGACCGCTTGAGCGCCATGGAGATTCAGAATGTGTCGAAGCTGGATTTCGGAGATTTGGGGTTATCTTCTGGGGTAGTAATCCCACACAAGTTTAAGGCGCCTGCCTTTGCCAAATATGATGGGGCTTCCTGTCCAAAGCTGCATCTAAGGTCGTACGTAAGGAAGATCCAACCTTACACGGAAGATAAAAACCTTTGGATTCACTTCTTCCAAGATAGCCTTTCGGGGTCACAGCTTGAATGGTTCTACCAACTAGATGGAACTAGCATCCGACACTGGGAAGATTTGGCAACCGCATTCTACAGACAATATCAATACAATTCTGATCTCGCTCCTACGCGTACCCAACTTCAGGGTATGTCTCTAGGAACGGGCGAAGGGTTCAAAGAATATGCACAAAAATGGAGAGATTTGGCTGGCAGGGTGCAGCCTCCATTGACTGATCGTGAGCTGGTTGATATGTTTCTAGGGACTTTGTCTGGTCCATTTTTTAATCATTTGGTTGGTAACTCCTCCGCTGGGTTTACGGATTTGATTCTGACGGGAGAAAGAATTGAAGTTGGCATCAGGTCAGGAAAGATACAAAAAGCTGCCTCCCCAAGTACTGAGAAGAGGCCTTTCAAGAAAGAAGCAAGTGCAGTCTATGGTCCTAGAAGACAAGTCAAGCCAGAAAGTCGCCAAGCCGTCAATGCTTTGGTAATTTCAAAACATGTTGCCGCTCCTCAGCAGTACAATCAACAAAGAGGTGAAAGGCCCAAGAGGTAGTATACTCGGCTGAGTATGACCTTATCACAAATTTTACCGTAACTGATATCAACCAACTTGGTGACCATCAAAGAAGCTCCTAAGGTCGTTAATACTGCATCTCCTAAGTATAACCCGAATGCCCGTTGTGCTTATCATTCTGATAGCCTCGGGCATACTACTGATGATTGCTGGGCCTTGAGAAACAAAGTGCAAGATCTTATCGATGCAAAGGAAATTCAGTTTGAGGCGCCTGAGAGGCCAAATGTTGTAACTGCTCCTATGCCCCAGCATAGAGTAAATGCCATCGAGGAAGATTTGTATGCTGTTTCGGTGAATGATGTTTCTACCCCTCTTTTGACTGTTAAGAGGAACTTACTACTAGCCGGTTTATTTCCAGGTTGTAGCAAGGGTTGCCTCCTGTGTGCTGTTATCCCTACCGGTTGTCCACTGCTGAAATCAGGCATCCAAAGCCTGATGGATAGCAAAGAAATTTTGTTCAAGAAAACTACTGTTCCGTTTGTCTCCGTTGAAGAAATATCTGTTGTCACAATTTACAATCCTACCAAAGCTCCTCCGAGGAAGCCAGTCCAAATTTTGTCTGTTGCACCCATTACTATTACTGTTCCGGGGCCTCTTCCCTATGAGTCTGATAAAGCGGTCCCATGGCATTATGGGGCCGACGTGTATGTGCTTGGGGTGAAGCAGGAGTTCAACACCAATACCAGTATCAGTAACATCACTGGTCCCGTCAAGATTACCCGCAGCGACAGGCTCTTCTCGCCTGACATTGCACCGCCAGTTATCCGAAAACCTCTCACCATCACACCCGCAAGTGTGCATGTTCCGAATCAAGTTCCTGTCTACTACTGCCGCCGAGTCCTCTGATACTCGGGGCAAAGAAGTTGCTACCGATTTGCCTGCCAGGACGGAGGCACCAAAAAAGACTGCTGTGGAAGCCTCCCAACAAGAAATGGAGGAAATTCTTAAAATCATCAAAAAGAGTGACTTCAATGTTGTTGAACAGTTGGGGCATACCCCCTCCAAAATCTCTATGTTATCATTGCTGCTATGCTCAGAGGCCCATGCAAAGGCCCTTATTTCATTTCTGAAAACGGCCCATGTGCCGCAAGAGACCTCCGCTGATCAATTCACTAACTGTGTGGCCAATTTGACAGCCGACAATGGTTTGGGGTTCTCAGATGCTGACCTTACCACCAAAGGGAAAAATCACAATGATGCCCTGCATGTCTCTATAGAATGCAGAGGCACTACTCTCGCACACGTGTTGGTGGATACCGGTTCTTCCCTGAATGTTTTTCCCAAGAAGGCATTGGATCGCTTGGATTGTGAGGGTCTGGAATTGAAGCCTAGTAACATCATTGTTAGAGCCTTTGACGGTTCCAAGAGGATGGTGCACGGTGAAGTAGACATTCCTATTCACGTGGGTTCCCAAGTCTTCGACTCAACGTTCTATGTAATGGATATTCGTCCATCTTACTCCTGCTTGTTGGGTCGACCCTGGATTCACAAGGCTGGGGAAGTAACATCCACTCTACACCAAAAGCTCAAATACCCTGTCAAAGGGAAGATTGTTACTGTGCAGGGTGAGGAGGAATACATGGTTAGTCACTTGAATTCATTCCGGTATATCGAGATGGACGGGGAGTTTATTGAAACCCCCTTTCAGCATTTTGAGGAGGTACCTCCAACGTTGGCATCAGCTGAAACAGTGGTTGAAGAAGACTTTCCGTTGAAGATGGCGTCCTTGAAGGATGCCCGGGATGTAATCGAGAAAGGCAATTGTGCAAATTGGGGTCAGCTTCCTGACTTCACTCAAAAGAATGACAAGTTTGGGCTGGGCTTTACTGCAGAGGCTCAGAGGGATGTGCGCAAAGACAAGATCAGAAAGGCTCCAGTGTTTATCACCAGTCCGAGGGTGAATGATATCGAGGAGGATGTAGAGGAAGCAGAGTTTGACAGTTGGATCTACCCGACCACCAGCAACGGACCAAGCAACTGGACGGCAAAGGATTTTACACCTATCACATTTGTCACGCAGTAATTAACTTTTTTGATTTTCAATTTGTAACAAACAATATGTTAAAACTTTATTGGCTCGGTGTCCTACCCGGGGCATCGTAGCTCCATTTGTGAGGGCTTTTTGTATGACATTTCCATATATCATCAATCAAAACATTGGACATTTGTTGCATTTCAAATCTTGTGCTCTTTTTCTTTCTGTGTTATATATTGAAAAACAGCTATATTTACACACACTCACTCATACAGGTTTCAATCCACTCTGGATCTCACTGGTAACAGCTCTGCTACCACCAGTTATGACTTCGAGAATCCGATCAACTTGGCCGAAGACGAAGGTGAAGATGATTGCGAAGTGCCTGGTGAACTCGCAAGGCTGCTACTTCAAGAAGAGAGGGCTATTCAACCACATGAAGAGCCGGTGGAAACAGTTAACCTGGGTACTGAGATAGATAGGAAAGAAGTCAAGATTGGGGCTAATCTAGAGCTCAGTGTGAAGCAACGATTGACCCAGATGCTACATGATTACATGGAGATATTTGCTTGGTCCTATGAAGACATGCCTGGTTTGGATGCCGACATTGTAGTTCATCACCTGCCAACCAAGGAAGACTGCCCTCCGGTAAAGCAAAAGGTCCGCCGTATACGCCCAGAGATGTCTGAAAAGATCAAGGCTGAGGTTATGAAGCAATTCGATGCCGGGTTTCTAGCGGTAACTTCTTATCCTCAATGGGTTGCCAACGTGGTGCCAGTGCCGAAGAAGGACGGTAAGGTCAGAATGTGTGTCGACTACAGGGATTTGAACAAGGCAAGCCCCAAGGATGACCTCCTCTTACCTCACATCGACGTTCTTGTTGACAATACTGCTCAACACAAGGTGTTCTCCTTCATGGATGGTTTTTCAGGGTATAATCAGATCAAGATGGCCCCGGAAGATATGGAAAAGACTACCTTTGTGACTCAGTGGGGCACCTTCTGTTACAAGGTCATGCCATTCGGGTTAAAAAATGTTGGGGTAACCTATCAACGTGCCATGGTTGCTTTATTTCATGATATGATCCATCATGAGATTGAGGTATACGTTGATGACATGATTGCCAGGTCTCAAACCGAGGAGGAGCACCTTGATCATCTGAGGAAGCTGTTTGACCGACTAAAGTTATACAAGCTGAGGTTGAATCCCAACAAATGCACCTTTGGGGTGAGGTCCGGAAAATTGTTAGGTTTCATTGTAAGTGATAAAGGTATTCAGGTGGACCCTTCCAAGGTAAAAGCCATACAAGAGATGCCAACTCCAAAGATAGAGAAATAAGTCAGAGGCTTCCTGGGACGACTGAATTACATTGCCCGATTCATCTCACATCTAACTGCTACTTGTGAGCCAATCTTCAAATTACTGAAGAAAGATCTAGTAGTACGCTGGAACGATGAATGTCAGGCTGCCTTTGAAAAGATAAAGGAATATCTCCAAGAGCCACCCATTCTTATGCCACCAGTGGAAGGAAGACCTCTGATACTATACTTAACAGTACTTGACAATTCAATGGGGTGTGTGCTGGGACAGCATGACGAGTCTGGCCAAAAAGAGCACGTTATTTATTACTTGAGCAAAAAGTTTACCGACTGTGAGTCTCGTTACTCACTGCTTGAGAAAACTTGCTGCGCTCTAGTATGGGCTGCTCGCCGGCTGAGACAGTATATGCTGACTCACACTACTCTTTTGATTTCAAAGATGGATCCCATCAAGTACATATTCGAAAAGCCTGCTCTGTCTGGAAGAATAGCAAGATGGCAAATGATCTTGACAGAATATGATATCCAGTATACAACTCAGAAAGCAATTAAAGGAAGTGTACTGGCAGATCATTTGGCACACCAACCTGTGGACGATTACCAATCATTGAACTTTGATTTTCCGGACGAAGACATCATGGTGGTAACTGACTGTGAAGTACCTGGACCGGATGAAGGACCTGAGGAAGGATCCCGATGGTCTATGCATTTTGACGGAGCCTCCAATGCTTTGGGTAACAGCGTCGGCGCTGTAATCATATCTCCCAAAGGAACTCATACTCCACTCACCGCCCGATTATGTTTCAACTGCACCAACAACATGGCAGAATATGAGGCGTGTATCATGGATCTGCAAGCTGCAATCGACTTAAGGATCAAATTTCTGAGTGTCTTCGGAGATTCCGCTCTCGTGATCAATCACATCAAAGGCGAGTGGGATATGAAACACCCAAATCTTATTCCTTACAAGGAGTATGTGTCGACCTTGCTTCCCCACTTTGAAGAGATAACTTTTGAACACTTCCCAAGAGAGGAGAATCAGTTAGCGGACGCACTAGCTACGATGTCTTCAATGTTCAAAGTTAAATGGGACAATGAGGCTCCCCGGATCATTATCTGGAAGTTGGACGAACCGGCATACTGCTGCGATCTTGAGGCCGAAAAGGTGACTGAAAAACCCTGGTATCATGAGGTGAAGAGGTACTTGGAAGCTCAGGAATACCCTGAAGGTGCATCCGTCAATGACAAGAAGTTCATGAGGAGGTTTGCGGCAAAATTCTTCCTCAGCAACGGCATTCTCTACAAACGGAATCATGATTCAACTCTACTGCGTTGTGTGGATAAGGCTGAAGCAGAGAAGATCATGATAGAACTGCATGAAGGTACATTCGGAACACATTCCAGTGGACACACCATGGCAAAGAAAATCCTTCGGGAAGGATATTTCTGGTCCACCATGGAAGCCGACTGTTACCAACATTCTCGAACTTGTCATAAATGCCAGATCTATGCTGAAAAGGTGCACATTCCTCCAGTTCCTCTGAACGTCCTGACGGCACCTTGGCCTTTTGCAATGTGGGGCATTGATATGATCGGTGAGATCCGACCGACGGCATCCAACGGGCATCGCTTCATCTTGGTAGCGATCGATGACTTCACGAAGTGGGTTGAGGCAGCTTCCTATGCAACGGTAACCAAGAGCGTCGTGGCACGCTTCATCCGGCATAATCTGATCTGTCGATACGGCGTCCTGGAAAGAATCATTACGGACAATGGTACCAATCTCAATAACAAGATGATCACTGAACTCTGCGAACAATTCAAGATACAGCACCACAACTCTTCTCCCTACCGGCCGAAGATGAATGGGGTTGTAGAGGCAGCTAATAAGAATATCAAGAAAATTGTGCAGAAGATGACAGTGACCTATAAAGATTGGTACGAGATGTTACCGTTCACTCTTCATGGGTACCGTACCTCAGCAAGGACGTCAACCGGGGCAACTCCTTTCTCCTTGGTCTATGGTATGGAGGCAGTCTTGCCAATTGAAGTCCAGATACCCTCTCTCCGGATAATGAAGGATGCAGACTTGAATGAAGATGACTGGATCCAGACTCGACTTGATCAATTAAACCTGATCAACGAAAAGAGACTCACCGCTATCTGTCATGGTCAGACGTACCAAAAACGGATGATTAAGGCTTTTAACAAGAAAGTCAGACCACAAGAGTATCAAGTTGGGGACCTGGTAATCAAGCGCATCATCCTTCCTCAAAGTGATCCCCGGGGCAAATGGACCCCTACGTACGAAGGGCCATTTGTGGTTAAACATGTGTTCTCAGGAGGAGCCATGATTCTAACCACCATGGATGGTGACGACCTTCCTCACCCCGCCAATGCAGACATAGTAAAAAGATACTACGCATGAATAAAAGACCCGCTAGGTTGACATACCTAGGCAAAAATAAGGGCTTCCCGACGAACCAAAAGGGTTCGGGCAAAAATAAGGGATGAAATGAAAAAAATCTGTACACCCGGCAAGTCGAAAACCTGAAAGGGCGGCTTGGGCAAAAATGGGTATCCCGGTGGACTGAAAACCCGAAAGGGCGGTCCAGGCAAAAGTTAGGGATAAAGCGTAACGCTATGTCTCATTGGATCACTTCGCATCCGGAATTCGGCATCAACTATCTGGCTCAGATTTCGGCATCGACCAATCAGCTTCATCTTCAACAAAGCAGCAAAGTGATGAGACGCTTGAAGACATAAATGCGATAGCAGAGTTGGAACCCAGTGGGATTGTTCACATAGCTGTTTTGCTTCCTTTTCAAAATTGTAAATTCTATGTTATTCGGCGGCATTCTCTTACTAGGATGTCAGCCTCTTGTACAAAAACGCCTATTCACAGGCAAAATTCAAATCAATACAAATTCACTTGTCCATACAAATTGCCATTGTTTTTCCTTTTTTCTGTTTTGTCTTGCGAAGAACGTCCAATGTTCATTTTTGATATATGCATTTGACATTAAATTGTTGATTCATAAATATTTGCATATGAAACAAAAGATTAATTACAGGTGACATCAGAAACAGGGGCAATGTGAAGTTGTCTGATGCAGTCTGGTTGCTTTGTCCGCCAAGGTACCAGGGTAGATTCGACTGAAGAATGTGACCAAATCATCTCAACTCCCCGCAGAATAAGACAAGATTCAGCAATACTTTCCCCAAGCAAAGCTGGTTCCCCGTCAATCCTAAAAAGGCACAACATTCCCCAGCGGAGTATAGGCATTCATCAGCAAGCGCCTCCGGCAGTCTTGATCTAAGATGGTTCCCCGGTAGAATATCAGTACCCCAGTGCAATTCCAAAAGTTTCCCCAGGAAAGTGGAATTCTCATCCCCAGCAGGTCTTAAAGCTTATCCCCAGTAGATTCTGGAAGCTTGTTCCCTACAGAATACGGACGTCTCTCCCGAGCTTTATTCAAAGTTATTCCTCACAAGGGCTTATAACTGGGTTATCCTCAGCTATTTGTCGCGGAAGATCGCCCTCGGCAAAGTTCTTTCAATCCCCAGTAGAGTTTATCTTTGGTATCCCCGGCGGAATCCATCATTGAAGTCCTCAGCAGGCCTCTCATCGAACTTCAGCAAAGTATCTCTTCCACAGAGCAATTCCCCGGCCGGCCGTCAAGGATCTATTTTTCTAAGACGAAAATACACTCATAAACATTTCACATTTTCATACATCTTGCTTACATACATGATAAAGTGCATACAACACTATCTCATGTTGAACATCATGACATCATGCATATCATACATCATGACATTGCATACAACTTATGTTTTTGCCTTTTCAGAAAGAAAAAAAACAATTCCAAAGACAACTACCTTCAACTGTCACAATTCCAAATTCGATACCTGTATCTAGCCAGGGCACATCTGAGAGTGATCAGTTTCCAGACTCGATTCCTGTATCTAGCCAGGGCACGTCTGAAGAGTTCGAAGATTCGATTCCTGTATCCAGCCAGGGCATATCTAGCAACTATCACAATGCCAGATTCGATTCCTGTATCCAGCCAGGGCATATCTGTTGACCACATTTCCAGACTCAATTCCTGTATCTAGCCAGGGCACGTCTGAAGAGATCGAAGATTCGATTCCTATATCCAGCCAGGGCATATCTAGCAACTATCACAATGCCAGATTCGATTCCTGTATCCAGCCAGGGCATATCTGTTGACCATATTTCCAGACTCGATTCTTGTATCTAGCCAGGGCACGTCTGAAGAGTTCGAAGATTCGATTCTTGTATCTAGCCAGGGCATATCTGTTGACGACTATTTCCGGATTCGATTCCTGTATCTAGCCAGGGCATATCTGTGAGCAACCGATTGTAGATTCGACACCTGTATCTAGCCAGGGCATATTTGCATGAGGAGATTGAAGATCAAACACCTGTAACAAGCCAGGAAAACATCTATCTTTCTCAAAATACACAAGTTCTCGCTAAGGAATCTCTTATGCGATCAACATTTCCAAATGGCATCTATAAGCCCATTCCCGACAAGGTTCTGTCACATCTCCAGATGGCATCTATAAGCCCATCTCCCTATCCACCATCTCTCCAAATGGCATCTATAAGCCCATTCCCGACATCACATTGCTGATACTCCAACATGCGAGTGCAAATTTCTGGGCACTCTAGTGTCCAATCTCCTTTTACCCTCGAGTCACGAAAGGCAAACTTGCCAATCTAACTCTTCAGGTTCAAGAAGATTGAACAGGGGCAACTGTTGTACCCCAAAATTTGCCCTGCAATTTCCTCAACATTTTCTCATCAGAAGACCCTTGAAAATCAAGATCCAGTTAGGGTTTCCTCTGCTCAAGACTTCTCCTAGCACTGTTGACCCAAATTAGGGTTTGTGTTTGCACAAAGATATTTTGACCTAAAATGCCTAAGATGACTTTTATGCTTCATGTTGGACTCCCAAGTTTATCTATACCAAGTTTCAAGTCTTGATTCCAAATTTTGCCCAGTCAATTGGACAGTTGACCTAGAAATTAACTGTATTGGAAAAAAAGTCAACTGTGGCCAATTGGCAGTCAAACCTCATGTAAATTGACCCACATCAACATTATGAACTCACGTGGACCATTTGATCAAGTTTGGATCACAATTCCACAAGAAATTTGATCAGATCATCAAAAGGGCAAAATGGTCATTTTTAGGGTTTTGACTGCACAAGGGCAATTTTTGACTGTTTGACCTAGCCAATGGCAAACCAAGCTCACATATGGACTCAAGGACCCCATGGAATTATCTTGACATGCTCAACAAGTTCAAAAGATCCCAAATACACAAGATTGATAGTTGAATTTCCCAGTCAATTGATCAATCTTGACTGTATACTGAAAAGTCAAACTTTGACTTTTTGGTCAAAATCAAGGGTCAAAATTCATTTTTCATCAAAACATGCCAAATCATGAAACTTGTTCACCAAGAAATCAAAAATTGCAAATTAGGCTTTGAAATGAGAATTTTTCATAACTTAGAATTTTTCTAAGTTATGAAAAACCCTAATTTTTTTCCAAACTTTGCCCCACTTTCTCACCAAGATTCATTTGGATTCAAGCAAAAGTCAAAACATGAAAGTTGTAGCCTATTGCATAATCTACAACTTTGATTCACAAAGTTTTCCCAAAAGAGGCGTGTATCTCAAGTTACAATTTTTGGAATAAGGGTACTAAACCATTCTTAACTTAATGAAAATTTTGACCTTTTTAGGCAAGTTTTTTACCTAACTTCAAGACCATTTTTCATACACTTCCACTTGGAATTTCAATTTTCACTTCAAAGATGGATTGTAGTACACATTCCAAGCTTTCCAAAATGTCCAAGAACTCATCAAACAACCTCATAACTTGAGAGAATCGAATTTTGCAATATGGAAAAAACTCACTTTTGAATTGACCAATTTCCATGTTCATAACTTATGCATTTTCAAGTCAGCTTGGTTTATGCTACATTACAGGTCTCTAAACCATCCAACACTCAATAATTTAATGCATACTCATTGTGCCAAAGCCTTATTTTGTGTATCCAAGCATTGTATGCAAGATTAGGCCATAAATGGAAAAAGCATTTTAGCCATTTTTGAAAAGATTGCTTTATGTCAAGTTCTCATATCTTTGAAGTACAAAGAAATCTCAGAGGCACAAGTTATGAGACATATTGCACTGATCAAGACAAGGCTTTGCAGCAGGTTTAGGGGTCCTCTACCTGTCTAGAACACAAAGTGGCCATTGCTTGCTTAAAGTTCAAGAAACATTTCATATGACATACCAACTTCCATATCAGTCAACCAGGCCTTAGAGAAAGATATCAAACATATTCCAAACATTCATCCTAAGCTGAAGCACGACCCTAAGACCTCCAATACCTCCACAAACTCAAAATCACCATCAAACTGCCAAAACAGAGTAACCTCTGTAGATTGAGTTCCAACTCTCATCCCTTTCATGCTTTCTTGCTAAAAGCTCTTCACACACCTTCCCTACCATCAATGCAAGCTAACCAAAACCTAAAACACGACCTGTAACTCCTCTAACCAGTTCCATCATTTTCATTTTCTTGTTTTGCAGTTGGAGTTCTCTAGCACGATTCAAGAAGTTTCAGGACAAAGTAGAACTTGGAATAGCATCCTCACACTTCAAGGAAGTTGTACAAGTCATCACCTTGCTCTGAAAACTCCTCCATTGCAAGGCACGATTCCAACTGAACAGGTATGTTCATGAGGTTTTATCTCTCAGTATAGGCATTGTTAGCTTTAGGTTTGTGAAGGAAACATGACACAATCATAGCCCTGAACATGCCCATATGATTAGATTTCATTTATATTATGTGTGCTGCAAGAATTTTGAGTCTGAACATTGATGAAAAACAAGGTCAGGAATTGGGGGAGAAGAAATTCTCCCTCATCTTAGAGAGTTAAGTCAAGTTTTTTATATCCCTGGATTCGTCTTCTCATGCTCTACACTTTTCGTGTTGAAAGTTTTGCTTAAAAATCCAAGAATTGGGAGATAGGAAACGCGTGCTTACTTGAACAAGTTTGTTCTGAGGTTGAAGATGACTGGTTCTGGGCTGGGCCTGGAATGTTTTTCTTATTTGCACCATACATTTGCTTATGAACCCCCTGAGCCCATTTTGTTTATTTTTAATGTTTTTTGACTTTTCTTTTTTTGGTTTAACTTATTTATTTTTCCTCATAATATAAAAAATATAAAAATAATTTTTTACACCATTTTTGAATTTATTAGGTATTTATTTGTTAGTTTAGTTTTATTCACAAATAAATAAATATATACATTTTATTAAAGAATACTAAGAAATATGCAAAAACACTTTTATTTTCATTTTTATTTTTGTTTTACCTTTTGAAAATATTTTATATAAAAAATACTTTTTTTTATTTAATATTAAATATTATTAATTTGTATATATAATACATATTTGAAATAATACATATATAAATATATATTTATTAACATATTTAGGTTAAATTACAAAATATACACACTTTTATTTTTCTTATTAATATTTAATATAAAAATATCTTTTGACAAATATACTTTATTTTATTTTATTTTTGTATACAATAAATAAATACTTGTACATAATAAATAAATAATGCATTTTATTTAATAGAATTAGGGTTTAACCCTAAACATGAAAAACTCCCAAAAATAACACTTTTCTTTTTGTTTATTTTGATACACAAAAATACTTTTTTTCATATATACAAAAACCATTTTTGCATCTTGCATATTTATTCTTATTTCATTTAATTTGTGCAAATAAATATCCTGTAAATAATTTAATATTGATGTATTAGTTTAGGTTTAAATTCCTTGTCAAAATCCCCATTTGAACATTTGTACCCCCTTCCCATATATGGTTTTGTAATAACTTAGTAAATTTATTTTCGCACTTTATTGCTTTCTAATTATACCATGTTAGAATTAGGGTTTGTATGCGAAAAAACAACGAAAATAGTTTGACCTAATTTCAAGATAAACAAGCATGAAAATGGACACACAAATCACACTTGCACCCCCTAGGGTATTCCACTTGTTGCCTTTCAAAATTGGGCCATATTGCATGTTAGGTCTCTTTGGGCAAAACAAACACAAATCAAATGATCATAGTCCCTCGATGACGTTTTCAAAATATTGCCTAAACAAATGATCAAGTCCCTTAAAGAAAATTGCCCAAAGATACTTGACACCATTGCAATTATGGTCTAAACGATGACCCGCGCCCGTCCCTTTCACATCCTAACATGAGATTGTCCATCAAATACAATGGTGGAACAAACTTGTTAAAAGGGTTGAAACATAGCAATAAACTTTGAGAAATTTAGGAGTAGATAACCTCTTAGTTACTTGAATCAAACTTGCAAAAACAAAACACTTGCCTATTTTCTAAAACCACACCTCACTACATTTTCAAAACAAACTTTCTAAAAAAACAAATGAAAACCTTTTCAAAAGACGTACATCTTTGTATACATCCCAACATGGATCATTACAAAGGTTGCCACCACATTGGCTTCTTTTCAAAACATTTTCAAACCCACACACACAAGCACCATTTCAAACAATTGAAAATTAAGGCAAGTTGATCTAAGTAAGTAACTAAGAGCCCATGGATAACCATGGATAGAAAGGGTGTTAAAACATTCCCTTTCTATAATCTACTCCCCGAACCCAAGAAAACATCTCAAAGGTTTTTGCTGTGCTTTTTAAACCTTTCCTTAGGATAAAATAAAAAGTCGGTGGCGACTGTTGCTCAACCGAAACATTTGCAAAAGCAAACGCAAAACTCATAGTCAGTTCTCCCACCGTATCACAGTCATGTTAACTTTGAGGGAGTAATCCCAAAAAAGGAGGCATGAGATCCCCCACTCAGTGGAGGCCCTGTCATACCCCAATTTTTGACCTAAGATACCACCTCCCATCTGTATCATTACATAGCAAGCGTTCACAAGAAATCCGACCTATTTTTTCCATTTCTCGAGTCAGATTTAAAAAACTCATAACATCTTCAAATTTCGATATTTTTTTAGTGTTTCTTTTACATATGATTCTCCTTGACAACATCTACAACTTTTCTTTACAAGTCAAGAGTTGATTATGTTTGAAAAGCCACAGAAGAATATAAGTCGCTTTATGAATTTAATGGAATTTGATCATGTCTTGTGCAACCTTTCCCAAATCGTGCATATCGCACATTTTTTCGTCTTTTATTTATCATTTTTGTCTTATTCGAAAAAAATCTAAAAAAACATGTATTTTAGTTCATGTCACTTTTTACTATCGCATTATTAGAAAAATCACAAAAATATTTATAATTAGCATTATAGTATTTTAAATTCAAAATTCTTAATTCAAAATATATAAAAAATTATTATAGTTTTATTGGTTTCATTTAGATTTATATTTTAGTATAGATTTTAATCCAAAAAGTCTCAAAAAAATATAGTTAATATCTTTTTCCTTTATTTTACATTTTTTATTCTTTTTAGTCATTATAGTTTTAGTTTCTTTTAATCCAATATTAATTTTGATTTGATTCTAATTTTAATTCAATTTTTGAAATTAAATTAATATTAAAATTAAAATAAAATTAATTTTGTTTGCATCTTATTTTTATTATTATTATTCTTCTATTTTTGTATTACTAACAAATTGCCTTTTATCATTATTATTACTATTGTCTTTGTTTTATTGTTTTATGTCCAAAATCCTGCTGTTGTAGTCCAAAACCTTGCTAACAACATACAGTAAAAAAATCTCAACAAGAAAAAGACTCAAAAAAGATGGTAAGAGAAAAACTCTTATCAATAATAACCTCCAAGCCTTCTACCATCAACCTTTGTTAACACAACATAGAAAATATTAGAAAATCTTACAAGAACAACAGAAAATACTTTCAGTTCTGTTAACATAACACACAAAAATCTTTCCACTCCAATTCACAGTAAAGGAGAAGAATACCTCGAAAGCTTCTGTTAAACTCTTCTGATTGCATAGCAGCAATTGGTGTCTGGTCTGTTGATGATATTTTCATGGAACTGATGGATCGAAAGCCATTGTTTCCTGGCAAAGATCACGTGCATCAGTTGGGTCTACTTATGGAGTTGATTGGCACTGATTTGGGATTTCTGAATGAAAATGCTAAGAGGTACATTAGGAAACTACCTCTTTATCGCAACCTCCTTCCCTTAGGCCGTCCACTCCACTCTGATGAAGAAACCACAATGTTTCACCATCGAAGCCTCCTGTCGTCGTCGTTTTTGCACGAACTACTGAGCAGATCCTCGCCCGCGATGTCACCAAAAACCCCATCACAAACCACTGCGAATTTGACTCATCGCCGGAGTTGGGTTTGTCTCATCCTTTCCTCTTTTTTTCATTTTTTTATTATTACTGTTTATAGTTTATTTGATTTTTCGGGAGATGTGAGAAGTTGAAATAGAGATAACAAGATGAAATACAGAGGAGAGAGGGGAACATTCGCGGAAGATGAAGGTGAAGAGAAGAGGTTTTATTTGTTTTCTAGTTTCTGATACTATTTTTTTCATAGGCTGTTACTATTATTATTTTATTTACTATTTATTAAATTTAAAAGCCACGTGTCAAGAATGTATTGACTTAGAATTGGTTTAGTCTAAATGTTCACACACCTAGTGATAACAACAACGGCGACACATCCTTTCAACTATTAGGGTTTTGAAAACCCTTCACTCCCTCTTAGTAACCTGGATCCGGGTTTGGGCATAGCCCAACCCATTTCCTAATTTTTGTTTTTTTATAATTTTTGATTAAGATAACATAACTAATGAACAATTTGGTGTAGTGGCTAGAGCATGTATGTTAAATGTGTGAGAACCTGGGTTCAATACTCATGTGAAGCAACATTATTTTTTTTACTCTATTTGTTTTCATAGCATTTTTTGGGCTTCAACTCAACCAATTCTTTCTAAGCCCATTTGAAACTGTTATCTCCACCTCTAATTTTCGGTTTCACACCTCCTTTTATTATTAATATGGTTTAGATTTTAATTAGTAATTTTATAAGGAATTTAGTTTATATTTAAATTATTTTAGATATAATTTGTTAATTTTAGAGCTTTAATAAACTTTAGAATTTTTATTTGATTTAGATTTAGTTTAGTAATTCTACATAATTTTATTTGATTTAGTTTAGTAACTTTGAAATTTTTATTTGTTTTAGCAACCTTAGGATTTTAATTTATTTTAGATTTAATTTACTAATTTTAAAATTATAATTTAGTTTATTTCTAATTTAGTAATTTTAGAATTGTTTTTGTAACCTTAGAATTTTAATTTAGTTTAGGTCTAATGTAGTAATTTAGTTTCAATTTCTTATAATAATATTTTTTTTTCTTAACTTTATTATTTTGTTTAATTTAATTTAGTAATCTTTTGAATGTTAATCTTTATTTAGTTTAGTTGCAAACTATAAAATTTTCATTTAGTTTATTTAATTAACTTTAGAGTTTTAAGTTTAAATTAGAATTAATTTAGTAATTTTTACAATATTATTTAGTTTAGAATTATTTTAGTAACTTTAGAATTTTAGAATTACTTTTGATAACTTTAAAATTTTATTTGGTTTAGATTTAATTCGATTTAAGTTTAATTTAATAACTTTTAGAATTTTATTTGATTTAGAATTTTTATTTGATTTAGACTTAATTTAATAACTTTAGAATTTTTATTTGATTCTAATTTAATTTAGTAACTTTAGGATTTTTATTTGATTTAGATTTAGTTTAATAACTTAAAAAATTTCATTTGATTTAGATTTAATTTAATAACTTTAGAATTTTTATTTTATTTAATAACTTTGAATTTTTATTTAATTTAATAACTTAGAGTTTTTATTTGATTTAGATTTAATTTAATAACTTTAGAATTTTTATTTGATTTAGATTTAGTTTGGTAACTTTAGAAATTTTATTTGATTTAGATTTAGTTTAATAATTTTAGAATTTTCATTTGATTTAGATTTAATTTATTAACTTTAGAACTTTTATTTGATTTAGATTTAGTTTAGTAATTTTAGAATTTTATTTGATTTGGTTTAGTAACTTTGAAATTATTATTTATTTTAGATTTAACTTAGTAACCTCAGAATTTTAATTTAGTTTAGATTTAATTTACTAATTTTAAAATTTTAGTTTAATTTAGATCTAATTTAGTAATATTGGAATTATTTTATAACCTTAGAATTTGTAGTTAGTTTAGAATTATTTTAGTAAGTAATTTTTTAATTTAATTCAAATAACTTCTTTAGATAATTAGTTACATTCTCTTTTATTTGTATTTAAATACCTCTGTCATTTTAAATTTATCGGTGCCTTTTGGTCATTAATTTGTTTCGTTAGATTTGTTTTTCTTGTGAATTTCCAAATGCTTATATTTTGATGTTCATTTTATTTTGCTTGCTCGATTCACTCCAAGGAAAATAATGAAATTTGTTGACTTCATGTCATCAGATATATCTGATACAATTGTGTGAATCCCTTCACTCATTTTTTTGTTTTTTACTATTTTGTCACTCTTAAGTTAATCTCCTAAAAACTCAATTTTAAAAGTCACACTTTTAAGTCAAAACTTCGACACTAGATCGTCGTATCTTCAAAATTTTGTCCACACCCATTTTTAGCCAAACGAACCATTTTTATCAAACAAATAATTTAAACCAAAAAACAGATATTTCAAAAGGTTCCTGCGGAGTACCGCAGATGCATTGGGTGCTAGTACCTTCCCATTGCATAATCAACCCCCGAACTCTAGATCTCTTTCAAAAACGCATTGTATTTTCATTACTTTTAAGTATTATTTTACATTGCATATTTTAGGGTTTTATTTCGCTCTTTTTCTTTTTCCCTTGGAAATAATAAAGCGCGGCGACGACTCTTGCTTTTGCGAGTCGAGTTAGTTAATAACTCGATCTCTGATTTTCACCGCTACAGAATTGGCGACTCTGCTGGGGAAAGATTGACCTCTTGTTGGTCCATCCCTAAGTGGGTTAAGCCTAATTTGTTATATTTGTTTTTTGTTATTATTACTTGTTTGTTTGATTATATTTGATATATTGTGGTTATTTGGGTGTATATTACAAAGGATAAGTCCTATACTCGGACTAAGTTACACTTAGGAATAGGACGGACGGTATAGTCATGTTAACTTTAAGGGAGTAATCCCGAAGAAAGAGGCATGAAATCTCCCACTCAGTGGAAGCCCCTTCGAATGTGGTATTTGTTTATCGAGTAATCAGGAAGATATTATTGCTTTCGACCTAGGAGCCAGAGAAGTTGAGAACCGTAGAACCCTTAACCCATCTTGGCCTCTTAGGTGTAATTCGGAGACTATAACAGAGTAATCTGAAAGTAGTTGTCACGCGATACTACACTCAGACGAGTTTCTCTTGAGAATATTGCTAATTACCGAGTAATCAGGACGTTGGTAATATCCGAAGGAGGAATGTAGACTCTTGGAACTTTTAGAACCTTGTTTTATAGGTGTAATTAAACCTTTAGTACATAGCTTGGGGATGGTCTTTACCTTTGACCCCACACTCGTGACGTTGAACCTTTCGACTTTGTTTGTGACATTGCTTATGTTTGTTGCATAGCATGCTTTCATGCATCCATGAAATCCTTTTCACTTGATTTTCAAGGAATTTGGAAGTCTTTCTTTGTAAATGTCACAAGTTTCGTCAAACTCAATGGATCTTGGGTGTTGATGGGGTGGAAACCCTAATCCACCAAAATGGATGATTGATCTTGATGATAACTTAATCAATATTTTGATACAATTTAAAATTCATCTTCTATCTTCATACTTTGATGTTTACAACTTAATATCTTGAAAATCAAATAAAAACTTTCTTTTACATTCACATATCATGCATCATTCTACATTTTTTGTTTCACTTTCAAAGGTCATTTCCAAGTCTTAATTTTTTCTTTGGTCTCACCAGTAAAACACTCGCACTAGGAGGATAATGGGGAATATCAAGAAAGAGGTTCCTGAACTCCGTAGAGAGATGACTAATTTGAAAGCTAGTATGGAGCACTTAACTGGTTTGGTTGAAATTTTGGTTTCCGCCCAAGTCAATCCTTCTAGGAGGGAGGAAGCGATGATAAAAGTCTTCACTGAAACTCTAAAATCGTTCTTTCTAGAAAAGGTGATGATTAATGCACCCAGTGACTTTCTTGACAAGGTGAATATGGGAGTACATCTAGAATAAAATGTCTGAAAGGGATGTTGATATGAAGATGGTGGCTCAACTAGTGGTGTGAAGAAGTTTGATAATAACTTTTCCAAGAAGAGAGTCAGAGGAAGAAATAATCATCTCCAGAATCATCATGTTTCTCCTATCATCCATGTGTTCAATTTACCTCAGTTTGATCCAATTCCAACAACCTATACAAAGTCATTTCATGTCTTGATGCAGAGGAATTTGGTTCAGAACCGACCTCCACCGAAGGTTCCTGAGAAGATGCATTGGTAATACAAAGTTGATTTGATTTGTGCCTTTCATCAAGGTGCTCCTGGGCATGACTTAGAGGGTTGCTTTGCTTTTAAGATTGAGGTTCAGAAGTTGGTCAGAAGTGGTATCTTACCATTTAAGGATATTAGTATTGAGGTTCAAGTTAAATCTTTGCCAAAGAATAAACATGATTGAAGGATACCTCAGAGTTTAAAGAAGAGAGTCTTCTCAGTTTAATTAGCATTTTTCTTGCTTGTTCATTTGTAATTTTTCTTGTTTATCATTGCACTGTTTTCATGTAAGAACTTGTTTGCATTTGAATGATTATCTTAATACAATGAGTATGTTTGTCTTTAAGTAATTCATTCGTTTCACTCGTATTTGTTTTCAAATTTTAAATTTATTTTTGCGTTATGATACCAACTTGTTGCCCATTCTCTTTCCTAGGCAGAGATTGAAGGGAGGATGATGATCTGAAAAACACAAAATCTCTGGTTGTATGCTTTTTCAATAAAATCTTGTTGACGATGTACATGCATTTTTTCAAATCCCTAAACACCAGAGATATAAGGAAGATAATCCCTTGCTAACCCCTTTTAAGCCTTGAAGTAGGAGTTTCTTTTCTATACGAAAAAACCCTCAAATTTTAACCTGGGGCAGGGTAGTTTTCAGTTAATCTGATTGAGTGTTCAAAATTCATAAGGAAGATATTTCTGAAGAGAAACTACGAGGGCTATCCTTCATGTATAATGAAGCCAGGAGATGTGGAACCACAATGTTATCCCTTATTCATCAAGAAACGAGGCAGTCACAATCCTCTCAACAATTAAAGACAAGCTAATGTCACACATTTTGTTCAAAAATCAAAAATTAAGAAAAAAGAAAAAAGCCTGCTAAGTCGAAAACTTGAAAACGTGCGACTTAGGAAAAAATTAGGGCATCCCGCTGGACTATCAATTCAAAAGAGTTAGTTCAGGCAAAAGTTAGGAAAAAATTGCAAAGAAAGGAATACAAAGAAAAGTCCTCGGCAAAGAACAAATTGGTTACTACAAATGCAAAGACATAAGGGTGGTTGCTTCTCCGAAAGCCTCGTTGTTTCCTTAACCGTCACAAAATCCTTTTGAGAGATGAATACTCATGTTGAATTAACTGAACATAGGGTTGGAGAACATCACGAAGAAGGGGTGGGCACCAATAAATTTTGAGCCTTAAAAATCTTTTTTCTAAAAACCATGAACCAGGCCACGTTACAACCTTCAAAAGTCCTAATTGAAGCAAGGTTATTTTGAAAGCATACTTCAATGAGATAGTGTTCCTGACTCCCATGAATGTTTGCTAAATAGTTATGTTGGTATCATATGCTTTTGCTATACAAAAATTAATGGGGCTCTAACTTGCAAAATTTATGCGGTATTTTTTCAAAATCTTCAAGACTTACATAACTATTGCATTAGAATTTTCATTCTCATAATAAACTTTTTCTAACTGCAAAACATTTGTTTGATATCAAGGAAGCTCACATATAAGTACTAGTGATGAGTTTATTCTTTTAAGGCCTGAAACTCTGTCGAGTAATTAGCGAATCATTTCAAGAAAAATCATATCAAGGGGCATGTCACATGAAGACCTTAAGCACAAACATGTTGCTTCTTCCAATTAATGTTTTCCCAACTTGTTTACTCTTTTGGGGCAAAATTTGAAGACTTTGTTGTGCCAACTACAGTCAATCTGGGGCAATCACGTCGAGATTCGACGAATCTCTCTAAGAATTTGAAGACACTAGAGCATGGTGGATGCCAGGTCTTTTGTAAAATCCTCTTGAGACGATTTCTTCTCATATTAGCTTGGGGCATTTTAGAATTGAAGTTATTCTCAAGAATTGTCGTTCATCACGCAGCTTATCAACAGTAAACTTGGGGCATCCAAAATCAGTCCCGGGGGAAATCCAGATTTGTTAAGATATGTGATATATTTTGCACACATTATCAGAGGGTGGTGTTCCCAGTATCTCCAAGCTAAGCAAGACTTTTTTCCAGCTGAAACATTATTTGTGTTTTTATCCTTTCAATGGATTGTTGGTGATAGAAGACTGGACTTTGGGTTTTCTACTGAAAACATCTTCCCCTCCATAGATATTTAAGCCTTGTAAAAGGACTTTGCTCCAATGATGGCTTTTGTTTTTATCTCCAGTAATGTTCCCATCTTGTTGAGATTAGCTGAGTGTCGCGTTGTGATGTGATGTCTTATCATCTTCTGTCTATCTCCTCTATCTGTTTTGTCAGCATATACATGACATTCATTTATTCATTCACACTTTCATCATGCACACACATTGATATTTGTTGATGTTCTTGATCTGTATACTTTGGTTATCGTATTTCCTCTTCTCAAATAGAGTGTCAACTTAAGCAGAAAGTGTATCCCTTCTAATTCCCCACTGAGTTTATTCCTCATGGAAGAGTTGTTGCTTTAGCCTTCCTTTCTGTCTCAGGATAGGATAAGTCTCGGTTGAGTTTATTCCTCATCTGGTAGGGTCTTGTTTGACTGTTTCTCTCCAGTTTGTTCTTGGATTGCGTTTTGTCTATTACAAATGTTGCTTTGTGAATATCTCTAAGCTGTGAAACCTAGATGGAGAGTTTATTGATCTTGCGTATGTAAATACTTGGTCTCCTCAGGAAGGATTTATTCATGGTTCCCCATTGAAGATGAACTTTATTCCTAGTAGTGTTATCATAACCTTCTTTTGGAATATCGACGTGACAACAAGCGACTGACTCTTTATTTGAGATGTTTAATTATTTCTGAATTTCTTTATGTTATGACAAATGGTGGTCTCTTCATGAGCAGTTTGTCCATCCCCGATGAAATTATTGATTCTCACCTCCAGCAATATCTTCACGATATTTTGTTGGTACCTTTGAAAAAACAGCAAGCGACGACCTCTTCATGAGCAACTTGTGTGTTATTGTTACCTTTGAAAAAACAGCAAGTGGCGGTCTCTTCATGAGCAACTTGTGTGTTATTGTTACCTTTGAAAAAACAGCAAGCGGTGGTCTCTTCATGAGCAACTTGTGTGTCATTGTTACCTTTGAAAAAACAGCAAGCGGCGGTCTCTTCATGAGCAACTTGCGTGTTATTGTTACCTTTGAAAAAACAGCAAGCGGCGGTCTCTTCATGAGCAACTTGCGTGTTATTGTTACCTTTGAAAAAACAGCAAGCGGCGGTCTCTTCATGAGCAACTTGTGTGTTATTGTTACCTTTGAAAAAAACAAAAGCGGCGGTCTCTTCATGAGCAACTTGTATATTATTGACACCTTTGAAAGATAGCAAGTGGCAGCCTCTTTATTTGAGCAGCTTGTGTATCCCCAACAATAATGTTTACTCAGCTAACGACACCTCTTCGAAAAAGTTCCATGGGGAAGCTTGTATTTTATCCTTTTCAAGCGATATCTTGGTTAAAGAAGGAATGTGTTACCGTTCTTGGTAAAATTCAGAAGTCAGAGATGTTTATTTCCAGTCTTGGTACTGATGTCAATCATTTGCCAGTCTCAGTACTGATGTTAATCATTTATTTTTTCCAATCACAGTGCTGATGTCAATTATTTCCCTTCACCAGTTTCAGTACTGATGTAAATCATTTCCCTTCTCCAGTCTTCGTACTGATGTAAATCATTTTTTTCCAGTCTCAATACTGATGTAAATCATTCATTTCTTCCCTCAAAGTTATTCTCTAATAAGAGTCTCTCATTTGAAGTATGTGGCTATGTTCCCCAGTAGAGTTATAATCTCTTCCCCTGTGGGATTACTGTATAATGTGATTGGTTTCTCCAGTAGTAGTTTGTCTCATATGACATCCTTCCACATTAAATTCAAAATATTACATTCATATCAGATCATAGACATAATTGTGGTATCTTAAGGCCAAAAATTGTGTATTATATATTTAAGTCCCTTCGATCTCGTCGAAATGAAGATTCCAATCTTCATATCTCCGGATAGAAGAAATTTAAATAGGGGAAGCTGTCATACCCCCATTTTTGACCTAAGATACCACCTCCCATCTGTATCATTACATAGCAAGCGTTCACAAGAAATTCGACCTATTTTTTCCATTTCTCGAGTCAGATTTAAAAAACTCATAACTTCTTCAAATTTCAATATTTTATTAGTGTTTCTTTTACATATGATTCTCCTTAACAACATCTACAACTTTTCTTTACAAGTCAAGAGCTGATTTATGTTTGAAAAGCCACGGAAGAATATAAGTCACTTTATGAATTTAATGGAATTTGATCATGTCTTGTGCAACCTTTCCCAAATCGTGCATATCGCACATTTTTTCGTCTTTTATTTATCATTTTTGTCTTATTTGAAAAAAATCTAAAAAAACATGTATTTTAGTTCATGTCACTTTTTACTATCGCATTATTAGAAAAATCACAAAAATATTTATAATTAGCATTATAGTATTTTAAATTCAAAATTCTTAATTCAAAATATATAAAAAATTATTATAGTTTTATTGGTTTCATTTAGATTTATATTTTAGTATATATTTTAATCCAAAAAGTCTCAAAAAAATATAGTTAATATCTTTTTCCTTTATTTTACATTTTTTATTCTTTTTAGTCATTATAGTTTTAGCTTCTTTTAATCCAATATTAATTTTGATTTAACTCTAATTTTAATTCAATTTTTAAAATTAAATTAATAATAAAATTAATATAAAATTAATTTTCTTTGCATCTTATTTTTATTATTATTATTCTTCTATTTTTGTATTACTATCAAATTGCCTTTTATCATTATTATTACTATTGTCTTTGTTTTATTGTTTTATGTCCAAAATCTTGCTGCTGTAGTCCAAAACCTTGCTATTGTCCCTATCCTAACTGTCCATAAAATTCCAACATGCTACACAACAAAACCTTCATAATGCTCCAAGCATAATAGTTCAAAGCATAAAAAGGAGGGGCAAGAGGAGATCTTTTTCACATAAAAAACCAACAACATACAATAAAAAAATCTCAACAACAAAAAGACTAAAAAAAGATGGTAAGAGAAAAACTCTTATCAATAATAACCTCCAAGCCTCCTACCATCAACCTTTGTTAACACAACATAGAAAATATCAGAAAATCTTACAAGAACCACAGAAAATACTTTCAGTTCTGTTAACATAACACACAAAAATCTTTCCACTCCAATTCACAGTAAAGGAGAAGAATACATCCAAAGCTTCTGTTAAACTCTTCTGATTGCATAGCAGCAATTGGTGTCTGGTCTATTGATGATATTTTCATGGAACTGATGGATCGAAAGCCAATGTTTCCTAGCAGAGATCACGTGCATCAGTTGGGTCTACTTATGGAGTTGATTGGCGCTGATTTGGGATTTCTGAATGAAAATGCTAAGAGCTACATTAGGAAACTAACTCTTTATCGTAACCTCCTTCCCTTAGGCCGTCCACTCCACTCTGATGAAGAAACCACGATCTTTCACCACCGAAGCCTCTTGTCGCCATCGTTTTTGCACGAATTACTGAGCAGATCCTTGCCCGCGATGTCATCAAAAACCCCATCACAAACCACTGCGAATTTGACTCATCGCCGGAGTTGGGTTTGTCTCATCCTTTCCTCTTTTTTCATTTTTTTTATTATTACTGTTTATAGTTTATTTGATTTTTCGGGATATGTGAGAAGTTGAAATTGAGATAAGAAGATGAAATACAGAGGAGAGAGGGGAAGATTCGCGGAAGACGAAAGAGAAGAGAAGAGGTTTTATTTGTTTTCTAGTTTCTGATACTATTTTTTCATAGGGGGTTACTATTATTATTTTATTTACTATTTATTAAATTTAAAAGCCACGTATCAAGAATGTATTGACTTAGAATTGGTTTAGTCTAAATGTTCACACACCTAGTGATAACAACAACGGCGGCACATCCTTTCAACTATTAGGGTTTTGAAAACCCTTCACTCCCTCTTAGTAACCTGGATCCGGGTTTGGGCCTAGCCCAACCCATTTCCTAATTTTTGTTTTTTATAGTTTTTAATTAAGATAACATAATGAATGAACAATTTGGTGTAGTGGCTGGAGCATGTATGTGAAATGTGTGAGAACCTAGGTTCAATACCCGTGTGAAGCAACATTATTATTTTTTACTTTATTTGTTTTCATAGCATTTTTTGGGCTTCAACTCAACCAATTCTTTCTAAGCCCATTTGAAACTTTTATCTTCACCTCTAATTTTCTGTTACACACCTCCTTTTATTATTAATATGGCTTAGATTTTAATTAGTAATTTTATAAGGAATTTAGTTTATATTTAAATTATTTTAGATATAATTTGTTAATTTTAGAGCTTTAATAAACTTTAGAATTTTTATTTGATTTAGATTTAGTTTAGTAATTCTACATTATTTTATTTTATTTAGTTTAGTAACTTTGAAATTTTTATTTGTTTTAGCAACCTTAGGATTTTAATTTATTTTAGATTTAATTTACTAATTTTAAAATTATAATTTAGTTTAGATCTAATTTAGTAATTTTAGAATTATTTTTGTAACCTTAGAATTTTAATTTGGTTTAGGTCTAATGTAGTAATTTAGTTTCAATTTCTTATAATAATATTTTTTTTCTTAACTTTATTATTTTGTTTAATTTAATTTTGTAATCTTTTGAATGTTAATCTTTATTTATTTTAGTTGCAAACTATAAAATTTTCATTTAGTTTATTTAATTAACTTTAGAGTTTTAAGTTTAAATTAGAATTAATTTAGTAATTTTTACAATACTATTTAGTTTAGAATTATTTTAGTAACTTTAGAATTTTAGAATTACTTTTGATAACTTTAAAATTTTATTTGGTTTAGATTTAATTCGATTTAAATTTAATTTAATAACTTTTAGAATTTTATTTGATTTAGAATTTTCATTTGATTTAGATTTAATTTAATAACTTTAGAATTTTTATTTTATTCAAATTTAATTTAGTAACTTTAGGATTTTTATTTGATTTAGATTTAGTTTAATAACTTTAGAATTTTCATTTGATTTAGATTTAATTTAATAACTTTAGAATTTTTATTTGATTTAGATTTAATTTAGTAACTTTAAAAATTTTATTTGATTTAGATTTAGTTTAATAACTTTAGAATTTTCATTTGATTTAGATTTAATTTATTAACTTTAGAACTTTTATTTGATTTAGATTTAGTTTAGTAATTGTAGAATTTTATTTGATTTAGTTTAGTAACTTTGAAATTATTATTTATTTTAGATTTAATTTAGTAACCTCAGAATTTTAATTTAGTTTAGATTTAATTTACTAATTTTAAAACTTTATTTTAATTTAGATCTAATTTAGTAATTTTAGAATTATTTTTATAACCTTAGAATTTGTAGTTAGTTTAGAATTATTTTAGTAAGTAATTTTTTAATTTAATTCAAATAACTTCTTTAGATAATTAGTTACATTCTCTTTTATTAATTTGTTTCTATAGATTTGTTTTTCTTGTGAATTTCCAAATGCTTATATTTTGATGTTCGTTTTATTTTGCTTGCTCGATTCACTCCAAGGGAAATAATTAAATTTGTTGACTTCATGTCATCAGATATATCAGATACAATTGTCTGAATCCCTTCACTCATTTTTTTTGTTTTACTATTTTGTCACTCTTAAGTTAATCTCCTAAAAACTCAATTTTAAAAGTCACACTTTTAAGTCAAAACTTCGACACTAGGTCGTCGTATCTTCAAAATTTTGTCCATACCCATTTTTAGCCAAATGAACCATTTTTATCAAACAAATAATTTAAACTAAAAAACAGATATTTCAAAAGGTTCCTGCGGGGTACCGCAGATGCATTGGGTGCTAGTACCTTCCCATTGTATAATCAACCCCCGAACTCTAGATCTCTTTCAAAAACGCATTGTATTTTCATTACTTTTAAGTATTATTTTATATTGCATATTTTAGGGTTTTATTTCGCTCTTTTCCCTTTTCCCTTGGAAATAATAAGGCGCGGTTGTGACTCTTGCTTTTGCGAGTCGAGTTAGTTAATAACTCGATCTCTGATTTTCACCGCTACAGGCCCCTTTGACTGTAGTGTCGTTTACCGAGTAATCGGGAAGACGTGCTGCTTTTGACCTGGGAGCCTACTGAAACTGAGGATCGTAGAATACCAAACCCATCTTGGCCTTTTAGGTGTAGTGAGGAAGCTATGACGGAGTAATTCGAAAATAGTTGTCACGCGATACTACGCTAGGACGAGTTTTTCTTGAGAATATTACTAATTACCGAGTTAATTAGGAAGTTGGTAATATCCGAAGGAAGGATGTAGACTCTGGGAACCTCTAGAACCTTGTTCGGAAGGTGATAACTTTTAGACCAACACCTTATGGGTAGTACCTTTGACCTCATGCTCGTGAAGATGAACCTATGAACCCTATATGTGTGATTTTGTGTATGATTGCTGCATTATGCAATCATGCACTCATAAGCATCTTTTGGAGAGATCTTATTTCAAGGGATTTAAAAGTTGACCATTTGTGAATATCTCAGGTACTTTTTAACCATGGATTCTGGAAAGAGAAAGACCAAAAGGAAAATTTCAAGGATCCTAAGATAAATGAGTTGATCAGTTTAATTCCCGAGATCGAGTGTTCTGCGGACTTTCGGAAGAAGTATGGATCCATCATTCCTCTTATGAAGCTGAAGATGAAGGAGGGTATTATCTCGACCTTGGTCCAGTTCTATGATCCGATGTATCATTGCTTTACTTTTTCCGACTATCAGTTGATGCCTACAATGGAGGAGTATTCTTATCTATTGGATTTACTTGTTACCAATCGTGTTCCTTTTACTAGTTTAGAGGGTGAGCCAAAACCACATGAGATTGTTGCTTTGATTCATCTGGCGTAGTCTGAGGTGGAAGCCCATATGACTACTAAAGGAGGAATTATAGGATTACCTGCTCAGTTCTTATTGGAGAAGGCTCATTACTTTGCCAGGATGAAGAGTACAGTCGCTTTTGAGGCCATATTTTCTCTACTTGCTTACGATTTGTTCTTATTTCCTAATGTGGACAAGTTTGTTGACATTAATGCTATCAGGATCTTCCTGATTGGAAACCCAGTTCCTACCTTGTTGGGTGATGCTTATTACTCTATTCATCTTCAGAATTCTTATCATGGGGGGATGATTATCTGTTGCACGCCCATGTTATACCAGTGGTTTATCTCTCATATGCCTTAGTTTGATGCTCTTTGGGATGTCAAGAAGGAACCCCGTTGGGATCCTAAGATCATGGCACTTACTCACTGAGATATTGATTGGTGTCATCGAGCTTACCAGGATATAGAGATTATTGACAGTTGTGGTAGTTTCCCCAATGTACCTCTTCTTGGTACAAAGGGAGGAATTAACTATAACCCTATTCTTGTACGACGACAACTTGGTTATCCGATGAGGGATAAACCAAATAGTATTCATTTGAGTAGTTTCTTTCTGAAAGAGGGAGAATACCATAGGGAAGCTAGGGAGTATATTGTGAAGGCCTGGCGTTACATTCATGAGAAGAGTATGAAGGATTTGGGACCTAGGGATGTTGTTTCTTTGGAGCCATATCTTCAGTGGGTCCAAACGAGAGCCATTCAGTTGAAGATGTTGTATTCCTGGGAAACACCTATGCCTGATTTATTTATAAAACCCCTTTTCCCTTATTGGATGATCTATAAGAGCTGCAACTTGCTTTGGTCAGGATGCAACAGGAAAAGGATGCTTGGAAGAATAAGTGCTAAACTTTAGAGATTTCCTATAGAGAAGACTTGAAGGAGAAAGATGACTTGATTGAGATCCTTGAGAGTCGAGCGGTAGAGACTATGGAGAGGCAAGGGGATTTATTTTCTCCTACGCCTCAATCAGATGCTGATTACTCACTTCCTGATTCAGGTGATTGGAAGGAGGTTGCCACCAGATATGTGGAAGAAAACTAGAGATTGAAGGCTCAGATTGTCAGGCTCACGAGGAAGCGCCAGCGTATGGAGTGATCTCCATCAATTTTACTTCTCATGGTTTTAGATTTTATTTTTATCTTGTACTTGGGATCATTGAAACTTGTAATCCATTTTGGAGTTGTTATAATGGAATTTTCAGTATTTTCAAATACGTTATTACTTTGATATTTTCAATATGTCCATAAATTTTAAATCCCTTGAAATATTAAATAAAATAAAATCATGTGCATTTCACATCATGCATCATATTGCACATATTTATTGCATTTGTTATGCATATCCAGGTGTCTTACCAAGCTTCTTTACTTTGTTCATCAAGCTGACTCACCACTACAACACTCGAGCTAATTTCATAAAGAAGATGGACAACTTAGAACAAGAGAATCACGAGCTGCGCAAGGAGGTTTCTGCTTTGAAGACCGGAAAGGCCAATCTGACTGCTCTGATGGAATCTCTGGTGGCTTCTTAGAATCAGCCACCGAGTGTCCAACCTCAACCAACAAGGGCAACTACTGAAACTCCAACGGTTCCCGTATCTTCTACTCTAGTTGTTGTTCATAATCGCATGCCTCAAGGTTATCCATGGGGAATGCCAGAGAATTTTGCACCTGAAGGTTTCAATCTTGGTCCTTAAGATACTCCAGTTGTTCAGACTATTGTTACTCTGGCACCTCCTGTGGTGCATGCTGCTCCTGCTGCGCCTCCTTCGGTGAATATGGTTTCATTTGTTAATGATGATGTGTGTCGTCCTATCCCTCCATCGAGCGAAGACTTGGGTCTTTATGATAGAATGGATGATTTTCAAGAGCAGTTTGACAAGATGCAAAGAGAGATGAAGGACCTTAGGGAAAAAAAGCTATTTGGGCAGAATGTGAATGAGTTACACTTGGTCCCGAATGTTAAGATACCTTCTAAGTTTAAGGTCTCGGAGTTTGAGAATTACAAGGGCAACACTTGCCCTCGTGCTCATTTGGTGATGTACGTGAGGAGAATGCCTACCCATACTGATGATCAGCGTGTTTTGATTCACTTTTTTCAGGATAGTTTGACTGGTGTTGCGCTGAAGTGGTATATGAGTTTGGACAGCGTCAATATCCATACTTTCAATGACTTGGGAGAAGCATTTATCAAACAATACAAGTACAACATGGACATGGTGCCTGACCGTGATCAACTCAGGGCCATGGTTCTGAAAGACAGGGAATCATTCAAAGAATATGCATAGAGATGGCGTGAGGTAGCCGCCCAAGTGATTTCTCCCATGGAAGAGAAGGAGATGACCAAGATTTTCTTGAAAATGCTGGGTGCTTTCTACTACGAGAGGATGGTAGCAAGTGCGCCAAGTGACTTTACTGAAATGGTAGGAATGGGTATCCTCTTAGAAGAGGCTGTAAGAGAGGGCCGTTTAACAAAGAGTGAAAGTTTTGTAGGTGTGAAGAAACCATCTTATGGGTTTACCAAGAAGAATGAAGGGGATGCAAATGTTGTTATACAAGAGAGGAGGGTTAATACTCCTAGAAGGAACTATCAGCGTCATCAGCAAGTCTCCTCAGTTACTCCAGTTATGGGTGCAGCTCCAACAACCGTTTCTTATCAGAGACCGTCCCAGCAGGGGAATCAAGGGTATAATCAGAGAAGGGAGAGTTATGACCCTATTCCTATGAGATATATAGAGTTACTCCCAGCATTGATTTAGAAGAAGTTGGTCCAGACCCGACCACCTCCCGCTGTACCATCACCATTGCCTTGGTATTACAAGGCAGACCAAACATGTGCTTTTCATCAGGGAGCACCCGGGAATAATGTTGAGAATTGTTATCCTTTGAAGACTGAGGTGAAGAAGTTGGTGAAGTCTGGTATTCTATCTTTCAAGGATGTGGGCCCTAATGTGAAAGACAATTCTATACCCAAGCATGGAGGAGTAAATGATGTGAATATAATGGTCGGTTTTCCAAGTGAATTCCGAATTTTTTATATTAATCTGGTTAGAGGAGATTTGGTGAAAATGCATGCAGACCTTTGTGAATTTAGATACTATATGCATGACCATGACGGTTGTGCTATTTGCAGTACACACATATATGGTTGCGATAAGATAAAGGCTGATTTACAGGAGATGATAGATGAGGGCCTCATCCACATAATCAGGCTTAGGGTAGATATTAAGAGGAGGTGAATATGGTTTCTGGATGTCCTGGAGAATTCCGAATTTTTGATGTACAGTATATGAATGAGGACCTTGTGCAATTGCATGCTACTTTCTGCCATGTGGCTGGTCAGGTGGAACACCAATATGGATCTTTCCGAGTTTGCTGTCGAGATTCTCGAGGATGTCCAATCGTGAAGAAGGGTGTTCAGTTGTTGTTAGATAATGAAATTATCAAGGTTACAGATCAAAGGGATGATTACCATGAAGTTGATATGGTTGAGGTTTGTTTGACTGAAGGAGAGTCAGACGAAGAGTATGCCTCCGCAGATGAGTATTTATCCTTAGATGAGGATTTATTTTCCAGAAATGACTCAATAATGATTGATTATGTTGAAGAAGGGGTAAACGTCATTGTACCTTGTTTTGGGGCACCCGCCCATCTTGGAGTTGAGTATTATAGCAAGCAAATTGTTACCCCATTGATGATTAGTTTGCTGGGTCCTATCCCCTACAAGTCAGATAAGGTTGTGCCTTACAAATACAACGCTACAATCTTAGAGGATGGAGTGGAAGTTCCCATCCAGCCAATGCCTGATGTTAGGAATATTTCTGAAAATAGCAGGGTGACCCGCAGCGGTCGTGTGCTTGCACCAGTTGTTCGAGGAGATGTTAGTGCTGGAAAGAAAATTGCTAAGAATGTGGAGCCCAAGAAGGCTACGGGTGAGACTAGTGGGGCTACGTTAGAGAAAGAAGTGGATGATATTTTGAAGATAATCAAGATGAGAGACTACAGAATCGTAGATCAGCTACTGCAGACTCCTTCAAAAATATATATCTTGGTGTTATTGATGAACTCCTCAGCCCACAGAGAATCCTTGACGAGGGTACTGGACCAAGATTTTGTGGAGAGTGATATGCCAAT
The DNA here is from genome assembly GCA_948472305.1 of Vicia faba. Lineage (NCBI taxonomy): Eukaryota > Viridiplantae > Streptophyta > Magnoliopsida > Fabales > Fabaceae > Vicia > Vicia faba. Next base: position 1,307,357,984 of record OX451736.1, on the reverse strand, counting down.
AGACCAATTCAGCAGCGTAATAGGGAACATTGCATCATGTAATAACTTGAGTTTCTGCGGTGATGAATTACCAAATGAAGGAAGAAATCACAACCTGACCCTCCACATCTCCATGAACTGCAAGAATGATTCACTATCCAATGTGTTGATTGATAATGGATCTGCATTTGATGTTATACCGAGAAGTACGCTTATAAAGTTGAAATATCAAGGAACGCCTATGCACCCGATTGGCATCATTGTGAAAGAGTTTGATAGATCAAGGAAATTTGTTATTTGTGAAGTGGACTTTCCTATTCATATAAGACCACATTTGTTTCAGATAAGTTTCCAGGTCATGGATATTGTACCCGCTTATAGTTATTTGCTAGGAAGGCCGTGGATACATGAGGCAGGGGCTGTCACTTCAACTTTACACCAGAAACTGAAGTTTGTATGCGAAGGGAAAGTAGTAATCATAAATGGGGAACGGGAATTATTGATATCTCATTTGTCCTCTTTCATCATTGTGGAGGCGGATGAAGTTGTTGTCAGAACTCAGTTCCAAGCCTTATCCATTGAAAACATAAGAGGAAATGAGAATTCCATGGTTTCGCTTAAGGATGCGCAGCTAGTTGTGCGAAAGGTTCATAGCGAGGTATGAGGACAGATTGTGGATCCACCTGTGAATAAGAACATAGCCGGCTTAGGGTTCTCTTTGAAGAATGACAAAGGTAAGAGCATGAAGCCGAAGTCTGATGTAGGCAAGTATCAAGACATCTTCTGTAGCGGGGGTTATCTTTATCCAACTGTTTCCATGATTAATTCCATTGTAGAAGATGAAGCAGAGCAGGAAATGCCGAATTATGTGACGCACGGAGTTAGGGTTCAGAATTGGATCACCATTGATGTTCCCTCTTGCATACATGTTTCAAAGTAATTTGTTTTGTTAATCTTTTTGAAAAAACTTTCACTCTGCCCAAGGTGGAAGTATTAATGTTGTAGGGCTTATCTGTTTGCTGTGACTTTTAAAATCAATAATAAAAGTTGTCTTTGTTTCCCAAATTGTGTCATTATTTTCTGCTTTTTTTTCTTGGAAAATGGTAATCAGAAAAAAAAAACCTTTCAAAATAAATAAATAACCGAAATTCAATCTGCATGATCACTTGTTATATGTTTCAGTTTCTACCAGCAATCATAAATCATATGTGCAGGTTATTTAAAAACCTGTTGAATACAATGACCCTACACCCTCTCCCAACTTTGAATGTCCTGTGTATGGGGTTGAAGAAGAAGATTATGATAAGATTCCAGAAGAGGTCTCACGGTTGCTTGAGCACGAGGAAAATACTATTCAGCCATATAAAGAGCCATTGGAGGTGATCAATTTGGGTTCAGAAGAAGATCCGAAGGAAGTCAAGATCGGAGCATTATTGCATCCTGATGTGAAGAGCAGGTTGATTGAGCTGTTGAAAGAGTATGTGTATATTTTTGCTTGGTCTTATCAAGATATGCCTGGTCTAGACACAGATATTGTAGAGCACCATTTGTCGTTGAATCCAGAGTGTCCGCCAATTAAACAAAAGTTGATAAGAACTCACCCAGATATGACAGTGCAGATCAAAGAGGAGGTTCTAAAGCAGATTAATGATGGTTTTCTTGTGACGTCGGTGTATCCTCAATGGATTGCCAATATTGTCCCAGTACCGAAAAAAGACGGAAAAGTCTACAGGTGTGTATATTACAGAGATCTAAATAAAGCTAGTCCAAAAGACGATTTTACCACACATTGATATGTTAGTGGATAGCACAACAAAATTCAAAGAATTCTCGTTCATGGACAGATTTTCTGGGTATAATCAAATAAGAATGCCTCTGGAGGACATGGAAAAAACAACGTTTATCACATCCTGGGGAACATTCTGTTACATAGTGATGCCCTTCCAGTTGAAGAACGCTGGTGCAACGTACCAGAGGGCTATGACAATCCTATTCCATGATCTGATGCACAAGCAAATCGAAGTATATGTTGATAATATGATTGCCAAATCCCAGACTGAAGAAGGGCATGTAAAATATTTGTTGAAGTTGTTTCAGCTTTTGAGGAAGTATCATCTTCGCTTGAATCCAAATAAATGCACCTTTGGTGTTCGATCAGGGAAAGTTTTGGGTTTCATTGTTATCCAGAAAGGAATTAAAGTTTACCCTGATAAAGTCAAAGCAATTCAAGAGATGCCAGCGTGAAGAACTGAAAAGCAAGTCAGAGGTTTCCTCGGGCATTTGAATTATATTTCCATATTCATTTCCCACATGACTGCTACATGTGAACCAATCTTTAAGTTGTTAAACAAAGGTCAAGGTTATGTGTGGACGGATGACTGCCAAAAGGAATTTGAAAGTATTAAAGAATATCTGCTTGAACCTCCTATCTTGCTCCATCCTGTTGAAGGAAGACTGTTGATTATGTATCTGACAGTGTTAGATAATTCCATGGGTTGTATTCTGGGACAACAGGATGAAACAGGAAAGAAATAGTTCACCATTTATTATCTCAGTAAAAAATTCACTCATTGTGAGTCACGGTATTCCATGCTGGAAAAGACATGTTATGCTTTGGCTTGGGCGGCAAAGCATTTGTGGCAGTATATGTTGAATCACACTACTTGGTTGATCTCCAAAATGGATCCAATCAAGTACATTTTTGAAAAGCCTACTCTTACTGGGAGAATTTCTCGCTGGCAGATGTTGTTATTTGAATATGATATCAAATACCGCACTCAAAAATCTATTAAAAGCAGTGTGTTGGCAGATTATCTTGCTCACTAACCAGTGGAGGATCACCAGTCTGTAGAATATGAATTCCCCGATGAGGATGTGATGTTCCTGAAAGTGAAAGATTGTGATGAACCATTGCCTGAGGAAGGTCCTAACCCTGAATCTCGTTGGAGTATGATATTTGATAGAGCTGTGAATGCTTATGGTAAAGGAATTGGTGTCATGATTGTCACTCCCCATGGATCGCACATTCCTTTTACCGCAAGGTTAACATTTGATTGTACTAATAATATGGCAGAATATGAGGCTTGCATCATGGGTCTCGAAGAATCTATTGATCTCAGAATTAAAATTCTAGATATGTGTGGTGATTCAGCTTTGGTAATAAATCAGATTAAAGGAGAATGGGATACTCATCACCCCGGCTTGATCCCTTACAAAGATTATGCTAGAAGATTGTTACACTTCTTTAACAAAATTGAATTCCATCATATTCCAAGAGATGAAAATCAGACGGCGGATGCTCTGCCAACTTTGGCTTCTATGTATCAAGTAAATACTTGGAATAATATACCTCGAATTACAGTACGGTGACTCGATAGGCCCTCTCATGTGTTTACAACAGAGGAGGTAGCAGATGAAAAACTTTGGTATCATGACATCAAGCATTTTCTTCAGACTCAGGAATACCCGATTGGTGCATCGAAGAAGGATAGAAAGACATTGAGAAGATTGGCTGGTAGTTTCTTCCTCAGTGAAAATGTGTTGTATAAAAGAAAATATGACATGGTCTTGCTCAGATGCGTGGATAGACACAAAGCAGGCGTGTTGATGCATGAGGTTCATGAAGGTTCATTTGGCACTCATGACAATGGACATTCGATGTCTAAAAAGATGCTAAGGGCAGGTTACTATTGGCTAACAATGGAATCTGATTGTTATAAATTTGCAAAGAAGTGTCCTAAATGTCAGATTTATGCAGATAAGATCCATGTGCCTCCGACACTTCTCAATGTGATCTCTTTCCCATGGCGTTTCACTATGTGGGGTATTGATATGATAGGGATGATAGAACCTAAAGCTTTGAATGGACATCGTTTCATCTCGGTAGCAATTGATTACTTTACCAAGTGGGTGGAGGTTGCTTCATATGTCAATGTTACTAAGCAGGTGGTTGTGCGTTTCATCAAGAATAATCTTATATGTCGGTATGGTGTGCCGAGCAGAATTATCACCGACAATGGCTCGAATTTGAACAATAAAATGATGACAGAACTGTGCGAAGAATTCAAGATTTCCCATCATAATTCATCTCCATACAGGACAAAGATGAATGGGGCTGTTGAAGCTGCTAATAAGAATATCAAGAAGATTATCTAGAAAATGGTCATTACTTATAAGGATTGGCATGAAATCCTCCCTTTTGCTCTGCATGGATATCGAACATCTGTCTGCACTTCAACAGAAGCAACCCCGTTCTCCCTGGTGTATGGGATGGAAGTTGTACTCTCAGTTAAGGTTGAGATTCCCTCTTTGCGTGTGATGATGGAAACCAAGTTGGCAGAGGCTGAATGGGTCCAAAACCGGTTTGACCAATTGAGTTTGATCGAAGAGAAGAGGATGACAGCTTTGTGTCATGGATAGTTATATCAGAAAAGAATGAAGAAAGCTTTTGATAAAAAGGTCAAACCTCGTGAATTCAGAGAAGGCGACCTTGTGCTCAGGAAGATCATGTCTTTCAACACTGATTCTAGGGGAAAGTGGACTCCCAACTTTGAAGGCCCATATGTTGTCAAGAAAGCCTTCTCTGGCGGTGCATTAATTCTTGAAAATATGGATGGCGAGGAGTTCCCACGTCCCATGAATGTTGATGCAGTCAAGAAATACTTCGCCTAAAGAAATAAAAGAACAACTCGCTAAGTTGAAAACCTGAAAGGGCGGCTTAGGCAAAAAGGAGCGTCTCGGTAGGCCGAAAACCCGAAAGGGCGATCTAGGCAAAAGTTAGATACATAAATAGAATAAGTTTCCCGTTAAGTTGAAAACCCGCAATGGCAGCTTAGGCAAAATTTAAGGACTTTCTTGGCAAGTAACCGCATCATACAAGATCTAATCATTGAAGCAACAATCTTCTCGAATCCTCATCATACTTCAACGGAAGCTACTGCTCAGAATTTCAAAATTGTTAGAGGGGATAGTGGTCATTGTATCTCAATGTATCTTTTCCATTATATATTACCATTTTCCAAACTTTATAATCATTTATGGAGTCTCGCCATTCGCAGACTACCATTCTATTAATAAAGTTTGAGCTGTTACCCAATTCTTTGTGTTTCTTATTTTATTTAGCTTGCAAAGACTCCATTTATTATTGATAATAACTTTCAAAGCAAAAAGATTAAATAACAAAATCAATTTTTCAAAAAGAATTTAATATTTGCTTTTACTTTGGAATTTATGATGAAATAATGACAACAAAAATGGTGATCCCAGGAATGGACAAACTCCAGTTATTTTAAGAAGTTTTTCGTTCCCCTCGGGAAAGCTTACTCAGGATGATTCGTCGTATTGGGTTCGAAACTCCATTATCCTCGTTCAAGTTCAGATTCATTTCCCCTCCTTGTCTGAGTTTTTATGACATAATGTTTTCAATCCGAGGTTTCTCCAGTGAAGCTTTTCATTCGGTCTAATAGAAGTTCTTTTTTCCAGAGAAGTCGGTACAATAATTTCTCTCGAAAAACACGGACCTCTGTTTTCCCCAATGAAGAATGTATTTTGGATTTTTCCTTTATGAATGCGGTGTTAACCTCCCCAATGAAGTGGGCCTGAATTCCCCAATGAATGTTTTGATGAGGTGGTGTCCATCTACTTTACTTGAAATTGGTTTTGCAATCCCCAGTAGAAGTGTTACTCTTGAAAAACATTTGTTTCCCTGGTAAAGCCTGGAGAAGGATGCTCTATCCCTATATCTATACTATTCTGTCACTTTGTTTTGTTTACTTCCGGATTGTGTTTCTCCCCAGTAAAGCTGAAGCAGGCAGTAGGTTATGTTTCCTCAGCTGGAGCTTACTTTTTCTTGGAATGATCATCTTGGATGTGTTTTAGCCGAGTGTTGTTTGTGCCCGAGATGGTTTTAACTAGTTACTCCCAATGTTGTACATCTGTTTTGTCAGCATACGCACGATAACACTCATACATTCATACATACCTCATGCATAGCTAAAATTGGCAAAACATTGCTCATTAACATTTGTTAATATTTTTGTTGACATATCACCCTATTTTGCAGAGTTACATTGTCCTCTCTTCAAATAGAGTGTTGGCCTTAAGCATAAAATGTATATTCTTTCAATTTCCCCACTGGGTTATCCTTCGTGAAATATTTTTTTGCTTTAGCCTTCCAGTACAGCCCTTGGTCTGGATGATTTGGGTTTCCCCCTTGAGTTTATTTCTTGAAGGATATGTTTTTGCTGACTGTTTTACTCCAGTTTATTTCTGGTTTAAATCTTTGCTTCCCAGCAATATTATTACTTTTGATCTCTGCAAGCTTCGGGCCTTTGTTTGAGTGTGCATTTATTTTGCACGAGAAGTCTTTATCTACTTAGCAGGAATATGTTGGCATTTCCCCAGGAAGCCATTTTGTTTTCCCTAGGAACCTATATTGCCTTCCCCGTGAAGTTGTGACATTTTCCCCAGGAATTCATTTTACAATCCTCCATAACAACAAGTAGCATGTCTCTTTATTTGAGCAACTTGTACTTCCCTGTAAAAGTCGACGTAACTCTTTTTTATATCTTCTCTATGAGTGGATAGTTTGATGTTCAAATTACACCAGTGGATGGCAAGACTTTCAATATCGCATAGACAGTTCATTGTGAAATCTTTGCTGGTGGAAGTCTCTTTATTTGAGACATCTTACCCTTTCCAGGCAAAGTGCCTAGGTTAAAGAAGAAGTTGAGACCCGTTCTAGGCGAAATACCAGAATTTTGGGGAAACTTGTTATCTTTTTGCTACCCTCAGTGAACGTTGGTAGTTCATCGTCAGTGAACGGCGATGATATGATATATTTTCTCTCTACCTTCAATGAAAGTTAGTAGGTCATTGGCAGTGAACATCGATGATTTTTATCTTTTTTTTACCCTCAGTAAACGTTGGTAGTTCATCGTCAGTGAACGGCGAAGCTATGATATATTTTCTCTCTACCTTCAGTGAAAGTTGGTAGGTCATTGGAAGTGAACGTCGATGATTGTTATCTTTTTGCTACCCTTAGTAAACATTGGTAGTTCATCGTCAGTGAACAGTGATGTTATGATATTTACTTTCCTTCTACCTTCAATGAACATTGGTAGCTCACCGTCCGTGAACGTCGGTGTTATTATTTCTTTCCTCTTTCTACGTTAAGTGAACGTTTGTAGCTTTACCTCCAATAGGAGTTGGTGTATCCTTTACCATTTTACCATCCTCTCTGAGTCGGGTCTTTTGATCCACCAGTGATTTATTTTCCTGGTCGGATTGCTCTCTTGTTTCTTTATTATTGTTACATCCCCAGTGGTGTTTTGTATCTCTTTGGTCTTGTTCATATTCATTCATGCTCATAAACATTGCATGGAATCTTAGGGTCAAAAATAAGGTTTATTTTATATTTAAGTATCTTCGATCGCGTCGACACAGAGATTTTTAACCTTCGTATCTCTGGATAGAAGAAACTTAAATAAGGTCAGCTGTTGTACCCCAACTTTTTCCCCTAAGATCCCTTCATCATACCATGTTGATCCCATCACAATAAGATCACACTAGGATTCTTGGTTCCCCTCCTTATATTTAGCTTTGCTCTTTGAAGAATCAACAAGCACCTTGACTTGTTTTCTTTTGTGATCGTGAATGTTTTGTCTTGATTTTATTTCTAATTAATAAAATGCAATGTTGGTTTGTCTCGCTTGTTATCCATGTAGGTAAAGGCAATGAGATTTAACAAGTTGCCCCATGGGTTCATGAGTTTATTTCCATGCCCTAGTCAATAAAGCTTGAGAAGTTCAAGCCTCACCATTGAATTTGTTTTGGAGGAAATTGCATGGCAAGGTTATTTTGGTTCACCATATTTCAAGATTATCAAATTTGGTTCAAAAGCACAAGGGATTGATTTGAGAAGTTATCATGCTTGGACAAGGCTTTGTTCTCATTGGTCACAAATGCATATTTCTCTCAATTCTCAAGATATGGAAGTTATTTTGGTTACTATGATTTATCATTTTCATCCTCAACAACTTCTATTTACAAAGCATTTGTGTTGGTACAAGAAGTTTGTTCAAAATTGTCAAAGTTCCTCAAGGCATTTTTCTTGATCTAGGAGCTAGGGTTTTGAACTTCAAAGAAGTATATCTTGCTCATATTTTGGTATTTTGGAGTGATTAAAAAGACATCCTTCTCTTCAAAAGGTTATCAACAAATCACTTCAAAAGTTCCAAGGAGTTTTCATGTGGAAGAAACTTGATGAAGAAGAAAGATTATAAGTCCTCCAGATGAATCTGTAATTTTCCATGTGTTACTTCAAATAATCATAACTTGGTCAATTTTTATCACCTTGAGCCCATTCGTTTTCCATAATGATCTTGACGATGTTAACTTTATTCCTTCTTTTATATGCAAAGTGAGAAAATGGATGGAAGTTGTCTCAAGTATACAAAAGATTATAGGTCATTTTATGAAATTTTGCCAACTTTAACAATTCATAACTCTCTCAATTTTTGGATATTTTGAATGGTTCAAGTTTCAAAATGTCATTAAAGAGGTCTATTTCATGCCATCTTTTTTGGTCAAGAGCAAATTCCATGTCGAAGGCCATGTTTGGATGCAAAGAATTATAGGTCACTTTTGGAGAAAATTTTGAAATATTTCTAAGTATGGAAAGTCAACCCTTTTTCTCCAACTTTGACTCAACACAACTTTATGCTCAAGCATCCATTTGATTCCATTATTTTTCCATTGAAAAGTTTGTAACCTTATCTTTCTAAAGCATCAAGAATCATGCCCTAAGACCCCTTGAGCTGAGAATATCATTGGTCAAATGTTGACAATTTGAAACTGAATTTTACACCAAGTCAGAAGTTTGAAATCCTAGATTTGGCTTCTAAATACTTTTTTTCTGCGTGTTTTTGCTTCTGAACATGTTTAGCGAACTTCTAGAAGTGACTAGAATAACAAAACGCGCGTTTTGGATGAGTTTTGATCAAATTGGAAGTCACACTTTTCTTGTTTGCAACTTCACACGATTTCCCTCCAAACTTCATCATTTGACACGCTTGGACATTCCATTTGATTCCCTATAAATAGAGGGTCATTCCCCATTCATTTCCTCAAGCTTGGATAGCTAGAATCACCCTGCCTAACTTGTTCGATAACTCAGAATTCAGCAACTTTGAAATCTATTCCCAAGCCTGTTTTCAATCCAATTTCTCCATCAATTCACCTTCCTTGATCTTCCCTGAAGCTAACCATATAATTACATTCAAGAATCGTGCCCTATATTGCTCCATAGAAGTTCAGTTTCAGAGCTCTGCAATTCAACTTCAATAGGTAGATTCCTTCATCAATTCTTCAAAACTTTGATATCATTGTGATGCTCTCATTTCCCTGGTTCTAGTCGCAACACTTGCTTTTTACTGGAAACACATTTTGACCATGAAATTTTAAATCGCTTTTCAAAACTTTCTTTCCAAATTGCTTGAGCTACAGTTTACATAAATTTGGCGCGATGGTGTTGTTGTCTTCATCTTGAAGAGACGAAGCAAATGGCATAGGTCCGAGCTTCTGATTTTACAGTTTGAGAGACCTGCAATTCAAGTTGGCTGGAGGTTGAAGATGACCAACGTGTCATCTTCCAACCAATGATGGCGTCCCACTTGTTTTTTTGAATTCTGATTTTATTTTTGATTCTATGCTTTATTCACTAATGACCATGATATGCACAGCGTGCCAGATCCTTTGGATCTGATTAATAATGTGTTTTGACTCTCATCCAATGGTCCACATATTTTTTACTTTTATTTTCTTTTCTGATTTTTATATTTAATTGTTTTAAACTTCAAACAATCATAGAAAATTCATTTTAAGTCCAAAAAATCTGGAAAAAAATCTGAAACATATTTTTGATTATTCTCTTTCTGATTGTTATTTTTTCACAATTTAATTTTGTTTTTTGGTATTTTTTATAAATTTTAACTTTATTTGAATTTTTTTAAATGTTTAAAAATACTTTTATGCATTTTTAAATTCTGAAAAAATTATGGAATGATCCAATGATATTTTGACAAATATTCGTGACCTTATTTTATTTTTGTTTCCGGCTTTTCTATTTTTTTACTATTTTTGGATTATTTTACCCCTTTTTTTTAATTTCAAAAAATAGTTTTTGACTTTAAAAAATTAACAAAAATTTATAAAATCATTTGAGCCCCTTTTCTGATTTTTCTATGGTCTTACTTTTCATTTCTTGATTAATTTGAACATAGTTGATATTTTTCTCTTTTATTAAATGGTACTCATAAGGTCCCACTTAAGGTAAGGCTCGAGGGGGATGGAATTCTTATGTCCTAATGTCTTACTATCTACTTTGTTTATCATTCTCCAAGCTCGTATGAACCTTTGACGATATTCTTGGCCATTGACCTCGTAATCGAATACCAAACCTTGGATGAGTGCATCATGGGGACCATCTCTTCGTGCGTACCCAAATTTTCGTAATGCAAGAGAATGGTTATAGGTGATACCTCCCCTAACACTTAAGATTGGGACATTAGGGAATTCCCCACAATGGTCAATGATGGCAATATCCTCCAAGGATCGAGTACACCAATAAATATTAGAATGTGTGAGTAACATTAACCTTTGAGACCATGTCAAGCCTTGCTCATTATTCAATGTTGGTCGAGTTAGGTGCAAATAAAACCACCTAGAGTGTAATGGAATGCAACACAAAAGAGTACCCCTTTCTTCATTGTGTGAGTGTGGAAACAATGTAGAATATCTTTAAGCAAAGTATGTATGGGATTACAAGAAAGAAAAACCTTGATGGCATTCACGTCTATGAGTTGGTCTGGATTGGGAAATATAACCAAACCATAGATTAGAAAGGCCAAAACATCCTCAAAAATATTGAAAATCCATATCTTCCCAGAACAAACAAGCCTTCTCCAACATAAATTTGGCTAAGAAACCCTTAACTCCACTTCTTGTCTCCTAATTTTCCATAATGTCAGATCTCTTCAAATGCAAAGCCTTGGCAATGACTTCAAGTTTTTGAGTCTCTTCTAAACCGGTGAATGGTATTTGATCAAGCATAGGCACTCCTAACAATTGAGAGAATTCTTCTAACATAGGCACCAATTGGTAGTCAGAAAAGGTGAAGCAATGATGTATAGGATCAAAGAATTAGAAGAGCACACACATCATTTCTTCTTGGAAGTTTGAGGTAGCCAAGTTGAGAAGTCAACCATATTTCTTGGGGAAGGGAGAGTCTACAGGCACTCTTGATTCTAACTCTTGAAGTTGAGGATGCACTTTAACGAAGTTAACTCGGATGGTATTCCTACGAGTGGAAGTCATGACCTATAAAACAGAACAAAGATAAATTCCTTAATCCTTGAAATGGTTAGTGAGAATGCTTATGATGTTATGATGTTTATGATGACATGAATAATAATCACAAACAAAGCACACAAAAACCTTAGGTTTAGGCTTGCATGGGTTTCATAGGTAAATACCCTCTTGAAGTTTAGTTGGTTCAACATGTCCTACAAAGTAAACGGGTTCTAGGGAATCTCAATATCATTGATATTTCTTTATTGGGCATTGTTTTATCACAATCAATCTTTTCTTGCGGCCAAAATATCCCAAAAGTCTGATCTCAATGAGCATAGTATCGAGTATCAACCAATTTTCAACTTTCCACTGAAACTGACTAACTCCTCGATTCAATGCAAGGGATACCGGTACCAACAAATGCATCACACTAACATAGCCATTGCTTCAACCATATCGGTCTATGTTGTACAGTTTCCACAATCTATTTCTACTTACCTAATGATGTTCCCAGATCCGGGTAGAGGATCAATGCAAACCCAAACAAGGACCCATAAATGTAAAGCAAACAAATCAAACAATGAAAACAATTAAATGTAATCTAGCTCTAAGGTAACCCCACTTTTAAGTGTTCCCCAGCAGAGTCGCCAATTCTATAATATAGTGGGAGAACTGACTTGGGTGTTTCACGTTTGATCGCAATTGTTGCAGATAGCAAGAGTCACCATCGACTTTTCTTTTATCCAATAAGGAAAGGGTAAAAATAATAGGAAAGACCTTTGAGATATTTTCTTGAGTTCGGGGGGTAGGTTAGGAAAAGGGAAGGTGTTAGCACCCTTTTCATCCATAGTTATCTATGGGCTCTTAATTGCTTGCTAGATCACTTTTGAAATTTCTTTGTTTGAAATGTGTTTGTGGTGGGTTTTAAAAGTATTTTTGAAAAGCACCTTCGTTTAGGAAAACTTTGTAATGATTCTCGTATCTATAATAATGCATACAAAGTGTTGGACTTTTTGAAAATATTTCATGTTTTGAAAGTGTTTGGTGTGTTTGAAAAGATGTTTGTTTTGAAGATGGATTGCGAGCTAGCAACTAAGAATGTTCTACCTACTCAAAAGTCTTTTGTTCATTTCTCTCTTCCTTGGACATTTCTCCCTTACCATTAATTGGTAAGAAGCCCTGTCTTTGGATGTAAAGGGACAGGCGTGGGTCATCGCATAGTCATAAAATGCAATGTTGTGAGATACCTTAGCATTTTTCTTAAGGGACTAAGATCATTTATAAAGCAACATTCGAAGCGTCATCGAGGGACTATGATCTTGTATTTTGTTTGTTTTTTTCTAAGATGTCTCACATGAATAACATGACCATTTTTTAAGGCAACAAGTGGAGTTAACCCTAGAGGTGCAAGTGTGAAAAGTGTGTTTGATTGAATGTATTTTTGTCTTGAGATTATGGTTTTTCTAAGCATCGATTTTATCTTTCCATACACACCCTAATTACTAACAATTATAGAAAACGATAAATTTGCGGAAATTAAAATCCTACGCTATTACATCAATAGGGGATGGGGGTACAATTTACAAATGTGGATGAAATAGGAGCTTAAATATTACAACCATATTGAATAACCATGAAGAAAATATGTGAAGCATATAAAAATATAGGAAAAGGAAAGAAAATGCATTTTTGAACATTATGTGTCGACACATGCTCTTTTGCATCAACACATAACCTTCCCTTGACCTTGTATTGCCAAATCAACTCAGTATGATTCGATACATAATGGTATGTGTCGACTCATACACTGCATGTGTCGACTCATACGTGCTTTGTGTCGACTCATACACCTTTTTTTCTTCTATTTTGGGCCTGTACAACAGTATGTGTCGACTCATAAGGCTATGTGTCGACTCATAACCTGCTTTTTCACTAAGATGTTCCGACTCATATAGGTATGTGTCGACTCATACTGTCATTTTTTCACTTCAACATTGTTTTGCTGCATACATGGGTAAGTTCTCAACACATAAATGACAAGAATGAAAGATAAACAAAGGTTAGCTTCAAGATGAATGATTATTACATTTTATCTTCAAACATGAATCAACTAATGATGCTTGAAATGAAGAGTTTAAAGTCAAGGAGACTTACCTTGAAGCTGGGATTTGTGTCTTGAGCTTGAGTTGTTTCCTTGAGTGTTCTTAAGCTTGGAAAAGATAGATGTTACAGAAGCTTGTTCTTCAGTTTGAACAACTTCTAAGTGATGTATGTGAGGTGCTTAGATGTTTGGATAGAATTTGCAAATTATGTAGAGTTCTAGGATTTGGATTTTAAAGCTTAAGAGTAGAAGCTTTGTGGACTGTTATGGCTTTTGTGAATATGAGATTTGAGGGTTTATCAACAAAACTTCTGGCTTTTTTCTCAATTTTCTGACCTTTTTCTCTTGCAAATTCTTCTCCTATTTATAGGCAAGAAGTTTGTGAACAAACTGATTTGGTTTACAAACTATGGAGTTATGGCTAGGTTGGATTGCAAATATCAAGTTATATCAAGGTCCCAAGATGAAGTACCAAATTTGTTGGTTTAGAGGGGCTGGTTTCCATGATTTATGGTGGAGTAAAATCAAAAACAAACAAGGTATGGGTTCAAGACAAGTTTTGTACAAAGAGCTTGCTTTTCAAGAATAGCAATGGTGCCTTTATGCCATAAATGGAAAGATCTTTTGGACAATGGCTTAAACACTTGGGTAATAGCTAAAGAGTGGTGTAAGCATTAAATTATAATGAGATTTGCAAGCAAGAAGACCTGCAACACAAGATTATGCAGCATAGCATAAGGGTTTTGTTATGTGTTTTTCACTAAAATGACTTGCAATTCAAGAATGGATGCCCAACTTCATGCCCTTGAATCTCTTAGCTCAAGTATGATAAATTCATGCTCTTGGATGTTTTGGGAAGCTTGAAACATCCTATATAACTTTCATGTTGTCCATTTTGAAAAAATCATCTTGGAATTATGTAAAAATATGCCAAGAAGTTGGAATAATTTCCTGACCAAAACTGTTGAATATTTCTCTAAGTGTTTATATAAAAATGCCATGACTTCATGAATTTATAACTCAAAATCCAAGAATTTCTAGAAAAAGTCCTACCCTACAAAGTTTTAGATCTCATTGAGATCTACAACTTTCATGTTGAAAGTTTTCCTTGAGTCATCTTGCATCATGGTGAAAAATTGTCATGAAGAAATGAAATTATCATGTATAAAAACACTTAGAAAAATTTCTAAGTCTTGAAGAGTTTAACTTTTCACATTGAATTTTGACTTTCTTGATTTCTTGATGATAAAGTTTCATATTTTTTAATGTATTGATGAATTTTGATCTTTGAGACTTAATGTTGACCAAAAAGTCAAAGTTTGACTTTTGGTGCTATAGTTGACTTTTTCATCAATACAGCTAATTTTTGGCCACTTGGTCAATTGACTAAGTAGAATTTGTGATAAAATACTTGAAACTTTACATGAGTATTCTTGAAGGTCCATAATGATCCATGAACGTCACTTGAAGTATTAGAAGTCCAGTTGTTCTTGTGCAAGCTCAAACCCCAATTTTGAGGTATCAATGTTGAGGAGATGGCTTGACCTTGTCAATACTTGTGCAAGCTTGAGCTTTTGCAGATCTTTGTGAGAAATGTCTTGAGAAAAGATAGGGAAAATTTTGGGGAACAACACATACAAACACTAAACATAATATTGGGATGAGATTCCATAAGATAGAGAAGTGAGCTAATCATACCTCTATACATCTTTACCTCAACGTCCTTACCTTTCTCATCCTTGTCTAAATTACCGTTTGTTGCCATGGGAGTGTCAATTTCCTTAGAATTATCCAACCCAAATATTTTAAGTAATTCGAGACAATACTTGGTTTGACATATAAATGTTCCTTCATTGAGTTGATTAATTTTTAGCCCAAGAAAGTAATTTAACTCCCCCATCAGGCTCATCTCAAACTCTCCATGCATAAGCTTAGAGAACTCCTTGACAAGATGCATATTAGTAGATAAAAAATGATATCAACTACATAAATTTGAACTAATAAAATATGCTTTCCTTGATTTTTAATAAAGTAGTGTCAACTTTCCCTCTGGAGTATCCTTGTTCAAGCAAAAATTTGCTAAACCTACCATACCATGCCCTAGGGACTTGTTTAAGACCGTACAATGCACTTTTAAGCTTGAAAACATGATTAGGAAACTCATCATTTTCAAATCCAGGAGATTTAGAAACATACACCTCTTCACTTATGTATCTGTTAAGGAATGCACTTTTTACGTCCATTTGAAATAATTTGAAATTCTTAGAACAAGCATAAGCTAATAAAAGGCATATAGCCTCAAGTCGGGCCACCAGAGCATAAGTCTCATCATAGTCAATGCCCTCCTCTTGGTTATACCTTTGAGCCACAAGACGGGCCTTATTTCTTATTATCACACCGTGATCTTCAAGCTTATTTCTAAATACCCATCGGATGCCTATGATTTGATGATTTGTAGGACGAGGGACAAGATACCAAACATCATTTCTTTCAAATTGGTTTAATTCTTCTTGCATGGAAATAAGCCAATGCTCATCAAGTAAGGCATCGTTAGTGTTTTTAGGCTCAACTTGTGATACATAAGCATGATGACAAAAATACTACTTATTTTAGAGCGAGTCGTTACCCCCTTTTTGATATCACCTATAATGTTGTCAAGTGGATGATCTTTGGAGGTTCTCCACTCCAAAGGAAGACCATCATTTTCTTCTTGGCCTTTATCATCTATCTTTTCTTGGGAGCTATACCCATCCTCCTTAATTTCCATCGCTTTAGGTTGATTAACTCCTTCGTCAGTGTCTTTGAGTATGTCTTCCGTGGATGCACCTACACCATGAAAAGAACTACCTTTCCCAATACTATTTGGGGAAGTCTCATGAAAAGTAACATGAAGGAACTCTTCAATAATAAGTAATCTCTTGTTATAAACTTTATATGATTTACTAGATAGAGAGTATCCAAGAAAAATACCTTCATCTGCTTTCGCATCAAATTTTCCAAGATTGTCTTTTCCATTATTTAAAACAAAAAATTTACATCCAAAGACATGAAGATGAGATAAATTTGGTTTTCTACCTTTCAAAAGTTCATAAGGAGTTTTATCAAGAATTGGACGTATAATTATCCTATTCAAGACATAACATGTCGTGCTAATAGCATCGGCCCAGAAATATTTTGGTAGACCATAATCATTGAGCATTGTTTTTGCCAACTCCGCTAAAATGTGATTTTTCCTCTCAATAACACCATTTTGTTGTGGAGTTCTAGGAGCTGAAAAGTTATTTTCAATACCAAAATTATCACAATATTTTTCAAAGAGGTGGTTTTCAAATTCACCTCCATGATCACTTCGAATAGAAACTATCTTTGAGTTCATTTTATTTTGAGCAATCTTGGAAAAACGTGTGAAAGCTATGAATGTTTCATCCTTTCTACGTAAGAAAAACTTCCAATAAAATCTAGAGTAATCGTCTACAATCACTAAACCATAGTAATTTCCACCTATGTTTTTAGTTCGCGAGGGACCAAACAAATCCATGTGAAGGAGCTCAAGTGGCATTTATGTAGAAATTACTATCTTAGATTTAAAAGAGGCATTTGTTTCCTTACCCTTTTGACATGCATCATATAGGTGGTCTTTATAAAATTTTATTTTTGATAGACCGATTACTAAATCTTTTGAGACAATTGTATTAAGTAAGTCAAAGTTGACATGAGCTAAGCATCTATGCCATAGCCAAGATTCTTCACTCAAGGTGACAAGACATTTAGAATTATTCAAGGAAAACTCTTTTAAGTCAAGCATATAAATGTTACTAACCCTCAAACCCTTAAACATGCAATCCATATTTTCACTATGTTCAATTATGCAACAATATTTTGCAAACGACACTTTATATCCATTATCACATAATTGACTAATGCTAAGAATATTATGTCTAAGACCTTCAACTAACATAAAATTTGAGATATTAATAGTTGAGGGATTACCTATAATATTTTTCCAAGTATTTCACCTTTGTTGTGATCACCATAGGTCACAAATCCTTTCTTCTTCTCCCCAAAGTCGAAAAAGAGCGATATATCTCCTGTCATATGTCTTGAACATCCACTATCGAGAATCCACTATCGAGAATCCACTTTCTCGTCATAGCATCAAGACAATCATCCTACAAAAATCAACCAAGGGTGGTAGGTACCCAATTCTCTTTGGGTCCTTGAGAGTGAGTTAAATAAATGTTGCTTTTGGGAAACCATTGAAAATCACCCTTAGGAATCAAAAAAGTCTTAAACCTGCATTTTTCAACAGTGTGACCCTTTTTGCAACAATAGTGACACAACATCATATTATGAGAATTAATAATGCTATTAAGAACTTTCTTAATCAAAGAGTAATTTTTATAAGTCTTTTCAACCTTTAAGGACCTAACAGACATGTTCTCCATGGGATGATGTAGACCATCTAATTTGGTAGAAAGAGTACTCACTTCTTGTTTCCAAATTTGACATGTGTCACAACTATACTTGTAATAAGGCTCATTCACTTTTCTTTGATTTGAACCATCTACAATAAGTTCCTTTAATTATTCTAACTCATCATTGGTTTCATCAACCTTGGCCTCTAAAAATATGAAAAAAATTTCTTGGAAGGCTAATATTTTGTTAGCATTCAAAAAATCTAATTGCAGTTTTTCAAATTCCCCTTTTAATTCATTATAAGACAAAGAGGAAATGTTAGAGTATTTATAACTTACATCATCTTTCTTACCTTGTCGATGATTTTCTATGAAGCAATAATTTGCCTCTTCATCTCTCTCACTTGAGCTTTCATCTCTTGAGGATTCACTTTCACTTTCCCAAGAAACATAGACTTGTCTAGCCTTGTTTCTTTGGCTTTTTCCTTTCTTTTTCGCAAGATATGGGCAATCCGGTTTATAGTCACCAGGCTTACCACATTTGTAATAAATAACCTTTCCTTCGTTATTATTTTTGTTCTCTTCTTTGAGGGAGGAGTATTTCCTTATAAACTTCATGAGATTATTGTCGGAATGTTTAACTCCATTTTTCTGAACATACCGATTCTATTTCTTCACAAATAGTTCCATTTCTTCATCATCCGAAACCTCATCATCACTAGAGTCATTATCCTTAATTTTATATTCCTTTGAGGATTTAGAGCTATAAGCCTTAAGATCTTTGGAATTCATAACTTCCTCCTTGTAACTTTCCTTATTTTTCTTTTTCTTCTCAAGCTTCTTTTCATATTTATCCAAACAATTAAGTTCTTGCTCGTGTTCTTCAAGCTTACCAAAAAGTACAGTGAGATTAAGTGTTTCAAGATTGTTAGCTTCCTTGATCGCGGTGACCTTAGGTTTCCAACACCTAGTAAGACATCTCAAAAGTTTATTAGTAGCAATAGCATTGGAAATAGGTTACCTACTAAGTTCAAATGATTAATAAGATGAGGGAATCTCTTTTTCATTTCCGCAATGGTTTCACCATTTTTCATGCGAAAAAGTTCAAAATCTTGAGTAAGTGTATTAATACTACTTGTTTGACCTTATTAGTTCCCTCATGGGAAAATTATAGAGTGTCCCACATAGCCTTAGCGGTTTGAAATTGGGAAATGCGATAGAACTCATCAACACCAAGTGTGGATATGATGATGTTCTTAGTTTTCCAATCGTAAGACCACTTTTTATCATCATTCTCATCCCATAGATTTTCTGGCTTAGGCATAGTAATGCCATCAACATCATATGTCACCATTCTTGGACCATTTTTAATGGCTTCTCAAACACCTTTGTCATATGAATTGATATGAATTTGCATACAAATTTTCCAATAAGTATAATTTTCTCCCATGAAAATTGGAGCTCTCTTATGATCCCCCTTAGGTTCGTAAGAAGTTTTCTAAAGAGTGTTCTTAAGCCGGAATGAACATGGCTCTTGATGCCACTTGTTAGACGACGGCGCGTATCTAGAGGGAGTGAATAGAGGCGTAAAAAATATTTCTAGACAAAAATCTAGAAATTAATTTGTTTTCAAAATATTGACGCGGAAGCAGTTAACTGGATAAGTCGTCTAAAAACAACTTATTGGAAACTAGAATATATAAATTATGAAAGATAAATCTATGAGATACAATTGAGTAATATATTGATACAAACTCAAATCAACAATCCACTTATTTATTGTTTGAACACAAATACTTCACAATGCTATTTCCAAGGCTAAATAATCAAAGAACTAACTTGATCGTTTTATCAAACACTTGGCGTGCAAGTGAATTTTCATAATTTTTCTTTGAGTAGTGTTGATATACAAAACCACTTATAATAAAATTTGATTATAAGCTATATCCGCACCTATTTCAAAAATAGATTTTGAGAGAAAAATTCTTACAATTTGATAATTATCACAATACTATTTGATAAAAAGATTGATGAAATTGAAAGCGAGTAAAAGCGGAAAAGTAAAAACACACAAGGAATTTGTCTACACAGTTCCCCACTCTCGTCCTCACGTGTGAGTACGTCTGCGCCTAATTATAATAAAACTAGTATAATTCTTATATGCAAAATGTTTAATACAATGGAAGAGTTAGAAACAACAATACAAAGCTCTCTAATTTGGTGTTGATGCTCCTTCTTCCAACCTTTGATCTTAAGCAAGATCAAATCAACCAATAGATGAAACCTATTTGTCGCTTAAGCTACTTCCTTAAAAGGATTTCAAACACCCCAAGCTTCCTTGCAAAGATTTCAAACACTCCAAGGGATTTTTCACTCGATTAAATCCGATTACAAACTATCAATACAAGATCAATGATTTTATCATCCAATGTTTGCTACTTCCTTAAAAAGATTCCAACCACTATAAGGTTCCTTGAAAAGATTTCAAACACTCCAAGGGATTTTTCACATGGATTATTCCTTCTCGCACGATCTTGCAAGAAAACCCCCAATTCAACAAATGATGTTAGAAGACAAACCCGGTGGTTTTTCCGGATGAAGACCCCTACAAGAACTTAACCCAAACCAATTGGAAATTCACAATTCTTCGTCTAGATGGCACCCCGACAGAACATAATCACAATGTAATGTTGGTGTGTATGCATAGATGGAATGGTTGGATATGAAGAGAAAAAGTAGGCTAATTTTATGGTATCATCAAGTTGAAATTGATGCATGAATGGGTATTTATAGTTTTGAAAAGTTTAGGTCAAAAAGGACAAATTTAGAATAAAAGAAAATGAAAAATTTGACCAAAATAAATTTTATGTGTCAAACTTAAAATCGTATGGGTCGACACATACTATATAAAAAAGCTGTATGTGTCGACCTGAAGGACTCTATGTGTCGACCTGTGCAAGTCAGTAGCTACAGGCTTTAAAACGTGATTAAATGTGTCGACCTGAAATATGGATGTGTCGACACATAAAATAAGAAATTCTATAATTTTAGAAATATTTCAGTATGTGCCGACATGTATGATGCATGTGTTGACCTGTGACTTACAGAAGCTCGCAGGATTTAAAATTTAGTTACATGTGTCAACCTGAAGCTCAGGTGTGTCGACACATGTAAGGTAAAAATGTGCAGTAAGTGTTTTTCAAAGAGTTTGGTAATTTTTAAAGTGTTTTTTGATGATTCCTAATACCTATGATATAGAGGAGTTCCACAAGACAAAGAGATATAATTAATTTTACCGCCATGCCATATTTCCCGGTTTTGACATCATTCAAAACTCTGTATGTTGAAGTTGTACTCACATTAGTCTCAACTTTCACCGCTACAACGGGTTAGAGTTGAGTTGGTTTTGTTAGAGATGTTATGAGTTAAGGGTAGAGTACGGCCTATAACTTTAATTTATTAAATAAAAAGTGAAAGAGTTCTTGTGAGTTCTATTGAGTTATGAGTTGATTCTATTGAATGTTGATGGTTATGTAATGCTATAATTGCCTTATTTATGAGTAATGTTTGAGTAATTATATAATTATATTGAGCTTTAATTAATTTTATATATATATATATATATATATATATATATATATATATATATATATATATATATATATATATATATATGTGTGTGTGTGTGTGTGTGTGTGTGTGTGTGTGTGTGTGTGTATGTGTGTGTACTGAGGTGAGTAGTTCAGAGAGGAACTGCGATGGTGGTATTATATTGGTGATGTTGTGGGTTCAAAGAGGAATCGGTGATGATTATTGTATTGATATTGTTTGTTGCATTGCATGCTCATGTATATTGGAGATATGTCGGACTTAGGTCTAGTAACGATCGCTGATTTAGATAGGAATTGTTGGTTCATAGAGGAACCAGTGGCGGGTCTTAGGTTCGGAGAGGAACCATTAGTTCAAAGAGGAATTAAAGACGACAGATCAATCAGTAATACAACTATGACATCCAAACCTTGGTACCATGTGCATTGGAGTAGAAGAGGAGAATTGCATTGCATTATATATCTGCATTGTGATTGATAATTGTTGTGAATGATCTATGTGATTGATGAATGATATTGTTGAACTATCCTTGTTGTTTTGTGCACCATTAATATTTATAAATGTATTCTCACTCTCAGGTTGTTTCATTGTTATTATTTACCTTGGTGGTGCAGATACTCGGGTAGACGAGCCTTAGTTGTTGTTGAGTTAGATGATGGTATAACAGTCTTCTTTGTGGTTTATCAATTTGAGTTTAATTTAGTTTCATGTATTTCTCCGATAGTGTAAAACTTGGATGAATTACCTTTCTATTTTTCGTTTCTATGGATTTGAACTATTTATTTAAATGAATTTGTTTTGAATTATGAGATAATTAAGTTGAATAGATGTTTTGTGTTGTGAAAATGGAACACCATTTTTAAGAAAATTATTTCACAATTTTCATTAAATAAAGAGTTTGGGATTTAGGGTGTTACACTTGATGTTGGACCATCCAATAAATAACACTTTTAGAGTTACCCAAGCCATCCAAAATTTTAAAAGAAGTTGGAGGATACACTAAACCAATTCTCCAAATGTACATGTACAATTATAAATAAGTTGAGGCCTCTATCAAAAACTTGAAAGTCTAGATGGGGAAAATGTCAAGCACATACATGACAAACTAGGAAGTGCATTTACAACCAACAACAAAATAAATCCCATGGAACATTGCAATGAAACCAAAATTTGTATACTCATGGACTAATGAAACCATGTTTGAAAGTTTATATTAACTTTTTTTAAAGAAAAAATATTCTAAGTTGGAGAGAGTTGATAAATTTGTAATTTACCTTTTATCACTATAATATTCGCACTCACTGGCTTACTTAGACATGAAGTAATGAATAAAACCTTTGATTTATGATAAATTACTAATTGTCTTGCTAAATATGAATTTATCCTATTTTATATATTTTTAATAATTTTGTGTTAGAAGATGAAAAATCATAGCAAAAAGGATCAACTATTGAGCCAAGACAAAGAATCTAAACCAAACACTTGGAAGCCAAATAAGGTCCAACTCGTAGGGCCAATTTCATCTTAATTAGCGAATCTAACGCATTAAGGAATGACTGGAAACAAAAATCAATATGTTGGGTGAATGGAAGATCTAACAAAAAATCCAAAATAGAATGAATGGTTGGAAAATAATTCAAATTTGCTAGATATATATTCAACTCGCCCAACGAATTTATGGTGGCTCACAAAAATGGGGTGGGGAAACTTTGACTCTAAGGAAACCTAAAAGAAAATTCGTGGGGAGAATTATATCTTACCCATAGAATAAATAAATCTTTTAGAAATCTATAAATAAAGGTTCTAAAGTAATTGTTTTTAAGATATATCAATTTACATAGTTATATTTAGTTTTATAGTTCAGTAAAACTCTCTCTCTCTCACACACACACAAAGAGTTTTTATAACACCAAAGGCTTATAGAAGTGAATATACTGAGGACTAAGAGATTTTTTTAGGGATATTCTTCTTATACACCTTATCGCAGTCAAGTGTAGCTAAGTTCTCTATTTTTGCGGTTAGAATTGTTAATTATCATGTATTGTATGTGTAGCGGTAGAAATGTTTAAGACTAATCCATTTGATTAACTAGACTTGTACAGATCAAAATAAAAATCGCCACCGCGCTTTATTGTTTCCAAAGAAATGGGAAAAGAGTGAGTAACCCAAAAAGAGGGGGAAAGATTCTAGGTAAGGGGGTTGGTTATGCAAAGGGAAGGTATTAGCACCCTAAACATCTACAGTACTCCGCAGGAACCTCTTTGAAAAAATCTGTATATTTTGGCTATAAAATGTTGTATGTAAAATAGATGGTGGAGGTGAGAAAAGAAGTATATTTTTTTATGATTTTTATACCCCCCGCGGTTGCGAACCTTTAGTGCCTACGTACCATATTTCATGCAATAGGGGATCAGGGTACATGTAGTTCCTCTTTTTTAAAATTTTAAAACACGAGTGTGTTGGTTAATTTTATGAGATAAGACATCATCGTCATTGTCCGTGTGGAAAATATACTTACTACCCACAATCATGATAAAGGAGAATTTGCATCATCTCAAAATGGAGGATATGACTTGGATTTTAAAATCAACAATGCCTCATTCAACACCTAAGTGGAAAATATCTCACTTCACTACATATTATAGAAGTATAGTTATTTGCATCACTACAAGGATTGAAAAGAGTCTAATCTTTTGAGAAAATTTTAAAATAAAAAAGCGTAAGTGGCAAAATAGTTTGAAATGAGATTGATTGACTTTTAGTCTTCTCACAAAAAAAATGTCCAAGTATGATTAAGTTGATTGAAGTTTGTTTATGAAAAGGTTTTGAAAATGCATGGACATAAGTCCAAGTTTATTATGAAAGTGATTCAAGTTTTAAAATAAGAAGAGTTTTCAAAAGGAGGAAGAAGATTTTTGAAATTAAAGAAGATGGGAGGAGAAGAAGAGACTATCCTAAAGTATAAGGTAAAAAGCTAAGGATAAGAACCGTCTAACCAATAAGAAACCAATACTTGACATTATGAGTCAAGATAGAATTCTCATTCCTTGGATTGAAACCAAACAAGCAAACATACTAGACCTCTTGAGGGAACCAAACTTCAAGTGTATTAAGTCTTCGCAAAAATTAGGCAGAGTAACGGCTGTATACGGGTGAATTCCAGATTACAAATAAAGAATGTAATCATAATAACCTGCACATAAAACAAATAAACAACCCAATGTCTTGAGGTAAACCTCAAGAGCTCCAAACAAAATATCAATTAAGGTCACAAGGTCTCCAACATAGGCCAAGGTTTCTAACCCTAAGTCCAAGAAGTCTAATACTACATAATGCCAAGGATAGTAACCAAATAGTCCAAGTATCATTAAAGCATTTTTTAGGGTTCATGTTGATTATTAGGTGTCTTAAAAGAGAAAAGAAAAGCTCAAGTGAGCAAAATAAAAATAACAAGAATATAAATGCTCAAGTGAGCAAAATAAAAATGGCATGAAATGTAATGCTTAAAGTAAATGGTACATAAAGCATAAAAAATAAAAGCATAAAGTAAAAACAATTTAATAATTAGTGGTTAGTTGGATGACCATCTTGAAACTTGCATTTGGAACTCATTAGAGGATTGGTAGAACCAAAGCCTCCACACAATAAGTTTCATTTGCTTTTTGTCAATTATATCATCCATTTGGAATCTTCACAAGTACCCTTTAATGATCAATGATGTTTAAGTGATCAGCATTAACCAAAAGTGTTGTAGATCCATTAGAGGATTGGTAGAACCAAAGCCTCCACACAATGAATCTTAAATTTATTGGATCAAAGAGATCAAATTAACATACTTGGGCTTGCAAACATATGTTTGGGCCACAAATGATCATTTATTCGAATCGGGACAAAATTTAGCGCTATGTTAAGCAATCGTAAGTGGACTTATATAGAAGTCGCACCTATTTTGAGGTCGGTCAATAGCAATTTATGCACCATTTGTTTTGAGACATGATATAGAGATCATGCTCCAATAACACTTAGTGCAATAAGAAAGGGATAAGATGAAGAGGGGTGGAAACGAATATATAAACCACATTTGAATTAAATCTTAATCAAACTATTATTAAAACCATTCATCCATTTTTATGGAGTTAAACCCAACCCCATGGATCCAATGATGTTAACAAAGTTCTTGATTAAAAATTCAACCCAAGATTAGCCAGAAAATAATCACAAAATAATATTACATTTAATATATATATTAAAAAAGGTCTTAAAATGTTTTAAAATAGAAATAAAAGATAAAAATATCAACTATGTTCAAATTAATCAAGAAATATTAAATAAGACCATAGAAAAATCAAAAAAGGACTCAAATATTTTTATAAAATTTTTCGTAATTTTTTAAAGTCAGAAACTATTTTTAAAATTAAAAGAGATGAGTGAAATAAACCAAAAATAATAAAAATTAACTAAATCAGAAATAAAAAATAAATGAGGTCACCAATATTTGTCACAATAGCATTGGATCATTCCATAATATTTTCAGAATTTAAAAATGCATAAAAGTATTTTTAAACATTTATAACAATTCAAATAAAGTGAAAATTTATAAAAAAAATATTAAAAAACAAAATACAATTGTGAAAAGATAAAAATCAGAAAGAGAAAAATCAAAAACATTTTTCATAATTTTTTCAGATTTTTTGGACTAAAAATGAATTTTCTATGAAGTTTAAAACAATTAAATATAAAAATCAGAAAATAAAATAAAAACCAAAAATATGTGAACCAATTGATGAGAGTCAAAACGCGTTAGTAATCAAATCCAAGGGATCTGGCGCGCTGTGTATATCATGGTCATTAGTGAATAAAACACTAGATCACTTATTAAATTAGAAATTCAAAAAAATAAGTGGCGCGTCTTCATTGGTTGGAAGATGACACGTTGGTCATCTTCAACCTCCAGCCAACGTAAATTGTAGGTCTCCCAAATTGTAAAATCAGAAGCTCAGACCTATGCCATTCGCTTCGTCTCTTCAAGACGAAGACAACCATACCTTCGCGGAAAATTTATATAAACTGTAGCTCAAGTAATTTGGAAGGAAAGTTTTGAAAAGGGATTTGAATTTTCATGGTCAAAACATGTTTCCAGATAAAAGTAAGTGTTGTGACTAGAAATAGGGAAATGAGAGCTTCACAATGATATCAATGTTTTGAAGAATTGATAGAGAAATCTACCTATTGAAGTTGAGTTGCAGAGCTCTGAAACTGGACTTTTATGGAGCAATATAGGGCACGATTCTTGAAGGTAATTATATGGTTAACTTCAGGGAAGATCAAGGAAGGTGAATTGATAGAAAAATTGGATTGAAAAAGGGTTGAATGCTGATTACAAAGTTACAGAAAATTGAGTTATGGAGCAAGTTTGGTAGGGTGATTATGGATATTCAAGCTTGAGAAAATGAATGGGACAATTCATGTATTTATAGGAGAAGCAAATGGGATCAAAAGGAAGAGTGAATGATGCATTTTGGAGGGAATTCGTGTGAACCTGATGCACCAGTGAAGTTTGATCTCATTTTCACCAAAACTCATCCAATCTTTGGTTTTGAGGTGCTAAACACTTTTGGCAAGTTTTCTAATCAAGTTTAAATCAAAAACACGCATAAATCTTGTGATTAGAGGCCACATTATAGATTTCAAAATTCTGACTTAGTGAGAAATTCAGTTCCAAGTTACCAATTTCAAAACAATGGCATTTTGAACTCAAGGGGTCTTTGGGCTTGATTCTTGATGCTTTAGAAAGATACAGTTAAAATATTTGCAATGGAAAAAGAATAGAATCAAATGGATGCTTGAGCTGAAATCCGCATTGAGTCAATGTTGGGGAAAAAAGGTTGACTTTCCATACTTAGAAATATTTCAAATTTTTCTTCAAAAGTGACCTATAATGTTTTGCATCCAAACATGGCCTTCCACTTGGAATTTGCTCTTGACCAAAAAAGATGGCATGAAATAGACATCTTTAATGACATTTTTAAACTTGAACCATTCAAAATATCCAAAAATTGAGAGAGTTATGAATTGTTTAAGTTGGTAAAAAATCATGAAATGACCTATAATCTTTTGCATCCTTAGGGCATCTTCCATACATTTTATCACTTTGCATATAAAAGAAGGAATAAATTACACATCCTCAAGATCATTATGGAAAAATATTGGGCTCAAGGTGATAATAATTGACCAAGTTATGATTATTTCAATTCACGCATGAGAAATTGGGGGTTCATCTGGAGGACTTGTAATCTTTCTTCATCATCATGTTTCTTACACATGAAAACTCCTAGAAACTTTTGAAGTGATTTGTTAATAACCCTTTGAATAGAAGGATGTCATTGGAATCACTCAAAAATACCAAAATATGAGCAAGATATACTTCTTTGAAGTTCAAAACCCTAGCTCCTAGATCAAGAAAATGCTTTGAGGAACTTTGACAATTTTGAACAACCTTCTTGTACCAACACTCTTGCTTTGTAAATAGAAGTTGTTAAGGATGATAATGAGAAATCATAGCAACCAAAACCAATTCCATATATTGAGAATTAAGATAAATATTCACTTGTGACCAATGGGAACAAGACCTTGTCCAATCATGACAACTTCTTCCATCAACCCCTTGTACTTTTGAATCAATTTTGATAACTTTGAAATATGGTGAACCAAAATAAACCTTGACATGCCATTTCTTCCAAAACAAAATCAATGGTGAGGTTTGAATTTCTCAAGCTTTATTGACTAGGGAGTGGAAATAGACTCATGAACCCATGGAGCAACTTGCTAAACCTCATTTCCTTTTCCTACATTATTAACAAGTAAGATAAACCAACAATGCATTTTACTCATTAAAAGGAAAATCAAGGCAGAGTATTCATAATCCCAAAAGAAAACAAGTCAAGGTGCTTGGGGATTCCTCAAAGAGAAAAGCTAAAGATAGGGAGAAGAACCACAAGTCCTAATGTGATATTGTTATGATTGAATTAAAATGGCATGATGAAGGGGTCTTAGGGGAAAAAATTAGGGTACAACAGCTTCCCTTATTTAAGTTTCTTCTATTCGGAGATACAAAGGTTAAAAATCTTCGTGTCGACGTGATCGAAGATACTTAAATATAAAACAAACCCTATTTTTGGCCCTAAGATGCCATGCAATGCTTCTGAGTATGAATGCATATGAACAAAATCAAAGAGACGCAAAGCACCACTGGGGATGTAACAAAGGAAATAAAGATTAAAAGGGGAACCCAACCAGGAAAATAAATCACTGGTGGATCAAAAGACCCGACATATAGAGGATGGTAAAAGATCAACGGATACACCAACTTCTACTGAAGAATAAACTTCCAACGTTCATCGAAGGTAGAAAGAGGAAATAAATAACAACACCAACGTTTATTGTCGATGATCTACCAACTTTCACTGAAGGTAGAAGGAAAAGAAATATTATAGCATCTCCATTCACTGACGATGAACTACTAACGTTCACTGAAGATAGCAAAAAGATAACAATCACCAACTTTCACTGAAGGTGACCTACCAACTTTCGCTGAAGGTAGTAAGAGAAAATATCATCGATGTTCACTGACGATGAACTACCAACTTTCACTGAAGGTAGAGAGAAAATCATATCAAAGCATCGCCGTTAATTGATGATAAACTACCAACGTTCACAGAGGGTAGCAAAAAGATAACAATCATCGACGTTCACTGCCGATGACCTACCAACTTTCACTGAAGGTAGAACGAGAATATATCAAAGCATCATCGTTCGCTGACGATGAACTACCAACATTCACTGAGGGTAGCAAAAAGATAACAATCATCAACGTTCACTGTCGATGACCTACCAACTTTCATTGAAGGTAGAGAGAGAATATATCAAAGCACCTCCGTTCACTAAAGATGAACTACCAACATTCATTGAGGGTAGCAAAAAGATAAAAATCATCAATGTTCACTGCTGATAACCTACCAACTTTCACTGAAGGTAGAGAGAAAATATATCATAGCACCACCGTTCACTGATGATGAACTACCAATATTCACTGAGGGTAGCAAAAAGAATAACAAGTTTCTCCAAAATTCTGGCGTTTCACCTAGAACGGGTCTCAACTTCTTCCTTAACCAAGGCATTCTGCCTGGAAAGGGTAATGTATAAGCTGTTTCAAATAAAGAGACTACCACTTACAAATATTCCTTAACGAACTGCAAATTATCCACTCATAGAGAAGATAGCAAAAAAATGTTGACTTTTACGGGGAAGTACAAGTTGCTCAAATAAAGAGACCTATTATTTGCTGTTATAGGAAGGATTGTAAAATGACTCCTTGGGGAAAGCAATATGGCTTCCTGGGAAAAGAAATACTTCTTGGGGAAATGCCAACATATTCCTGCTGAGGAGATAAAGTATTCTTGTAAATAAATGCACATTCTCAAACCAAAACTCGATGCTTGCAGAAATCCAAAGTAATAATATTGCTGGGAAACAAAGATTCAAACCAGAAATAAACTGGAGTAAAACAGTTTACCAAAAAACATTATTTGAGAAATAAACTCAAGAGGGAAACCCAAATCATCCAGACAAAGAGCTGTGTAGAAAGGCTAAAGCAAAAATCTTCCATGAGGGATAACTCAATGGGGAAATTGAAAGAATATACACTTTCTGCTTATGGCTGACACTCTATTGGGGAGAGGATAACATAACTCTTCAAAACAGGGTAATATGTCAGCAAAATATTAACGAATGTGAATGAGCCATGATTTGTTAAATTTAACTATGTATGATGTATGTATGAATATATGAGTGTTATTATGTATATGTTGATAAAATAGACATATAATACTGGCAATAAACAAACAAAACCAACTCGAACACACACAACACTCGGCCAAAACATATCCAAGACGATCATCCCGAAAGAAAAATAAGCACCAACTGAGGAAATAAAGTCCTACTGCATGGCTTAACTTTACTGGGGGGAAACAAAATATAGTGACAAAACGGTACAGATACAGGGATATAACATCCTTCTCCATGCTTCACCAGGGAGTAGCACTCAGACGTCAACAGGGAAATAAATGTTTTCAAGTGTAGCACTTCTACTGGGGATTGCAAAACTGATTTCTATTAAAGCAGATGGAAACCAAATTGTTAAAACATTCACTAGGGAATTCAGGCTAACTTCAAAGGAGAAAAAACATACAGACTTCACTAAGGGAAATAATGCTTCATCATCGAGACATCTACTGGGGACTTCGTGCTGACTTTATTGGGGATGTCAACACCACATCATCGAGGGGAAACCAATATACGTTCTTCACTGGGAAAACTAGAGATATGTGTTCTTTGAGATTAATTATTGCACCAACTTCTCTAGGGAGAAAGGACTTCTATCAAATGAGCAAAGCCTTCACTGGAGAATCTTGAATTGAGTCTTCATATTATGCAAACTCAAAAAGAAGAAAAATGAATCAAGACTTGACTGGGGACACTGGAGTCACAAACCCAATACAGTGAAAATGTCCTAAGAAAACCTTTCCGGGGGAAACAAAACTTCTCAAAACTACTGAAGTTCGTCCATTCCTGGGATCACCACTTTTGTTTTCCTATTGAATCACAAAATCTAAAGTAAAAGTAAATTGTAAATTCTTTTTGAAAAACAATTTTTTTATTTAATCTTTTCGCTTTGAAAATTATTATCAATAATAAATGGAGTCTTTGCAAGCTAAATAAAATAAGAAATACAAAGAATTGGGTAAAAGCTCAAATTTTATTGATAGAATGGTAGTCTGTGAATGGCGAGACTCCATGGATGATTACAAAGTTCAGAAAATGCTAATATATAATGGAAAAGATACATTGAAATACAATGACCACTATCCCCTCTAACAACTTTTGAAATCCTGAGCAGCAACTTCCGTTGAAGTATGGTGAGGATCCAAGAAGATTGTTGCTTCAATGATCAAGTCATGTCTGATGTAGTTACTTTCCAAGAAAGTCCCTAACTTTTGCCTAAGTTACCCTTGTAGGTTTTCAACTTAGCGGGAAATTTTATTCTGTTTATGTCTCTAATTTTTTCCTAGACCGCCCTTTCGGGTTTACGGCCTACTGAGACGCTCCTTTTTCTGCCTAAGTGACCCTTTCGGGTTTTCAACTTAGCGAGTTGTTCTTTTATTTCTTTAGGTGAAGTATTTCTTGACTGCATCAACATTCATGGGACGTGGGAACTCCTCGCCATCCATGGTTTCAAGAATTAATGCGCCGCCAGAGAAGGATTTCTTGAAAACATATAGGCCTTCAAAATTGGGAGTCTACTTGCCCCTAGAATCAGCGTTAAAAGACACTATCTTCCTTAGCACGAGATCGCCTTCTCTGAATTCACGAGGTTTGACCTTCTTATCAAAAGCTTTCTTCATTCTCTTCTGATATAATTGCCCATGGCATAAATCATTCATTCTCTTCTCTTTGATCAAATTCAATTGGTCAAACCTGTTCTAGACCCATTCAGCCTCTGACAACTTGGTTTCAATTATCACATGCAAAGAGGGAATCTCAACCTCGATTGGGAGCATTGCTTCCATTCCATATACAAGGGAGAACGGGGTTGCTCATGTTGAAGTACGGACATATGACTGATATCCATGTAAAGCAAAAGGGAACATTTCATAACAATCTTTATAAGTAACAACCATCTTCTGGATGATCTTCTTGATATTCTTATTAGCAGCTTCAACAACCCCATTCATCTTCGGCCTGTACGGAGATGAATTGTGATGGACAATCTTGAATTCTTCACACAATTCTGTCATCATCTTGTTGTTCAGATTCGAGCCATTGTCGGTGATAATTCTACTTGACACACCATACCGACATATAAGATTATTCTTAATGAAGCGCACAACTACCTGCTTAGTAACATTAGCATATGAAGATGCTTCCACCCATTTGGGGAAGTAATCAATTTCTACCAAAATAAAACGGTGTTTATTGTACCCTAATTTTCCCCCTAAGATCCCTTCATCATACCATATTGATTCAATCACAACAAGATCACATTAGGGTTCTTGGTTCTCCTCCCTACCTTTAGCTTTGCTCTTTGAAGAATCACCAAGCACCTTTACTTGTTTTCTTTTGTGATCATGAATATTTTGTCTTTACTTTTTTCCTTTTAATTAATAAAATGCAATGTTGGCTTGTCTTGCTTATTACTAATGTAGGTAAAGGCAATGAGATTTAGCAAGTTGCTCCATGGGTTCATTAGTTTATTTCCATGCCCTAGGAAATAAAGCTTGAGAAGTCCAAACCTCACCATTGAAGTTGTTTTGGAAGGGATGGCATGGCAAGGTTTATTTTGGTTCACTACATTCCCAAGATATCAAGATTGATTCGAAAGTGCAGGGAATTGATTGAAGAAGTTGTCATGGTTTGACAAAGTCTTGTTGCAATTTATCACAAGTGCACATTTCTCTCAATTCTCAAGATATGTAAGTGGTTTTGGTGGCTATGAGTTCTCATTTTCATCCTCAACAACTTTTATTTACAAATCAATTGTGTTGGTACAAGAAGTTTGTTCAAAATTGTCAAAGTTCCTCAAAGCATTTTCTTGATCTAGGAGCTAGGGTTTTGAACTTCAAAGAAGCATATCTTGCTCATCTTTTGGTATTTTTGAGTGATTCCAAATACATCCTTATATTCAAAGGGTTATCAACAAATCACTTCAAAAGTTTCAATGAGTTTTCATATGGAAGAAACTTGATGATGAAGAAAGATTACAAGTCCTCCAGATTAACCCACATTTCCCCATGTGTGATTTCAAATGATCATAACTTGGTTAATTTTTATCACCTTGAGCCCACTCTTTTTCCATAATGATCTTGAGGATGTGAAATTTATGCTTTATTTTATGTGCAAAGTGAGAAAATGGATGGAAGATTCCCTAAGGATACAAAAGATTCTAGGTCATTTCATGATTTTTTGCCAATTTCAACAATTCATAACTCTCTCAATTTTTGGAGATTTTGAATGGTTCAAGTTTCAAAATGTCATTCAGGAGGTCTATTTCATGCCATCTTTTTTAGTCAAGGGCAAATTCTAAGTGGAAGGCCATGTTTGGATGCAAAACATTATAGGTCACTTTTGAAGAAAAAATTGAAATATTTCTAAGTATGGAAAGTCAACCTTTTTTCCCAAACTTTGACTCAATGCAACTTTCAGCTCAAGAATTCATTTGATTCAATTCTTTTTCCATTACAAAGCTTGTAACCTTATCTTTATAAAGCATCAAGAATCATGCCTTAAGACCCCTTGAGCTGAGAATGTCATTGGATTGAACTTGGTAACTTAGAACTGAAGTTTCTTCATAAGTCAGAATTTGAAATTCATGTTTTAGCCTCTAAACATCAAATTAGCACGCGTTTGTGATCTAAACATGTTTAACCAAGTTGCCAAAGTGGATTAGAGCCTTAAAACACAAGAATTGAATGAGTTTTGATGGAAATCATATCACACTTTGCTCATGCATCAGGTTCACACGATTTCCCTCCAAACTTCATCATTTCACACGCTTGAACATTCCATTTGATTCCCTATAAATAGAGGGTCATCCCCCATTCATTTCCTCAAGCTTTGAGAGCCAAAAACACTCTGTCGAAACCTCACACGAACTTTAAATTTTTAAAATCAATTTCTGAGATTCCATCCTTTTCTTCCAAAATTCTTTCCACATTTATCTTCCTTAAGCATCATACAAACTCTACAGCACTTAAACCAATCAAAACAAGCTATAATCCAAACTACAGAAGTCCAGTTTCAGAGCTTCTTTCTTGAACTTCGAAAAGGTAGAATTCGCCACCATTTGGATCCAAATAAAGCACTAACATGTTCTACTCCTTCTCCTGATTCTAGTCCTTCTTACAATTTTTAAATTCATTGAGAATTTAGAGAGAAATCTCAAATTGAAGGTGCTCGCTATTTTCTGGGTTTTTTATTCATATCACTTTGTATACTTTATATAAATTTGGTACGATGGTGGTGTTAGGATCGTCTTGAAGAGACGAATCCAATGATACTGGTCTGGAATCCTAATTTTACCATTTGAAAGATCTCACAAAATCTCCATTGCAGGGTAGCTGGAGGTTGAAGACGATGGCATGTCTCGTCTCAGTAAATGATAGCGTGTCAAACGTTTTAATTTCATTGGTTGCCCTTTTTCTGATCCTATGTGTATATCACTAAGGTCCATATCAAGCACAGCGCGTCTGGTCCATTGGATTAGCTTACTAACACGTTTTACTATGATCTGATGGCCCATATCTTTTTGGTTTTATTTTATTTTCTGATTTTTATATTTTAATTGATTTAACTTTCAAAAATTCATAACTCTTTTAGTTTTTATCCAAAAATTATGAAAAAATTCACAAAAATACTTTGAATTATTTCTGATCTCATGAATATTTTTTTATATTTTTATTTTGAAAACTTATATTATTTTATATTTTTTGCATTATTTGCTTTGTTTTAATTACCTTAAAAATACTTTCTTAATTCTAAAAGTTTTCATAAATACCATCTTGCATATTTTTGACTTTTTGAAAATTTTAGGGAATTTTATATTGATGTTTACTATTTTTGACCTATTTTCTATTTTTTTGAACAATTTAAATTAGTTTTAAAATAGTTTCTGACTTTTAAAATTTGCCAAAAATTTTATAAAAATATTTGAGTCCTTTTCTGATTTTTCTATGGTCTTACTTAATTTTTATTGATTAATTTGAATATAGTTGATTTTTTTTTTCTTATTTCCATTTTAAAACATTTTTAAAACCTTTTTTTAATGTATATATTAAATGCAATATTATTTTGTGATTATTTTCTGGCTGAACTTGGATTGAATTTTGATCATGAACTTTATTAACATCATTGGATCCATAATGTTGAGTCTAAATCCATAAAAATGGATGAATGATTTTAATAATAGTTTGGCTTAAATTTAATTCAAATATGGTTTGTATATTCTTTCCCACCTCTCTTCATCTTATCCCTTTCTTATTGCACTAAGTTTTATTGGAGAATGATCTCTATATCATGTCTAAAAACAAATGGTACATAGATTGTTATTGACCGGCCTCAAAATAGGTGTGACTTCTATATAAGTCCACTTACGATTGCTTAACATAGCGCTAAATTTTGTTCCAATCCTAATAAATGATCATTCGTGGCCCAAACCGATGTTTGCAAACCCAAGTATGTTAATTTGATCCCTTTGATCCAATAACCTTGAGATTCATTGTGTCGAGGCTTTGGTTCTATCAATCCTCTAATGGATCTACAACACTTTTGGTCAACGCGGATCACTTAAACATTGTTGATCATTAAATGATACTTTTGAGGATTCCAAATGGATGATATACTTGACAAAAAGCAAATGCAACTTGTTGTGTGGAGGCTTTGGTTCTACCAATCCTCTAATGAGTTCCAAATGCAAGTTTCAAGATGGTCATCCAACTAACCACTAATTATTAAATTGTTTTTACTTTATGCCCTTTTATTTTTTATGCTTTATGTACCATTGACTTTAAGCATTACATTTCATGCCATTTTTATTTTGCTCATTTAAGCATTTACTTTCTTGTCATTTTTATTTTGCTCACTTGAGCTTTTCTTTTCTTTTTCAAGACACCTAATAATCAACATAAACCATAAAAAAGGCTTTAATGATACTTGGACTATTTGGTTACTATACTTGGCATTATGAAGTATTGGACTTCTTGGCCTTAGGATTAGAAACCTTGGCCTATATTGGAGACCTTGTGACCTTAATTGATATTTTGT
Organism: Vicia faba; assembly: GCA_948472305.1. NCBI lineage: Eukaryota > Viridiplantae > Streptophyta > Magnoliopsida > Fabales > Fabaceae > Vicia > Vicia faba. The sequence continues at coordinate 1,307,321,657 of OX451736.1, read as the reverse complement.
CTGGTGTTCTTGAGGTTTACCTCAAGACATTGGGTTGTTTTTTTTTTGTTTTGTATGCAGGTTATTGTGATTACATACTTTTTTTGTAATCTGGAATTCACCCGTATACAGTCGTTACTCTGCCCAATTTTTGTGAAGGCTTAATACACTTGAAGATTGGTTCTCACAAGAGGTCTAGTATATTTACTTGCTTGGTTTCAATCCAAAGAATGAGAATTCTATCTTGACTCATAATGTCAAGTATTGGCTTCTTGTTGGTTAGATGGTTCATATCCCTAGCTTTTACCTTATGCTTTAGGATAGTCTCTTCTTCTCCTTCCATCTTCTTTAATTTAAAAAATCTTGTTCCCCCCTTTTTGAAAACTCTTCTTGTTTCTAAACTTGAACCATTTTCATAATAAACTTGGACTTATGTCCATGCCTTTTCAAAACATTTTCACAAAAAAATTGAATCAACTTAATAATACCTTGACATTTTATGTGAGAAGACTAAAAGTCATTCAATCTTATTTCAAAACATTTTTTTTGCCACTTTGGCTTTCTATTTTAAAAATTTTCTTAAAAGATTCGACTCTTGTCAATCCTTGTAGTGATTCAAACAACTATACTTCTACGATATGTAGTGAAGTGAGATAGTTTCCACTTGGGTGTTGAGTGGGTCATTGTTGATTTAAAAATCCAAGCCATATCCTCCACTTTGAGATGATGCAAATTCTCCTTTTTCATGATCGTGGGTAGTAAGTATGTTTTCGATACGGACAATGATGATGATGTCTTATCTCTTAAAATCAACCAACACACTTGTGTTTTAAAAAATCTTTAAAATAGGAACTACGTGTACCCTGATCCCCTATTGCACGAAAAGGTGGTACGTAGGCATTAAAGGTTCACAACTGCGGCGGGTGCAAAAAAAAACCATAAAAATGTATTTCTTTTCTCACCATCACCATCCATTTTCATACAACATTTTATAGCCAAAATATACAGATTTTACAAAGAGGTTCATGCGGAGTACCGTAGATGTTTAGGGTTCTAATACCTTCCTTTTGCATAACCAACCCCCTTACCTTGAATCTTTCCCCCTCTTTTTGGGTTACTCTCTCTTTTCTCATTCCTTTGGAAATAATAAAGCGTGGTGGCAATTTTTATTTTTGATCTGTATAAGTCTAGTCAATCCAATGGCTTAGTCTTAATCATTTCTACCGCTACAGAAAAAATGGTGACTTCACTGGGGTAAGATTGACATCTTGCTGGTCCATCCCTAAGTGGGTTGAGCCTATCTTTGTTTATATCTGTATATATGTTATTGTTCTTTATGTGTTATATCTTATATATATATATATATATATATATATATATATATATATATATATATATATATATATATATATATATATATATATTTATCTACATTTTCCTGGTTTTCAGGGTGCTTGGTGATTACTTATAAGTCCTATACTCGGACTTGGGCAAACATTAAGATAGGACCGACGGTATAGTCATGTTAACTTTGAGGGAGTAATCCCAAAAAAGGAGGCATGAGATCCCCCACTCATTGGAGGCCCCTTTGACTGTAGTGTCGTTTATCGAATAATTGGGAAGACGTACTGTTTTCGACCTGGGAGCCTGCTGAAGCTGAGGATCATAGAATACCTAACCCATCTTTGCCTTTTAGGTGTAGTGCGGAAGTTATGATGGAGTAATCTGGAAATAGTTGTCACGAAATACTATGCTTGGACGAGTTTTTCTTTAGAATATTACTAATTACCGAGTTAATCGGGAAATTGGTAATATTCGAAGGAAGGATGTAGAGTCTAGGAACCTCTAGAACCTTGTTCGGAAGGTGATAAATTTTAAACTAATACCTTATGGGTAGTACCTTTGACCTCATGCTCGTGACATTGAACCTATGAACCCTATATGTGTGATCTTGTATGTGATTGTTGCATCATGCATCCATGCACTCATAAGCATCTTTTGAAGAAATTTTATTTCAATGGACTTAAAAGTTGACCATTTATGAATATCTCAGGTACTTTTTAACCATGAATTCTGGAAAAAGAAATACCGGGAAGTACAGTTTCAAGGATCCCAAGATAGATGAGTTGATCAGTCTAATTCCCGAGATCGAGTGTTCTGCATATTTTCGGAAGAAGTATGGATCCATCATTCTTATTATGAAGCTTAGGATGAAAGAGGGTATTCTCTCGACCTTGGTCCAGTTCTATGATCTGATGTATCATTGCTTTACTTTTCCCGACTATCAGTTGATGCCTACACCGGAGGAGTATTCTTATTTGCTGGATTTACCCGTTACCGATCATGTTCCTTTTACTGGTTTGAAGGGTGAGCCAAAACCACATGAGATTGTTGCTTTAATCCATCTGGGGAAGTCTGAGGTTGAAGCCCATATGACTACTAAAGGATGGATTACAGGATTACCGGCCCAGTTCTTATTGGAGAAAGCTTGTTACTTTGTCGGGATGAAGAGTACAATCGCTTTTGAGGCTATCTTTGCTCTACTTGTTTACGGGTTGCTTTTATTTCCTAATGTAGACAAGTTTGTTAACGTTAATGCTATCAGGATCTTCATGATTGGAAACCCAGTTCCTACATTGTTGGGTGATGCTTATTAATCCATTCATCTTCGGATCTCTTATCATGGGGAGATGATTATCTGTTGCATGCCTTTGTTGTACCATTGGTTTATCTCTCATATGCCTCAGTCTGATGCTTTCTGGGATGTCAGGAAGGAACCCCGTTGGGCTCCTAAGATCATGGCATTTACTCACTCGGATATTGATTGGTATCATCGAGCTTACCAGGATGTAGAGATTGTTGACAGTTGTGGTAGTTTCCCCAATGTACCTCTTCTTGGTACAAAGGGAGGAATTAACTATAACCCTGTTCTTGCACGATGACAGCTCGGTTATCCGATGAGGGATAACCCAAATAGTATTCATTTGAGTAGTTTCTTTCTGAAGGAGGGAGAAGACCATAAGGAAGCTAGGGAGCAGATTGCGAAGGCCTAGCGTCACATTCATAAGAAGAGTAGGAAAGACTTGGGACCTAAGGGGTGTTTCTTTAGAGCCATATCTTCAGTGGGTCCAAGCGAGAGCTATTCAGTTGAAGATGTCGTATTCTCGGGAGACACTTATGCCTGATTTATTTGTAAAGACCACTCCTCCCTTATTGGATGATCTAAAAGAGCTGCAGCTTGCTTTGGTTAGGATGCAACAAGAAAAGGATGCTTGGAAGAATAAGTGTCAAACTTTAGAGATTTCCTATAGAGAAGACTTGAAGGAGAAAGACGACTTGATTGAGATCCTTGAGAGTCAAGCGGTAGAGACTATGGAGAGGCAAGGGGATTTATTTTCTCCTAAGCCTCAATCATATGTTGATTACTCACTTCTTGATTCAGGCGATTGGAAGGAGGTTGCCACTAGATATGCAAAAGAAAACCAGAGGTTGAACGCTCAGATTGCCAGGCTTACAAGGAAACGTCAGTGTATAGAGTGATCTCTGGCAACTTTACTTCTCAGGGTTTTAGACTTTATTTTCATCTTGTAGTTGGGATTGTTGATAATTGTAACCTATTTTGAAGTTATTATAATAAAAAATTCCAGTATTTCAAATGCGTTATTACTTTGATATTTGTAATGTGTCTATAAATCTTTAAATCCCTTGAAATATTAAATAAATAAAATCATGTGCATTGCATATCATGCATCATATTGCACATATTTCTTGCATTCGTTATGCATATCTAGGTGTCTTACTAAACTTCTTTACTTCGTTCATCAAGCTGAATCACCACTACAACACTCGGGCTAATTTTAGAAGGAAGATGGATAACTTAGAATAAGAGAATCGCGAGTTACGCGAGGAAGTTTCTGCTTTGAAGGCTGGTATGGACAATCTTATTGCTCTGATGGAATCTCTGGTGGATGCTCTGAATCAGCCACCTAGTGTTCAACCTCAACCAACAAGGGCTACTACTGAAGCTCCGACTGTTCATGTATCTGCTACCCCAGTTGTTGTTCAGAATCGTATGCCTCAAGGTTATCCATGGGGAAGGCCAGAAACTTTGCTCCTGAAGGTTTCAATCTTGGTCCTCAAGATACTCCAGTTGTTCAGACTATTGTTACTCATGTACCTCATGTGGTGGATGTTGCTCATGTTGCACCTCCTTCGGTGAATATGGTTCCAATTGTTAATGATGATATGTGTCGTCCCTTTCCTCCACCAAGTTAAGACTTGGGTCTCTATGATAGAATGGATGATTTTCAAGAACAGTTTCACAAGATGCAGAGGGAGATGAAGGCCCTCGAGGAAAAAGAGTTATTCGGGAAGAATGTGAATGAGTTATGCTTGGTCCCGAATGTTAAGATGTCTGCCAAGTTTAAGGTCCCATAGTTTGAGAAGTACAAGGGCAACACTTGCCCTCATGCTCATCTGGTAATGTATGTAAGGAGAATGTCTACCCATACTGATGATCAGTGTCTGCTGATTCACTTTTTTTAGGATAGTTTGTCCGGTGCTGCGCTGAAGTGGTATATGAGCATGGACAATGTCAATATCCATACTTTCAATGACTTGGTAGAAGCATTTATCAGACAATACAAATACAACATGGACATGGCGCCTGACCGTGATCAACTCAGGGCCATGGTTTAGAAAGACAGGGATCATTCAAATAATATGCACAGAGATGGCGTGAGGTAGCCGCCCAAGTGATTCTTCCCATGGAAGAGAAGGAGATGACTAAGATTTTCTTGAAGAATCTGAGTGATTTCTACTATGAAAGGATGGTAGCAAGTGCGCCAAGTGACTTTACTGAAATGGTAGGCATGGGTATCCATTTAGAAGAGGCTGTGAGGGAGAGCCGCTTAATAAAGAGTGAAGGATTTGGAGGTGCAAAGAAGCCATCTTGTGGGTTTACCAAGAAGAAGGAAGGGGATACAAATGTTGTTATGCAATAAAGGAGGGCCAACCCTCCTAGAATAAATTATTAGCGTCATCAGCAAGTCGCCTCAGTTACTCCAGTTGTTGGTGTAGCTCCAACCACTATTGCTTATCAGAGACCATCCCAGCAGGGGAATCAAGGGTATAATCAGAGAAGGGAGAGTTATGGCCCTATCCCTATGAGTCATACAGAGTTACTCCCGGTGTTAATTCAGAAGAAGTTGGTTCATACCCGACCACCTCCCGATGTACCATTATTGTTGCCTTGGTATTACAAGGCAGACCAAACATGTGCTTTTCATCAGGGATCACCAGGGCATAATGTTGAGAATTTTTATCCTTTGAATACTGAGGTGCAAAAATTAGTGAAGTCTGGTATTCTATCTTTCAAGGATGTGGGTCCTAATGTGAAAGATAATCCTCTACCCAAGCATGGAGGAGAAAACGCTGTGAATATGGTGGCTGGTTGTCCAGGAGAATTCCGGATTTTTGATATTCATCTGGTTAGAGGAGACTTGGTGAAAATGCATTTAAATCTTTGTGAATTTAGCTACTATATGCATGACCATTCCAGTTGTGCTATCTGACATACAGGGTTGTGACAAGATAAAGTCTGATTTGCAGGAGATGATGGATGAGGGCCTCACCCACACAATCAGGTCTAGGGTACAGTATGAAGAGGAGGTGAATATGGTTTCTTGATGTCCTGGAGAGTTCAGAATTTTTTATGTGGAGTATATGAATGAAGACCTTGTACAATTGCATGCTACTTTCTGCCACTTGGCTGGTCAGGTGGAACATCAGTATGGATCTTGCCGAATTTGCTGTTGAGACTTCCGAGGATGTTATATTGTGAGGAAAGGTGTTCAGTTGTTGTTGGATAATGGAACTATCAAAGTTACAGGTCAAAGGGATGATTACCATGAAGTTGATATGATTGAGTTCTGTTTGGATGAAGAAGAGTCAGATGATGAGTATGCCTCTGCAGATGAGTATTTCTCCTCAGATGAGGATTTATTTTCTAGAGATGACTCAATAATGACTGATTATATTGAAGAGGGAGTAAACGTTATTGTGCCTTGTTTTGGTGCACCTTCCCATTTTGAAGTCGAGTATCATAGCAAGCCGGTTATTACTCCATTGGTGATTAGTTTGCCGAGTCCTGTCCCCTACAAGTCAGATAAGGTTGTACCCTATAAATATAACACTACAATCTTAGAGGATGGTGTGGAAGTTCCCATCCAGCCAATGCCTGATGTTGGAAATATTGTTGAAACTAGAAGAGTGACCCGTAGCGGTCGTGTATTTGCACCAGTAGTTCGAGGAGATGTTAGTGTTGGAAAGAAAATTGCTGATAATTTTGAACCCAAGAAGATTACGGGTGAAACTAGTGGGGCTACGTTAGAGAAATAAGTGGATGATATTTTGAAGATAATCAAGATGAGCGACTACAGAATTGTAGATCAGCTACTGCAGATTCCTTCGAAAATATATATCTTAGCTTTATTGATGAATTCCTCTACTCACAGAGAATCTTTGATGAAGGTATTGGACCAAGCTTTCGTGGAGAGTGGAATGCTTGTAGACCAATTCAGCAGTGTAGTAGGGAACATTACCTCATGTAATAACCTGAGTTTCTGGAATGAGGAATTTCCAGATGAAGGAAGGAATCACAACCTGGCCCTCCACATCTCTATGAACTGCAAGAATGATTCACTATCCAACGTACTGATTGATAATGGATCCGCTTTGAACGCTATACCGAGGAGCACGCTTAAGAAATTGAAATATCATGGAACGTTCATGCGCCCAAGTGGCATTATTGTGAAAGCGTTTGATGGATCAAGGAAATCTGTTATTGGTGAAGTGGACTTGCCTATTCATATAGGCCCGCATTTGTTTCAGATTACTTTCCAGGTCATGGATATTGTACCTGCTTATAATTGTTTGATAGGAAGGCAGTGGATACATGAGGCAGGGGCTGTCACTTCAACTTTACACCAGAAACTAAAGTTTATATGTGAAGGAAAAGTGGTAATCATAAATGGAGAACAAGCATTATTGATATCTCATTTATCCTCTTTCAGCATTGTGGAGGCGGATGAAGCTGCTGTAGGAACCCAATTCTAAGCCTTATCCATTGATAATATAAAAGGAAATGAGAATTCCATGATTCGCTTAAGGATGTGCAGTAAGTTGTGCTTAAGGGTCATAGTGAGGTATGGGGACAGATTGTGGATCCACCTGTAAACAAGAATAGAGTCTGCTTGGGGTTCTCTCTGAAGAATGACAAAAGTAAGAGCATGAAGCCGAAGTCTACTGCAGGAAAGTATCAAGACATCTTCTGTAGCGGGGGTTATCTTCATCGAACTGTCTCCGGTATTAATTCCATTATGGAAGATGAAGCAGAGCAGGAAATGCCAAATTACGTGACGCACGGAGTTAGGGTTCAGAACTAGATCACCATTGATGTTCCTTCTTGCATACATGTTTCAAAGTAATTTGTTTTTTTAATCTTTTTGAAAAGCTTTCACTCTGCCCAAGGTGGAAGTATTAATATTGTATGGGCTTATCTGTTTGCTGTGACTTTTAAAATCAATAATAAAAGTTGTCTTTGTTTCCCATATTGTGTCTTTATTTTCTGCTTTTTCTTGGAAAATGGTAATCAGAAAAAAAAAACCTTTCAAAATAAATAATAACTGAAATTCAATTTGTATGATCACTTGTTATATGTGTCAGTTTCTAAAAGCAATCATAAATCATATGTGCAGATTAATTAAAAAACCCGTTGAATACAATGGCCCTGCACCCTCTCCCAACTTTGAATGTCATATGTATGGGGCTGAAGAAGAAGACTATGATGAGATTCCAGAAGTGGTCTCACGGTTACTTGAGCGTGAGGGAAATTTCATTCAGCCATATAAAGAGCCATTGGAAGTGATCAATTTGGGTTCAGAAGAAGATCCGAAAGAAGTCAACATCGGAGCATTGTTGTATCCTGATGTGAAGAGCAGGTTGATTGAGCTGTTGAAAGAGTATGTGGATATTTTTTATTGGTCTTATCAAGATATGCCTGGTCTAGATATAGATATTATATAGCACTGTTTGCTGTTGAAGCCAGAGTGTTCTCCAATCAAACAGAAGTTGAGAAGAACTCACCCAGATATGGCAGTAAAGATCAAAGAGGAAGTTCTAAAGCAGATTAATGTCGCTTTTCTTGTGACGTCAGTGTATCCTCAGTGGATTGCCAATATTGTCCCAGTACCGAAAAAAGACGGAAAAGTCTGCATGTGCGTAGATTACAGAGATCTAAATAAAGCTAGTCCAAAAGATGATTTTCCATTGCCACACATTGATATGTTAGTGGATACCACAGCAAAATTCAAAGTATTCTCGTTCATGGATGGATTTTCCGAGTATAATCAAATAAGAATGGCTCCAGAGGACATGGAAAAAACAACGTTTATCACACCCTGGGGAACATTCTGTTATAGAGTGATTCCCTTCAGGTTGAAGAACGATGGTGCAACGTACCAGAGGGCTATGATAACCCTATTCCATGATCTGATGCACAAGGAAATTGAGGTATATGTTGATGATATAGTTGCTAAATCCAAGACTGAAAAAGGGCATGTAGAAGATTTGTTGAAGTTATTTCAGTGTTTGAGGAAGTATCATCTCCGCTTGAATCCAAATAAATGTACCTTCGGTGTTCGATCAGGGAAATTGTTGGGTTTCATTGTCAGCCAGAAAGGAATTGAAGTTGACCCTGATAAAGTCAAGGCAATTCAAGAGATGTTTGCGCCAAGAACTGAAAAGAAAGTCAGAGGATTCCTCGGGCGTTTGAATTATATTTCCTGATTCATTTCCCACATGACTGCGACATGCGAACCGATCTTTAAGTTGTTAAAGAAAGATCAAGGTTGTGTATGGACGGATGACTGCCAAAGGGCATTCGAAAGTATTAAAGAATATCCGCTTGAACCTCTTGTCTTGCTCCCTCCTGTTGAAGGAAGACCTTTGATTATGTATCTGATAGTGTTAGATAATTCCATGGGTTGTATTCTGGGACAACAAGATGAAACAGGGAAGAAAGAGTACGCCATTTATTATCTCAGTAAAAAGTTCATTGATTGTGACTCGTGGTATTCCATGCTAGAAAATACATGTTATGCTCTGGCTTGGGAAGTAAAACGTTTGCGACAGTATATGTTGAATCACACCACTTGGTTGATCTCCAAAATGGATCTAATGAAGTACATTTTTGAAAAGCCTGCTCTTACTGGGAGAATTTCCCGCTGGTAGATGTTGTTATCTGAATATGACATTGAATACCGCACTCAAAACGCTATTAAGAGCAGCGTGTTGGCAGATTATCTCGCTCACCAACCAGTTGATGATCATCAGTCTGTGAAGTATCACTTTCCCGGTGAAGATGTGATGTTTCTGAAATTTAAAGATTGTGATGAACCATTGCCTGAGGAAGGTCCTGATCCTGAATCTCATTGGTGTATGATATTTGATGGAGCTGTGAATGCTTATGGTAAAGGAATTGGTGTTGTGATTATCACTCCACATGGATCGCACATTCCTTTTACTGCAAGGTTGAAATTTGATTGTACTAATAATATGGAAGAATATGAGGCTTGCATCATAGGTCTCGAGGAAGCTATTGATCTCACAATCAAAATTCTAGATGTGTATGGTGATTCAGCTTTGGTAATAAATCAGATTAAAGGAGAATGGGATACTCTTCCCCCTGCTTGATCCCTTACAAAGATTATGCTAGAAGGTTGCTACCCTTCTTTAATAAAGTTGAATTCCATTAGATTCCTAGAGATGAAAATCAAATGGCGGACGCTCTGGAAACTCTGGCTTCTATGTATCAGGTGAATACTTGGAATGATATACCTCGAGTTATGGTTCGGCGACTGGATAGGCCCGCTCTTGTGTTTACAAGAGAAGAGGTAGCAGATGAGAAACCTTGGTATTATGATATCAAGCATTTTCTCCAAACTTAGGAATACCCGATTGGTGCATCGAATAAAGATAGAAAGACATTGAGAAGATTGGATGGCAGTTTCTTCCTCAGTGAAAATGTGTTGTACAAGAGAAATTATGACATGGTCCTGCTCAGATGCGTGGATAGACACGAAGCAGACATGTTGATGCATGAGGTTCATGAAGGCTCGTTTGGAACTCATGCCAATGGACATTCGATAGCTAAAAAGATGCTAAGGGCAGGTTACTAATGGCTGACAATGGAATCTGATTGTTATAAATTTGCAAAGAAGTGTAAAAAATGCCAGATTTGTGTGGACAAGGTTCATGTGCCTCTGACACTTCTTAATGTGATCTCTTCACCATGGCCTTTCTCTATGTGGGGTATTGACATGATTGGAATGATAGAACCCAAATCTTAGAATGGACACTGTTTTATCTTGGTAGCAATTGATTACTTCACTAAGTGGGTGGAGGTTGCTTCATATGCTAACGTCACCAAGCAGGTGGTTGTGCGCTTCATTAAGAATAATCTCTTATGTCGGTATGGTGTGCCGAGCAGAATTATCATTGATAATGGCTCGAATCTAAACAACAAGATAATGACAGAACTTTGTTTAGAATTCAAGATTGTCCATCACAACTCATCTCCATCCAGGCCAAAGATGAATGGGGTTGTTGAATCTACTAATAAGAATATCAAGAACATCATCCAGAAGATGGTTATTACTTATAAGGATTGGCACGAAATGCTCCCTTTTGCTTTGCATGGATATCTAACATTTGTCCTCACTTCAACGGGAGCAACCCTGTTCTCCCTTGTGTATGGAATGGAAGTGGTGCTCCCAATTGACGTTGAGATTCCATCTTTGCGTGTGATAATGGAAACCAAGTTGTCAGAGGCTGAATGGGTCCAAAACAGGTTTGACCAATTGAATTTGATCGAAGAGAAGAGAATGACAGCTTTGTGTCATGGACAGTTATACCAGAAGAGAATGAAGAAAGCTTTTGATAAGAAGGTCAAACCTCGTGAATTCAGAGAAGGCGACCTCGTTCTCAAGAAGATCATGTCTTTTAACGCTGATTCTACGGGCAAGTGGACTCCCAATTTTGAAGGCCCATATGTTGTCAAGAAAGCCTTCTCTGGCAGTGCATTAATTCTTGAAACTATGGATGGCGAGGAGTTCCCACGTCCCGTGAATGCTGATGCAGTCAAGAAATACTTCGCCTAAAGAAATAAAAGAGCAGCTCTCTAAGTTGAAAACCTAAAAGGGCGGCTTAGGCAAAAAAGAGCGTCTCGGTAGGCCGAAAACCCGAAAGGGAGTTCTAGGCAAAAATTAGAGACATAAACAGAATAAAATTTTCCGCTAAGTTGAAAATCCACAAGGGCGGCTTAGGAAAAAGTTAGGGACTTTCTTGGCAAGTAACTATATCAGAAAAGACTTGATCTTTGGAGCAACAATCTTCTCGGATCCTCGTACTTCAACTGAAGTTGCTACTCAAGATTTCAAAAGTTGTTAGAGGGGATATTGGTCATTGTATCTCAATGTATCTTTTCCATTATATATTACCATTTTCCGAACTTTGTAATCATCCACGGAGTCTCGCCATTCGCAGACTACCATTCTATTAATGAAATTTGAGCTTTTACCCAATTCTTTGTATTTCTTATTTTATTTAGCTTGCAAAGACTCCATTTGTTATTAATGATGACTTTCAAAGCGAAAAGATTAAATAACAAAATTGATTTTCAAAAAGAATTGACAATTTTCTTTTACTTTAAAATTTGTGACGCAAGAAAAAAAACAAAAGTGGTGATCCCAGGAATGGACGAACTCCAGTTGTTTTAAGAAGTTTTGTTTCCCGCGGAAGTTTTTCTCAAGATGTTTTCGCTTTATTAGGTTTGTGACTCCAGTATCCCAGGTCAAGTTTTGGTTCATTTCTCCTCTTTTCTGAGTTTGCATGATATGAAGATTCAATCCAAGATTTCTTCAGTGAAGGTTTCGTTTATTTAATAGAAATTCTTTCTTCCCAGAGAATTTGGTACAGTAATTGCTCTCGAAGAACAAGGGCCTCTGGTTTCTCCAATGAAGAACGTATATTGGTTTTCCCTTTGTGAATGTGGTGTTGGCCTCCCAAATAAAGTCGGCACGAATTCCCCAGTGAATATTTTGATGATTTGATGTCCGTATGCTCTATTTGAAATTGATTTTTCAAATCCCCAGTAGAAGCGTTACTTTTGAAAATATTTGATTCCCCGTTGGAGTCTGAATGTTATTCCCTAGTAAAGCCTGGGAGAGGATGTTGTATCTCTGTATCTGTACTATTTGGTCGCTATATTTTGTTTACTTTTGAATTATGTTTCTCCCCAGTAAAGTTAAGCCAGACAGTATGTTTTGTTTCCTCAGTTGGCGCCTACTTTTTTTAATGAAATGTTCGTCTTGGATGTGATTTAGCCGAGTGTTGATTAAGCGCGAGTTGGTTTTTCCTGGTTACTCCCAGTGTTATATATCTATTTTGTCAGCATATGGACGATAACACTCGTACATTCATACATACATCATGCATAGCTAAAATTGGCAAATCATTGCTCATTCACATTCTTTAATATTTTGTTGACGTATTACCCTGTTTTGCAGAGTTATGTTGTCCTCTCTCCGATAGAGTTTCGGCCTTAAGCAAAAAGTGTATATTCTTTCAATTTCCCCACTGAGTTATCCCTTGTGGAAGATTTTTGCTTTAGCCTTCCTGTACAGCTCTTTGTGTAGATGATTTGGGTTTCCCTCTTGAGTTTATTTCTCAGAGGATGTATTTTGGTAGACTGTTTTGCTCTAGTTTATTTCTGGATTGAATCTTTGTCCCCCAGCAATATTATTACTTTGGATTTCTACAAGCTCCGAGTTTTGGTTTGAGAATGTGCATTTATTTTGCACGAGAAGACTTTATCTCCCCAGCAGGAATATGTTGGCATTTCCCCAGGAATTCATATCTCTTTCTCCAGGAAGCCATATTGTTTTCCCCAGGGAGTCATTTTACAATCCTTCCTATAACAACAAGTAGTAGGTATCTTTATTTAAGCAATTTGTACTTCCCTGTAAAAGTCGACGTAACTTTTTTTGCTATCTTCTCTATGAGTGGATAGTTTGCAGTTCATTGTCAAATTACTTCCGTGGATGGCAAGTCTTTCAATATCGCAGAGACAGTTCATTGTGAAATCCTTGTAAGTAGTAGTCTCTTTATTTGAGACAGCTTATATATTACCCTTTCCAGGCAGAATGTGTTGGTTAAAGAAGAAGTTGAGACCCGTTCTAGGTGAAATGCCAGAATTTTGGGGAAGATTGTTATCTTTTTGCTACCCTCATTGAACGTTGGTAGTTCATCGTCAGTGAACGGCGTTGCCATGATATGTTTTCTTTCTACCTTTAGTGAAAGTTGGTAGGTCACCTTCAGTGAAAGTTGGTAATTGTTATCTTTTTTCTACCATCACTGACCGTTGGTAGTTCATCGTCAGTGACCGATGGTGCCATGATATGTTTTCTTTCTACCTTCAGTGAAAGTTGGTAGGTCACCTTCAGTGAAAGTTGGTGATTGTTATCTTTTTGCTACCCTCAGTGAACGTTGGTAGCTCATCGTCAATGAACGGTGGTGCCATGATATGTTTTCTCTCTAACTTCAGTGAAAGTTGGTAGGTCACCTTTAATGAAAATTGGTGATTGTTATCTTTTTGCTACCCTCAGTGAATGTTGGTAGTTCATCATCAATGAACGGCGGTGCCATGATATGTTTTCTCTCTACCTTCAGTGAAAGTTGGTAGGTCACATTTAGTGAAAGTTGGTGATTGTTATCTTTTTTCTACCCTTAGTGAATGTTGGTAGTTCATCGTCAGTGAACGGAGGTGCCATGATATGTTTTCTCTCTACCTTCAGTGAAAGTTGGTAGGTCACCTTCAGTGAAAGTTGGTGATTGCTATCTTTTTGCTACCTTCAGTGAATTTTGGTAGTTCATCGTCAGTGAACGGCGGTGCCATGATATGTTTTCTCTCTACCTTCAGTGAAAGTTGGTAGGTCTTCGGCAGTGAACGTCGATGATTTTTATCTTTTGCTACCCTCAGTGAATGTTGGTAGCTTCCCCTTCAGTAGAAGTTGGTGAATCCTTTAGCTTTTTATCATCTGCTATAAGTCGGGTCTTTTGATCCACCAGTGATTTACTTTCCTGGTCGGGTTTCTCTTTTGTTTCTTTATTTTGTTACATCCCCAGTGGTGTTTTGCGTCCCTTTGAAGTTGTCCATGTGCAATCATATTCATAAGCATTGCATGGCATCTTACGGCCAAAAATAGGGTTTGTTTTATATTTAAGTATCTTCGATCGCGTCGACACGAATATTCTTAACCTTCGTATCTCCGGATAGAAGAAACTTAAATAAGGGAAGATTTTGTACCCCAAATTTTCCCCCTAAGATCCCTTCATCATACCATATTGATTCAATCACAACAACATCACATTAGGGTTCTTGGTTCTCCTCCCTACCTTTAGCTTTGCCCTTTGAAGAATCACCAAGCACATTGACTTATTTTCTTTTGTAATCTTGAATATTTTTTCTTGATTTTTTCCTTTTAATTAATAAAATGCAATGTTGGTTTGTCTTGCTTGTTACTAATGTTGGTAAAGGCAGTGAGATTTAGCAAGTTGCTCCATGGGTTCATGAGTTTATTTCCATGCCCTAGGAAATAAAGCTTGAGAAGTCCAAACCTCACTATTGAAGTTGTTTTGGATTGTATGGCATGGCAAGGTTTATTTTGGTTCACTAAATTCCCAAGATATCAAGATTGATTCAAAAGTGCAGGGGATTGATTTAAGAAGTTGTCATGGTTTGACAAAGTCTTGTTCCCATTGATCACAAGTGCATATTTCTCTCAATTCTCAAGATATGGAAGTGGTTTTGGTGGATATGAGTTCTCATTTTCATCCTAAACAACTTTTATTTACAAAGCAATTGTGTTGGTACAAGAATTTTATTCAAAATTGTCAAAGTTCATCAAAGCATTTTCTTGATCTATGAGCTAGGGTTTTTAACTTCAAAGAAGCATATCTTGCTCATCTTTTGGTATTTTTGAGTGATTCCAAAGACATCATTATCTTCAAAGTGTTATCAACAAATCACTTCAAAAGTTTAAAGGAGTTTTCATATGGAAGAAACTTGATGATGAAGAAAGATTACAAGTCCTCTAGATGAACCCCCATTTCCCCATGTGTGACTTCAAATGATCATAACTTGGTCAATTTTTATCGCCTAGAGCCTAATATTTTTCCACAATGATCTTGAGGATGTGAAATTTATGCTTTCTTTTATGTGCAAAGTGATAAAATGGATGGAAGATTCCCTAAGGATACAAAAGAATATATGTCATTTCATGATTTTTTTGCCAACTTAAACAATTCATAACTCTCTCAATTTTTGGATATTTTGAATGGTTCAAGTTTCAAAATGTCCTTCAAGAGGTCTATTTCATGCCATCTTTTTTGGTCAAGGTCAAATTCCAAGAGGAAGGCCATGTTTGGATGCAAAACATTATAGGTCACTTTTGAAGAAAAATTTAAAATATTTCTAAATATGAAAAGTCAACCTTTTTTCCCCAACTTTGACTCAATGCAAATTTCAGCTCAAGCATCCATTTGATTCCATTCTTTTTCCATTACAAAACTTGTAACCTTATCTTTCTAAAGCATCAAGAATCATGCCTTAAGACCCCTTGAGCTGAGAATGCCATTGGATTGAACTTGGTAACTTGGAACTGAAGTTTCTTCATAAGTCAGAATTTGAAATTCATGTTTTGGCCTCTAAATATCGAATTAGCACGCGTTTATGATCTAAACATGTTTAACCAAGTTTTCAAAGTGGATTAGAGCCTTAAAACGCAAGGATTGGATGAGTTTTGATGGAAACCAGATCAAACTTTGCTCGTGCATCAGGTTCACACGATTTCCCTTCAAACTTCATCATTTCACACGCTTGAACATTCCATTTGATTCCCTATAAATAGAGGGTCATCCCCCATTCATTCCCTCAAGCTTTGAGAGCCAAAAATACTTTGTCAAAACTTCACACGAACTTCAAATTTTTTAAATAAGTTTCTGAGATTCCAGCCTTTTCTTCCAAAATTCTTTCCATATTTTTCTTCCTTAAGCAACAATACAAACTCTCCAGCACTTAAACCAAGCAAAACGAGCTATAATCCAAGCTACAAAAGTCAAGTTTCAGATCTTCTTTCTTGAACTTTGAAAATGGAGAATTCTCCACCATTTGGATCTAAATAAAGCACTAACTTGTTCTACTCCTTCTCCTGATTCTAGTGCTTCTTACAATTTTTAAATTCATTGAGAATTAAGAGAGAAATCTCAAATTGAAGGTGCTCACTATTTTCTGGGTTTTTGATTCATATCTATTTCTATACTTTATAAAAATTTGGCGCGATGGTGGTGTTAGGATCGTCTTGAAGAGACGAATCTAATGATACTGGTTTGGGATCCTAATTTTACCGTTTGAAAGATCTCACAAAATCTCCATTGCAGGGTGGTTGGAGGTTGAAGACGATGACATGTCTCGTCTCAGCCAATGATAGTGTGCCAAACGTTTTAATTTCATTGGTTACCCTTTTTATGATCATATGTGTATCTCAGTAAGGTCCATATCAAACACAGTGCATCTGGTCCATTGGATTAGCTTACTAACACATTTTGACTATGATCTGATGGCCCATATATTTTAGGTTTAATTTTATTTTCTGAATTTTATATTTTAATTGATTTAATTTTCAAAAATGTATAGCTCTTTTATTTTTTATCCAAAAATTATGAAAAAATTCACAAAAATACTTTGAATTATTTCTGATCTCATGAATATTTTTTCATATTTTTATTTTGAAAATTGATATTTTTATATTTTTTGCATTATTTGCTTTGTTTTAATTACCTTAAAAATACTTTCTGAAATTTCTTAATTCTAAAAATTTTCATAAATACCATCATGCATATTTCTGACTTTTTGAAACTTTTAGGGAATTTTATATTGATTTTTACTATTTTTGACCTATTTTCTATTTGTTTGAACAATTTTAATTAGTTTTAAAATAGTTTCTGACTTTTAAAAATTGCCAAAAAATTTATAAAAATATTTGAATCCCTTTCTGATTTTTCTTTAGTCTTACTTAATTTTTCTTGATTAAATTGAATATAGTTGATATTTTTCTTTCTTATTTCCATTTTAATACATTTTTAAAACCTTTTTTTAGTGTATATATTAAATGCAATATTATTTTGTGATTATTTTCTGGCTAAACTTGGATTGAATTTTGATCATGAACTTTATTAATATCATTGGATCCATGGTGTTGAGTTTAACTCCATAAAAAGGGATGAATGATTTTAATAATAGTTTGGCTTAAATTTAATTCAAATGTGGTTTGTATATTCTTTCTCACCCCTCTTCATCTTGTCCCTTTCTTATTGCACTAAGTGTTATTGAAGCATAATCTTTATATCATGTCTCAAAACAAATGGTGCATAGATTGTTATTGACCGACCTCAAAATAGGTGCGACTTCTATATAAGTCCACTTATGAGTCCTTAACATAGCGCTAAATTTTGTCCTGATTCGAATAATTGAGCATTTGTGGCCCAAACCTATGTTTGCAAGCCCAAGTATGTTAATTTGATCCCTTTGATCCAATATCCTTGAGATTCATTGTGTGGAGGCTTTAGTTCTACCAATCCTCTAATGGATCTACAATACTTTTGGTCAACGTGGATCACTTAAACATTGTTGATCATTAAATGATACTTTTGAGGATTCCAAATGGATGATATACTTGACAAAAAGCAAACGCAACTTGTTGTGTGAAGGCTTTGGTTCTACCAATCCTATAATGAGTTCCAAATGCAAGTTTCAATATGGTCATCCAACTAACCACTAATTATTAAATTGTTTTTACTTTATGCCCTTTTATTTTTTATGCTTTATGTACCATTTACTTTAAGCATTACATTTCATACCATTTTTATTTTGCTCACTTGAGCATTTACTTTTTTGTCATTTTTATTTTGCTCACTTGAGCTTTTCTTTTCTTTTTCTAGACACCTAATAATCAACATAAACCATAAAAAGGCTTTAATTATACTTGGACTATTTGGTTACTATCCTTGGCATTATGGAGTATTAGACTTCTTGGACTTAGGATTAGAAACCTTGGCCTATATTAGAGACCTTGTGACCTTAATTGATATTTTGTCTGGAGTTCTTAAGGTTTACCTCAAGACATTGGGTTGTTTGTTTGTTTTGTGTGCCAAGTTATTGTGATTACATACTTTGTTGGTAATCTGGAATTCACCCGTATACAGCCGTTACTCTGTCCAATTTTGTGAAGGCTTAATACACTTGAAGATTGGTTCTCACAAGAGGTCTAGTATATTTGCTTGCTTGGTTTCAATCCAAAGAATGGAAATTCTATCTTGACTCATAATGTCAAGTATTAGCTTCTTGTTGGTTAGATGGTTCTTATCCCTAGCTTTTACCTTATGCTTTGGATAGTCTCTTATTCTCTTCCCATCTTCTTTAATTTCAAAAATCTTCTTCTCCCCTTTTTGAAAACTCTTCTTGTTTCTAAACTTGAACCATTTTCATAATAAAGTTGGATTTATGTCCATACATTTTCAAAACATTTTCACAAATAAAATTCACTCAACTTAATAATACCTTGACATTTTTTGTGAGAAGACTAAAAGTCAATCAATCTCATTTCAAACCTATTTTGGCAACTTTGGCTTTCTATTTTAAAACTTTTCTCTAAAGATTCGACTCTTGTCAATCCTTGTAGTGATGCAAATAACTATACTTTTACGATATGTAGTGAAGTGATATATTTTCCACTTGGGTGTTGTGTGAGGCAATGTTGATTTTAAAATCTAAGTCATATCCTCCACTTTGAGATGATGCAAATTCTCCTTTTTCATGATCGTGGGTAGTAAGTATGTTTACCACACGGACAATGGCGATGATGTCTTATCTCTTAAAATCAACCAACACACATGTATTTTTTAAAAATCTTTAAAAGAGGAAATATGTGTACCCTCATCCCCTATTGCATGAAAAGATGGTACGTAGGCACTAAAGATTCGCAACCGCGGAGGGTGCAAAAAAAACCATAAAAATGTATTTCTTTTCTCACCTCCACCATCCATTTTCATACAACATTTTATAGCCAAAATATACAGATTTTACAAAGAGGTTCCTGCGGAGTACCGTAGATGTTTAGGGTGATAATACCTTCCCTTTGCATAACCAACCCCCTTACCTTAAATCTTTCCCCCTATTTTTGGGTTACTCGCTCTTTTTCCATTCCTTTGGAAACAGTAAAGTGCAGTAGCAATTTTAATTTTTTATCTATATAAGTCTAGTCAATCCAATACCTTAGTCTTAAACATTTCTACCGCTACAGTGTTCATTAGAAGCTTTGGGTTCTATCATTCCAATCATGTCAATCCCCCCACATAGAGAAAGTCCATGGGGAAGAGATCACATTGAGAAGTGTCGGAGGCACATGAACCTTATCCGCTTAAATATGGCATTTATGACACTTCTTTGCAAATTTGAAACAGTCTGATTCCATTGTCAGTCAATAGTAACCTTCCCTTAGCATCTTTTAGCCATCGAATATCCATTGGCATGAGTGCCAAATGAACCTTCATGAACCTCATGCATCAACATGTCTGCTTCGTGTCTATCCACACATCTGAGCAGGACCATGTCATAATTTCTCTTGTACAACACGTTTTCACTGAGGAAGAAACTGCCTGCCAATCTTCTCAATGTCTTTCTATCTTTATTCGAAGCACCAATCGGGTATTCCTGAGTCTGAACAAAATGATTGATATCATAATACCAAGGTTTCTCATCTGCTAACTCCTCTGTTGCAAACACATGAGCGGGCATATCCAGTTGTCGAACTATAATTCGAGGTATATCATTCCAAGTATTTACTTGATACATAGAAGCCAGAGTTGCCAGAGCATATGCCATTTGATTGTCATCTCTAGGGATGTGATGGAATTCAACTTTATTAAAGAAGGATAACAATCTTCTAGCATAATCTTTGAAAGGGATCAAGCCAGGGTGACGAGTATCCCACTCTCCTTTAATCTGATTTATTACCAAAGCCGAATCTCCATACACATCTAGAATTTTAATTTTGAGATCAATAGCTTCCTCGAGACCCATGATGCAAGCCTCATATTCTGCCCTATTATTAGTACAATCAAATGTCAACCTTGCAGTAAAAGGAATGTGTGATCCATGTGGAGTGACGGTCACATCACCAATTCCTTTACCATAAGCATTCACAACTCCATCAAATATCATACTCTAGCGAGACTCAGGATCAGTACCTTCCTCAGGCAATGGTTCATCACAATATTTCACTTTTAAAAATATCACATCCTCATCAGAGAAATCATACATCACAGACTGATAATCATCAACTGGTTGGTGAGCAAGATAATCTGCCAACATGCTGCTTTTAATAGCTTTTTGAGTGCGGTATTCAATGTCTAATTCATATTACAACATCTGCCAGTGGGAAATTCTCCCAGTAAGAGCAGGAATTTTAAAAAATGTACTTGATTGGATCCATTTTGGAGATCAACCAAGTAGTGTGATTCAACATATACTGCCGCAAACGCTTTGCTGCCCAGTCCAAAGAACAATATGTCTTTTCCAGCATGGAATACCGCGACTCACAATTAGTAAACTTTATACTGAGATAATAAATGTCATACTCTTTCTTCCATGTTTCATCTTGTTGTCCCAGAATACAGCCCATGGAGTTATCTAACACTGTCAGATACATAATCAATGGTCTTCCTTCAACAGGAGGGAGCAAGATAGGAGGTTCAAGTAGATATTCTTTAATGCTTTCAAATTGCCTTTGGCAGTCATCTGTCCATACACAACCTTGATCTTTCTTTAACAACTTAAAGATTGGTTCACACGTTGCAGTCATGTAGGAAATGAATCTGGAGATATAATTCAAACGCCCGAGGAACCCTCTGACTTGCTTTTTAGTTCTCGGCGCTGGTATCTCTTGAATTGCTTTGACTTTATCAGGGTCAACTTCAATCCCTTTCTGGTTAACAATGAAACCCAATAATTTCCCTGATCGAACACCAAAGGTACATTTATTTGGATTCAAGCGGAGACGATACTTCCTCAAATGCTGAAACAACTTTAACAAATCTTCTACATGCCCTTCTTCAGTCTGGGATTTAGCAATCGTGTCATCAACATATACCTCAATTTCCTTGTGCATAAGATCATGGAATAGGGTTATCATAGCCCTCTGGTACGTTGCACCAGCGTTCTTCAACCCGAAGGGCGTCAGTCTGTAACATAATGTTCCCCAAGGTGTGATAAACATTGTTTTTTCCATGTCTTCAGGAGCCATTCTCATTTGATTATGCCCGTAAAATCTGTCCATGAACGAGAAAACCTTGAATTTTTCTGTGTTATCCACTAACATATCAATGTGTGGCAATGGAAAATCATCTTTTGGACTAGCTTTATTTAGATCTCTGTAATCTACGCACATGCGAACTTTTCTGTATTTCTTCGATACTAGACAATATTGGCAATCCGCTGAGGGTACACTAATGTCACAAGAAAACTGGCATTAATCTGCTTTAGAACTTCTTCTTTAATTTTTACTGCCATATCGGGGTGAGGCTTTCGCAACTTCTGTTTGATTGGTGGGCACTCTGGCTTTAGCAGCAAATGGTGTTCTACAATATCTGTGTCTAGACCAGGCATATCTTTGTAAGACCAATCAAAAATATCCACATACTCTTTCAACAACTCAATCAACCTACTTTTCACATCAGGATGCAGCAATTCTCCGATCTTGACTTCTTTCGGATCTTCTTCTGAACCCAAATTGATTACTTCCTGTTGTACCCCAAAATTTACCCTCCCATATTTCTTAAAATATTTCAAGAAAAATTCATAAGTCCAACCCGGCGCGTCATATTCAGGTATTCTTTCGCCAAGATATCTCTGATAACGTATGCTCAAATTCAGAAGGTATCCGACTGTGTGAGTTTTCTCGAAGAAATATGGTGAAAAAAGTGTGCTGAAAGTGTAGTTTTTACGCACTAAAAAATTCATAACTTGAAGATCGTGGCTCGTTTTGAACCCGTTCTGGTGGCCAAAATTCCATCTTGACACCATCTATGTTTTCATCTCTCACGGCTGGAAGCCAATTTCGATCAGAAGGTCTTCAAAAATGCGGATTTATCAAGTATTTTCGCACAAAAAATTTGTGACAGAAGTTTATCTGCGTCATATTCAGAAAATCATAACTTGGTCGATTTTCATCGTATCAAGCTGGTTCCGGCGCCAAAATTTCACAAATTGAGTTGACTACATTTTCACAGAAGGTATTAAGTTCAAACGGTATTCAAAAGGCCTTCGTTTTTTGCTCAGAGTGCGTGACACGCTGAAAATCCTGAATGCTGAATATTATTTCATCTGGGCCGAAATTTCGAAAATTCATAACTCGGTCAATTTTTATCGGATTGGACTCATATTTTTACACAAGGTCACTGACTCATAGATCTACAACTTTGCTTCAAAGTTCGAGACCGGATTATGCTCCGATCAATACCAGTTTTTTATTGAAGAACGTGTCAGAGTCGACACTGGAGCCCAAAATAAGTTTGTCTGAGCTGAAACTTCAAAAATTCATAACTAATTCACCGTTTATCCGATTGAGCCGATTTTCGGACAGGAGTTAGTTCTCGATATCGGCTACATTTTGTTTTCACATTTCAACTTCAAAAATTGCACTTAAGTCCCTGCGATTTAGCCTGGAATGTGACGAACTCAAGTGAACATTGGAGGCCCAATTGCACATTCAAAGCCCATTTTCTTTACCCTAATTTCGGTTATATAATCACCTTCTTTTCACACAAACCAGGGAGAAGAAAAAAAAGAGAGAATAAAAACCTTGCCACAACACTGTTAGAATATCAAATTCTTTCAAGAACCCTAAAACCTTGAAATCCTTATTACAAATCCCTCTCTCACTACAAACAAGCCATCACAGTTACAAACCAACACCTCACTACTTCTTCAGTAAGGGTAAGACTGACTTGATCTCCATGATCAAAAGAGCATAAAAGCATTCATGTCACTACTTTTCCAGTAAGGGTAAGATTGATTTGATCTCCATGATCAAAAGGGTATAATCATTCATACATGCCATATTATGCCTAAACATTAAATTTCTTCTTATATTGGCTTTATTTGCATTTTATGATTTTATTTAATGTGTTCATGAGATTCAACACTGCAGATTTAGACAGGATCCCATGCAGGTTCATTAAGGAACGTTGAGGCCAAAAGCCAAATGGCCAAAAGCCAAAAGCCAAATGGCCAAAAAAGAACAACTTATGCATGACACCAATACATGGCGAGACAAATATCCTGAGAAGATTAAGGAACGTTGTGGCCAGAACACAAATGGCCAACAACCAGAACACAAATGGCCATGAAACCCAATCCAATGGCCAAAGAATGCAGACCACGATACTCAGGAGTCAATGAACACGCACGTGATGCCAGAAAGTCAAACAAGGCTTTTTGTCTAATAGGCCAGAATACTTCAAAAAAACCTCCCCTTGGGCCTGAAACCCTCCTTGGTTTGCATCCTTTTTAATTTTATTTTCTTTTCTTTTCTAATTCTTTTTTATTTGTTTTAATTGTTTTTTTTCACCATAAAATAATTTTCTATAATAAAAACAGAAAAATCAAAAATACAAATATATTTAATTATTATTAATTTTATCACTAACCTTTTTTTTGTAAATAAAATCTAACCATTAACTTAGTTAATTTAGGTTTCAATTTTAACATTTTTCTTAATAAATTAAAATATGTAGAAATTAGGTTTTTTAATATTCTCATCCTTTTTTTAATAAATAATTTTCTCATCATTATTATTATTAATTATTAAATACTTTTGTAAATAAATATGTAAAATAATTAATTAGTGTAAATTAGGTTTTAAACTTTAACCTTTTCTTTAATAATTAAAATAATCTAGATTTAGGGTTTCCTTTTAATTCTTGTTCTTTATTTTTCATAAATACAAAAAAAACCTAAAAGACATTTCTTTTCTTTAAATTAATAATTAATTAACTTTCTTATTTCAATTTAATGTCAAAAAGGGTCCAACGCCCTCGAATGTTCAACTTTAATTCCTTTCGCGCATTTATTCTTATTTTTTTTCCTTGTGAATATTATGTAATTGCTCAAGCCTTGTAATAGTAATTAGGTTTTACTTTCCGCATTTTTTATTAAAAACGGGTCTTTTAATTTGGCGATGTATAGACCCGCGTCTTGTAATAGCGTAGGATTTTACTTTCCGCATTTAAATTTCCGCACTTTTTAACTGCTAAACTTTGCATGAAAGAATGAATGGCCTAAATTAAAAACAAGCGTAGATCACCATGATATATGTACAAGATAAAGTATAACTGAAAATAACACACAAATTCACACACCACTCTTAGGGTACGCCTCATTGTTGCCTTGCCCTCGAAATGTGGTCGTCGAGTATAGGACATTTTAGTAAGTCCTTATGTCCATAACATGATCCAGTTGCCTCGAAACGGTTGCCTCGGAATTAAAAAGGATCAATGGCATAAGGGTAGCTTCTAAGGTGTCCTAATGTTGCTCTGGTGACCACAATGTCCCTACAAACGAATTGACCCGAACACCTCCAACGGTGGTGCTACCTACCTCTCAATGGTGGGATAGCACTATCTCAAGGACATTTACACAGCCTAATTCCTTAGGGTAGGTAGATGACTCGTAGATACTTGCTCTATTTCAAAAAAAACAAATCAAAAACTCTTTTCACACTGACACTTTTCAAAAAGCTTTCAAAACAATTTTTCAAACACTCTTGAGGACTGATACAAGAGTCGATCTGAAATCTTTAAACGAAACTTTTTCAAACTCACTCACAATTGAAAAGCAAACACTTTTGAAAACACAAATGAGCAAGTATCTAAGAGCCCATGGATAACCATGGATAGAAAGGGTGCTAATATCTTCCCTTTCTATAAATCTACCTCCCGAACCGAGAGACAATCTCATAAGGAATTTTGCTGTGCTTTTGTCCTGTCCATGTTGGAGAAAATAAAAGACGGTGGCGACTCTTGCTTCCGCGATATTTCGCGAACCAGCGTTAAACAGTCAGTTCCAGATTCACCGATCACACTTCCAATGGCTCTTTATATGGCTGAATGGAATTCTCCTCGCGCTTAAGCAACCGTGAGACCTCTTCTGGAATATCATCATAGTCTTCTTCTTCGGCCCCATACACAGAACATTCAAAGTTGGGAGAGGGTGCAGGGTCATTGTATTCAACGAGTTTTTTAATTAATCTGCACATATGATTTATGATTGCTTTTAGAAACTGACACATATAACAAGTGATCATGCATATTGAATTTCAGTTATTATTTATTTTGAAAGGTTTTTTATGATTACCATTTTCCAAGAAAAAGAAAAAAATAAAAACACAATTTGGGAAACAAAGACAACTTTTATTATTGATTTTAAAAGTCACAACAAACAGATAAGCCCATACAATATTAATACTTTCACTTTAGGCAGAGTGAATGCTTTTCAAAAAAGATTAACAAAACAAAATACTTTGAAACATGTATGCAAGAGGGGAAATCAATGGTAATCCAGTTCTGAACCCTAAATCAGTGCGTCACATAATTTGGAATTTTTGGCTCAGCTTCATCTTCCACAATGGCATTAATCTCGGAAACAGTTGGATGAAGATAACCCTCGCTGCGAAAGATGTCTTGATACTTACCTGCATAAAACTTCGGCTTCATGCCCTTACCTTTATCTTTCTTCAAGGAGAACCCCAAGCCAGCTCTATTCTTATTTACAAGTGGATCCATAATTTGTCCCCAAACGTCGCTATGACCATTACGCACAACTTGCTACGCATCCTTGAGCGAAACCATAGAATTATCATTTCCTCTTATGTTGTCAATGGATAAAGCTTGGAACTAAGTTTCAACAGCAACTTCATCCGCCTCCACAATCTTGAAAGAGGACAAATGTGATATCAATAATGCATGTTCACCATTTATAATTACCACTTTTCCTTCACGTACAAACTTCAACTTCTGGTGTAAAGTCGAAGTGGCAGCCCCTACCTTATGTATCCATGGTCGTCCCAGCAAGCAACTATAAGCGGGTACAATATCCATGACCTGGAAAGTAATCTGAAACAAATGTGGGCCTATATGAATAGGCAAGTCCACTTCACCAATAACAGATTACCTTGATCCATCAAACACTTTCACAATAATTCCACTCGGGCGCATGGGCGTTCCTTGATATTTCAACTTTATGAGTGTGCTCCTTGGTATAACATTCAATGCGAATCCATTATCAATCAGCACATTGGATACTGAATCATTCTTGCAGTTCATAGATATGTGAAGGGCCAGGTTGTGATTCCTTCCTTCGTCGGGTAATTCATCATCGCAGAAACTCAAGTTATTACTGTTGGCTCCTAAACTCGACACCCTTGTTTTTATTAATATAAACCATTAATCATGAGGGATGGTTTCGACCAGCTGATTATGTCGAAGTGCCCATCAGAAGATGGCAAGGCTTGGAGAATTTCTTCTAAGTAGGAATCTTGTTGCCTTCGACGTCGAAGGTGCTTCTCGACGGAGGTATTCGACGCTCAGAGTGGAACGGTTTGAGATTCAAATGTTTGGAGGGAAAACGGTTCCCAGCGGTTACCAAGTGCAATGTGCCAAGATCTGGAGCGTCGAATGTTGTGAGTGTGCCAAGTGGAGTCATCTCGAAGCAGCGTAACTGCCCGACGGTTACTTGGGATGTGTTTAGTATAAATATTAGTAGTTCACGCAGTTTTTCGCGTGTGTTCACAATTATATACAGGTCACTCATATAGATTCAAGTACCCAGTGTGAGCGAAAGAATTGTTGAGAATGTATGTGTGAAACACCACTTTAATTAATCAAAGTCATTTATTTTCCAGAACTTTACTGCCTCTTTATTTACTTTTCCAATCGAAGCCTTCATTTCAAGCCTTCCTTTATTCTATCAAGTTTTCTTCTTCATGCAATTTACATAAAGCTTCTTTATTTTCTTGTCATTTAATCATTATCAAACTTAGTCAAAACCCCAAAATCAACCATGTCTTAGGATCAATCTGATTGATCCTGCGAGTCACCAAATAAGTAACCTTTTGGAAGATCAGCGGTTGTTTACCAAGCACCACGGTAAACAAATTGGCACACCTGGTGGGACCTTGTGTTGATTTTGAAGTTTAACCTTTTTATACAGAATATCATCTTTTTCGAGAAGTATTGTATGTTATTGAGAAGTGGTAGAATATACACTAACAATACCAATACTGCCAGAAGAAGAGAAGCGATGGCGAATCCGCCAAACAATAACGAAATCCCACAAACGAATGTGGGAACAACGGTTATCCCAACCGTAAGTGAAGCGATAACCGCTGGTTCAACACCAGCAGTAACAGTCACACAAACGGGGCTATTACCTCCGTTCACTGGCCCCAGAGCGCCTTTAGGAACTCCCCCACCAAGGGGAAATCCAGGAACAAGGCCCTATGTTCCCCCAGGATTTGTGACAGGCGGTCCAAATCGAGAACCACTCTATGGCATGCCAACTTCTGAATTGGCTAGCCTGACGAACGCTGCGTCCACTTTTTCAGACCCTTTAGTGAGTGCCTCTTCGCCACTCCAAGGTTCTGAAGTAGGTATGGCGAACAGAAATAGGACCCAACTCTTAGGAGGAACGTCCCAAGTAGCGCATGGCCTTACAAATGCCTCGACAGCAGTCTTGAGGCAACAAATGGACGAAAGCAACCATGATATGGTCCAAATGTTGGCACAAACTTTAAGTACAGTGCTGAATCCTCTAATACAAAACACCACCCAGTCGAATCAGCAGATGACAGTGCAAATGACGCGTCTGGGTGATTTCTTTGGGGTACCCCAACCTATTCGACAGCCCCAAAGGGCGCAAATAAGGGGAAACCAAGGTATACTCTTAGAGGAAGAAACCACTATTAACCAAGTCCAGCAGCCTGTCGAAGAAAACCTTAGGGCACGATTGGAGCAGCCTGTCGAAGAACCTAGGGTCATAGCCCCAGAGGTAAGGTTAGTTAACAGAAACCAAAATGCTGACGAAGTAGTTCAGCACATCCAATACCAAAACATGGGTTTGGAAAATAATCTGGAAGCCATGATCGAAAGAATCATGACGCAGAATGGGATGAACATGGGCTTTCGTAGGCCCAACTTCACATCCCCACTGTCAGAATATGTGTTACAAACAGACTTACCTCCTAGATGTAAAGTCCCTAAGTTCACTAAATTCTCAGGGGACACGACAGAATCTACTGTCGAACATGTGGCGAGATATTTGATTGAAGCAGGAGATATTTCAAACAACGAAAACCTGAGGATTAAGTACTTCCCAAGTTCTTTAACAAAGAACGCGTTTACTTGGTTTACAACTCTCCCCCCCAATTCGATCCATCATTGGACCCAGTTGGAGAGATTGTTCCATGAGCAATTCTACATGGGACAAACCAAGATAAGCCTGAAAGAATTGGCCAGTGTAAAGAGACGTTTCACTGAACCTATAGACGAATATCTGAATAGGTTTAGATTGCTCAAAGCAAGATGCTTTACGCAAGTGCCAGAACATGAGTTAGTCGAAATAGCCGCAGGCGGCTTAGATTATTCCATTAGGAAGAAATTAGACACTCAATACCTGAGAGACATGGCCCAATTGGCCGATAGAGTTCGACAGGTAGAACGCCTTAAAGTTGAAAAAGCCAAGGCGACAAAAACTCATAAAAGAGAGAGGATAGCGTATGTCAAAATGGATGATGAAGATCCAGAAACCTTCGACGAAACTATAACCGTCGAAGAAGGCGAGGTCGATTTAGCGGAACTAAAACAAGGGCCACCATACTCTTGCAAACTGTTAGTCCCCTCAAGTGGAAAAAATCCCACTGGTCCGGAAAGGACCAACGATAGGTTCCCCAAAAAAACTTATAGTTTTGATATTACAAAATGTGATGAAATCTTTGACTTACTTGTAAAAGATGGCCAAATGATAGTGCCCCCAGGGGTAAAAGTGCCTCCTCTTGATCAAAGAAAGAAAAGAGGCTTTTGTAAATATCATAATTTTCTGGGCCATAAAACGTCTCAATGTTTTCTTTTCAGGAATCTTGTGCAAGACGCTATCGAAGAAGGGAGGTTGAAGTTTGCTGACAAGACCCCCATGACTGTGGACTCCAACCCTTTGCAGGATGAAGCCCATTATGCTGAACCTTCAGAGGTGAACGTGATCGAGGCATCCAGAAGCCAGTCGAAGAGGCCAAGAATCACAATGGTCGAAGTCACAAAGGACCATGTCAACATGCCAATCTTTGGCAGTTTTTCTGGGAATCTATCCAGAAAGACAATTGAAGCGGTCCAAAAGGCAGTCGAAAGCCCAAAGCTGGAGACAGTTGGAGCCCAAAAATCTGGAACAAAACCCAGTTCTTACTTGGCTGCAGTTTAAGGCCAGACAGAGGACTTGGAGATTCAGATGAAGCAGTTGACTCTTGCCACCAAAGACACCATGAATGTCAACATGGTCGAAGTCTCTGAACCAAAAGCATCAGAGGAGGCCATTAGGCAAGAACAAGCCAACAAAACTGCTTTCCCTCGGGAAAATGAAAATCTGGCAGATTTCCTGCAAAGATGCCAGAAGAAGAAGTCAGAAGTGATGCTGTGTCCTCGATGCAGTTCGATTTTCGACAAAAAAGCTGCTGAACATATTCAAGGTGTAAGAGCAGCAAACAGAAAAAGGGAAAGTGTTGATACTCGACATGACCCCAGAAGAACCCACCAAAAGGGTTCAAATCAAGAAAAGAGGCCATTGACTTTCAGGCCTCCAACTAATGTGCCAGTAGATACATGGTACAAAACATCTGGTCGAAAGAGGCCAAGCGAGGAAAGATGGCACTCCTTAAAAGTGCCAAGAGGTTCATCTTTTACACATAAGAAAGAACCTCAGGTTGCTACTCCTAAAGTGACCCAGGTGTCAAGCAACTACAAAGGGAAGAATCCCATGTCTCGATCTCAATGGAGGAGATACCAGAGGCGACGAAAAGCTGAGAGGGAAGCTGCTAATGAACCAAAGGCAGAATCAAGTTCAAATGTCCCTCAGAGAAAGCAGAGAAAGCCTCTGGAAAGACAACCAGTAACCAATAGGCTAGTCTGGCCTAACCAGGGTGAAGTTGATAACGAAGATGGCTCTGAGTCTGATGACACCTTAGATATCATGGTGAACATAGTCTCAGTTTTGCCAAGAGAGTTCAACCGCCAGGTGGAGGTCGAAACAAGTGATTGGGAAGTTGAACAAGAAATGGCCAAGCATAGGCCAGTGTGCTACTTCGTCATGGATAATGGCGCTACTGAAGAGCAGAATGGGTTCTTCGAACCTCCTACAGAGGCGATAAAAAATCACCTTAAGCCTTTATTTATAAGGGCTAAACTCGAAGAAACCACAGTAAATAAGATCTTGGTAGATTGTGGGGCAACCATCAACATCATCCCTCACTTTATGCTAAGAAAAATAGGCAAAAGCGATGAGAACATCAAGCCTCACAACATGGTCCTGTCGAATTATGAAGGCGGCATAGGGACCACTATGGGTGTGATCCAACTAGATATCAAGGTGGGATCTATCCTTCGACCAACTATGTTTATGGTCATATCGGCCAAACCAAATTATAATCTTTTGTTGGGCCGTGAATGGATACATGGTGTTGGAGCTGTACCATCATCAATGCACCAGAGGTTGCTACTATGGCGTCCTGATGGAATGGTCGAAAACATAGAAGCGGATCAAAGCTATTACCTGGGCGATGTAAATCACCTAGGGCTGGCAGACTTCGACAAAAACCTGGCTCACATTGGGCCATGCCCAACACCTGACTTCGACTTGGCGACAGCGCCAAATACTTTTTGTTCCCTATACCTGCACCCTGAGCATGGTTTTCAATGGGACAGAGAAGACTTGTCCCACATTGACTTTAGTGGGCTAACTGATATCCAACCAACTGGTTGGGGAAGTGAATTCAGTGACAATGACTGAGTCACAATCATTGCAGCGAATTTCAGCTTACGTAGCCGAAACAAAGATGATAACGGCTCTCGAAGCCGAAGTAAAATATATGGCCACACAGGCCAATGATCAAGAGTTACCTTCTGCAGGTCTTGGAAAAGATTTCGACCCAGAACCTCCTGATATCATGCCAGAAGAAATGCAGGAACAAAGACTCGACGCTATCTACGACGATGAGCCTTTGGGATTCGAAAAGGACCCCTTAGCGAACAACATCAAAATGTTAGCGCAGGATCCTTTAGAAGAAATCAACTTGGGCGAAGGGTTAGAGAAAAAGCCAACTTACATTAGCGCAAAAATAGACCCAGAACTCAGGTTGGAAGTAATCCATTTGTTAAAGGAGTTCAAGGACTGTTTTGCATGGGATTACGACGAGATGCCTGGTCTCGACAGAGGATTGGTAGAACTTCAGTTGCCAATTAAACCTGGGAAGAAGCCAGTCAAGCAAAGTCCAAGACGCTTCGCTCCAGAAATACTGTCGAAGATCAAAACAGAAGTCGAAAGACTGCTGAAGTGCAATATCATACGCGCTACGAGGTATGTCGAATGGATTGCAAACATTGTGCCAGTGATTAAAAAGAATGGTACATTGAGGGTGTGCATAGATTTTAGAGATTTGAATGCTGCTACACCCAAAGATGAATATCCTATGCCTGTGGCGGAAATGCTAGCCGATTCTGCCGCTGGCTATGAGTACTTGAGTATGCTCGATGGTTATTCAGGATATAATCAAATATTCATTGTTGAAGAAGATGTGTCGAAAACAGCTTTTCAATGCCCTGGGGCTTTAGGCACTTACGAATGGGTAGTGATGCCTTTTGGCCTAAAGAACGCTGGGGCAACATATCAGCGAGCGATGAACTCTATCTTCCATGATTTTATTAACACTTTTATGCAAGTATATATTGATGACATTGTTGTAAAATCTGTTTCCAGGGAGAACCATATAGACCACCTTCGACAATCATTCGAAAGAATGAGAGAACATGGTCTGAAGATGAACCCTTTGAAGTGTGCATTCTGTGTGAAAGCTGGAGATTTCTTGGGCTTCGTCGTCCACAAGAAAGGAATCGAAATCAACCAGAACAAGACGAAGGCAATTCTGGAAGCGAAAGCGCCAGCGAACAAAAAGGAACTGCAATCTCTGCTGGGCAAGATAAATTTCCTAAGGAGATTCATATCTAACCTAAGTGGGAAAGCTCAAGCCTTTTCACCCTTACTTCAATTGAACAAAGAAAGATTCGAATGGGGGCAATAGCAACAAGAAGCCTTCGACAAAATCAAAGGGTATCTCACAAAGCCACCTATTTTGGTGCCTCCTTGCAGCAACAGGAGTATGAGATTGTACATAGTTGCATCCGACAAAACTTTGGGAAGCATGTTAGCCCAAGAAGATGAAAATGGAGTCGAAAGACCCATTTACTATCTTAGTAGAGTTTTGAACGATGCAGAAACTAGATATAGCTGTTTACCTTGGGATTTGGTAAACAACCGCTGATCCTCCAAATGGTTACTTATTTGGTTACTCGCAGGATCGATCAGATTGATCCTATGGACATAGGTTGATTTTGAAGTTTAATTAATGTGGATAAGGCTTTAAGTAAATTGTTTAAAGTAAATTGCATAAAGGAAAAGGCTTGGTAAAATAACGAGGCTTGAATGTAAAGGTTCGACAGGAATCTTAAAGGGAAAAAGCATGTAAAATACTGGAAAAGTAAATGACTTGAATTGATAAATTGGTG
This sequence comes from Vicia faba, assembly GCA_948472305.1. NCBI lineage: Eukaryota > Viridiplantae > Streptophyta > Magnoliopsida > Fabales > Fabaceae > Vicia > Vicia faba. The sequence continues at coordinate 1,307,288,624 of OX451736.1, read as the reverse complement.
TTTCACACATACATTTCTCAACAATTCGTTCGCTCACACTGGGTACTTGAATCTAAATGAGTGACTATGTATCTATTGTGAACACACGCGAGAAACTACACTTCTACTCCTATTTATACAAAAACATTCCAAGTAACCGTCGGGCAGTTACACTGCTTCGAGATCAAGCCACTTGTCACGTTCTCCATGCTCGACGCTCCAGATCCTTGCACGTTCGCACGTAGTAACTGCTGGAAACCGTTTTCCCTCCAAAGCTTTGAATTTCAAACTGCTCCACTCTGGACCATCGAACACGTTCGTCAAGAGACATCTTCGACGAAAACTCCTTCGACGTCGAAGGCAATCAGCCTTCTTCCTTGGAAGAAATCTTCTAAGTATTTTTGCCATCTTTCGACAGGCACTTCGACAGGCTTAGCCAGTCGAAAGCATCTTTCAGCTTTTCATGGCTGCCATCAATCAAAACAAAGGTGTCGAATTTAGGAGCCAACAAATTGCCCCCCAAGAATGCCTTATTTCGACTCTGAAAGAAAAAGGCATTCTTTGAAAACGCCATTCGACACCTGTTTTTCCACGCTTAGTCACAAGTTAACTTGTGCACTTTTTGTTGCTTTTTACCAACTATTGGCAATCCCAAGAAATCATCATTGATTTGATCCTAGGACGTCACTGTCAGTACGGCGTGCAGAACCAAAACATCACTTCATAATTTGTCATTATGACAAATTCAAAAAACGAGGACGCACGCTGCGTCTCTCTGTTTCTGCAGAAACGGCCAAAACAACAGGATGCTGCCACGCGTCCCACTACTTCCTGTAGCATTAAATGACATTTAATGCCCTCGTTATTGGGAATTTCTCCCACTACTATAAATAGTAGTGAATATCCCATTGTGGGACTTTTCACGCAAACCATCTTTCAAACTCCCTTGCTTTCTTGCAAACTTGTTTTCTTTGCAGAAAAACTCTTCCTTTCCCAACTTCATCTTCATCCTCAACAATGGCTTCTGCTTCAACTGCCCCCAAGACTAACGCACCAACTGAACAACTTGCTAAACCCAAGGTCTTTGTAACTGCTCCGGTAGTGAACGCTACAGGGAAACGAAGGGTCCCTGAACCATCTGACATCTCCGTTCGTGATGCTTACTCGCGTCACTTGATGATTCCGGTTGGATACTCCAACCAAATCTTCGCAATGTCTGGACCCATGAACCCCAGCATCTCTGAAGCTCTGAAGATCAAGAGCTACTTTCCCATCGTCGAGAAACTCAAGCCAGTAGCCTGTGCTAAGAAGGATCCAGAAGACAACGAAGACCCCACACACGAGAAGATTGACCTTCGTTTCTTCAACAAAAGTGTTAGAGTTTTTAGGTCTTGCCCTAATCTGACCCAGGACTATGTTGCTTGGCTAACAAAGCTGGAAAAACATCAAACTCCAGTCTGGAAGGAAATGAGCATCTTTGACCTAATAATGCTGTCGAAGACAGGCTTAAACTACTCCCCAGAGATGCTTATAGCTTCGCTGTTGTTCTGGGATAACTCTCACTTCACCTTTCACCTTCCATGTGGGATGTTAACCCCCACACTCTTCGACGTAGCAGCCATCACTGGCCTTCGACCAACCGGAGATTACTTCGACCCGGAAGAGATGTCGGAGGACCAAATTGGCTTTTCTGAGACGAAGCCAACATTCACGACCTTTATCAACCATTTTCACGACCAGTCGACAGACGTAGTGTCCGACGTTGAACACATAGCGTTTCTAGCCTTATGGCTAACTCGCTTCGTGTTTTGTTCGAAGTCTCTGCAAGTGACCAAAAAGATGGTCACCCTGGCCACCCAACTGCATCACCGCCAGAACATCTGTTTGGCAGAACTAATTCTGGCCAGTCTTTATGACTCCATCAGCAATGGGGTTACTCTCCTGAAGCATGTCGAAGATAGGAACAGTTTGCTACTCGCTGGGCCTTTCTGGCTACTTCAACTGTGGCTTAATGCCACTTTCGAGTCTTTCATACCCAAGAAGACTCAGATAAATGAACAAGCCCCAGCGATAGCTAATAGGCGTATCGAAGGGATTAGGCTGGCTCTACTGACACCTGTAGAAGATGGGCTAGAGTTCCAACAAACCTTCACTAACTTCGTGCTGATGTTCGCTCGAAGGAAGGAATTCGTTTCAACTATGGCTCCCTTTGCACAACGAAAGGTGGGGCCAGCATGGTTTACAAGGCCGCATCCCAAGGAGTCGAGTGGTCCCAATGTCGATGAGCACTCTATACTTTGGGAGGCATTCCTTACCCCAAGGATTATGCCTCTTCGATTTAAGAGTTCTAAGACTCATCTGAGTCTGCTTGCCTATCAACCAAATCTGGTATCTCGCCAGTTTGGTATCATCCAAACCCTGCCTTCTCCCATTTTCCCAAGAGAGAAGTCAATGTTGTACTTCTGCAACGATTATACAGAAGAAGCTGCCACCAGGCATATCGGAAGATATGCTGGTCGAACCATCCTCTCGCTGTTCAACTACCAGCTTAACTTCCTTTGTTCGCCATCTTTTGAAGAATGGTGGAGAAGCTATTACGCTGAGTACTTCTTCGACGAGAAGGACTTCATAGCAGAGTTGCAGAAGTCTTTTGTCCTTGTGTTGGACAAAGTAAAGAAATGTAAGTTCATACTCTCACATTACTTTTTATCTTTCTCTTCGACTGTCAGCCTGTTAACTTTCCTTTTCGCTTCCAGTTGTTCGAAAACCCTTGGCCAAGAAAGCTACGGGAGGCCCACAAGGAGGGGTCCCTTCGACGAAACCTCCACCGCCGGCGAAGACTATAGCGCCGGCGAAGACAACAGGCAACCAACAGGGGGAAGGCTCTTCGAGAAGGCCTCCTGCATCGGTAACCAGATTTTCTTCATTTTCATTCTGGCTTTCGATTTTTTATTTTCGACGTAATTGTTCAATCGAATTTCTATTGGTTTTCCAGGCCCCTTCGCCCAAGAAAAGGGCAGCCTTGGTGATCGAATCGGGGAGTGATGACGAAAGTGATTCTCCTCCCTCTCCCTTAAAGAGGCGAAGGTTAACGAAGGACGCTTCTGTTCCTACTCCAGCTCCTGAAGGTCGAACCGTCAGAATAAAGGTTGGTGTGAGAAAGCCTAGGCCACCTGCGGTGGTCATCGAAGAACCAACTGAGGAGGAACTGAACGCTCTAGTTACCCAGCCTGTCGAAAGTGATAATTCCAGCCCTGGGGCTGAAGTCAATCCACAGGTAATCTATTGGACCCTTCTTATAACTTAGGCATAAATACCAGTATTTGATTATGTCTCTTTCGACATCTGAAGATTTGTCTTCTTCCTCTTTTTCAGGAAACTACTGGAAGTTCCTCACCAAGGACTTCAGAGACTCTGGAATCTGCTGACCTTAGCAGGCCTCAGGTGCAAGATTTGGGCAATGACGAAGCCCACACTGAGCATGAGGCCAATGCTGAAACAGTGGAGAAGGCCACTGAAGAACCTATGGCGGAGGAAACACAGCCAGAAAGGGTTCCTGTGGTGGTCTTGTCGTCAGAAGAGAATCCTGAAGGAAGAGACCAAGGCAATGGCGAAGAGAATCAAGATGCTGCTGACGAAGAGCATGAAGGTGGTACTAGCGAAGAACACCAGGATGACGCCAGCGAAGAACCACAGAAAGACGCTGGCGAAAGACCCCAAGGTGAGGTTAACGAAGAACCACGAGTCGACGCTAGTACCGCCTCAGTTCAAGTCGAAGAGCAACCAAACAAGGCACTCAGCATTCAACAGCCTCCAGTCCAAGATAATACTGTGGCGAGGGTCACCTCCTCAAAGCATAGGTTGAAAGAAGATTTGGAAATCTTGAAACAAACTGACCCTGTCAGCTACCTCAATGCAATCGTCGAGAGTAAGAGTTCTTCTGACACTAGTCAGGAAATTCCTACTTTGTCAGGGAAATCTACTGAGACTTCTCCTCTTGATGATGCGTTGGCGAAGGTCAAGGCCCAGTTCTTCAAGAGAGATTTAATGAAGGCTTTAGAGGGGGACCCCACTGCTCCATCTTGCTTAAAAGAGGTTTTGAATGCTGTTGATTTCGATGCTGTAGCCCCAGAAATCTCAGACTTAATCATGGAATTACATTCTATGATTGACCAAGTCTCAGCGGATTACCGGCGCCAACGAACTTTTAACAGTCAGCTCGAAACGCTGCATGGCAAGAGCTTATCCGCGTGGACTGCCGTCTCAAGTTCGACTTCTCGAATTGCTGAGTTGTCGAAACAGAAAGCGTCTGCACAGGAAAGGTTCGATGCTATTGAGCGAGAGAATGTCTCCTTCCGAGCACAAATTGCAGAGATAGAGGCGAAGATAAACGCCAACGCTGTGCTCCAGGAGGAAATTCTTTCGACCATCCCAGACGCTGAGAGCCAGACTGAGATCAAGCAAGGCCTGGAGTTCGCTGAGAGGGCCCAAAGCCTCGACGCTCAAATTGCCAAACTGGAGCAAGAAAAATCTTGGTGCAAGAAGAGGTTGGATTTGCAGCATGCCAAGTATCTTCGACTGAAGAATTCTCTTTCTTTTTGATTCTCTTTTGTAACCATCTTCTGTAATCGCTTTCGACAACAATTGCCATTTTGGCAGAAATTAATAAAATTTCCATTTTGGCATTTTTTATGGTTAATTTAGTTTATTATTTTATTTTTATCTCTTGAAGTATAGGCTTATATTTTTTCAAATATTTACCATTTACTCTCAAGAGCCTTTTATCACCACTTATCTCTTCGACTTCATAGGCTCCACCAGAAAAAGTTTGGATAACTCTGAAGGGTCCTTCCCATTTGGGTGACCATTTCCCCATGCTTCGATCCCGTCGATCCATGGGAAGAATTACCTTCCAAACTAAATCTTCAGGCAAGAATACCTTAGGTTTTACCTTTCTATTATAAGAGTCTTCGACTCTTTTCTTCTGAAGCCTGAGTAAGTCGAGAGCGTGTAATCTCTCTTCGTCTAAATCCACCAGTTCATCTAACATCATGTTCCAATAAACCTCAGAAGGAATATCATAATGCCTCTGAACTCTTGCAGATTGAAGACAAATTTCTGCTGGCAATACTGCATCATGGCCAAAAGTTAGCCTATATGGTGTTGTACCAGTGGCTTCTTTTGGGGACGTTCGACAAGCCCATAAAATCTGGTCTAACGTCTTATGCCAATTCTTTGGTTTCTTCCCAACATGTTTCTTTATCAAGCCAATTACCACTTTGTTAGCTGCTTCGACTTGACCATTCGCCTGTGCATAGTAAGGCGTGGATGTTAGGAGTTTGAAACCTGTTTCCTGAGCAAATTCCTGCATCTTTCGACCAGTGAAAACTGAACCTTGGTCAGTTGTTATTGTCTCAGGGATTCCATACCTAAATACAATGTTCTTTTGAATAAATTCAATGACATTTTCTTGGTCTACATTGACTAAAGGGACAGCTTCGATCCACTTAGTAAAATAATCAATGCCTACCAATATGTATTTCTGACTCTTTGATGATGCTGGTCGAATCTCTCCAATAAGATCCAACGCCCATCCTCGAAAGGGCCAAGGCTTCACTATCGAGTGAAGTTCGCTTGCTGGTACATGCTGGATGCCTGTATGAACTTGACACTCTTGGCAACCTTTGGCGAACTCAACACAATCTTTCAGCATAGTGGGCCAATATAGTCCTTGTCGAAACAACAACCATTTCATCTTATGGCCTGCTTGGTGAGCCCCACATGCCCCAGCATGCGTAGTCGAAAGGGCTATGTATGCTTCAGTTTCACTTAAACATTTCAGCAACACCCCTTCAGGCGTCTTCTTGAATAACTCATTACCCATGAGTACGAAACTCAACGCCCTGTATTTTGTTTTTCGTTCTGTCGGAGCTCCTGGATTTTGAAGATAGTCCACAATGGGTTTCCTCCAATCCTGGTCTGATAAATTATCAATGAACGAAATCTCGAAGTTTGAGTGATCAGCATATCCTAACCTTGTTGATTCCAAGTCTGTTGGTGATAGACAAGTTGCTCTTATCTTTTCTCGAACTTCGATTGCTCTTTGTAATCTCGTTTTTGAAATTTTATACCCAGATGCAATCTGTGCCAAGTCATTGGCTATTTGATTTTCGACTCTGGGTATGTGTCGAATATTGACACTTTCAAATTGTTTCAATAAACGATTTGCTATCACAAAGTACATAATGAGATTCTCTCTTATGCATTTATACTCCTTTGTGACTTGCTTGATGACTAACTCTGAGTCTCCCATTATTTCGACTCGAGTTGCCCCCAATTCCAACAATATTTCAAGGCCAGTAATTAGAGCTTCATACTCAGCCTCATTGTTCGAACAAGAACCTTCGATTTGGTACTTGAATGTTGTTGGAATTTTATCTGGAGAAATAAGTAAGACTCCTACTCCTGTTCCATTTTTATGGCTGGAACCATCGAAGTAGAATTTCCAAGGTTCTATCTCCACATAATTAATATCCTCGACTTGAATAGAGTGGTCGACTATGAAGTCTGCAACCACTTGTCCTTTTACTGCCTTAAGAGGCATAAAGGTCAAGGAGTATTCAGTCAATGCTAATGCCCACTTGCCAATTCGACTATGCAAGATAGGTTTCGACAACATATATTTGAAAACATCAAAATGAGACGAAACATAAACATCAACTGGTTTTATATATTGTTTGAGCTTTGTACAAGAGAAATACAGACATAGACACAATTTTTCAACTTCGCTATATCTAGTTTCTGCATCATTCAAGACTCGACTGAGATAATAAATGGGTCTTTCGACTCCATTCTCATCCTCTTGGGCTAACATACTTCCCAGAGTTTTGTCAGATGCAGCTATGTACAATCTCATACTCCTATTGCTACAAGGAGGCACCAAAATAGGTGGCTTAGTGAGGTACCCTTTGATTTTGTCGAAGGCTTCTTGTTGCTCCTGCCCCCATTCGAACCCCTCCTTATTCAGTCGAAGTAAGGGTGAAAAGGCCTGAGCTTTCCCACTTAGGTTAGATATAAACCTTCTCAAGAAATTTATCTTGCCTAAGAGAGATTGCAATTCCTTCTTATTCGATGGCGCTTTCGCTTCCAAAATTGCCTTCGTCTTGTTCTGATTTATTTCGATTCCTTTCTTGTGGACAACGAAGCCCAGGAAATCACCAGCTTTTACACAGAACGCACACTTCAAAGGGTTCATCTTCAGACCATGTTCTCTCATTCTTTCGAATGATTGTCGAAGGTGGTCAATGTGACTCTTCCTGGAAACAGATTTTATAACAATATCATCAATATAAACTTGCATAAACGTGTTAATAAAATCATGGAAGATAGTATTCATTGCTCGCTGGTACGTTGCCCCAGCGTTCTTTAGGCCAAAAGGCATCACTACCCATTCGTAAGTGCCTAAGGCCCCAGGGCATCGAAAGGCTGTTTTCGACACATCCTCTTCAGCAATGAATATTTGATTATATCCTGAATAACCATCGAGCATACTCAGGTATTCGTAGCCGGCGGCAGAATCGACTAGCATTTCCGCCACAGGCATAGGATATTCATCTTTGGGGGTGGCAGCATTCAGATCTCTGAAATCTATGCACACCCTTAATGTGCCATTTTTCTTAATTACTGGCACAATATTTGCAATCCATTCGACATACCTTGTAACACGGATGAATCTGCATTTCAGAAGTCTTTCGACCTCCGTTTTGATCTTCGACAAAATTTCTGGAGCGAAGCGTCTTGGATTTTGCTTGATTGGCTTCTTTCCAGGTTTGATTGGCAACTGAAGTTCTACCAACCCTCTGTCGAGACCAGGCATTTCGTCATAATCCCATGCAAAACAGTCTTTAAACTCCTTCAGCAATTGGATTACTTCCAACCTAAGTTCTGGATCAATTTTGGCGCTGATGTAAGTTGGCCTATTCTCTGATCCTTCGCCTAAGTTGATTTCTTCTAAAGGGTCTTGTGCTAACATCTTAATGTTGTTCGCCAAGGGATCCTTTTCGAAGCCCAAAGGCTCATCGTCATAGATCGCGTCGAGCCTCTGTTCCTGCATTTCGTCTGGCATGATATCAGGAGGTCTTGGATCGAAATCCTTTCCTGGGCCAAAAGCAGATAATGGTTGGTCATTGGCCTGGGTGGCCATGTACTTTACTTCGGCTTCGAGAGCCGTTATCATCTTGGTTTCAGCCACATAGGCCGAAATTCGCTTCAGAGATTGTGACTCAGTCATTATCACTGAATTCACTTCCCCAACCAGTTGGTTGGATACCAGTTAGCCCACTGAATTCTATGTGGGACACGTCCTCTCTGTCCCATTGGAAACCATGCTCAGGATGCAGGTATAGGGAACAAAAGGTGTTTGGCGCTGGCGCCATGTCGAAATCAGGAGCTGGACATGGCCCTATGTGAGCCAAGTTTTTGTCGAAATCTGTTACACCCAAGTGGTTTACTTCGCCAAGGTAGTAACTCTGATCAGCCTCTATGTTTTCGACCAACCCATCTGGGCGCCATAGAAGCAGTCTTTGATGCATCGATGAAGGCACAGCACCTACACCATGTATCCACTCACGGCCTAACAAAAGGTTGTAGTTGGGTTTGGCCGAAATGACCATGAACATTGTTGGTCGAAGGATCGACCCAACTTTTATGTCGAGCTGGATCACTCCCATGGTGGTCCCAATGCCTCCCTCATAGTTGGACAGGACCATATTGTGAGGTTTTATTTCTTCATCCCTTTTGCCAATCTTTATTAGCACAGAATGAGGGATAATATTGATAGTGGCCCCACAGTCGACCAATATTTTGTTCACAGTGGTCTCTTCGAGCTTAGCCCTTATGAACAAAGGTTTGAGGTGATTCTTCATCGCCTCTGTGGGTGGCTCGAAGAAGCCATTTTGTTCCTCTGTAGTGCCATTGTCCATGACAAAATAGCACACTGGCCTGTGTCTGGCCATTTCTTGTTCCATCTCCCAGTCACTGGTTTCGACTTCTACTTGTCGATTGAATTCCCTGGGTAGCATTGAAACAACGTTCACCATTATATCTAGAGTATCGTCGGACTCAGCATCATCTTCGTCTTCGACTTCGCTCTGGTTAGGCCAAACTAGCCTGTTGGTAACTGGTTCTCTCTCAAGAGGCTTTCTTTGTTTCCTTTGAGGCACATTCGAACTAGTTTCAGCCTTAGGTTCGTTGGTAGCCTCCCTTTCAGCTTTTCGCCTTCTTTGATACCTCCTCCATTGGGACCTCGACATAGGATTTTTTCCTTTGTAGTTGCTGGACACTTGAGCAACCTTGGGTGCAGCAACTTGAGGATCTTTCTTCTGGATTAAAGAGGAACCTCTTGGCACTTCGAAAGAATGCCATTTCTCTTCACTTGGCCTTTTCCGGCCAGATGTTTTGTACCAAGTGTCTACTGGTACATTTGTTGGAGGCCTAAAAGTCAAAGGCCTCTTGTCTTGATTAGAACCCCTTCTGGGATCATGTCGAAGGTCAGAATTCCCCCTTCTCTTGTTCGCTGCCCTTACTCCTTGTATGTGTTCAGCAGCTTTTTTATCAAAGATAGAACTGCATCTTGGACACAGCATAACCTCTGATTTTTTCTTCTGGCATCTTTGTAAAAAATCTGCCAAGTTTTCGTTTTCCTTAGGGAAAGCCGTTTTATTTGCCTGCTCTTGCCTTATGGCTTCTTCTGAAGTTTTAGGGTCAGAAAGTTCAACCATGTTGATATTCATTGTATCCTTAGTAGCAAGAGTTAGTTGTTTCATTTGTGTCTCCAGATTCTCCGTCTGGCCTTGTACAGTGGCTAATTGGGAACTGGGCTTTAGTCCAGTTTTTTGTACTTCAGCTGTCTTCGACTTTGGATCTTCGACCGCTTTCTGGACAGCCTCAATTGTCTTCCTGGATAAGTTTCCAGAAAAACTGCCAAAGATTGGCATGTTGATGTGGTCCTTAGAGACTTCGACCATGTTAATGCCTGGCTTCTTCGACTGGATCTTGGTAGCCTCTATCATGTTCACCTCAGAGGGTTCTGCATAGTGGGCTTCAGCCTTCAATGGATTGGAGTCGACAGCCATGGGGGATTTGTCAGCAAACTTTAATCTCCCTTCCTCAATAGCGTCTTGCACAAGATTCCTGAAAAGAAAACATTGAGAAGTTTTATGGCCCAGAAAATTATGATATTTGCAAAAACCTCTCTTCTTTCTTTGATCAAGAGGAGGCACTTTTACCCCAGGGGGTACTATCATTTGGCCATCTTTAACTAGCAAGTCGAATATTTCATCACATTTTGTGATGTCAAAACTATAAGTCTTTTTTGGGAACCTATCATTGGTCTTGTCTGGACCAATGGGATTTTTCCCATTTGAGGGGACTAATTGTTTACAAGAGTATGGAGGCCCTTGTTTTAGCTCTGCTAAGTCGACTTCTCCTTCTTCGACAGCTAAAGTATCGTCGAAGGATTCTAGATCTTCGTCATCCATCTCAACGTAAGCTATTCTTTCTCTCTTGTGAGTTTTCGTTGCCTTAGCTTTCTCAGCTTTAAGGCGTTCGACTTGTCGAACTCTATCGGCCAGTTGGGCCATGTCTCTTAGGTACTGGGTATCTAGCTTCTTCCTAATGGAATAGTCTAAACCGCCTGCTGCCATTTCGACCAGCTCATGTTCTGGCACTTGTGTAAAACATCTCGCCTTAAGCAACCTAAACCTATTCAGATATTCGTCTATAGGTTCAGTGAAACGTCTCTTCACACTCGCCAGTTCTTTCAGGCTTATCTTGGTTTGCCCCATATAGAATTGTTCATGGAACAATCTTTCCAATTGGGTCCAATGGTGGATCGAACTGGGGGGTAGAGTTGTAAACCAAGTAAAAGCGTTCTTGGTTAAGGAACTTGGGAAGTATTTGATCCTTAGGTTTTCATTATTTGAAATGTCCCCTGCTTCGATCAAATACCTAGCCACATGTTCGACAGTGGATTCTGTCGTGTCCCCAGAGAACTTAGTAAATTTGGGGACTTTGGTTCTAGGGGGTAAGTCAGTTTGTAAAACATATTCTGACAATGGAGAAGTAAAGTTGGGCCTTCGAAAGCCCATGTTCATCCCATTCTGAGTCATGATCCTTTCGATCATGGTTGCCAGATTATTTTCCAAACCCATGTTTTGGTGTTGGATATGCTGAACCACTTCGTCAGCATTTTGGTTTCTGTTAACTAACCTTACCTCTGGGGCTATTACCCTAGGTTCTTCGACAGGTTGTTCTACAGGCTGTTGAGCCTGATTGATGGTGGTTTCTTCCTCTACGAATATCCCCTGATTTCCTCTTATTTGCGCCCTTTGGGGCTGTCGAATAGGTGGGGGTACTCCAAAGAATTCAGCCAAACGCGTCATTTGCGCTGTAACTTGCTGATTCGACTGAGTAGTATTTTGTATTAGAGGATTTAGCACTGTACTCAAAGTTTGTGCCAACATTTGCACCATATCATGGTTGCTTTCGTCCATCTGTTGCCTCAAGACTGCTGTCGAGGCATTTGTAAGGCCATGGGCTACTTGGGACGTTCCTCCTAAGAGTTGGGTCCTATTTCTATTCGCCATGCCTACTCCAGAGCCTTGGAGTGGCGAAGTGGCACTCACGAAAGGGTCTGAATAAGTGGACGCAGCATTCGTCAGGCTTGCCAATTCAGAAGTTGGCATACCATAGAATGGAATAAATCCTGGGGGAACCACTGGCCTTGGACCAGTATTTCCCCTTGGAGGGGGGGTTCCCAAAGGCATTCTGGGGCCTGTTAACGAAGTTATTGGCCCCGTGGTTGTGACTGACACTGCTGGCATCGAACCAACATTCGTCGCTTCACTAACGGTCATATTAACCGTTGCTCCCACACTTGGTGGTGGAATTTCATTATTGTTTGGCGGATTCGCCATCTCTTCCCTTCTTCTGGCAGTATTATTATCGTTGGTGTATATTCTACCACTCCTCAATAACATACAACTCGAAAAGATGAGATTTTTTCAACAATCAACACACAGTCCCACTGGGCGTGCCAATTTGTTTACCTTGGGATTTGGTAAACAACCGCTGATCCTCCAAATGGTTACTTATTTGGTTACTCGCAGGATCGATCAGATTGATCCTATGGACATAGGTTGATTTTGAAGTTTAATTAATGTGGATAAGGCTTTAAGTAAATTGTTTAAAGTAAATTGCATAAAGGAAAAGGCTTGGTAAAATAACGAGGCTTGAATGTAAAGGTTCGACAGGAATCTTAAAGGGAAAAAGCATGTAAAATACTGGAAAAGTAAATGACTTGAATTGATAAATTGGTGTTTCACACATACATTTCTCAACAATTCGTTCGCTCACACTGGGTACTTGAATCTAAATGAGTGACTATGTATCTATTGTGAACACACGCGAGAAACTACACTTCTACTCCTATTTATACAAAAACATTCCAAGTAACCGTCGGGCAGTTACACTGCTTCGAGATCAAGCCACTTGTCACGTTCTCCATGCTCGACGCTCCAGATCCTTGCACGTTCGCACGTAGTAACTGCTGGAAACCGTTTTCCCTCCAAAGCTTTGAATTTCAAACTGCTCCACTCTGGACCATCGAACACGTTCGTCAAGAGACATCTTCGACGAAAACTCCTTCGACGTCGAAGGCAATCAGCCTTCTTCCTTGGAAGAAATCTTCTAAGTATTTTTGCCATCTTTCGACAGGCACTTCGACAGGCTTAGCCAGTCGAAAGCATCTTTCAGCTTTTCATGGCTGCCATCAATCAAAACAAAGGTGTCGAATTTAGGAGCCAACAATAGCGAAGTTGAAAAATTATGTCTATGTCTTTATTTCTCTTGTACAAAGCTCAAACAATATATAAAACCAGTTGATGTGTATGTTTCGTCTCATTTTGATGTTTTCAAGTACATGTTGTCGAAACCCATCCTGCACAGCCGAATTGGCAAGTGGGCGCTAGCATTAACTGAATACTCCTTGACCTTTATGCCTCTTAAGGCAGTGAAAGGACAAGTGGTGGCAGACTTTATAGTCGACCACTCAATCCAAGTTGAGAATATAAATTATGTGGAGATAGAGCCTTGGAAACTCTACTTCGATGGTTCCAGCCATAAAGATGGAACAGGAGTAGGGGTCTTGATTATTTCTCCAGAAAAAATTCCAACAACATTCAAGTACAAGATATCAGGTATTTGTTCGAACAATGAGGCTGAGTATGAAGCTCTAATTACTGGCCTTGAGATATTGTTGGAATTGGGGGAAACTCGAGTCAAAATAATGGGAGACTCAGAGTTAGTCATTAAGCAAGTCACAAAAGAATATAAGTGCATAAGAGAAAATCTCATTATGTACTTTGTGATAGCAAATCGTTTATTGAAAAAATTCGAAATGGTCAACATTCGACACATACCCAGATTGGAAAATCAAATAGCCAACGATTTGGCACAAATTGCATCTGGGTACAAAACTTCAAAAACGAGATTACAAAGAGCAATCGAAGTTCGAGAAAAGATAAAAGCAACTTGTCTGTCACCAACAGATTTGAAATCGACAAGACTAGGGTATGCTGATCAAAGCAACTTCGAAATTTCATTCATAGACAATTTGTCAGAGCAAGATTGGAGGAAACCCATTGTGGATTATCTACAAAATCCAGTAGCTTCGACAGAACGAAAAATAAAATATAGGGCGTTGAGTTACGTACTCATGGGTAATGAGCTATTTAAAAAGACGCCTGAAGGGGTATTGCTAAAGTGTTTAAGTGAAACTGAAGCATACATAGCCCTTTCGACTACGCACGCTGGAGCATGTGGGGCTCACCAAGTAGGCCATAAGATGACATGGTTGTTGTTTCGACAAGGACTATACTGGCCCACCATCTTGAAAGATTGTGTCGAGTTCGCCAAGGGGTGTCAGGAATGTCAAGTCCATACAGGCATCCAGCATGTACCAGCAAGCGAACTTCACTCAATAGTGAAAACTTGGCCCTTTAGAGGATGGGCGTTGGACCTTATTGGAGAGATTCGACCAGCATCATCAAAGAGCCAGAAGTATATATTGGTAGGCATTGATTATTTCACTAAGTGGATCGAAGCTATTCCTTTAGTCAATGTAGACCAAGAAAATTTCATTGAATTTATTCAAAAGAACATTATCTTTAGATTTGGAATCCCTGAAACTATAACGACTGATCAAGGATCAGTTTTCACCGGTCGAAAGATGCAAGAATTCGCTCAAGAAACAGGCTTTAGACTCCTAACGTCAACACCTTATTATGCACAGGCAAACGGTCAAGTCGAAGCAGCGAATAAAATAGTGATTGGCTTGATAAAAAAGCATGTAGGGAAGAAGCCAAAAAACTGGCATAAGACGTTAGACCAGATCTTATGGGCCTGTCGAACGTCCCCAAAAGAAGCCATAGGTACAACACCATATAGGCTAACTTTTGGTCATGACGCAGTGTTGCCAGCGGAAATTTGTCTTCAATCTGCAAGGGTTCAGAGACATCATGATATCCCCTCTGAAGTTTATTGGGATATGATGTTAGACGAACTAGTAGATTTAGACGAAGAAAGACTATGCGCTCTCGACCTACTAAGGATTCAGAAGAAAAGAGTAGAAGACTCTTACAATAAAAAAGTGAAGCCTAAGGCATTCTCGCCTGGAGAATTAGTTTGGAAGGTGATTCTCCCCATGGATCGAAGGGATCGAAGCATGGGGAAATGGTCACCCAAATTGGAAGGACCATTCAGAATTATCCAAACTTTTTCTGGTGGAGCTTATGAAGTCGAAGAGTTAGGTGAAGATAAAAGGCTCTTGAGAGTAAACGGAAAATATTTGAAAAAGTATAAACCTATGCTCCAAGAGATCAAAATAAATAGCAAGTAATGATAAAATTAACCATAAATAGCCAAAATGGAAAATTTTATAAGAATTAGCCAAAATGGCTACATTGTCAAATACATATTACAATACATGGTTAAATAGCTGAGTAATTTAGAAGGGGATAGAATCTCTGAGTCGAAGGTACTTGGCCTGCTGCAACTCCAGTCTTTTGTTGCACAAGGCATTCGCCTGGGCAAGCTTGGCAATTTGGTCATCGAAGGCTTGGGCTTTCTCAGCAAACTCTAGGCCTCGTGTAACTTCAGCTTGGCTCTCTGTGTCTGAAACAGTCGAGAGAAGCTCCTCCTTGCGTTTAGTATTAGCATTCATCTTGGCCTCCAGCTCTTTGATTTGCGCCTTTATGGAGGCATTGTCTCGATCTATGGCGTCAATTTCTTCTTGCTTGGATGCTTTTTGCTTCAACAACTCTGCAATTCGAGAAGTTGTCTCAGCTACTGCAGTCCAGGCAGAAGAACTTTTGCCATGTAACGCTTCGAGCTGGCTGTTGAAGCCCCTCTGACGTTGATAGTCTGCTGAGACTTGATCAACAATGGAGTATAACTCCATGATAAAGCTCGAAACCTCTGGAGTCACAGAAAGCAAGTCGACTGCATTCAAAACAGCTCCCAAACACGACGGAGCAGTAGGGTCCCCCTCCAAAGCCTTCATCAAATCTTTCTTGAAGAACTGAGCCTTGACCTTCATCAAAGCCTCATCGAGAGGAGAAGTCGAAGTGGACTTCCCCGATTGAGTAGAAGCATCCTGACTAAGGTCAGATGAACTTCCCCTACCCTCGATAATGGCATTCAAGTAGCCAATGGGATCAGTTTGCTTCAAGAGTGCTAAGTCTTCTTTAGACTTATGCTTTGTCGAGGTAGTAACCCTTACAGCAGCGTTGTCTTGGGGTTGAAGTTGTTGAGTAGCGTTTGCATCGACATGACTCTCTTCGACCTGAAGTTCAGCAGTTCCAGCATCAGCGTGATCCCCTTCGTCATGTTCTTCCTCTGACAGATCGACCACTTAAATTTCTTTTGGTTGTTGTTCCTCTGTTTCGGCATTGGTTTCATCATTCGCCAATTCCTTCTCTTGTGGCCTACTGTGTTCAGCGGAGTCTAATGTTTCAGAAGTCATTGGTGCTGAACTTTCAGTGGTCTCCTAAAAATAGAAGAGGAAGAATCTTCTAGTTTAGAAAGAGACACAATCGAACGTGAGTATCGACACCTGAGTTAAAAAATGGTCAGAGAAACTACCTGCAGAGGAACTTCAGCCCCAGGGCTGGAATTATCACTTTCGACGGGTTTATTGAGCAAAACATTTAGCTCCTCCTCCGTTGGCTCTTCGATAATTACTGGAGGTGGCCTGGGTCTTCTCCCAGCAACCTTTATTCTGATCGTGGGTCGAGACTCAGGAGAAGGAGCATCTTTCTTCAGTTTTCTCCGTTTAAGAGGAGCGGGGGGAGATTCGTCCTCTTCGTCACTCCCAGATTCGACCGTCAGTGCAGGTCGTTTCTTGGGTGAAGGTGCCTGAAAACCAATTGGAGTTCGATTTAGAACGCTACATCGAAAATCAGAATGTTAAAACCAGAAGGAAATAATAAAAGTTTGGTTACCGGTGCTGAAGATTTTATCGAAGGACCTTCCCCCTGATGGCTTGTTGTAGTTTTCGCCGGTGCTGGAGGTTTTGTCAAGGGACCTCCTCCCTGTTGGCCTTCTGCGGCTTTCTTTGCTGCAGGCTTTCGAACAACTGAAAGAAGACAAGTTATATTTTAACAAGTTACCAGTCGAAATGGAAAGACAAAATAATTTGAAGAGTGAACGTACATTTCTTTATTTTGTCAAGGACTAGAACGAAAGACTTCTGAAGTTCGTCCACAAAATCTTTCTCGTCGAAGAACTCTTCAGCATAGTAACTCTTCCACCAGTCTTTGAAGGATGGTGAACAGAGAAAGTTAAGTTGATAGTCGAACAGTGAAAGGACTGTTCGACCAGCATACCTGCCAATATGCTTGGTGGCAGCATCCTCAGTATAGTCGTTGCAAAAATATAACATGGACTTCTCCTTAGGAAAAATAGGAAAAGGAAGTGATTGAATGATACCAAACTGTCGAGAGACCAAGTTTGGTTGGTAAGCGATCAAGCTCAGGTGAGTCTTGGAGCTCTTAAAGCGCAGGGGCCACTACAAGAAAATTAGTGTTTAACGACACAAAAATTGCGACAGTTATGTGATAACTGTCGTAATTGACATATAGAGACAGTGTTTACGACAGTTGACACCAACCGTCCCTAATATTTATTTTGCGACGGTATATTTAACCATCATAATATTATTATTACGACGGTAAAACAACCGTCGTCCCCCATTTAACACTTTTAACATTGATTTTTCACCAACAACTAGTCACGACGATAAAATTAACTGTCCTAAAAGGCATATCACGACGGTAAAGCACCCGTCGCACCCTTAAACCTTTCACGACAGTAAAATTATCCGTCCTAAAATTCATTTCACGACGGTAAAACAACCGTCGCACCCAAAACCTTTAAAGTAAAACTTACTCATAAAATATCTTAGAATCCCTAATCACAAACCTCATGTCCTCCTCCAACGACCTTCGCTCCCAAGCCGAAAATATCTTCAACCTATGCAAACAAACCTACCCCGATTCCCTAATCCTCAAACTCGCCCAACTTCTCCACACTTCCCCGAACCCTGAAACCCGCACCATGTCCACAATCCTCCTCTGCCGCCACCTCACGCGCCACCACGACGACTCCTTCATCTACCCACACCTAACCGCCTCCACTCAATCCACTCTCCATTCCCTCCTCCTCTCCTCTCTCCATCAAGAGCCTGTCAAATTCATTGCTAAGAAGCTATGTGACACGGTTTCTGAACTTGCTTCTGCACTTCTCTCCGAAGACCTTGCTTCGTGGCCTGACCTACTCCCGCTTCTCTTCCAGTTGTTTACTTCACCTGACGCTAGGCTTCAGGAGATTTCGCTACTTGTGTTTGCTCAATTGGCTCATTACATAGGTGAAACCCTAATTCCTCAATTGTCTACTCTTCACTCTGTTTTCCTCCGCAACCTTAGCGTTGCTACATCGTCATCAGATGTCCGCATCGCTGCTCTTGCTTCCAGCATCAATTTTGTTTAGTGTCTCTCCAATCCCTCTGACCGTGACAGGTATTACATATTCCAATTATGCTCCTATTTGAACTAACTTGAATTGAACGAATCCATAGGTTTCATTCCAAAATTGAGATGTGTTTAGTTATGTTGTCTATAGTGCAGATTTGAACTATGCTCCAATTTGGACTAACTTGGAATGAATTTATAGGTTTAATATAAAACTTGAGATGGACTTAGTTATGTTGTCAATAGCATGCAATAGCAGTGCATATTTGAATTATGCTCCAATTTGGATTAACTTGAACTGAACGAGTTTATAGGTTTCATATAAAAATTGAGATGGACTTACCTTTTGATTATTGTTGATAGATCTGAATTATGCTCCAATTTGGATGAACCTTAAAACTGTGTTGTCAATAGCACGAATTGGCATTGCTTGGATGAACGAATTGGCATTGCTTGGATGAACGAATTAGCATTGCTCCAATTTGGATTAACGAATTAGCATTGCTCCAATTTGGATTAACGAATTAGCATTGCTCCAATTTGGATTAACGAATTAGCATTGCTCCAATTTGGATTAACCTTAAAACTATGTTGTCAATAGCACGAATTAGCATTGCTCCAATTTGGATTAACTTATATTGAATGAGTTTATAGGTTTCATATCAAAATTGAGATGCACTTAGTTATTAGTGTTGGTAAGTTTGAATTATTCTCCAAATTGGGTGAACCTTAAAACTAAGTTGTCAATAGCATGCAATAGCAGCGGAACAGAATGGTAGGGTCAGCAGTAGGGCAGCGGTTCCTAATTGTTGCGAAATTGCGGTCAGCTAGTGGGATTTTGCGGATAAATTCCTCATTTGTTTAAACAGTTGGTTTTTTCTCTAGGGTATAAGCTTCCATCCAAACTCATTCAAGAGTAATGTTATGTTCTTGAGCTCAAAAGTTGTTATTTTATTCTTCTTGTTTGCCTAAGTTTTGTTGCTATGTACTTTAGGTTTCTTTAAGTACAAAGGTCTTTTTAATTGTGTGCATTTTTTTTTTACTTTGTACATTGGGTTTTACTCTTAACAATAGCGCCTATCCTCTATAGCATTTTAGGGAATCAATGTTACTCAAAGCTATCATAGATTCACAACATAGACCTTGAATTGGAATGAGTTTAGTTTGTTATGCAAAGCTATCATAAATTAGCAACATACTGTACACCTTAAATTGTAACGAGTTTAGTTTATAAGTTTCGTGAAAAGTTGATATGTAGTTACCTATGATTAATGTTGAATTCTATATGTGAAGTTGGGGAGACTGTTATCGTTATTGGCTTAATCATCTGTTCTGATGGCAAACTTCTTACTAAGTTTGGGTTCATGTCTGATAATAGGTTCCAAGATTTGCTTCCTCTGATGATGCAGACATTGACAGAGGCATTGAATTCTGGTCAGGAGGCGATTGCACAAGATGCACTTGAACTCCTCATTGAGCTTGCAGGGACTGAGCCACGTTTCTTGCGAAGGCAGATTGTTGATGTTGTTGGTGCCATGCTGCAAATCAGTGAGGCCGAGTCATTGGAAGAAGGGACTCGCCATTTGGCTATTGAGTTTGTTGTTACCCTTGCTGAGGCGAGGGAGCGTGCTCCTGGGATGATGAGGAAGTTGCCACAGTTTGTGAAAAAGCTATTTGGTGTGCTGATGAATTTGTTGTTGGATATTGAGGATGATGCTGCTTGGCATGCCGCGGTGTCTGAAGATGAGGATGCTGGTGAGACTAGTAACTACGGATTTGGACAAGAATGTTTGGATAGACTTTCAATTTCTTTGGGCGGGAACACGATAGTTCCAGTTGCGTCTGAGTTGCTTCCAAGTTACTTGTCTGCACCTGAATGGCAAAAGCGCCATGCTGCACTCGTTGCCTTTGCACAAATCGTAGAGGGTTGTTCCAAGGTATTCTTTTATTTGTACCATCCCATGCTCATCATAAATGATATTTTGTTTAAATTTATTGTATTAACTATTATTCTATTGTTGTTTTGTAAAACATGTTCATGCCTTTGTATTTAAGTTACAATTATAATTGGCCAACATCTGTTTGTTGTTTTGTCTCAGTTGTTTTTCAAATTTAAACCTTTGTTTGACTGCATTGTCGGTGAATAGTTGGGATTATTATGTGGAAAAACAACTTATGCATGTGTATTAAAACCTAATCTTTGGTGGTGAAGGTGATGACTAAGAATCTGGAGCATGTATTGTCAATGGTGTTAAATTCATTTCTTGATCCAAACCCTCGGGTACGGTGGGCGGCTATAAACGCAATTGGACAGTTGTCCACAGATTTAGGACCAAACTTGCAGATTAACTATCATCACTTAGTGCTTCCTGCATTAGCGGGAGCCATGGATGATTTTTAAAATCCTCGAGTACAAGTTTGCACTTTTAACTCAACCAACTACATTGTCAACTATCTTAATTTATTGTCATCTAAATTTGTTCTTATTGACCATTCCATGTTCTCAATCATATTAGGTTAAGATGGACTTAATAATCTAGCTTTATTGGATTTCATTCTTGTTCTTCCATTTGACCCTTGATTATGTATTGTATTATACTATACCGGGGACAAGCAACTTTTTTCTATGCATTGGTTGATTCTGCACGTGCTTGGTCAAAGTAATCTCATGTATTTATTATCTCGTGTTACCTCATGGATTGTTTATAGGTTTTAGTGTCTGTTAACATAGTTTGTATACCTTTGTAATTATCCTCAGTTCTCTAAAGAATTTGTGCAGAGGGGTTCTCATACTTATCAGACATTTTGACATGAGAGTATTAAACTGGCTGGGCTAATTTTATTAGTTATGCATTTTAAATATATTTTCATCATTTTATCATTTCTTATATGGTTATTTGAAGTTCCTGATTATTGATATCTCATTTGAATTTATGAAGGGCTGAATCATGTTTATCATTCAATTTATTACTATCATATTGCAGGCTCATGCATCTTCTGCAGTGCTAAATTTTACCGAGAATTGCAACCCAGATATTCTAATACCTTATTTGGATGGGATTGTGAGCAAACTTCTTGTACTCCTTCAGGTATTTGTTTGTTATTGATATTTATAGGCATGAACGTATGAGAATATTTAAATAATATCTT
The DNA here is from genome assembly GCA_948472305.1 of Vicia faba. Classification (NCBI taxonomy): domain Eukaryota; kingdom Viridiplantae; phylum Streptophyta; class Magnoliopsida; order Fabales; family Fabaceae; genus Vicia; species Vicia faba. The sequence goes on along the minus strand of OX451736.1, from coordinate 1,307,267,409 downwards.
GGTGAAGGAGATCATATGGTATTTGTTTGTTATTGATATTTATAGGCATGAACGTATGAGAATATTTAAATAATATCTTGGTGAAGGAGATCATATGGTCTTTGTTTGATTATACTTTTTGATTTTGTTTGAAAATAAAGAAATTTCATGGATTCTCATCTGTTTGTCGTTTGAGAGGATCTGCATTTACTCTATCTATTTTTTACTCATCTTTGAATTTTTATACTTGGAAGCCTTAGATTCCTAATTTGTTAGTTTTTCTTTCATGACTGTGAGTATTGTTGTATAATGTTACTTTGTTTCATCAATTGTTGCATCCCAAAGGTGTTATGCTGCTTTATATTTTATAGATTTGGGATGATAAACTTGGAATTATATGATTTCATCTCTTTTCATGCATGAATTATAGGGTGGAAACCAGATGGTTCAAGAAGGTGCTTTGACAGCATTAGCATTTGTTGCTGATTCTTCACAGGTGCTTTATATAACAATTCTTCTGTATTGGAATCACATTGTTTTTAAGTCTTTTAATAAATTTAAATCTCATGTCAACAGGAGAAATTTCAGAAGTATTATGATGCTGTAACCCCATATCTAAAAGCTATTTTATTGAATGCAAATGATAAATCTAATTGTATGCTTCGTGCCAAAGCAATGGAGTGTATTAGTTTGGTAGGAATGGTTGTTGGAAAGGAGAAGTTCAGGGATGATGCCAAGCAGGTGATTTAAATTTATTTTAGCATGTTTTTTGTTTATTTTTTTATCCAAATAGTTTTTATATCTTATTTCATACAATCTGATTGTTATTCACTTTTTGTGTGCTAATGTATGGTTTTCATTCTTCATTGACTAGGTCATGGATGTCTTGATGTCACTGCAACAATCTCAACTGGATGCTGATGATCCAACTGCAAGTTACATGTTACAAGTATGATCCTTTTTTTTCCTTCCATTTGTTGACATCAACTTTGGATCATATATTTATATATTCTCTTGTTATGGTTTAAATACATTTATACCTCAGATTTTCACTTGGATTTTATATTCTCAGGCATGGGCACGACTTTGCAAGTGCCTTGGGCAGGATTTTCTCCCATACATGGGATTTGTCATGCCTCCCTTGCTTCAATCTTCACAACTTAAGCCTGATGTGACAATTACATCAACAGATTCTGACGCCGAGTTTGATGAAGAGGATGACAGGTGTCCTTCTGGTTCTGGTTACTGTATTTTGGGTCACAAAAGATTTATATCCATGATGTGTTTCTGGATCCATTTTAATATTCATTTCACTTCATTATGCATTCCTTTCTTTTGTTTCAGTTTTTACTTTTTACTACTGCCTTTATTTTAAACAATGTTTTTGGCCATTTGAGTAAATGTGAGCTGCATTTTGCCCCTTTAATTAATTTATATTTATATGGGGATATCCTTGTACTATTTTGACGCATTTAAAGTTAAATTTTATGAGTATTATTTTAAAGATTATTATTTTAATACATTTTTTTAGGGATTGGAATCACCCGCTGATGGTAGACGTTCATCTGTGTCTAGCTACCGTATTGGAGATAATGGAACTTCAGGGGGGACAAATTAGACTTTGCTATGATCGAGATAATTAGATTGTGAACTTCTCTCATGTATTTTTGGCATAATGATACTTATTATTATAAGATTAGGAATTGATATATTTTGGGTTTTTTGTACTACTTGACATGATTATGGAACTCGCATTTTACATGATTATGGAACACACATTTTTTTGGATATTATAATGCTTATTTGATGTTAAATATTTTTTATTGAAATTATTTTTACTATATTACAAAGTGATAGAAAATAAAACAAAAAATAATACTATAAATAAATATATTAAAGAAGAAATAATTTAAAGAAAAAAATAACACAAAAAAAAACTATATTTAAAATTTTTTACATAGATAATAATTTAAATAAAAAATATATATAATAGAAAAATAAAAAAAAATCAAGACATAAACAAAATTCATGGCGACAGTAGCGAACCGTCGTAATCAACAATTAAAAATAATCAACAAAAGTCATGACGGTATCGAACCGTCGCCATAAACAATTTAATCAATTTCAAAAGATATTCACGACAGTATCGAACCGTCGCCATTAATAATTAAAAGAAACTCAAAAGATAGTCACGACGGTATCAACCCGTCGTAAACTTGAACGACAGTTTTTGTAACCATTGCGAAATAGGTTGGGGACACACACTTCTGCGACGGTAAAGCAACCATCGTGGAAAGCAAATTGCGACGGTTTTAACCGTCGTAATCTACAAAAATACCTGTCGCAATCTGCCAATTTTCTTGTAGTGCATTATTCTGGGTGTGAGAAATGCTTCCCACATTATTGTGTATTCTTCGACATGAGGGTCACCTGACGACTTAGGATGGGGCCTGGTGAACCATTCTGGACCAACCTTTCGTCGAGCAAAGGGAGCCATGGTCGAAGTGAATTCTTTTCTTCTTGCAAACATCAAGACGAAGTTTGCAAAAGTCTGTTGAAGTTCCAGCCCATCTTCAGTCGGGGTCAGTAGAGCTAATCTGGTGCCTTCGATACGCCTATTTGCTATCTCAGGAGCTTGCTCATTTATCTGAGTTTTCTGAGGTAAGAAAGACTCGAAAGTGGCATTGAGCCACAGTTGAAGTAGCCAAAAGGGTCCTGCAAGCAACAGACTGGCTCTATTTTCGATGACCTTTAACAGAGTCGCTCCACTGCTGATCGACTCGTACAGATTCGCCAGGATTAATTCTGCCAAACAAATATTTTGGCCATGGTGAAGCTGGGTGGCGAGGGTGACCATCTTCTTTGTCACCTGTAGAGACTTTGTACAGAACACAAAGCGTGACAGCCAAAGGGCTAGAAACGCAATATGCTCTACATCCATCAGAGTGGCTGTCGACCTATCATGGTAATGGTTGATATAGGTGGTATAGGTGGGTTTCGTAGCTAAGAATCCAATCTGATCCTTCGACATTTCCTCTGGGTCGAAATAATCCCCAGTGGGTCGAAGGCCGGTGATGGCCGCCACGTCGAAAAGCGTGGGTGTTAGCATTCCACAAGGAAGGTGGAAAGTAAAATGAGTATAATCCCAGAAAAGCAAAGAGGCTATCAGCATCTCAGGGGAGTAGTTGAGACCCGTCTTCGACAGCATAACTAGGTCGTATATCCCCAGTTTCTTCCAGATCGAAGTCTGGCTTTTTTCCATCTTCTCTAGCCAAGCGCTATAGTCAGGTGTGAGGCTAGGGCTAGACCTAAAAGCCCTAACACCCCTATTGAAGAAGCGAAGATCTATCTTCTCCTTAGCGGGATCTTCATTGTCATCTGCAGCTTTTTTAAAGCACCCAACAGGTTTGAGCGCCTCAAGCACTGGAAAGAAGTTCTTGATCTTCGTGGATTCATCAATGCATGGGGATAACGGGCCGGACATGGCGAAGATTTGGTTGGAGTATCCAACCGGAATCATTAGTTGGTGTGAATAAGCTTCACGCTCAGCAGTTTCCAGGGGTTCAGGAACCCTTCGCTGGCCTGTAGGGGTAATTGTTGGAACAGTTGAGAAGATTTTGGGTTTAGCATTTCTGGAAGGGATGTTAGAACTAGGAGCGTTAGAGGAACCTGAAGCCATTGTTGAGTTAAGGTTGAAGGTGGAGTGAAGAACAAAGTGTTTGCAAGTTTGCAGAGATTTTGTGTTCAGCAATGAGGTTTTGAATGCAGATAGCGTGAAAAAGTCCCACAATGGGTACCTAGCGCTATTTATAGTGGTTGGGAAATCACAAAATTCGAGGCCATTTAATGTTGCAGAAGATAGTGGGACACGTGGCGTTCCTTCGCTGACATAGTCGTTCTGCAGAAACGAAAAGGTGCAGCGTGCGCCCTCGTTTTTGGGAAATTGTCATGATGACAATTTGTGAAAAGACAATGGGCACGCTAAACGCCATACTGAGGTGACGTCTTAGGTACAGATGGAATGATGGCTTTTTCTTGGGATTGTTAGTGGTTGGTAGAAGACAAAAAGCGCACAGGTTAATCTGTGGCTAAGAATAAAGGACAGGTGTCGAGTGGAATCTCAAAGAATGCCTTTTTCTTTTCAGCGTCGAAATAAGACATTCTTGGGGGGCAATTTGTTGGCTCCTAAACTCGACACCCTTGTTTTTATTAATATAAACCATTAATCATGAGGGATGGTTTCGACCAGCTGATTCTGTCGAAGTGCCCATCAGAAGATGGCAAGGCTTGGAGAATTTCTTCTAAGTAGGAATCTTGTTGCCTTCGACGTCGAAGGTGCTTCTCGACGGAGGTATTCGACGCTCAGAGTGGAACAGTTTGAGATTCAAATGTTTGGAGGGAAAACGGTTCCCAGCGGTTACCAAGTGCAACGTGCCAAGATCTGGAGCGTCGAATGCTGTGAGTGTGCCAAGTGGAGTCATCTCGAAGCAGCGTAACTGCCCGACGGTTACTTGGGATGTGTTTAGTATAAATATTAGTAGTTCACGCAGTTTTTCGCGTGTGTTCACAATTATATACAAGTCACTCATATAGATTCAAGTACCCAGTGTGAGCGAAAGAATTGTTGAGAATGTATGTGTGAAACACCACTTTAATTAATCAAAGTCATTTATTTTCCAGAACTTTACTGCCTCTTTATTTACTTTTCCAGTCGAAGCCTTCATTTCAAGCCTTCCTTTATTCTATCAAGTTTTCTTCTTCATGCAATTTACATAAAGCTTCTTTATTTTCTTGTCATTTAATCATTATCAAACTTAGTCAAAACCCCAAAATCAACCATGTCTTAGGATCAATCTGATCGATCCTGCGAGTCACCAAATAAGTAACCTTTTAGAAGATCAGCGGTTGTTTACCAAGCACCACGGTAAACAATTACATGACGTAATGTTCCCTACTACACAGTTGAATTGGTCTACAGGCATATCACTCTCCACAAAAGCATGATCCAATACCCTCATCAAAGATTCTCTGTGAGCATAGGAGTTCATCAATAAAGCCAAGATGGATATTTTTGAAGGAGTCTACAGTAGCTAATCTACAATTCTGTAGTCGCTCATCCTGATTGTCTTCAAAATATCATCCACTTCTTTCTCTAGTGTCGCTCCAATAGATTCACACGTAGCCTTCCTGGGTTCAACATTTTCAACAATTTTCTTTTCAACACTAACATCTCCACGAACAATAGGTGCAAATACACGACCGTTGCAGGTCACTCTGCTAGTCTCAGTAATATTTCCAATGTTGGGCATTGGATGGATGGGAACTTCCACACCATCCTCTAAGATTGTAGCATTATATTTATAGGGTACAGCCTTATATAACTTGTAGGGGATGGGACCCAGCAAACTAATCACCAATGGAGTAATAGTTGGCTTGATATGATATTCAACTTCAAAAAGGGAAGGTGCACCAAAACATGGCATAATAATGTTTACCCCTTATTCAACACCATCAGTTATTACGTAGTCATCTCTGGGAAAAAATCCTCATCTGAGGAGAAATACTCATCTGCAGAGGCATACTCATTATCTGACTCTTCTTCAGCCAAACAAACCTCAATCACATCAACTTCATGGTAATCATCCCTTTAACTTATAACCTTGATGGTTCCATTATCCAACAACAACTGAACACCTTTCTTTACAATTGAACATCCTTAAGAGTCCCGGCAGCCAATTCGGCAAGATCCATACTGATGTTCTACCTGACCAGCCATGTGGTAGAAAGTAGCGTGCAACTGCACAAGGTCCTCATTCATATACTCGACATCAAAAATTCTGAACTCTCCAGGACATCCAGAAACCATGTTTACCTCCTCTTCATACTCTGCCCTAGACCTGATTATATGGATGAGGCCCTCATCCATCATCTCTTGCAAATTAGTTATTATCTTGTCACAACCCTGTATATTTGTGCTGCAAATAGCATAACCGGCATGGTCATGCGTATAGTCGCTAAATTCACAGAGGCCTGCATACATTTTCATCAAATCTCCCCTAACCAGATTAACATAAAAAATCTGGAAGCTTCCTGGACAACTGGCCACCATATTCACAGCATTTTCTCCTCCATGCTTGGGCAGAGGATTGTCTTTCACATTAGGGCCCACATCTTTGAAAGATGGAATACCGGACTTCACCAATTTCTATACCTCAGTCTTTAAAGGATAATAATTCTCAACATTATGCCCTGATGCTCCCTAATGAAAAGCACATGTTTGGTCTGCCTTATAATACCAAGGTAATGGTGATGGTACAGTGGGAGGTGGTCGGGTCTGAACCAACTTCTTCTGAATTAACGCTGATAGTAACTCTGTGTAACTCATAGGAATAGGGTCTTAACTCTCCCTTCTCTAATTATACCCTTGATTCCCATGTTGTGATGGTCTCTTATAAGCAACGGTGGTTGGAGCTATACCAACTACTGGAGTAACTGAGGCGACTTGCTGATGACGCTGATAATTGCTTCTAGGAGGATTAATCCTCCTCTCTTGCATAACAACATTTGTATCTCCTTCCTTATTTTTGGAAAACCCGTAGGATGGATTCTTCGTATTTCCAGCACTTTCACCTTTTGTTAGACGGCCTTCTCTTACAGCCTCTTCTAAGCGTATACCCATGCCTACCATTTCAGTAAAGTCACTTGGCGCACTTGCTACCATCCTCTCATAGTAGAAAGCACCCAGGGTCTTCAAGAAAATCTTAGTCATCTCCTTTTATTCCATGGGATGAATTACTTGGGCGGCTACCTCACGCCATCTTTGTGCATATTCTTTGAATGATTCCCTGTCTTTCTAGACCATGGCCCTGAGTTGATCACGGTCAGGCGCCATGCCCATGTTGTATTTCTATTTTCTGATAAATGCTTCTCCCAAGTCATTGAAAGTATGGATATTGACGCTATCCAAACTCATATACCACTTCAGTGCAGCACCGGTCAAACTATCCTGAAAAAAGTGAATCAGCAGATGCTGATCATCAGTATGGGTAGACATTCTCCTTACATACAACACAAGATGAGCACGAGGGAAAGTGTTGCCCTTATACTTCTCGAACTCCGGGACCTTAAACTTTGCAGGTATCTTAAAATTCGGGACCAAGCATAAATCATTCACATTCTGCTCGAACAATTCCTTTCTCCTGAGGGCCTTCATCTCCCACTGCATCTTGTCAAACAGCTCTTGAAAATCATCCATTCTGTCATAAAGACACAAGTCTTCACTTGCTGGAGGAAAAGGACGACACATATCATCATCAACAAATAGAACCATATTCACCGAAGGAGGTGCAGCAGGAGCAACATGCACCACAGGAGGTGCGGGAGTAAAAATAGTCTAAATAACTAGAGCTTCTTGAGGACCAAGATTGAAACTTTCAGGCGCAAAGTTCTCTGGCATTCCCCATGGATAACCTTGAGACGTGTGATTCTGAATAACAGTTGGAGTAGAAGACACAGGAACAGTCTGAGCTTCAGTAGTAACCCTTATTGGTTGAGGTTGAACACTCGGTGGCTGATTCTGAGAAGCCACCAGAGATTCCATCAGAGCAGTAAGATTGGTCATTCCAGCCTTCAAAGCAAAAACTTCCTCGCGCATCTCGCGATTCTCTTGTTCTAAGTTGTCCATCTTCCTTCTGAAATTATCTCAAGTGTTGTAGTTGTGAGACAGCTTGCTGAACGAAGTAAAGAAGCTTGGTAAGACACCTAGATATGCATAACAAATGCAAGAAATATGTGCAATATGATGCATGATGTGCAATGCACATGATTTATTTTTATTATTAATATTTCAAGGGACTTAAAGATTTATGGACACATTGAAAATATCAAAGTAATAACACATTTGAAATACTGGAAAATTTTATTATAACTTCAAAATGGATTACAAGTTTCAATGATCCCAAGTACAAGATGAAAGTAAAGTCTAAAACCCTAAGAAGCAAAGCTGATGGAGATCACTCTATACGCTGGCGCTTCCTTGTAAGCCTGGAAATCTGAGCCTTCAACCTCTGGTTTTCTTCCATATATCTGGTGGCAACCTCCTTCCAATCACCTGAATTAGGAAATGAGCAAATATCAACCGCGTGAGGCTTAGGAGAAATTAAATCCCCTAACCTCTCCATCGTCTCTACAGCCCGACTCTCAAGAATCTCAATCAAGTCGTCTTTCCCCTTCAAATCTGCTCTATAGGAAATCTCTAAAGTTTGGCACTTATTCTTCCAAGCATCCTTTTCCTGCTGCATCCTGGCCAAAGCAAGATGTAGCTCTTCTACATCATCCAATATGGGAGGAGTGGTCTTCACAAACAAATCAGGCATCCAATAGGTGTTTCCCGGGAATACGGCATCTTCAACTGAATAGCTCTCGTTTGGACCCACTGAAGATATGGCTCAAAAGAAAAAGCCCCCCTAGGTCCCAAGTATTTCCTACTCTTCCTGTGAACGTGACGCCAGGCCTTCGCAATCTTCTCCCTAGCTTCCTGTGATCGGTGGAAATAGAACTGACTGTTTTAAAGCTTGTTCGTGAAATGTCGCGGTAAGCAAGAGTCGCCACCGTCTTTTATTTTCTCCAACAAGGAAAGGACAAAAGCACAGCAAAATTCCTTTTCGAGATGTTTCTCGGTTCGGGAGGTAGATTATAGAAAGGGAAGGTGTTAGCACCCTTTCTATCCGTGGTTATCCACGGGTTCTTAGGTACTTGCTCATTATGTTTTCAAAAATTTGCTTTTCTTGTGTATGTGGGTTTTGAAAAAGTTTCGTTTTGAAAACTTCTAGGTAACTCTTGTATCAGTCCTCAAGAGTGTATGAAGTATTTGTTTGAAAACTTTTTGAAAGTGTAGGTGCGAAAAGTTGTTTTTGTTTTTTGAAAGAGCAAGTATCCAGGAGAAATCTACCTACTCTAAGGAATTAAGCTGTGTAAGAGTCCTTTAGACAGTACAATCCCACTATTGAGAAGTAGGTAGCGTCGTCGTTGGAGTTTCTCGGGTCAATTCGATTATTAGGGACATGTGGTCAGCAAAGCAATAGTAGGACGCCTTAGCGGTAACCCTAATGTCTTAGATCCTTTTTTTATCTGAGGCAACTGTTTCGAGGCAACTGGATCTTTAGACAGGAGGGCGACCTCTAAAACACCCTATACTTGACGACCACCTCGAGGAAGCCAAGGGAGGCGTACCCTAAGGGTGGCATGTGCATGTGTGTTAAATTCAGTTAAGATTATCTTGTACATGTTATTTGCGAGCTACGCTTTGATTTTATTTTTCAGACAAATCTTGCATGCATAATTAACAGTTTATAGTTTGTGCGGAAAGTAAATTGCGGAAAGGTAAATCTACACTATTACAAGGCGCGGGTATATACATCGCCAAAAACAAAACCCGTTTGGAAAATAAATGCGAGAAAAGTAAAGAAAGCGGTAAAAGACCTAATTAACTATTACATCCTCGGAAACAGTTACATCAATATAATCAAAAGGAATTAAAGCGCGAAGGAAATTAAATCGGGAACGTCTTAGGGTTTTGACCCTTTTTGAGAAAAGAATTGAATTGGGTCCTTTTTTGCAATTAAATTAAATATTAAACCTAATTTACTAATTAATTAATTATTTACAAGAAAAAGTATTTTTGTGTTTTTTATGTTTTAATGAAACTAAAAATAAAAGAAATTAAAAGTCAAGAAAACCCTAATTCTAGATTTGTTTTATTTTTTGTAAAAAAAGATTAAAGTTAACCTAATTTAACTAAATTAATTAATTTACATTTATTTACAAAAATAATTAAGATGAAATTAATAATAATAATAATAATAATAAGAAGAAGAAGAAAATATTGTTTTATGAATTAATTATGAAAATAATTATTTGTTACTTAATAATAATAATGATAATAATTTTAATTAAAAGAAAATAAAAAGAAAGAAAATAAAAGAGAAAATAGAAACCAGGGGGTGCTGGCCCATGTATGAGGTGTTGATTGCAGTTTATGGCCCACTAAGCTCAGGCCTACGTTGACTTTCTTGAATCGTCCAGATACGCATTGACTCATGAGCATGGTGTTCATCACCTTTTGACCATTAGATTGGCATTATGAGACACATGGCATGATGTTGCTGGGAGTGCATGGTAGAACCCTTTTGAAAGCCTGCATGGGATTACACAAGAAAAAAATAGAAACAATTATATGGGGGACCTGGGAATCGAACCCAGGTCCCAATAGTCACCAGACAGATCACCAACCACCACACCACGCTGCATGCTTTTTTAATATAGTGGATAATGAACATAATATATAAAAAAATCAATTATGCTGGAAATTATGAAAAAGCGCGCACCCTTTTGAACCGTCCAATGGCATAGCACCACGTCCTCGTCTTCTTCATGAAACCTACAAAATAATGAATAGATAGCGGGGGTTTTTAACCCCCACAAAACAGGATGAGGAAAAATAGCGAATAGGCGTATGCTTCACATAAATATTTCGCGACATGTCCATTGAATTCGTCTGGTCTCAACGAGTTTAACCATGGGTCTCTCAAGGTCTGATTTTTCCTAAATAAGAAAGCCCCAATTTTAGAGCTTGGAAAACCTAGAAATCGTTCATGGTGGTTTCTGTTTTAGAGCGTTTCAGTCCAATTAATCTATGCCATTAGTTTCCTGTGAGTGCTAGCAATACAAAACAACCAACAAATCATGTTAAATGCGCATGGAATATGAGTTATGATTATGAACAAAAGAGCCAAACTGTGAGTCTGTTTAAGGTTTTTTCTGGAGCTTTAGCACGTGAATTTGATTGCAAAACGTATCTGGGGATCCCTGCAAGGTATTAGAAACCACAAAAGCCCTTGAATTGGCCTGGAAGGTTGAGAACAGTTTTGAGTTTCTTTGATTTTTTCTCAATATGCTTATGGTGTTTTTGCAGCAACTTGCACGTGAATGGCATTAGGGTTTGGTTATGCATATGTAATGGAAGGGAATTAGGTCAAGTCTTGGCCCAAAGATCCATGGAATTCATGTTTTCAATATTTGATTTTCAATCAAATCTTTTTGCATATTTTTGATTGAAAAACCTTGCCAAATTGATAGATTTTGTCCCCTTGATGTGTACACGAAATCTCCAGCACATGTTGACCATTTTTGCTTCACAAAAAGATTTAGAAATCATATCTTGGTATTTTCCTACAATTAAATTAATTAAATGAATTAAAAATCAATTAAAAATCCAATTAATTAATAAAAATAAGAAAATAATTCAATTTAATCTCAATGGGTTGTGCATAAGCCTTGGACAATGTTTCAAGAAGAAATTTGAGGCCCATTAGCAAAAATGATGTGTTTTGGACAAAGTTGACTTTTGCAAATTCATAAAAATTTCCCAACTTCTTCAATGCATATCTTGCTCAATTTTGATCATATGAACATGTTCTTGGACATTTTGGAAAGGTATTGAAGACCTCTAACCAATGCCTTTAGTCCCATGTCATTTGGATTTACCAATCTCAAGTTATGGTCTTTGACTTAAAGTGCATTTTTGTTGACTTTTGAAATTGACCTATAATGTAGAAATTGATAACTTTTTGTGAGAGCATTTCTTGGACTTGGAATGTGAAGATGAGTTGTAGGAAATGTCCTCCCCTTCAAAATGAGAATTGGATGGGATTTTTCTGATGAACCATGAGAAAGTTATGCCTTGGTCAAGTTACAGTTGACTTTTCTGCTGTCCAAAAATAGTAACTTTTGCATCCTTGATGATTTTTGAGCCATGCTTGTGGAATCATGATCAAGACTTGATCAAATGATGATTGTGGACTCAAAATAAGATGTTGACCAAAATTTTTGACTTTTGACTGCAAAATGACCATTTTACCCCTACAGTTGATTGTGAAGCAAATGATGCTTTTGACTGTGCAATTTGCCACTATGAGTCTTGAAACTTGGCATGTGGATGCTTGACAATGTATATAGGCCTATATGACTTGATTGAGACACTGAAAACCTCAAATTCATTGAAGGAATCAAAACCCTAATTTCAACTGGCTTCGGAGGCATTTGGACTGTGCAACCCCTTGAGAAATCTTGAGCCATTTGAAGATGACTCTTGACAAACTTTGAAGAATATGGGAGGGCAAATTTTGGGGTACAACAGTTGCCCCTGTTCAATCTTCTTAAACCTGAGGATGTAGATTGGCTTGCGTACCTTTCGTGATCCGAAGGTGGAAGATGATTGAACACTAGAGTGCCCAGAAATTTGCACTCACATCGTGTAGTATCAGCAATGTGATGTCGGGAATGGGCTTACAGATGCCATTTGGAGATATGATGGATAGGAGGATGGGCTTATAGATTCCATCTGGAGATGTGACAGAATCTTGTCGGGGATGGGCTTATAGATGCCATCTGGAAATTGTTTGTTGAATTGTAACTTGGTAGGTTGAAAGAAGGAACCTGTGTAGGGTTGCCTGATGATGAGCTCGTGTAAAACTGCATCTTTGAAGGAAGGAAACCTGTGTAGGGTTGACTGATGATGAGTCCGTGTGAAACTGCATCTGAAATGGAGGAGGAACCTGTGTAGGGTTGACTGATGACGAGTCCGTGTGAAACTGCATCTTTGAGGGAAGGAAACCTGTGTAGGGTTGACTGATGACGAGTCCGTGTGAAACTGCATCTTTGAAGGAAGGAAACCTGTGTAGGGTTGACTGATGACGAGTCCGTGTAAAACTACGTCTGGAGAGAGAGAACCTGTGTAGGGTTGCCTTGATGATGAGTCCGTGTAAAACTGCATCCTTTGGAAAGAGAGAACTTGTGTAGGGTTGCCTTGATGATGAGTCCGTATAAAACTGCATCCTTTGGAAAGAGAGAACCTGTGTAGGGTTTCTTGGCGACGAGTCCGTGTAAAACTTCATCTTTGGAAAGAGAGAACCTGTGTAGGGTTTCTTGGCGACGAGTCCGTGTAAAACTACGTCTGGAGAGAGAGAACCTGTGTAGGGTTCCTTGGTGACGAGTCCGTGTAAAACTACGTCTTGAAGAGAGGGAACCGGTGTAGGGTTACTTCGGGATGAGTTCGTGTAAAACTTCAGGAGGAATCGGGGTAAGGTTACTTCGGGGTAAGTTCGTGTAAAACTTCTGGGGGAACCGGGGTAAGGTTACTTTGAGATAAGCCCGTGTAAGACTTCTGGAGGAACCGGGGTAAGGTTGCCTGAGATAAGTTCGTGTAAAACTTCTGGATGAACTGGGGTAAGGTTACTTTGAGATAAGTCCATGTAAGACTTCTGGAGGAACTGGGGTAAGGTTGCCTGAGATAAGTTCGTGTAAAACTTCTGGATGAACCGGGGTAAGGTTACTTTGAGATAAGTCCGTGTAAAACTACATCTGAAAGAGAGAGGGAACCGGTGTAGGGTTTCCTGTCGATGAATCCGTGTAAAACTACATCTGAAAGAGAGAGGGAACCGGTGTAGGGTTTCCTGCTGATGAGTCCGTGTAAAACTACATCTGAAAGAGAGAGGGAACCGGTGTAGGGTTTCCTGCTGATGAGTCCGTGTAAAACTACATCTGAAAGAGAGAGGGACCGGTGTAGGGTTTCCTGCTGATGAGTCCGTGTAAAACTACATCTGAAGTTGAGAAGGAACTGGTGTAGGGTTGCTTCATGATGATCAAGTAGATAATTGTCCTGTCCGGTTTCAGATATTAACCCACGATCAGTCGTCCACAGAATTTTCCTGGCTTGTTACCGGTGTTGATCTGGAACTGCAGAGGTAGATGGTAATCATCTTTTGATTGACCTTTTCCTGAAAAGGCAAAACTTTAGCTGTATGCAGTGTCATGATGCATGAACTGCATGATGTCAAGATGTTCTCGAGAATAAATGAGATTGTGTCGTATGATGCATATATGCATGTATCATGTAAATGTTTATGAATGTATTTTCGTCGGGGAAAATAAATCCTTGACGAATGCTGGGAGTTTGAATCCTGGGCTGATGTTGAAGATTAGAGTTCTTCATTTCCGGTGGGGATGATGACTGCAAGAATAAACCGGTAGGAGAGATTACTCTGCAGGGAATTACTCTGTGGGAAGAGATACTTCGCTGAGATTTTTAACGATAACTCCGCTGGGGACTCTGTTTGATAAGCTTTGTTGGAGGATTTGATGAACTCCGATGGGGGATAGGAAGAACTTCTCCGAGGACGATCTTTCCGTTGTAATTAGCTAAGGATAACCCAATTATAGGCCCTGGTGGGGAATAACCTTTGAACATGGTCGGGGAGAGATGCATGTACTCTGCAGATGATAAGCTTCCAGAATATACTGGGGATAAGCTTCCAGAATCTACTGGGGAGATGGTTCAACTCTCCTGGGGAAACCCTTGGACTGTACTGGGGGAATGGCTCCACTGGGGTGTCTGTATTCCACCGGGGAACAATCTTATGTTTCCGTTGAGGAATATTAAGACTGCCGGGGATGCTTGCTGAGGAATATCTGTATACTCTGCTGGAGGATATTGAGATCTTCTGGGGATACCCAACTTCCTTAAGGCTGACAGTAGGCTAACTCTGCTTGGGGAGAGTATCACTGACTTGCTGGGGAATACTGTGCCTTTTCGGGGCTGACGGGAGACCAACTTTGCTTGGGGAGAGTATTGTTGAACCTTGTCTTACTCTTGGGGAGTGAAGGTATCTTGGTCATGTTCTTCAGCTGAACTTACCTTGGTACCTTGGTGGACAGAGCGACTAGATCATTCAGACAATTCTTATTGCCCCAGTTTCTGCGGGAGAAGAAGGCCTGTGAGGTGCTTGATACATGCCGATTGACAAATCTTCTTCTGGTAGGCAAGTGACAAGATGGCGGGACATAGTCGTACGCTTTGATCCCTAACTTTTGCCTGGACCGCCCTTTCGGGTTTTCAGTCCACCGGGATACCCATTTTTGCCCAAGCCGCCTTTTCAGGTTTTCGACTTGCCGGGTGTACAGATTTTTTATTTTCATCCCTTATTTTTTCCCGAACCCTTTTAGTCCGCCGGGAAGCCCTTATTTTTGCCTAGGCCAGTCGACCTAGCGGGTCTTTGATTATGCGCAGTATTTTTTCGACTATTTTCGTGCTCTCAGGACGTAGAGAGTTGTCATTGTCAGTAGTGTTATGTTGCCATACTACCAGAAGATGTCTGCTCATGCAAGATTCGTTGCTGGAATTCAGGCCCAATGCCCCAAGTGACTCAGAGGGAGGTTTGCCCCTGGCTATTTGGCATTTGAGAGATTCTCTGAATCTTTACTTGACTGCCCCAGATGATGGACGATGATCACATCGTGCCCCTTGATTGGAAGTGTTTTTCCACTTGATGTGATCCTTTTTGTTGAGAAGGTTTTTTG
The DNA here is from genome assembly GCA_948472305.1 of Vicia faba. Taxonomy (NCBI): domain Eukaryota; kingdom Viridiplantae; phylum Streptophyta; class Magnoliopsida; order Fabales; family Fabaceae; genus Vicia; species Vicia faba. The sequence goes on along the minus strand of OX451736.1, from coordinate 1,307,252,016 downwards.
TTCACAAGATATTCATCGTGTGAATTTCTCTGTTGTTCGAACAAATAGTCATATGCAAACAATGTTATTTTAAGAATGCAAAGCTTATGTCTGTTTTGAAGATTTTGAAAATGCATTTTTCAGTAAAACAAGCAAATTTTGTAAAATGTGATGTCAACTCAAGATTTTACCGCAAGCCTTAAGGAGTCATGATACCTTTTGTAACAGTATGCCTTCGAACTAACCCATGTTTCAGCTAGGACTTTTAAGGGTTATAACGTAGCCTGGTTAACGGTTTAAGAACAAAGGATAAAGGCTCAAATTTTATTTGTACCCACCCGCTTTTCATGATGTTCTTCAAACCTAAACTCAGCTAATCGTGCATTAGATCTTGTTGAGTCTTTGCTCTGATATTCCGATGATGGTTCGGATATTGACAATTTATTTTGAATAGGCAGTCATTTCTTTTTTGTTGAGGGTTTGTAGGACCTCTTTTCTTTTTTATTGTGTTATCCCTGTCTTTTTGCCTGAACTGTTTCTTTTGTGATTACAGTCAGCGGGATGCCCCAGTTTTGTAAGTCTCCTTCATAGGTTTTGAATTATTGGGCTTTTATTTTGAGAGATAATGACTGCCTGTCTTTATGATTATTCAGAACCATCACTGTTTTTTTCTTTGGAAGGACTCTTTTGATGCCGTTCGTTGTGCACTTGGATCAACTGAGAGAACTACCCTGCCCCAGGTTACGATTAAGGGTTTTAATTTTCGAAAAGAAAAACTCCTACTTCTTTGGCTCAAAGGGGTTGACGAGGGATAATCTTCCTTATAACTCCAGTGTTTAGGAATTGAAGCAATGCCTGTACCTCATCAGCGGGGTCTGTTCAAAAGCATACTGTAAAGATCGTGGTATCGTTTTCGTCATCCTCCCTCAAGAGGCTTAGAATTTTCAATCGAGAGTTGAATATCAAAAAATAAAAGCAATTTTGAATATAGTAAACACAATTACTTCAAAACAGACACGTGTAATGCATTAATGAAATAACCAAGTTTGACATGAACAAATGTTTGAATAAGCAAAGAAAAATACAATATTAGAATTCAAATGAACAAAAGTTTCTCAATCCTAGCCATATTTTGGCAAGGGAGCAGTGATCACATTGGGAGTCTCAGCAGGCTCGAATTCGATCTCCTTAGCGTCAATCATATTCTGAATCTTGTATTTCAGCGCCCAACAATCCTTAGTATCGTGCCCCGGGCTACCGGAATGATAAGCACACCTCGCATCTAGGTTGTAATTTGGAGAAGAAGTCTTAGGATTTGCATGAGGGTTTATCACCGCGATCAGATTCATCTTCAACATATGCTGCAATGCTTGTGACAATGGCATGTTCATGTTGGTGAACTGTCTTTTAGGCTCGTCTGGCCTTTGTTGATTTCCCTTTTGCTGTTGTCGGCATGGTGTAGAACCAGGGATCAGGACTGCCCCTACATGTTGTTCACAACGACTCTTCTGACTGTACGCAGCATTGGACTCTTTCTTGAATGGTTTCTTCTCAGTGTTCGAGGAGTCACCCTTTTGTATCTTCCCAGACTTGATACCAGCTTCTATTCTCTCACAAGTCAAGATCAGATCTGTAAACCCAGCAGAAGAATTTCCAATCAGATGGTTGAAGAATGGACCAGACAGGGTCCCCAGGAACATATCAACAAGTTCAGGGTCCGTTAAAGGTGGTTGCACCCTTCCAGCAAGGTCTCTCCACTTTTGCGCATATTCCTTGAATCCTTCACCCGTCCCTAGTGACATACCCTGGAGTTGGGTACGCGTAGGAGCGAGGTCGGAATTATACTCATATTGCTTGTAGAACGCAGTAGCCAAGTCCTCCCAGTTACGAATACTGGCTCCATCCAGCTGATAGAACCATTCGAGTTGAGTCCCTGAAAGACTTTCCTTGAAGAAATGGATCCATAAATTCTTGTCTAAAGTATACGGTTGGATCTTCCTTACGTATGAACGGAGGTGCAACTTAGGACAGGAAGCTCTGTCGTACTTTGCAAAGGCAGGTGCCTTGAACTTGTGTGGGATCACCACCCCAGAAGATAGACCTAGATCTCCAAAATCCAACCCAGGCACGTGTTGAATCTCCATAGCACTTAAACGGTCCTCTAACTGTTTATACATGTCCTCGGCAGGAGGGTACTGTTCATCATTGAAATATGTCTCGTTGTCGAAGACCACGGGACTAGGAACCCTTCTCTCTTGGGGACTGTCTTTCCCTACAGAGGAAGTAGCCAAATTAGCCTTATTTTGTGATCCATTCCCAGATCTGCGTCTAGGGTTGAACAAAACAATCCTCTTCTTCTTCTTCTTCATAAGCAAGGTCTTCAACTCCTGTTGACCCTAGGCTAGGCTCATAACCATCTCTTGGAACTGGGCATTCTGGGCCTGGAGGGCCTTTATAGCTTGTTCAGCGGAAGGTTCAGGATTCATGATGATTGCTGAAATAAACAGCGAAGAAGGTAAGTGACCTGTAATGGTACCTGTCATGCAATGATATGTATGTATGCATGCAATGTTTTCAAGGATCTCGTGGGGTAGACAAGAAAATTGTTAGAATCTGGTAGCTTGATTGAAGGAACTTCATGTTGTTGAGAGTCCTTCTTCAAGAGTCAAAGCTCACCATATCGAGTGGGTCATAGCCCCTGACTCAAGTTATCATGCTTGGATTTCCTGACAATCTTGGCTAGAGGAAAATAAATCCCCTTTGCCCCTTGCTAGACATTTGGTTCATCATGACCTGCATCACAAACCTTTGAGATCCTTGAAATGGATTAGTCCTTATGCAGGATGTATGCAATGGTATGATGGTATGACGTTATGCTATGCATGGAGTGATGTAAGTAAACCCTGTTATGAGTCCAGATTAAGGACTGTAAAAAAAACCTGCAAAGAATCCGTGTTGTCAGATAACGAGTACATGCAAGTAATTCAAGTTTGAAGGCACACAAGTCACACAGAGAGCCCTTAGAGTTTAGGCCAGCATGAAGTTTAGGTACTACCCTCTTTCAGTTTCAGTTGGTTAAGACCTGTCCTAGAAAATAGTAACCGGGTTCTAGAGGATCTCAATATCACTGACTGCCCTCAATCGGTCATAACTCCAGCGTCGCAATCTTTTATTGCAGCCAGAACCATCGCGAGAGTTTAGCCTCAATGAGTATAGCATACTGCTACTGTTCTATGGCCAAGTTGGGTCAATTTAGGGTTCTAAGGTTGGTTGGTGCTTAATGACTCCTCAGAAGACCCATATTCTCCTCGTTGCAACGCAAGGGATATCGGTACAGACCAAGGTGTCACACCAATGTAGCCACTGCTTCACCCGTGCCGGTCTACGCCGGACAGGTCCCTCACAGGTTATGCTACCTAAAAGGGTATTCCCCAGATCCGGGTTAGGATCTATGAAACTCCGATGCAAGCCCACAAATATAAAAGCAATCAAGACATACAATTGAAAACATAAGAGTGGTCTAATCCTAAGGTACACCTCACTTATTAATATCCCCAGCAGAGTCGCCAGTTCTGTGATCGGTGGGAATAGAACTGACTGTTTTGGAATGCTGGTTTGCGTTTGCGTTTGTTTTTGAAAAATGTTGCGGTAAGCAAGAGTCGCCACCGTCTTTTATTTTATCCAACAAGGAAAGGACAAAAGCACAGAAAATTCCTTTTTCGAGATGTTTCTCGGGTTCGGGAGGTAGATTATAGAAAGGGAAGGTGTTAGCACCCTTTCCATCCGTGGTTATCTACGGGCTCTTAGGTACTTGCTCATTGTGTTTTCAAAAGTTTGCTTTTCTTTGTGTTTGTGGGTTTTGAAAAGAGTTTTGTTTGAAAACTTCGATTTAACTCTTGTTTCTGTCCTCAAGAGTGTATGAAGTGTTGTTGAAAACTTTGTTTGAAAAGTGTATGTGCAAAAAGTTTGTTTTGTTTTGAAAGAGCAAGTACCTAAGAACCTCTACCAACTCAAAAGGAATTAAACTGTGTAAATGTCCTTTAGACAGTGCTATCCCACTATTGAGAAGTAGGTAGCACCGTCGTTGGAGTTTTCGGGTCAATTCGATTAAGGGACATGTGGTCACTAAAGCAATGTTAGGACGCCTTAGCGGTAACCCTAATGTCTTAGATCATTTTATCCGAGGCAACCGTTTTGAAGCAACTTATGATCTTTGGACAAGAGGGCGGCCTCTAAAACTTCCTATACTCAATGACCACGTTCGAGGCAACCAAGTGAGGCGTACCCTAGGAGTGGCATGTGCAAATGTGTCAATTTTCAGTTATGTTATCTTTGTACATGTTATGGTGAGCTACGGTTGATTTTAAGTTAAGATAGATCTTGTCATGCATAGCCTATTATTCATACATCTAGCAATTAATGGTTGCGGAAAATAAAACTAAGCTATTACAAGGCGTCGGGTATTTACATCGCCAAAAACAAACCCTTGAAAAAGTAAATGCGGAAAATTAAATGAAGCGATAAATAATTAAAGTCCTAATTAAAAGCTATTACATTCCGGGAAACAGATACAATAATATGATAAAATGGATCACGTGCGGGAAATTAAATCGGATGCGAGTTTTTTGGGTTTTGACCCTTTTTTATTAAAGGATTTTTGTTTATTTTTGAATTAAATGGAATTAAATTAAATGAACAATTAAATTAAATTAAATAATGAAAATATTTTTGGATTTTTGAGTTTTTAAAGAAATAAAATAAATTGAATTAATGCTAATAAAAACCTAATATTCTAAATTGATTTTAAATATTGCAAAAAAATATTAAAAGTTAAATCTAATTAAAGCTAAATTGATTAAATTAATTTATTTACAAAAATAAAAGTGATGAAGTTAATTTTAATAAATAAAATATTTTTTGTATTTTTTATTTTATTAGGAAAAAATGTTAATTGATTAGTGATTAATAATAAAAAGAATAACGATTAATTAATTAAAGGAAAATAATAAAAATAGAGAGAGAGTTTAGGAGTATACGGGCCTGATTGGAGGGGTGAAACAGCTGTTGGCGTCATGTGTAAACTGTTTTGTTTTGGCCATTTGTGTTTTGGCTTTTGGCCATTTGTGTTCTGGCCTCAACGTTCCTTAACCTTCTCAGGATGTCTGCCTCGCCATGTATTGGTGTCATGTGTAAGCTGTTCTGTTTTGGCCATTTGTGTTTTGACCTCAACGTTCCTTAATGAATCTGTATGGGATCATGTCTAAATCTGCAGTGTTGAATCTCATGAACACATTAAATAAATTACTATATATCATAAAATACAAATAAAGCCAATATATAAAGAAATTTAATGTTTAGGCCAATATGGCATGTACGAATGGTTATACCCTTTTGATCATGGAGATCAAATCAACCTTACCCTTACTTGAAAAGTAGTGACATGAATGCTTTTATGCCCTTTTGATCATGGAGATCAAGCCAGCCTTACCCTTACTGAAGAAGTAGTGAGATGTTGGTTTGTAACTGGGATGACTTATTTGTAGTGAGGTGTTGGTTTGTAACCAGGATGGCTTGTTTGTAGTGAGAGAGGGATTTGTAATAAGGATTTCAAGGTTTTAGGGTTCTTGAAAGAATTTGATATTCTGACAGCGTTGTGGCAAGGGTTGTTTTTTTCTCTTTTGTTTGTGAAAGGAATGGGATTATATAATAGAAATTAGAGAGTAAAAAATGGGCTTTGAATGTGCAATTGGGCCTCCAATATTCACTTGAGTTCGTCACTTTCCAGGCTAAATCGCAGGGACTTAAGTGCAATTTTTGAAGTTGAAATGTGAAAACAAAATGTAGCCGACATCGAGAACTAACTCCTGTCCAAAAATCGGCTCAATCGGATAAACAGTGAATTAGTTATGAATTTTTGAAGTTTCAGCTCAGACAAACTTATTTTGGACTCCAGTGTCGACTCTGACACGTTCTTCAATAAAAAACTGGTATTGATCGGAGCTTAATCCGGTCTCGATTTTTGAAGCAAAGTTGTAGATCTATGAGTCAGTGACCTTGTGTAAAAATATGAGCCCAATCCGATAAAAATTGACCGAGTTATGAATTTTCGAAGTTTTGGCCCAGATGAAATAATTTTCAGTATTCAGGATTTTTGGCGTGTCACGCACTCTGAGCAAAAAACGAAGGCCTTTTGAATACTATTTGAACTCAATACCTTCTGTGAAAATGTAGTCAACTCAATTTGTGAAATTTTGGCGCCAGAACCAGCTCGATACGATGAAAATCGACCAAGTTATGATTTTCTGAACATGACGCAAATAAACTTCTATCACAAATTTTCTGTACGAAAATACTTGATAAATCCACATTTTTGAAGACCTTCTGATCGAAATTGGCTTCCAGCCGTGAGAGATGAAAACGTAGATAATGTCAAGACGGAATTTTATCCACCAGAACGGGTTAAAAACGAGTCACGATCTTCAAGTTATGAATTTTTTAGCGCGTAAAAACTGCACTTTCAGCACACTTTTTCACCATATTTTTTCAAGAAAACTCACACATTCGGATACTTTCTTTAAAGAATTGACTCTTGAGCTGAACCTGAATTTGAGAATACATTATCAGAGATATCTTGGTGAAAGAACACCTGAATATGACGCGCCGGGTTGGACTTGTGAATTTTTCTTGAAATGTTTTGAGAAATATAATCCTAAGGTACACCTCACTTATTAATGTCCCCAGCAGAGTCGTCAGTTCTGTGATCGGTGGAAATAGAACTGACTGTTTTAAAGCTGGTTCGCGAAATGTCGCGGTAAGCAAGAGTCGCCACCGTCTTTTATTTTCTCCAACAAGGAAAGGACAAAAGCACAGCAAAATTCCTTTTCGAGATGTTTCTCGGTTCAGGAGGTAGATTATAGAAAGGGAAGGTGTTAGCACCCTTTCTATCCGTGGTTATCCACGGGCTCTTAGGTACTTGCTCACTATGTTTTCAAAAATTTGCTTTTCTTATGTATGTGGGTTTTGAAAAAGTTGTGTTTTGAAAACTTCTAGGTAACTCTTGTATCAGTCCTCAAGAGTGTATGAAGTATTTGTTTGAAAACTTTTTGAAAGTGTAGGTGCGAAAAGTTGTTTTTGTTTTTTGAAAGAGCAAGTACCGAGGAGAAATCTACCTACTCTAAGGAATTAAGCTGTGTAAGAGTCCTTTAGACAGTACTATCCCACTATTGAGAAGTAGGTAGCACCGTCGTTGGAGTTTTTTGGGTCAATTCGATTATTAGGGACATGTGGTCACCAAAATAATAGTAGGACGCCTTAGCGGTAACCCTAATGTCTTAGATCCTTTTTTTATCCGAGGCAACTGTTTCGAGGCAATTGGATCTTTAGACAGGAGGGCGACCTGTAAAACACCCTATACTTGACGACCACCTCGAGGCAACCAAGGGAGGCGTACCCTAAGGGTGGCATGTGCATGTGTGTTAAATTCAGTTAAGATTATCTTGTACATGTTATTTGTGAGCTACGCTTTGATTTTATTTTTCAGACAAATCTTGCATGCATAATTAACAGTTTATAGTTTGTGCAGAAATTAAATTGCGGAAAGGTAAATCTACGCTATTACAAGGCGCGAGTATATACATCGCCAAAAACAAAACCCGTTTGGAAAATAAATGCGAGAAAAGTAAAGAAAGCGGTAAAAGACCTAATTAACTATTACATCCTCGGAAACAGTTACATCAATATAATCAAAAGGAATTAAAGCACGAAGGAAATTAAATCGGGAACGTCTTAGGGTTTAGACCCTTTTTGAGAAAAGAATTGAATTGGGTCCTTTTTTGCAATTAAATTAAATATTAAACCTAATTTACTAATTAATTAATTATTTACAAGAAAAAGTATTTTTGTGTTTTTTATGTTTTAATGAAAATAAAAATAAAAGAAATTAAAAGTCAAGAAAACCCTAATTCTAGATTTGTTTTATTTATTGTAAAAAAAGATTAAAGTTAACCTAATTTAACTAAATTAATTAATTTACATTTATTTACAAAAATAATTAAGATGAAATTAATAATAATAATAAGAAAATATTGTTTTATGAATTAATTATGAAAATAATTATTTGTTACTTAATAATAATAATGATAATAATTATAATTAAAAGAAAATAAAAAGAAAGAAAATAAAAGAGAAAATAGAAACCAGGGGGTGCTGTCCCATGTATGGAGGTGTTGATTGCAGTTTATGGCCCACTAAGCTCAGGCCTGCGTTGACTTTCTTGAATCGTCCAGATACGCATTGACTCATGAGCATGGTGTTCATCACCTTTTGACCATTAGATTGGCATTATGAGACACATGGCATGATGTTGTTGGGAGTGCATGGTAGAACCCTTTTGAAAGCCTGCATGGGATTACACAAGAAAAAAATAGAAACAATTATATGGGGGACCTGGGAATCGAACCCAGGTCCCAATAGTCACCAGACAGATCACCAACCACCACACCATGCTGCATGCTTTGTTAATATAGTGGATAATGAACATAATATATATAAAAAATCAATTATGCTGGAAATTATGAAAAAGCGCGCGCCCTTTTGAACCGTCCAATGGCATAGCACCACGTCCTCGTCTTCTTCATGAAACCTGCAAAATAATGAATAGATAGCGGGGGTTTTTAACCCCCACAAAATAGGATGAGGAAAAATAGCGAATAGGCTTATGCTTCACATAAATATTTCGCGACATGTCCATTGAATTCGTCTGGTCTCAACGAGTTTAACCATGGGTCTCTCAAGGTCTGATTTTTCCTAAATAAGAAAGCCCCAATTTTAGAGCTTGGAAAACCTAGAAATCGTTCATGGTGGTTTCTGTTTCAGGGCGTTTCAGTCCAATTAATCTATGCCATTAGTTTCCTGTGAGTGCTAGCAATACAAAACAACCAACAAATCATGTTAAATGCGCATGGAATATGAGTTATGATTATGAACAAAAGAGCCAAACCGTGAGTTTGTTTAAGGTGTTTTCTGGAGCTTTAGCACGCGAATTTGATTGCAAAACGTATCTAGGGATCCCTGCAAGGTATTAGAAACCACAAAAGCCCTTGAATTGGCCTGGAAGGTTGAGAACTATTTTGAGTTTCTTTGATTTTTTCTCAATATGCTTATGGTATTTTTGCAGCAACTTGCACGTGAATGGCATTAGGGTTTGGTTATGCATATGTAATGGAAGGGAATTAGGTCAAGTCTTGGCCCAAAGATCCATAGAATTCATGTTTTCAATATTTGATTTTCAATCAAATCTTTTTGCATATTTTTGATTGAAAAACCTTGCCAAATTGAGAGATTTTGTCCCCTTGATGTGTACACGAAACCTCCAGCACATGTTGACCATTTTTGCTTCACAAAAAGATTTAGAAATCATATCTTGGTATTTTCCTACAATTAAATTAATTAAATGAATTAAAAATCAATTAAAAATCCAATTAATTAATAAAAATAAGAAAATAATTCAATTTAATCTCAATGGTTCGTGCATAAGCCTTGGACAATGTTTCAAGAAGAAATTTGAGGCCCATTAGCAAAAATGATGTGTTTTGGACAAAGTTGACTTTTGCAAATTCATAAAAATTTCCCCACTTCTCCAATGCATATCTTGCTCAATTTTGATCATATGAACATGTTCTTGGACATTTTGGAAAGGTATTGAAGTCCTCTAACCAATGCCTTTGGTCCCGTGTCATTTGGATTTACCAATCTCAAGTTATGGTCTTTGACTTAAAGTGCATTTTTGTTGACTTTTGAAATTGACCTATAATGTAGAAATTGATAACTTTTTGTGAGAGCATTTCTTGGACTTGGAATGTGAAGATGAGTTTTAGGAAATGTCCTCCCCTTAAAAATGAGCATTGGATGGGTTTTTTTGATGAACCATGAGAAAGTTATGCCTTGGTCAAGTTACAGTTGACTTTTCTACTGTCCAAAAATAGTAACTTTTGCATCCTTGATGATTTTTGAGCCATGCTTGTGGAATCATGATCAAGACTTGATCAAATGATGATTGTGGACTCAAAATAAGATGTTGACCAAAAATTTTGACTTTTGACTGCAAAATGACCATTTTACCCCTGTAGTTGATTGTGAAGCAAATGAAGCTTTTGATTGTGCAATTTGCCACTATGAGTCTTGAAACTTGGCATGTAGATGCTTAATAATGTATATAGGCCTATATGACTTGATTGAGCCACTGAAAACCTCAAATTCATTGAAGGAATCAAAACCCTAATTTCAGCTGGCTTAGGAGGCATTTGGACTGTGCAACCCCTTGAGAAATCTTGAGCCATTTGAAGATGACTCTCGACAAACTTTGAAGAATATGGGAGGGCAAATTTTGGGGTACAACACTTCCATATGGTCTTCTCCCTCCTTCAGAAAGAAACTACGCAAATGAATACTATTTGGTTTATCCCTCATCGGATAACCAAGTTGTCATCGTGCAAGAATAGGGTTATAATTAATTCCTCCCTTTGTACCAAGAAGAGGTACATTGGGGAAACTACCACAACTGTCAACAATCTCTATATCCTGGTAAGATCGATGATACCAATCAATATCCGAGTGAGTAAGTGCCATGATCTTGGGATCCCAACAGGGTTCCTTCCTGACATCCCAGAAAGTATCAGACTGAGGCATATGAGAAATAAACCACTGGTACAACAGAGGCGTGCAACAGATAATCATCCCCCCATGATAAGAATTCTGAAGATGAATAGAGTAATAAGCATCTCCCAATAATGTAGAAACTGGGTTTCCAATCATGAAGATCCTGATAGCATTAACGTCAACAAACTTGTCCACATTAGGAAATAAGAACAACCCGTAAGCAAGTAGAGCAAGTATGGCCTCAAAAGCGACTGTACTCTTCATCCCGGAAAAGTAACGAGCTTTCTCCTATAAGAACTGAGCTGGTAACCCTCTAATCCCTCCTTTAGTAGTCATATGAGCTTCAACCTCATACTTCCCCAGATGAATCAAAGCAGCAATCTCATGTGATTTTGGCTCACCCTCTAAACCAGTGAAAGGAACACAATCGGTAATAGGTAAATCCAACAGATAAGAATACTCCTCTAGTGTAGGCATAAACTGATAATCAGGGAAAGTAAAGCAATGATACATCGAATCATAGAACTGTACCAAGGTTGAGAGAATACCCTCCTTCATCCTAAGCTTTATGAGAGGAATGATGGATCCATACTTCTTCCGAAAATCTGCAGAACACTCAATCTCGGGAATTAGACTGATTAACTCATCTATCTTGGGATCTTTGAAACTGTATTTTCTAGTCTTTCTTTTTCTAGAATCCATGGTCAAAAGTTACCTGAGATATTCACAAATGGTCAACTTTTAAGTCCCTTGAAATAAAATTCCTTCAAAAGATGCTTATGGGTGCATGGATGCATGATGCAACAATCACACACAAGATCACAAATATAGGGTTTATAGTTTCAATGTCACGAGCATGAGGTCTAAGGTACTACCCATAAGGTATGGTCTAAAAGCTATCACCTGCCGAACAAGGTTCTAGAGGTTCCCAGAGTCTACGTCCTTCCTTCGGATATTACCAACTTCCTGATTAACTCGGTAATTAGTAATATTCTCAAGAAAAACTCGTCTGAGCGTAGTATCGCGTGACAACTGTTTCCGGATTACTCCGTTATAGCTTCCGCACTACACCTAAAAGGCCAAGATGGGTTAGGTATTCTAGGATCCTCAGCTTCAGCAGGCTCCCAAGTCGAAAGCAGTACGTCTTCCCGATTACTCGATAAATGACACAATAGTCAAAGGGGCCTCCACTAAGTGGGGGATCTCATGCCTCCTTTTTTGGGATTACTCCCTCAAAGTTAACATGACTATACCGTCCGTCCTATCTTAAAGTTTTCCCAAGTCCGGGTATAGGACTTATAAGTAATTACCAAGCACCCTGAAAACCAGGAAAATCCAGACAAACATATATACAACATATAACACATAAACAACAATAGCACATATACAGATATAAACAAAGATAGGCTCAACCCACTTAGGGATGGACCAGCAAGAGGTCAACCTCTCCCTAGTGAAGTCGCCATTTTTTCTATAGCGGTAGAAATGCTTAAGACTAATCCATTTGATTAACTAGATTTGTACATATCAAAATAAAAATCGTCACCGCGCTTTATTGTTTACAAAGGAATGGGAAAAGAGCGAGTAACCAAAAAAGAGGGGGAAAGATTCTAGGTAAGGGGGTTGGTTATGAAATGGGAAGGTATTAGCACCCTAAACATCTACGGTACTCCACAGGAACCTCTTTAAAAAAATCTGTATATTTTGGCTATAAAATGTTGTATGTAAAATAGATGGTGGAAGTGAGAAAAGAAGTATATTTTTTATGAGTTTTGCACCCACCGCGGTTGCGAACTTTTAGTGCCTAAGTACCACCTTTCGTGCAATAGGGAATCGGGGTATATGTATTTCCTCTTTTTAAAAAATTTAAAACACAAGTGTGTTGGTTAATTTTATGAGATAAGACATCATCGTCATTGTCCGTGTGAAAAACATACTTGCTACCCACAATCATGAGAAAGGAGAATTTGCATCATCTCAAAGTGGAGGATATGGCTTGGATTTTAAAATCAACAATATCTCACTCAACACCCAAGTGGAAAATATCTCACTTCACTATATATTATAGAAGTATAGTTGTTTGCATCACTACAAGGATTGACAAGAGTCTAATCTTTTGGAAAAAAAATTAAAATAAAAAAGCCAAAATGGCAAAATAGTTTGAAATGAGATTGATTGACTTTTAGTCTTCTCATAAAAAAATGTCAAAGTATGATAAGTTGATTGAAGTTTGTTTATGAAAAGGTTTTGAAAATTCAAGGACATAAGTCCAAGTTTATTATGAAAGTGATTCAAGTTTAAAAACAAGAAGAGTTTTCAAAAGGGGGAAGAAGATTTTTGAAATTAAAGAAGATGGGAGGCGAAGAAGAGACTATCCTAAAGCATAAGGTAAAAAGCTAAGGATAAGAACCATCTAACCAAGAAGAAACTAATACTTGACATTATGAGTCAAGATAGAATTCCCATTCCTTGGATTGAAACCAAACAAGCAAAGATACCAGACCTCTTGAGGGAACCAAACTTCAAGTGTATTAAGTCTTCACAAAAATTGGGCAGAGTAACAGCTGTATACGGGTGAATTCCAGATTACAAACAAAGAATGTAATCACAATAACCTGCACACAAAACACACAAATAACCCAATGTCTTGAGGTAAACCTCAAGAGCTCCAAACAAAATATCAATTAAGGTCACAAGGTCTCCAATATAGGCCAAGGTTTCTAACCCTAAGTCCAAGAAGTCCAATACTCCATAATGCTAAGGATAGTAACTAAATAGTCCAAGTATCATTAAAGCATTCTTTAGGGTTCATGTTGATTATTAGGTGTCTTAAAAGAGAAAAGAAAAGCTCAAGTGAGTAAAATAAAAATAACAAGAATATAAATGCCCAAGTGAGCAAAATAAAAATGGCATGAAATGTAATGCTTAAAGTAAATGGTACATAAAGCATAAAAAATAAAAGCATAAAGTAAAAACAATTTAATAATTAGTGGTTAGTTGGATGGCCATCTTGAAACTTGCATTTGGAACTAATTAGAGGATTGGTAGAACCAAAGCCTTCACACAACAAGTTATATTTGCTTTTTGTCAAGTATATCATCCATTTGGAATCTTCACAAGTACCCTTTAATGATCAATGATGTTTAAGTGATCCGCATTGACCAAAAGTGTTGTAGATCCATTAGAGGATTGGTAGAACCAAAGCCTCCACACAATGAATCTCAAAGTTATTGGATCAAAGGGATCAAATTAACATACTTGGTCTTGCAAACATAGGTTTGGGCCACGAATGATCATTTATTCGAATTAGGACAAAATTTAGCGCTATGTTAAGAAATCGTAAGTGGACTTATATAGAAGTCACACATATTTTGAGGCTGGTCAATAGCAATTTATGCACCATTTGTTTTGAGACATGATATAGAGATCATGCTCCAATAACACTTAGTACAATAAGAAAGGGATAAGATGAAGAGGGGTGGGGAAGAATATATAAACCACATTTGAATTAAATCTTAATCAAACTATTATTAAAATCATTCATCCATTTTTATGGAGTTAAACTCAACACCATGGATCCAATGATGTTAACAAAGTTCGTGATCAAAAATTCAACCCAAGATCAGCCAGAAAATTATCGCAAAATAATATTACATTTAATATATACATTAAAAAAGGTCTTAAAATGTTTTAAAATAGAAATAAAAGAGAAAAATATCAACTATGTTCAAATTAATCAAGAAATATTAAATAAGACCATAGAAAAATCAGAAAAGTACTCAAATATTTTTATAAAAATTTTGGTAATTTTTTAAAGTCAGAAACTATTTTTAAAATTAAAAGAAATGAGTGAAATAAACCAAAAATAATAAAAATTAACAAAGTCAGAAATAAAAAATAAATGAGGTCACCAATATTTGTCACAATATCATTGGATCATTTCGTAATTTTTTCATAATTTAAAAATGCATAAAAATATTTTTAAACATTTAAAACAATTCAAATAGAGTGAAAATTTATAAAAAATATCAAAATAAAAAATAAAATTATGAAAAAATAAAAATCATTAAGAGAAAAATCAAAAATATGTTTCATAATTTTTTCAGATTTTTTGGACTAAATGAATTTTCTATGATTTTTTGAAGTTTAAAACAATTAAATATAAAAATCAGAAAATAAAATAAAAACCAAAAAGATATGGACCAATGGATGAGAGTCAAAACGCGTTAGTAATCAAATCCAAGAGACCTGGCGCGATGTGCATATCATGGTCATTGGTGAATAAAACACTGGATCACTTATTAAATCAGAAATTCAAAAAAAAACAAGTGGCGCGCCTTCATTGGTTGGAAGATGACACATTGGTCATCTTCAACCTCCAACCAACATGAATTGCCGGTCTCTCAAACTATAAAATCAGAAGCTCAGACCTATGTCATTCGCTTCGTCTCTTCAAGACGAAGACAACCACACTTTCGCAACAAATTTATATAAATTATAGCTCAGGCAATTTGGAAGGAAAGTTTTGAAAAGGGATTTGAAGTTTCATAGTCAAAACGTGTTTCCATATAAAAGTAAGTGTTGCGACTAGAACCAGGGCAATGAGAGTTTCACAATGATATCAAAGTTTTGAAGAATTGATGGAGAAATCTACCTATTGAAGTTGAGTTGCAGAGCTCTGAAACTGGACTTCTATGGAGCAATATAGGGCACTATTCTTGAAGGTAATTGCATGGTTAGCTTCAGGGAAGATTAAGGAAGGTGAATTGATAGAAAAATTGGATTGAAAAGGCTTAAACACTGATTACAAAGTTACATAAAATTGAGTTATGGAGCAAGTTTGGCAGGTTGATTCTGGCTATTCAAGCTTGAGAAAATGAATGAGATAGTTCATGTATTTATAGGAGAAGCAAATGGGATCAAAAGAAAGAGTGAATGATGCATTTTGGAGGGAATTCGTGTGAACCTGATGCACGAGTGAAGTGTGATCTCATTTTCACCAAAACTCATCCAATCTTTTTGTTTTGGGGTGCTAAACACTTCTGGCAAGTTTGCTAATCAAGTTTAAATTAAAAACATGCATAAATCTTATGATTAGAGGCCATATTATGGATTTCAAAATTCTGACTTGGTGAGAAATTCAGTTCCAAGTTATCAATTTCAAAACAATGGCATTTTCAACTCAAGGGGTCTTTGGGCTTGATTCTTGATGCTTTAGAAAGATGAAGTTACAAGCTTTGCAATGGAAAATGAATGGAATCAAATGGATGCTTGAGCTGAAAGTTGCATTGAGTCAAAGTTGGGGGAAAAAGGCTGACTCTCCATACTTAAAAATATTTCAAATTTTTCTTCAAAAGTGACCTATAATATTTTGCATCCAAACATGGCCTTCCACTTGAAATTTGCTATTGACTAAAAAAGATGGAATGAAATAGACATCTTGAATGACATTTTGAAACTTGAACTAATCAAAATATCCAAAAATTGAGAGATTTATGAATTGTTGAAGTTGTCAAAAAATCATGAAATGACCTATAATCTTTTACATCCTTAGGGCATCTTCCATCCTTTTTCTCACTTTGCATATAAAAGATAGAATAAAGTTCAAATCCTCAAGATCATTATAGAAAAAGAGTGGGCCCAAGGTTATAAAAGTTGACCAAGTTATGATTATTTGAAGTCACACATGAGAAATTGGGGGTTCATCTGGAGGACTTGTAATCTTTCTTCATCATCAAATTTCTTCCACATGAAAATTCCTTGAAAATTTTGAACTGATTTGTTAATAACCCTTTGAACAGAAGGATGTCCTTAGAATCACTCAAAAATACCAAAATATGAGCAAGATATACTTCTTTGAAGTTCAAAACCCTAGCTCCTAGATCAAGAAAATGCTTTGAGGAACTTTGACAAGTTTGAACAACCTTATGGTACCAACACTCTTGCTTTGTAAATAGAAGTTGTTGAGGATGATAATGAGAACTCATAGCATCCAAAACCACTTCCATATCTTGAGAATTGAGAGAAATATGAACTTGTGACCAATGGGAACAAGACCTTGTCCAATCATGACAACTTCTTCCATCAACCCCTTGTACTTTTGAATCAATTTTGATAACTTTGAAATGTGGTGAACCAAAATAAACCTTGCCATGCCATTTCTTCCAAAACAACTTCAATGATGAGGTTTAAGTTTCTCAAGCTTTATTTACTAGGGCATGGAAATAGACTCATGATCCCATGGAGCAACTTGCTAAACCTCATTGCCTTTTCCTACATTATTAACAAGTAAGACAAACCAACATTGCATTTTATTAATTAGAAGGAAAAACAAGGCAAAATATTCATAATCACAAAAGAAAACAAGTCAAGGTGCTTGGGGATTCCTCAAAGAGAAAAGCTAAAGATAGGGAGAAGAACCACAAGCCCTAATGTGATCTTGTTATGATTGAATCAAAATGGTATGATGGAGGGGTCTTAGGGGGGGAAATTAGGGTACAACAGTATGTATCAGACATGATCATGGAATTATACCCAAATTAATCAATCAAACAATTTTGTCCTTTTACCTCTTTATTAATTATTTTTATATGTGTATTATGCTTGTGGATCTATGAGATGCCGAGAACATCTCATAGGTCACCATGGTTAACTTGTGGCTATGCCTTGAAGGATACAATCTTTTATAACATGATATACGAATTTAGTTGATATTGAGAGGTGTTGTTAGATTTATACATAAAGAATAATCTATCGTGATCTACAGTCTAGATATAGAATTAGATGTGGTATTAACATATACTCTTGAAGCATAATGCTTTCATATTGTTTATTCGATTATCAGATTGTCAATACACAATATGATTGATATTGCGATGTTATTGGACATGGATAACATTACTAAGAAACAAGTCATAATATGTATTGATGATTCAAATGAGCATAATTGATCATTAATATGAATGTAATCATAGAAATTACAACACATAACCCCAAAAAATTTCATCATTGATATTTCTACTATTCTACTTTCTTTTATTTTATGAACATAAAGTATTTACAAAACTAAATCCTTTTTCTGCTTGAAATATTAATCATTGAAAATACATTATATTTCTCATTCATGTGGAAACAATAAGTTTTACTCACGTTATATGCATATTGTGAAGAATTTCATGGTGAAGGCATGGAATTTTGTTAAACTTCCTGATATCTACTACCATGATGAATGGAACTTCCTCCTTCAATTCAAAAATCAGGATGATATGGATGTGATGATGATGAAAGGACCTTATACTAATGTTGTACACTGTGTGAATGGGTTTGAGGCTCTAGGAGTTTTGAATGACCCTCTATTTTCCATTGATAGGAGTCTATTGTACCCCAAAATCTTCCCTCTCATTTCATAAGGGATCACCCTGGACCCTCAGGTTTGCTTCCATCCAATTCCAAGCCTTGAATTATCAATTTTTCCAAGCAAGTCATTCATAAGGGCAAAATGGTCATTTGCACACTGAGAAGTCTAACTTTGACTTTTAGATCAAAATCAAATCTCAAAAATCATATTTCATCAAGACATGTTGGAATATGAAGTTTGTTTCGTCAAGAATTTCAAAAGTCAAATTTTACTTTGGAAAAGTCAAATTCTAAATATTTAGAAATTTTTCTAAGTGTTTAAGAAGCATGACAAAACTCAGAACTTCTGACCAGATTATCACCATAACACTCAGCAATTTCTGGACACTATCAAGGCAGAGTTTAGTCAGAACTTCTGGACGAGTTTTCACAAAGCTTCAGTCAGAGTTTGCCAGGGTAATTCAAAGAAGGTTAAGAAGCATGCTGCAAGCTTCCTATAAAGTCTGAGAACTCCTTCAGAACAGGCTAGAGCCAGAAGATACAAATATCATAGGTTGGATGCTACGCTGAAGCAGAACTTATGATCCAGAACTAAGCCATGGTGTAGAATCTCACGTTGCAGGATTTCTTGTTGTGATAAGTCTCATCATCATTTAATGCTCACAACCACTTTTTGAGTCTTTATCCAAAGGATTTTCACCACGTGTACCTCTACTGTCTTGGGATAGCAAACTTTGGTACTATGCCCATGCTTTGTTTTTCTTTTCCTTAAATCCTGCTGACAACTCCAACTTAGGCATGGTTAAAAGCTGCTAATCAGCAGCTAGTTCAACCTACGCCTGCATCCCATAATTGCACCAAACTAGCATACGAAAACAGTGATGAAAAAGCAAGGTAGCAGGATGCCAAATTGATTTTAAAATCCCATTTTTCTTTCCCCCCAAAATCACAACAAATTCACCTATAAATACTTTGCTTCATCACACGTTCAAGGGGTTGGGCTTTGAGGGAGAGGTTGGCTTTTGAAGGGAGAGAATCATAAAAAGAGAGAAAAGGAAGTAGTGAAACCTTCATAAAAATTCAGAAATCCCAAACAGAAAACCAAACTTTTGTTCTTCCTTTTGAATCAAAGAACTTGGCATTCTCCTCTTCCGTTACTCTTGCTGATTCCAGAACATCTGAAGGCAGCAGCTCAAACCTCCAAGCCCACACTCCAGGTTCAAGGTAAGTCTTTCTAACTTTGCATTTTTTCATTCAGAACATCATTAAATATGTGAATATCATAGTATTAATGTTGTACATATCATTGCTTAAGTAGAAAAAACTGTGGATCAGAACTTCTTGATTAGGGCTAGACTCAGATTCAGGATTAGAACTTCTATAAACTGTTGTGTTATTATCCTTCTGATTTGCTGTTTATCAAGAACTGAATAAATTGTTGATGTGCTGATTAAGAGTTGAAATATGGCATAGAACTTCTGATGTTCACTCACAGTTTTAGCACAACACAGAACTTCTGAATTCTCCTCACTATTTTAACACACAGAACTTCTAGGATTTTCTCATTGTTTAAACACGCAGAACTTCTGAGTTCTCTTCATTGTTTTAACACACAGAACTTCTGTGATTTTTCTCACTATTTAAAGACACTGAACCTCTGAGTTCTCTTCACTGTTTTAATATACAAAACTTCTAAGATTTTCTCATTGTTCTAACATCCAGAAGTTCAGCACATAGTGTTGTACCCCAAAATTTTCCCTCCCTTTTTCACAAGAAATCACAACCCCGGTGTTTTCTCTGATTTTTGAGAATGGCTCAAGAATCGGTCAAACAGACTTTTCTTTGTCAGTCAATCCAGAATTAGGGTTTTCTCTGATTTTTTTGAGATTGGCTCAGGAATTGATCAAGTATACTATTCCTTGGCAACAAATCCGGAATTAGGGTTTTCGCTCGCATTTCTCAGAAGAAACTGAATCCTCAGAAATTTAGTTAACTGTTACATTATTTTCACGCTTGTTCAAATTTACTGGTTGTTTCTCAAGGCCTGATTATCTGGGATAAAAGCTGAGACTTTTGTTTGGAACATTAAGGCATCTGCTTGATTAAGTGGAGTGAAAGGTTTACCGTTTAATGGAATGCTTTGTTTGTTTAACTGTACAATGCGTGTGTTAATTGGAATACCATGCGTATTGTGAGTAATGCAAGGTTACGAGACTGCAAAGTTTGTCGATTATTTATTTTATATGGATTAAAATTATTGGGATACAGTTCCAATTATTTTGATTTGAGAGTCTTAAATAATTAAATAAACAATGCAAGGAAAGATTGGAAGATATTTGACAGTAGAAATTTCTTTTGGATAAAGACTTTTTTATTATTCGTTTCAAATGTTGTTACAAAATTTATCTGAATATTGTAAATTTACAACCTACAGTATTTACAATAATATTGGTTTACAACAAATGAAAAATCTATCTATCTCTAAGCCTAATCTTCTAAGCTTCAAGTTCTCCCATGTTCAAGATCTTTGGCTTCTACTGTTGTCCAATTGGTGTTCACCTGCAAAAAAACAGAGGAAAAGAAAATTAGCACAAGAATTTTCAAATGAAAAGAAAGAAAAAAAGTCATCATTAAAATTGGCCGTTTGGAATCAAATTGCTTATTTTCGTCACGCTTTATTTTTCTCTCTGCAAATCACAAGAAGATTTCTCTTCTTGGTTCACAAAGAGAAAATTAAAATACAAATTGAAAAAATGCAAGCATGCTGAGTTACAAACTGTCTAACCAAGCAAACCAAACATGGCAGCCAAACCAAACTAAGTTACAAATTCAAAGGGACAAACAGGCGCCAAAACTGCCAAGTTATGAGTCAAACAAATATACAATGCAGCAGCAAGCAAAGTCCCAAATTCAGCTACAGAACAAATTGCATAAAACCAAGTTACAAGACAAATTGGATAAATATGGCAATGCAGCATGGAAACAGAAATACAGCAGGCAAAAGTAAAACAGCCAGAGGTAATTCACTTGACAAGTCAAAACTTGTCAAAAGGCTTTCATCATTTTCCAGACAACCAACTTTTCAGAAATTAAAATATAATAAGAAAAAATGCTTATGAGAGAGAGAGAGAGATAGAGAGAGAGAGAGAGAGAGAGAGAGAGAGAGAGAGAGAGAGAGAGAGAGAGAGAGAGAGAGAGAGAGAAAGAGAGGACCTTAAGTGAGAAGTTTTGCAGTTTGGCTAAGGCAGGTTGTCAAAGACAGTAAAGAAAACAAAAAAAAGATATAAAGAGAAGAGACTGTATAACAGTCCAAAAAAAAAAGAGATAAATATTGAGCAAGCTAAAAACTACAAACTTAGCAAAGCTCAAAACCTGCATAACTGAAGTTTGCCAAGCCTGCATTACAAACTGCAAACTTGCTTGCAAAACTCAAACCTGTCCAAACTACAAACTCAAGCCTGCATTACAAACTGTAAACCTACTTGCAAAACTCAAACCTGCAAGCCTGCTTGCCCAAAAATAAACTGCAAACCTACAGAAGCCTAAACACAAAACTCAGAGAAACAACCAAAACAGTTTTGCAAACTCAAACCTATCAAAAAACTGCAAACTACAGTTTCAAAGCCAAAGCTTACTCAAGCTTAACAAACCTGCAAAACTGCAAATTACAGTTCCAAAGGCCAAGCTTAACAAACTCAAGCTCAACAAAACCACAGCCAAGCCAACCTGTCAAAATACAAAACAAAAACAACCTACATAGCTAAGCCAGCTCAAAAATTCACAGGCCAAACATAAACCTGCATAAACCTGCTAGCCAAGCTTACTCAAGCTCACCAAAACTATCACCAACAAGTTCAAGCCAACAAAAAGACAGTTTCAGAATGTTCTTCATCACTAACAACAAACACCAAAAGTTTCGGAGGTTTATCAATCATCATTAACAATCCACAAGGATATAGGAAAAGTTTTAGAAGCAAAACAATATAGAGTTTCAGAACACATGTTCATCACTAACAAAAAACAACCACAAATCATCAAAAGTCAGAAACACACAGTTTTCAGAAGCTAAAGTTCATCATCAACAAAAGTCAGAGACAAGCAGTTTTCAGAAGCTAAGATCATCATCAAACAACATAATCAAAAGAACAACAAAAAATACCAGAAAAGTATCATCTTCATCCTCCGCCCTCTGGCCACCAAGTGCGTCGCCGGTCCAACCCATTTCCCCTCTCCCTCCATTTTCAAAAAAGACCTCTCAAGGTAAGTTTTCTCACCCCCTACACTGCATCATGTTCATAACAACCATGGATTAGAAGATAAATCTAAACACAATCAAGAGAATCAAACATGCAAAACTGTAAAAAACCTAAAACACGTTTGAAACGAAACCGTACCGTTAAAAACAAATGGCATGGACCGTCATGGAGAGGAGAAGGCTAAGGTGGCGCTCTGGCAACCTAAGGGCTAGAGGGAATCAACGTCATGGCCAGAGAAATATGAAGCGGAGAAGAAGAAGAGAGTAAGAGAAACGGCACCGCTGTAAAAGCCAAAATTGCAAACCCTAATTCTGAGCACACCAAACATTAACCCTAACAAACATTGTACAACACCATTTGGGCCAGACCCGTTCCCAGACTGCCTTAAGCCCACAACATTTTCCAGCGCACCCCCCTTTTTTTTATTTCTAATTTGTTAATTTGGGCCAAATCCAACAAACTAAGCCCCCCCCCCCCCCCCCCCCCCCCCCCCCCTTTCTTGACTTAATTTCCTTCCTTTCATTTTAAACTAATACTCTTTCATTTATTTTCTTTCTAAATGATTTTTTTTTGTTAATAATAAGAAACAATTAATAGCTTAATTTTTATTTTGATATAATTATCTTTAATATTTGTTACATTTAATTAAATACAAAAAAATACTAGAATCTTTGTTTAATTAATCTTTCTTTACATAAGTTCCTAAAAAACTAATAAAACACAAATAATAATCATACTTAAATCTTTATTAGGTTAAAATTTTATTTATTTGTAAATAAATACATGCATCTCATAGTTCTTTGATTTTCCTTAATTTTTTATAATTTCACTTTGGATTGCGACAGTTCGATTTGGTTGTAACCAATAATATTTGGGACATTATTATTCTTGAGAGACTCATCCCCATTTGTAAATAATTGTACCCCCATTCCCGGGTACTCTTTTGTAATAGCTTAGAATTTAATTCTCGCACTTTATGCTTTTAAATTATGCCATGATTAGAGATTAGGGTTTATATGCGAGAGTCTGAAATCAATCGCTAGATGACCTAATATAAGACAAATGCATGAAAATCAATACACAATGCACACTTTGCACCTCTAGGGTAACCTCACTCGTTGCCTCGGAAAATGCAATCATGTCCCTCGAATATGAGACACTCTAGCAAATTCCCCTTCGATAAACAAAGATCGTAGTCCCTCGATGACCCTCGATGTTGCCTTCGATAAAACGATCTCGTCCCTTACAAAATTGCTAGAGCGTCTCACAAGTTGCTTTCAATGATTGTATACGATGACCCGCGCCTGTCCCGTTTAACATCCTAACACAAGGTTGTTCACCAAATACAATGGTGAAATAACACTGTCAAAAGGGTTGAAAACATAAGAAAGATCTTTGAGTAAAATAGGGTAGACAACTCTTAGTTACTTGATCAAAAGCTTGCAAAACATCCTTGCCATTTTCAAACACACCTCACAACACAATTTCAAAACCACTTTCAAAACATTGAAATATCTTTTCAAAAAGACACACACCTTTGTATATATTCAAACAAGAATTATTACAAAGGTTGCCTAGACAAGGATTCTTTTTCAAAACATTTTCAAAACCACACACACAAAAGCACCATTTCAAACAATTGAAAAGCAAAGGCAAGTGATCTAAAACAAGTAACTAAGAGCCCATGGAAAACCATGGATGAAAAGGGTGATAACACCTTCCCTTTTCATAATCTACCCTCCGAACCCAAGAAAACATCTCAAAGGTCTTTCCTATGCTTTTTGACCTTTCCTTTGGATAAAATAAAAAGTCGGTGGCGACTCTTGCTAAACCGAACAAATGCGAACACAAACGCAAAACCTCAAGTCAGTTATCCCACCGTATCACAGAACTGGCGACTCTGCTGGGGAGATATTTAAAAATAGTGAGGTTACCTTAGGGTTTTTAGATCACCTTTTGCATGATTATCTTGTTTTCCTTAATTTCTTTACATTTGGTTCTATTGTTTGGGCTTGAAATGCTCTACCCAGATTTGGGAAACATTCATAGGTAAATAGCAATACGTTGTGGAAACTGTGCGGGGTATACCGACATGGTTGAAGCAATAACTATATTAGTGCGACATATTTGTGGGTACCGGTAGCCTTTGAGTCAATCAAAGAGAATATGGGGCCGCTGAGTGATGTCATGAAGCACTAATGAACTCTTAGAACCTTACTTGACCATCTTGGCCTTTTTTAGGAGTAGGGAGATGACCGACTTTGGTGCAGTTCGAAGTTGGTAGATACTCGGTACTACACTCATTGAGGGTTATTTTCTTGGAATATTTTGGTCGCCAGTAAAGTGGCTAAACTGAAACAATGAACACAGAAAATAATCCAGTGATATTGAGCTCCTTAGAACCCGGTTACTATTTATAGGACAGGTTGAGCCAACTAACTTCAAGAGGGTACTTACCTATGAAACTTCATACAAGCTTGAAACTAGGATCTTGTGTGACTTGTTTGTACATATGTTTGTGCATACATCATGAACATCATAAAGCATCATATGCATCCACTAACCATTTCAAGGGTTTGGATCTTCATCTTTGTTCTTGTTTTGTAGGTCATGGAATATCTTCGTAGGAAAACAATTCAAGTCAACCTTGTAAGGATCCCTCCTTAACTCAAGAAGCCTACTTCCAAGATTCCAGAGAATTCTCTTTTCAGTGAAAGACATGGTAGACTCCTCAACTTGGTCAACACCAACATTGAAGAAGACATGGTGAAATTTCTCTTCCAGTTCTTTGACCCCCTTCACCACTGTTTCACATTACCTAACTACCAACTAGTACCTACTTTGGAGGAATTTTCTCAACTCCTGAGGATTCCTATTCTTCATCAACTACCCTATAACGGTACAGAAAAAGAACCAAAGCCTGAAGATGTTGCTCAAGCCTTACACTTGCAACCATCTGATATCAAAGGTCATTGGGAAACCAGAAGTGGTGTCAAGGGTTTCTTGGCAAAGTTTTTGTTTGAGAAGACACAAGACTGTTGGAATTCTCTAGATTTACAAGCTTTTGAGGAGATTGTAGCACATCTCATCTATGGGTTAGTCTTGTTCCCAAACCCTGATCAGCTTATAGATGTGAATGCTGTCAAGATTTTCATATCTCGGAATCATGTGCCAACATTGCTTGGGGACATCCTACACTCATTTTACACACGAACAATGAGGAAAAGAGGTGTTCTCATGTGTTGTACTCCTCTCCTAGCAAGGTGGTTTATTTCACACCTTCCCTATTCATTCTTGAAGAATGAACAAGGCTTGAGGTGGTCACAACGGTTGATGACTCTCACACACTCTGATGTTCATGGGTGTTTTCGGTCCAGAGAAAATGTCATCATTATTGACCGTTGTGGGGAATTCCCTAATGTCCCACTACTTGGCATTAGGGGAGGCATTACCTACAACCCCTGTTTAGCTCTGAGGCAATTTGGGTATGCCCGAAGAGATGGCCCTCATGATATGCTGATTCTTGACATGGTTTTTAACTTCGACAACGACGCTCAAGGGCTTCGACAAAGGTTTATCCGAGCATGGAGGATGCCCAACAAAGTGGACAGTAAGACACTGGGGCACAAGAATTCCATCCCTCTTGAGCCTTACCTCAAGTGGGTACGAACACGCGCCCAGAGTCTCATGATGCCTTACCCCCACATTCTACCCGTGATTAAAGAGCCTGTTGGGGAAGGAGAGGTTCCATACACCCTCCTACATCCATACATGCCAACATCATTGGAAGAATTGCAAAAAAGTTGGATACAGATCAAGGAAGAGCGAAACACTTTTGAAGCCAGCTTCTATGCCAGTGAGAAGAAGGTTTAAGAGCTTACCTGCTGACTTCACGAAGAGGAGACTCTTAACACTTACATCGCGCCAAAGAGAATGCGCAACGTCTTTTTACCTTGAGAAGCTTTGTAATATTTGGCCCATGGGGCATTTATGTACTGACAAATTTCTTCTTATTATTATGACGTGTGTTCTTTTGTCTGCAACAACTTTGAATTTCTGAATCCTTGGATGCATTACATGAATAAACATATCATTTATCATATGCATAAACAGGTCTTCACACCAGGTTTCCTTATCTTTCTGCTGTTTATTTCAGCAAGATGGATATTGAGCAGACGGTCAAAGATCTGCAAGCACAGAATTCGCAATTCCAACAACTCCTCGTGACCTTGGCAAAGGGTCAAGAGGATCTTAAAGTACTGTTAGAGAAGAAAGAACAGGAAAAAGGAAAAAAGAAAAAGAAAAGAATCGGGGTAGCTACTCTGGGAAGAAGATTTGAGAACGGAGCTAGGAGAGTTATGGAGTTCCCCTCGATGTCTGACGAAGGGACCGGCAAAGGAAAAGGAGCTGCAGTACCCTCCGAGTCTGAGGTTGAAGAGGAAGAAGTTGAAGAGGATAAAGATTACTTCGAGCAGCAGTACCCTCCTGCGGACGACCGGTATAAAAATCTGGAAGAACGGTTAGCAGCCATGGAAGTGCAAAGGGTTCCCGGACTAGATTTCGAAGAGCTGGGATTGGTTGCTGGGATCGTCATTCCTCCCAAATTCAAAGTACCCACATTCGCTAAATACGACGGTCTGTCCTGTCCAAAGATGCATCTGAGATCCTACGTCAGAAAGATCCAACCTCACTCTTCTGATAAGGATCTGTGGGTCCATTTTTTTCAAGATAGTTTGTTGGGCACACAATTAGACTGGTTCTATCAGCTTGAGAGGGATGCCGTACATAACTGGGAAGACTTGGTTGCTGCTTTCTACCGACAATACTAATACAATGCAGATTTAACGCCCAATCATACTCAACTACAGAGTATGAGTATGGTTTCTAATGAAGGATTTAAAGAGTATGCTCAGAAGTGGCGGGATTTGGCTGGAAGGGTGCAGCCACCTTTGTCTGAAAGGGAACTTGTTGATATGTTTTTGGGGACCCTGTCTGGTCCATTCTTCAATCACCTAATAGGGAGCTCATCTGCAGGGTTCACTGAATTAATTCTGACAGGGGAAAGGGTCGAAGCTGGTATTAAGAGTGGTAAGATTCAGAAGGATACATCTTCTTCGGCCGCTATAAAAAAGACTTTCCCAGCCAAGAAGGAGAGTTATGTTGTTTACACCCAGAGAAATCGGGAAAGAGAGGAACGTCGGCCAACAGTGGGGGGCGTATTAATTCAGAAGTCCACATCAGACCGGCCTAGAAACAGACAACCGAGGAATGATCAGCCCAGAACCTATCAACAAAGGGTAGAAAGGCCACCAAGGCAATATACCCCGATAAACATGACACCCGCTCAGATCCTTCCACATCTCTTGAAATTAAACCTTGCTAATTTGAGAGAAGCACCTAAGAATACAAATACCACTTCCCCATATTATCATCCCAATGCAAAATGTGTGTACCATTCAGACAGTGTAGGGCATGACACCAACGACTGTTGGTCCCTCAAAAACAAAATCCAAGACATGATTGACACCAAGGAGGTAAAATTCGATGCGCCCGAAAAGCTGAATGTGATTTCTGCCCCGATGCCCAAGCACGGTCATAATGTTCATGTCGTTATTGAAGACCTTCATGTTACCAATGTTGCTGACCTTTTGACTCCCTTACCAGTGATTAAAGTGAATTTGATGAGAGCCGGGATATTCCCAGGCTATGGAAAAGACTGTTACTTTTGTTTAAACATACGAGTTGACTGTCCACTATTGAAATCAGGCATCCAACGCTTGATGGATACCCAAGAGATACTCTTTCAAAAGACTCATGTCGATGCCTTCACTCATGTTACTCCTGCTACCTTTGTTACTTCAACCAATGACATTGCAATAATAACCATCTCCGACAATCTTCCCAAGGCTTTCAAAAGGCCTGTTAAGATTACGCCTGATCCTAAGATTGTGTCGTTAAAAATCACCATGCTGGGGCCTGTCCCGTATCAATCTAACAAGACGATACCATGGAACTACGACGGAGAAATCTTCTATCATGGTATCAAACAGATTGAATCAGTCCAAGAGAACTCTGATGATGAAACCCCCGATATAGGGAACATTTCGGGAACAAGAAAGATAACTCGCAGCGGACGGATCTTCTCTCCGGAGATTGCTCCTCCACGAGCAGTCTTCGGACCCTCGAAAGCTTATGTGCCTGTTAAGCCATCTGTGCAAGGCCCGATAATTGAAGAATTTGATGTACCTGAAGTTAGACCCTCTGTTGACATTACCGATAAGGGTAAGGGGATACTAGAAGCGCCTGTCAGGATGAAGGCTCAGACTGTGGTAATCCCTAAGACCACCCAGAAAGAAATGGAAGAAATCTTAAAGATAATCAAAAAGAGCGACTACGACGTCGTGGAACAGCTAGGGCAGACCCCTTCCAAAATCTCCATGTTGGCTCTCCTACTCTGCTCTGAGGCCCATGCTAAGGCCTTAATCAAATTTTTAAAGACGGCACACGTACCTCAAGAAACTTCGGCGGACCAGTTTCAAGAGTGCGTGGCTAGCCTCACTGCTGATAATGGTCTTGGTTTTTCCGATGCTGATTTGACCCCTAAGGGAAGGAAACACAATGACGCGCTGCATGTCTCAGTAGAATACAGGGGAACCACCCTTGCCCATGTCCTAGTTGATACCGGTTCATCCTTGAATGTGCTACCGAAGAAAGCGTTAGACCGTTTGGACTGTGAAGGGTTAGTACTAAAGCCAAGTAATATCGTGGTTAGGGCCTTTGATGGGTCCAAAAGAATGGTTCACGAAGAGGTTGACATTCCTATCAAAGTGGGCACCGAGACCTTCAACTCTACCTTTTATGTGATGGACATCCGTCCTTCATATTCGTGCTTATTGGGAAGGCCGTGGATCCACTATGTTGGGGAAGTTACCTCCTCTTTACACCAAATGCTAAAGTATCCTGTTCAGGGTAAGATTATAACTGTGCACGGTGAGGAAGAGTACATGATAAGTCACCTCAACTCCTTCCGCTATGTGGAGTTGGATGGCGAATTCATAGGAAACTCCTTTCCAACATTTTGAGGAAGTTTCCCCCGAAGTCGCAATTGCAAAAACAATGGTTGATGTGTCTATCGTTTCCAAGCATGTGTCTAGGATGGCATCTCTCAAGGATGTAGAGGCTGTAATCAAAGAAGGAAGGAGTACAGTGTGGGGGTAACTGCCTGATTTTCCCCATAAGACGGACAAGTTCGGACTAGGTTTTACTGCTGCTGGCCAGAAAGCTATGCGTCGCTCCAAGGCTGGAGGACCACCCGTAAAAATCACTCACCATGGAATTAATGCCTTATAAGATGATGATGAAGAAGACAACTTTGAAGATTGGATCTTTCCAACCGTCGAAGGAGGATTAAGCAACTGGGAAGCAAAGGACTTTATTCCCATCACTTTCATCAACCAGTAATTTATCTTTGAACAATTTCCTATTTTGGTCTGCAATAACTAAACAATTCGTACACTATTTTCACCTTATGCCTTGCCCGGGGCATGTAGGTCCATTTGTAAGGGCTTGATTTTCTTCATTATCATATGCCATGTTTTAATGAATCATTAGACGTTTTCATCTATAAACTGTTGTGTTCATTTTCTTTCCTTTTGCATCTTGTTTTGTTTAAGGATGGCTATCTCTTACACACACCCACACTCATAAAATGCAGGTACCCATCCACTCTGGATTCCATGAGTGACTATTCTGCTTTAGCCTTCGGTGACTCTGAAGATTTGGTCAATCATGCTGAGTACGAAGTTGACGAAGACTGTGAAGTGCCGGGAGAGTTAGCCAGACTTTTGCAACAAGAAGAGAGGGCTATTATGCCCCATGAAGAGTTGCTAGAAACCATCAACTTGGGAACAGAGGAAGACAAGAAAGAGGTCAAAGTGGGTGCCGATTTGGAACCAAGCGTCAAAGAGCACTTAGTGCAGTTGTTGAACGAATATGTTGAGATCTTCGCCTGGTCCTATGAAGACATGCCGGGATTAGATACAAATATCATGGTTCATCGTCTCCCTACAAGAGAAGATTGTTTACCGATCAAACAAAAGGTCCGCCGAATGAGGCCCGACGTGTCTGAGAAGATCAAAGCTGAGGTAATGAAGCAATTCAATGTTGGCTTTCTGGCTGTTACTTCTTATCCACAATGGGTTGCTAACATCGTGCCCATGCCTAAGAAGGACGGAAAAGTCAGAATGTGTGTGGACTATAGGGACCTAAACAGGGATAGCCCTAAAGATGATTTTCCACTACCACACATCGACATCTTGGTTGACAACACAGCTCAACACAAGGTATTTTCCTTCATAGATGGATTCTCGGGATACAACCAGATCAAAATGGCCCCCGAAGACATGGAGAAGACTACTTTTGTCACGCAGTGGGGTACCTTCTGCTACAAAGTGATGCCATTCGGACTAAAGAATGCCGGGGAAACCTATCAACGAGCCATGGTAGCTTTGTTTCATGATATGATACATCATGAGATCGAAGTCTACGTAGAAGACATGATAACCCATTCACAAACAGAAGAAGAGCACCTTGACCATCTGCAAAGTTGTTTGTCAGATTGAAGGAGTATAAGCTCAGACTGAACCCAACCAAGTGCACTTTTGGAGTCAGGTCTGGTAAACTTTTAGGATTTATCGTCAGTAACAAAGGCATTGAAGTTGATCCTGCTAAAGTCAAAGCTATACAAGAAATGCCTGCCCTCCGCACTGAAAAGGAGGTTAGGGGTTTCTTGGGACGCTTAAACTATATTGCGAGGTTCATCTCTCACCTACCATCTACCTGTGAGCCAATCTTTAAGCTGTTGAAGAAAGATCAGGTGGTTGAATGGAACAATGATTGTCAAGTTGCTTTTGATAAGATCAAGGAGTATTTGCTAGAACCTCCTATCTTGATGCCACCCGTCGAAGGAAGGTCATTAATCATGTACCTGACTGTTTTAGATAATTCAATGGGGTGCGTACTGGGCCAACATGACGAGTTTGGTCGAAAAGAGCATGCCATTTATTACCTTAGCAAAAAGTTTACCGACTGTGAGACTCGCTACTCACTGCTCGAGAAAACTTGTTGCGCTTTGGTATGGGCTGCTCACCGGCTAAGGCAGTATATGTTGACACATACCACTTTGCTGATTTCTAAAATGGATCCGGTCAAGTATATCTTCGAGAAGCCTGCTTTATCTGGAAGAATTGCTAGATGGCAGATGATCCTAACTAAATATGATATTCAGTACACAACCCAAAAAGCTATAAAGGGGAGTGTACTAGCTGACCATCTAGCTCATCAAGCCGTCGAAGATTACCAATCTATGAGATTCGACTTCCCTGACGAGGACATTATGACATTGGACAACATTGAAGTTAACAGACCGTATGACAGACCTGAACAAGGATCCCGATGGACCCTGTACTTTGATGGTGCTTCAAATGCACTTGGCAACGGTATCGGCGCGGTACTTATCTCCCTAGAAGGTTGCCATACACCCTTCACTGCTAGACTTTGTTTCAGCTGCACCAATAACATGGCCGAATATGAAGCTTGTATCTTTAGTCTTAAGGCTGCAATTGACTTGGGAATCAAATCTTTGGTGGTATTTGGAGACTCAGCCTTGGTCATCAATAAAATCAAAGGAGAGTGGGACACTAAACATCCTAACCTCATCCCATACAAATAACATGTCCTGACATTGTTACCTCATTTCGAGCAGATTACCTTCGAGCACTTCCCGCGAGAAGAAAATCAGCTAGCGAATGATCTAGCTACAATGTCTTCCATGTTTAAACTTAACTGGGATAATGAGGCTTCCCAAATCACCATCGAACGAATGGATGAACCTGCACATTGTCACGAGATTAATACCGAAGAAGTAGTGGAACAACCCTGGTTTCACGAAGTCAAAAGGTATCTCGAGACTCTAGAATACCCTGAAGGAGCTTCAGTCAATGACAGAAAATTCTTAAGGAGATTTGCTGCTAAGTTCTTCCTGAGCAACGACATCCTATACAAACGCAACCATGATTGTGTTCTGCTTCGCTGTGTGGACAAGGTTGAAGCTGAGCAGTTCATGACTGAACTGCATAGTGGCACATTCGGCACCCATTTGAGCGGACATACGATGGCTAAGAAGATCCTAAGGGAAAGCTACTACTGGTCTACCATGGAAGCTGACTGCCATCAATACGCTCGTACTTGTCACAAATGCCAAGTTTATGCTGACAAGGTGCATATTCCTCCGGTTCCTCTCAACGTCCTAACAGCTCCTTGGCCATTCGCAATGTGGGGCATCGACATGATTGGAGAGATCAAGCCTACAGCATCCAATGGGCATCGCTTCATCCTGGTGGCTATTGATTACTTTACCAAATGGGTCGAAGCAGCTTCCTTCGCCTCTGTTACAAAGAATGTGGTTGCCCATTTTATCAAGCAGAACCTCATTTGCCGGTATGGTATTCCTGACCGAATCATTACAGACAACGGTACAAACCTGAACAACACTATGATCACTGCTCTGTGCGAATAGTTCAAAATTCAACATCACAATTCATCTCCCTATCGGCCAAAGATGAACGGTGATGTCGAATCTGCAAACAAAAATATCAAGAAGATCATTCAAAAGATGACAGTCACCTACAAGGACTGGCATAAGATGTTACCTTTTGCTCTACACTGGTACCGTACCACGGCGTGAACATCAACTGGGGCAACACCTTTCTCTTTGGTATACGGCATGGAATCTGTTTTACCTATAGAAGTTCAGATTCCTTCCTTAAGAATCATGAAGGACGCTGGTTTGAATGAAGACGATTGGGTTCAGACCCGGCTTGATCAACTTAACTTGATTGACGAAAAGCGACTTACTGTTGTTTGTCATGTTCAGACGTATCAAAAATGGATGATCAAGGCTTTCAACAAGAAAGTCAAGAGACAAATATATCAAGTTGGGGATCTTGTAATCAAGCGGATTATCTTGCCACAAAGTGATCCCAGGGGCAAGTGGACTCCTACTTACGAAGGACCATTTGTGATCAAAAACATCTTTTCTGGCAGAGCAATGATCCAGACTACCATGGACGGTGACGACCTGCCACACCCTGCAAACGCCGACATAGTCAAAAGATACTAAGCATAAACGACCCGACAAGTCAAAAACCACAAAAATGGGCATCCCGGTGAATCGAAAACCCGAAAAGGGCGGTTCAGGAAAAAATTAAGGATAAACGAGAAAAAATTTGTACACCCGGCAAGTTGAAAACCCGAAAGGGAGACTTGGGAAAAAAGGGTTTCCCGGTGGATCGAAAACCTGAAAGGGCGATCCAAGCAAAAGTTAGGGAATCAAAGCGTATGATTATGTCTCTTCGGATCACTTTAAGGATAATCTCTTCGCGGACAAGCTCCAAAGCTTCTGATCGATCCAATCATCTGCGGACGAAGCAACGAATGGACAAGATACTCAGAGTTGTGAAGGCTATAGCAGAATGGGAACCCCATGGAATTAATACACATAGCCATCTTTCTTTGTATAAAATTTTTCTTAGCTTTTTGACAACATTCTCTTACTAGGGTGTCTGTCTCCTTTGTACAAATACTTACACAAAGTTAATACAAAGTTACTTCAAAGTACAGAAAACTGTCTGCCTTTTCTTTCTTTTTACACTTGTGCTTTATTGGAAACGTCCAATGATTTATTAAATGAGCATATGCATTTGAATGAAATCACCGCTTACAAATAAAACAAGATGAGAAAGAATAATTACTGATAGGATAGAAGTGTAGGAAAGTGTCTTTAGGCTATTCCAGGAGAAATCCCCTGCAAATACATCATCCGGATCCTAAGCAGAACTAAAGCTTTGAAAAGCATATCCCCAGTGGAGTTAAAATTCAAGGATCCCCATCGAAGTTGAGTGTTCAAATCCTCAGCCAACAGCAGAGCAGAACTTTGAACTACAAACCATCAGTAAGAATGAAACTTTCTTCCCCAAGCAGAGTCAAAACTCCAACCTGTGAACACCAGTGAAGATCATCAGAAAGTTATTTTTAAACTTTTTCCCAATGAAATCGCCAATCAAATCAGCACGTCACTAGGACCCCCAACGGAGAGGAAACTTTGAGCTACCAATCCCCAGCGAAAACCATTCAGTTTTTCCCTGATATCCTCAACAAAACGGAGTTTCTCATTCTTGCTTCCCCAGTAGAGTGGCATACAACCTAAGCTACTGAACTTCTTCCAAACAGAATAAGCTTTTCCTAGGATCCCGAGCTTAATCTCCAGCAGTATGGCTATTCTCCACAGAATTTCAGATCCCCTGCAGGTCAAAGATTATCATTCTTGATTCCTCGGCACAAATTCCCCTAGCAGAATGAAGATTCTCATTTTCATTTCTCCACGGAGTTTTCAGATATTCCCCAACGGAGTTCTCCTCAAACAACAAAATAGGAATCCCCAGTAGATTGGCATACAATCCAAACTCCTGACTTTCCCCAGCAGTATAACTTCTCCCTGCAGAGGTTGTCAAAAAGCTTGAAGACACACATACTCTTCAACAGTGGTCCCTGGACTTCTCATTTTCAGCGATCAAAGGATTTTTAATCCCCAGCAGTAGTTGAGGATTTATTTTCCCCGACAGCAGTCAAAGATTTTATTATCTCCAACCATCCAGGATTTATCTTCCTCAGAAAGATGGCTAATCAGCTTACATGCGCATTCATTGCATTCATATATCATAAACATTGACATAACACATATATTGCATCGTACATACAACATAACTTTGTGTTTCAGCTAATATTTTACCCTTTTAAGGATGAGATTAGCAAGCTTCGACTCCAGAATTTGAAAACAGTTTACGGATACTCCAAACACGGATGTTAATATATTACTTATTCAACCTCAACTTCTGAAAATAGTTTACGGGTGCTTCCAAACATGGATGTCAATCTATCGCTTGTTCGGATCCAACTTTTGAAAACAGTTTACGGATGCTTCCCAACATGGATGCTAATCTATTGCTTATTCAACCTCAACTTTTGAAAACAGTTTACGGATGCTTCCCAACATGGATGCTAATCTATTGCTTATTCAACCTCAACTTTTGAAAACAGTTTACGGATACTCCAAACACAGATGTTAATCTATTTCTTATTCAACT
This sequence comes from Vicia faba, assembly GCA_948472305.1. Taxonomy (NCBI): domain Eukaryota; kingdom Viridiplantae; phylum Streptophyta; class Magnoliopsida; order Fabales; family Fabaceae; genus Vicia; species Vicia faba. The sequence continues at coordinate 1,307,216,567 of OX451736.1, read as the reverse complement.
TCAACTTCTGAAAATAGTTTACGGGTGCTTCCAAACATGGATGTCAATCTATCGCTTGTTCAGATCCAACTTTTGAAAACAGTTTACGGATGCTTCCCAACATGGATGCTAATCTATTGCTTATTCAACCTCAACTTCTGAAAACAGTTTACAAGTGCTCCCAAACATGGATGTCAATCTATCACTTGTTCAGATTCAACTTTTGAAAACAGTTTACGGGTGCTTCCAAACATGGATGTCAATCTATCGCTTGTTCAGATCCAACTTTTGAAAACAGTTTACGGATACTCCAAACACGGATGTTAATTTATTGCTTATTCAACCTCAACTTCTGAAAACAGTTTACGGGTGCTTCCAAACATGGATGTCAATCCATCGCTTATTCAGATTCGGCTTGCTGAAAAAACAGTTTACGGAAGCTCCAAATGCGGATGCTAATCTATTGCTTATTCAGACCCCCGGCTCAGAGATGCTCCAAACACATATACCTTTCTGATACTTATTCTTTTACCTACGACATACAGTTCAACAAACGTTCCCCGATGGCATCTTTAAGCCCATGTCCGACAAGATTTTGTCATACCTCCAAATGGCATCTTTAAGCCCATTCCCTCAACTATGCTTTGACGAGTGCAAATTTATGGGCACTCTAGTGTCCAATCATCTTTTACCTTCGAGTCACGAACGGCAAAATTACCAATCTAACTCTTCAGGTTCAAGAAGATTGAACATGGGTAACTGTTGTACCCCAAAATTTGCCCTCCCTTTTTCACAAGAAATCACAACCCCAGGGTTTTCTCTGATTTTTGAGATTGGCTCAAGAATCGGTCAAACAGACTTTTCTTTGTCAGTCAATCCAGAATTAGGGTTTTCTCTGATTTTTTGAGATTGGCTCAGGAATTGATCAAGTAGACTTTTCCTTGGCAACAAATCCGGAATTAGGGTTTTCGCTCGCATTTCTCAGAATAAACTGAATCCTCAGAAATTCAGTTAACTGTTACATTATTTTCACGCTTGTTCAAATTTACTGGTTGTTTCTCAAGGCCTGATTATCTGGGATAAAAGCTGAGACTTTTGTTTGGAACATTAAGGCATCTGCTTGATTAAGTGGAGTGAAAGGTTTACCGTTTAATGGAATGTTTTGTTTGTTTAACTGTACACTGCGTGTGTTAATTGGAATACCATGCGTATTGTGAGTAATGCAAGGTTACGAGACTACAAAGTTTGTCGATTATTTATTTTATCTGGATTAAAATTATTGGGATACAGTTCCAATTATTTTGATTTGAGAGTCTTGAATAATTAAATAAACAATGCAAGGAAAGATTGGAAGATATTTGACAGTAGAAATTTCTTTTGGATAAAGACTTTTTTATTATTCGTTTCAAATGTTGTTACAAAATTTATCTGAATATTGTAAATTTACAACCTACAGTATTTACAATAATATTGGTTTACAATAAATGAAAAATCTATCTATCTCTAAGCCTAATCTTCTAAGCTTCAAGTGCTCCCATGTTCAAGATCTTTGGCTTCTACTGCTGTCCAATTGGTGTTCACCTGCAAAAAAACAGAGGAAAATAAAATTAGCACAAGAATTTTCAAATGAAAAGAAAGAAAAAAAATCATCATTAAAATTGGCCGTTTGGAATCAAATTGCTTATTTTCGTCACACTTTATTTTTCTCTCTGCAAATCACAAGAAGATTTCTCTTCTTGGTTCACAAAGAGAAAATTAAAATACAAATTGAAAAAATGCAAGCATGCTGAGTTACAAACTGTCTAACCAAGCAAACCAAACATGGCAGCCAAACCAAACTAAGTTACAAATTCAAAGGGACAAACAGGCGCCAAAACTGCCAAGTTATGAGTCAAACAAATATACAATGCAGCAGCAAGCAAAGTCCCAAATTCAGCTACAGAACAAATTGCATAAAACCAAGTTACAAGACAAATTGGATAAATATGGCAATGCAGCATGGAAACAGAAATACAGCAGGCAAAAGTAAAACAGCCAGAGGTAATTCACTTGACAAGTCAAAACTTGTCAAAAGACTTTCATCATTTTCCAGACAGCCAACTTTTCAGAAATTAAAATATAATAAGCAAAAATGCTTATGAGAGAGAGAGAGAGAGAGAGAGAGAGAGAGAGAGAGAGAGAGAGAGAGAGAGAGAGAGAGAGAAAGAGAGGACCTTAAGTGAGAAGTTTTGCAGTTTGGCTAAGGCAGGCTGTCAAAGACAGTAAAGAAAACAAAAAAAAAGATATAAAGAGAAGAGACTGTATAACAGTCCAAAAAAAAGAGAGAAATATTGAGCAAGCTGCAAACTACAAACTTGTTTTTCCAAACCTGCACAAAATAGCAAAGCTCAAAACCTGCATAACTCAAGTTTGCCAAGCCTGCATTACAAACTGCAAACTTGCTTGCAAAACTCAAACATGTCCAAACTACAAACTCAAGCCTGCATTACAAACTGCAAACCTTCTTGCAAAACTCAAACCTGCACGCCTGCTTGCCCAAAAACAAACTACAAACCTACAGAAGCCTAAACACAAAACTAAAAAAAACAACCAAAACAGTTTTTCAAACTCAAACCTGTCAAAAAACTGCAAACTACAGTTTCAAAGCCAAAGCTTACTCAAGCTCAACAAACCTGCAAAACTGCAAATTACAGTTCCAAAGGCCAAGCTTAACAAACTCAAGCTCAACAAAACCACAGCCAAGCCAACCTGTCAAAATACAAAACAAAAACAACCTGCATAGCTAAGTCAGCTCAAAAATTCACAGGCCAAACATAAACCTGCATAAACCTGCTAGCCAAGCTTACTCAAGCTCACCAAAACTATCACCAACAAGTTCAAGCCAACAAAAAGACAGTTTCAGAATGTTCTTCATCACTAACAACAAACACGAAAAGTTTCAGAGGTTTATCAATCATCATTAACAATCCACAAGGAGAGAGGAAAAGTTTTAGAAGCAAAACAATATAGAGTTTCAGAACACATGTTCATCACTAACAAAAAACAACCACAAATCATCAAAAGTCAGAAACACACAGTTTTCAAAAGCTAAAGTTCATCATCAACAAAAGTCAGAGACAAGCAGTTTTCAGAAGCTAAGATCATCATCAAACAACATAATCAAAAGAACAAAAAAAAATACCAGAAAAGCATCATCTTCATCCTCCGCCCTCTGGCCACCAAGTGCGCCGCCGGTCCAACCCATTTCCCCTCTCCCTCCATTTTCTAGAAAGACCTCTCAAGGTAAGTTTTCTCACCCCCTACACTGCATCATGTTTATAACAACCATGGATTAGAAGATAAATCTAAACACAATCAAGAGAATCAAACATGCAAAACTGTAAAAAAAAACCTAAAACACGTTTGAAACGAAACTGTATCGTTCAAAACAAATGGCGTGGACCATCATGGAGAGGAGAAGGCTAAGGTGGCGCTCTGGAAACCTAAGGGCTAGAGGGAATCAACATCATGGCCAGAGAAAGATAAAACGGAGAAGAAGAAGAGAGTAAGAGAAACGGCGCCGCTGTAAAAGCCAAAATTGCAAACCCTAATTCTGAGCACACCAAACGTTAACCCTAACAAACATTGTACAACACCATTTGGGCTAGACCCGCTCCCATACTGCCTTAAGCCCACAGCATTTTCCAGCGCACCCCCCTTTTTTTCTTTCTAATTTGTTAATTTGGGCCAAATCCAACAAACTAAGCCCGCCCCTTTCTTGACTTAATTTCCTTCCTTTCATTTTAAACTAATACTCTTTCATTTATTTTCTTTCTAAATGATTTTTTTTTTTTGTTAATAATAAGAAACAATTAATAACTTAATTTTTATTTTGATATAATTTTCTTTAATATTTGTTACATTTAATTAAATACAAAAAATACTAGAATCTTTGTTTAATTAATCTTTCTTTACATAAGTTCCTAAAAAACTAATAAAACACAAATAATAATCATACTTAAATCTTTATTAGGTTAAAATTTTATTTATTTGTAAATAAATACATGCATCTCATAGTTCTTTGATTTTCCTTAATTTGTTATAATTTTACTTTGGATTGCGACAGTTCGATTTGGTTGTAACCCATAATATTTGGGACATTATTATTCTTGAGAGACTCATACCCATTCGTAAATAATTGTACCCCCATCCCCGGATACTCTTTTGTAATAGCTTAGAATTTAATTCTCGCACTTTATGCTTTTAAATTATGCCATGATTAGAGATTAGGGTTTGTATACGAGCGTCTGAAATCAATCGCTAGATGACCTAATACAAGACAAATGCATGAAAATAAATACACAATGCACACTTTGCACCTCTAGGGTAACCTCACTCGTTGCCTCGGAAAATGCAATCATGTCCCTCGAATATGAGACACTCTAGCAAATGCCCCTTCGATAAACAAAGATCGTAGTCCCTCGATGACCCTCGATGTTGCCTTCGATAAAACGATCTCGTCCCTTATAAAATTGCTAGAGCGTCTCACAAGTTGCTTTCAATGATTGTATACGATGACCCGCGTTTGTCCCGTTTAACATCCTAACACAAGGTTGTTCACCAAATACAATGGTGAAATAACACTGTCAAAAGGGTTGAAAACATAAGAAAGATCTTTGAGTAAAATAGGGTAGACAACTCTTGGTTACTTGATCAAAAGCTTGCAAAACATCCTTGCCATTTTCAAACACACCTCACAACACAATTTCAAAACCACTTTCAAAACATTGAAATATCTTTTCAAAAAGACACACACCTTTGTATATATTCAAACAAGAATTATTACAAAGGTTGCCTAGACAAGGCTTCTTTTTCAAAACATTTTCAAAACCACACACACAAAAGAACCATTTCAAACAATTGAAAAGCAAAGGCAAGTGATCTAAAACAAGTAACTAAGAGCCCATAGAAAACCATGGATGAAAAGGGTGCTAACACCTTCCCTTTTCATAATCTACCCCCCGAACCCAAGAAAACATCTCAAAGGTCTTTCCTGTACTTTTTGACCTTTCCTTTGGATAAAATAAAAAGTCGGTGGCGACTCTTGCTAAACCGAACAAATGCAAACACAAACGCAAAACCTCAAGTCAGTTCTCCCACCGTATCACACATAGCAACCCAGAATTTCTGTGTTTTCCCTCTAACGTGTCTTGCAGGACCCCAGAGTTTACCAACTCAGAACTTCTGATACCCACTGACGCTTCCTTCTGAGTTACCATGCGCCTGAATTTAGAACTTCTGATCCTTGTTGTTTTGCTTGCAGCAGCACGTTGTTCCTATCTTTCATTTATTTTTCTTTTTATCATTTTTAACATTAACTCTTCTTTTATTAACATAAAAAGACATAAAAATATTTTCTTTCTTTTATTAATTTATTTCTTTTTCATTGAGACAAAAACATTTTCTGAACAAGTCCTTTTCCTTTCTTATGTTGTACATTTCAATATGGTTGTAATAATAATCTAGGATTTAATTTTATCGGCAATCCCCATTCGTAAATATGTACCCCCATCCCTAAAATATTGTAATAGTGTAGGACTTTACATTTCCGCAATTTATCGCTTTCGAATATAAATGCTAGTAACTAGGGTGTGTATGGCAAGATTTAAAAATCAATCGCTAGACAACCCTAATCAAAGACTAAAATGCATGCAATCAAACACACTTGCATACATGCACCCCTAGGGTAATCTCACTTGTTGCCTTTCGGAAAATAGTCATGTCCCTTGAACATGGGCGTTTTAGCAAATACCTTTGATAAAAGATCGTAGTCCCTCAATGACCTGTGACGTTGCCTTTGGTAAACGATCCAGTCCCTAAACGACATTGCTAAAACGTCCCATAGGTTGCCTTCTATGACTATACAAACGTCCCAACATATGTCCCTTCACATCCAACGATGGGGCTTCTTACCAAAACAATGGTAAGATAGCAACATATAAAGGAGGAGGAAAAGCACATCTAAGACCTTTTGAGTAGGTAGATTTGCTCCTAGTTTCTTGCTTTCTCACAAGAAAAAACATTTTATACACCAACACTTTCATTTTGAAAATATTTTCGAAAGATAACACTTTGTACGCGTTCTTATAGAAACGAGAGCCATTACAAAGGAAACCCTTTTCAAAAATCACTTTCAAAAAACACATCTCACAAACACCTCTTTGAACTATTTTCAAAACAAACACTTTGTATGCGTTCTTATAGAAACGAGAATCATTACAAAGTTACATTTTCAAAATATTTTCAAAAACCACACCACAAGCACAGTCAAACAAAAGCAAGTGATCTAGCAAGTAACTAAGAGCCCATGGAAAACCATGGATGAAAATGGTGCTAATACCTTCCCTTTTCATAATCTACCCTCCGAACTCAAGAAAACATCTCTAAAGGTCTTTCCTGTGCTTTTTCACCTTTCCTTATTGGATAAAAGAAAATTCGGTGGCGACTCTTGCTAAACCGCGACATTTGCAAACACAAACGCAAAACCCAAAGTCAGTTCTCCCACCGTATCACAGGGTCCATGTTAGTCTCTTGGAATGTTAGGGGGTTAAATCAGGCAGATAAGCTTAAGGAGATTAGCTCATGTCTCCTAGAGCTTAAGCCTGATATAATTATCTTGATTAAAATTAGAGTAAAAGCTAATAAAGCTAAGCTGGTTAGAGAGAAACTTCACATTAAAGGTAACTATCTTGACAATTATAACTATCATGCTAATGGTAAGATATGGATTGAATGGGATAGCACAAAGGTTGATATTAAGCATGCTAGTAGCTCAAGCCAATTTATTCACTGTGGTATTTATGATATGGTTGGTAGATTTAAGTTTGTAAGTACGAAGTGCGCCTAAGAGGGGGTTGAATTAGGTACTTTAAAAATTTTCTGGTTTTAGTGATGATGGATATTATTTTTCTGGTTTATGGTGAGTTTATGAAAGAGTAAAGTGAAGAAAAATAAAGAGGCACAAGCGATATATCCTGGTTCCCCTCACAGTCCGAGAGTACTCCAGTCCCCTTTCAACATGAAAGAGATTTCCTTATTGTGGCAAACTTAAACAAGAACTACCTAAAACCAAGAACAATCCTCTTGGACCAAGAACAATCCTCTTGGATTTTAACTATGTCAACAATGAGAACAATCCTCTCAAAGTGACTTTACTTGTATCCAACAATCCTGGAAAAACAAGATTTCAAAACCACTTTAACTTATTTTCAACAATCCTGAAAAATAAGCAAGTATATAGCAATATTTCATTTGAGTGAGTTTGTGTAGCAATGATCACTTTGAGTGATTTTATCAATGAATCGATCTTCTCTTCCAATAACAATAGTATACAGTGACTCAAGATATATAATGCTCAAAGTTTTCTGGTTGACAATATGTGAAGGTGTGCAGAAAACTTGTGTATGAAAGTGTATAAAAGCTTGAGTTTGATTTTTGAAAATTTAGAAAATATGATTGGAAGAGGTACTTAAAATGATTTTGAAAATGAGTATTTATATGTTCATAGAACCCTTTTGAAACAGCATATAATTCTGCAAATGAATCATGAACAATTGCCAAGATTTAGTGAAAGGTTTCCATGAAATGGTGTTATGAACAGGCATGAGTAAAGTTGTTGTTTTTTAAAATCATTCAACATGCAATCGATTGCACCCTTATGTAAATCAATTGCACGGGGTTTCAACAGCTAAAAATTCAAATATTTTGAGTGAGCAATCGATTGCACAAGTGTGTAAATTGATTGCACTTGAAGTCAGTAGCAAAAATTGATTGAGAGAAATTGATTGCACAAACATGCAAATCGATTGCACTTAGAAACAGTAGCTAATGCTTTGAAAACGTGAAGCATGAAATCGATTGCACCAATATGCAAATTAATTGCACCCAAATAAAAATTGAATTTTTGCTTTAGAAAACTTGAGAAAAAATTTGGACAAGATAAAATATTTCTTTTGATCATTGAACATCTATGTCTTAAGTTCAAAGTAAGTACTATCATTATACCTTAAAATTTTCTAAGTGCTTGAACCAAAGACTTTATCCGAAGATGCTTTTAGCTTGGTCAATAATCTTTGCCTTCTTGTCAAAATGGTTTGTCTTCATCAAAACAAGAGTGCATTTGAGAAGCTTGATTTTACATTCTCCCCCTTTTTGATGATGAAAAATGATCTTTCTTGATGCGTTGTAATTTCCGGAAAGAAACTTCTCCCCCTAAGATGCATAAATCCCCCTTTGTATGAGAAGGTTGGAATCCTTTGAATTTGTTCATCTTGGTTGAAGAGTACCTTAGAAATTTAAGACAGGAAATATACAAGCATAAAGTGCCACATCCTTCACCCTCTTTGACATTATCAAAAAGAATGGAAAGATGCAATAAAAATGGATAATAATAAAACAACATTGAAAAAACTTAATGCGTAAAAAATAGTAATAGACATAGTCATAGCAAAATAAAAATTACAAAGAGATCTGAACAACAAACAAAACGTAGCATAACGTAAAAAGGACATAACAGAAAAATTGTAGAAATAACAAAGTTGGACAGAATTTTATGGTTGATTCCTGTCACGGTTGTTATAGAACTAGGATCATTGATTGGGAAATTGTTGTTGTAGAGGAGGTTCTGTGTAATATGGTGGAGGTGCAGCATGATTATTAGGGTGATATGGAGGAATGTGAAGGTGAGAGTAAAGGTAGGAAAACTGACCAACATTAAAACATGTCATAAAGTTAAATTACAGCAGGTGCAATCGATTTGCATACAGATGCAATCGATTTGCACACAAAACAAAATCAAAAGAAAACTGAAATGCACAGTGTGCAATCGATTTGCACTATGGTGCAATCGATTTGCACTGAAAACAGAAAGGTCAAAAAATAAAACATACAGTGATCAATCGATTTACACTACTGTGTAATCAATTTGCATCAACCAAAAATGACAAAAAAACATGTTTTTATTACATTTAAACACCACTTAACATATATATTCACATAAATAAAAGTTAAAAACAAGTATGTGAAAGCGTAAAAAGGATAGAAAGCCCCTTATATGTCGTGTTCCTCAAGAATGCCAAGTTCTCATCGAATCTTGTAAAACGGTTCTCTTGCCAAAGGTTTAGTGAAGATATCGGCAAGTTGATTATGAGTATCTACAAACGTGACCTCGACATCTCCTTGAAGTACATGATCACGAAGAAAATGATATCCTGTATCGATGTGTTTTTTTCTTGAATGCATGATCGGATTCTTTGTAATGTTTATTGCACTTGTATTGTCGCACCGTAGAGGAATGCATCCTAGATCGAGTCCGTAGTTACAAAGTTGTTGCTTGAGCCACAATATTTAAGCGCAACTACTACTCGCTGAAATATATTCTGCTTCGGCCATGCTAATAGCAACGCATGCTTGTTTCTTGCAAGCCCATGATACTAATGCATTTTCAAGGATGTGACAAGTACCACTTGTGCTTTTTCTATCAGTTTTACAACCTGCATAATCCACGTCAGAATAACCAACTAAATTGCAAACACTACCTTTAGGATACCATAATCCAACATTTGTTGTTCCTTTGAGATACTTCATGGTCCGTTTCACCGCCATGAGATGAGATTCCTTTGGATTTGCTTGAAAGAAAGCATATAGACAAACACTAAACATTATGTCAAGACGGCTTGCCGTCGGATATAATAAGGAGCCAATCATACCTCAATATTTTGTAATGTCAATGGAAACACCTGATTCATCTTGATCAACGTATGTACTGGAACCTATTGGTGTAGACATTGCCTTACAGTTATCCATGTCAAATCTTTTCAACAGTTCCTTGCAATACTTGGATTGGTTGATGAAGATGCCATCCTTTAATTGCTTGATTTGAAGTCTAAGAAAATAATTCATTTTACCCATCATGGACATCTCAAATTCTCCTTGCATCATTGCTGAAAATTTTTCACACATTTCTTGATAAACAATGTCTTGTCAACTTTACCCTTTTCAAAACCTTTTTCGTATAGGAAGTTACGTAGTCGATTGTACCATGCCCTTGGTGCTTGTTTCAAACCATAGAGATCTTTTCTCAATTTAAATACATGAGATGGATTCTTGAAATCTTCGAACCCCGGGGGTTGCTTAACATAGACTTCTTCATTGATATATCCATTCAAGAATGCGCTTTAGACATCCATTTGGAAAACCGGAAAATTTAATGAACAAGCATAGGCAATTAAAAGACGAATAGCTTCTAACCTTGCAACTGGAGCGAAAGTTTCTTCAAAATCTATTCCTTCTTCTTGCTTGTAGCCTTGTGCTACCAACCTTGCTTTGTTCCGAACAATTATTCCATTTTCATCAAGTTTGTTTTTAAACACCCATCTTGTTCCAATAATGTGTTTCTTGCTTGGCCTAGGGACAAGTTCCCAAACTTGATTCCTTTCAAATTGATTTAACTCTTCTTGTATAGCAATAATCGATTGGTCATCGCCTAAGGATTCATCAACTTTGGAAGGTTCAATTTGAGAGACAAACTCAATTTTTAGACAAGCATCTTTGAGATTTAGTCTTGTTGTCACACCTTGACTTATATCACCAATTACTTTATTGATAGGATGATCTCTATGAGTTCTCCATTATTTTGGGATATCATTGAAATTTGATTCTAGTTGGGGTGATTCTTCTTGTTGAATTGGTTGATCTTTGGAAGTATTTTCTTGAGGACCTTCTAGTATTTCATCATCATCATCATTACAAACAATATTATCCTCCTTGGAGGCGTTAGATTCATCAAAAGATACATGCATTGATTCTTCAATTATTAAAGTTATTTTGTTATAAATTCTATATGCCTTACTAGAAAGAGAGTAGCCAAGAAAAATACCTTCATCAGATTTTTCATCAAACTTACCAAGGTTATCTTTGTCCTTTGTTTAAGACAAAGCATCTGCAACCGAAAATATGAAAGAAAGCAATTTTTGGTTCCCCCCTTTGAAAAGTTCATATGGAGTTTTCTTCAAGATTGGTCTTATGTTAACTCTATTGCTAACAAAACATGTCGTGCTCACCGCATCCGCCCAAAAATATTTTGGAAAATTTGAATCGCTAAGCATCATTCTGGCAAGCTCTACAAGAGACCTATTCTTTCTTTCCACCACTCCATTTTGTTGAGGAGTCCTTGGTGCCGAGAAGTTGTGAGATATTCCATGTTCTCCACAAAATTCTTCAAATAGAGCATTTTGAAATTCTCCGCCATGATCACTTATTAGGGAGGCAATTGTTAAAGACTTCTCATTTTGAATTTGTTTAGCATATTTCTTGAACGCCTTGAATGCATCACTTTTCTGAACTAAAAATAATGTCCAAGTATATCTTGAGAAATCGTCAACAATAACCAAAGCATATACATTACCTCCGAAACTTCTTGTTCTTGATGGACCAAATAAGTCCATATGTAACAATTGTAGTGTCCTTGTAGTAGACACCACATTCTTAGATTTGAAAGTCAATTTTGTTTGTTTCCCTTTTTGACAAGCATCACAAAGTCTATCTTTGACAAAAACATTCTTAGGCAACCCAATGACAAGATCATGCTTGATTAATTTATTCAAGTGTTCCATGTGAATATGAGCAATTCTTTTGTGCCAAAGCCATGAATCATCGTTGTTCGCCATGAGACATTTTACCTTCAAAGATGGACCATCAAGGGAAATCATAAATATATTATTAATTCTTTTACCTTTAAGTATAACCTCATGTGTGGTTTCGTCTTCTATCAAGCATTCATATTTGGTGAACTTGATCTTGAAGCCCTTGTCACAAAGTTGGCTAATACTAAGAACATTGTGCTTTAGTCCTTCAACATAGAGAACATCTTCAATGGATGTGAAAGGTGGAGCACCAACTTTTCCTTTTCTAAGAATTCTTCCCTTATTATTGCCTCCATAAGTGACAAAACCCTTGTCCTTTAGTACTAGATTTGAAAATTGGTTTATGTCTCCCGTCATATGCTTTGAACAACCACTATCAAGATACCAAAGATTGTATGTGGTCTTCAAGCATACCTACAAAACAAATTAGGTTTTATTAGGTACCCAAGTTGCTTTGTATTCTTCATAATTATTACCTTTCTTTACCCACACATAATGTCCACTTGCCACACTAAAGTTTCAAGCATTAGGTGTATGGCCTTTAATACCACAATAAAAACAAGTAGGTGCAAAATTACTTCTATATCTAGAAGGATAAGATTTCTTCTTAGGAAATGTTTTCTTCTTAGGATAATGATGAACCACTTTAGGTTTGTTCACTTTCTCTTCAGATGATTGATCACTAGCCTTAACAAAGATAGTTTTATTAGAACTTGGTTTTGAAAACTTTGAATATCCAAGTCCACTTTTATCATTGGAATATCTTTGTTAGCTAAGAACACCTTCTAATCCAATTTGACCTTTTTCATATCTTTCAATAACTCTTTTTAATAGGACAATTTGGAAAGAGAGTGATTCACAATTTTTGCATACAAAATTCTATTTTTGTTCATCACTTAATTTTTGTTTTTCTTCTTTCAAATCTTTTTCCATAGTTTCACATTTTTCTTCTAAAGATGAAATTTGTTTCTTTTGAGATGAAATAGTTTTATACAGAATTTTGCATTCATTTAATAGTTCATCTATAGCACCTTGTGCATCACTATCAAAAATAAAAAATTCATTAACCTCATCATCTTAATTATCAGAATGGTGTGAGATCACCAATGCTAGATTTGCATTTTCATCACTATCGGAATTGGACGAAGAACTTATTTCATTATCCTCCCATGCACCATAGGCCTTTTTGTTCTTAAATTCCATTTTGCTTTTGTAGCCACCTTTCTTGGAGAGTTTTGGAAAACCCTACTTGATATGACCTTGCTTACCGCATTCATAACATGTGACTTCTTGTGTTGATGTGGAAGCTTCCCTTTTCTTAAATTGTTTCTTTCTTTTTGAATGATAAGGGGATTTATCATTTCTACCAAAAAACATACCAAACATTTTAACAAGAAGCATGAAATTTTCATCTTCTTTCGGATTTTCTTCCTTTTCAACTTCCTTGGAATCAATCTTTAAAGCAATATTCTTGGATTTCTTCTCTTGATTTTCATGCTTTTCAAGTGTTCCGAGTTCCGTTTCATATTCTTGAAGTTTTCCAAACAACGTTGTGGAAGTAATTGAAGAGATACTTTTCTTTTCTGAAATTGATGTTACCTTTGGTTGCCATTCCCTAGTTAAGGATCTAAATACTTTCAGATTTAGTTCATCATTCTTCAAAGTCTTACCAAGAGCACTTAGATGATTTGTCAAGTGCACGAATCTCTTTTGCAAGTCAAGTATGGTTTCTCCAGGCTGCATTCGAAATAGCTCGTATTCTTGACTCAAAGTATTTAGTCTTGATCTTTTAACTTTAACAGTTCCTTCATGAGTTTGTACCAAGGTATCCCATATTTCTTTCGATATTTTGCATGCTGAGACACAGAAGAATTCATCCATGCTAAGTGCACCTTGAAGAAGATTTATTGCCTTTTTATCATAGAGGACCTTTTTCTTATCATCTTCATCCCATGCAGCTTTAGGCTTTGATGAGCCAGCACCATTGATCACCGTTATAGGAATAAATGGACCATTCTCAACGGCATCCCATATTTCTTCTCCTTGTGCTTTTAGATGTGCCTTCATGCGTATTTTCCAGAAGTCAAAATATTCACCACAAAATAGAGGAGGCTTGTTGTTACTACCACCATCTCTAAAAATGGGATTTTAATTTTCGGAATCCATTCTGGATCTTTTAGGAACAGGTTACCTATAACCTGCTCTGATACCAATTGTAAGTACGAAGTGCGCCTAAGAGGGGGGGGGGTGAATTAGGTACTTTAAAAATTTTCTGGTTTTAGTGATGATGGATATTAGTTTTCTGGTTTATGGTGAGATTATGAAAGAGTAAAATGCAGAAAAATGAATAGACACATGAGATATATCCTGGTTCCCCTCACAGTCTGAGAGTACTCCAGTCCCGTTTTAACATGAAAGAGATTTCCTTATTGTGGCAAACTTAAACAAGAACTACCCAAAACCAAGAACAACCCTCTTGGACCAAGAACAATCCTCTTGGATTTTCACTATGTCAACAATGAGAACAATCCTCTCAAAGTGACTTTACTTGTATCTAACAATCCTGGAAAAACAAGATTACAAAACCACTTGAACTTATTTTCAACAATTCTGAAAAACAAGCCAGTATATAGCAATATTTGATTTGAGTGAGTTTGTGTAGCAATGATCACTTTGAGTGATTTTATCAATGAATTGATCTTCTCTTCCAATAACAATAGTATATAATGACTCAATATATATAATGCTCAAAGTTTTCTGGTTGACAATATGTGAAAGTGTGCAGAAAACTTGTGTATGAAAGTGTATAAAAGCTTGAGTTTGATTTTTGAAAATTCAGAAAATATGATTGGAAGAGGTACTTAAAATGATTTTGAAAATGAGTATTTATATGTTCATATAACCCTTTTGAAACAGCATATAATTCTGCAAATGAATCATGAACAATTGCCAAGATTGAGTGAAAGGTTTCCATGAAATAGTGTTATGAACATGCATGAGTAAAGCTGTTGTTTTTCAAAATCGTTCAGCATGCAATCGATTACACCCTTGTGTAAATCGTTCAGCATGCAATCGATTGCACCCTTGTGTAAATCGATTGCACGGGGTTTCAACGGTTAAAAATTCAAATATTTTAAGTGAGCAATCGATTGCACAAGTGTGTAAATCGATTGCACTTGAAGTCAGTAGCAAAAATTGATTGAGAGCAATCGATTGCACAAACATGCAAATCGATTGCACTTAGAAACAGTAACTAATGCTTTGAAAACGTGAAGCATGCAATCGATTGCACTAATATGCAAATCGATTGCACCCAAGTAAAAATTGAATTTTTGCTTTAAAAAACTTGAGAAAAAGTTTGGACAAGATAAAATATTTCTTTTGACCATTGAGCATCTATGTCTTAAGTTCAAAGTAAGTACTATCATTATACTTTGAAATTTACTAAGTGCTTGAACCAAAGACTTTATCCACAGATGTTTTTAGCTTGATCAATAATCTTTGCCTTCTTGTCAAAATAGTTTGTCTTCATCAAAACAAGAGTGCATTTGAGAACCTTGATTTTACAAAGTTTTGGTTAACTGTTTTTTATGCTCATAACCAATTTGAGCATAGAAGAATGTTATGGAATAAAATGGAGAACCTGCATAGAAATCAACAAGGCCCTTGGTGTGCTGTTGGAGACTTTAATAATGTGGCTAAGGCTCATGATAGAATAGGTGAAAAGTTGGTGATTGGGGAAGAGTTTGGGGATTTACAAAATATGATGGTTAGCACTAGTTTGTGTGAAATGGATAGTATTGCTGATTATTTCACCTGGTCTAATAAGTAGGATATGGGTTCTTTCTACTCTCGTATTGATATGGTGCTAGCTAATGTGGAGTGGTTTCAAGATAATAGTGATTTTATAATGAATATCATTCCCCATAATGTGTCTGAACATGCATTACTTTACCTATCAGGTCATGTCATTGCTAGGAAGAGAAGTAACTCTTTCAAATTCAATAATTGTCTAGTGGATATTAATGGGTTTGATAATGTGGTGAAAAATAGTTGAAAGCAACCTACCAGTGGTACCCCTATGTTTGTTCTTTGGAATAAGATCCAAAGATTAAATTTTGAGCTTAGAAAGTTGAGTAACCATGTTTCTGATGTGCGACAGAAATTATTATTGGCTAGACAGAATCTCAATCAGGCTTACAGTGAGCTTATAAATAATAGGATTGATAACCATAAGATTGAGAAGGTTAAAAATCTGACTGATGAGTGGAATGTTATGGAGGAAAAAATGATGTTGCAAAGAAATAAGATTGATTATCTTAGAATGGGTGATGGGAACAATGCTTTCTTTCATATATACCTCAAGACTAAGCACAATGCCAAGAGTATGAGGGTTATCCAAAAAGAAGATGGCATTATTCTTACTTCTCGAGAAGATATTGAGAAGGAGATAATAGATTTCTATGGGAATCTTATGAGAAAATCTAGCCATGACTTGACTCATATTGATATTGTAGCTTTGAGGAATGACTGTCATATTAGCATGGATCAGAGGGATTACCTTGTGAGCCAAGTTACTCTGAAGGAGATTGTGTTAGCTGATAACACGAAAACGTATCGCTTTTTAGGCCTGATTTACACGAGTTATTTGTACGTTTTTATCGAATAATATGCATCACGAAGGCATTTTTATTTGTTTTCAGGTAAATTATATTTTCCAAGGCATAAGATGGCAAATAAGCTAAAAGAAGCAAAAATAAGCTAAGAAATGGCAAGGAGAAAGAAGAAAAATGACATTCTGCTAAGAAACTCACACCAGAGAGCGTTACGAGCGCAACGCCTAGCGTTACGATCGTAACACCTAGCGTACACTGTTACGAACGTAACGTAACGCATTACGAGCGTAACAAAAATCCTAGCTGCTACGAACGTAATGAATTCCATTACGAACGTAACACATCAAAAACTCAGTTTATGCAGTAAGCCACGAAGCAGCCCACACGAAGTCCACACGACCTCATTCCATCAGTTGAGAATTTAGCGCACGTACCGAAATAATGGAACATGACAGTTATAAGAGAGAGCCTATATATATGTTGAAGATTTCACTTTGAAAGGGTCGGAGAATTTGTTTCAGAACCATAATTTCTTTTTGCATTGTTTTACTTTGTTTTCTTGCTTTTGAACCATTATTTTTCTTTCAAGCCTCTGTAATTTTCCAGTTTCCCTAAAGTGTTAATTCTTCACATCGAAGGATTAACACACACTTAGTTCTATATTTCAATTAATTGTATCGCAAAAGCTACTGTACGTATTCAAGATTACCACGGCAATATAATTACAGGTTTTTTATGCAATTCGATCTTTATTGTTTATATGCTATGTTGATTATTTTTATGAACTGTATTTTACGTTGCATGTTTGCTAAATACATTATGTCTGGCTAATTTTATTTGTACCGGTATGTGACTCCTAAGCACCGAAGGAATTCGGTGATAACTTGACTAAAATCTTTTATAAATAATTTATGGTTTCCAATTTCAATATTTAATTTAACTACCCTTGTCACGAGAGTGAAAGGATATTTAACACGATTTTTCCACGAGAGTGGGAAATTAATTAAGGCAAGAACCTGCATGTGAGAGTTGGGGTTTGACCCAGATAGTGGTAACGAAACATTAATTTATAAATACACGAGAGTGTTTTAACAAATTAATTAAACTCGAGTTGTTTTCAAAAAGTGTTATTAAATTTAAAGTGCATCCACTAGGTTTAGTAGCATAACTTATTTCATGAACACGAGAGTGTATGTCTCAGGTTTTTAAACAATTCATTTTTACCGAAATACTTTATATGCCAAGTGATTTACCGAGTTCCCGAAGTCCGACTATCACATATCGGTATAACTATTACTATTGCTTTTAATTAAAACTTTTTTCCCCTAAAACCAAATATTCATCGCTTAGTTAAATATTTGTAACATTAGATCGTATGCGATTGAGCCTCAGTCTCTGTGGGTTCGATAATCATTTAAAACTAGAATGACTAAACTGTATACTTGCAGTTAGTATCCCGACAGACTCATAAAGTCCCGATCATTAACTTTACATGGTATTGGTGACCTGAAAGCTCCAAGAGTTGATGAGTATGGTGCAAAGTTCTTCAAGGCCAATTGACACATCATCAAGGAGGATGTCATTCCAGTCATCTTGGAGTTCATTGAACAACGCATGATCTTCAAAGCTTTTAATAAGACGGTGGTTACTCTAGTTCCTAAGAATGAGGATGCTAAGTTTGTTAAAGACTATAATCCTATAGTAGGGTGTACAACTTTCTACAAAATAATTTCCAATATTATGAAAGCCAACTTGGGTAAGGTACTTTAAAGTACAATTAGTTTGTGTCAAGCAACTTTTGTGCCTGGGCAAGTCATCCACAACTACATCATGCTTGATTATGAGCTTCTCAAAGGGTATTCTAGGAAGGGTGGAACTCCTAGGTGCATGATGCAATGAGACCTTCATAAAGCTTACGTTATGGTTGATTGGCATGCTATGAAGAGTGTCCTGCAGAATATTGGGATGTCTAGGATATTTACTAATTGGATTATGATTATTGTAACATTTGTTTCCTATGTGTTTAATGTGAATGGTGAGATCTCTGACACTATGCGGGCTAGAAGAGACATTAGGAAAGGGGATCCAATATCCCTCTTGCTCTTAGTTATTATGACGGAGAATTTGAACCGACTGCTTGAAAAATGCAGAAGAATCATAACCTTAATCATCATGCCAAGTGTGAACAGTTGTGATTATTGTTAGCATAACTACTATAATACTTTCTAATTAAATATAGCAAAACCAAACAAACAGTAGTGTTTTTAATAATGAGAGAGAGAGAGAGTAATTATTTAACAAAATTTAATTAACATAATTATTTAATTTAATAAATAATCAATTAAATTCCTAATTAATAAACAACTATTATAATTAAATAAAGATATTTCTTCATATTATTAATACTAAAATATAACAATTAGATTAAATTTTAATATATGATCCAATATATAAATTGTTAAGATTGTTTTTTCTTAGTGTGTGTAGAACTTTCGGTTTAAGTGGGATCATACGTAGATAATAGATAGATTCTCTTTAGTTTTTTTATTTTGCCCGTGATAGATTCCCTTTATTTTGTTATAGAAAGAGAAGTAGATACAATCGTTTATAACATGATATACGAATTTAGTTGATATTGAGAGGTGTTGTTAGATTTATACATAAAGAATAATCTATCGTGATCTAGAGTCTAGATATAAAATTAGATGTGGTATTCACATATACTCTTGAAGCATAATGCTTTCATATTGTTTATTCCATTATCAGATTGTCAATACACAATATGATTGATATTGTGATGTTATTGGACATGGATAACATTACTAAGAAACAAGTCATAATATGTATTGATGATTCAAATGAGCATAATTGATCATTAATATGAATGTAATCATAGAAATTACAACACATAACCCCAAAAAAATTTCATCATTGATATTTCTACTATTCTACTTTCTTTTATTTTATGAACATAAAGTATTTTCAAAACTAAATCCTTTTTCTGCTTGAAATATTAATCATTGAAAATAAATTATATTTCTCATTCATGTGGAAACAATAAGTTTTACTCACGTTATATGCATATTGTGAAGAATTTCATGGTGAAGGCATTGAATTTTGTTCAACTTCCTGATCTCTACTACCATGATGAAGGGAACTTCCTCCTTCAATTTAAAAATCATGATGATATGGATGTGGTGATGATGAAAGGACCTTATACTAATGATGTACACTGTGTGAATGGGTTTCAGGCTCTAGGGGTTTTGAATAACCCTATATTTTCCATTGATAGGGGTCCATGTTAGTCTCTTGGAATGTTAGGGGGTTAAATCAGGAAGATAAGCTTAAGGAGGTTAGCTTCCGTAACCTAGAGCTTAAGCCTGATATAATCATCTTGATTAAAATTAGAGTAAAAGCTAATAAAGCTAAGCTGGTTAGAGATAAACTTCACATTAAAGGTAACTATCTTTATACTTATAACTATCATGTTAATGGTAAGATATGGATTGAATGGGATAACACAAAGGTTGATATTAAGCATTCTAGTAGCTCAAGCCAATTTATTCACTATGGTATTTATGATATGGTTGGTAGATTTAAGTTTGTAAGTACGAAGTGTGCCTAAGAGGGGGGTGAATTAGGTACTTTAAAAATTTTCTGGTTTTAGTGATGATGGATATTATTTTTCTGATTTATGGTGAGTTTATGAAAGAGTAAAATGCAAAAAAAATAAAGAGACACAACAGATATATCCTGGTTCCCCTCACAGTCCGAGAGTACTCTAGTCCCCTTTCAACATGAAATAGATTTCCTTATTGTGGCAAACTTAAACAAGAACCACCTAAAACCAAGAACAATCCTCTTGGACCAAGAACAATCCTCTTGGATTTTCACTATGTCAACAATGAGAACAATCCTCTCAAAATGACTTTACTTGTATCCAACAATCCTGGAAAAACAAGATTTCACAACCACTTGAACTTATTTTCAACAATCTTGAAAAATAAGCAAGTATATAGCAATATTTGATTTGAGTGAGGTTGTGTAGCAATTATCACTTTGAGTGATTTTATCAATGAATTGATCTTCTCTTCCAATAACAATAGTATACAGTGACTCAAGATATATAATTCTCAAAGTTTTCTGGTTGACAATATGTGAAGGTGTGCAGAAAACTTGTGTATGAAAGTGTATAAAAGCTTGAGTTTGATTTTTGAAAATTCAGAAAATATGATTGGAAGAGGTACTTAAAATGATTTTGAAAATGAGTATTTATATGTTCATAGCGCCCTTTTGAAACAGCATATAATTTTGCAAATGAATCATGAACAACTGCCAAGATTGAGTGAAAGGTTTCTATGAAACGGTATTATGAACAGGCATGAGTAAAGCTGTTGTTTTTCAAAATCGTTCAACATGCAATCGATTGCACCCTTGTGTAAATCGATTGCACGGGGTTTCAACAGCTAAAAATTCAAATATTTTGAGTGAAAAATCGATTGCACAAGTGTATAAATCGATTGCACTTGAAGTCAGTAGCAAAAATTGATTGAGAGAAATTGATTGCACAAACATGCAAATCGATTGCACTTAGAAATAGTAGTTAATGCTTTGAAAACGTGAAGCATGCAATCGATTACACCAATATGCAAATCGATTGCACCCAAGTAAAAATTGAATTTTTGCTTTAGAAAACTTGAGAAAAAGTTTGGACAAGATAAAATATTTCTTTTGACCATTGAGCATGTATGTCTTAAGTTCAAAGTAAGTATTATCATTGTACCTTGAAATTTGCTAAGTGCTTGAACCAAAGACTTTATCCAGAGATTCTTTTAGCTTGATCAATAATCTTCACCTTCTTGTCAAAATGGTTTGTCTTCATCAAAACAAGAGTGAATTTGAGAAGCTTGATTTTACATTCTCCCCCTTTTTAATGATGACAATTGATCTTTCTTGATGCGTTGTAATTTCCGGAAAGAAACTTCTCCGCCTAAGATGCATAAATCCCCCTTTGTATGAGAAGGTTGGAATCCTTTGAATTTGTTCATCTTGGTTGAAAATTGCCTTAGAAATTTAAGACAGGAAATATACAAGCATAAAGTGCCACATCCTTCTCCCCCTTTGACATTATCAAAAAGAAGGGAAAGATGCAATAAAAATGGATAATATAAAACAACATTGAAAAAACTTAATGCATCAAAAATAGTAATAGACATAGTCATAGCAAAATAACAATTACAAAGAAATCTGAACAACAAACAAAATGTAGCATAACGTAACAAGGACATAACAAAAAAATAGTAAAAATAACAAAGTTGGACAGAATTTTATGGTTGATTCCTGTCACGGTTGTTATAGAACCAGGATCCTTGATTGGGAAATTGTTGTTGTAGAGGAGGTTCTGTGTAATATGGTGGAGGTGCAGCAAGATTATTAGGGTCATATGGAGGAATGTGAAGGTGAGAGTAAAGGTAGGAAAACTGACCAACATTAAAACATGTCATAAAGTTAAATAACAGCAGGTGCAATCGATTTGCACACAAAACATAATTAAAAGAAAATTGAAACGCACAGTGTGCAATCGATTTTCACTATGGTGCAATCGATTTGCACTGAAAATAGAAAGGTCAAAAAATAAAACATACAGTGAGCAATCGATTTACACTATTGTGCAATCGATTTGCATCAACCAAAAATTACCAAAAACATGTTTTTCTTACATTTAAACACCACTTAACATATATATTCACATATAAAAAAGTTTAAAAAAGTATGTGAAAGCGTAAAAAGGATAGAAAGCACCTTATATGTCGTGTTCATCAAGAATGCCAAGTTCTCGTTGAATCTTGTAAAACGGTTCTCTTGCCAAAGGTATAGTGAAGATATCGGCAAGTTAATTATGAGTATCTACAAATGTGACCTCGACATCTCCTTAAAGTACATGATCACGAAGAAAATGATATCCTATGTCAATGTCTTTGGTTCTTGAATGCATGACCGGATTCTTTGTAATGTTTATTACACTTGTATTGTCGCACTGTAGAGGAATGCATCCTAGATCGAGTTCGTAGTCACGAAGTTGTTGCTTGAGCCACAATATTTAAGCGCAACTACTACTCGCTAAAATATATTATGCTTCGGCCATGCTAAGAGCAACGCATGCTTGTTTCATGCAAGCCCATGATACTAATGCATTTCCAAGGATGTGACAAGTACCACTTGTGCTTTTTCTATCAGTTTTACAACCTGTATAATCCACATCAGAATAACCAACTAAATTGAAAACATTGCCTTTAGGATACCATAATCCAACATTTGTTGTTCCTTTGAGATACTTCATGATTCGTTTCACCGCCATGAGATGAGATTCCTTTGGATTTGCTTGAAAGCGAGCGCATAGACAAACACTAAACATTATGTCAAGACGGCTTGTCGTCAGATATAATAAGGAGCCAATCATACCTCGATATTTTGTAATGTCAATGGAAACACCTAATTCATCTTGATCAACGTATGCACTGGAACCCATTGGTGTAGACATTGCCTTACAGTTATCCATGTCAAATCTTTTTAACAGTTCCTTGTGATACTTGGATTGGTTGATGAAGATGCCATCCTTTAATTGCTTGATTTGAAGTCCAAGAAAATAATTCATTTTACTCATCATGGACATCTCAAATTCTCCTTGCATCATTGCTGAAAAATCTTCACACATTTCTTGATAAACAATGTCTTGTCAACTTTACCCTTTTCAAACGCATAGGAAGTTACGTAGTCGATCGTACCATGCCCTTGGTGCTTGTTTCAAACCATGGAGATCTTTTCTCAATTTAAATACATGAGATGGATTCTTGAAATCTTCGAACCCCGAGGGTTGCTTAACATAGACTTCTTCATTGATATATCCATTCAAGAA
Source organism: Vicia faba (assembly GCA_948472305.1). NCBI lineage: Eukaryota > Viridiplantae > Streptophyta > Magnoliopsida > Fabales > Fabaceae > Vicia > Vicia faba. Next base: position 1,307,193,375 of record OX451736.1, on the reverse strand, counting down.
TGCGCTTTTGACATCCATTTGGAAAAGCTGGAAATTTAATGAACAAGCATAGGCAAGTAAAAGACGAATAGCTTCTAAACTTTCAACTGGAGCGAAAGTTTCTTTAAAATCTATTCCTTCTTCCTGATTGTAGCCTTGTGCTACCAACCTTGTTTTGTTCCAAACAATTATTCCATTTTCGTCACGTTTGTTTTTAAACACCCATCTTGTTCCAATAATGTGTTTGTTGCTTGGCCTAGGGACAAGTTCCCAAACTTGATTCCTTTCAAATTGATTTAACTCTTCTTGCATAGCAATAATCCATTGGTCATCGCCTAAGGATTCATCAACTTTGGAAGGTTAAATTTGAGAGACAAACGTCATTTTTAGACAAGCATCTTTGAGATTTAGTCTTGTTGTCACACCTTGACTTATATCACCAATTACTTTATCGATAGGATAATCTCTATGAGTTATCCATTCTTTTGGGAGATCATTGAAATTTGATTCTTGTTGGGGTGATTCTTCTTGTTGAATTGGTTGATCTTTGGAAGTATTTTGTTGAGGACCTTCTAGTATTTCATCATCATCATCATTACAAACAATATTATCCTCTTGGAGGGGTTAGATTCATCAAAAGATACATGCATTGATTCTTCAATTGTTAAATTTCTTTTGTTATAAATTCTAGATGCCTTACTAGAAAGAGAGTATCCAAGAAAAATACCTTCATCCAATTTTTCATCAAACTTACCAATGTTATCTTTGTCCTTTGTTTAAGACAAAGCATCTGCAACCGAAAATGTGAAAGAAAGCAATGTTTGGTTTCCCCCCTTTGAAAAGTTCATATGGAGTTTTCTTCAAGATTGGTCTTATGTTAACTCTATTGCTAACAAAACATGTCGTGCTCACCGCATCCGCCCAAAAATATTTTGGAAGATTTGAATCGCTAAGCATCATTCTTGCAAGCTCTACAAGAGACCTATTCTTTCTTTCCACCACTCAATTTTGTTGAGGAGTCCTTGGTACCGAGAAGTTGTGAGATATTCCAAGTTCTCCACAAAATTCTTCAAATAGAGCATTTTGAAATTCTCCGCCATGATCACTTATTATGGAGGCAATTGTTAAAGACTTCTCATTTTGAATTTGTTTAGCATATTTATTGAACGCCTTGAATGCGTCACTTTTCTGCACTAAAAAGAATGTCCAAGTATATCTTGAGAAATCGTCAATAATAACCAAAGCATATACATTACCTCCGAAACTTCTTGTTCTTGATGGACCAAATAAGTCCATATGTAAAAATTGTAGTGGTCTTGCAGTAGACACCACATTCTTAGATTTGAAAGTTGATTTTGTTTGTTTCCCTTTTTGACAAGCATCACAAAGTCTATCTTTGACAAAATTTCTCTTATGAAACCCAATGACAAGATCATGCTTGATTAATTTATTCAAGTGTTCCATGTGAATATGAGCAATTCTTTTGTGCCAAAGCCATGAATCATCATTGTTCTCCATGACACATTTTATCTTCAAAGATGTATCATCAAGGGAAATCATAAATATATTATTAATTCTTTTACCTTTAAGTATAACCTCATGTGTGGCTTCGTCTTCTATCAAGCATTCATCTTTGGTGAACTTGATCTTGAAGCCCTTGTCACAAAGTTGGCTAATACTAAGAACAATATGTTTTAGTCCTTCAACATATAGAACATCTTCAATGGATGTGAAAGTTGGAGCACCAACTTTGCCTTTGCCAATAATTCTTCCCTTATTATTGTCTCCATAAGTGACAAAATGCTTGGCCTTTAGTACTAGATTTGAAATTTGGTTTATGTCTCCCGTCATATGCTTTGAACAACCACTATCAAGATACCAAAGATTGCATGTGGTCTTCAAGCATACCTACAAAACAAATTAGGTTTTATTAGGTACCCAAGTTTATTTGGGTCCTTCATAATTAGTACCTTTCTTTACCCACACATAATGCCCACTTGCCACACTAAAGTTTCTAACATAGCAAGCATTAGGTGTATGGCCTTTAATACCGCAATAAAAACAAGTAGGTACAAAATTACTTTTATATCTAGAAGGATAAGATTTCTTCTTAGGAAATGTTTTCTTCTTAGGATAATGATGAACCACTTTAAGTTTGTTCATTTTCTCTTCAGATGATTGATCACTAACTTTAACAAAGATAGTTTTATTAGAACTTGGTTTTGAAAACATTGAATATCCAAGTCCACTTTTATCAATGGAATATCTTTGTTGGCTAAGAACACCTTCTAATCCAATTTTACATTTTTCATATCTTTCAATAACTATTTTTAATTGGACAATTTGGAGAGAGTGATTCACAATTTTTGCATACAAAATTTTGTTTTTGTTCATCACTTAATTTTTGTTTTTCTTCTTTGAAATCTTTTTCCATAGTTTCACATTTTTCTTCTAAAGATGAAATTTGTTTCTTTTGAGAAGAAATAGTTTTATACAGAATTTTGCATTCATTTAATATTTAATCTATAACACCTTGTGCATCACTATCAAAAAGAGAAAATTCATTACTAACCTCATCATCTTAATTATCGGAATGGTGTGAGGTCATCAATGCTAGATTTTCACATTCATCACTATCGGAATTGGACGAAGAACTTATTTCATTATCCTCCCATGCACCATAGGCCTTTTTGTTCTTAAATTCCTTTTTTCTTTTGTAGCCACCTTTCTTGGAGAGTTTTTGAAAATCCGACTTGATATGATCCTGCTTACCGCATTCATAACATGTGACTTCTTGTGTTGATGTTGAAGCTTCCATTTTCTTAAATTGTTTCTTTCTTTTTGAATGAGAATGGAATTTATCATTTCTACCAAAAAACAAACCAAACCTTTTATCAAGAAGCATGAAATTTTCATCTTCTTCCGGATTGTCTTCCTTTTCAACTTCCTTGGAATCAATCTTTAAGGCAATATTCTTGGACTTCTTCTCTTGATTTTCATGTTTTTCAAGTGTTCCGAGTTCCATTTCATATTCTTGAAGTTTTCCAAACAACGTTGCGGAATTCATTGAAGAGAGATTTTTCTTTTCTGAAATTGTCGTTACCTTTGGTTGTCATTCCCTAGTTAAGGATCTAAGTACTTTCAGATTTAGTTCATCATTCTTAAAAGTCTTACCAAGAGCACTTAGATGATTTGTCAAGAGCATGAATCTCTTTTGCAAGTCAAGGATGGTTTCTCCAGGTTGCATTCAAAATAACTCGTATTCTTGACTCAAAGTATTTAGTCTTGATCTTTTAACTTCAACAGTTCCTTCATGAGTTTGTACCAAGGTATCCCATATTTCTTTCGATGTTTTGCATACCGAGACACAGAAGAATTCATCCATGCTAAGTGCACCTTGAAGAAGATTTATTTCCTTTTTATCATAGAGGACCTTTTTCTTATCATCTTCATCCCATGAAGCTTTAGGCTTTGATGAGCCAGCACCATTGATCATCGTTATAGGAATAAATGGACCATTCTCGATGACATCCCATATTTCTTCTCCTTGTGCTTTTAGATGTGCCTTCATGTGTATTTTCCAGAAGTCAAAATATCACCACAAAACAGAGGAGGCTTGTTGTTACTACCACCACCTCTGAAAACGGGATTTTAATTTGCGGAAGCCATTTTGGATCTTTTAGGAACATGTTACCTATAACCTGCTCTGATACCAATTGTAAGTACGAAGTGCGCCTAAGAGGGGGGGTGAATTAGGTACTTTAAAAAATTTCTGGTTTTAGTGATGATGGATATTATTTTTCTGGTTTATGGTGAGTTTATGAAAGAGTAAAATGCAGAAAAATAAAGAGACACAAGCGATATATCATGGTTCCCCTCACAGTCTGAGAGTACTCCAGTCCTCTTTTAACATGAAAGATATTTCCTTATTGTGGCAAACTTAAACAAGAACTACCCAAAACCAAGAACAATCCTATTGGACCAAGAACAATCCTCTTGTATTTTCACTATGTCAACAATGAGAACAATCCTCTCAAAGTGACTTTACTTGTATCTAACAATCCTGGAAAAACAAGATTACAAAACCACTTGAACTTATTTTCAACATTCCTGAAAAATAAGCAAGTATATAGCAATATTTGATTTGAGTGAGTTTGTGTAGCACTGATCACTTTGAGTGATTTTATCAATGAATTGATCTTATCTTCCAATAACAATAGTATACAATGACTCAAGATATATAATGCTCAAAGTTTTCTGGTTGACAATATGTGAAAGTGTGCAGAAAACTTGTGTATGAAAGTATATAAAAGCTTGAGTTTGATTTTTGAAAATTCAGAAACTATGATTGGAAGAGGTACTTAAAATGATTTTGAAAATGAGTATTTATATGTTCATAGAACCCTTTTGAAACAGCATATAATTCTGCAAATGAATCATGAACAATTGCCAAGATTGAGTGAAAGGTTTCCATGAAATAGTGTTATGAACATGCATGAGTAAAGCTACTGTTTTTCAAAATCATTCAGCATGCAATCGATTGCACCCTTGTATAAATCGATTGCACGGGGTTTCAACAGCTAAAAATTCAAATATTTTAAGTGAGCAATCGATTGCACAAGTGTGTAAATCGATTGCACTTGAAATCAGTAGCAAAAATTGATTGAGAGCAATCGATTGCACAAACATGCAAATCGATTGCACTTAGACACAGTAGCTAATGCATTGAAAACGTGAAGCGTGCAATCGATTGCACCAATATGCAAATCGATTGCACCCAAGTAAAAATTGAATTTTTGCTTTAGAAAACTTGAGAAAAAGTTTGGACAAGATAAAATATTTCTTTTGACCATTGAGCATCTATGTCTTAAGTTCAAAGTATGCACTATCATTATACTTTGAAATTTGCTAAGTGCTTGAACCAAAGAATTTATCCACAAATGCTTTTAGCTTGATCAATAATCTTTGTCTTCTTATCAAAATAGTTTGTCTTCATCAAAACAAGAGTGCATTTGAGAAGCTTGATTTTACAAAGTTTTAATTAACTATTTTTTATGCTCATAACCAATTTAAGCATAGAAGAATGTTATGGAATAAAATGGAGAACCTGCATAGAAATCAACAAGGCCCTTGGTGTACTGTTGGAGACTTTAATAATGTGGCTAAGGCTCATGATAGAATAGGTGAAAAGTTGGTGATTGGGAAAGTGTTTGGGGATTTACAAAATATGATGGTTAGCACTAATTTGTGTGAAATGAATAGTATTGGTGATTATTTCACCTGGTCTAATAAGCAGGATATGGGTTCTTTCTACTCTCGTATTGATATGGTGCTAGCTAATGTGGAGTGGTTTCAAGATAATAGTGATTTTATAATGAATATCAGTCCCCCTAATGTGTCTGAACATGCATTACTTTACCTATCAGGTCATGTCACTGCTAGGAAGAGAAGTAACTCTTTCAAATTCAATAATTGTCTAGTGGATATTAATGGGTTTGATAATGTGGTGAAAAATAGTTGAAAGCAACCTACCAGTGGTACCCCTATGTTTGTTCTTTGGAACAAGATCCAAAGATTAAATTTTGAGCTTAGAAAGTTGAGTAACCATGTTTCTGATGTGCGACAGAAATTATTATTGGCTAGACAGAATCTCAATCAGGCTTACAGTGAGCTTATAAATAATAGGATGGATAACCATAAGATTGAGAAGGTTAAAAATCTGACTGGTGAGTGGAATGCTATGGAGGAAAAAATGATGTTGCAAAGAAATAAGATTGATTATCTTAGAATGGGTGATGGGAACAATGCTTTCTTTCATATATAGACTAAGCACAATGCCAAGAGTATGAGGGTTATCCAAAAAGAAGATGGCACTATTCTTACTTCTCGAGAAGATATTGAGAAGGAGATAATAGATTTCTATGGGAATCTTATGGGAAAATCTAGCCATGACTTGACTCATATTGATATTGTAGCTTTGAGGAATGACTGTCATATTAGCATGGATCAGAGGGAGTACCTTGTGAGCCAAGTTACTCTGAAGGAGATTGAGTTAGCTTTACATGGTATTGGTAACCTGAAAGCTCCAAGAGTTGATGGGTATGGTGTAAAGTTCTTCAAGGCCAATTGACACATCATCAAGGAGGATGTCATTCCAGTCATCTTGGAGTTCATTGAACAACGCATGATCTTCAAAGCTTTTAATAAGACTGTGGTTACTCTAGTTCCTAAGAATGAGGATGCTAAGTTTGTTAAAGACTATAATCCTATAGCAGGGTGTACAACTTTCTACAAAATAATTTCCAATATTATGAAAGCCAGATTGGGTAAGGTACTTTAAAGTACAATTAGTTTGTGTCAAGCAACTTTTGTGCCTGGGCAAGTCATCCACAACTACATCATGCTTGATTATGAGCTTCTCAAAGGGTATTCTAGGAAGGGTGGAACTCCTAGGTGCATGATGCAATGAGACCTTCATAAAGCTTACGTTATGGTTGATTGGCATGCTATGAAGAGTGTCCTGCAGGATATTGGGATGCCTAGGATGTTTACTAATTGGATTATGATTATTGTAACATTTGTTTCCTATGTGTTTAATGTGAATGGTGAGATCTCTGACACTATGCGGGCTAGAAGATGCATTAGGAAAGGGGATCCAATATCCCTCTTGCTCTTAGTTATTATGACGGAGAATTTGAACCGACTGCTTGAAAAATGCAGAAGAATCATAACCTTAATCATCATGCCAAGTGTGAACAGTTGTGATTGTTGTTAGCATAACTACTATAGTACTTTCTAATTAAATATAGCAAAACCAAACAAACAGTAGTGCTCTTAATAATGAGAAAGAGAGAGAGAGAGTAATTATTTAACAAAATTTAATTAACATAATTATTTAATTTAATAAATAATCAATTAAATTCCTAATTAATAAACAACTATTATAATTAAATAAAGATATTTCTTCATATTATTAATACTAAAATATAACAATTAGATTAAATTTTAATATATGATGATCCAATATATAAATTGTTAAGATTGTTTTTTCTTAGTGTGTGTAGAACTTTCGGTTTAAGTGGGATCATACGTAGATAATAGATAGATTCCCTTTAGTTTTTTTATTTTGCCCGTGATAGATTCCCTTTATTTTGTTATAGAAAGAGAAGTAGATAATATGGTTGCATGACAATAATTAGTTACTTAAACCTTAAGACTATGAATGAGTTTGTATACACATTGCTTTAAAAGTTGAATTAGAAAGTGAATTAATCGCCCTACGATGCCTATAGCGAAAAGTAGATAAATCCAACTAGGAAGCCCTGTAATTGTCACATGCAAGGTACCCTTTAATAATAGAGGGTCTAAAAACCCATAGGAAAGAGACATGGTGACAAGTGAGTGTGACAAGTGATAACCTCTATTTGATAGAGATAAATTAGGGGCATAATAGTATGCATTATTTTACTTAAAAATTAATTGAAGTAAAGTTTGATTTTCAATACAAACTTGTATTATTATTATCATTAATTATTAATTTAATACATATTATAATTGCTATTAAAATAAGAGGTTATAAAAAATTGTATATTAATCATAAAAAATAAAACTCTAATGATAATACTTGTACAAATCATTGGGTAAAGAGAAGAAAAATTGTGATAAAATATTTTGAAAATCAAATGCACATGGAAATTTCTTATACTATAGAAAAGACACGTTACATAGAAAATTTTTATATAATTAGATAAAATATTATATTAGCATTATTATAAAATATATTTATCGTAACATGATATCATTTTGACTATTTAATTAATAGAAGTAATAGTTCTTATTTTGACGTCTGCATTTTTTATTGTATTAAAATATTTTTCACTATAGTCCTTATTAATAACCGTGACAATACGTTAAAGTTACATGTTTCGAGTATCATCATCAATATTTTTTTTTATATATAAAATAGGATATGTCTCTTAATTTCTATAGTGATATAAAAAATAAAATGTTCTTCACCACACATTCTCAATAACCGTAGTGAAAAGTGGTGTTTTCAAACTCAAAAAGAGTTTATTTTTCACAAAGTTAAGTTTTTAAAAAAAGTCACAGTTTTTACAATCTCAAATACGTTTTGTATGTAATTTATTCATTCATTTATCTTATAACTTAAAATTTTTACGTTAAAGATCAATGTTAAGATTCAAACTTATTGTTACTTGATAAAGTCAATCTTAGCATTAATCTTTAAACTAAATTTTTCAATATATAATATTAACTTTTGAAGAATGGAATATGCATGTTGAAAGTAGAATGATTTAGGTTTAAGAAATTCATGAATGCACTTGTTTGTTCATTCTTATAGTAAAATCTAAAAATTGTTTCATCACGGTTGTATTTGTCAACCATTGTAATATGTTTCTCTAAAATTAATATATTTCACAACGGTTGATCTTTTCAACCATGGTAAAATGTGTTTCTTTAAAATTAAAGTATAACAGGTTTAGTTTATTTCCTTCATAATACAAGCAGTGTCCTAGCGAATGAACAGACGAAAATGAGTTCAAACTCCAAACTTCATCACCATTCACTTCTTGGAATCAAGGAGTGAAACGTCCAAATTTCAAGAAGCGTACATGGAAATCATTTCTTGGCTTTTTTCTCTTCTTCAAGTTACAATGTGTTTTCTATTTCACCACCTTTATCATCATTCATGTTGAGTTTTAGGTTTTGGCACTACTATGAAAAAGGCATTTAACAACAGTCAGAAAAGATATATAATCACGTGGATCCAGGCGTTGTTATGTAGAGTGTTGTTGTAAATGTGTTACTTACAATCACGGTCTTGGAACTGTTATACTATACTGAAAAGTTTGTGTGATATCACAACGGTTAGTTAACTTAACCATTGTTGTATGTCTTTTAATAAAATAAAAAAATAGCAGTAGAACAACAATAGCAGTAAGAACAACAATAAGAACATGAACAAAAACAAGAACAACAAGAATAAGAAGAAGAACAACAAAAACGACATGAACAACAAGAACAACAACGAGAACAAGAAGAACAACAAAAACAAGAAGAAAAACAACAACAAGAATAACAAAAACAAGAAGAAGAAGAAGAAGAAGAAGAAGAAGAAGAAGAAGAAGAAGAACAACAACAACAACAACAACAACAACAACAATAACAACAACAACAACGTCCAACCATGCGCCACTTTTTACCACGGTTGGAACTTCCAACCATGATGAAAAGTGGCTTAAATATGAAGAAAAAAAAAACAAATGTCTAGTTGAATAGATTCTACCACGGTGGATTCTTTGACGTGGTGAATTGGGCGTTGTTGTTTGCGAATTTTATAGTAATGTGATTTTGTTAAATGATATATGTTGTTGTGATTGAGTGATATTGAGATTATTTTTATGTTGTAGAGAATGTTATATATTGTTGTGATTGAATGATATTGAGATTGTTTTATTCTTAGTATTGTTATATTGTTAAATGGTGTATTGTTAAATAATTCTACACGCTTTTGATATAAATTTCAGAACATATTATGGATCATAGTTGGATGAAAGATGATAGATTAGGTCTACTATATGATAAAGGAGTTCTTGAATTCATTGAATATGCAGAACAAAATCTTTCGAACAATAATGGACTCTTTTATTGTTCTTGTGTTGTACGCGGGAATATAAAAAATTCAAAGAAAGAAATATTTGATTACCTATATTGTGATGAAATTTATCAAAATTATACAATATCGATGTGGCATGGTGAAATTAGATAAAAAATAAAATGCGACGTCACAAAGACATGAAGTTGATAAAGATATGGATGATTGACTAGAAGATATGATCTGTGATATTGAAGAATCTTCTTTTAGGAATGCCCATGTTTATGATACTTTATAGCGATAAGGATGCGCCTTTATATAAGGGGTGTACAAATTTTACACAATTGTCTGTGTTGTTAAAATTGTTTAATCTGAAGAAAAATCAGGTGGCCTGATAAAAGTTTCATGGACTTGCTTCATTTGCTGAAACAAATGTTACTAGAAGATAACAATTTATTGAATCGTTGTTATGAGACCGAGAAGATGTTGTGTCCAATGAGTTTGAAGTATATTAAAATATATTCATACCGTAATGATTGCATACAATACATGAAAGAGTATGAAAATTTGGATCAATGTCCAAAATGAGGTGAGTCACGCTTTTCTTCTTACGCAACACAAGTGCCTACTTTATATGAAGAAGTTGGTAGAGATGATATGCATGTTATTTGTAATGATCATGAAGAAGGCATGTGGAAAAATTTAGAAATAAATATTTATATTCTTTATTCATAATTTAATGTATGTTATAATTTCTAATATTATATACTAACAAGTATTATTATTTAAAATTATAAGTGTTTAAAGTCAAGACACTAAAAACAAGACACATTCCTCACGTTGTAGATATTATTTGAGGTATGATATGTAAATTATAAGTTATTTTGTGCCATTTTGATGTAATACACAATAATTTGTGTAATACAAAATTGTAAGTTGTTGTATTCCATTTTGATGTAATACAAAATAGTTTTGATGTAATATAATTTTTAGTTTTTAACAGCTGCTAATTATGGGTGTGATTCATAAATAGTTTGTGTTGTTGTTTCGGGTCTAATTATGATTTACAAAAATGCAAGGTAAAAAATGTATATTCTATTAAATAAAAAATATCATATTTAAAACAAATAAATTATTTCACCACAGTTGATTATTTCAAACGTGGTTATATATAACACGCTATTCAGATAATAAACACCAAAAATAATATTATTAGGTATGAAACCCATGACCTTTTAAATTTTTTCTATGATTGTTTAGTGATATTTAGAGAGCTTTTCAATTTATTTGCACAACCATTATTCCATTATGGTAAGTAACCCACTACTACCACATTACTTTATCATAGACCATCAATCATAATTATATATTTGTTATAATCATTGTAAAATGTGTTTATCTATAATAATGTATAATTTGTTAATAATTATGTCATTTATTTTAATCTCTTATTCCCATGTTAAATACCTAATTTCATAATATAAAAAAATTAATGATAAATATCATTAATGACAAATCAATTTTGTTAAAATATCTCATAATTCATGACATGTATTTTGGATAAGGATACAAAAAGAAAGGAACTCAAAACTATTTCATAAGAATTATTTGAAATTAAATTCACCAAAACTATTGAGCGAAATTCACAAAATTGATTTAAGACCTACAATTTTATTTGGGATAAATTAATAGATAACTAAAATGTACAGAAGAAACACATCTTTTTAAGCATGAGTTAGAGAAACCTATATGATAATAAAATTAAAGAGTCAAAATACAATTCATCTAATCAATTTCAAAATAAAATTATTGAAATAAAAATCGCGTCAATACTATTAGGAGTAAGAAGTACAAATTTCATATAGAAATAACTAAAAGTAATAAATATAATGCAAAAACTTCACGCCTTTAAAAAAAACATATAAACAATTTTATTATTATGGATTGAGTGTGTCATTAGTCTAACTCTCAGTGAGGTTCAATTCAAGCGTGTCAACCTGCACTGTTGATCGGTATTATCTTCGAGCTCACCCCGACTATAAAAGCCTTGTTGATCAAGGTTGTTTCCTTTTTGTGCTCGCGGGGACCATCCCTGACGAGCAGGCGCTCTTCCCGAGCATCTTTCTCGTAGGGCTGACTATCGACGTCTCTGGATATTGCGGAGTCTTCGTGGTTCCGAAAAGATCGCGTTCATATCCTCCTGACCTTGCGGAGGACGTCATCCAGGTAGGGGGACTCACGTGGCCCCCACTACTCACTTAGAACCTGACAGTCTCTATGTTGGGCCTGTTCAATCAGTCCAGTAAAGAGACCTTAGCCCAGCGCTGGGGGCTATAAATACCCTCTCTTTCGAGAGAGACATGTATTCAACATTTCTCTCTGAACTCATACTTGCTTTCTTATTCCGTAACTTACTTTTCCATCGGAGTGTCTTGCAGGTATCCCCCCCCCCCCCCCCCCCCCCCCGTCTCATTCAACTTCTGCCCGAACTAACTGTGACGGTCCATTTCTGATTCGATAAGATCAGTGGCGTCGTCTGTGGGGAACTTGCTTCCCCGTATTCTATTTACTTGAGACCAAAGCTAAACAATCCCCAAATGCCATGGCTGACCAGACTCCAAAAAACATGAACGTCTGTATTATCGACGTTAACAACAACATCACCGACAATAATGTCGGCCTCAACAACGCTGGTACCACCGGCCACAACACATCCCCCGCCATTAATATGTCCGGGCCTTCTGACTATAGAGACGGAGCAACTGCTTCATCATCATCATTGCCTCCACGACTCGAAGATGATCGGCATCCTCCCCAGAACTACCAAAACATTCAGACATTCAGTTCCATGAGGTCCCCGTTCTCGCCTGGGCAGATGCCACGACCAGGGCACTGTTCGCGGCGATAAATTAGACCAACTACCTGATATTCGCTCAGGGAGAAAGATTGAAGGCGCTCGAAGATGCTCGGAGAGCCCCAAGAAGACACAGGAGACCTCAATCTCCTCCTCCTCGACAAGCAGAGGAACGTCCCAAATCTCCCCCGCAGAGACATAGTCGGGACATCTCTCGAAGCCCTTCTCCCTGACCAATCGTGTAACGCCCCGCATTGGAAAGGGACCAGCCCGTTGATACGGGGTGACGCGAACACGGCCCCTCGCGTCAAGAACGAAGACCCCTTAAAGACAGAAACGGGGGAAACAACGAGCAACCATACCGCCCGAGGAACGCTCCGCACGACCAGGGCCACCATAACCGCCACTACGTCAGATCTCCAACTCGCTCGCCCGAATGGAGTAACGAGGACGACCCCCGCGGTCCCTTGTCACAAGCTATCATGGAGGCACCCATTCCCCCGGGCATGGAGAAGCCTTCCCACCTAAAGGAATACAACGGCATCGCCGACCCGGTCGACCATATAGACGGGTTTGAGGCCATGCTACATTATCACAACATCAAGGGACCAATCAAATACGAGTTGTTCCCCACGACTTTGAGGAAAGTTGCGATGGGCTGGTACAAAGGTCTCACCCCGGGGTTAATTACCTCCTGGCGAAATATGAAGAACCAATTCATCAGTTCATTCATTGCTTTGCAACGCCACCCAAAGACCGAAGCAGCCCTCGAGACCATCATCCAGAGACACGATGAGACCCTGAGGGAATTTATTGACCGGTTCAACCAGGAGGCCATCCAGGTCCCCTGTACCGATCACATGAAGAGATACCTGCTCGAGAGGGGACTCCTCTCGGGCACGAAATTCAGAAAGGCCGTAGACATCGAACCACCATGGACATTCGATTCCCTCCTCGAGAAAGCCATAGCCTACATGGACTACGAGGAGAGAGAAGCGGATAAAGGAGCCCGGGATCCCAGGAATCGCGGATCTACCAGTCATCCACGACAAGACATTGCCCCACCTTGACGAACTGTCGAGAAGAGAAGGGGCGATAAACCCCGAGATGCTCGGGAACAAAGAGGACCCTCAGGGAGGTTTACCGAGTACACTCCGCTAACGGCTTCCCGCGAGCGCATCTTAGTGGAGTGCGCGAATACAGATTTAAAGGACGGCAGCGTCAAGCGTCCTCGCCCAGCTTCTGCTAAACCTGGGGTAGATCAAAGCAAGTACTTCCAGTATCACCGGAGCGATGTGCACTTGACTGAAGATTGTTTCCATCTCAAGGATGCTATCGAGGCCATCATAAAAGGGGGGAGACTCGGGAAATATCGGCGCGGTGACGTCCCTCATCGAGATGCTCGTGAAACAAGGGAGATAAAGGAGGATGCCCAACCATCTGATGAGTCGGTCCCCATCCAAACCGCATTTTCCGTTACGAGACCGGAGGACTTTTACGTCCCCGAACATATGCAAGAGCCTTTGTCTATGCACAACAGGTGGGAAAACTTTCCCTCCGCCATGGTCATAAATGGTGGAGGATTTAATGACTTGACTATAAATTCAGCAAAGAGGAAGCTAGACAAACTAGTCGACGCGGCTCCCCTGCAAAAGGTGAAATTCGAGAGGGTGAAAGGAAGCTCAGAGCCGATCACCTTTTACCTTGAGGAACTGCCCGGAGGGGCCCCCAATTCAGCCACCCCTCTTCTGATAAGGGCTAGAATGGCTAACTTCGACGTTCATCGCGTCCTGGTCGACGGGGGAAGTTTCGTCGACGTGATGTACAACCAGTTGTTCAGAACCCTGCAGCTTGATGACTCTCACCTTTCACCATACGTGGGATCAGACTTGCAGGGATTTAATGGCTCGACCTCCAAGCCATGGGGGTACGTTGATCTTATGGTCACCTTCGGTGAAGATACTGCTACCAGGCAGGTCAAGCTGCGCTTCCTCATCATCGACTGCCCATCCCTCGACAACTGCATCCTTGGGAGGCCGACACTGGAAGAGTTGACCACGGTGCCCTTCTCCGTCCATCTAAAGATGAAGTTCTACACCAAGAGAGCACGGGTCGCCACCATTCAAGGCGACCTAGCAGCCACTCGAAGATGCTTCAACGCGGCGGACAAGGGACAAAGCACAATCGACACCGGAGCACGACCCATCAAGAAAGCTGTAACAGCGCGACCAAAGCCTCAGTAGTCAGAGCCATAACCCATCAGAGCGGAGGTGAAGAGGGCTCCTCCAAAGGTTGATTTGATCTCTTTGGACACTCGCTTCGACCAAGAAGAACCCTCAAACGACGAGTAGGAGATCCTCCGACCAATTCCGGACGGGGACTTCGAGCTCGTCCCTCTTGATGAAGACCCGAGAAGAGGTGTGAAGATTGGCACCGGACTCCCTGACTTAGCGAGAAAGCATATCAAGGCCTTCTTGAGGGAGAATGCAGATCTGTTTGCATGGAGCGCTGCAGAGATGCTCGGTCTCGACCCTGACATCGTCTGTCATCAACTCGCCATTGATCCAGCCACTAGGGCAGTAGTACAACGTAGGCGTAGGTAGTCTCCCGAGAAAGCGGAGGCTGTTGAAAAAGCTGTAAAAGACCTCCTAGAGGCAAATTTTATTTCTGAAGCCCGCCTGGCAGTCAAATATTGTACTTGTTAAAAAAATAATGGAAAATGACGTATGTGTGTTGACTATACCGATCTTAACCGGGCATGCCCCAAATATGCATTTCATTTGCCTAATATTGACATGCTGGTTGAAAACTCGGCCGACTATAAAATTTTATCTTTTATGGACGCCTATTCGGGCTACAACCAAATCCCAATGGCAATGAGCGACAAACACTACACTGCTTTCATGACCAGCTTGGGCAACTATTACTACAACGTAATGCTCTTTGGTCTGAAAAACGCAGGAGCAACATATCAGCGGATGATAAATAAAGTATTATGCAACCAGATCAGAGATATTCTCGAGGTATACATGGACGACATGATTGTCAAATCCCGAGTAGACACCGATCATGCCGCTCATCTCAGAGAAGTCTTTGCCCAAGAAAGGAAATTTAGGATGAGGTTTAACCCCGAGAAGTGCACGTTCGGGGTTAAGGCGGGTAAGTTCCTCAGCTTTTACCTAACAGAACGAGGAATGAAGCCAACCTTGACAAGTGTCGAGCTTTTTCTGACCTCCCTACACCCACTTCAAAAAAATCCATACAAGTCCTGAATGGTATGCTCGCCTCACTCTCCCGTTTCGTCGCAAAATCCGCTCAACACGCCCTGCCTTTTTTCAAACTCCTGGGTAAGGAGGCAACTTTCGAGTGGACCGAGGAATGCGAACGGACCTTTCTCCGTCTCAAACAGAGCGTCTTGCAGCCTCCTGTGCTATCATGACCAGTCGACAGGGAGACATTATTTCTATATCTGGCTGTCTCCGTTGAAGCCGACAGTGCGGCTCTTATTCGCGAGACTCATGACGGCCAAAAACCCGTTTATTTCATGAGCAAAGCGCTTCAAGGGCCCGAGGTCAGATACCAATAGATCTAGAAGGTGTCCTTGGCCCTCGTCAATGTAACGAGAAGGCCCATACATTATTTCCTCGCGCACACGATCGTCGTATGAACTGACCAGCCTGTGAGACAACTCTTGGGTTGACCATATATGGCAGGTCAAATACTGAAATGGTCCTTGGAGCTTTCAGAATTCGACGTTCAGTACGAAAGCATGAAGGCCCAAGCTCTGGCCGATTTCGTCACGGAGATGATCGCTCAAAACCCCCCTGCAGGGAAGGAGCACAAATGGACCATATTTTTCGATGGAGCCTCCAGCTCGACCGGGAGTGGAGCAGGAATCCTCCTCGAAAACGAGGAAGGCATAGTGATCTAACATTCGCTCACCCTCTCCTTTCCAACCTCAAACAATCGGGAAGAATACGAGGCTTTACTCGCAGGTCTGAGACTGACCGGGGATTTAGGCGCATGCGAGATACAAATTTTCACTGATTCCTAACTTGTCGCGTCTCAAGTTCAAGGGGGATACCAGACTAAGAACAACAGCCTCATCGAATATTAGAACTTGGTCAGAGAACGTATGAAAAAGTTCGACCGAGTAGAAATTACACACGTACCACGCGAATAAAATACACAAACCGACATGCTTCCAAAGCTCGCAAGTACGAAAAAGAAAGGCGGAAACAAATCTGCCATACAAGAATCCCTACCTCGCCCGAGCATTGAAAAATCCACACCTTTACTCGAAGTAAATGCCATCAGGGACAACTCATGTTGGATGACCCCGGTATTCAATTTCCTAACGAAAGGAGAACTTCCCCTGGACCAAAGGGAGGCGACCGCGACCAAACAACGAGCATGCTCTTATGTGGTTCTCAAACATAAAATAGATCATCAGGAATTTTCTATTCCACTCTTAAAGTGTGTCGAAGAATCCACGGTCTCTGATATACTGTGGGAAATCCACGAAGGAATCAACGCCCAAAACATGGGCGGAAAGTCCCTAGCAAGAAAGGCGCTGCGGGAAGGATACTACTGGCCGACCATGCAACGAGATGCCAAAGAGCATGTCAAGAGGTGCGATAAGTGCCAGAGACATGCTGACATACACCTCGTGCCCCCGCACGAGCTAAACACGATGTCGTCCTCGTGGCCATTTTCATGGTGGGGAATGGACATCCTCAGACTATTCATACAAGGAACGTGCCAAAATAAATTTCTCATCGTGGCCGTGGACTATTTCCCCAAATGGATAGAGGCCGAAGCCCTAGCGAAAATCACCTCGCACAACATCCTCAGTTTTTACAAATGAAACATGCTCGCTTGGTTCGGGATACCATGAGTGTTCATCATGGACAACGACACACAATTCACTGACCGAGGTTTCCAAATCTTCGTTTCCAAACTCGGTACCAAGCAACATTTTACCTCGGTCGAGCACCCCCAAACCAACGGGAAAGCCGAAGCCGCGAACAGGGTCATCTTGCGAGGACTCAAGCGCATGTTAGGCGAAGCAAAAAGGGGATGGGTCGAAGAACTACATAGCGTTCTATGGGCTTATCGCACGATGCCTCATTCGACGACTGGCGAGACGCCATTCCGATTGATCTACGGTACCGAGACCATCATCCTGGTAGAAATCATGGAGCCATCTAGGCGAACTGAAATTCCCCTCGACGAGGAGATGAACGATGAGGCCCTCAGAGATGAGCACGACCTTGTCGAAGAAATTAGTTCAGGAGAAGCCCTTCGCAAGGCCACACTGAAACAATAGGTAGCCCTACGCCACGACAACAAAGTCATAAAACACGAATTTCAGGTCAGCATCCTAGTCCTGCAAAGAAACCAGAAGGATTACCGCAAAGGAAAGTTAGCCACAAACTGGGAGGGACCTTACCACGTCCAGGGAGCTACGGGCACCAGAGCATATTTCCTCGAGCAATTAAATGGAGAACCACTACCTCGACCCTGGAATGTTGCGTGGCTAAAACAATATTATAGCTAAGTCCCTCACCTGCTGAGGGATTTTGCCGTCGAATATTCATCTTCAGTCAACGAAGGGAAAAGCTCGGCCACGTAGGTGCGTCGAGGTACAGACGCGACCTACCAACCAATAAAAAGTAGGATGTTGTTCATTTTGATGAGCAACATCCTTTCCTGGCAGGGACACCTCGATCGAGTTCTACTGTCGAAGTACCCCAACATGACAGAACACCCAGCTCGCAATGGGAAGTTCATGCCACGAGTGTAGGATCCCGATCGCGATCATACGCCCGTCCCGCGGATTCCCACTCCGTGCCCTCGACACATTTCGACGTGTGTCGAACTGATATTAGGGTCGAGCGCATATCTCCATACGAAAAACACGAACTTCGTGGAAAATTCATAAACGACCACAACAATGGTCAGGCACATATATCCAAAGGTTATACCAAGTATTCATCAAATAAACAGTCAAAAACAACGACAAACAGTAATAACGATAAGTATCAAATAAAGCGAAATAATTTCCAAAGGCAAACACTTGGGTCGAGGATGTCTGAATATTACAAATATCACGGGCACGCATGCCCAAATACAAATTGAAACAAAAATATCAATCACTCCCCGGAGTGATAACTTCGACATCAGGAGAGTCAAGAGGAGGGACCACCCGACCATCAACAACCTGGGACAGAACCCTAGTTCCTTTAGTATTCAACCCCGGGTTCAGCACGGACAGTTGATTCACAGCAGACTCAAAGTCGTCGCCCAAGGCATCAACATAGTCTGACTCCAAGAGTTGAATCCGAGCGACAAAGTCAGCATGCGTGCGCAAGTTAGCCACCCCTTCACGCTCGCCCTCCACGGGCAGCATAACGGCCCTCAGATCTTCAACCTCCCTTAGCAGCTGTTGGTTGTCACTCTCCAACCGCTCCTTATCAAGCTGGAGGCATTCTTTGTCTTCGAGGGCTTTGTCGGCTCTCTCCTTCTCCCCCTCCAACACGTTGGATTGTTCCTGAAACATCTCCTCGCTTCGCTCAAGAGCAGTTTTTAGTTTGCGGGTTTTTGCCACGAGAGTCGCCTTCTCCGACTCCAGCTCCTTGACCCGATCCGAGGAGTCTGACCCTTCACCCGCAAGGACAACCGCCATCTCATCCATCTTCACCACCCCGATCATGCTGGGAGCGAGGTGCTTCCTTCGACCTTCCTTGTCGAGCCGTCTAATAATATCGGCCTTGTTGTCAGACACAGTCAAGGGAAACCCCTCAAAGAAGTCTTTTTTCCATAAAACAGGGTGGCATGCTGAAGGCCCGGGCACGCCCCTCCATTAGTCACATAAACTTGTCCACCTTTTGGTTGACACCATTTTTTGCTCAACAACGCAGGTCGGCGTTCGATGTCACGAGAACTCGAGGACCCACTTGATCCTTCCCTGGCCAACTCGTGGGCTGGACCCATGCGCCTAGCTTGCTGCGGCTTCACCAGCCTTTTATTGATCTTCTTATCTTAGGTCAACTTCAGAAATCTCTCTCGTCGTTCTGCCATGTGACCTGCAAAGAAAATGTGCCCGGGTTAGCTACATCGAAGAAACAAAAAAAAGGCTATCAATATAGTAGAGTAAATAAGAAACCTAAGAGGTCTACGGCCTGCCCGTAAGACTGACACTCGACGAGCGCCTTGGTATTGATCGGACGTGCCCCGAACGTTGGCTCGCCGTCCTCATCAAGAATTTCATTTCCTTCCCTCGTAACCCACCGAGCGAAGAAGAAACCGTCGATGAATTTATTCAGGGCGCCATATGCCTCCTCGTCCTCGACGCTCATATCGCCAGCGAAAGTGTGGTATTATCCAGGTTCATGGTCGTAATTGGCCGAGCACTAATGGATGGGAAACTTTGAGATTCTCCCCATCTCAGGATTACCCTCAGCGTCCAAACACGGCTCCCTATCCTCGTCCACTACGGTAGCCGGGTCGAATAGCGAATCCACGACTGTCTGGGTAGATGGTTGCAAGATGTATCATTTGTCCTTGAAATCCCGAACAGAATCCATGTACATCCTAAACAACCTTTTCGACCTCTTAAGGGACACCTAACTATGTTTCCCTCCCCGGGACTGCCGTTGCAGGTGAAAAACTCTAAAGAATAGGGGAATCGTTGCCCCGATCCTCAGGAAACGACACGTAAGTTCGAATGTCCGGATAAAGGCAATCGCATTAGGGTGAATCTGGGAGGGAGCCAAGTTCAAATGATTGAACACTCTCATCTGGAATTCGTTTAAAGGAAGCAGGAGCCCGAGGTCTTTGAACACGATCTCATACATGGGGAAGGCATCCTGAGTAAACTCCGAGCAAATACGAGCGTCCTGTGTCGGCCTCATGATTTTGAATTTTCTTCGAAACCCCTCTTGGCCGCCGCCCTACTCGACGACCGTATAAGCTTGCCTACCGGTGTAACTATAGATCGAGGCTATCCCTCGGGGTTTCGCACCGACCCAATCCAGAGTAGGATCGTCGACGATGTCAACCAAATTAATGCTCTCCTCGGTGGTGCTGGTTCCCTCGGTGTCAATATGCTCCGAGGACTCGGGAGTACCGACCATTTACCTGCAAAGTACAGGAAATCGGTGAATTCGACAGCAAATCCGCTTTTCCGTGACACAGACAGGGAGATTAAGCGACACTCAGACCAAGTCGACGATCATTCGCACGAAAGAGGGGGAATACGTGGACCTCGATCAAGCACCAATCCTAACGATGAACGCCTATGTCTATCATAAATATACCGGGCACAAGAAGAATCTGGCGAGCAAAGAATGAATTTCACGACCAAGTTCATAAATTTGTTAGCCAGATACAAGGAGGTCATGGGGAAAATAGCCTAGATACTGACGAAAGAATGAATTTCACAATCAAGTTCATAAATTTGTTAGCTAAACGTATGAACGTCACGGGCATGATCATAAATTGTATGTCTAAACGTATGAACGCCACGGGCATGCTCATGAATCAGACGCCTAAAACACTTGAATTCCCCAGGCATAACCCCCAGACACAAAATCCTACTACTAAACACCATCAAAATCTATCTACAACACAAGATATCAAAGAAAAAGAACGCTTATATGGAGAAAAGATGAAAAGAAGCGGTTGTTAAGATAGGTACGTGGAGGACTGTGCGGCAGTCTCAAAGACTTTGGGAAAATGCACGGTGTTGACGGTAGAGAAAGTGTAGAAGCGCGGAAACGTGAAAGTAAGTTATGAGCCCTGAAACCCTATTTATAGAGCTGACATGGAATGTGAAACGTCGCGTCGGGCAATCACAAGCCGCCTTTCTCCTCGACACCTACATGCACAGACAATGATGGCCCCTACTCCCTAGGCCATCGTTACTGTTTCCAAGAGCCGCGCAACGTGTTTGGTAAGCGTATCATCCTTTCCCCACGAGTACTCCTCGAACACGCTTCGACCGCTGCACGGAGCAAAATCATAAACCAACGACGTCCTCCATCCACGATAGAAAAACTCCATGTCGGGCAGCGAGCCTCGCGAAGGGGCGAACTCGAATCAAGTCATAACTCTTTCATCATGAGCAACGACTTGGGGGCTCTTGTTCTGGACTGGGCCTGCCCTTGGCCCAACTCACAGTGAGGCCCAATCCAAGCGTGCCAACCTGCACCGCTGACCGATATTATCCTCGAGCACACCCCGACCATAAAGGCCTTGTCGACCAAGGTTGTTTCCCTTTTGTGCTCGCGGGGACCATCCCTGACGAGCAAACGCTCTTCCCGAGCATCTTCTTCGTAGGACTGACTACTAACTTTTCTGGATATTGCGGAGTCTTCGTGGTCCCGGAAAAATCGCGTTCATATCCTCCTGACCTTGCGGAGGACGTCATCCAGGTAGGGGGCCGCGTGCGGGTCCCCACTACTCACGTAGAACCTGACAGACTCTATGTTGGACCTCTTCGATCAGTCCAGTAAAGAGACTTTGATCCAGCGCTGAGGGCTATAAATACCCTCTCTTTCGAGAGGGTCAGATATTTAACATTTTTCTCTGAACTCATACTTGCTTGCTCATTCCGCAACTTACTTTTCCATGGAATTTTTTGCAGGTACCCCATCTCATTTAACTTCTACCCGAACTAACTGTGACGGTCCATTTTTAATTCGATAAGATCACTTAGCAAGATCAAATACTAAAATGAAAGAGAGAAAAATGGCAAAAAAATACAAACCATAAATTTGTGCTAAATTTTATCTCAAATTTCTCTCATATATAACACCGTTCCTACCTAGCAAATATTCAATTTACAGATCTCTTTAAATTGTTTCTACATGTAAAAAAAGAGAAAACATCAAAACAGTTGGAAATAGAGAAACAAAGAGGATTAAGTGAAGATGAATGAGCAAGAGTTGTTAAATGTTCTTATACATTGAAAGTAATCTCTCTCTATCTCTCTTACACACACACATCATTAAACACTCTTTGCTATTCAAATTAGATAATTTCTTCATCCGATCAAAGTTTCTTCAACTCATTTTAAAAATATGAATACAGAAGAAGAAAGTTTATATCAATAAAGTGAATAGTTGATGGAAGAAAGCCATAAGAAGAGGTTGGAGAAATAAGAGTACACAATGAATGGAAGAAAATAAATAATGATAAAGTTGGGTTCACATTTAGGGAAAAGGTTGTGACATGGAATCATTGATGGAAGAGATTGAGATTGATTTGATTGCCATTTTCTTTGAGGAAGTATTATGTTTTGTAACTAAATATTACTTTATAAAAAAATGATATTGAAGCGTTGAGTAGAAGACTAATATTCAACTTCATAATTTAATTAAAATGACATTACTCATTTAATTGACAAAATGAAAACGTGGTCACAATTTACCCCTCAAAACAACATGTGTCAACAAAGCAGATTAGGACAACATGTGTCAACAAAGCAAATTAGGACAATGAGAGGAAAGGGTACTTGGCTTCTTTTTTTACACCACATGTGTGTTATTGCAGAGCCTACTTGTGAATAGAAGTTTAAAAGGATTAATTTAAACTTCTGTGCAGGATTTGAAAAATGGGTTGCATTCTAAACCCTAAACCCTAAATACTGCTTTCATTTCTTAATCTTTTTCTCTGTTTAGTGACATTTAATTTGCTGTTGAACATGTGAGAGAACTTCAACTTGAATCAGTAGGCAAAAATGCTATACTCAATACTATGAGATTAAAAATTGATGGTCAGTTTTACTCATCTCTAATATGATGAATTGTAAATGAGCGATTCAAATGATGTTGGACATTCTCTAAAAACTGTTATTGATTTTTTCTTACATTACTTTTCTCTTTAGATGCTTCTGAAGAGAAGTATGATGCATCTGCAGAAGCTAATGAAGCTGATGGGTTTAGAGATTTAGTTCAGCATAACACGTTTTGTTTTAAATTGTTGCTAAATACCATTACTTTGTATATTACACAATAATACATTTTAAAACTAACATCAAGAAGGTAATGTTTCCTCCAAAAAATTTGAGGGGAAAATAAGTTAGAGTGGTTGAACCAGTTTGCTTCTTAACATTGCCTCTAGGGACTGCTGCTAGACTCATATCTAAAAGAGTCAAATACTGAACCAGCTCAATTTTGCAGCATTAGCTCAATGGAGAAAAACTTCTAAAGAAATGTTACTCAAGCCAAGAAGCTCAATGGATGCCTTATTGTCGGAAGCTCAAGAGAAAAACTTCTAAAGAAATTATTGTACTAATTATAGATGACTATACTGATATATGAAGCTATGAACTCACTGATATGCTTTTTTACTGATATGTTTTTTTCTCGTTTATAAATATTTTTATATCTGTTACTTGTATGCATTTTTACTGATATCTCTATTATTGATATAAATATTTTTATAAACGAGTAACGGATAAGTACTTGTACGAATGCACATGCTATTATATTTTTTTGTACAATTTAGAAACGTATACGTGTAATAGATAAGTACTCGTAGAAACGCACGAATGTCCAAATCAGAATTTTCGCGAATCCACGAATTATAACATTTTTTATACAAATCTCTAATACCGAGTAACGAATTTCTTATATTACACGCCGCGATATTTTATTTGTCTGTTCTGAAATTTGTTTTACAATCTATTGACATTCACGTAATTACATATATATATATATATATATATATATAGATTAATAAAATGATTTAGATGTGTTAGTATCTATGTTTATAACTTGTCATTTTAAACTAATTCAATGAACTGTTTTTTAATATGGTTTTCTATGAAAATTCTAAAAAAACATATTGTTTGTCAAATACATACACACAAATTTTAGCACAAATAGAAATGCAACTTTGGAACTCTCTTTAATGAAACTCTGAACCATTTTAGCTAAGAAAACTCTGAACCATCTTATCATCATCAATAGAAGTGGTGGAGAAAGAGGGATAATCAAGTAGAAGATTGGAGAAATAATGGCTTAGAGTTTGAAGAGAAACAAAATCATATATTTATGGTATTGTTGGAAAATACCGAAAGTTGAAAAGATTTGTGTTTCTCTATGTTGGCAGTTGTAATGTTTATGGCTGCACATCAATTGTTTTGCATTGGAATTGTAAGTATTATGTAGGATTATATAATAGAGGGATAACTATAGGCATCGTTTCAACTGGTACAGAGTATTGTAATGTAGGTTGCAAAAAATAAAATAATATAAAATGCCAATAAAAATATGGATGTGCCAAATCAACTGCGTTTAATATCAAATCAATTTAAAGAGATTTAGTGGTTGATAAGACGATTTTATCCTTAAAATTAGTTAAATTAAAATTTTTAATCAAAAGGATTATAGTGTAATAAATCAGTACTTTAAAATTTATATATTTATAATAGATATATAAAGATGTAAGAATTAATACAGATAAAATGATTAAGAAAAAAAATATATTTTTATAACATTTAACAAAAAAAATGTGATTATTACCGTTTTATTTGATAATAATATTATTATTTAAAAAGTGATAGAAAGAATTGTATTACTTACTTCTTTATTAATTATGCGTGAAGCTGCAACAATAGATTTTAATTTAAATGTAATTAAGTCTCATATATTTTATTATATTATCATGACAAAATTAAGATAAATTGTTTAAAAAAAACACCAGAGAAATGGAGAAAACGAAACAACATATTTGTTAGTTGACAAATTTTTACATCAAATAACAATTCTTCTAAAATGAGAGAATAAGAACAATGATCAAGTGTATTTAAAAAAAACACCTTATCTAAAAACATAATAATAATAATAATAATAATAATAATAATAATAATAATAATAATAATAATAATAATAATAATAATAATAATAATAATAATAATAATAATAATAATAATAATAATAATAATAATAATAATAATAAAATTGTATTGTCAAATCTGAAAAGTAATAAGTCAAAACAATGGATCAATATTTCAACACATTTTTCCTTCAATTCAAGAAAAAATAGAAGGGAATAGAATTAAGGATCTTAATATTTTTTAATCTCATATTATCAAAAAGAAAAATTAAACAAAAATAAAAAATAATCAAAATTAACCACTGCCATATATATGCCATATATATTATAGACATACGTCAAATTATTCTCATAATATAATTATTATATGCATACTCCTACAGTAAAAAATGTTCTACTAAAATTAAAAGTAGTCATCAATATATTTTATAATTACGAAAAAATCAATTAATATAATATATATTGCAATTCTCCTTAATTATGTTCTATTAAATTCTACTTAATTATTACCAATGAGAATTAAACACAATGGGCTCTTTAATTATTTGAATAATTTTCCTGACGTGTTTTAGCTAACACTCTACATATATATACTGGGGTAGAGTATTTGGTTTTAGTAATTTCTTTTGGGCTTAAAAAAATAATTTAGCCTAAACCCAGTTAGTAATATAACTTAACCCTAAATTTACTAATAAATTCAATAAATGCCTCTCCTCCTTCATTTAACATGTTTCGCAGTTACAAAGAAAGAAACAATCTTTTATTTACCTTTTTAAGTCTTCTACTTTTATTTACCTTTTCATCTTCATTATGTAGTTGTATTCAATCTTCTGCTTTTGTTTTCTACTCATTTTCATGGAAACAATCGGATATCAAGAAATTTCAATTACTTTAATTAGATTTTAAAAAACGGTTCAGTCGGAGTAATCAACAGAACCATCGGTTATGTCCGATTTAGCCGGTTTATCACCAGTTTTCTGACCTTTTTTCTGGTTTTTTGACAGCCCGATTTATACATAGTTTAGGATCGGAAACAGGTTCGGTTCACGGTTCAATTGATTGAACCGGTCAGTTCAGTCTGACTTTTTTAATACTAACAACAACTATCACATACTGTTTACATAAATAAAACACAAATAAATGAAAGGATAAATATGAACAACGACCAATTTTTTTTGCAAAATATCCGGGAATCATATGAACAACATCTGGGGGAGGGTTTTCATATATGCAATTAAGAAAATCAAGAGAAAACTGATTGGATAGCCTTCCACCACCATTTCGTGCAACACCACCATACCGACGACGGGCTCCCCACCACTCCCTTCTGATTTGCGACAGCGACAGAGAATATACATGCCATAGATTGTTCTCAAAGCTGAAACAATAACCGGGAAAACCTTTCGTTAACCAAAGCAGGAACAATATCAAACAAAGAAGTATCATATAATCAAAGCAAGTAAAGCCCATGAGAACGTCAACGGAGAAGAAATAGGTGGTACGAGTAACACGAAAAAATGAAAGATGTAAACACATATTTGGAAAGAAGATAAAAGATGGACGCATGAAGATATTGTCTGCAATTGAAAACATGGTGTGTGATGGATACATGGAGAGCTTTTTATCATGCAAATCTCTGTTATGATTACCAACATGAAAAATTGTGAAACTTTCCATTGTCCAATAGACCTAAATTGAATGTGAATGATGTTTCCCATGTAATATTGAATTGTAAAAAGACATTAAAAAAAATAAAAAATAAAATGAAAATTTATTGGAGTGGCACGTCAGACATATTTATTGTCAAACGAATATAATTAAGCAATGCTGTAATTAGACAATTTTAATCCTAGAATTAGAAAAATTATAACTTAAAGTCAGAAGGGCATATATTGAATTTCCAAGTACTTTAAAGTTTATATATTAATAATAGATGAATCCAAACACGAAAAAATATATTATTTTTTAACTATTTATGTTACTAATATTATTATTTTGATTTTTGTTTAAATTTAAGATACACTATTTTTTAAGATAAAATAATTTTATTTTTCTTTTAAAAATAATTAAAAAAATTGGTAAATCAATTTTCTTCTTATTTACATTTTTATTACATTTTAAAAATAAAAGCCCGCACACTACACCAATACTCGTGCAAACACACGGGTAATATACCAGTACTGTGTGAATGCACGAGTAACTATATCAGAATTTGTGCGAACTCACGAGTTTTTTTTAAAGTTAAAGAAAATAAAAGTAAATATATTTAAATAATGTATCAATCCAAACACAAAAAATATGTTATTTTTTAATTATTTATGTTACTAATATTTTTGTTTTGATTTTTTTTAATTTAAGATAATATGTGAAAATTTGAAATATATATTATTGATGTAAAACAATTTTGGTAAAACAATTTTGTTTTTATTTTAAAAATATGATTTTTTTATAAAAATAAAAAATAAAAAATTTTGGTAAAACAATTTTGTTTTTCTTATTAACAATTTTATTATATTTTGAAAACAAAAGTGTGTCCTGTATCCGTGCGAACGCATGAATATTCCACTAGTTCTCTAATGAAAGTCCTAGCAATATGCTTCTAGTAAAATTGTTGAAGTTTTGAATCAAGAATCACATTTAAGAATGATTCAAGTCATGTCAAGTTTGAATTCTAAAAAACACTTCATATTTTGCAAAAAAAATGTTTCTCGAAGTGTGATTTGAATCAAAAGCTTAAATGATTCGAATCATAGATATAGTGAAGTCAGGAATTGCTTATGTAAAATCATAATTCAAATCACATATATCCTGACTTGAATCAAACACATTGAAGTCAGGAATTGCTTATGTAAAATCATAATTCAAATCACATATATCCTGACTTGAATCAAACACATTTATGAAAAGCAAGATTTGCTTCTATTTGTGTGATTTGAATTCAACAACCCATTATTCGAATAAGAGACATTTGATTTGAATCACATGGTGCTTGACTCGAATCAAACACGGATAGCCATTTTTGGGTTTTGGTTTCGTGAATATGATTTGAATCACGAATTTCCTTGACTCGAATCACATAAAATTTGATTAGAATCATGAGAACAGTTTTTCTTCACTACTAAAAAAATGACATTTGAGAAAAGGTGTTTACATCAGGTATAAAAATATATGATGTAAAAAATAAAATTAAAAAGATTTTACATCAGGTATTTATTTGCAATAATATAAAAAATATTAAAAAAATATTTTTCGTTGGCTATTACATTGGTCCAATTAATCCACCGATGTAAAAGGTTTTGTAAAAAAAACACGGTGGCAGTTTTGTAAATAAAAAACTAGGTGGCATATTGGTAAATAAAAAACACGCAAAACCTTACATCGGGCCTTGCGAACCACCGATGTAAAAAATCAGAAAACCCTTACATCGGGCCTTGCGTTCTACCGATGTAAAAACCTCAAAATGTAACCATTACATCGGTTATTGATTAGCACTGATGTAAAAACATTATTCTAAAATAACCATTACATCGGTTATTGATTTCCACCGATGTAAAAACTATAATATATATTTAAGAAATAAACCCTCACTATTATACATTTAGTTATTTTCTCCTCAAAACCCTCCGCTCCGCCTACGAACGCCCTCTGCCCTCCGCTCCGCCTACACAGTCCGTCCGCCCGTCTCCGCCCTCCGCTCCACATACACCGTCCGTCCGTCTCCGCCTACGAACGCCCTCCGTTCGTCTCCGCCTACGAACGTCCGTCACAGGCCGCTGTTTCCCGCCATGCACGAAGATGGCCTCGAATCTCCAGCCATCACAGCCTACCGCCGTCTTCGAAACCCCCTCCACCGTCCAACTACGATTCCGGTAAGAAATTTTCTATTTTGTTCAACTTCTTTGTATATCTATGGATTTCTAAGAGGTATATATACAAAAATGTTTTAAAGATATTCTTGTTGCTTTGCTTGCTACTGAGATACATTATAAAAAATTAGAAGTACATATAAAAACAATTAGAAGATTATACTAGATACTAACTCAGTGGCTTGGTGAATCCATTCCTTTGTTCATATCTGTTTTTTAATTACTAAACAGTTTATTATTCTTATAGAGGTTAATTAAGTCTAATTAGTTATAAATAGTATATATTTTGTATAAAGTTAAGAATATAGTACATGTTGTGTATATGTCATTCTTTTTCATTAGAGAAATTGTCTCCTTAGAAACCTCCGAAAGAAACGTTAATGGTCCTCTCAGAAACACACAATATATCTTTAACTTATCAAAATTAATAGAGTTATCACCTTTCCATTGAAATTTGATTCTATTTTTCTTTCTCCGCGAAGCAGCGCAACTTGCGATCTCAGAATCTTCGTGAAGTAGCGCAGCCGCGGGCACACCCTTCGTCAGACCTTCCTCTGTGTGAACATAGTTATGGATCGTAGTTGGATGAAAGGTAATCGATTAAGTGACGAGTACGAACATGGAGTGATGGAATTTCTACAGTTTGATGAAAGTAATGCTGAAAAAAGTCTTCCTGCACTTTTTCTCTGTCCATGTGTTCGTTGTGCAAATAAAGAACCAGAACATAGTAAGAAAGAAATCATAGATCATTAATTTGTGTAGGGATTTGTCAAAGTTATACATAATGGATATGACACGGTGAAGTAGTAGAAAAGTCCTTTCTCAACAAATGTGACTACATTCATTGAAGAAAATGAAGGGGATGATGTGCATGCTATTCGCATAGACCATGAAGAAGGGATATGGGAGGACTAGTAAGATTTTTTTTTATAATTTAATTTCACGTTACTTTATTTTCTAATTGTTTTTATTTTTTGCTTAATTTTATTTCTAATTGTTTTTATTTTGTGCTTAATTTTATTTCTAATTATTTTTATTTTGTGTAAACAGATACATGGGTGATTCAAACGACAACCCTTCTTCATCTAGTAACCCCAATAAAAGAAGAGTTAGAGGTCCCACTTTCATGACACAAATTGACAAAGTTCATCAAACAGGTGAAAAGATAAAGGTCGAGTTTAATCCAAGAACCTATGAATGTATTGGTGTTGGTAAAAATGCTACAATTTTAAGAGTTATATAGCATGTCTTGCTCGGCAGTACTGTAGTATTGTGAAAAATGATTGGAAAGAAGTATATGAAGGCGCAAAATATGTTATTTGGACTGATATTCAGGTATTTTAAATACAACACTTTATTATATTTTATAATCATATACTAATTAACAACATATGACATATACTATATTTGTAGGCTCATTTCACTATTCCAGAATGTAAAGATCCAAAGAAGGATAGGTTGAAGAAAGAATGGATTAAATATGCGGGAGAGTGATAGAGAGATTTTAAGACACAACTCACAGACAAATATATTAATCATCCAATAGAAAATGATCCTCCTCCATATGTCAAGTATAACTTTATTACAGAAGACGCATGGAAAGAGTTTCTCAAGATTCGAGATACCCCTGAATTTAAAGTTAGTAGGAGTTATATGTTTTTGTGTGCATAATATTTTTATTATATTTAGTGATTAATAACTTTTTGAGTTAATAATAGGAAAAAAGTCAAAAGGGTAAGGATAATGTGGCTAAGAATGTATACCCACACTTATTGTCTCGTGGAGGGTATCGCTTGCTCGAGGAGAAAATTATGAAAGAAAAATCATCATCAAGAGATGATTCCACATTAGATGATAATGGTAGTCCATCTCCACCATCACACAATGAGTTATGAAAGAGAGCACGTCAAAAGAAAGGAAGAGAATACACATCAAAATCTACACAAGAGGTTGCTGAAAAAAATTGTAAGTAAACAATGAAAAATACTTCAAGTATCATTATATTTGTGATTGCTTAATTGTGGTTTTTGTATTTTGTAGGATTCTCTAGCTCAAGTAGCTGAAAAAAGTGTAATTGTTCCGGTTGGACGTAACGATATCTTAACATTAGCCATTGGAACATCTGAGCGTGGAGGTCGTGTTCGTGGTGTTGGAAAATTCCATAAACAAAGCACTTACTTTGGAAGGTCACGTCAACATATTGACGTAAATGAACAACTTGCAACATTGGAAATAAAACATAGAGCTGAACTTGAAGAAAAGTTGATTGAATAGCGTAAGATGTTTCAACAATCATTAATGGAGACACTTAAGTCTATGGGTTTATCACAAAGCACAGATAATATTAAATGCATTGAAAAAATGGAAATTGTCGATGGAAGCGGAAAAGGAAGTTGTTCAGCTGCAAAAGGAAGCATAAAAGGAAGCACAAAAGACGTGAAAGTTGATGATGTTCAGAGATTGTTACTCATGGTTTTGAAAATGGATGACAACCATTTGAAAATACAATTAAGTCACTGTGCGAGTGTCTCTAATTTTTATATTTCAGCTAAGTGTATCAGAGAGTTATTGGTGGATTTAGGTCATTGGCTTGACGTGTCTATTCTGCAAATTTGGTGCACGTAAGTGCATTTTATTGTTTTATTAAAGTCAATCTCTATTAATATGTTATATCTCTCATCACTTTGATTTTAATGTTTATTTTAAAATTATTCAAGTATATTCATCATGTATGTCTTGAGAATTCTATTTCAGAATTATATGGATTTATGGACCCTGCTAGGTGTATTTATAATGATAATTGAGTGATCTCTCAAGAGGATGTTAAAAATTACATACTAGAAAAGTTACATGGTGAAAACAGAGTGTGCCACTTACTACCATTAATTCATAGGTAAGAATTTTTATGAAATTGTGTTTTATATTATTTAATTTTGATAACATATATATTTTATTTGACTTTTCTGTTTCCACACACACGTACAGGAGACATTGGCAATTAATAGTCATGTGTCCAAGAGACGATTTAGTTGTCGTGTTTTGTTCACTTCATCAGGAAATTGACCAGAACACGAAGAAAATCATTACAAAGTAAGTTTATCTTTCATGTGTCTTTCATTGGCAATTAATAGTTATGTGATTTTTCATTTGCGAGTAAATTTAGTTATGTGATGTTTATCTTTATGTATTAGTTCTTTTGGGATTCATCAAATGGCAAATGGAAATAGAAAAAATGCTACATGGCTTCATCCCAATGTAAGTGTGATGTAAATTGTAATTCTATAGTTAAATTTATGATAAATATTCACTAATTATGTCATTCAATTGTAGACAAGGTAACAACATAACTCTAATGATTGTGAATACTATGTGATAAAAAATATGTTGGATATTGTCTCTGCCAATATAACCGAGAATTGAATGCAGGTAATAAAAATAACTTTACTTTGTTATTTACTTTTTGTTTTGCAACTTAATATGAATTTTTAAAGAATAACTCTATATTGTTATATTTATGTATTATAGGTATTTGATGATCCAACAGAATTAACATAAGATGATTTGTATGATTTGCGACTCCGTTAGGAAAAATGTTTCTTTGAGTTATATAAAAATAAGCTTTATCTGATGAGTTTTATAGAATTGTCTAAGTTGTGGTTTTTGCACATAATTGCTATTATTGAGTTTTTGCACATTAAATGTGGTTTTTGCACATGTATTGAGTTTTTTGATATTTTTTGTTGATGTTAATTGTTATTATTTATTGTCAGGCAATGTGATTTTGGTGTTGTCTACCGAAGCTATAACTCATCTACTTGTGGATTTTATATTGGTAATTCAAGTTTGGAAAGAGACTTATAAATAGTTGAATATTTTTGTATGTTTTGTGAAGAATATATATTTGTAAGTTTGTTGTGATACAATTCAAGTTTGCAATACAATTGTTCATTTTGTAAGTTTGTTGTGAAAAATATGAAAATCTTGACTTAGATATGGTCTGTGTGATGTTGAAAAGCTATTACATATATATAGTGACCTAAATATAGTTGGTGTGATATTGGAAAAATATGAAAAAATAGGTATCAATTTTTTTTTTACAGGAAATCATCCAGAAAATAAATTATTTATTCAAAATAAATTGCTTACATTTTACATCGGTCATTACTTCCAACCGATGTAAAAACTGTCAAAATTGTATCTATTACATCGGACGTAAAGCACAACCGATGTAAAAATGGTATATTTTACATCGGTCCACACGGTCTACCGATGTAAAATGTTGCATCAAATAATGTTATAATTGTTTTTTAAATCAGACTTAACTTATAACTGATGTGTTAACTGTCTTTTTCACATCGGATTCAAAACTGATGTAAAAATTCTCTGATTTGCTATATCGTCTAACTTTATATTGGACCCAAAACCGATGTAAAAAGTCAGTTTCGTCCGATATAAAAAATCATTTCTACACTAGTGCTTGATCCTTGAATCTTAATTCAAATCATTTTTGATCTCCTGATGCATCACATACTCTTTGCTTATTACTCTAATCAAATAACATTTTACTCTCATTTTTGGGATAGATAAATTCTTGTAATGAGATTGTAGCACATTTGACAGTATTCGGCAATCTCTTAAAAGGAAGATTTCATAAAAACTTGTGTCTCCTTTGAGTCATAGTCACTTGGTCCTTGTGGTTAGTTTAAAACAATACACTCTTTAGAGGCGAGCATTAAGGGTTTATTGGAATTGTGGCATTGGCGAAATATTTATCGTAGGATTGGTTTGAAACAAGATCTAAAGGTCATCTTGAGTTCGATACAGCCAAAGGACTGAGAAAACAATTCCAAATTACCTTCAAAAGTTACCTTTTATCTTCCTAAAAATCTGAATATGCTTATTTAAGGTTGTTTTGTTTTCATGTAACGTCTGCATCTTATGAATAGAAGGATTTAAAATAAAATAAAAAAGAGTAAGTGATTGATATAGATAAAATATTTGGAGTGACGTACTTTATTCCTAACATGATGTGGAAAGAACAAAGTTGCATATGTGTGAATAATATTGATTTGGCAAATGTCAGGTATAGTTAATTTTCAAATAAAAAACGACATGCTTATCTTGTGAAATACGGGTCTGACTCAGCCTTTTATTTTTTCTTTTTCTCATTATATGAAATACGAATCATTTTCTTACAAAAAGATACCAAAGTCCACTCAGATGTTACAAGACTCTGGTCGGTGGTACTGCTACGTGGCAGTCTCTCATTTGTTAACTCGTTATGATAAATCTCTACCATGATAAAGCCTCACCGACTTTTACAATATTTATATGCAAAATCATGTTGGTTATAAAACAACCTTGAAAAAATTGCAAAAACAAATCTCAATATTTTAGAAGTACTTAATATTTAGTCTGTATTTTCGATTTGTTTTGTTACATGTGACACTACATAAGAATATATAAACAATTTGTTTAATGTTTTAAAAATTATAATAATTTGAGTCACTATCTTTTTAATGGCAAAATCAATTTTAATTAAAAAAATATATTTATTAATATAAATAACACGACATTGTTATGCATTAGGTTTTAGATTTTATAAAAAAATCAATTAGAGTTGATATTACAAAACTAAAGATATCAAAGAAATATGATATGGAAGTTTATATTAATTATCGGAACGCGTTTTCTTATGTTTGGCTACTTTACTATAAGCGATTTTGAGGAATGTATGCCACACAATAAAACATCAAATTTAAAATTTATGACACGCACAATTTCAGAAGTCAAGACTGATGTCTCAACAACATACAATGTCACAATAAATATTATAAATCTGCTGACAGAATAACAAACAAAATAATAACGCAACAAAATTATAACTTACAGAAAAAGAAAGAACACACAGGAATTGTTAACTCAGTTTGGTTTAAACTCACCTATTCTGGAGACTATTAAGTCAGGAAGGAAATTCACTATTAGTAGTATTAATTCGAAGTTAAACTCCTCCGTTTACAACTTCTCGCTTAATCCATACCTAGTGTAACTTCTACCTAGGCACCTCCTAGATATGGAAAATCATCATCCCACTTCCAATCACAGAAAAAAATAATTCTAGTCCCAAGAACTGTCACGAAACTAAAATAGGAAGAACACACTTCCAAATTACAAATACTTAGTCTTGCTTAAAAGCTTCGACCAAGAACACTACTAAACTCTTGCTTCACAACTTCGAGGAGAACAATAACTTAACAAGCAAGTAACAATCCGTCAACTCAAATGTATCAGAGATACATGAGGACATACAAACAGACAAACACACGGAGAACTTAAGGACTATCAAACCCTAAACCCTTATTTTTCACAAGGATTTACAATAAAAAATTATGCTTAAAAACTAGGTCTTGGATGGCTCCTTATATAGGCTTCTGCAGTTGGGCTTGGACTGGCTTGGATTCTTCAATCAACTCCAATCTTCAGCTGAAAATCTCTGCAAATATTCTCCAATAAAATAGAAACAATCTTCATAAAATTTTTCCTAAAAAGTCTCAATCGATCCTTTTTAGTAACAAACCAAATCTGCATTGGTTTCTAACAAAATCTTTGATTGGCTCGCGCCTATTATTTATACAGAATATTCTATATACTCATATCTTCAAATTAAATATTCAAGGATATCCAAAAGTAGCGTCGGCTGCATCAGCTTCAGGATGTCACAACATCTTCTGTGACATCTCGCATAAAAACACATAACAATAAAACCTGTTATGGTAGTTGATAAAGATGTTGCACCATCTTACTCAACCTCAACATAGAATAATGCTTAGCCAAAATTTAGCCAACCATAAATCCATGGAACTAACAAAATCCTCAGTTCTACCAGTGAAGAAAACCTATTCAAGTCCATATATACATGTTTCACTCCTATTCGCTCGTATAATAGAACATCTGCTGGCTTAATGTCAAACTTTCCTTCTGTGGGTTAGTCAAAAAATTCACAAACACATCTTTTTTAGAGATATTTTGGCTTGTCAAAATATATCAAATATAACATTCATAACAAAATCATGTTAATATTTTAACTCAAGTTATAAAAAATAGTTATGTTTCACTAGGGAACTAGAATTGATCGAAGATTAGAGGTTTCAGGTTGCAACGATTGACTTGTAATTCTAATACGATGAAGGGGTGGATGACCTGCAAGGTTAGCACTCAAACTCTCAAGTTAGTATGTGAGTCAAATGAGTGAATGAAGTTTGAATTTGAATTGTACCTGAAAATTGATGCACTTCTTCTTTATATAGTAGAGCAGTTATAACAACTTACTATTCTTCAAGTTTACGATGCAGGGAGTCGTCAGATGGATTTAGATTTGGATTTGGATTGCATGCGCTCTAATCTAAGGTAATACTCATACTCCGTGAGTGATTTTATGGATTATTGCATTCTCTGGGCCGTGATTGTTAGACTTTTTTATTGACCCAAAATAGTTGCCCTCAAAGCCCTTGCCTTTGCTTTATAGTGTGAGGGCTTTGTTGCATTAGTCCTTTCTCCCAGGCCATAGCCCAGATTGAGTGGAAAGCTAAGAGGTGACATTGATTTCATTGGGAACTCGCGCCTTAAATGTGCCTCATGCTTTATATGTCTTTTCATAGGCTCTATCATAATGATCTTTGAGAACCAGAGTACTTGTATTTTACTAAGGTAATCTAGACTGTTGATAGTGTCTATCATTTTTATTTTGGTAAGACATTGTGTGATCTTCACATAGTAAGTTATACAGTTTCTTGAGGCATTAATTTTGTTCCTTCATCATTTATATTTCCTCAGCTTATTATTTTCTCAATCGATGGAAGCAGTGCCCACCATTAGTTAAAAAATAAAAAGAGGATACTTATGTCTCGATTTGATCCTGCCATTTTAGCAACTTCCTCTATGTTTTATCGTGAAGGTAGTCTCAAAAGGGCTTTCCTTGACGCGAATACTTTTTCATATTGGGGTGTATTGATCCCTAAGGAAAATAAAATGTTTTGTAGTGAGTACGGAGAGTGCACAATTCCTTTTTCTGAATGCACTTTCTCGATCTTGGGTTTCCGCCTGTCTTTTAACAGTTTTGACATCAAGTTTTATAACCATCTAATGATTTCCCCATCACAACTAAACTAAAATTTTGTTCTTCGGGGGACAGATGTTGCATACGATGTCCTAGCAACTAGTTCGACAAGTTAAGCCAGAACCACCATAATTAACTTGTACAAGATGATGGAGCAGAAAATCAATAAATAACTGTCAATTGGTAACCTAGTTCGATTCAACCTACACCTACATATGAAGGGTTTACTTCTAGCCCAAAGAAGGGAAATTCACTATTAATAGCTTAGTACATTTAGTCTTACAAGTAACAAAGAACCATGTGTTATCATATGCATTTTCCTAACACTACCCAATGACTTTCTATTTAGGTCTCCTCCTAAATATGATAACCCCTCTTACTTTCTCTAAAACACTAACCCGTGTTTTTGGAGTAACAATCACTAAATCCTAGTGAACAACCTCAATCACAACTATGAGTGGTGTTGAATCTTACAACTCAACTAGACAAACCTACTATGCCAAGTTACTGAAATATATTGGTGTACATAAAGAAATAACAAGGATTCTTGTAAACCTAGCACTCTAAGATCTTTAATGTGAATGCTTGAATTTCAATTTAGGTTTGAGCTCCTTATATATCATAATGATTATGGGCTTTTCTTCATGGGTATTTGATTTGATTTCATCCAGAAATAATGCAGAATTTGTTGGATATTATTTGTTCCTTAAATCTCACCAACAATATATGATTTGTTTCAATTTAAATTCAAATTTAAATCACCATTTAAATCTAAATAAATTTTCTTCCAACTGTCAAACAAATCACCTAATCATATTGTTAAATCAATAACAATAAAATCTGATCTAATCTTTGACCAGAGAATCTTCCAAAAAGCATAAGTAAAGACGTGTTGTGCAAGACCCAAATGTCGTAGAAACATGTTGAGACATTGTGCCTAGCATGTGTCCCTTATACACCTCCATACATCTTAAGAAAGTTAGATAAATTTTGAAAACTTTGAACATTTCTTCATGTTTTTGTTTTGCTAAAATACAGCCAATTCCAAAGAGTCAATCCACAAGGAACTTCAATCTCCCCCTTTGGAAAATTATGGAAAAACAACTCTTTAAGATATATCACTTATTCAGAACAGAACAAGTGACAACCAGAAGAGTCCCTAAACTTCATCAGAGCATTCAATCAACATCAGTAACTATCTTCCATTTATTAGAGTTAAGCACTAGCAGCAATAAAAGTCAGTAGCATCAAGATTAGATGCTTACACACAATCCATTTAGTTGCTCCAAACTAAACAGACAACCGAACATGCATTCATTCACATGCTTAGTCGTGCATGTACACAGTCAACACATAGTTAGTAGCACACAATCCTACCAACTAACAATTATTATCATGCAATCATTCACATACTTAGTTATGCATAACATAAACCATTAGCAATTAGTATCAGGATATGTAACACACTACTAACACAAAATCTCACCAAAAGGATAAATGTCTTTCCCAATGCTCCAACATGTGAGCATAACATTAGTACTTAAGAATTAGTACTTAAAAAATACCTATTACCTATTAGTTAGTCTCAATAACAGAGATCACACCATGCCACTACTCCCCATTTTTTCCATAATTTGGCAAATGGTTAGTTATTCAAACTAGTAGCTAGAGGTCAGACATGCAGAGGTTAGTATGTTAGTACATACACAACCATATCATGAGTAGAACATCTAAAATCAGCATCAAAAGATGCACAAGCATTATTTCAGTTATACAAACCGGTTTTTAAGAGGCTAAAGAGCCTTTACAAATCCAAAGAGAAATGCTCAAAATACAAGGGCCAACAAACAAAACTGAAACAAAATTACCCCTTTAACCACTAGGATCAGAAGTTCCCTTTAACAAAGAAGCCTCCAGTATTCATTCCTAATTGAATCCATGTAGGTCTTATAGTCTTCATCAGCCTCTGAGTCACTTTCTTCCCGATCTTTTTACTTTCAAAGCAACTACATCAGAAACTTGGGCTTGAACAAATTTGAAAGAAATATTAAGTGCACGAGACTTCAACCAGCATAATACGCACACTAATATGTCACACAACATGTTCCAGACATATGGATCCATTTTTCCTATAATCCAATCAAAGAAACAATATTCCCCTTGGGATATTTTTAGGCAAAGCACATATTAAACACTTCTTCAAAATTTCACCACAACTAGTGCACACTAGACAAAGATTATTAGTAAACATTATCAAATAAGTGTGCCATTTTCTTTTTCTCCCATATTTGCCTCAAAAGAAACAAAGTTCATAGGACCACCATCAAACAACAATAGATACACTCTTCCAGATTAGACTATCAGAGTGCAATGAAACTCATTACAACCATAGGTGTGGGCTTACAGATAACAGTAACACACAACTTCTTATGGTCACCAAGAAGCTACATAAATTCATTATACTTTAGTGCTTTCAACAAAAATTTCTTTTGCATCCTCATTTTAAATTTCTTCTTCTTTCTTAGCTCCTTTTTCTTTGGTCATAATCTTTCCAATAGAGGGAACCTTTCTTCTACCCAATTAATTAATAACTAAAGTTGAAAGCTTCACACTCTTTCCTATATCAAACATCATTGTATACTCCTTGTTTCCTTCAATGTTACACTTAACAGTAATGTTCACAATATCAATAACATTCTTCATTATCCCAACAAATTCCACGATTTATTTTTTATCAAGAGCCTTTTTACCTAGCTCTCTCTCAGCTACAACCCTTCTTTGAAAAAACATACTTCCACTTTTGAACACTTGTCTCATAATGGAATGACCCATTTGAGGGTTGAGAAAAACACAAGAAAGGGGGGTTTGAATTGGGTTTTCAAAAACTTTTTCTTTAGAAATGCTTCTCATACGCAATCAAGATACACAGGCTAAGAAATAAAAGTGACACAATCGGTTTATACAAGTTCACCTTAAACAAGGCTACTCTTGTCCACCCGCCAAAGTGATTTTTCCTTCAAAAAGGACTTGATCCACTAATCTTGAAAGATTACAAAAAAACATCTAAGAGTTTAGAAAAACACGTTAGCCCTCTCAAGTATACAAACTATCACCTCGTCACTTAAGGAAACAAATCTCAAAAGATTTACAATCAAAAATCGTTTACAATAGTACTTCTAGAAAAGCAGATTTAACACTACAATGAAGAACAAATGTAAATATACATATATGAGCAACAACTCTTTGTGTTTACAACAATGATAATAACACAAAAAAAATGAGCAACAACTCTTTATGTTATAGAGAACAAAGGTTAACACAAAAATGAGAAACAACTCTTTGTGTTTTTTATTTTCTCTTGAATATTTTCTCTCTTGAATTTATTTGCACAATAGCTTTTCTATGTTGTTTCACTACTATTTATTTTTCTAGAATTCATCGTCAATTTCTTCAATGAAATAGTTTGTTTTATATAGACTGAGAAAGTAGACCGTTGGATAGTACAAAATGTCACTTTCATTTTCCAGCAACCACAACGATAGCATGAAATCATAGGAGACAAATTCCTTTGGTTGTACTATGTATTCTTCACCATTATGGAATAGGTACAATACTATTGTACTAAATGCTTCTTCAAAAAATTTTCTTGATCTATCTTCTAATGGAATACTTCTGATCTAATGTAATAATGAAGAGTCAAGAAGAGATCACAATCTTGTTTTCTATCTTTTGATGGAATATTTTTGATGTGAAACGATGATTATTCCAGAAGATGTTTCAAAGTAGTGTTTCAAAAGTATCAGAGTCTTCCGAATTAGAACCTTGTCTTCAGACTTGGAGCAACAACTTATTTGACAAATAAATCTAGATTTCTGAGCAGGAAATAAAATCTTATCTGAGAAGAACATCTTGATTTCTGAGCTAGAAGAAAAAGCTTGATTTTTGAGCTGGAAGTTAAAGCTTGAAGCATAAGCTTGATTTTTGATCTTTGAAGCAAAAGCTTGACTTTTGATCTTTGAAGCATAAGCTTGATTTCTGATCTTTGAAGCATAAGCTTGATTTATGATCTTTGAAGCATAAGCTTGATTTATGATCTTTGAAACATAAGCTTGATTTCTGATCAACACATGAAAATCCTTTTCTAGCAAACATTCAACATTCATCAGAACTGCTGATGTTTTCTTAGAAGCAGATGCAGTTGTACTACCAGAATCAAATAAATTTTATATCTGCACACTCAAGAAACTATAAAATTGTTACATATAAAATATATGTATTGTTATCATCAAAACTAGAGATTATACGCAGAACCAAATCTTGTTCTAACAATCTCCCCCTTTTTCATGATAACAAAACCATGTA
This sequence comes from Vicia faba, assembly GCA_948472305.1. Lineage (NCBI taxonomy): Eukaryota > Viridiplantae > Streptophyta > Magnoliopsida > Fabales > Fabaceae > Vicia > Vicia faba. The sequence goes on along the minus strand of OX451736.1, from coordinate 1,307,151,736 downwards.
TTTTGATGAAACAATTTTACAAGGTTATATCATAAATAAAGAATCAAAGTTAGTTTATAAAAACTCCCCCTGAGATAAACAAGCTCCCCCTAAGTCAAAGACTTATAACATTTAGAGATTAAGGGATATCTGCGCATTGTTATCTTTTCAGAACCTGACTTGATCAAAAAGTATACTTTATTAGAGCTTGATTTATGAGAACCTTCTAAACAATAGAATTTCTATATCTAAGCTTTATTTTTCAAAACCTTTTAAACAATAGAGTTCTATATCTGAGCTTAATTTATCAGAACTTTCTAAACATTAGAAGTTCTATTTATCAGAGCTTGATTCATTTGCTTATCAGCGTGTTCCTGAAACATCGTTTTAAACAATTTTGCATATATATTTTGTTAGAATGTAAGCAATGAGATTTAGATATGTAGATATGGATCATAATAATCACTATTTTTCTCCCCCTTTTTGTCATAATCAAAAAGATTTTTTCAAAAATAAGTTAGAAACATCATGTGTGAGAAATTTTTTTAGCACGCTTTCTCTAATTCCATATAATTTTAAAGCAATGAAACTTTCATTTGATGAAACAGAAACGGTACAAAAGAGAAATAATAACAAGAGAATGTCAAATAAATATTCAAAGTACATCCTAAAGTGTCTAAGGGTAATAAATATTCAAAGTACATCCTAAATTGCTTGTGTTTTTTTGTCTGGATGTGAATGTTTGTGCAGGTGTACTGTTGTTGTGAAGATGTGCACAATGCACATTTCAAATGTGATTTATTTTCACATTGAAGATGCTTTAACACATATTTTGATTATTTTGTTGTTGATTCTAGCTTGTACAAAGTTTTTCGGAGTTATTATACTTTTGCTTGCTTGCTACAAACTCTTGTTCGTTTGGTATTATTCTGTTTCTGGTTTAATTTTCCGCACCATTTACCGCTTTCCTTGCCATGAGAAGTAGGAATAGAGATGCATAACTGGGATTCCCTACTTTAGGTGGGGAATCTGTTTAAAGTCCTCAAAGGAGGCGATGTTTGTTTTGCAAACTCCTAAAAATAAGGCCATGTTTGTGTTTTCTTGTGTGTAAAAGACCTCGACAAAGGAAAATCCCACTCCCTTCCCATTTCCCTTTTATTTTGTGCTTTCTACCGAGTCCAATAAGTGGAAAAAAGGTCCGCAATTGACCCCCACACATTCTAGTCTGTGTCGTTCTTAGCTCGCGTCATACGTTGATGTTTTGAACCATGCCTATTCTTGTCCATTGAGTAAAATAAAGTTGAAAAGGGTTCATAACCAACCCCCACACTTTGTCATTTGTTTCGAAGATGTTAGCTCACATTTCTTCAAATGTTGACGCTCCGAGTTGTTACTCGATGACGGTGCTCGAGCAAATCAAGTGGAAAGAGTTCCTTACTCCCACTTTGAGATCCATTTGACTCTTTGTTTGTTGCTTAGCTCGCACTCGATTTTTTTTTTACTTTGGCTCGACTTTTTTTGTTTTCACTTGTGCTTATGCTTTTCTTTACACCTTTGTATGTTCCCTTAGGATTCACTTTTTTCGTTTCCAATGCAAGTTATACATTAGGATCATAATCTATGCATGCTAACTTAGGTAGTGTTTCCCTTTCAAACTGTCATACCCCAAATTTGCCCTACTACTTTCTAAATCTTTTACCCCTTATTAAATTTCAGAGTTATTATTTGCTTGAGGTTTAAATTCATAAAGGGGGGGGGGGGGGGGGGGTTACCTTATTAAGAAATTAATGGGCTTTTCTAAATCAGAAAAGCCCATGTAAAATTTTAATACCATTAAGAGCTTCACTTAAGGGGTGTATCTTAGGTTAAGGGGGTTAACATCCAATTTACTAAGCCTACTTAACTTTGGGTTAAGGTTTCTTTTGGTATTTACTTTCGGTCCAATTTAAAATATTGAAGGGTTTATATTATAAAAAATTCTTGGACCTTTCTAAATCAGAAAGGCACGTATTGAATTGAGGGTCCATTCGCTCTCTCTTGCAAGGGTGGCGGGGGGGGGGGGGGGGGGGGGAGGGGGGGTTAGTTAAATTATGTTAGCCTATTTAGAATTCTATAGAAGAGGGATATGATGTGTGCATGAGGGGTTTATTGACCGGCCCACTAAGGTGTTGAGGCCTATTTTGATTATGGTTGAAGGTCATGTGTTTTAATCAGATGTCCATAAGAAATTCATTTTTGTAAGGTCCAATAAATTAAACAAATTAGGCCCATTGCAGATTTTTGTCCTAAATTGTTTTTTGTTTTTTACATTATTATTACAAGCATTTATTAAAATTATATTATTAACATAACTTAATTAAAAAAAATTGTCTGATTTATTGGGAAAAAACTGACTAAGAAAAGCCAAGACTGAGGCCATCAACCCTTAATTGTACGACCCTTCATCATTTTTAGCCCAAGCCCAATCAAAAAAGAAAATGCATGTTTCAAAACAAAACAAAAATGCACTGTACAAATTAAGAAATAGAAACACGTGATTAAAGCTAGAAACGATGACTGATTAGATTAAAATCAAAACAAAATCAAAAGAGATTTTTACATTGAATCATCCGGATTTACAAAAGAACTAAATCAAATCTAAAACTGTCCAAAATTGTATCAAAGTATACAAAAAAACAGAATTGAATCAGATCAATTACAATCAAATCAGAAAAACCTAATTTATCAAACTAATCCCTAATCAACAATTTGTAACGACAAACGACAAAAAATTTCATAATTTATCTAAACCTAATCCTATAAATTAACCCTAATTATAAGAGAAAAAGGAGGAGTTTTTGAAGAAGAAGAGAAACTATAGAGACGAAAAGCTTGTCCCCTTGAAGCCTCCTCACTGCATAGATCTAGTGTTTCAATTTCTGGAACCCTAAGATCCTCCTTGAACCGCCACCGCTATCATCATCTTCAAACTCCTCTCGATACCTGCGAAGAAAGGAGAAGAAGGATATTAGAAGGGCTAATCGGGGAAATCAGAAAGAAGCTACAAGATTCATGGCACGGACGATAACCATCGAAACACTTAGCTTTTTACTATGGCTCTCTGTATTTGATTGTCGAGTTGAGGTTTGTTGGTTTGATTCAAGGGTTTGGGGGGTTAAGGCTCGGCGTTGATGCTAGGGTTTGGCGGCTAGGGTTTGGGAATTATCGCTCAATGAGGAGGGAAAGAGGTGAGAGAATCGGGTTGAGAAAGAGAAGGGAAAAACGAAATGGATTGAAAAATGAAAAATATAACTCTGTATTAATTTTGTTTGTGCGATTATGTAATTTTACCTTGTGCCCTCATTATATACCATTCTAATCATCATCACATGATGCCAAAATGCGCTTCCATCGTAATGCATTACACTCGCCCGCGTGGAGTCCAAACGGACTCCCAAATACCATTGGTCCTAGCCCATTGCTAATCAAGCCCTTCTAGTTTTTTTATTTTGCTAACACGCTCAAAGTCACATGCCTCATCAGCCTAATGGGCCAAGTCCAATATCTGGGCTTGGAACCTTACTTCCTACGCCTCATATTTTACTACATAGTTCAAATTCAAACTCCCCCCTGCGTTGGGCCTGAATTCAACATCTGAGTTTAGTGCCCTGCTACACATACCCCGCATTTTTACTAGCCTAACGTAATTTACACCACCATGCACTTTTAATTTAATTCTTTTTTATTTATATTTATATTTTTATATTTTATATTTTATATATTTTATATATCAATATTATATTTATTATTATATAAATCAAATATTATTTTCTAAACTCATTCAAATATTTATTTTATTGCATTAAAATTGTTTTTAAATCATGCATTAATAAAATGCTTTTATAATTAACATATTAAAATATATTCAACCAACAATAAACTATTTTATTAAATCAATGAACTCAACAATCAATTTTCAAAAAAGGATTACGAAAGTATTTTAATTGACCGCGTACTTCGTCTAACTACTCCGCTATTCACACACCTAGACTAAGTACAAGGGGAATTCAAATATCTTCGTAATCCATAAAAAAACACCAATCAACTGCGAACTAAGAATTGGGACTTTGATTCCTCATAAGAGGATATGTAGGCATACAACTAAAATCGTGGCGATTTCCCCTAATAAAAAATTAAAACCCTATTTGTTAAAGATTGCGCTTCTAAACCCCAGTATCCTTGTGAATAAGGTAGATGAGGGGTGCCTAGCACCTTCCCTTCGTCTAGAAACGAGTCCAACAACTTTGAATCTCTAACTTATTTAGGGGTATCCTTTATATGCCTTTCCTTAGGATAAAAATTAAGGATGGTGACTCTCGTTTTAAAACCGGTTACAACAGCTGACGACTCTGCTGGGGACTCAACTATAGGGTTTATAAGCCTTTTCTTTTGATTTTAAGGTTTTTATATTTGTTTATTTAATTATTCATTTATTTTGTTTATTATATTTTATCATGTTATTATATCTGTTGTGGGATTTAAATTTTGCAAAATTATTTTCAAAAACCCTTAGAAAGAAGGTTCGTCTATTAGCCAAGGGGATACATCAGCCCTATAAATTTATGTGACGACTTCGCCTAGAGTCGGTGGAGTTCCGTGAAAGGAATACGCCTCAAGAGATATGCTCTTAGGAAGTAGAACTTTGGAATGAAACCTATGACTCTTTGTACGACCCTTAAACCAAAATCTCATGATGAGACCTTTCATGACGTAGAGACAAAAGTTTCGGTCTGCAAAGAGGCTCCACTTAAGGGAGGCCCTTGTGCTTTTCCCTCTAGTGTTATTAATGATACCCTTAAGGAAACCACCTTATGGGGAGGGTAGAAAATTTGTAGGCCAAAACTAGGAGCCTACCTTCTAAGGGTACCTTTCATAAGATTCCGTCACTAAGCCTCGCAATCATGCATTCATACATTTTTGCATTTCATATATTCATTACCCTCAATTTCTATTTGCTTGTATTATTCATAGTGTCAAAAAAATAATTAAAGGTTTTTGGTGAAGTGTCCTAAAATGAATACCAAAGGGAGACAACTTATCCGTATCAATACCGTCAAGCCAAACATGACAAAAATCAAGGCTATTCCTTCAGTAAGTTCATTGTTTTAAAGTTTGAATATTTTTCAATATCTGAATTGTATTCTTTTTTTTAATAAAGGAATTTTGTTTCCATATCTTTTTGGAGTATTTATTTAAGATACTCACCAATAAAAAGAAAAACCTATATATCCAAGTGAATAAGAAATTTGAAACACTACCCAATCATTTTCATTTTCATCTATATCATATCTATTCCACTCACAAAGAACTTTCAACCATAGTCGAACAAGGTGATTCCCGGATACTCAAAACGAACTCGAAATAGCTCACGAAGAAAAGGTAAAGTTAGTTATGGAATTGAGAGAAGGTAAATAATCCACAATTGAGGACATCATTACACCTAAAGAAAAAACCCAGACTCGACCTCGGCCTATACAAGCTTCAATTAAGAACCTTCATGTGCAAGAACACGCCATTTTTTGAGATGGGTATACTCCATCCCATGAATCTATTGAGTATCATCAATTTGCATTCCCTACCATGACCATGAATACCGAGGAGCCACAAGATGCTGAAGACACCAAAAGATAATGCATGCTAGAAAAGAGGCTTAGCGCCATATAAGGACATGACATTCATATCTTTGATGCTTTTGCCTTATGTTTGGTTGAAGACGTGGTATTTCCTCTGAAGTTTAAGATGATAGATTTCGAAAAGTACAAAGGAGCTAGTTGTCCTAAGACTCATTTGAAGATGTATATTAGGAAAATGGCAGCATACCCACGTGACAATAAATTGCTTATCCACTATTTTCAAGACATTCTTAGTGGAGTATCATTAGAATGGTATATGCAATTGGAAAGAAACCACGTTCCCACCTGGAATGACTTGGCTTTGGCATTTCAAAAGCATTATCAGTACAACAGTGACATGGCTCCAAGTCGCATGCAACTGCAAGATTTATCTCAGAAGAGTAACGAATCCTTCAAAGAATACGCACAAAGATGGAGGGAGTTGGCTGCTCGAGTACTTCCACCATTATTGGATAAGGAGTTGGTAGGCATGTTCATGAGCACCATACGAGGTCAGTTCAATGAAAAAATGTTGGGCAGTATATCGTCACGCTTTTCTGACCTAGTAATAGTTGGGGAACGCATCGAGAACGACATTAAAAATGGAAACATCCAAAGCATCTCGAGTAACCTGCCTAGTGAATCCTTTAGATATTTCCAAGGGGAAGAAGAAAATGAAATGAATGCAATATGGGAAACTCACCGAGCTCCAGAAGCTCTGTCTCCTGTGCCTTATCATCAATATTCATATGCAGTAGATGCTCAATGCCAACAACCACTCTCTGGTCTTCAACACCAACAATTGTGGCCTATACCACAGAACTAGCAAGCTAAGATTTCACCTCAACATCGATGTTAGAATCGTCAGGTTTGGAATCGAAATAATCACCATCAACGCCAGAATCAACATAGGCATCCAAATAGCCAAGAAGGGGAAGCTTGCCAGTTTTACCCGATCCCTATGACATACAGTCAATTATGGTCATATCTGATCCAAAATTCATCAATGACCCCCATTAAAAATAGATCCATGAAGTATTCATTTCCTCCTTGGTACAACTCAAATGTTCAATGTGAGTTTCATGATGGAGTAGCGGGGCATTCGATTGAAGAATACAATTTATTCAAAGAAGTGGTACAAGAGTTGATTGAAAATAAGCAATTGACTTTTGAAGAAGATGGCCCGCATATGGTGGAAAACCCCTCGCCCTGATAAAGAAACATACCTCAGAAATCCTCTCGAAAAATTGGTGGATCACTAAAGAAGCTCATCTCTAGGATAATTAGGCTTTACCATACGTAATTTCTTTCTTGCTAAGTGTTATTTGTTATAAACTTTATACTCTGTGATCAGTAATTTGAATAAATAATCATGCATGTTTTTGAAATCGATCCATTCGTATATACTCTTCTATCACTTTCCATAAATAATCAACGACTTTCCATTTTCACTCTTCTTTTCTATCTTCCATCGCACCACTTTAACAAACTTCGAGGGAGAATGACAAAAACTAAATAATCAAATTTTACTGACGTATGATTTTTAATAGTAAGGCTTAGATAATGATGTAAGACATTGTTTCACTTCCAAAACAATGGAGAAATAAGGAGATAATCCGTAGTTAACCCCCTCGAGACAGAAGTTGGAGTTATTTCTATTTTATAAAAAATCGTTATCTTAACCAGGGGCAAGGTAGATTTCAATTAATTCATGGATGCATTCTAATCTCAAGAGAAGAAGCCTATCTTCCAAAAGGTTCAAGCACATCCTCTTTCTCACATACATCATCCAAGATAGAGAAAATGATGAAGATAAAGCTCACAACATCTTCTTTCTTATTTACGTCATACAACATCGAGGGAGCAATAAAGATGAAGCTCACAAAAATCAAACATGGCAGTCACGACTTTCCTGAATCAAAAGAAAAAAATCTTGAAAGAAAAATTTCAAAAAAAAAGAGAGCCCACTAAGTCAAAAACAAAAAAACAAATTTTTTGTTGACTTAGGCAAAAGTTAGGGCATCCCAATGGATCAGAAAATTCAAAAGAATTGGTCCATGCAAAAATAAGGGGTTGAAAATAAATAAATTAGAGAACAATCTTGTGATTGCCACCTCAATAAACAGAAATGCTTCTTATCAAGTGCTTAAATCTTATTAATTCTTCTACTCATCATCGTGACTATGAAAATTCTCTTGCAGACTGAACACATCCATTGGGTTAATTGAATTTAGGAATATAGAATATCAAGGAGAATGGGGGTGGGATGAATAAAATTTTAAGCCTTATATCCTTTGTTTTTTAAACTGTGAACCAGACCACGTTGCAACCTTCAAAAGTCCTAATTGAAGCTAGGTTCACTATGAAAGCATACTCAGTAAGATTTGTGTTAAACCGACTCTTAATGTTTGTTAAATTATCACTAAACCACATTTCCACTTCATCATCTCTAATCATCAATTTCTTTTCAGTAATCAATTTCGATTTCAAGAACTTGCATGTGCATCACATTAGGATTACTTTTCAAAAAGGACAATTTTACTTACGGGTCAATACTTAGCATCAAGGAGATTTCAAAAATGGTTTGATCAAAGGCAGTATTTCCAAGAAGCTTCTAACTAGGGGCAAAGCATCTAAGAGGACCCCTATAAACAGAGGAAAACCCTAATGATCATAGGGGCACATTGTGATACGGTAGGATAACTGGCTTTTTGTTTTGCGTTTGATCACAAATGTTGCGGTTAGCAAGAGTCGCCACTGACTTTTCTTTTATCCAAAAGGAAAGGTGAAAAAGCACATGAAATACCTTTGAGATTATTTCTTGAGTTCGGGGAGTAGATTATGAAAAGGGAAGGTATTAGCACCCTTTTCATCTATGGTTTTCCATGGGCTCTTAGTTACTTGCTAGATCACTTGCTTTTGTTTGAATGTGCTTGTGGTGTGGGTTTTGAAAGTATTTTGAAAATGTAACTTTGTAATGATTCTCGTTTCTATAAGAACGCATACAAAGTGTTTGTTTCGAAAAATGTTTCAAAAAAAGTGTTTGTGGGATGTGTTTCTGAAAGTGATTTTGAAAAGGTGTCTTTGTAATGATTCTCGTCTCTATAAGAATGCATACAAAGTATTATCTTTTGAAAATGTTTCAAAGTGACAGTGTTGGTGTATATAATGTTTTTGTTGTGAGCAAGCAAGCAACTAGGAGCAAACCTACCTACTCAAAAGGTCTTAGATGATCTTTTCCTCCTCCTTTAGGTGTTGTTATCTTACCATTGATTTGGTGGGAAGCCCCATCGTTGGATGTGAAGGGACGGGCGTGGGTCATCGTATAGTCATAGAAGGCAACCTATGGATGTTTTAGCAATGTCTTTTAGGGACTAGATCATTTACCGAAGGCAACATCAAGGGCCATCGAGGGACTACAATCTTTTATTGAGGGTCTTTGCTAAAACGCCCATGTTCGAGGGACATGACTATTTTTTGGATAGGCAACAAGTGAGATTACCTTAAGGTGTGCATATGTGAAAAGTATGTTTGATTGCATGAATTTTGTCTTGATTAGGGTTCTCTATTTGTTGATTTCATGTCTTGCCATACACACCCTAATTACTAGCAATATATGAAAGTAATAAAAAGTGCGGAAAGTAAATATCCTACGCTATTACAATCATTTGGGGGATGGGGTGTACAGATTTACAAATGGGGATTGCAAATAAAATTAAGTCCTAAGTTACTATTACAACCATATTGAATGGATAAGGATGTACAGGAAATGTAAAATGGACTAGTTTTGTTTAAGTAAAGAAATAAGTTTTATTTAGGAAAATATTTTGATCTTTTTATGTTAAAAGAAATAAAATAAAGCATGTAAAACGTAAAATGTTTTTGGTCTTTTTGATTAGTGAAAATAAAAGTGATGGCAAAAATAGTAAGGAAAAGGAAATAGAATCAGCGCATTGCTGAACTAAGAGAGATCAGAAGTTTTGACTCTGGCGTACTGCAAAAACAGAAATCACATTAGTAGAAATAGGTAAAGTCATAAGTTCTGGGTCCGCTGGGAACAAAGAAGATTTCAGAAGTTTTGATGCCACTGGCAGAGCTTAGTCTCCCTCTCCATGCTAGTCAGAACATCTGCAACTTAGTCATTTCTCAACAGAACAGAAGATGCGCATATCACAGTTATGGAAGGTTTCATAATGTTTCAGAAATAAGATATATCAGAACTATAAATCAGAGGCAAGCATGAATTTTCTAATTTCCTTGAGAAGTTATGAACTACTTTACTCCCTACTTAGGCATACAAATACGTGAAATCTCAGAATACGTACAACATCAGAAACAATGATGTCTACATTGTATTTTTGAACATGCAAATCTGATAATGCCTAAGTAATATGATGAGAGTCAGCAGAAACTTACCTTGCAGCTGGAAAACACTCTGTGAACTAGAGTCTGGTTCTGAACTCTGGTGATGTTCTGAACAGCTTCTTCATGTACTCAGCAGGCTGGAAGCTTTCAACTTGGGCAATGAATGATTAGAGAAATTCTGGAACAGCCAAGGGGTAAAGTTCTGACTTCTTGAGGTGGATGTGGATGGAGAGTGTGTTACAGTCTGAACACAGAAGTTAGGATAGCTTCTAATATGTGAGTCAGAAAATGTATGGACGGTTTTGGTCAAGAAACACTTGAGAAAAAGGGAGTTTGAATGCAAGAAATCAAAAGTTAACAGGTTTTATATTTTCTGTTTGCAGTCTTGGATTCTTGGAATTTTAGCAGGGGTTCAAGGCTTTTTCTTTCTCAATTTTTCGACCCTTTTACAGTTGCCAATAAGGTCTAATTTATAGGCAAAGGTTTAGTAGTTTGGAGAGGTCAAGGGGCACCACCATCATAAGTTGGGCGCTGACTTGCTCTTGAAGTAATTTCAAATAGGTAGGGTGGTCAGCAGTTTTAGCAGCGCCTAAGCTGGATTTTTAAGCAAGAATTAAGGAAAAGTAACCTCAAAAGCAAAAGAAACGTATGGGCCCAACACACTTTTGTATAAAAGTTTGCTTTTCCAAGGCAATAAAGGTACTTCTATGCCACACGTGGGGAAATCCTTTGGATAAAGACTCAAAAGTGGTTGTGAGCATTAAATGATGATGAGATTGATCAAACCAGAAATCCTGCAACATGAGATTCTGCATCATTGCTTAATTCTGAATCAGAAGTTCAGCTTCAGTGTAACTTAGAATAGACATCTAACTTATGATCTTTGTATCTCCTTGCTCCAGCATGTTCTGAAGGAGCTTTCAGACTTTCCAGGAAGCTTGCAACACGCTTTGTAAACCTTTTTTGAACTACCCTAGCAAACTCTGACTGAATCTTTGTGAAAACTGGCCCAGAAGTTGTAACCAAACTCTGTCTTGGAACTGTCCAGAATTTGCTGAGTGCTTCAGTTTCATGGACGTGTCTTTTGAGGAGTCATAACTTGAAATCCTAGCATTTCTAGGAGAAGTTTTGTTCTGTAATGTTTCAGATCTTGTTTGAGTCCATAACTCTTGTGTTAGAAGTTAATCTAGAATCAGCTTGCATCATGGTGATAATATGATCAGAAGTTGAGTTTGTCATATTTCTTAAACACTTAGAAATTTTTTTAAGTATTTAGAAATTTGACTTTTCCAATAGCAAATTTGACTTTTGACTTTCTTAATGCAACAAACTTCATATTTTAACATGTCTTGCTGAAATAGGATTCTTGAAACTTGATTTTGATCCAAAAATCAAAGTTTGACTTTTTAGTATGCAAATGACCATTTTGCCCTTGTGAATGATTTTCTTAAAAAATTTGAAATTGGATGGAAGCAAACCTGAGGGTTCAGGGTGATCCTTTGAGAAATGAGAGGGAAAATTTTAGGGTACAACAGTTGCCCTTGTTCAATCTTCTTAAACTTGAAGAGTTAGATTGGCAGATCTGCCATTCATGACTTGAAGGTGGAAGATGATTGAACACTTGAGTGCCCAGAAATTTTCACTCGATGATGTTGTGGTTGATTGTATAGGGAATTGGCTTAAAGATGCCATTTGGAAAAATGATTTACAATTGTTGGAGATGGGCTTATAGATGCCATCTAGAGGTGATTGTATCTGGACTGTATCTGAAGTTGAAATCTGAATGAGTATCAGAATGGCATCTGTGTCTGGAGCGTATCTGAAAGTTGTCTTTGAATGAGTATCAGGATGGTATCTGTATCCGGTGCGTATCTAAACTGTATCAAAAATTGAAATCTGAATGAGTATCAGAATGGCATCCGTGTCTGGAGTGTATCTGAACTGTATCAAAAGTTATCTTTGAATGAGTATCAGGATGACATCCGTATCTGGAGCGTATCTGAACTATATCAAAAATTGAAATCTGAATGAGTATCAGAATGGAATCCGTGTCTGGAGTGTATCTGAACTGTATCAAAAGTTGAAATCTGAATGAGTATAAGAATGGCATCCGTGTCCGGAGCATATTTGAACTGTATCTGAAGTTGAAATCTGAATGAGTATCAGAATGGCATCCGTGTCTGGAGCGTATCTGAACTGTATTAAAAATTGAAATCTGAATGAGTATCAGAATGGCATCCGTGTCTAGAGCGTATCTGAACTGTATCAAAAGTTGAATCTGAATGAGTATCAGAATGGCATCAGTGTCTGGAGCGTATCTGAACTGTATCAAAAGTTGAATCTGAATGAGTATCAGAATGACATCCGTGTCTGGAGCGTATCTGAACTGTATCAGAACTCTGAACATTGTTAATGGTAGCTGTTAATCTTATCCTGAAAAGGGTAAAATGTTAGCTAAAATGCAGAGTCATGTTGTATGAAATGTATGATATAATGCATTTGTTTTATCAATGTTTATGATATGCGGATGCCATGTATGCGCATGTGAGCTAGTCTATTGCGCTGTTTGTTGGATTTGGGGAAAATAAATCCGTGACTGCTGCTGAGGACATGGAGTGTAAGTCTTCATGTCTCGAAGTTGAAGTGTTGATGAATTTCCTTTTAGAGAAATAAACTCTGTTGTAAGGGAGATACCATGTATTGCTTGAAAAATCTGTTTGGGGAATCTGGGGAAATTGGGTGATTTCTACCGGGGACTGATAATTGGAAGCTTTGTTCCGCTGGGGATTAAATTTTACACTGCGGGGTATTTTTATGGAAAATAACTTAGAGATATTTCCCTGTCTCTTAAAGCCATCAATAATTGTCTTTTATTTTGTTTATTTGTAAACAGTAATTATGTTCAAATGCATATGTTCAACAATGAATCATTGGGCGTTTTTGTAAACAAAACACAAGAGTAAAGAAAAATAGATAGTTTTTCACCTTCAAAGGAATATCATTGTATTGACTTTGAGTAAGTATTTTTTGTACAGTGAGACAAACATTCTAGTAAGAGAATTTCGTCGTAAAAATGAAAATTTTAATACAAAGAAAAGATAGCTATGTGTAATAATCCCATGGGGTTCCCATTCTGCCATAGCCTTCGTATCTTTGAGCATCTTGTCTATTTGTTTCCTTGTCCAAAGTTGATTGGATTGATCGGAACTGATGAGTTTGTCAGTTGAAGCCAAAGGTCGTCTGTAAAGGTGATTCAATGGGACATAGTCGTACGCTTTAATTCCCTAACTTTTGCCTGGACCGCCCTTTCGGGTTTTCAGTCCACCGAGAAACCCTTTTTTGCCCAAGTCGCCATTTCGGGTTTTCAACTTGCTGGGTGTACATATTTTTTTGTTTTATCCCTAATTTTTGCCCGAACCTTTTTGGTTCGCCGGGATGCCCTTGTTTTTCCTAGGTGTGTCAACCTAGCGGGTCTCTTATGCGTAGTATCTTTTGACTATGTCTACGTTCGCATGGTGCGGCAGGTCGTCACCATCCATGGTGGTCAAGATCATTGCTCCACCAGAGAAAATGTTTTTTATTACAAATGGTCCTTCGTATGTAGGAGTTCATTTGCCCCTGGGAACGCCTTGCGGTAATATGATACGTTTGATCACCAGATCCCCAACTTGATACACTTGGCGTCTGACCTTTTGGTTGAAAGCCTTGATCATCCGTTTTTGATACATTTGACCATGGCATACAACAGTAAGTCTTTTCTCATCAATTAAGTTCAGTTGATCAAGTCGAGTCTGGATCTAATCGTCTTCATTTAGACCTGCATCCTTCATAATTCTTAGAGAGGGGATCTGAAACTCGATAGGCAAGACAACTTCCATGCCGTATACCAAAGAATAGGGTGTTTCCCCGGTCGATGTGCGAGATGTAGTACGATACCCGTGGAGAGCGAATGGTAACATCTCATGCCAATCTTTGTATGTGACTATCATTTTCTATATGATCTTTTTAATGTTCTTATTTGCAGCTTCGACAACACCACTCATCTTTGGCCGGTAAGGGGAAGAATTGTGATGCTGGATCTTGAATTGCTTGCACAAGGTGGTGATCATAGTATTGTTCAGGTTCTTACCATTGTCGATGATGGTCCTCTTTGGGATACCATACCGGCAGATGAGATTTTGTTTAATGAATCGGGCTACAACATTCTTGGTAACGGAAGCGAAGGAGGCTGCCTCAACCCACTTTGTAAAATAGTCTATGGCCACTAGGATGAAGCGGTGTCCATTGGAGGCTGTCGGCTTGATTTCCCCAATCATATCTATTCCCCACATAGCAAAGGGCCAAGGAGCCGTCAAGAAATTCAGAGGAATCGGAGGTACGTGCACTTTATCAGCATAAATCTGACACTTGTGGCAGGTTTGAGAGTGTTGATAGCAATCTGCTTCCATGGTAGACCAGTAATAGCCTTCCCGAAGGATTTTATTTGCCATCGTATGCCCACTAGAATGGGTGCCAAAAGTGCCTTCATGTAATTCAACCATGATCCTTTCAGCTTCAACCTTGTCTACACACCAAAGTAACTCAGTCATGGTTGCGTTTGTAAAGAATGCCATTACTAAGGAAGAATTTAGCATAGAATCTCCTTAAGAACTTCTTATCATTGACTAAAGCTCCTTCTGGGTATTCTTGAGCCTCGAGATACCTCTTGACTTCGTGAAACCAAGACTAGTCCACTACTTCTTCAGTATTAATCTCGTGACAGTGTGCTGGTTCATCCCTTCGTTCAATGGTGATCTGGGGAGCCTCATTATCCCATTTAAGTTTAAACATAGATGACATTGTGGCTAGTGCGTCGGCTATCTGATTTTCTTCTCGTGGGAAGTGCTCGAAGGTAATCTTCTCAAAATGTGGGAGCAACGTCAAAACATGTTCTTTGTAAGGGATAATGTTAGGGTGTTTGGAGTCCCACTCCCCTTTGATCTGGCTAATAACCAAAGTTGAATCTCCGAATACATTCAAAGATTTGATCCCCAAGTTTATGGCAGCTTTGAGACCAAAGATGCATGCTTCGTATTCCACCATGTTGTTTGTACAATTGAAGTAGAGTCTTACCGTAAAGGGAGTATGACACCCTTCAGGAGATATGAGTACAACACCAATACCGTTTCCGAGTGCGTTAGACTCCCCATCAAAAACCAAGGTCCACCGGGATCCTTGTTTAGGTCTGTCATATGGTCTGAATTCTTCATAGTTGTTTATCATCATGATGTCTTCATCTGGAAATTTGAACTTCATGGACTGGTAGTCTTCAACAGCTTGGTGAGCAAGGTGATCAGCTAGTACACTGCCCTTTATTGCTTTCTGGGTAGTATATTGTATGTCATATTCGGTCAGGATCATCTGCCATCTCGCTATTCTCCCAGAGAGAGAAGGCTTCTCGAAGATGTATTTTATCAGATCCATTTTAGATATCAACAGGGTAGTATGAGTCAGCATGTACTGTCTTAGCCAGCGAGCAGCCCATGCTAGAGCGCAGCAAGTTTTCTTGACCAGTGAATATCTTGTTTCACAGTTGATAAACTTTTTGCTCAGGTAATAAATAGCGTGCTCTTTTCGGCCAGACTCGTCATGCTACCCCAGCACACACCCCATTGAATTTTCTAAAACAGTTAGATACATGATTAATGGTCTTCCCTCGACTGGTGGCATTAAAACAGGAGGCTCTTGCAGGTATTCTTTGATCCTATCGAAAGCAGTTTGGCATTCATCATTCCATTTGACTACTTGATCTTTCTTCAGTAATTTGAAGATTGGTTCACAAGTAGCTGTCGGGTGGGAAATGAATCTGGAAATGTAGTTTAAGCATACAAAAAATCCTCTGACTTCCTTCTCAGCACGAGGAGCAGACATCTCTTGTATTGCTTTTACCTTGGCAGGATCTACTTCAATACCCTTGTCGCTGACGACAAAGCCTATGAGTTTACCAGACCTTACTCCAAATGTGCATTTATTCGGGTTCAACCTCATCTTGTACTTCTTTAGCCTCTCAAACAGTTTCTGTAAATGATCAAGATGATCTTCTTCTGTTTGAGATCTAGCTATCATGTCGTCCACATAGACCTCTATTTTGTGATGTATCATGTCGTGAAATAGAGCTACCATGGCACGCTGATAGGTTTCCCCAGCATTCTTTAGTCCAAATGGCACCACCTTATAGCAGAAAGTACCCCACTGCGTGATAAACGTTGTTTTCTCCATGTCCTCAGGCACCATTTTGATTTGGTTGTAACTTGAGAATCCGTCCATGAAGGAAAACACTTTGTGTTGTGCAGTATTGTCAACTAGGATGACAATGTGAGGAAGTGGGAAATCATCCTTAGGGCTTGCCCTATTTAAATCTCTGTAGTCCACGCACATTCGCACCTTGTCGTCCTTTTTGGGAACGGGAACAACATTGGCAACCCATTGTGGATAGGAGGTGACAACCAAGAATCCAACATTGAATTGCTTCATGACTTCAGCTTTAATCTTCTCTGACATATCTGGTCGCATTCGATGGACCTTTTGTTTTACCGGTGGGCAATCCTCTTTTGTAGGCAGACGATGTACCACAATATCTGCATCAAGTCCTGGCATGTCTTCATACGACCAAGAAAAGACCTCAACATATTCGTGTAGCAACTGAATCAGACGCTCCTTGACACTGGGTTCCAGATTGGCACCCATCTTGACTTCTCTTTTGTTTTCCTCGGTACCTAGGTTGATGGTGTCCACGGATTCCTCGTGAGGCTGAATGGTTCTCTCTTCTTGCAGTAGTAATCTGGCAAGTTCTCCTGGTACTTCACAATCTTCCTCACCTTCGTCTCCAGCTTGGTAGATTAGATTTTCAGAGTCACAGAAGGCTATAGCAGAACCGTTATCCATGGGATCCCGAATGGATGTAGACCTGCAGTGTGAGTGTATGTAAGGGTATAGCTATCTTTGAATGAAAATGTGAAAAAGGAAAAAACAATGAGCAAAAAGTTTGTATGTAAAACGCCCATGATTCATTGATGTCATATGTAAATGAGATGATAACCCTTACAAATGGACCATTGTGCCTCGGGTAAGACACAAGGTTTTAAGAGTTTGAATTGTTTTAATATTACAGATCCAACAAAATGTAAAGACAAATTACTATGGGATAAAATTGATCGGGACGAAATCTCTAGCCTCCGAATTGCTGAGCCCTCCACTGACATTTGGGAAGATCCAATCTTCTAGGTTACAACCATCTTCATCATCCTCTACCGTGTTGACTTTATGATTGCTGATCTTTAGGGGTGGTCCTCCAGCACGAGCGCGGCGTACAACCTTATGAGCATTTGAAGTGAAACCCAGGCCAAATTTGTCAGACTTGTATGGGATATCTGAGAGTTATCCCCAGATAGTGCATCCACCTTCTTCTATCACTGCCTTGGCATCCTTTAAAGAGACATCCTGAGTGGAGGCCTTGTGATATTGGGATCCTGAGGCACAACCTTCACTATTGCCACGTCTTGCGGGACTTCTTCAAAGTGTTGGAATGGAGTTTCAATAAATTCACCATCTAATTCCACATATCTGAAGGAAATGAGATGGCTGATCATATACTCTTCTTCCCCATGAACGGTGATGATCTTCCCTTTAATCGGATATTTCAGCATTTAGTGTAACGTAGAAGTAACAACGCCAGCATTGTGGATCCAAGGTCAGCCTAACAAGCAAGAGTATGAGGGGAAGATGTCCATTATATAAAAAGTTGAATCGAATGTTTGGGTTCCAACCTTTATGGGGATATCCACTTCCCCATGCACTATCCTTTTCGAGCCGTCAAAAGCCCTTACTACTACGTTGCTTGGCTTCAATGTCAATCCCTTACAGTCAAGCCTATCAAGAGCTTTTTTAGGCAATACATTCAGAGATGAGCCAGTGTCCACCAAAACATGAGCCAGGGTTGTGCCCCTATATTCAACTGAGACATGCAATGCCTCATTATGCTTTCTTCCCCTTGGCGTTAAATTAGAATCCAAAAAACCTAGACCATTATCTGCAGTCAAGCTGGCTACGTAGTCTTGAAACTGATCGGCAAATGTCTCTTGGGGTACATGGGCAGTTTTCAGGAATTTTACCAAGGCTTTTGCATGCGCCTCGGAACATAGTAGTAAAGCCAGCATGGAAATTTTAGATGGAGTTTGCCCCAGTTGTTCAACTACATCGTAGTGGCTTCTTTTTATGATCTTTAGAATCTCCTCCATCTCTTTCTGGGAGGTCTCAGGGATAGTCAATGATTGTGCCTTTGTCCAGACAAGCTCAATCAGGATACTTTTACCTCTAGTTTTGGTGAACTCGGAAGCAGGAATGTCAGTAGGAGTGATATCAGGGATTATAACAGCTTTGTCAGTTAGAGTATTGGTGGAGATGACTGTGGGATTGGGAATAGCCTTCGGAGGAGCAACAACAACATGAATGATTACGGGTCCAGAAACTGCTTTTGGGGGAGCAATTTCTGGAGAGAATATCCTTCCGCTCCGGGTAATCTTTCTAGTCCCGACAATGTTACTGATATTGGAGTCATCCTTCTCGAAACTTGAATCTTTAGCAACTGGCCAATCTTGCTTGATACCGTGGTAGTAGACATCCCCTCCATAATTCCATGGTACGGTTCTGTCTGACAAATACGGGACTGGTCCAGGCATTATAATTATCAAAGGAGCTACTTTTAGAACTGATGTAATTCTAACGGGTCTTTTGGTGGAGACCCTGGAAGTATTTTCGAAAATGGTCACGATGGAAACATCATTATAAGAAATAGGTGGAACAAAAGTCTTTTCAAACAAAATTTCCTTGTTGTCTATTAGGCACTGAACGCCTGCTTTAAACAAATGACAGCTGGTTGGTGAGGACAAACATAAATGACAGCTTTCATCACAGCACGGGAAAATACCGACATTCAATAAGTTTCTTTTGATAGTCATGAGTGGGGTCATAAGTTTATCAACTGAAGTAACAAACATATCTTCCTCGATAGCATGGGAGTTATGGCCATGTTTGGGCATAGGGGCAGAAATGATATTTGGCTTTTCGGGCGCATCGAATTCAATCTCTTTGGCTTCAATGAGGTCTTGTACTTTGTTCTTTAAAGCCCAACAGTTGTTAGTGTCATGGCCGGGACTCTCAGAGTGGTATGCACAATGGACATTAGGATGATAGTGAGGAGATGTTGTGTTAGGGTTCTTTGGAGCTTCTTTCAAAGTCACCAGGTTGGATCTTAGCAATTGTGGCAATACTTGAGATAAGGTCATGTTAATTCTGGTGAATTGTCTGAATGGTCTTTCCATCCTTGGTTGGTTATTCCTTTGCTGATCAAGCGCAGGTTTAGGAATCACAACAACCCCCACCATTGGACAGCGTTCGACCCTACCTTGATTTCTCTGAGGATAAATAACAACCACTTCCTTCTTTCTGATGAATGGTTTCCTTACAGCAGCAGAGGATGTATCTTTTTGAATCTTTCCACTTTTTATTCCGGCTTCTATCCTTTCTCCGGTCAATATTAGTTCAGTAAAACCCGCCGATGAACTCCCAATTAGGTGATTGAAGAAGGGACCAGACAAGGTGTCCAAAAACATGTCTACTAATTCTCTTTCAGATAAAGGAAGTTGAACTGTCCCGGCCAAATCTCTCCATTTTTGCGCATAGTTCTTGAAGCCTTCATTTGAAACCATTGCCATACTCTGGAGTTGAGTACGAGTAGGCGCAAGATCAACATTGTATTAGTATTGTTTGTAGAAGGTTGCAACAAGATCTTCCCAGCTATGGACATTGGCTCTTTCTAACTGATAAAACCAATCAAGTTGAGTTCCAGACAAACTTTCTTGGAAGAAATGTACCCATAAATCTTTGTCGGTGGTATGGGGCTGGATTTTCCTCACATAGGACCGAAGATGCATTTTTGGACATGAAACTCCGTCATATTTGGCGAACACGGGTGCTTTGAATTTGGGAGGAATGATAATCCCCGGCACTAAACCCAATTCCTCAAAGTTCAAGCTAGGCACTTTTTGGATTTCCATCGCACTCAACTGCTCTTCGAGACGTTTATATTTGTCATCATCCAGAGGGTATTGTTCCTCAGAATAGTCTTCTTTTTCCTCTTCCTCTTCTAATTCTGACGGGACAACTGTTTCCTTGCCTTTGCCATCTTGATTTTCTTTTTCATCAGATGTCGTTGCAAAGTCTAGGGTCCTTCTTGTCTGCCCCTGAAATCTTCTTCCCATGCTTAGGACTCCGCTTACCTTCTTTGTCTTCTTTTTCTTTCCTCAGTCAGCAAAGTCTTCAACTCTTCTTGTCCTTTGGCCATAGTTAAGAACAACTGTTGAAATTGTGCATTCTGAGCTTGGAGATCCTTCACCGTTTGCTCTAGATCCATCTTACTGAAATAAACAGTAGAGAGTGTTAGAACATAGTTTGATTCTACAACCCTCAGTTAGAGTTTTGATGATAACAAAATGCAAGATTAAATAAATTGTAAGATTTATATAAGACATATGTGCTACTTAAAATTATGTTGTGTATTTACAGAAACTCTGATGGAATCAGCATCAGAAGATCAATATCAACATCAGCATTAGAAGATATGTCAGCATCAGAAGATCAAATAACATGTGATATACGCTGAAGCCTGATGAACAGAATCCGCGCATAACATACTCTGACTCTGATCAAGATCCTAACCAAGTCATCAACACTCAGAAGCGTTAGCCTAAAGGAAAGAACACTCTGATTACCATAAACAGAGAAGACTCTGAAGTGTCAACGTTACTAAGCATTCAAGACAGATTAATTACCAATGGCTTCATTCCAAGACATGATCTTCTCAAAAAGGAAAGAACGTTAATAACATTGAAATGGATTTATGGAAGACCAATGTATCTCTTCCTAGGCTATTTAAACAAGTCTGTGAGAAAAGATATGGCTAATACTCTACACGCACATACGCCTAAGCTAATCATCTTCATGTTCTCACTCATTCAATTTGCTAAAGATCTCAACCACGCTTACTTTATAGCTCTAGCAATCCAGTTTTTATTCCAAGCTTAATATTGTGTATTATCACAGTTGTGATATATAGTTTTGTTAGAAAACATTAACACACATCTTGTTTATTTATCTGTAAGAGAATTTCCTTGAGATAAACCGGTCTGTGGTTAGACTCAAGAAGGCTTTAACAGTTGTTAAAGTAGTTGTTGTATTCAGTTGAATATAGTGGATTAAGACCTCGTTGGAGAGAGGCGAAATCACCTTGACGGGTGGACTGGAGTAGTTTGAGATCAAACGAACCAAGATAAAAATACAGTGTTGTCTGCATTTGATTTTAAGTTTTACAATTCAACCCCCCTTCTTGTGTTTTTCACATCTTCAATTGGTATCAGAGCGCCTGGTTATGAGCTTATAACACTTAACCGTGTCAGTACAAGATCCAGCGTAAGAAAAACACAATGGCAGGACCACATCAAAACATCAGCAATGACAACAATGAAGAAAGAGACAGATTCAGCGGCAAGCCTCCAGTCTTTGATGGAGAAAACTTTGACTACTGGAAAGACAGAATTGAAAGCTTCTTTCTGGCCCATGATGCTGATCCGTGGGATATGGTGACTGATGGATACACACACCCAGTGGATGGAAATGGTCAGAAGATTGACAGGAAAGCAATGTCTGATCAGCAAAAGCGTGACTTCAGAAATCATCACAAGGCCAGAACAATTCTTCTCAGCGCAGTCTCTTATTATGAATATGAAAAGATATCAAACAGAGACACTGCAAAGAATATGTTTGACTCTCTGAGAATGACGCATGAAGGCAACATTCAAGTCAAAGAAACCAAAGCTCTTGCGCTCATTCAGAAGTATGAGGCATTCAAGATGGAATAAAGTGAATCAATAGAAACGATGTTCTCAAGATTTCAAATTCTAGTTGCTGGTCTCAAAGTTCTTGACAAAGGGTATTCTACTGCTGATCATGTTAAGAAGATCATCAGAAGCTTGCCAAAACAGTGGAGGCCAATGGTCACAACGCTTAAGCTATCCAAGGATCTCAACAAAATATCTCTGGAGGAACTTGTCAGCTCCCTCAGAAGTCACGAGATAGAGCTAGAAGCAGATGAACCTCAAAAGCAAGGTAAGCCATTAGCTTTAAAATCTAACAGAAAACCTGACTCCAAAGTTTTGAAGGCTGTTGAAGAAACCTCTGATGGGTCCTCATCAGAAGAAGATGAACTATCTCTCCTCTCCAGAAGGGTGAACCAACTGTGGAAGCAGAGGCAAAGGAAGTTCAGGAATCCCAGAAGATCAGAGAATCAGAACGAATCTTCCTCTAGATATAGAAGGTCAGAATCCTCCTCTGGACACAGAAGATCTGAAGGCTCTTCAGGAAGCAGAAAGCCAAACAACAAAGACATCATCTGCTATGAATGTAACGAGTAAGGGCACTACAAAAGTGACTGCCCAAAGCTTCAGAAGGAAAAGCCCAAAAAGAAGTTTGGCAAGGAAAGGAAGAAAAGTCGCATGGCTACATGGGATGATATTGACACATCTGAAGCTGACTCAGAATCAGATGATGAAAGAGCAAACATAGCTCTCATGGGAAACATAACAGAAGACAGTGAAGCTTCTGAATCAGACTCTGAATCAGATACAGAAGAGGTATTTCCTGACTTTGCTATAAACTTTACTAAGGCTGAATTAACTGAAAGCCTTAATGAAATTCTGGAAATATATCAGCAGATCAGAGTCAAATTCAGAAACCTGAAAAGGGATCTTGCTTCTGACTCTGATAAAACCGAGAGTCTCAAATTGGAGAATTCTGAGTTGAAAGATAAAATTTCAAAATTATAAAATCTATTGCAAAACTCTCAGAAGGAAACAATCCCTGAAACTCCCAGCAGTGCTGATGAGATCATCAAGGAGTATGATCACAACTTTCAGAAGTTTCTAGCTAAAAGCATAGATAGAAGCAAAATGGCTTTAATGATCTATGGAGTTAGTAGAAATGGCAGAAAGGGAATAGGATACCAAGGTAAGGTACCTACACCAAAGAATGCCATGGATTTAGTCATAAAACGCACTTCACTTGATTCACACTTTGTATATGGGCACACACATGACATCAAATATACTAGTAGTAACTATTCTGTCAAACCAAAATTCAACCAGAGTTTTGGTAAAACTAACAAATCAGGACCCAAGAAAATATGGGTACCTAAGGATAAAATAATACATGTGGCAGATATCTTTAGCAGCAAAGCAGAAACACCAATCAAGGTACCTGGACTCTTGCTGCTCACGACACATGAAGGGAAGAAGGCATATGTTCCAAAGCCTGGAACTTAAGCCTGGAGGCCACGTAGGCTTTGGAGGAAATTAGAGGGGAAAGATCATTGGCTCTGGAACAGTAGGTAATGGAAATCTTCCCTCTATAAGTAATGTTTTATTAGTAGATGGATTAATGCATAACCTGTTATCCATAAGTCAATTAAGTGATAACGGTTATGATATAATCTTTAATCAAAATTCATGCAAAGCTGTTAGTCAGAAAGATGGGACTATCCTATTTAATGGAAAGAGGAGAAACAACATTTATAAAATAAAACTTTCTGAATTGAAAAGTCAGAATGTAAAGTGTCTTCTGTCTGTTAACAACGAGCAATGGATCTGGCACAAAAGATTGGGACATGTTAGTATGATAAGAATATCTCAGATTAACAAACTCAATCTGGTCAGAGGACTTCCTAACCTGAAGTTCAATTTAGACGCTCTGTGTGAAGCATGTCAGAAAGGCAAGTTTGCAAAACCAGCCTTCAAATCTAAAAACGTTGTTTCCACCTCTAAGCCATTAGAACTTCTGCACATTGACTTATTTGGACCAGTTAAAACTGCTTCAGTCAATGGCAAGAAGTATGGGTTAGTAATCGTAGATGACTATAGCAGATGGACATGGGTAAAGTTCTTAAGACACAGGGACGAGTCACACTCTGTGTTTGTTACCTTCTGCAACCAAGTTCAGAATGAAAAGGATCTTAGAATCGTCAAAGTCAGAAGTGATCATGGTGGAGAGTTTGAAAACAAATATTTTGAATCATTTTTTAATGACAAAGGCATTCTGCATGATTTCTCTTGTCCTAGAACTCCCCAGCAAAATGGAGTTGTAGAACGAAAGAACAGAACATTGCAAGAAATGGCCAGAACCATGATCAACGAGACTAACGTTGCTAAGATCTTCTGGGCAGAGGAAATAAACACAACATGTTATATTCAGAATAGAATCTCTATAAGACCTATTCTGGAAAAGACCCCATATGAATTGTGGAAGAACAGAAAGCCCAACATTTCTTATTTTCATCCATTTGGATGCACTTGCTTTATTTTAAATACTAAAAATTATTTGAACAAGTTTGACTCTAAAGCACAAAAGTGTATTATGTTAGGATACTCTGAACGCTCAAGAGGGTACAGAGTATACAATAAAAAAACACAGATTGTGGAAGAATCAATCAGTGTTTGTTTGGATGATAAGCTTGACTCTCAAAAGTCAAAGAAGAATGAAGTATTTGCATGTATGGAAATTGAATTCACAGGTACTGAAGACAAGTCATCAGAAGCTCTTAACAGAGACGCTCCCTCAACATCAGAAAGAGGCACTGCAAGCAATCCAGTACCTTCTGTTGATCAACTTCAGAAAAGACCATCCAGAAGCAGCATGGATCACCCAGAAGAAACAATCTTAGGAAGAAAGGAAGATCCAATCAGAATAAGAGCTAGCTTCAGAAACTCTGAAGAATCCCTCATGGGAGTTGTTTCTCTAATTGAACCATCAACAGTTGATGAAGCACTTCTGGACAATGACTGGATTCTAGCAATGCAAGAGAAGCTGAATCAATTCACAAGAAATGACGTATGGGATCTAGTTCCTAAACCAAAAGGATTCAACGTCATTGGAACTAAATGGGTGTTCAGAAACAAACTAAATGAACAAGGTGAAGTCATAAGAAACAAAGCACGATTGGTAGCACAAGGTTATAGTCAGCAAGAGGGGATAGACTATACAGAAACCTTTGCTCCAGTCGCCAGGTTAGAATCTATCAGACTTTTAATTTCATTTACTGTAAATAAAGGCATCACTCTGTATCAGATGGATGTTAAGAGTGCATTCTTAAATGGCTATATAGAAGAAGAGGTATATGTGCACCAACCCCATAGTTTTGAAAGTTCCAAAAATCCAGAATATGTTTTCAAACTAAAGAAGTCACTGTATGGTCTGAAACAAGCTCCCAGAGCTTGGTATGAAAGACTAAGTAACTTCCTGTTAGAAAAGGAATTCACCAGAGGGAAAGTGGACACAACTCTATTCTGTAAGAAAGTTAAGAATGACATTTTAGTATGTCAGATTTATGTTGACGATATCATATTTGGATCTACTAAACCTTCTCTGGGAAGAGAGTTTGCTAAGTGTATGCAGGCAGAATTTGAGATGAGCCTAATGGGGGAACTGAAATTCTTTCTGGGCATTCAGATCAATCAAACCCCAGAAGGAACTTACATTCATCAGAGCAAATATGTCAGAGAACTTCTGAATAAATTTGATCTCTCAGAATGTAAGCCATCAAAGATTCCAATGCATCCCACGTGCATTCTGGAAAGAGAAGAGGTAAGTAAAAAGGTAGAACAGAAGGTCTACAGAGGTATGATTGGTTCTCTTCTTTATCTGACGGCTTCAAGGCCTGACATTTTATTCAGTGTATGCATTTGTGCTAGATTCCAATCAGATCCTAGAGAATCTCACTTAACAGAAGTTAAGCGAATTTTCAAGTATCTGAAAGGTACTACTAATCTGGGTTTGTTTTATAGAAAATCAAGTGATTACAGCTTAGTAGGTTACTCTGATGCTGACTTTGCTGGAGACAGAGTAGAACGTAAAAGCACTTCTGGAAGCTTCCAGTTTCTGGGAGAAAATCTGATCTCATGGTCCAGCAAAAGACAATCCACAATTGCTCTATAAATAGCAGAAGCTGAATACATAGCAGCAGCTGGATGCAGCACACAAATGCTCTGGATGAAAAGTCAACTTGAGGACTTCCAGATATTTGAGAGTAACATCCCTATCCTCTGTGACAATACTTCTGCTATTTGCTTAAGTAAAAATCCAATTTTACATTCTAGGGCTAAGCATATAGAAATAAAACATCATTTTATTAGGGACTATATTCAGAAAGGTATTTTAAATTTAAAATTTATTGACACAGACCATCAATGGGCTGATATTTTTACAAAACCACTTTCTGAAGATAGGTTCAACTTCATTCTGAAACATCTCAGCATGAAGCTCTGCCCAGAATGAAATTGTTTTAATTTTATATATTAACCTTCAGAACTTTGTTTATTTTCTGTGAACTACTGATCAATCTTCCTTCAGAACTTTAGAAGTGAAGATTGTATCAGAATCTATCCAAGAAGATCTGAGCGCTTCATTTCTAGGATGGAAATGTGCTGTTCACTCAAGCAAACAAGTGTCATCCAGTCATCAGCTGTTTTCTGAAGCTGAACACGCGTTCACGCTTCTAAAAAGGCAAAGCGCTGATTGGATGCATTGAGACACATGTCATGGGTAACCGTTCCAAATATCTTTCTGAATCCCCTAAAATCAGCTATCTTTAAATGCTAATAATCATTATTAATTTCTCTCTCTTAAACGTTTATGTTTTCAAAACCTTTTTAGAAAATCTATTTAAACACTTCACACCATTCACACACTTTTACCGTCACTTTCGTTTTCTCTCAATATTTCTGATTTCTGTGTTCTTATTTTCTCAAGAAAACCTTTCAATCTTTTTCACAAAAAACCTCGTGTGAACATGGCTTCTTCCAGCATTCCTTCTTCAGGTTCCCAGAAAACTGTTTCTTCTGAACAATATGAAGTACCATTCAGAACGCTTCTAACTCCAATTAAGAATCTTGAAGTTCTGTCAAAAATAATAGTGGATTTCAACAGTCTCAAGGAAAATGGTTTTGATTTATCTAAAGAGATTAAAGCTTAAGGTTGGGAAAAGTACTTTGACAGGCTGGTGGGTCCAACATTTCCTATTCTGGTAAAGGAATTTTGGATTCACGCTTCTTCTTCAAATCACCAAGTTACATCCTACATCATGGGGAAGAAGATTGTGATTACTGGAGACCTGATTGCAAGACTGATAGGGTACAATGGTGGTGGTATTCACTGCATAGATATGGCAGAAAGGTGTGCAGATGCTGTCGTAATAGCAAGGGAAATTTTCACGTTGGGGCTTCCCTCCAGCAAGATTAGAGATTTGAAGGACAAGCACAAAATTTGGGCCAAGATCATTCTGGGCTGTTTCAACCACAGGAATCCTACCAGCTCTCCTGATTACATAAACATTGATCAGCAGTTTATGATCTATTTTATCTCTCAGAAGGTCAAGATTAATCTAGCTCATCTTCTGTTCAACCATCTCAGAACAAGTGTCAAGGAAACAAGAGAAGATGAACGTATTAAAAGGGATTGGATACCCTTGGGAAGACTGATATCAGATATTTTGACTGAGAATAGGCTGATTGATCATTTGACAGAGGCACAAGAAATCAGCACTCTGGAACCGTCTGTTGGCAAGCAACTGAATGCCAAAAATCTGAAGAAAATGAAGTTGATAGAGAACATTAAGAAGGAGCCCAACGTCACTCCTTTTGCTGAAATCTGCAGCAGAAGAGTCCCTCTGGACGACTTCCCTCTGTTCTCAGATATTGACTCCAAGCCTGAAATCATTCTGAGATATTTGGATGCTTGTAAAGCTGATGGTACAACACCAAATCTGAATATTCAAGATCTTCAGCAGAAGGCACCAGAGGTTGTTCTAAAGAAGACAAAGAAAAGAAAAGCTGCTACAGAAGGACCATCTCAACAGACTCCTAAGAAGAGAGGTAATCCTTCTTCTGTTACTGTTTTAGATTCAATTGCTGTTTCCACATCTATTCCAATTCCAACTCCATCTGAAAACCCAACACCTCAAACTTTCGATGATTTTGACTTAGACTTTGACCCTTCTGAATCATTAACCCTCAGAAGATCCCGCTCCCAACCACAAAATCCAAATACTGAAGCCATACCAGAATAAGAACTTGAAAAAGTTCTTTCTGATATAGACCAACACACTTCCGTTCCCGAACCAGAAAATCCAAATCCAAACACAGAAATTCCCATCTCACCACAACCTAATATTCCTCTCTCACCAATACCAGAAACTCCACTCTCTCCAGAACCAGAAATACCACAACCTTCCTATCCTTAACCAAAAATTAATCCACCCTCTCCTCAACATGAACAATCTCCACAACCTGAGACTCAAACCTCTGAGGCTCAACCCTTTGAATCTCCTGAACCACAACCTTTGTCCATTCAATTGCCCTGTGGTACCACTGTGAATATGTCTCAACTTCCCCCTTCACCAGAAATAACTCCACCAAATTCCACATCAAGTCCAATCGTAATTCCTGACTCTCCCACTCCCTCACCAAGAGCCAAGTCAGAAGACCACAACAAAACTGTCATTGATTTAACAGTCTTTGAACGTCTTGCTGCCATTAATAAGAAAATAGCCATCCCTAAATCGAAACATCCAGATGTTGGTTCCAGCATATTAAACTTTGAAACAGATATACAGAAGTGGATCACTTCTTTGAAACAAGCAAGTCTGGAACTGGTT
Source organism: Vicia faba (assembly GCA_948472305.1). Classification (NCBI taxonomy): domain Eukaryota; kingdom Viridiplantae; phylum Streptophyta; class Magnoliopsida; order Fabales; family Fabaceae; genus Vicia; species Vicia faba. The sequence continues at coordinate 1,307,122,948 of OX451736.1, read as the reverse complement.
GATCCTGCTGTATCAGACCTCCTCTGGACAAAATTCAGAAGATGGGTATGCGCTGAAACCTTCAAGTTGTAAGACCAGAGCTATGGACAGGCTCAACAGAACTTCAGCAATCTACTGAAAGAAATTGATGGTCCAGTTCTGAGCAAGCTGCTTAAGGAAAAAGTTCTCCATCTGGACATTGCTCCTTGGTCTGAACAGCGTCCAGCATCCAAAGTTAAACCTGCAGAAGAACAGATGATCCCAGCAGAAGAACAGGTTCAAGAAGAAGATATTGAAGAAAGCTCTGAGAAGCATCCTGTGTCTGAAGATTCTCAAGCCTTCTCTCTTGACAGGCAGACTCTGGAGGACTTGAAAAGATCTGACATGCTGATGAATGAGAGAATGGATAAGCAGGATGCCAAGATTGATGCTATAGCAAACATGGTATCTCAGCAACAGGAAACCAGCACTCAAATCAAGAGCATGTTGGAAGCTCTGTTCACACGACTTCCTCCCTCATAGAAATTTTCTTGTGTTTTCCTTGTTTTCTTTACATGTTTGTCTGTAATATTTTTCCATTATTCTGAACTACTCATTGCTTCTGTTTTTAATATAATCGCTTTTTTAGCTCTGATCATTTTAACTCTGATTATTTGTTCTTTTTGATAACTGACAAAAAGGGGGAGAAAGAATGCTTGTTGCAAGAAAAATTCTTATGTTTTGAGGAGACTTGTTGCAAGAAACCTGCTTATGTTATGATGAATGGTAAATGCGTATGCAATGATTTCCAGGATTTTAAGATTCAAACTTGTTTTAGACAAAAAGGAAACACCCATTATATTAATAGATTAAAGATCGAGTACAATAATGCCTTCTCTGGAAAAACAAATACAAGAAGCTCTAAGATAAAAAGGTAGTGCACATACTCTTTGGTGCAATATAGGCATTCAGAGTCTGCTCCTCATGAAGTAGCCTAGTGAGTTCAAAAACCTTCTTCTCACTTGCATAGAATTTGGCTTCGAAAGTATCTTGCTCTCCTTTGAGTTGTATCCAATCCCTTTGTAGGTATTCAAGAGATGTAGGCATGTCAGGATGTACGATAGTGTATGGAACATCTCCTTCCATGACAGGCTCAATGATTACCGGGAGAATGGAGGGGTAAAGCATCATAAGACTCTGAGCGCGAGTTCGTACCTATTTGAGGTAAGGCTCAAGAGGGATGGAATTTTTATGCCCCAAAGTCTTGCTATCTACCTTGTTTAACATCCTCCAAGCTCGAATAAATCTTTGGCGAAGACCTTGATCGTCGTTGTCGTAGTCAAATACCAAACCTTGAATCAGCATCTCGTACGGGCCATCCCTTCGGGCGTAACCAAACTATGTTAAGGCTAAGCAAGGGTTGTAGGTGATACCTCCCCTAATTCCAAGTAAAGGGACATTAGGAAATTCTCCATAACGGTCGACAATAGTAACATTCTCTATGGATCAGGAGCACCAATGAATGTCTGAATGTTTGATCGTCATCAACCTTTGTGACCACCTTGAACTTTGCTCATTCTTTAATACAAATTGGGGAAGATGCAAAATAAACCATCTTTCCAAGAGAGGAGTGAAACACATAAGGACACCTCTTTTCCTCATTGTGAGAGTGTGAAAAGAGTGTAAGATATCCCCTAGCAATGTTGGCACCGGGTTGTGTGACATGAAAATTTTGACGGTGTTCACATCTGTGAGTTGGTCAGGATTTGGAAACAGAATCATCCCATAGACGAGGAGAGCCACAATTTCCTCAAAGGCTTGCAGGTCCAAAGAATTCCAACCGTTTTGGGCTTTCTCAAACAAGAACTTTGCTAGGAAAGCTTTGACACCACTCCTTGTTTCCCAATGAGTTATGACATCAGATGAATGCAAGTGTAGAGCTTGAGAAATCTCTTCTGCCTTTGGGTCTCATTCCGTACCGTTGAAAGGTAGTTGGTTGATAATGGGAATCCTCAAGAGTCGGGAGAATTCTTCCAAAGTAGGTGTTGTACCCCAAAATTTGCCCTCCCATATTCTTCAAGATATGTCAAGGTCAAGCTTCAAAATCTCTCAAGGGTTGCACAGTCCAATTGCCTCCTAACACAGTCAAAATTAGGGTTTTGGTTCTTGCAAAGAAATTGAGGTTTCCAAGGGTCCAATCAAGTCCCATATGCCTACATACATTGTCAAGCATCAATATATCAAGTTTCAAGACTCACAGCATCAAATTGCACAGTCAAAAACCCTAATTGCTCCACAGTCAACTACAGGGGCAAAATGGTCATTTGACAGTCAAAAGTCAAAATTTTTGGTCAAAATCTTATTTTGAAGCCACAATCATCAATTGATCAAGTCTTGATCATGATTCCACAAGCATGGCTCAAAAAGTCTCAAGATGCAAAAGTTTCTATTTTTGGACAATTGAAAACGTCAACTGCAAATTGACCAAGGCATAACTTCTTCATGGTTTATCAGAAAAATCCCATCCAAAGCTCATTTTGAAGAGGATGACATTTCCTACAACTCATCTTCACACTCCAAGTCCAAGAAATGCTCTCACAAAAAGTTATCAATTTCAACATTATAGGTCATTTTCAAAAGTCAACAAAAAGGCACTTTAAATCAAAGACCATAACTTTATATTGGTAAATCAAAATTACATGGGACCAAACACATTGGTTAAAGGACTTCAAGACCTTTCCAAAATGTCCAAGAACATGATCATAGCTTCAAAATTGAGCAAGATATGCATTGGAGAAGTTGGGAAATTTTTGGGAATTTTGAAAAGTCAACTTTGCCCAAAAAGCTTCAAATTTGCTAATGGGCCTCAAATTCTTCCTTGAATCATTACCCAAAGCCTATGCACGACCCATTGAGCTCAAAATAATTTATTTTCTTAGTTTTGATTAATTAATTGAATTTATATTTATATTAATTCATTTAATTAGATTTAATTATGGGAAAATTCAAAGATATGCTTTTTCAAATCTTTTTGTGCAGCAAATATACTCCAAATATGCTAAAGATTTCGTGCATCATCCAAGGGGACAAGATCTTCCATAATTGGCAAAGTTTCATTGAAAAAAAGATTGAAATTTCATGATTAGCAATCAAATATTCCAAACATTAATTCATGGACTTATGGGCTTGTTTTTGACCTAGAATCATTCACATACATATGCACAAGGAAACCCTACTGAGGCATACACGAAAAAGCTACTGAAAGCTCATAACCAATTTGCAAAAAATAGAGAAAAAGCTTGAAACCGATTTCATAGTTGGAGGACAATTCGAAGACTAAAAGTGATCCAAACGTATTGCTTGAGTCTCCAGGAAGCTTTTGCAATCAAGAACCAGTCCAAACACGCAAAGAATCAGAAGATACAAGTGACACAGTTTGCTATATTTTCTAAATTCGTATATCATCATTCATGCGCTTTTAACAATTTTTTTGGATTGATTCATGCTCATAGGGACCTTCTGAAGCTGTTGGTACCATTCAATTGAATTATAGCCCCCTGAATCGAAATCCACCATGGATAAAATCTAGGGTTCATAAGCTTGAAAATTGGGTTTTTCTACAGGAGGAAAAATTGGATTAAGCCATGACCATGGTTGAATTCGTCAAGGCCAGACGAATTCAACCAACTACTCGCGCTCAATTTATGTAATGCATAGGGCTAATCGCTATTTCTAGGACTTTCAGTTTGTGGGGGTTTAAAACCCCCGCTACTTGTTTTATGTTTGCAGGGAAAACGAAGACGAAGACGGACGTGGCATTGCATGACTGAAATATTCAAATCTGGCGCGCTTTCTTTTTGTGCTAGACTATTAATGCTTGCTTTTTTATTATATTTGTTGCCAATACATTTAACAAATGCGCTTGGTGGTTCAGTTGGTTGAGGACGTGTACTGCAGGCATTGGGACCTGGGTTCGATTCCCAGGTCCCCCCATATAATTCTTGATTTTTGTCCTAACGTATTCACATGTAGCACTCATTCAATATCCCTACCATGAGCCTCACGCATAGCTTGCCAGATGGCCATGATGCCCAATCCAATGGCCAGAAGATGGAAGCGTATGGTACACTCCAGTCAACCGCATGCATACAATCAGAAAGTCAACGAGGCTTTGGCTAATGGGCCTGAATTGCTTCAAAACCTCCCCTTGGGTCTGATACCCCCCCTTGGTTTGCATATTTGTTTTCTTTTCTTTTCTAATTATAATTCTTTTCAATTATTTTTTTTAATTGTTTTTATTAATTCACCATTAATTAATTTTCATAATAAAAAAAAAACCAGAAACAAAAAAAATTGTTTTATATTTAATTATTAATTTCACCACTAACCTATTTTTTTGTAAATAAATAACTAACAATTAATTTAGTTAATTTAGGTTTTAATTTTAACACTTTTTCTTAATAAATAAAATACATAGAATTAGGTTTTGACATTTTATCTTTTTCTTAATTAATTTTTCCTCATTATTTATTATTATTATTAATTATTATTTTTGTAAATAAACATGTAAGTTAATTAATTAGTCTAAATTAGGTCAACTTTGACATTTTCTTTAATAATTAAAATAATCTAGAACTAGGGTTTCCTTCTAATTTTAATTTTCTTTATTTTTATAAATACCAAAAACATAAAAAAAAACATTTTCTTTTCTTTAATTAAATAATTAATTAGGTTTTAATTTCATTTGATTTCAAGCAAAGGGTCAAAACCCTCGAACGTCCTAATTTTTATTCTCTTCGCGCATTATTTTTCTTATTGATTATTATGTAACTGTTCAAGGATGTAATAGTAATTAGGTATCTTTTACTTTCCGCATCTTTTATCAAAAACGGGTCTTTGTACTTTGGCGATGTATAGACCCGCGCCTTGTAATAGCGTAGCTTTTATCTTTCCGCTTTTAATTTTCCGCACTCATAAATTCTAAATTGCATGAAAGAATGTATGGTAATTAAAAACAAGCATAGCTCACAATGCCATGATCAAAGATAACTGTTAAACTGAAAACTACACACAAATACACACACCACTTATAGGGTACGCCTCACCCGTTGCCTTCGAAACGTGGTCGTCAAGTATAGGACGTCTTAGCGGTCCTTATGTCCATGATCCAGTTGCCTCGAAACAGTTGCCTCGAAACAGTTGCCTCGAAACAAGTGCCTCAGAATAGTTGCCTCGAAACGGTTGCCTCGGATTAAAAAAAGGATCAAGGACATAAGGGTAGCTTCTAAGGTGTCCTACTATTGCTTCGGTGACCACACTGTCCCTACACTCGAATTGACCCGAACACCTCCAACGGTGGTGCTACCTACCTCTCAATGGTGGGATGGCACTACCTTAAGGACTTATACACAGCCTAATTCCTTAGGGTAGGTAGATGACTCATGGATACTTGCTCTCTAAAAAACCAAATCAAAAAATCTTTTCACACTGACACTTTCAAAAGACTTTCAAAACAATTTTTCAAACACTCTTGAGGACAGATACAAGAGTCATTCAGAAATCTTTCAAAGAAACTTTTGCAAAACCCACTCACATTTTGAAAAGCAAACATTTTGAAAACATAAGAGCAAGTATCTAAGAGCCCGTGGATAACCACGGATAAAAAGGGTGCTAACACCTTCCCTTTCTATAAATTTACCTCCCGAACCGAGAAACATTCTCGAATAAGGAATTTTGCTGTGCTTTTGTCCTTTCCATGTTGGAGAACATAAAAGACGGTGGCGACTCTTGCTTACCGCGACATTTCGTGAACCAGCTTAAAAAACAGTCAGTTCTATTTCCACCGATCACAGAACTGGCGACTCTGCTGGGGAAATTATAAAAGTGAGGTGTACCTTAGGACTAAGATCACTTGTGTTTTCAATTGTCTGAATTGTTTGCTTTATTATTGTGGGTACTGTCTTGGGAGTTCTATAGATCCTAACCCGGATCTAGGGGATATCTTCTTAGAAAGTAGAAACAAGACTGTGAGGGAACTGTGCGGGGTATACCGACACGGTTGAAGCAGTCTGCTACGTTGATGTGGCACTTTGGTGAGTACCGGTAACCCTTGAGTCAAGTCAAGGAGAGTACGGGGCCGCCGCGTGGTGTCGTGAAGCATCAACTGACCTTAGGAACCTTAATTAAACCATCTTAGCCTCTTTAGGGTAGTGAGATAACTGACTTTGGTGCAGTCCGAAGTTGGTTGATACTCGATACTACACTCAGTTGAGGGTTGTTTTCTTGGAATATTTCGGTCTCCAGTTCAGTGGATAAATCGAAACGATGAACACAGAAAACAATCCAATGATATTGAGATCCTTAGAACCCGGTTACTTCTGATAGGACAGGTTTGAGCCCACCAACTTCAAGAGGGTAGTATCCCAAACTTCATGCTGGCCTAAACTCTAAGGGCTCTTTGTGTGACCTGTGTGCCTTTAAACTTGACTACTTGCATACTTGTTATCTGACGCACGAGTTTCTTGCAGGTTTTGTTTACAGTCCTTAATCTGGACTCATAACAGGGTTACATATATCACTCCATGCATAGCATGACATCATACCATTGCATACATCCTACATAAAGACTAATCCATTTCAAGGATCTCAAGGGTCTGTGATGCAGGTCATGATGAATCAAACTGTCTAGCAAGGGGCAAAGGGGATTTATTTTCCTCTAGCCAAGGTTAATGACTTAAGTCAGGGGCTATGACCCACTCGATATGGTGAGCCTTGACTCTTGAAGAAGGACTCTCAACAACATGAAGTTCCTTCAATCAAGCTACAAAATTCAAATTCTAACAGTTTCTCTGTTTACCCCGCGAGATCCTTGAAAACATTGCATGTATATCATACATATCATTGCATTACAGGTACCACTGTTTACATGTCACTTACCTTCTTTGCTGTTTATTTCAGCAGTCTCATTATGAATCCTGAATCATCTACTGAGCAATCCATCAAGGCCCTCCAGGCTCAGAACGCCCAGTTCCAGGAGTTGATTAAGAGTCTAGCCCAGGGCCAACAGGATTTGAAGACTCTTCTCTCTCTCTCGAAGAAGAGAACGGTGTTGTTCAACCCGAGACACAAATCTGGGAATGGATCACTAAATGAAGTTGAGCAGACTACCCCATCTATTGGAAAGGACAGCCCCCATGAGAGAGAGGTTCCTAGTCCAGTGGTCTCCAACAACGAGACAGAGTTCAATGACGAACAGTACCCTCCAGTTGAGGACAGGTATAAACAGTTAGAAGACCGGCTAAACACCATGGAAATACAAAAGGTGCCCGACCTGGACTTCGAAGATCTAGGTCTGTCTTCTGGGGTAGTAATCCCACACAAATTCAAGGCACCTGCCTTTGCCAAGTACGATGGGGCATCCTGTCCTAAGCTGCATCTCAGCTCATACATAAGGAGGATCCAGCCCTACACGACTGACAAGAATTTGTGGATTCACTTCTTTCAGGATAGTCTGTCAGGAACTCAACTCGACTGGTTCTATCAACTGAATGGAGCCAACATCCGCAGTTGGGAGGACTTAGCCACTGCATTCTACAAGCAGTACCAGTACAATGCCGACCTTGCTCCCACGCGCACTCAGCTTCAGGGGATGTCTATGGGTGCAGGCGAAGGCTTCAAAGAATATGCGCAAAAGTGGAGAGACCTTGCTGGAAGGGTGCAGCCACCTCTAACTGACCGTGAGCTTGTGGACATGTTCTTGGGGACCCTGTCTGGACCTTTCTTCAACCATCTGATTGGGAATTCCTCTGCTGGGTTTACAGATTTAATCTTGACTGGGGAAAGAATTGAAGCTGGTATCAAGGCTGGGAAGATTCAAGAGGCCACATCTTCTGATACTCACAAAAAGCCTTACATGGGGAAGAAAGAGTCTAATGCTGCATACAGTCAAAAGAGTCGTCGTGACCAACATGCAGGGGCAGTCATGATCTCTGGTTCTGCACCATGCCGCCAACCACAAAAGGGAAATCAGCGAAGGCCGGACGAGCCTAAAAGACAATTCACCAACATCAACATGCCATTGTCATAAGCATTGCAGCACATGTTGAAAATGAATCTGATTGCGGTGATCAACCCTCCTGCAAATCCCAAGACCTCATCTCCAAACTACAACCCAGAAGCGAGGTGTGCTTATCATTCTGATAGCCCGGGCACGATACTGAGGATTTTTGGGCGTTAAAATACAAGATCCAGAATATGATCGACGCTAAGGAGATCGAATTCGAGCCTGCTGAGACTCCCAATGTGACCACCGCTCCCTTGCCAAAACATGGCTAGGATTGGAATATTTGTGTTCATTCGAATGTTTAAGTTGTAATTTTCTTTGATTGTTCAAACATTTTATTTCATGTCGAACTTGGTTATTTCATTAATGCATTCTACGTGTCTGTTTTGAAGTAATTGTGTTCATTATATTCAAAATTGCTTTTATTTTTGATGTTCAACGCTCGCTTTTAAAATTCTAAGCCTCTTGAGGGAGGATGAGGAAAACAATACCACGATCCTTACAGTATGCTTTTGGACAAACCCCGCTGATGAGGTACATGCATTGTTTCCATTCCTAAACACTGGAGTTATAAGGAAGATAATCCCTCGTCAACCCCTTCGAGCCAAAGAAGTAGGAGTTTTTATTTTCGAAAATTAAAACCCTTAATCATAACCTGGGGCAGGGTAGTCTTCTCAGTTGATCCAAGTGCACAACGAATGGCACCAAAGAAGTCCTTCTAAAGCAAAAGACAGTGATGGTTCCGAATAATCACAAAGATAGGCAGTCTTATCTCTCAGAAATAAAAACCCAATAAGTCAAAACCTATGAAGGAGACTTACAAAAAATGGGGCATCCCGCTGACTGTAATTACAAAAGAAACAGTTCAGGCAAAAAACAGGGATAACGAAATCAAAAAAAAGAAAGAGGTCCTACAAGCCCTCAACAAAAAAAGAAATGACTGCCTATTCCAAAATAAACTGTCAATATCCGAACCATCGCTGGAATATCAAAGCAAAGACCCAAACAAGGTCTAACGCACGATCAGCTGAGTTTAGGTTTGAAGAACATCACGAAGAGCGGGTGGGTACAAATATTTTGAGCCTTTATCCTTTGTTTCTTAAACCGTGAACCAGGCCACGCTACAACCCTTAAAAGTCCTAGCTGAAGCATGGGTTAGTTCGAAAGCATACCGTTACGAAAGGTATCCTGACTCCTTAAGGCTTGCGGTAAAATAACAAGTTGACATCACAGTTTACAAAAAATTCACTTGTTCTTATAAAAAAAATGCATTTTCAAAAACCTCAAGACAGACGTAAGCTTTGCATTTTTAACATAACTTTGTTTGCATATGACTTTTTGTTCGAACAACAAAGAAATTCGCACGAAGAATATATAGTGAACAAAAGCACTTCCAATCAAGGGGCACGACATGAGCATTGTCCATAATCTGGGGCAGTCAAGTCAAGATTCAGAGAATCTCTCAAATGCCAAAATAACCAGGGGAAAATCTCCGCCTGAGTCACTTGGGGGCATTGGACATGAATTCCAGCTATGAATCTTGCCTGGTCAAACAAAGATCTTCTGGTCACATGGCAACACAACAACAGGGGCACCTCCCTACATCCTGAGAGCGTGGACATAGTCGGAAAAACGCTACGCAGAATCAAAGACCCGCTAGGTTGACACACCTAGGCAAAAATAAGGGCTTCCCGGCGAACCAAAAGGGTTCGGGAAAAAATAAGGGATGAATATGAAAAATCTGTACACCCGGCAAGTCGAAAACCTGAAAAGGCGGCTTGGGCAAAAAGGGGTATCCCGATGGACTGAAAACCCAAAAGGGTGGTCCAGGCAAAAGTTAGGGATCAAAAGCGTACGACTATGTCCCGTCATCTCGTCACTTGCTTACCAGAAGAAGATTTGTCAATCGGCAGTCATCAAGCACCTCCACAGGTACCTTCTCCCACAGAAGCTGGGGCAATCAGAATGGTCCAAATTGTACAAGCTGCTCTGTCCTCCAGGTATAAGGTATGTTCGGCTGAAGAACGTAACCAGGATACCGTCACTCCCCATAGAGTAAGGCAAGACTCAGCAATACTCTCTCCGAGCAGAGTTGGTCTCCCATAAGCCCTAAAAAGGCACAGTACCCCTAGCAAGTCAGCGATACTCTCCCCAAGCAGAGTTAGTCTACTGTCAGCCTTAAGGAAATTGGATATCCCCAGAAGATCTCAATATTCCCCAGCGGAGTATACAAATATTCCTCTACAAGCATCCCCGGCAGTCTTAATCTAAGATTGTTCCCCGGCGGAATACCAGACACCCCAGAGGAGCCATTTCCCCAGTCCAATCTAAAAAGTTTCCCCAGGAAAGTGGAATCCATATCCCCATCAGGTCTTGAAGCTTATCCCCAGTAGATTCTGGAAGCTTGTCACCCGCATAATACGAACGCTCTCCCCCGACTTTATTCAAAGGTTATGCCCCCACCATGATATAACTGGGTTATCCTCAGCCAATTGCCACGGAAAGATCGTCCCCGGCGAAGTCTTCCTATCCCCAGCGAAGTTCATCAAAGTCCCTCAACGGAGCTCAACAATGGTATCCCCAACGGAGTTATCATCAGCATCTCAGCAAGGTGCCTCTTTCCCTAAAGAGTTCACTCCCCGCAGAGTAATCTATTCGCCAAGTTTATTCCCCAACGGAGCCATCTTCTCCTATCGGTTTATTCTTGCAATCATCATCCCCAGCGGAAATGAAGAACTCTACTCTTCAAACATCAGGCCAGGATTCAACAAGCTCCCGGCATTCGTCAAGGATTTATTTTCCCAGACGAGAATACATTCATAAACATCACATATTCATACATTATAGCATGCATACGCATCATACAACACAAATCTCATTTATTTTTGAGAACATCTTAAAATCATGCAGTTCATGCATCATGAAATTGCATACAACTAATACTTTGCCTTTTCAGGAAAAAGTCAATCAAAAGATGATTACCATCTACCTTTACAGTTCCAGATCAACACCGGTAATAAGCCAGGAAAATTCTGTAGACGACTGATCGTGGGTTAATATCCGAAACCAAACAGGACAATTATCTACTTGATCATCCTCGGGCAACCCTACACCAGTTCCTTTTCTTTCAAAAGAAGTCTTACACGGGCTCATCAACAGGCAACCCTACACAGGTTCCTTCTCAACCTCAGATGTAGTTTTACACGAACTCATCATCAGGCAACCCTACACCGGTTCCTTCTCAATTTTCAGAAGAAGTCTTACACGGACTTATCACCAAAGTAACCCTACACCGGTTCCTTTTATTTAAGAAGAAGTCTTACATGGACTTATCTCAAGATGACCTTACCCCGGTTCATCAAGAAGTCTTACACGGACTTATCTCAAGATGACCTTACCCCGGTTCATCAAGAAGTCTTACACGGATTTATCTCAAGATGACCTTACCCCGGTTCATCCAGAAATTTTACACGAACTTATCCTACAATAACCTTACCCCGGTTCCTCCAGAAGTCTTACATGGACTTATCCCGAAGTAACCTTACCCCGGTTCCTCCAGAAGTCTTACACGGGCTCATCATCAAAGTAACCCCACACAAGTTCCCTCCTCAAACTCCAGGCGTAGTTTTACACGGACTCGTCATCAGTAAACCCTACACAGGTTTCCTTCTCAGCTCTAGATGCGGTTTTACATGGACTCGTCATCAAAGTAACCCTACACAGGTTCCTTCTCCCTTTCAAATGCAGTCTTATACAGACTCATTATCAGTAAACCCTACACAGGTTTCCTTCATTCAAAGATGCAGTTTTACACGGACTCATCGGCAGTCAACCCTACACAGGTTCCCTTCTTTCAAAGATGCAGTTTTACACGAGCTCATCATCAGGCAACCCTACACAGGTTCCCTCTTTCAACTCACAAAAATTACAATTTAACAGACAACCTAGATGGCATCTATAAGCCCATTCCCAACAAGGTCCGTCACAGTTCCAGATGGCATCTATAAGCCCATCCTCCCATCCATCATCTCTCCAAATGGCATCTGTAAGCCCATTCCCGCCATCACACTGCTGATACACAACTATGTGAGTGCGAATTTCTGGGCACTCTAGTGTTCAATCATCTTCCACCTTCGGATTACGAAAGGCACGCCAGCCAACCTACACCCTCAGGTCTAAGAAGATTGAACAGGGGAAACTGTTGTACCCCAAAATTTGCCCTCCCATATTCTTCAAGATATGTCAAGGTCAAGCTTCAAAATCTCTCAAGGGTTGCACAGTCCAATTGCCTCCTAACACAGTCAAAATTAGGGTTTTGGTTCTTGCAAAGAAATTGAGGTTTCCAAGGGTCCAATCAAGTCCCATATGTCTACACACATTGTCAAGCATCCATATATCAAGTTTCAAGACTCACAGCATCAAATTGCACAGTCAAAAACCCTAATTGCTCCACAGTCAACTGCAGGGGCAAAATGGTCATTTGACAGTCAAAAGTCAAAATTTTTGATCAACATCTTATTTTGAATCCACAATCATCATTTTATCAAGTCTTGATCATGATTCCACAAGCATGGCTCAAAAAGTCTCAAGATGCAAAAGTTTCTATTTTTGGACAGTTGAAAAAGTCAACTGCAAATTGACCAAGGCATAACTTCTTCATGGTTTATCAGAAAAATCCCATCCAAAGCTCATTTTGAAGATGATGACATTTCCTACAACTCATCTTCACACTCCAAGTCCAAGAAATGCTCTCACAAAAAGTTATCAATTTCAACATTATAGGTCATTTTCAAAAGTCAACAAAAAGGCACTTTAAGTAAAAGACCATAACTTGAGATTGGTAAATCAAAATGACATGGGACCAAAGACATTGGTTAGAGGACTTCAAGACCTTTCCAAAATGTCAGAGAACATGATCATAGCTTCAAAATTGAGCAAGATATGCATTGGAGAAGTTGGGAAAGTTTTGGGAATTTTGAAAAGTCAACTTTGCACAAAAAGCTTCAAATTTGCTAATGGGCCTCAAATTCTTCCTTGAATCATTACCCAAAGCCTATGCACGACCCATTGAGCTCAAAATAATTTATTTTCTTATTTTTGATTAATTAATTGAATTTATATTTATATTAATTCATTTAATTAGATTTAATTATGGGAAAATTCAAAGATATGATTTTTCAAATCTTTTTGTGCAGCAAATATACTCCAAATATGCTAAAGATTTCGTGCATCATCGAATGGGACAAGATCTTCCATAATTGTCAAAGTTTCATTGAAAAAAAGATTGAAATTTCATGATTAGCATCAAATATTCCAAACATTAATTCATGGACTTATGGGCTTGTTTTTGACCTAGAATCATTCACATACATATGCACAAGGAAACCCTACTGAGGCATACACGAAAAAGCTGCTGAAAGCTCATAACCAATTTGCAAAAAATAGAGAAAAATCTTGAAACTGATTTCATAGTTGGAGGACAATTCGAAGCCTAAAAGTGATCCAAACGTATTGCTTGAGTCTCCAGGAAGCTTTTGCAATCAAGAACCAGTCCAAACACGCAAAGAATCAGAAGATACAAGTGACACGGTTTGCTATATTTTCTAAATTCGTATATCACCATTCATGCGCTTTTAACAATTTTTTTGGATTGATTCATGCTCATAGGGACCTTCTGAAGCTGTTGGTACCATTCAATTGAATTATAGCCCCCTGAATCAAAATCCACCATGGATAAAATCTAGGGTTCATAAGCTTGAAAATTGGGTTTTTCTACAGGAGGAAAAATTGGATTAAGCCATGACCATGGTTGAATTCGTCAAGGCCAGACGAATTCAACCAACTACTCGCGCTCAATTTATGTAATGCATAGGGCTAATCGCTATTTCTAGGACTTTCAGTTTGTGGGGGTTTAAAACCCCCGCTACTTGTTTTATGTTTGCAGGGAAAACGAAGACGAAGACGGACGTGGCATTGCATGACTGGAATATTCAAATCTGGCGCGCTTTCTTTTTGTGCTAGACTATTAATGCTTGATTTTTTATTATATTTGTTGCCTATACATTTAACAAATGCGCTTGGTGGTTCAGTTGGTTGAGGACGTGTACTGCAGGCATTGGGACCTGGGTTCGATTCCCAGGTCCCCCCATATAATTCTTGATTTTTGTCCTAACGTATTCACATGTAGCACTCATTCAATATCCCTACCATGAGCCTCACGCATAGCTTGCCAGATGGCCATGATGCCCAATCCAATGGCCAGAAGATGGAAGCCTATGGTACACTCCAGTCAACCGCATGCATACAATCAGAAAGTCAACGAGGCTTTGGCTAATGGGCCTGAATTGCTTCAAAACCTCCCCTTGGGCCTGATACCCCCCCTTGGTTTGCATATTTGTTTTCTTTTCTTTTCTAATAATAATTCTTTTCAATTGTTTTTTTAATTGTTTTTATTAATTCACCATTAATTAATTTTCATAATAAAAAAAAATCAGAAACCAAAAAAATATTTTATATTTAATTATTAATTTCACCACTAACCTATTTTTTTGTAAATAAATAACTAACAATTAATTTAGTTAATTTAGGTTTTAATTTTAACACTTTTTCTTAATAAATAAAATACATAGAATTAGGTTTTGACATTTTATCTTTTTCTTAATTAATTTTTCCTCATTATTTATTATTATTATTATTAATTATTATTTTTGTAAATAAACATGTAAGTTAATTAATTAGTCTAAATTAGGTCAACTTTGACATTTTCTTTAATAATTAAAATAATCTAGAACTAGGGTTTCCTTCTAATTTTAATTTTCTTTATTTTCATAAATACCAAAAACATAAAAAAAAACATTTTCTTTTCTTTAATTAAATAATTAATTAGGTTTTAATTTCATTTGATTTCAAGCAAAGGGTCAAAACCCTCGAACGTCCTAATTTTTATTCTCTTCGCGCATTATTTTTCTTATTGATTATTATGTAACTGTTCAAGGATGTAATAGTAATTAGGTATCTTTTACTTTCCGCATCTTTTATCAAAAACGGGTCTTTGTACTTTGGCGATGTATAGACCCGCGCCTTGTAATAGCGTAGCTTTTATCTTTCCGCTTTTAATTTTCCGCACTCATAAATTCTAAATTGCATGAAAGAATGTATGGTAATTAAAAACAAGCATAGCTCACAATGCCATGATCAAAGATAACTGTTAAACTGAAAACTACACACAAATACACACACCACTTCTAGGGTACGCCTCACCCGTTGCCTTCGAAACGTGGTCGTCAAGTATAGGACGTCTTAGCGGTCCTTATGTCCATGATCCAGTTGCCTCGAAACAGTTGCCTCGAAACAGTTGCCTCGAAACAAGTGCCTCAGAATAGTTGCCTCGAAACGGTTGCCTCGGATTAAAAAAAGGATCAAGGACATAAGGGTAGCTTCTAAGGTGTCCTACTATTGCTTCGGTGACCACACTGTCCCTACACTCGAATTGACCCGAACACCTCCAACGGTGGTGCTACCTACCTCTCAATGGTGGGATGGCACTACCTTAAGGACTTATACACAGCCTAATTCCTTAGGGTAGGTAGATGACTCATGGATACTTGCTCTCTAAAAAACCAAATCAAAAAATCTTTTCACACTGACACTTTCAAAAGACTTTCAAAACAATTTTTCAAACACTCTTGAGGACAGATACAAGAGTCATTCAGAAATCTTTCAAAGAAACTTTTGCAAAACCCACTCACATTTTGAAAAGCAAACATTTTGAAAACATAAGAGCAAGTATCTAAGAGCCCGTGGATAACCACGGATAAAAAGGGTGCTAACACCTTCCCTTTCTATAAATTTACCTCCCGAACCGAGAAACATTCTCGAATAAGGAATTTTGCTGTGCTTTTGTCCTTTCCATGTTGGAGAACATAAAAGACGGTGGCGACTCTTGCTTACCGCGACATTTCGCGAACCAGCTTAAAAAACAGTCAGTTCTATTTCCACCGATCACAGTAGGCACAAGTTGATAGTCGGGAAATATGAAGCAATGGTGTAAAGGACCGAAGAACTGAAAGAGCACCTTCATCATGTCCTCATCTATGTTGGAGGTGATCAAGTTGAGTAGGCAACCATGTCTCTCAGTTAATGGAGAGTTTTCAGGAATTCTTGAAGCTAGCTCCTTAGGTTGTGGAGGGATCTTTACAAGGTTACTTGAATAGTTTTCCTGCGAATAGAATCCATATCCTATAAAACAAGAACAAAGATGAATCCCAAAATCCTTGAAATGGTTAGTGAATGTGTATGATGTTATGATGTTCATGATGTTATGTACAAGTATGTATATACAAACAAAACAAACAAGTCCCTAGGTTTAGGCTTGCATGGAGATTTATAGGTAAGTACCCTCTTGAAGTTTAGTTGGCTCAACCTGTCCTAGTAATAGTAATCGGGTTCTATGGGATCTCAAAATCACTAGTTTGTTTCCTTGGTCATTGTTTCAGCACAAGCCTCTTTAATTGCGACCGAAATATCCCAAGAAACCAAACCTCAATGAGTGTAGTATCTAGTATCTACCAACTTCGGACTGCACCAAAGTCGGTCATCTCACTACATCCTAAAGGCCAAGTTGGTCAACTAAAGGTTCTATAGGTTCATTAGTGCTTCATGACATCACTCAGCGGCCCCATATTCTCTTTGATTAACTCAAAGGCTACCGGTACCCACAAATATGTCGCACTAACGTAGCTATTTCTATACCCCGCACAGTTTCCACAACATATTGCTACTTACCTATAATGTATCCCAAATCCGGGTAGAGGATTTCAAACCCAAACAAATAACCATAAAGTAAAGCATACCAATCAAACAATGAAAGAAAGTGAATGTGATCTAGCCCTAAGGTAACCCCACTTTTAGAAATTCCCCAGCAGAGTCGCCAGTTCTGTGATACGGTGGGAGAACTGACATTTTGTTTTGCGTTTAATCGCAAATGTTGCGGTTACAAGAGTCGCCACCGACTTTTCTTTTATCCAAAAGGAAAGGTGAAAAAGCACAGGAAAGACCTTGGAGATTATTTCTTGAGTTCAAGGGATAGATTATGAAAAGGGAAGGTATTAGTACCCTTTTCATCCATGGTTTTCCATGGGCTCTTAGTTACTTGCTAGATCACTTGCTTTTGTTTGAATGTGCTTGTGGTGTGGGTTTTGAAAGTATTTTGAAAATGTAACTTTGTAATGATTCTCGTTTCTATAAGAACGCATACAAAGTGTTTGTTTCAAAAAAAGTGGTTGTGGGATGTGTTTTTGAAAGTGATTTTGAAAAGGTGTCTTTGTAATGATTCTCGTCTCTATAAGAACACATACAAAGTATTATCTTTTGAAAATGTTTCAAAGTGAGAGTGTTGGTGTATAGAATGTTTTTGTTGTGAGCCAACAAGAAACTAGGAGCCAACCTACCTACTCAAAAGGTCTTTGATGTTCTTTTCCTCCTCCTTTAGGTGTTGCTATCTTACCATTGATTTGGTGAGAAGCCCCATCATTGGATATGAAGGGACGGGCGTGGGTCATTGTATATTCATATAAGGCAACCTATGGATGTTTTAGCAATGTCGTTTAGGGACTAGATCATTTACCGAAGGAAACATCGAGGGTCATCGAGGGACTACGATATTTTATCAAGGGTCTTTGCTAAAACGCCCATGTTCGAGGGACATGACTATTTTTCCAATAGGCAACAAGTGAGACTACCTTAAGGTGTGCATATGTGTAAAGTGTGTTTGATTGCATGCATTTTGTCTTGATTAGGGTTCTCTATTTGTTGATTTCATATCTTTCCATACACACCCTAATTAATAGCAATATATGAAAGTAATAAAATGTGTGGAAAGTAAATATCCTACGCTATTACAATCATTGGGGGGATGGCGTGTACAGATTTACAAATGGGGATTGCAAATAAAATTAAGTCCTAAGTTACTATTACAACCATATTGAATGGATAAGGATGTACATGAAATGTAAAATGGCCTTGTTTTGTTTAAGTAAAGAAATAAGTTTTATTTAGGAAAATATTTTGATCTTTTTATGTTAAAAGAAATAAAATAAAGCATGTAAAATGTAATATTTTTTTGGTGTTTTTGATTAGTGAAAATAAAAGTGATAGCAAAAATAGTAAGGAAAAGGAAATAGAATCAACGCATTGCTGAACTAAGAGAGATCAAAAGTTTTGACTTTGGCGTACTGCAAAAACAGAAATCACATTAGTAGAAATAGGTAAAGTCAGAAGTTCTGGGTCCACTGGGAACAAAGAAGATTTCAGAAGTTTTGATGCCACTGGCAGAGCTTAGTCTCCCTCTCCATGCTAGTCAGAACATCTGCAACTTAGTCATTTCTCAACAGAACAGAAGATGCACATATCACAGTTATGGAAGGTTTCATAATGTTTCAGAAACAAGAGATATCAGAACTATAAATCAGAGGCAAGCATGAATTTTCTAATTCTAATTTCCTTAAGAAGTTATGAACTACTTTACTCCTTACTTAGGCATACAAATACGTGAAACCTCAGAATACGTACAACATCAGAAACAATGATGTCTACATTGTATTTTTGAACATGCAAATCTGATAATGCCTAAGTAATATGATGAGAGTCAGCAGAAACTTACCTTGCAGCTGGAAAACACTCTGTGAACTGGAGTCTGGTTCTAAACTCTGGTGATGTTCTAAACAGCTTCTTCACGTACTCAGCAGGCTGGAAGCTTTCAACTTGGGCAATGAATGATTAGAGAAATTCTGGAACAGCCAAGGGGTAAAGTTCTGACTTCTTGAGGTGGATGTGGATGGAGAGTATGTTACAGTCTGAACACAGAAGTTAGGATAGCTTCTAATATGTGAGTCAGAAAATGTATGGACGATTTTGGTCAAGAAACACTTGAGAAAAAGGGAGTTTGAATGCAAGAAATCAAAAGTTAATAGGTTTTGTATTTTGTGTTTGCAGTCTTGGATTCTTGGAATTTTAGCAAGGGTTCAAGGCTTTTTCTTTCTCAATTTTTCGACCCTTTTACAGTAGCCAATAAGGTCTAATTTATAGGCAAAGGTTTAGTAGTGTGGAGAGGTCAAGGGGCACCACCATCATAAGCTGGGCGCTGACTTGCTCTTGAAGTAATTCCAAATAGGTAGGGTGGTCAGCAGTTTTAGCAGCGCCTAAGCTGGATTTTTTAAGCAATAATTAAGGAAAAGTAACCTCAAAAGCAAAAGCAATGTATGGGCCCAACACACTTTTGTACAAAAGTTTGCTTTTCCAAGGCAGTAAAGGTACTTATATGCCCCACATGGGGAAATCCTTTGGATAAAGACTCAAAAGTGGTTGTGAGCATTAAATGATGATGAGATTGATCAAACCAGAAATCCTGCAACATGAGATTCTGCATCATTGCTCAATTTTGAATCAAAAGTTCAGCTTCAGCGTAACTTAGAATAGACATCTAACTTCTGATCTTTGTATCTCCTTGCTCCAACATGTTCTGAAGGAGCTCTCAGACTTTCCAAGAAGCTTGCAACACGCTTTGTAAACCTTTTTTGAACTACCCTAGAAAACTCTGACGGAATCTTTGTGAAAACTGGCCCAGAAGTTGTAACCAAACTCTGTCTTGGAACTGTCCAGAATTTGCTGAGTGCTTCAGATTCATGGACGTGTCTTTTGAGGAGTCATAACTTGAAATCCCAGCATTTCTAGGAGAAGTTTTGTTCTGTAATGTTTCAGATCTTGTTTGAGTCCATAACTCTTGTGTTAGAAGTTAATCCAGAATCAGCTTGCATCATGGTGATAATCTGATCAGAAGTTCTGAGCTTGTCATATTTCTTAAACACTTAGAAAAAATTCTAAGTATTTAGAAATTTGACTTTTCCAATAGCAAATTTGACTTTTGACTTTCTTAATGCAACAAACTTCATATTTTAACATGTCTTGTTGAAATATGATTCTTGAAACTTGATTTTGATCCAAAAGTCAAAGTTTGACTTTTTAGTGTGCAAATGACCATTTTTCCCTTGTGAATGATTTTCTTGAAAAATTTGTAATTCAAAGCTTGAAATTGGATGGAAGAAAACCTGAGGGTTCAGGGTGATCCTTTTAGAAATGAGAGAGAAAATTTTGGGGTACAACACACATCATCTGAGGATCCTATTGACTAGGGGAACTTATTCTAAGTATGGCCAACTTGGATCACTTCTGAAAACAATAGTTGATAAAGGGCCTACTTTTTAAGATTCAGACACTCGGGGTAACCTATATCACAGAATGGCAGGATCCAAGTTCCTGCTTAGGGCAATCCTCAAAATCCTAAAGATAGGGGCATGCCTTTCAAAATTCAAATGTTGGGGTAGACCACTGCGAGACTCAGAAACTGGTTATCAATGGTTCATCAAGGAAAAATCATTCCAAAGGTCAGTTAATCAAGGGCACGATGTTTCAAAATTCAAACATTGGGGCAAGATAGGCCACAAAAGGAAATCTCTCTTCATACTTTTACAATCCTTATGGGACTTCTACATCTACAATCTTCGAGTTCAAAAAGAGTATCGGGAAGTCATGTCAGCATAATACCCCACCACTTTTTCAATAATCATTCATGTTGCATTAGTAACCCCTATGAGTCTTAATCATTTCTTTTCCCACAACATGGGCACCATTCAGAAAGCATTCGAGTCATAATTATAAAGCATAACACATAACTTAAACTATGTTGCATGTGAAGGCAATCATCATTGTCAAATCAAGTTATCTATTCTACATTGAATCTCGGTAGTAGATTCCCCTGGTTGATCTCGACAGTTGATTTTCTAGAAGACCTCAGCAGAAGGTAATTCTACATTGAATCTCAGCAGTAAATTCCCCTGGTTGATCTCTGTAGTTGATTTTCCAAAAGACCTCGGTAAACGGTAATTATACATTGAATCTCAAAAGTAGATTCCCCTGGTTGATCTTGGCATTTGATTTTCCAAAAGACCTTGGCAAAAGGTAATTCTATATTGAATCTCGGCAGTAGATTCCCCATGGTTAATCTTGGCAGATGATTTTCTAGAAGACCTCGACATAAGGTAGTTCTCAATTGAATCTCGACAGTAGATTGTCCTGGTTAACCTCGACAAGTTATTTACCAGAAGACCTTGGCAGAAGGTAGTTCACAATCGAATATTGACCGTAGATTTCCCTGGTTGATCGCGGTAGTTGATTATCCAAAAGACCTCGGCATAAGGTAGTTCTTAACTGAATCTCGGCATTAGATTCTCCCGGTTAATCTCGGCAGACGATTTTCCAGAAGACCTCGGCAGAAGGTAGTTCTTAACAAATTTCGAGGGTAGATTCCCTTGATTAATCTCGGCTGATGATATTCCAAAAGCTCTCGGCAGTAGGTAGTCCTTAATTAAATCTTGGCAGTAGATTCCTTAGAAATCTCGATAGTACATTTCCTGTTAAAAGCCTCACTTCAAGCATGACATACACATAACCATATCACAGGCTCAATGTCATTAATAACATTTGGTGCATATAACATACGAAAATACCGAAGACCATTTGATAAAACATCAAAGTTTATTCTGGTTAGAAAAATGTCGAAAGAGGTCCACAACTACGCCCACACCTACGCCCGCGCCTACAATACAAATATCAAAATCCTGAGGACACTCTTCGTCATGTTTAAATCAATTCAAAATACCACGACGATGAAACATACAACATCGGGGAATTGGTAACACACAACTAATGGTTTAAAAGGAGAGAATATCAAAAAAAATTCATGACATATTGGGGCATATACATATTTGATACATATGGGGCATGCACACCATACTTGACGCGCATACATTTTGGGCTCTATATCAATCTAATACATTATGCATATACATCATACATGGCATCTTTTCCAAATATACTATGGGTGAAACCAATATCTTGGGGCCCTTTATCATATCATCAAAACAAGCATTTACCTTGGTTGAGAACAAACACAATTGGTAAAAAACCCGATCTCATCTTTGATCTAGAAAACAACTTTTTAGCTGCGATATAACTCATTGCGTCAGTCTCTATGTAGCAATGTGTTATCAAACTTTTTCAATCATCTACCCCTAGGTTGTGGTAGATATGTGAATTTTCGGATTCATATTATTCATTCCCTAGGTTACAATGAATACATGAATTCATCCTCGTACTGTTTACTCCCTAGGTTGCTGTAAACAGGACGAAATCTGTGATATAACTCATTGTGCCATTCTCCATGCAGCAATGTTGTTATCAAACTTTTTCAATTATCTATCCCTTAGGTTGTGATAGATATGCAAATTTTAAGGGTTATATTATTCATCCCCTAGGTTGTGGTGAATAGCGTAAGCCCGCCTCTGTTGTCTTTTATCCCCTATGTTTTTATTAAATACACATGTCCATCCTCGTACTGTTTACTCCCTGGGTTGTAGTAAACATAACGAAAACTGCGTAATTCATTGCATCAGTCTCCATGTATCAATGTGTTATCAAACTTTGTTTTATTCATCCCATAGGTTGCGATGAATAGACAAAATCAAATAAAATCAAACCTTACTATATTATTCTCCGAGCATTAGTAAGTCAACTTTACAAAACCTGTATCATTTACTTCCTAGGTTTTGGTAAATATGCAAGAGAATCTACAATCTCTTAGATACTAACGAGTTATCTGCGTCATCGTATCTAAGTTAAAAAGAAACTTTGGTTCAAACGTTGGTAAGATGATACACCATCATATATGCCTACACTTCATACCCATGGGAATGCTTTACAATGTATCCTTATAATCTTTCAGACAAATTTTGGGGTCTTCCAATATTTAATAAACTTCCGATCAGAACGTGCAAGACCTGTGTATTCTCACACTATTCAATCGAAAGGCAATTAAATAGGGGAAATTGTCATACCCCAAATTTTTCCTACTACTTTTTAAATCTTTTATCCCTTATTAAATTTAAGAGTTATCATTTGCTTGAGGTTTAAATTCATAAAAGGGGGGGGGGGGGGGGGGGAGGGGGGCTTACCTTATTAAGAAATTAATGGGCTTTTCTAAATCAGAAAAGCCCGTGTTAAATTTTAATCCCATTAAAAGCTTCAATTAAGGGGCGTATCTTAGGTTGGGGGGGGGGGGGGGGGGGGGTTAGCATCCAATTTGCTAAGCCCACTTCACTTTTGGTTAAGGTTTCTTTTGGTCCAGTTCAAAATCTTGAAGGGTTTGTATTACCAAAAATTCTCGGACCTTTCTAAATCAGAAATGCCCATGTTGAATTGAGGGTCCATTCACTCTCTCTTACAAGGGGGGTGTTAGTTAAATTATGTTAGCCTGTTTAGAATTCTATAGAAGAGGGGTATGCTGTGTGCATGAGGGGTTTATTGACCGGCCCACTAAGGTGTTAAGGCTTGTTTTGATTAAGGTTGAAGGGCATATGATTTAATCAGAGGCCCATAAGCTATTCATTTTTGTAAGGCCCAATAAATTAAACAAATTAGGACCATTGCAGATTTTTTTCTTAATCTGTTTTTGTTTTTTACATTATTATTACAAATATTATTAACATAACTTGATTAAAAAACTTTGTCTGATTTATTGGAAAAAAGCTGACCAAGAAAAGCCAAGACTGAGGCCTTCAACCTTTAATCACACGGCCCTTCATCATTTTTAGCCCAAGCCCAATCAGAAAAGAAAACACATGTTTCAAAACAAAAATACACGCACTGTACATATTAAGAAATAGAAACGTATTATTAAAGTTAGAAACAATTACTGTTCGGATTAAAACCAAAACAGATATTTACATTGAATCATCTGGATTTAAAACAGAACTAAATCAAATCTAAAACTGTCTAAAATTGTATCAAAGTATACAAAAAAACTGAATTGAATCAGATCAATTACAATTAAATCAGAAAAACCTAATTTATCAAACTCATCCCTAATCAACAATTTGTAACGAAAAACGACAAAAAATTTCCTAATTTATCTAAACCCAAGCTTATAAATTAACCCTAATTCTAAGAGAAAAGGGGGGAGTTTTTGAAGAAGAAGAGAAACTACATAGATGAAAAACTTGTCCCCTTGAAGCCTCGCCACCGCATAAATCTAGGGTTTCAATTTATGAAACGCTAAGATCCTCCTTGAACTGTCGCCGCTATCATCATCTTCAAACGCCTCCCTCTACCTACGAAAAAAGGATAAAAAGGAGATTAGAAGGGCCAATCGGGGAAATAAGAAGGAAGCTACAAGATTCAGGGCACAAACGATAACCCTCGAAACACTTAGCTTTTTACTATGGCTCTCTGTATTTGATTGTCGAGTTGGGTTTTGTTGGTTTGATTCAAGGGTTTGGGGGGTTAAGGCTCACCGTCGCCGCTAGGGTTCGGTGACTAGGGTTTGGGAATTGTCCTTTAGTGAGGAGGGAGAGACTTGAGAGAACCAGGTTGAGAGAGATAGAAGGGAAAAAGAAATGAAAGAAATGGATTGAAAAATGAAGAATATAACTTTGTATTAATTCTATATATGCGATTTTGTGATTTTACCATGCACCCTCATTATATGCCCTTCTGATCATCATCACATGATGCCAAAACGCGCTTCCACCGTAATGCAATACACTCGTCGCATGGAGTCCAAACAGACTCCCAAATACCACTAGGTCTGGCCCATTGCTAATCAAGCCCTCCTTGTTTTTTTTATTTTGCTAACACGCTCAAAGTCACATCCCCCATCAGCCTAATGGGCCAAGTCCAATATCTGGACTTGGACCCTTACTCCATATACCCCATATTTTAATACATAGTTCAAATTCAACCCCCCCCCCCCCCCCCTGCGTTGGGCCTGAATTCAACATCTGAATTCAGGGCTCTGCTACACATACCCCCCATTTTTACTAGCCCAACGTAATTTACACTCCATGCGTTTTTTAATTTAATTATTTTTTATTTATATTTATATTTTTATATTTTATATTATATATTTTTTATATTTTATATTTTAATATTATATTTATTATTATTATAAATCAAATATTATTTTCTAAACTCATTCAAATATTAATTTTATTGCATTAAATTTTTTTAAATCATACATTAATAAAATATTTTTATACTTAACACATTAAAAAATATTGAACCAACAATAAACTATTTTATTAAATCAATTAACTCAACAATCAATTTTCAAAAAGAATTATGAAAGTATTTTAATCGACTGCATACTTCGTCTAACTACTTCGCTATTCCCACACTCAGACTAAGTACAAGGGGAATTCAAATATCTTCGTAATCTATAAAAATCACCAACCAACTGCGAACTACAAATTAGGACTCTGATTCCTCATAAGAGGGTACGTAGGCATACGACTAAAATCGTGGCGAGTTCCCCTAATATAAAACTAAAACCCTATTTCTTAAAGATTGCGCTTCTAAACCCTAGTATCCTTGTGAGCAAGGTGGAGAGGGGTGCCTAACACCTTCCCTTAGCCTAGAAACGAGTCCAACAACTTAGAATCTCTAACTTATTTAGGGTTATCCTTTATATTCCCTTCCTTAGGATACAAATTAAGGGTGGCGACTCTCATTTTAAAACCGACTACAACACAAACCTCAACTATAGGGCCATCATTGTATGATAACATTAGGGATAAAGCTAGATAGTTTCCCTTAGATGTTTTCTTTTCCTTTTGCATTCTTAAGACTAAAACTCTTTTTCTTTGAAAATGCATAAAACATCTAATAATGGAAGATGCGAATACTATGCAGTTGAGTCTTATGGAGTAGAGAAAATCGGTTTAGACTGAATCTTGCTCTATTTTCACTTCGAACTTTATCACGAATCAAATTGCAAATCTTTTTTCAAGGTAAAAAACATCAACCAATTCAAAAAATTTCCGCCTTCAGACCTTTCTTCAAAACTTTCAAAAGGATTTGTTAATTCTATTATGCGCAACACGACCCGTAAATCCCTAAAGGTCGGGTGGCACCATGTCTAAATTGATAGAGCACGAATGTAGCATTATCCGCCTTCGGGCACTTTTCTCTTGAAAATACATTTTCAGGTAGAACATGTTAATTCATTTCTCTGCCAATGCGTGAGTCTCCAAAGGTCGAGCTGCGGAAGAAAGCGAAATTAATATTGTTCATAAAAAACACAAACAAACGGAAACTTTTAAGCCGAACTACGATGCTCTGATTCCTTAAAAGGGATATGTAGGCATTTGGTCGCGGGGCCTAGGAGAACGAAAATTTGTAAATATTCCTTCTTTCCCCGTGTTTTCTTTTGCATGCATTCCCTCTTTTCTTTTTTTTCTTAGCTCGTAAGCTTTAGATTAGAACACACTCTTTTATTAGAAAAATAAGAGTGGACCCTATGGAGTTCCACAGACGTGAGGGGTGCCAATACATTCCCCTTGCGTAATTGAATCCCTTACCCATATCTCTCGGTTATTTGACCTTGATTTCACCCTTCTTAGGTTTGGTCGATGTTTACCTTTCCCTTCATGTGGGATAAGAAGTTGGTTCTATCAGAGACACCAATCCTATAAGTGTTTCCTTAGTTTGAGAATCTTGTTCTAACAGGTTAAGCTTTAACTCCTAGAATCAAATCTTCAGATATGATTTGTCTTTTCTAGGCTAATGGACATTCAGATGCTTCTGATGTATCATCCATTTTATTTGAATCTTTTTCTTCAGAAATTGTAGCCTTTTTATCCAGATCCTATTGTTCTAGATCCTTTTATTCTACCTTTCTGGTCTCCTCCAAAACCAACGTGCCCAACATCTTTAAGTTCCAGTTTTTGGAACATATGCTTTCTTCCCATCATGTGACGTTAGCATCCAGAGTCCAGGTACCATGACTAGTGTTTTAACTCTACCGCATAAGATATCTGCAACATATACTATTTTATCTTTTGGTACCCATAATCTTTTGGGTCCTTTAGAATTAGTTTTCTCAGAGTTTCTAATAAACTTGGGTTTTTGTGCATCATTAAATTTTTGTGTCTTTGCAGAGGTGTAAAGTTAAGAGAACGAAGATTTAGGTTTATTTTCTTGATTATCTTCATCATAAACATAACCAATTTTTTTCTTCCCATTATGAATGACACCATAGATCACGGAATCCATTTTGCTTCTTCCTATACTATTGTTTACGAACTTCTGAAATGCCTTATCATATTTGTATTAGACAATTTCATAAGATGGATGAGCTTTAGAAAGTGTTTCTTCATGTTTTAAACATTTTTTATGTTAGCATGAATGTTATGTTAGCATGCTCTTCTTTAGGTTCCGCTCCTTCAGAGTCAGATTCATCCCATGTTTCCATGAGACATTTCTTCTTGTTGCTGAAACTACTTTTCTTGAAGCTTTATTTTCTGATGCTTTCTTTCTTGAGCGTTGGACATTCATTTATGTATTGTCCATGATCCTTGCACTCGTAACATGTTACTTCCTTGCTTCCTCTTCCTCTTGCAGATGTTTCGGGATGATCTCCTCTGTTTCTGGATCCTCTCAAGTTGTTTTATCTTTTCCTCAATAGTTGATTGACTCTTCTAGGTAGAAGGGACAATTCATCTTTATCATCAGAAACTTCATCGTCAGAATCTTCTACTTCTTCATCTTGGAAGGGTTTGTACTTTTATGACTTGGGTCTTTCTGATCTTGACTTTAGAGCAACAAATTTGCCTCTTTTCTGGGGCTTAACTTCCTCTAACTGTATTTCATGACTCTTAAGAGAGCTAATTAACTCTTCAAGAGTTTTGTTGTTTAGATCCTTAGCCAGCTTCAATGCACTAATCATTGGTCTCCATCTTTTAGAAAGACTTCTGATGATATTTTTGACATGATCAGTTGTGGAGTAAGCTTTGTCCAGAAACTTAAGTCCTGCTACTATGTTTTGAAACCTTGAGAACATAGTCTTAACCGTTTCTGTTTCTTCCATCTTGAAAGCCTCATATTTTTGGATTAAGGCCGGAGCCTTAGTTTCCTTAACTTGATCATTTCCTTCACGTGTCATTCTTAATGAATCAATAATATCCTTTGTTGTTTCTCTATTAGTGATCTTCTCATATTCATTGTAAGAAATAGCATTGAGAATAATAGTTTTGGCTTTTTGGTTATTCTTGATATCACGCTTTTGTGCATCATTCATTCTGTTTCTGGGAACGGGAATGCCAATCAAACTAATAGGGGCCTCATAGACATTTATGATAATATCCCAAAGATCTATATCATAGCCTAGAAAGGAACTTTCTAGTCTATCAATCCAGTAGTCAAATTTCTCTCCATCAAAAATAGGAGGTTTAGCATTTTAACTATCTCTTTCGTTTGTATAAGTAGTAACAATAGAAAGTTTTTCTCACACTGGATCTCTCTACACAGTTAAGTGTTTGATTGAAAAATCAATAACATATTCGGAGCTCTGATACAAATTGAAGGTTGAGAAAAACATAAGAAATTGGAGTGTGGATAAGGTTTTCTAAAAAAATTTCTTTGGAAATGCTTCTCACAAACAATCAAGATACACATATGTAGCAGTAGAAATGTTGAGACTAAGCCATTGGATTGACTTAACTCGTATAGATCAAATAAAAATTGCCACCATGCTTTATTGTTTCCAAAGGAAATGGGAAAAGAGCGAATAAACCCAAAAAAGAGGGGAAGAGAATCTAGGTATGGGGGTTGGTTATGAAAAGGGAAGGTATTAGCACTCTAAACATCTATAGTACTCCGCAAGAACCTCTTTTAAATTCTATGTATTTTGGCTATAAAAGGTGTATACAAAAATAGATGCTGGACATGAGAAAAGAAGTATTTTTTACAATTTTTACACCCGCAACGGTTGCGAATCTTTAGTGCCTATGTACCACCTTTCATGCAATAGGGGACTAGGGTACTTGTAGTTCACCTCAAAATTTTTAAAACACATGTGTGTTGGTTAATTTTAAGAGAAAAGGCATCATCGTCATATCCGAGTGGAAAACATACTTACTACCCACAATTATGAGAAAGGAGATTTTGCATCATCTTAAAGTGGATGATATGGCTTGGATTTAAAAATCAACAAAGCCTTACTCGACACCCAAGTGGAAAATATCTCAATTCACTACATATCATAGAAGTATAGTAGCTCGCATCACTACAAGAATCGACAAGAGTCTAATCTTTTGAGAAAAGTTTAAAAGTAAAAAGCTAAAGTGGAAAGAATGGTTTGAATGAGGTTAATTGACTTTTAGTCTTGAGAAAGATATCAAAGTATTATTAAATTTATTAAAGTTTGATTAAGAAAAATATTTTGGAAATGCATGTACCGAAGTCCAAGTTTATTATGAAAGCGATTTGAGTTATAAAACAAGAAGAGTTTTGAAAAGGAGGGAGAGGATTTTTTGAAATTAAAGAAGATAGGAGGAGATGAAGGGACTATCCTAAAGCATAAGATAAAAGCTAAGGAAAAGAATGGTCTAACCAACAAGAAGCCAACACTTGACATAAGAAGCCAATGTAGAATTCCTATCCTTTGGATTAAAACCAAGCAAGCAAAAATACTAAACCTATGAGGAATACTAAGCTTCAGATGAATTAAGTCTTCACAAAAATTGGATAGAGTAACAACTGTATAAATAGGAATTCTCATTCACAGACAAAACTTGAAAATCAGATCAACCTGTACACGGAAAAATTCAAACCAATTCCTTGGAGTAAACCCCAAGGATTTCAGACAGAATAGCAACAAAGCAACAAGGTCCCCAAGCATCAAGGCTTCTAATCCTAAGTCCGAGAGATCCGCAACTCCATAATGCCAAGGATAGTAACCAGATAGTCCAAGTAACCTTAAAGTTTTTAATGTTCAAATTGATTATTAAGTTTCTTTAAAGAAAAGAAAGCTCAAGTGAGCAAAGATAAAATGACATAAAGATAAATGCTCAAGTGAGCAAAAGAAAAAATGGCATAGAATGTAAATGATAAAGTAAATGGTACATATAAAGGCACAAAATAAAGGTATAAAGTAAAGTTAATTGTTAGTGAGTTAGAAGTTACAAGGTTAGTTGAATGACCATCTTGAAGCTTTCGTTTGAAAACTCATTAGAAGATTGATAAAATCAAAGCTTCTCAACAAAAAGTTCCATTTTATTTTTGTCAAGTATATCATTCATTTCAAGTGCTCAAAGCAACGACATATGATCAACGATGTTCAAATGATTCTCTTAGACCAAAACTCATAAAGTTCATTAGACGATTGATAGAATCAAAGACTCCTAACAATGAACTTCAAAGTTGTTGGATCTGAGGTTTCAAATTAAACTTACTTGGGCTTGCAAACATAGGTTTGGGCCATCAATGATCATTTTTTAAATCGGGACAAATTTAACGCTATGTTAAGAAATCATAAGTGGACTTATGTAGAAGCCACACATATTTTGAGGCCGGTCAATAGCAATCTATGTACCAACATGTTAGAGAAATGATATGTAGATCATTATCCAAAAAACATGTAGCATAAGTAAAAATAAGAAATGGATAAGATGAAGAGGAAGGGGGATGCTAGTATAACCAATGTATCCTATGAAATTAGGGTTTCAAATATCATCAACATCATTCATCCATTTTGGTGGATTTGGTTTTTCAAACTATCAACACCCAAGATCCAATGAGGTTGAAGAACTTGTCCCAAAATCACATCCAACTGTCTCCAAATCAGGACCAATAAAAAAATAATAAAATATATCTAATATAAAACAAAGTTTAAATGATTTAAAGAGGAAATAATTGGTAAAATACACAAGATGTATTAAAACACCAAATAAAAATCCTAAAAAAGAATGAGAGGTCAAACATGAGTTAATAAGTGTTGACAAATTTTTTTAGAATTTTTTTAAAGTCAAAAACTATTTTGAAAATATAAATTAATAATAAAAATAAACCAAAATTTGTAAAAAATAGTAGAGTAAAAATTAAAAATAAAATGAGGTCACCATTATTTGTCAAGAAGTCATTGGATCCTTCCATAATTTTATTTCTTTAGAATTTTAAAATCAAGAAAAGTATTTTTAAACAATTAAAACAAGTCAAATAAAGTGAAAAATCATTAAAAAATACCAAATCACAAAATAAAATTGTGAAAAAATAAAAATCAGAAAGGGAAAAATCAAAAGTATTTTTGATGATTTTTTCACAATTTTAGAAGTTGAAATGATTTTTTTTATAAATTTTTGAAGTTTATAACAATTAAAACAAAAATCAGAAAATAAAAATAATATCAAAATAATGTGGTGCACTGGATTCAGCTCACTTATGCACCTTGTCAAATCCAATTGTGCTGAAGCCATGATGTATGGTGATCATCACTAAAACGTGCGCAGGCAACACAAAAAGCTCCAACCAATCAGATTAAAACGTTGGCTGTGTATCATTGGTTGAAGAACGACACGTAGGTCGTCTTCAACTTCCAGTCTCCCGCAACTAGGGCAAAACACATATTCACAAATCTATAAATGTACGCGTTCATAGTGGTACCGTTATATGTGTCTACTTGAGACAATCACAACCACATGCTCACGAAAAATTTATTTAAACCATAGCTTGATTTGAAAAAACCAGAGATTTTTGAGAAATTTGAATTTGATAACAGATGCAGCAAATGCATCAATTAATCAAAAATTAAACCATCAGCAAGCATGAATGAGTATCATAGATCAATTTAGTAATTTGAGTTAGAAGATTTGGTGCCTTAAACTACCTGAACGAAGTATGAAGAAGTTGCTCTAAAACATGACTTGGCTAGCGCGATTTAGAGAACCTCAAGGCTTAATTTTTCTTCTGTTAGCTTCAGTGAAGTTCAAGAATGAAGAATGAACAATGAAATTAAAGCTAGAAGGGAGGAAATTGTGATTTCGAAAACTCGGAAATATGAGCTATGGAGAGAGTTTGGCAGGGTGATTTTGGCTCTCTGAGCTTGAGGAAATAAATGGAATAGCATCCTCTATTTATAGGGAAGTGAATGATGATGATAAATGAGAGGAATTGTGAGCAAATCGTGCAAGCCAGGCCATATGTGATAATGCCGAACGTGTGACTTGAAATGCATCAAAACGACCTCATATCAAGTGCAATTCTTATCAAAATAAATTTGTACAATTATTTAAACATGTTTATCAACTAAACTCTAAGTAATTCGACCTATAAAATCAAGTTTACTCATGGTAAATTTTTTGACTTGAAGCAAAAAATAGATTCCATGGAGCCAACTTCGACAATGTATAGCTTATTACTCAGGGACCTTTATGATGCAATCTTGGATTCTTTGGAAAGCTGAATGATCAATCTTGACAATGTGTTTTGAAAGTTTCCATTTGGATATTTAAGCAAAAAGTTATTCAACTTTGAAATTAAGAAAAACACACAGATTTTTCTACTTAGAAATATTTCTAAGTGTTGAGCTTCAAAATGACCTATAATGTTCATCAAAATTACATGTCCTTCCATTCATAATTAGCTCTTGATCCTTGAAGATGAAATTAAGTAGACCTCATGAATTTAATTATGGAATTGAGATCACTCAAAAATCATAAAAATTGAAAGAGTTATAGTCTTTGGAAGATGATGAACAAATCTGGGAAAATTCAAAAAAGACCTATAATCTTTTCAATTCTTAAATAACTTTCCAAGTATTTTCAAGTCTTGCATATTGAATCAAAGTTATAGTAGACATCCCAAAGATTATTGTGGAAAAATAATGAGCTCAAGGAGATAAAAATTGGCCAAGTTATGATCCTTTGAAGTCACACAAGAGAATTTCATAGCTTTCCCAAAGGACTTATTGAATCTTTTGAACTTTCTTGATCAAATAGAGCATGATGGATAACATTAGCCCTTGAAATGATGTTATCTTGAAGCACACTCAAAGGTGGAGCTTGAATCTCAATGAAACTTATTGAATAAGGCATGAAAATAAACACATGAAACTATGAATCTTCTTAATGAACACCACCACTAACCTTGAGGAAAACATTACCTAAATAAGGGGAGAGAGCTCTTTGAACCAAAAAACTTTGATATCATAGACATATCCTTGAAGCTTAAGCTCTTGAAATCCATTGAAGAACCATTTGAATGAGTACCATCCCTTAAAACCTCAAGTTATATGGTGATATGGACGCAATTGTGTCATCACCTACAATATGAACATTCAAAGAAACATATATACAAATCTTGATGTTAGTTAGAAGAACACATGTTCAAGATACACAATTTAACGTGCTTGATGATCCCTCAAGAGTAAACTTGAAGATAGGATGAAGTAGAAGGATAACTAACCCTAATGTGTGATCTTGATGTGTTAATAATATGATATGATGAGCGATCTTAGGGGCAAAAATTAGGTTATAACAGCTTACTAAGAAAGAAAAGTGACACAATCGGTTTATACAAGTTTAGCTTAAACAAGGCCACTCTTGTCCATCCGCCAAGGTGATTTTGCCTTCAAAAAGGACTTAATCCACTAATCTTGCAAGATTACAACAAACGTCTAGGATTTTATAAAAACACCTTAGCCCTCTCAAGCATACAGATTATCACCTAGTCACCCGAGGAAACAAATCTCAAAAGATTTACAATCAAACAATGTTTACAATAATGTTTCTAGAAAAAAAATTTAAAACTACAATGAAGAACAAATGTAAATACACAAATATGAGCAACAACTCTTTGTGTTTATAATACTTATAATAACACAAAAATGAGAAAAAACTATTTGTATTAGAGAGAACAAAGGTTAACACAAAAATGAGCAACAACTCTTTGTGTTTTTTATTTTGTCTCTTTAATTTCTTTGCACAATAGCTTTTCTTTTTTATTTCAATACTTCTTCTTTTTCCAGAATTCATCGTCAATTTATTCAATGAAGTAGTTCCCTTTATATAGGCTGAGAAAGTAGACTGTTGGATAGCACACAACGTCACTTTCATTTTCCAGCTGCCACAACGGTAGCATGAAATCGTGGGAGACAAATTCCTTTGGTCGTACAAGTATTTTCACCATTGTGGAATAAGTACAATATTGTTGCACTAATTGCTTCTTAAGAAATTTTCTTGATCTTATCTTCTAATGGAATAATTCTGACCTGAAGTAATAATGAAGAGTCCAGAAGAGATCATAATCTTATTCTTTGTCTTCTGATGGAATATTTCTGATGTGAAATGATGATTAATCCAGAAGATGTTTCAAAGGAGTGTTTCCTAAAGTATCAGAGTCTTCAGAATCAGAACCTTGACTTCAGACTTGGAGCAACAACTTATCTGACAAACAAATCTCGATTTCTGAGTAGGAAATAAAAGCTTATCTAAGAAGCACATCTTCATTTCTGAGCTAGAAGCAAAAGCTTAATTTCTGATCTTTGAAGCATAAGCTTGATTTACTATCTTCGAAGCATAATCTTGATTTCTGATCTTTGAAGCATAAGCTTGAGTTTGGACCTCATTTGCAATCCGCACCCCCTCTTTTTTCTTGCAAATACAGGCCCAATTCTCTTTTCTGTCTTATATTTTCCCTTTTTTTTTTCCTTTTACTTATTTTTTTATTACTTAATTAAAATATAAAATTTAGTGTTAGGTTTTTATTAATTAAAATTAATTAGGTTCTAGTTTTTTTAATTAACTTTTTTTTAATTTAACTAAATAACTTTTTCGAAATAAAATTAACTAGATTCTTAGGTTTTTTTAATTAATTTAATTAATTAAATTTTTTTATTAATTAAAATTAATTGGATTTTTAGGTTTAATTAATTATCATCAAAACTTATTTTCATAAAAAATCATCAAAAAACATTTCTTTTTCTCTTTTTATTTTATTTTCATAGATAAATTGCATAGGATTTTTTCGCGAATGTAATAATTATAGGTTTATTTTTCGCACCTCTATTGTAATTTCCCCAAAGCCATGTAATAGCGTAGGAACTTTACTTTCCACACCTTACTTTTTTTATTTACTACTGCTTAGTAATTAGGGTTGTATGACAAGATAAAATCCTGACGATAGAAAACCCTAATTTCAAAAGATAAATAAACTAAATCAAACACCACTTGCACACTTGCACCTCTAAGGTAGCCTCTCTTGTTGCCTTCGGAACAAAAAGGTCATGTCCCATGAAAGTGGGGATACCTTTAGCAAAAGATCATAGTCCCTTGATGTCCCTCAAGTTGCCTGCGAGAAATGATCTAGTCCCTATGAATAATATGATGATAGTCCCTTCAAATTATTAAGGTATCCTTACAAGTTGACTTTGATGACTGTACGATGACCCTTCGCCTGTCTCTTCACATCTAAAGATAGGGCTTCCTACTAACTAATGGTACGGATAGAACTATCTAAAGGAGAAGGAAAATTACAAGAATTACCTTGAGTGGGTAGAACTTTTAATTGCTTGCTCACAAAAACAAAACATTTCACAATCACACTTATCAAAATATTTTCAAATAAATACTTTGTATACACTATTGAGGACCGATACAAGAGTTATTACAAAGTTCGCCTTACATTGGCATCCAAAATATTTTCAAAACACACACACAAAGTAAATTTTAAAATGAGCTAAGCGATTAAGAGCCCGTAGATAACTACAGATGAAAAGGGTGCTAACACCTTCCCTTTTCATAACCTACCCCCCAAAATCAAAATCTATCAATGTCTTTCCTGTTCTTTTCACCCTTTTCTTATTGGATAAAAGAAAAGTCAGTGGCGGCTCTTGCTATCTGCAACATTTGCAATAAAACACAAAATAAGCCAGTTCTCCCACCGTATTACAGAATGCATATGATGAAACATAATCCCTTAAAGTTCTAAAAACAAGAGGGTAAATTTTAGGATGCAACAACTGCCCCTATTCAATCATCTTAAACCAGATAAGTGAGAAAGAGCGACAACTTTCGAACGTTCAAGGTGGAAGAGGATTAAATAGTAAAAGAACCAAAAGATTTACACTCTTGAATAAGAGAGTAAAAAAACAAAGGTAGTTGTATTTTTGTGAGGTTGATACCAAGCACACTGTGTGAAAGAGGGAAAGACTAGTGAATACTGAATCTTACCAAAGAGTGTTAAGTGATACTAGACTCAAGAGATATACCAAGTAGAAATTAGATTTAATCAATGAGCCAAAAGAGATTGGACTCGAAAAGCAAGCCAAGTAGAGATTGGACTTGCACCAAGAGAAATAGTGGATGCTAGACTCTAGAAAAATGTGCCAGGACAAAACTGGAACACAAATCATAAAAATGAGATGAAACTCAACCCAAGAAGACTAGTTAAAACTAGACTTAAAAGATACGAATAGATATCGGATCTAAACGGGTATACTAGAAATAAAATGGTCTCGATCAACAAAGGACAGATGAAATGGAACTTAAACCATTAGCACGCTAGCTCAATGCTGGTGGGATCGAGTTGAGGTTATCAAGATAAAACTCGGCCTTTGGGAGTACTATAAAGAATGTGCCATGTAGAAACTGGTGTGTAAACAAGGTAACGAGACAAAACTCGACCTAAGAGAAACTAGACAAAACTAGGCTCTGAAAAAGTACTCGATAGGACAACAAGTAGAAATTAGATCCTATAGCAAGGTGACGAAAAGTGCGTGTATTTCACAAGACACCTGCTGGTCTCAAACAAGGGTAGGCAATAGGCGATGTTGAACGAACCCAGGGAATAAAAGAGACATATAACGAATAAAAACCGGGCTCAAGAAGACTAGATAAAACTGGTCTAAAGATAAGACTTAAAACGAGAAGCGAACTCGACTCAAGAAAACTAGATAAAACTAATCCAAAGATGAAGGTGGAGAAAAACACAAGAAAGGGGGGTTTGAATTGGGTTTTCAAAAACATTTTCTTTTAGAGATTCTTATCATAAATGATCAATGATAGACAAGCTAGAAAGAAAAATGACATAATCAGTTTATACAAGTTCACCTTAGAAAAGGATACTCTTGTCCACCCGCCAAGGTGATTTTGCCTTAGAAAAAGACTTAACTAATATTGAAAGATTACAACAACATCTAAGAGTTTAGAAAACACATTATCCCTCTCAAGTATACAGACTACAACTTAGTCACTTGAGGAAACAAATCTAGAAAGATTTATAATCAAATAGTGTTTACAACGAGTCTTCTAAAAAGAAGATATAACACTACAATGAAGAACAAATATTTACATACAAATATGAGCAGAAATGCTTGTGTATATAACAATGATGATAACACAATAAAGAGCAACAACTCTTGTGTTATAGAGAATAGAAGTTAACATAAATAATGAGCAAAAACTCTTTGTGTTTTTTTGGATTTCTCTTGAATATTTTCTCTCTTTGTTTTCTTTGCACAATAACTTTTTCTTTCTTTGAATGCTTCTTCTATTTTTGAAATTCTTCGTATATGTTTGTTATGTTTCCAATGAAGTAGTCATCCCTTTATATAGGCTAAGAAAAAGGACCGTTGGATAGTACAAATGTCTTTTTCATTTGCCAGCTGCTACAACGGTAGCGTGTGATAATGGGAGACAAGGGTACACCAAATGCTCAACCGTACATTGTGTTATTCACAAATAGCGGAATAGGCGTTGTACTTTAGTACTGTATACTTATTCTGCAAGTTTTTGATCTTTTATTCTGATGAGATACTTCTAATCTTAAGTAGTGAATAGAGTGCAGAAGAGATCACACATTTGTTCTTTAATCTTCTGATGGATTATTTCTGATGTGAAATGAGGCATATTCTAGAAGATGTTTCATTGTAATATATCCGAAGGTATCAAAGTCTTCAGACTCAGAACCTTGTCTGTAAACTTGCAGCAACAACTTATCTGACAAACAAATCTGGATATTTGAGCTAGAAGCAAAATCTTATTTGATGAAGCACAACTTTGATTTCCGAGCTTGAAGAAAAAGCTTACGCCTAAATTCTTTTCTTAGAAACCCATCTCGACTTCTGAGCTAAAAGCAAAAGCTTATATGAGAAGCATATCTTGGTTTATGGTCTAGAGTAAACACATATATTCTCTTCCAGCAAACATTCAACATTCTATCAAAACTGCTTATGTTTCTTGAGAAGCGAATACAATAGTTCTTCTGATGGTGTTAGCACATTTCTGATGACTCTTTAGACAACAATCCTGACTCAATTAGAATGTTTCATATGCACACTCAAAGAAACTATTAGAATACAAAATTGGTACATATAAAATATAAGCATTGTTATCATAAAAACTAGAGATTATATGCAGAACCAAATCTTGTTCTAACAATCTCCCCCTTTTTGATGATGACAAAACCATTTATTTTGATGGAAATTTTTTAGAGGGTAATATCATAATGAATATCAGAGTAAGTTTATAAAAACTCCCCCTAAGATAAGCAAGCTCCCCCTGAGTTAAAGACTCAATAGTCTTTAGAAGCGAAAAGGTTTATTAGAGCATTATTATCATATCTGAGCAATAAGATTCTCTTTATTGCTTATCAGAGATTGATTTATCAAAACCTTCTAAGTCTTTAAAAGTTCTATATATGAGCCAGATTTATCAGATCCAAAGAAACATTAGAAGTTCTCTGTCAGAACCTTCTAAACAGTCTGAATTCAATCCATTTTCTTGACAAAGTGTTCCTGAAACAACATTCTAAAAAAAACCATTATGGCATATATTTTTGTTAGAATGTAAGCAATATGATTTTAGAGTTTTAGATATGTATCAAAACCATCACTATCTTTCTCCCCCTTTTTGTCATAGTCAAAAATATTTTCAAAAATAGGTTAGAAACATCAGTTGTGAGAAAAATAATTAGCACAAAAAAAAAACAGATATGTTTAGAAGTTACATTCATGGATAGAACACATATGGTACAAGGAAAAGAGATATTAAACAAATAAGGATCAGAACAACAAAAAAACTTTTACAACAGGTAACCTAGAATGCTTAAGGGTTAGAAGACAGAGGGTTTTTATGGACAAGTTAAGAAAGCAAGGTGGAAATGTTCTCATTGAAGGCATCTTGCTTGTCAAGCCTTTCTCTAACTAATTGTTGTTCTTTCTGCATATCTTTAAGAGTTATTAGCAGAAGAGAAAAGAATTCATCTTTTTCTGAACCCTTGGAAGTTTTTTCGATTTCCTTCTCATTTTTAATTATAGCAGCTTCCTCGATTGCTTTCTCAACTGCAGCTTTCTTGTTCAGCAGCCTTCTGAGCTTCTTCATCCAGATACCTTTCTTGAGATTTTTCCACATATTCAACTTTACTCTGAATAGAAAGATTTTTGATTCTGAGAACCTCAATAGACATCAATCTATGAAACCTGTTCCAGCTAGAATTCACAAAAGAGGAATCATTGTTGGAGCTAGACTCCTCATGGAGCTTCCTTGCTCTCCTTTCTGCATTGTCTTTAAAGTTGGATATTTCTTCATCAAGGCTATGGTTGTGAGGTTGAGCGACAGAGATATGATGAACAAAATTGGTTTCTTTATCATAACCATTTTTATCAGAAATAGTTTTATCATAATCATCATATTTAGAGGAGATGGTAATGTAACATCCCGATTTTTATTATCTATTTTATTAGTTGTTTGTTTATTTAGTTATTATGTGGAACGATAATTATTTAATTATTTAAATTATTTGAATATATGTGTTATTTAAATAATTGTGTTTATGAGTAAGAATATAAATTAATAGTAAGAATATAAATTAATAGAGATTGGGCTTTATGTCACATCAGAATGATTAAGTGAGTTAGGCTCATTAATGAAATAGAGTAGTAAGAGGAGGGATTAGAATTAATGTTGTCATAAAACAAAAACAAAAGAAAGAAGAGAAGAGAAGAGGGGATGAGAGGAAAAGAGAAGGAGAAATCCTAAGAAGATTCTACAATCAAGGTAAGGGGGGAGAATCCTAGTTATTATGGGTTTTTATATGATTGGATAATGGTTAGTAACATGAAATAGGATTATGTATGCTAATTTTTAGGTTTTGATTTAAGGATTTGGAAATTAGGTTTATGAAATCTTGTTTTTATGATACAAATAGGTTCTCTATGATATAGAGATGCTAGAATATCTTTACTTGTTGAAAAATGGGAATTATATCATGTCTCTATGGTGATTTTCGTGCACAAATCAGTAGTTTTTCGTGGCATATTTTTTTGATTTTCGCAGGGGGCGCTTAGTGCGGTTGGCTGGGAATGGGAAAATTATTTTTATGCATGAATGGGATTGGAACCTTGTATGTTATGATTTATCATGGATTTACATGTATTTTAATAATTTATTCAATGTGTTTTGGATTGGTTTGGATGTGTTTTGATGATTACATGATACTTGATTTTAGTATATGTATGTTGTGTTTTTGGTGGTAATTGAGAATAACACTGGTTGGCTTATATGCAGTATGTTATTTATAAATTGCAATGGTGAATAATACTATGCAAACAAATTGTTAATGATGCTTATATGCTACATGACGTTTTATGCAATTGTTGGTGAATAATTCAAAGTGTTGAATTATTGTGATATGCTTGTATGATTAAGGTTTGGTGATAATATTAATTACATATGTTTTTTGGTAATTTCACATGCATTCATGGGGAGATTGAACTCCGATTGGTTGCTCTGATCCTTGTGTGGAAACAGAAGCGGTTGACTATATGTTTATATTGATAGGCTTTGATCTTGTCCAGATCGGAAGTGTGGCTTTGATTTTAGATACAGAATCGAGAGTGAGGTGAGCTAGATTTTCACCTTGGTACCACATGCATGAGTCACATTGAATTGCATTGGAAGTCTCATAAGTCATTATATGATATTATTTTGAATTACATTATGTGATAATTGATAAATGGTTACATGAATGATACTTGGTGGTAATTGTGTTATATGTGAGAAATGTGTGTATTCATATACTTGTAATGCTTCTATATTGATTCCTTTGATGAATGTTTATTCTACATTACTTCTTATTATATATATTTCCATAATGATATGAATTCAGACCATTCTGTTGGAATGATGTTCTATGCGACATTGCGCAGATACCGAAGATAGTGGTGCTTCGTACGAGGATAATTAAGGAGCTTAGCTCAATTTTATCCACTTGCTTAGGTAGTGACTCAATTCTCTGGTCATGTAACACTGGGGGAATATTTTGAACTCATGTTTTGTTATGAAGAGATATTGTTACATTCTCTTATTTGGTTGGTATTTTAAGATAACATGTTGAGTGGCCTTAGTTCCTATATGACTTGTTATGTTGGCTTATGATTATAGTATGGGATATAATCATTATTATAATTTGAGTAAAGAATTATTCTGCTGTGATATGCATAGTTTTATGAAACATGAAGTTTAAATATGTGTTATGATTATGACCAAGTGTATTTTTATGTTGTTTTGTTGGTTTTTGTAAATACATGTGACACCCTTTTGATTTTGCACAGGCTATCTTACTCTGATTATGTTTTTAATTACTTGGGGTTAGAAAGGGGTGTTACATTAGTGGTATCATAGGATGGTCGGCCATTCGGCCAGGTTATTAATGTCTTTATTCCCTTTGTATTGAATTTGTGTATCTGACACGATCGATATTGTCTGTTTGTTGTTTTTTGGATGTCTTAGGACGATGGTTGCAGGAAGGAAAGATGATGCAATTGCTGAGGCCTTGAGAATGTTGGCCAGATCTCTTGGGAAGATTCCACATGTGAATGTTGGTAATAGAGATGGGGATGATGAGTTATGTGCTTTGGGGAAATTCTATAGGAACAATCCTCCTATCTTTGAGGGAGATCATGAACCTAATAAGGCACAAGCTTGGTTGAAGGCAATTGAGAAGATCTTCTGAGTCATGAATTGTACTGATGCACAAAAGGTGCAGTTTGGTACTCATAAGCTTGAGAAGGAAGCTGAGGATTGGTGGAACAACATTGTTCATAGGTTTGATGAAGATGGTATTGAGGTCACTTGGGATCTTTTCCATGATGCTTTTCTGGAGAAGTATTTTCCGGAAGACGTGCATGGGAAGAAAGAGGTGGAATTCCTTGAGCTGAAGCAGGGTAATGGGATTGTAGCTGAGTATGCTGCAAGGTTTCACGAGTTGGTTAAGTATTGTTCTCATTACAATACCACTAATGTTGAGAGGTCTAAGTGCCTTAAGTTTATGAATGGCTTGAGACCTGATATCAAGAATTCTATTGGTTACCAACAAATTGCTTATTTTTTTGAGTTGGTGAACAAGA
Organism: Vicia faba; assembly: GCA_948472305.1. Lineage (NCBI taxonomy): Eukaryota > Viridiplantae > Streptophyta > Magnoliopsida > Fabales > Fabaceae > Vicia > Vicia faba. Next base: position 1,307,080,640 of record OX451736.1, on the reverse strand, counting down.
GTAGGATTTATGATGAGGATATTAGGGAGAGTGATTCTTACTATAAGAATTTGCATGATAGGAAAGGGAAAGGTCAATTCTGTGGGAATCCGTGTGACGATAAGAGGAAACCATAAGCTGGTCATGGAAAGAAGTCAAGTGGGGAAGAAGCTTCTACTTCGATTAAGTGCTTCAAATATGGTGTCGAAGGGCATCGTGCTTCTGAATATGGGAAGGATTTTGAGAATTGTTTCAAGTGTGGCAAGCCAGGTCATAAAGCTATTGATTACAGAGGTGTTTCGAGTGTGACTTGCTACAACTATGGTGAGCAAGGTCACATTAGTACCAAGTGTGACAAGCCGAAGAAGGAGCAAGTTAAAGGGAAAGTGTTTGCATTGTCTGGTTATGATACTACTGCTGAGGATAGACTAACCCGAGGTACATGCTTTATTAATGGTACAACTTTGATTGCTATCATTGATACTGGTGCAACATATTCTTTCATTTCTTTGGATTGTGTTAAGAGGTTGAATCTTGAGTTATCTAGTATGCATGGAAGTATGATTATTGATACTCCTGCTATGGGTTATGTGTCTACTTCTGTTGTGTGTTTTAATTGTTTATTGAGTATCTTTGGTAGAGACTTTGGGATTGATTTAGTTTGTCTTCTGTTAGATCAAATTGATGTGATTATTGGTATGAATTGGTTGGAGCATAATCATGTTTATATCAATTGTTTTGATAAGACGATTATCTTTCTTGATTCTAGTTTTGAGAGAGATTTGTTTATGTCTGGTAAGCAAGTGAATGAGTCTTTTCAAGATGGTGCCGTGTTGTTGGCTTTGATGGCAACATTGGAAATTAATGGGAAAGGAACTATTGGTGAAATACCGATATTTCGTGATTTTCCTGAAGTGTTTCGTGATGATGTAAGTGATTTTCTGCCAGAGCGTGAAGTGGAGTTTGTGATCAATTTAATTCATGGAACTAGTCCTATTTCGATGGCTCCATATCAGATGTCAGCTTCTGAGTTGAAATAATTGAAGAGTCAACTTGAGAATTTATTTGAGAAGAAGTTTATTCGTCAAGTGTGTCACCGTGGGGTGCACCTGTTTTGTTGGTTAAGAAGAAAGAAAGTTCTGTGAGGTTGTGTGTTGATTATAGACAACTGAACAAGGTGACTATTAAGAACAAGTATCCACTTTCGAGGATTGATGGTTTTATGGATTAGTTGGTTTGTGCATGTGTGTTCAATAAGATTTATTTGAGGTCTGGGTCTCATCAGATTCGTGTGAAGGATGAAGATATTCAGAAGACTGCTTTTAGAACAAGGTATTGTCACTAAGAGTATTCTGTGATGTCATTCGGTGTGACCAATGCACCTGTGTATTTATGGAATATATGAATAGGGTTTTTCATGAGTATCTGGATCAATTTGTGGTTGTGTTCATTGATGACATTTTGATCTATTCTAAGAGTGAAGATGATCATGTTGAGCATTTGAGGATTGTGTTATCTACGTTGAAGGAGAAGCAGTTGTATGCTAAGCTTTCTAAGTGTGAGTTTTGGTTGAAGGACGTGAGTTTCCTTGGACATGTAATTTCGAATAGTGGTATTATTGATGATTCAACGAAGATTGAGGTTGTATCTCAATGGGAAGCTCCAAAATCTATTTATGAGATTAGAAGTTTTCTTGGTTTGGCTGGTTATTATCAGAAGTTTATCAAAGTTTTTTCTAAGTTAGCGTTACGTTTGACGCAATTGACTAGGAAGGGTCAAGCTTTTATTTGGACATCGTAGTGTGAAGCTAATTTTCAAGAGCTTAAGAGAAGGTTCATAATCGCTCCTACTTTGATTTTTCCTAATCCGATAGAACCATTTGTGGTGTATTGTGATGCTTCTTTGATGGGTTTAGGAGGTATGTTAATGCAAAATCATAAGTTTGTGGCTTATGCTTCAAGGCAACTTAAAGTTCATGAAAGGAATTATCCGACGCATGACTTAGAGTTGGTTGCAGTTGTGTTTGTTTTGAAACTTTGGAGGCATTATTTGTTTGGATCGAGGTTTGATGCATTTAGTGATCACAAGAGTTTGAAATATCTGTTTGATCAGAAAGAGTTGAATATGAGGCAAAGAAGATGGTTGGAATTCTTAAAAGACTATGATTTTGGTTTGAACTACCATTCGGGTAAAGTGAATGTTGTAGCTGATGCTTTGAGTAGAAAGTCTTTGCATATGTCGATGTTGATGTTGCGAGAGTTGGATTTACTTGCACAATTTCAAGATTTGAGCTTAGTTTGTCAAGATACTTCTTCTGGTGTTAAGCTTGGTATGTTGAAGCTTACCACTGGTATTCTTGAGGATATTCAAGAAGGTCAGAAATCTGATTTGAGTTTAGTTGATCGACTGACGTTGATCAGTCAAGGTAAAGGTGGTGATTTTCGGATTGATGAGAATGGTATCATGAGGTGTCATGATAGAGTTTGTGTTCTGGATGTGGGAGATTTTAAGAAAAGGATTCTCAATGAAGGACATCGTAGTGGTTTGAGTATTCATCCTGGAGCTACTAAGATGTATCAAGATTTGAGGAAATTACTTTGGTGGTTTGGAATGAAGAAGGATATTGCAGAGTTCGTGTATTCTTGTTTGATCTGTCAGAAGTATAAGATTGAACATACAAAATCGTCTAGGTTGTTGCAACCGTTATCCATTCTTGAGTGGAAGTAGGATAGCATTTCTATGGATTTTGTTTCGGGTTTTCTGAGGACTCCGACTAATTGTGATTATGTTTGGGTTATTGCAGATAGATTAACGAAATACGCTCACTTTGTTTCTATTAGGATGTATTATCCAATGGAGAGGTTTTCTAAGTTGTATATCGAGAAGGTTGTAAGTTTGCATGGTGTTTCGTCGAGTATTGTTTCTGATAGAGATCTAAGGTTTACTTCAAATTTTTTGGGAAGTTTTGCAAAGTGCTTTGGGTACAAAGTTGTGTTTGAGTTTGACGTATCATACGCAAACAGATGGTCAGTCAGAGAGGACGATTCAATCACTTGAGGATCTTTTAAGAGCTTGTGTTTTGGAACAATGAGGTGCTTTGGATAGTTACTTGCCTTTGATTGAGTTTACTTATAACAACAATTTCCATTCTAGTATTAGAATGGCTCTGTTTGAGGCTTTGTATGGATGAAGGTGTAGGGCGCCTTTGTGTTAGTACGAATCTGGTGAGAGTGTTGTGGTTGAACCTAAGATAGTTCAACAGACTACGGATAAGATTAAGATGATTCGAGAAAAGATGAGGATTTCTCAGAGGCGTCAGAAGAGTTATCATGATAAGAAGAGGAAAGCGCTTGAGTTTGAGAAGGATGATCATGTATTTCTAAGGGTTGCTCCAGTAACTGGTGTTGGTAGAGCTTTGAAGTTGCGTAAGTTGACGCTGCATTTTATTGGTCCTTATCAAATTTCCCAGAAAGTAGGTGAAGTGGCATATCGGATTGCTTTTCCACCGTCACTTTCTAATCTCCATGACATGTTCCATGTGTCTCAGTTGATGAGATACATTGCAGATTTGTCTCATGATTGTCCAATTAGATGATGTGTAAGTAAGAGATTATTTGATCGTTGAAACATCGCCTATGCAGATAGAGGATAAAGAAGTGAAGAAACTCCAAGGTAAAGAGATTTCTTTGGTGAAGGTGGTTTGGGGAGGATCGGAAGATGGTAATATGACTTGGGAGCTTGAGAGTCAAATGAAGGATTTGTATCATGAGTTGTTCGTTTGAGGTAATTTTCGAGGACGAAAATCTTTTAAGTGGGGGAGAGTTGTAACATCCCGATTTTTATTAGTATTTTATTAGTTGTTTGTTTATTTAATTATTATGTGGCATGATAATTATTTAATTATTTGAATTATTTAAATACATGTGTTATTTAAATAATTGGGTTTATGAGTAAGAATAGAAATTAATTGAGATTAGCTTTATGTCATATTAGAATGATTAAGTGAGTTAGGCCCATTAAAGAAATAGAGTAGTAAGAGGAGGGATTTGAATTAGTGTTGTCATAAAACAAAAACAAAATAAAGAATAGAAAGAAGAAAAGAGAAGAGAAGAGAAGAGGGGAAAAGAGGAAAAGAGAATGAGAAACCCTAAGAAGATTCTATAATCAAGGTAAGGGGGAGAATCCTTGTTATTATGGGTTTGTATATGATTGGGTAATGGTTAGTAACATGAAATAGAATTGTGTATGCTAATTTTTAGGTTTTGATTCACATAATTTGATTTGGGGATTTGGAAATTAGGTTTGTGAAATCTAGTTTTTATGATACAAATAGGTTCCCCATGATAAATACATGCTAGAATATGTTTACTTGGTGAAAAATGGGTATTAGATAATGTCTATATGGTGATTTTCATGCATAAGTCAGTAGCTGTTCGCAACAGATTTTTCTGGTTTTCGTAGGGGGCGCTTAGCGCGGTTGGCTGGGAATGGAAAAATTATTTTTATGGATGAATGGGATTGAAACCTTGTATGTTATCATTTATCATGGATTTACATGTATTTTAATAATTTAATCAATGTGTTTTGGATTGGTTTGGATACATTTTGATGAATACATGATACTTGATTTTAGTATATGTATGTTGTGTTTTTGGTGGTAATTGAGAATAACATTGGTTGTCTTATATTCAATATGTTATTTATGAATTGCATTGGTGAATAATACTATGCAAACATATTGTTAATGATGCTTATATGCTACATGATATTTTGTGCAATTGCTGGTGGATAATTCAAAGTGTTGAATTAATGTGATATGCTTGTATGATTAAGGTTTGATGATAATCTTAATTGCATATGTTTGTTGGTAATTGCACATGCATTCATGGGGAGATTGAACTCCAGTTGGTTTCTTTGATCCTTGTGTGAAAATAGAAGCGGTGGACTACATGTTCATATTGATGGGCTTTTATCTTGTCCAGATCAGAAGCGTCGCTCTGATTCTAGATATGGAATCGAGAGCGAGGTGAGCTAGATGTTCACATTGGTACCACATGCATGAGTCACAAATTAAATTGCATTGGAAGTCTCATGAGTCATTATATGATATTGTTTTGAATTACATTATGTGATAATTGATAAATGGTTACATGAATGATACTTGGTGGTAATTGTGTTATATGCGAGCAATGTGTGTATTCATATAATTTTAATGCTTCTATATTAATTCCTTTGATGAATGTTTATTCTATGTTACTTCTTATTATATATATTTCCATAATGATATGAATTCTCACACTTATGTTGGAATGATGTTTTATGAGACATCGCGCAGGTACCAAAGATAGTGGTGCTTCGCACGAGGATAGTTGAGGAGCTTAGCTCGATTTTATCCACTTGTTTAGGCAGTGATTCAATGCTCTTGTCATGTAACACTGGGAGAATATTTTTGAACTCATGTTTTTTTATGAAGAGATATTGTTACATTCTCTTATTTGCTTTGTAATTTGAGATAACATGTAGAGTAGCCTTAGTGCCTAATGTTTTGGATTCATATGACTTGTTGTATTGGCTTATGATTGTAGTATGGGATATAATCATTATTATAATTTGAGTAAAGAATTATTCCGCTTGGATATGTATAGTTTTATGAAACATGAAGTTTAAACATGTGTTATGATTATCACCAAGTGTATTTTTGTGTTGTTTTGTTGGTTTTTGTAAACACGTGTGACACCCTTTTGATGTTGCACAGGCTACCTTACTTTGATTATGTTTTTAATTACTTGGGGTTAGAAAGGGGTTTTATAGGTGACATCATTGTTAAGGTGAGAGAACTCAGGATTAGATAGAACACAGGTGTTGGTAATGTTTAGAGGAGCTTGAGTGGATTTGGTTGTAGAAGTTGAGAGTGATTATGGGTTGTTTAAAATGATGAGAAGTTATGAAGTAGAAACATTAGAAGATTGATTATAAGTAGTGAGGGTGGCTTCTGCTGAAATAGAGTTAGAAGTTGGTAGGGATGAAATAGTGGTAATAGGAGATGCTGAAAGACTGGCGACTATTTGTTGAGACGTGGAAGTGGAAGTTTGGGTGATGTTAGCGGCGGATGAGAAGGAAAATGAAAGAAGTGATTCAGTTAAGGGAGGTGTAGAGGTTTGATGAATAAAGGTTGGAGGTTTGAAAGAAATGATGGAAAGGAGGTTTTTGAGGTGCATATTGATGTGATTTATGGAGAGGATGAGACTATTTTGGATTTTTTAAGAGGAGGAGAACCAGTGATTGATGAAGGTGGAATGGATGAAGTAGTAAATCTGGTAGTATTTATGGAGGTGGAAAAGGAATTAATGAAGTAATTAATCTAAAAATAGGACCAGAAATAATAGGATTTAAAGATTTACTAGATGAAGCAGTAGTACCAGCTTTCTGAACAGAATTTCCAGATTCCCTTGGCCCCAAAGTTCTTAGTTTCTTCTCTTGAGTGTTCTTCTTCTTCTTCTTCATAGTTGAATCAGACTTCCTTTTGTGTGAGGAAAGGGGTTTATCCAGAAGTGAATCATACTCAAATGCAGATGTATCAACACCTTCAGCTGCCAGACGATTGAGATGTTTTTCCAGGACCTCATGTGGATCAAGTTTAGTGAAGAGAGGATAACCATCAATTGGTAACCTTTGAATCTTAACACTTTGCATATCAACATGCACTTTTGTTTTTATCACCACCCATGACTTTTCAACAATGTTCATACTCTTAAGATTGTTACAATTGAAGGGTTTTCCAGTTATTGCCACTACATCTCCCATGAGCTTCAGATTGGTTAGATGGTTTATAAGACCACTTTCAATCAGAATGTCTCAGATAGTTTCATCGCTTCTAGTTTCTTTAACAGTGTCTCTCAGATAGTTAAAGAGAAGATATGGAAGATGCATCTTAATTCTTTTTAATAGATAAAACAAAATGAATTTTTGATATGAATTGATGTAATTAGATGAGCTATTAGGTGTTCTTGGATGAATGCACCCTAAAATGATCCTAAACCAAAAATGAAGATTCTTGGAAAGTTCCATAACTTTAGTAGGTGGTTTTCCTTCGTGAAACACTACCTTGAATCATGTATAGAATGCAAGTGTTATTATATTTGCCAGATATTTTTCAGTTTGAGTGGCATGATAAACCACTTTTCCTCCTATGTTTTTGATCCCAAGTAAAGTAGCTATAGATCTCTCAGTGATGACAATTTTAATGTCCAAGACAAGGGATACAATGTATTTGTCATAAGCTTCAGCAAATCTCCAGAATTGTTTTACCAACTTTGTGTAAATAGGGCCATAGAGGAGATTGAAGTAGACATCCCAACCTTGGAAATATATTTCCTTGGTTAAGTCCAACCCATTTTCTTTGAGATTCTCAAAATCTATAAGAAGTTCAAGAAGAATGTCTAATTGATCAGCAAGTGTAGACAAATGAACATGCATATAACGATTAAGAATATGGGTTTCTTGAGGTGGTTGAAATATGGCCAGATCTTGTTTTAGGGTCGAAGAAACATAAGGAATAGAACTTAAACCTAATTGAGATGAATCACCTTGTTGCATTTGTTGCAAGGATTTTTCTTGTCGAAGTACTTCTTGAGAGAAATCAAAGACTTGTTGTTGTTTGGCGTCCATGGTTGAAGATGATGATAGAAAAGGCTTTTAAGGTTTCAAACCAATTTAAAGTGTGAGAAGTGATGTAGCATGGTGTGTGAAGATGAAGAGAGTGAGTATTTATAAAATAGTTTTCAAATGATTACTTAAGCATATAAGACGTACAAAATGGGAGAGAAATGATGATTTTAACCTAATCTCAAGAAAGTCCCATCGTTCGAGGTGTCCCTCAAACGACACATTTATGATTCTGAATTGACAAGTGTCTAAAGTGAATCATAACTATACGTTTGAAAATAAAAGAGTCGATGTTTATGAATACCAAAGGTTTTTTGACTTAAAGGATTTTGATCAAGATATTTTCTAACTTGTAGAAGTATCAAGGAGAGTCTGCTTGAATAGAAGTTTTTAATATTAGAGAGTAAAAGATTCTAACCTGACGAACTTTATTTCTGAAGATATCACCTTTCTAGCTCACTTTTTTCCTGTAGATCCATTTGTCTTCAATAGCATGAGTCCCATAAGGAATTGGGCATTGGATTCTAAATATAGTTTATGGATACATGATACTGCTCTTCTAGCAGTACCATAAACCATCAATTATCCTAAAATGATTCTTGAATAAGAAGTAGGTTACTTCCAGAAGCATTTATTCAGATAGCTTGAAATGTGGATCTTGTTCTGGCAGATTCAACTTTATCCTTTTAGAGACAGTTCTTCAAATGGACTTGCCTTGTATCTTTTCTTGACACTAGACACATATGATGTATCATCCTTTATATTGAATATACTTCTTCATAAATTACAACTTTTTCTTTCAGAAACAACTCTTTCAGATTCTTTTAATCTTCCTTTTTGTACTCCTCTAAAACTAACAAACTTAGCTAATTTAGATTCTAGGTTTTGGAACATATGCTTTCTTTCCATTGTGTAAGGAGAGCATCTAGATTTCAGGAACCATGTCTAGTTTGGGTTTTTGAGAAACATTAACCATTTGTGTCAGTGCTGAGGGGTATACATATGAAAATGGAGAAAATGGCTTGTTTTCTTGAATGTCTTCATCAGAAATATAACAAATTCCTCTCTTACCATTATGACTAATACCATAGAACATGCAATCCATTCTACTTCTATCTATGTTTTCGTTTAAGAATTTCTAGAATGCCTTATCATACTTGTATAAGATACTTTCAGAAGATGGAGGTGTTTTAGAAAGAGTTTCTTCAAGTTTCAAACATTTTTTGTTCATAAAAACATTTTCTTTTTCTAAAATAAAATTATCATCTTTTTTTCAGAAACTTCTTTCTCTAGCTTACCATATTCTTCAATTTCATATTCATGGACTCTTTTAAGGTTCTTGAATTTTTGTTGAAGCTTATGATACCTACTTAGAGATTCCAACAAACATAATTCTAGTTCAACACAGGAGAGTTCAGAAAATACCTCTTTTGAATCAGACTCAGTTTCTATGGTGTCTTCTTCTTATGTGCTAGCCATGAGAGCTATGTTAGCATGCTCTCCTTCAGAATCAGATTCTCCAGAGTCTGAATCATCCCATGTTTCCATGGGACCTTTCTTCTTTCCATTGAAGACATTCTTCTTAAAACTTTCCTTTTTGGTGCTTTCCTTCTTGAGTGTTAAGCATTATTTTATGTAGTGTCCTGGCTCCTTGCACTCGTAACATGTTACCTCTTTGCTAGCTCTTCCTATTGCAAATGATTCTGAGCGATATTCACTGCTTTTGGGTCTTCAGAAGTTGTTTTGTATTTTCTTTCAGAGTTGCTTGACTCTTTTGGAAAGAAGGGACAATTCATCTTTGTCATCATAAGATTCATCATCAGAATCTTCTATCTCTTCAGCTTGGAAGGCTTTATTCTTTTGTGCACTTATCACATGATATTTCCAACCTTTAATCACAACCTTCCAAGTCTTGATGTCAATGGATTTGAGAAAGGCAACCATCATAACTTTCCAATAATAATAGTTGGTGTCATCCAATACATGTGGTCTATTGATAGAGACTCCATCTTTAATTGTGTCTATTTGAGCATAACTTATCTTACTTGGAGATCACCAAAACGGTTAGGGTGCCTGCTCTGATGCCAATTGAAATTTGATTCCTCAGGGGGAAGATGTTGCATGCGATGTCCTAGAAACTGGTTTGACAAGTTAAACCAGAACCACCATAATTAACTTGTACAAGGTGATGGAGTAGAAAAGCAATGAATAACACAATCAATTAGTAACTGAGTTTGATGTAACTTGCACCTACATTTGAAGGGTTGGCTTCCAACCGAAGAAAATAAATTCACTATTAGTAGCTTAATAAATTTAGTTTTACAAGTAAGAACAAACCCTTTGTTGTCATATGCATTTTCATAACACTAGACAATGACTTTCTAATTAGGTATCCCCCTAAATATGAGAAACCCTCTCACTTTCTCTCAAACACTAACTCAAGTGTTTGGACTTTCAATCACTAAACCCTAGCGATATACCTCAACCACAACTATGAGTGATGTTGAATCTTACAAATTAACTATAAAAACCTATTATGCTAAATTACTAAACCATGGTGGTGTACAGAAAACAATAGCAATGACTCTTGTAAACCTAGAACTCTAAGATATTCAATGTGAAAGCTTGAATTCTAATGTAGGTTTAAGATCCTTATATAACATAATGATTATGGACTTTTCTTCATGGATATTTGATTTAATTTCAGCAAGAAATAATGCAGAATTTGTTGGATATTATATGTTCCTTAAATTTCTCCAACAAGATATAATTTGTTTCGATTTAAGTTCAAATTTAAATCTCCATTTAAATATGAATAAATCTTCTTCCAAGTGTCAAACCAATCATCCAATTCTATTGTTAAATCAATAACAATAAAATTAGATCCCATCTTTGACCAAAGAATCTTCCAAAATGCAACAACAAAGACCTATTTCGTACGACCCAAATATCGTAGCAACATGCTGAAATATTGTGTCTAGTATGTGTCCATTTTTCACCTCCATATAGCTTAAGCAAGCTATATAAATATTGAATACTTTGAAAACTTCTCCATGTTGTTCTTTTGCTAAAATGCTGTCAATTCCAAAGAGCCAATCCACAAGGAACTTCATGAACCATGTGATATGGGCCTATACTAAAGTCTACAAATACTGATGTGAATATTGAGGATGAAATCCTTATTTGTTTCTTTTCTTCCACCTTTTTAAGGTACTGTTAATTCTCTGTTTTGTTGTGATTGGCATTATGTTTGGTAAAACTAACTTAGTATTGACATGTTTGATGAAGATGCTCTATCAACTAGAGCAACATGTCGAATGCGATGTCTTATGAAGTTTCTTTCGACATTTGATTTTGTACAGCTGGACTGCTGGATTTTTTTAGTTTGTTACATGTGCAGAATATTCTGTAAAATATTATGCTATCCTATGTGGCACATAGTTTGAAGATTAAAAAGATTCAAGCTGATTTCGAGGAGATTTGTTAGTTTCTAATTATGGAGATAATTTAGGAAACTAGCAGTTGATGTCCTATCTTTGAGGAGATAATGTTGTTGCGCCTCTGTCATATCCAGATGCATATGTCAAGCCCAAATCCAATTCATTTAAGATTATAAATAAAAGGCTTTAACCATAGTATAATTGTGGAACTTACTGTGTTTTTTTATTAGGGTTTATGTGTTTATTGTGAGCCTCTCGATTATCATCTTGATAAAAGAGTAGGAATTTGCTTTTGAGTTGTAAGTTATGTTAGTCATTAAAAAGCTTTTAAGCAGTGAATGATTGTGTGTCTTTGAAGTGTGACTTATGTTGTTTTCTAGGTGTTTAGAATTGTTCAGTCACTGTTCTGTGATTGGAATGGATTTGAGAAGGGTCTCATACCTAGGTGAGTCTTAGGTGGAATTTAAGCAAGGGTGGTGATTAAGTGTGAAGTTGTAAACGGGGGAGTTTAACTTCAAATTGATATTATCTAGTTGATTCCGTCCCTGGCTTGGTAGCCTCCAGAGTAGGTGTTGTTGTACACCAAACTGGATTAACAATCATGTGTCTTCTTTACTTTTCTGCACTTTGTTTATCGTTTACCTTGTCATTGTGTGTTTTTTCAGAAAAAGGTGTCTCAACATCTCTTAGGACATCTATGATTCGACTACAGAATTTCAATTGGTATCAGAGCAGGCTTTCTGCTCTGACTCTGGGTGAGATTCAGGGAAGATAATTTCTGGTACAATGGACAAGGAAAGAGGTTTATGAATAGACCACCCATTCTTGATGGAACTAACTATGATTATTGGAGAGCAGATAAGGTGGCTTTCATAAAGTCCATGGACAACAAGGCTTGGAAATATGTGGTCAAGGGATGGAATCCACCAAAGGTTGTAGGTCTAGATGGGAAGGTTACTGATGTTGTGAAGACCCCGGAAGACTGAAATGATGAAGATGAAAATTCATCAGAGGGAAACTCCAAAGCCTTGAATGCTATGTTCAATGGGGTGGATAAAAAAATATTTAGATTGATAAGAAATTGCATTGTTGCTAAAGAAGCTTGGGAGATATTAAAGACTGCCCATGAAGGAACCTTTAAGGTGAAGATGTCAAGACTTTAACTGCTTACTACCAAGTTTGAGAACTTAAGAATGAAGAAATATGAGAATATTCATGACTTTCACATGAATATCATTAAGATAGAAAATTTCTCGGGTGCCTCGGGAGAGAAGATGTCTGAAGCCAAGTTGGTGAGAAAAATCCTAAGATCTCTTCCAAAGAGGTTTGACATGAAGGTGATCGCTATTGAATAAGCCCAAGATATAAACAATATGTAGGTTGATGAGATTATGGGATCTTTAATAACTTTTTAATTAGGGATCAGTGAAAAGTCTGAGAAGAAGAAAAGAATTGCTTTTGTCACTAGTACTGAATACTTAGAAGATGAATGTGACTTGGATACAGAGGAAGGGTTGTTTAATGCAATTGTTTTTCTTGGAAGAAAATTCAATAAATTTGTAAAGAAGATGGACTGGAAGTCAAGATCAAATGTCGAGAACAAGTCATTTGACATCAACAAAAATTAGGATTTTGAGAGGAGGCCCAAGACTGAAGAAGAGACTAGTCAGGACAAAAAGTCTGAGAAGAAGAAAAGAATTGCTTTTGTCACTAGTACTGAATACTTAGAAGATGAATGCGACTTGGATACAGAGGAATGGTTGTTTAATGCAATTGTTTTTCTTGGAAGACAATTCAATAAATTTGTAAAGAAGATGGACTGGAAGTCAAGATCAAATGTCGAGAACAAGTCATTTGACATTAACAAAAATTAGGATTTTGAGAGGAGGCCCAAGACTGAAGAAGAGACTAGTCAGGGAAAAGGAGTACAATGTCATGAATGTGAAGACTTTGGAGACATAAGAGCTGAGTATCCCACTTATCTCAAGAGGTTGAAGAAGGGTTTGTCTGTTTCCTGGTCAGAAGATGATTCTGATAGTGATCCTGAAGAATCTGCTAATCAGGTTAATATAATGACTGGAATTTGTGATTCTAATGATGAGTCAGATTGTGAAAAACTCACCTTTGAAGAACTTGCTGCTTCATACAAGGAGATGTTCCTCAAGTGAAGAAGTATGTCAGTAGGGAAAATATCAAAAAGAGAGTCATTGCTCAATTATAAGCTGAAAAGGTGGAGCATCTGTCCATTATTTCTGAACTGAAGGATGCAGTTGTGTTGCTCAATTCCAAACTTGATAATTGACTAAGTCTATAAGAATGCTTAACACTAGTTCTGATGTGCTGGATAAGATTCTTCAGTCTGGAAAGAGTGCTAGAGATGTCAAAGGTCTTGGTTATGATAATCAAGGTGTGAAGAACAAAGGAAAAGAACCTGAAGTAATGTTGGTTCAACCAAATAAGAAACTGGAACAAAAGATGTCAAATCCAATGTCCCAACATTAACTAAGACATTAGAAAAAATTAATCAGGAAACAAAGCTCATAGATGGATATGTAATTATTGTGGAAGGTTTGGTCACATAAAACCTTATTGTTACAGGTTGTATGGATATCCCAAGTATGTTACTCGGCCTAGAGGAGAACAGGCTTAACAAGCTGATGTTAAATCAAAGAAACAGTGGGTTCCTAGAAATGGTCCTTGTGGATTCATAGCTCACACTTCTCTCAGAGCCTCTACCAGAGAAGATTGGTATCTTGATATTGGTTGTTCTATACACATGATTGGTGTCTAGAAATTCCTAGTGGATATTAAACCATATTCCCCTAACTATGTCACTTTTGGAGATGGAGCAAAAGGTGAAATAAAGGGTGTTGGAAAGTTGGAATATATAGGACTTCCTAGTTTTGATGATGTGCTGCTTGTTAAAGGGCTGACTTCCAATTTGATAAGTATTAGTTAACTATGTGACCAAGGTCTCAAATTTAAATTTACTAGATCTGAATGCATAGTAACAAATGAGAGTAATGAAGTCATCATGAAGGGAACCAAGTCAAAAGACAACTGCTATCTGTGGACTCCTCAAGAAACAAATTATTCTTCAATATGCTTAATGTCAAAAGAAGATTAAGCTAAGCTATGGTTTCAAAAGCTTGGACACCTACATCTAAAAATTAAGAATAAAGTTTTGGCAAAGCAGCAGTCAGAAATATTCCCAATCTGAAGAGTGATTAGGAAATGTTTCTGGTATACTCTACAAACAGTAGAGACTATAGAGTATTTAACTCTATAACCAAGGTGATGATGCAATCCATAAATGTTGTGGTTGATGACTCAACCAAAGAAGCTGATGTCACAGATGATGTTGAAACATTTGTTCCCATGGATGATGATGTTACTGAAGATGTTGAATACCAAGTCATAAGTCTTGAGCATGTTGGCACTGAAAATCAGATTGGTGATATTTTTACTAAGGCCTTGGATGCTGTATGATTTTAAAAATTAATAGGGAAGCTTGGTATTTATCTTTACGAGGATTTATAGAAATTACAGATGGTGAGGAATTCAATAGATTCTCTATCTTTCCTCCATGTTTTTATGGTTAAAACTGTCAAAGACTGGAACAAAAGATCTCTGCAAAGGGATGATTTGAAGAAGACATATTTAAAGGTGATGACAAGAGAGATCAATGGTAACACTCCTAAAACATGTGACCTCCATGTTTTTATGGTTAAAACTGTCAAAGACTGGAACAAAAGATCTCTGCAAAGGGATGATTTGAATAAGATATATTCTAAGGTGATGACAAGAGAGATCAATGGTAACACTCCTAAAACATGTGACAAATTCAAGGAGTGCGGGAGGATATTTGATAGAGGCAAGAGGTGGAATTCCACCTGAAGATGATCAAGGTTGGTTTATTCCCAAGATTATAGTATGTATATGTTATTACTATTGATGGTAGCATGTGTGTATGAATGATGTCCTACCAAATGTTATTACATCCTTCCTGATGTGTGAACTTGGGAAGCATATATTGAGTTGTTATCTTGGAGTTTCTTGTGTCTTGGGTTTTACTCTTAAGGAGGAGAACTAACTGTCTAAAACAAGGGAGAATGGTTTATCATTATGGTGGAAAAGACAGTTTCTATATTAAGTGTTTTGGTCATCCATTATGTTGGGACATCATCTCAGCATTTTATGTCTCCAGGAGTCAGGAGGAGCTATATCTGAAAACTCTCTAGTCTTTATGTCTATTTTTAGAAAGCTATGTCTGGGTGGCTCTTAGTTCAGTTAAAGTTATTTTGAAGGAAAGCTCAATATTGGTTATTCTTATAGAATTCAATGTTCAACCATATGTCATGACATGTTTTAGAGTGATTAGTCTATAATTCCAAAGGATAACAATATGCAAGAGATGTGAAGGGCATGAGTGCAGGCTTTTATGGACGGTGTGACTACATTGTCTCTTTATCAAGAGACATGTGAAACATAAATGAAATATGTCACTCCCAATGTTGGAACATTTCAATGGTCAAGTCTTGGAAAGAGAGAGATAGATAAGATATGTGCCTCTCTCCTGAATTGAGTGGTGTGCCGATAACAAGAATGACCTTATCTCCCTTGAAAATTGCATACATTGACCGATTGTTGTTTTTTTAAACAAGACATCATTTCAATCTATAGTAACTTCCTTGGTGTTTAAATACCCCTTACTAGTTTTTCAGGTTGTGTAGTGTTTCTCTTTTTGGTTTCCCCTCAGTTTTGTTCATTTGTGTGTGTTTTCATACTCAAACTCAATTTTTGTCAATTTTGGCTAAAAAGGGGGAGAGTAGTATTGTATCATTGAGTCTTGTTGTGTCATTGAGTCTTTTTTTGTTGTTTTTCAGTGTTGTTGCTTCTTACTTTCAACAATTAATGGGGAGTATGACTTTATGGCATAAGGGTTTTCTGTTTCTTCATTTGATGAGTCTTATGTTGTGGGTGTATACTAGATGTCGTTAAAGGTGTTCTAACATCTTGTCTGGTCTGGTGTGTCTTTTTGCTTCTTTATATGAGCTTCTAATTTGTGATGCTTCTGTCACATGGTCTTCTAACTTAGGTTATTCAAGTTAGAGTTATTTTTGGTTTCTTAAGGCTACAGGAAAATTCTCCTGAGACTCTATTAAGAAGTGGTTCTGAGTTTGAGGGGGAGTAGTTTAGTTGTTCTTGAAGATGTAGCTTATATTCTTCCTCGTGTACACCAAATGTCTTCAGAACTTTCTTCCTTCATCCTAGGTATACTGTGCAATAATCAAAGTACTATTCTTTGAAGTGGTATTTAGCAGGTTTAGCAGGTTTTGTGTTCTGGACTAGACTGATATGAAGTTTTGTCAGACATGATGTTCAGACATGTTGAGAATTTGGTATTCTCTTGGTTTTTTTTGTTGAGCAGCTTACACTAGTTGTTGCTCTGATATTTGTTGTACTAACTTCTTCTGCTGCTGTGTCCCTGATTGGTTGTGTGTTTGAGGTTCTTCTCAAACCTGAGCTACTGTTGTTTATGTGTGGAAGATGTGCTAAGTTGTTTTAGCCAAAATAATCCAAAGAGGAAGATTGTTAATACTCTATTTTGTTGTGATTGGCATTATGTTTGGTAAAACTAACTTAGCATGGACATGTTGGATGAATATGTTCTATCAACTGGAGAAACATGTCAAATGCAATGTCCTATGCTGTTTCTTTCAAAATCATGATTTTTTATAACTAGACTGTTGGATTTTTTAGTTTGTTACAGGTGCAAAATACTCTGTAAAATATTACTCTATCCTATGTGGCGCACAATTTGAAGATTAAAAAGATTCAAGCTGATTTCAAGGAGATTTGTTACCTTCTAATTATGGATATAATTTAGTAAACTAATGATTGATGTCTTATCTTTGAGGAGATAATATTGCAGCTCCTCTGTCATATCCAGCTGCATATGTGAAACCCAAATCCAGTTCATTGAAGATTATAAATAGAAGGGATCAACCCTAGTACAAGTGTTAAACTTACTGTGTATTTTTATTAGGGTTTATATGTTTATTATGAGCCTCTCGATTATCATATTGATAAAAGAGTAGGACTTTTCTTTTGAGTTGTAAGTTCTGTCAATCATTCCAAAGCTTTTAAGTAGTGAATGATTGTGTGTCTTTAAAGTGTGACTTCTGTTGTTTTCTAAGTGTTAAGAATTGTTTAATCACTTTTCTATGATTCAAATAGATTTGAGAAGTGTCTCATACCTAGGTGAGTCTTAGGTAGAAGTTAAGCAAGGGTAATAATTAAGTGAAAAGTTTTAAACTGGGGAGTTTAGCTTCAAATTGATAATATCTAGTTGATTTCGTCCCTGGCTTTATAGCCCCCAGAGTAGGTGTTATTGTACACCGAACTGGGTTAACAATCATGTGCGTTCTTTACTTTTCTGCATTTTGTTTATTGTTTACCTTGTCATTGTGTGTTTATTCAGAAAGAAGTGTCTCAACATCTCTTAGGACATCTATGATCTAACTACCAGTATTTCAAGTACAATGTAGTTCAACGAACCATGCACATGGCTAGGGCTTTACTACATGTGCACATGTTACATGTTATTTCAAAACTTTTTTCGATAGCATGAAGATTTTTTAAAATAATTCCATTTTGGTTACCCCTCTAGACAAATAAGCTCATGCGAAGGTAGGTGCTAAAGGTGGAGTAAAACACAAGAAATTGGGTTTGAATTGGGTTTTCAAATTTTTTTCTTATAGAGATTCTTCTCACAAATGATCAATGATAGACAAACTAGAAAGAAAAATGACACAATCAATTTACATAAGTTCACCTTAGAAAAGGATACTCTTGTCCACCCGCCAAGGTGATTTTGCCTTTAAAAAGGACTTAATCCACTAATCTTGAAAGATTACAACAATCTATAAGAGTTTAGAAAAATACCTTAGACCTCTCAAGTATACAAACTATAACTTAATCACTTGAGGAAACAAATCTAGAAAGATATATAATCAAACAATGTTTACAATGATGATTCTAAAAAGCAGATATAACACTACAATGAAGAACAAATGTTTACACACAAATATGAGCAACAACTCTTGTGTATATAAAAATGATGATAACACAATAAAGAGCAATAACTCTTGTGTTATAGAGAATATAAGTTAACATAAATAATGATAAAAAAAACTCTTTATTTTTTGGATTTCTCTTGAATATTTTCTCTCTTTGTTTTCTATGCACAATAGTTTTTTCTTTCTTTCAATACTTCTTCTCTTTTTGAAAATTTCCGTGTATGTTCTTTATCTTTCAAATGAAGTAGTCATCCCTTTATATAGGCTAAGAAAGAAAACTGTTGGATAATACAAATGTCTTTTTCATTTTCCAGCTGCTACAACGGCATCGTGTGATCGTGGGAGACAAGGGCACACCAAATCCTCAACCGTACACTACGTTCTTCACAAATAGCGGAATAATATTATACTCTTGTGCAAGTTTATGATCTTTTATTCTAATGAGATACTTCTAATATGAAGTAGTGAATATAGTGCAGAAGAGGTCACACCTTTGTTCTTTAATCTTCTGATGGAATATTTATGATGCGAAATGATGCATATTCTAGAAGATGTTTCATTGTAATATATTCAAAGGCATCAGAGTCTACAGAATCAGAACCTTATCTTTAGAGTTGGAGCAACAGTTTATCTGACAAACAAATCTTGATATCTAAGCTGATAGCAAAAGCTTATATGATGAAGCACAAATTTGATTTCTGAGCTTGAAGCAAAAGCTTACACAAAAAATATTTTCTTAGAATCCCATCTCGACTTCTAAGCCGAAAGCAAAAAAATTTCTGAGAGGCATATCTTGGTTTCTGATCTGGAGTAAACACATATGTTCTCTTCTAACGAACACTCAACATTCTATCAGATTTGGTGGTGTTTCTTGAGAAGCGAATAGAATAGTTCTTCTGATGGTGTCAGCATATTACTGATGATTCTTCATACAACAATCCTGAATCAATTAGAATGCTTTATCAACACACTCAAATAAACTATTAAAATACAAAATTGTTATCTATAAAATATATGCATTGTTATCATTAAAACTAGAGATTAGATGCAAAACCAAATCTTGTTCTAACAGGTGCCATAAGGACTGAAGTAGAAAATCGATGCACTTGTTTGGTTTGTAATTCTTGGAACCATTGCCACTTTTACTAGAGAATGAGTTGTATGTGTACAAGGAGAATGACATGTCACTGTGGAGCTTTACCTTAAAAGCGGTTACTCACCTTTTTCAAAGAGTTGGGTTATGTCGAGGGTGTTATCCCTCGGGATGAAGCCTCAAAGAAATTCTTAAAATGACTTTTTGAAACATGCATACTGATGGACAACCATACCAAGGAAAAGAAGAAGGTCATTGATCGGAAAAATTGCAAGTGTACTATTTTTACCGATGTAGTAATACTGGGTTTTACCCCAAGTATCAATCACGAGGATTGTGTGGCAAATATTGAGTGTGATTATTAATTCAATTGAAAAAAAACTACGGTTTGGTTTGGTTGGATAAATCCTTGCACATATGTAAAAGAGAAGAAAGTAAAATATGACTTTTGACTTTTTAATTAAAATATGCTAGGGGGTGTATGATTTTCCATGAAATAACCTTCACTCTTTAATCTTTTCAACAAGTTCATCAACCTCAATTACAGATTCTTAAGATTATCTTTCCCAAAGTCCTTAGGGAAATACCTTTAACCTTCTACCCTAATTTCAATATCCATTCAAATTAGTTTTGAGGTTAAGCATTCAATTATCAAGAACTATTCAGGTTATCATATGATTGCCCTAGTCCTAGGTGAAATCATCTATAATATCATTATGTAGAAAACCTTAACACGAACGTCCAGCTCTAATGTGTTAAAAATAGTGAAACCCTATGGTCCCATATGGTAAACTATAAATTTTCTAAACAATCAAATTGATGCATAAAAACATTTACATTGAATGGAACAAAGAGATCAGTATTCTTCACATTGCAAATCAGGGACACCCCTAGGATTGGGGGTTTATCCGCACATAATATTCAAAGAAATTACAATAAGAAAGTTAGACATTACAAGATAATTGGATTCCATTGATATTCAATCGCGATTTCTCTTGAAGAATCTTCGTCCTCCTAATATCTTAAAAGCTCCAATTTTTATCGTATAATTCTTCTCCAGTACCAAAAGTCCCTTTCTTCTTCTCACAAATAGGTTTTTATAGTGTTAGGTCATCTCTCGGAAATACAAATTGTCCAAAGTACCCTTAATTATCCAAGAATATAAAAAAATATCAAAATTGGAATTTCTAGCATCTAGGCTGACACGGGTCGTGTCACCGGACACGGGCACTGTGTCATCATCTGTGATCTGCTCTCTTCATGCTTTTTGGTTCCATCTGAATTGACACAGGGAATATCGTGTGAAACGGGCTCCCGTGTCGCCTTCTTCCTTGCTTCCAACTTCAATTTTTACTCAGTTTTCTCATTGACACAGTCCGTGTCAGGTGACACAGCCACCCATGTCAGAGCGCCTGAAGCATTTTTGCTAAAACTCTGAATACTGCATTTTTCTGCCCCAATTTGTCCTATTTTATTCTTTTGAACCTGAAATCACTAAAACATAAAACCAAAGCATAAAATATGATAATATAAAATAAAACACTCGTCAATTAGAAGAAACAATAACTAAAATAAATGTTGAATTCCTATGTAAAAACCACTGATCAAACTCCCCTAAACTTAAATCGTTGCTTGACCTCAAACGACCTTTACAAGAACTCAAGAAAATCATAGCAGCTTGTTACTCATACGTGAGACACCCATTCAAATTTATCAAAAAGCAGTACATCCTATAGCGGTAGAAATGTTAAGACTAAGCCATTGGATTGATTTAACTCGTACAGATCAAATAAAAATCGCAACCGCGCTTTATTGTTTCCAAAGGAATAGGAAAAGAGAGAATAACCCAAAAAGAGGGGGAGAGAATCTAAGTTTGGGGATTAGTTATGCAAAGGGAAGGTATTAGCACCCTAAACATCTACGGTACCTTGCATGAACCTCTTTGTAAAATTTGTGTATTTTGGCTATAAATGTTGTAAAAAAAATAGATGGTGGAGATGAGAAGAGAATTTTTTTTTTAACTTTGCACCCGCCGTGGTTGTGAACCTTTAGTGCCTACGTACCACCTTCCATGCAATAGGGGATCAGGGTACCCTTAGCTCACTTTTATAAATATTAAAACACAAGTGTGTTGGTTAATTTTAAGAGATACGACATCATCGTCTTATCCGAGTGGAAGAACATACTTACTACCCACGATTATGAGAAAGGAGAATTTGCATCATCTCAAAGTGGAGGATATGGCTTGGATTTTAGAATCAACAAAGCCTCACATAACACCCAAGTGGAAAATATCTCACTTCACTACATTTGAGAAAGTTTTAAAGTAAAAAGCCAAAGTGGCAAAAATGGTTTGAATGAGATTGATTGACTTTTAGTCTTCTCTCAAAAAATGTCAAAGTATGATTAAGTTGTTTAAAGTTTGATTAGGAAAATTATTTTTGAAAATGCATGGACCTAAGTCTAAGTTTATTATGAAAGCGATTCAAGTTTAGAAAACAATAATAGTTTTGAAAAGGATGGAGAAGATTTTTGAAATTAAATAAGATGTGAGAAGATAAAGGGACTATCCTAAAGCATAAGGTAAAAGCTAGAGAAAAGAGCCGTCTAACCTACAAGAGGATAACACTTGACATAATGAGTCAATCTAGAATTATCATCCTTTGGATTGAAACCAAGAAATCAAAGATGATAAACCTCTTAAGAAAACCAAGCTTCGAATGCATTAAGTCTTCACAAAAATTGGGTAGAGTAATAGATGTATACGGATGAATTCTCGATCATAGACAAAGCATATAATCAGAATAACCTGCACACAAAGAAAACAAATAACCCAATGTCTCAGGGTAAACCCCAAGAACTCCAGACAAAATAAAAGTAGAAGTCACAAGGTCTCAAGGTAATGGAGGTCTCTACTCCTAAGTCCAAGAAATCCATAACTCCATTATGCCAAGGATAGTAACCAAATAGTCCAAGTAGCATTAAAGTTTTTTATGGTCAAGTTGATTATTATGTATCTTTAAAAAGAAATAAAAAGCTCAAGTGAGCAAAAATAAAAATGACATAAAGATAAATTCTCAAGTAAGCAAAGATGAAAATAGCATGAAATGAAAATGCTAAAATAAATGTGTTTAAAGTAAAAAGCATAAAGTAAAAGCATAAAATAAACTCACTTGCTAATGGGTTAGAAATTAGAGGTTGGTTGAATGACCATCTTGAATCTTGTATTTGAAAACTCATTAGAAGATTGATAAAATCAAAGCCTCTCAACAACAAGTTTTATTTGCTTTTGTTAAGTATATCATTCATTTCAAAATCTCAAGGCAACAATAAATGATCAACGATATTTAAATGATTCACTTAGTTCCAAAATTTATGAAAATTCATTAGAGGATTGATAAGAACAAAACCTTCTAACAATGAACCTCAATATTATTGGATCAAAGGTTTCAAATTAAACATGTTTGGGCTTGCAAACATAGGTCTGGGCCACAAATGATCATTTCTCGAATCAAGACAAAATTTAGTGTTATGTTAAGCAATCGTAAGTGGACTTATATAGAAGTCGCAACTATTTTTAGGTCGGTCAATAGCAATTTATGTGTCATATGTTTAGAGTGATGATATGTAGATCATCCTCTAATAACATGTAGCACAAAGAGAAGATGATGAGATGAATAGGGAGGGGATACATTTGAATCAAAAACCTTGATCAAAACTATCATTAAAGTCATCCATCCATTTTGGTGGAGTTGAACTTAACACCCCAGATTCAATGATGTTAATGAAGTTTTTGATCAACAATCACATAGTCAAAATATATTAAAAAATAAATTACTTTTAATGAATAAAATAAAAAAAGAAAAATGACTTTTAAATTGTTTTTAAAATGAAAATAAGAGGTAAAATAACAAACTATTATCAAAGTATCAAAGAAAATTTTAAAAGGACTATAGAAAAATCAGAAATGACCTAAAATGTTTTTTATAATTTTTTGGTAATTTTTTAAAACAGAAAAGTATTTTAAAACTAATTAAAATCACTCAAATAAGTGAAGAAAAAGATCAAAATAATAGAAAAGTCAAGATAAAGTTCTAGAAAAATTTCAGAAAGTTGGAAATAAGTAAAATGATTTTTATAAATTTTTTTAGAATTTAAAAACATCAAAAAGTATTTTTAAATAATTAAAAACAAGTTGAAATAAAGGAGAAATTATAAAAAATATCAAATCTAAAAATAAAATTATGAAAAACTAAAAATCAGAAAGATAACATTCTAAAATATTTTTATGAATTTTTTCATAATTTTTGGACCAAAAATGATTTTTTTATGGATTTTTGAAGTTTAAAACAAATAAATATAAAAATCATAAAATAAAATAAAGCAAAAAAATATGGACCACTAGATCATTGTCAATACACGTTAGTAAGCAGATCTAAGGGATCTGACGCATTGTACATGATATAGTCATTATTGGAAATCACACCAAATCAATTATTAAATCAGATTTTAATAAAATAAAAGGAAAAAATATGGTCCATTGGATGAAAAGTCAAAACATGTTAGTAAACAGATCCAAAGGACCTGGCGCATTGTGCATATCATGGACCCTCAACCAAAACACGCTGAATCACAAAACAAGCAACCAATGAAAATAAAACAAATGTCCAACATTCATTGGTTAAAGAACGACACGTAGGTCGTCTTCAACCTCCAGACACCCTACGCATGTGATTTTCTGAGATTCTTCAAACGGAAACGTTAGAAGCTCAGACTAATATCATTGGATTCGTCTCTTCTAGATGATCCTAACCTCACCCTCATGGGAAATTTATATAAACTGAGTAAAAAGAAAGATGCAGAAAACTAAAAATAATAGCGAGCCCTTTAGGTTATGATTTCTCACTCAATTCTCAATGGTTTTAAAAATTGTAAGAAGCAAAAGGATCAGAAGGATGAGTAGAGTAGAATAGGCTTTTATTTGGAACGATTTGGTTAAGAAAACCACCTGAATAAGGCTCACGAAAATAACTCTAAAAGTGAACTTTTGTAACTCAAAATATGGCTCGGTTTTCTTGGTTTAAGTGTTAGTGAGTTTATGTGTTTATGGAGGATGATGAATATGTAAATAAATTGTGAAGAAAAGGCTTGAAACTGTGGAATGAAATTTCAAATTTATGAGTTATGAACGAACTTTGACAGGGTGTATTTGGCTCTCAAAGCTTGAGGAAACGAATGCAATATGTCCCTCTATTTATAGGGAAGTGAATGAGAATGAGAGTTGAAAGAATTAATGGAGTTTGGAGGGAAATCGTGTGAAATTACAAGCATAAAAAGTGTGATTCGTATTTTCTCAAAACCCATCTAATTCTTGTGTTTCAAGGTGCTAACCACTTCTGGAAGATTGTTAAACATGATTAGAATTAAAAACACGTAACAATTTTGTGATTAGAAGCTGGATTATGGATTTCAAATTCTGACTTTGGAGGAAACTTCAGTTTCAAGGTACCAACTTTGAATCCATGGTGTTCATAGCTCAAGAGGTATTAGGGAATGATTCTTGAAGCATTTGAAAGATAAGGTTACAATCTTTACAATGTGCAAATAATGTGATCAAATGGATGCTTTAGCTAAACGTTATGATGAGTCAAAGTTGTGAAAAAGATGTTGACTTTTTATACTTAGAAAAATTCTAAGTTTTTCTACAAAAATGATCTATAATATTTTTCATCCAAACATGTCCTTCCACTCAAAATTTACTTTTGACAAAAAAAGATGGCATGAAGTAGATCTCTTAAATGACATTTTGAGATTTGAACCACTCAAAAACATCAAGAATTGAGAAAGTTATGACTTTGTGAAGTTGGTGAAAATTCATGAGACGACCTATAATATTTTGCATTATTAGGGCATCTTCCATCCATTTTCAAGTTTTGCACATAAAAGAAGAGTTAAATTTCACATCCTTAAGATAATTTTGGAAAGTGAATAGGGTCAAGGAGATAAAAATTGACCAAGTTATGATCTTTTAAAGTCACATAAGGGAATTTGGTGGTCCATCTAGAGGACATAATCTTTCTCAATCTTCGACATAAAATTTTCTTGAAAATTTTGAAGTGATTGGTTGATAACTCTTTAAAGAGTTACATGTATTTAGAATCACTTAAAAATACCAAAAGATGAGCAAGATATAACCCTTAGAAGTTAAAAAACCTAGCTCCTAGAGCACCAAAATGACTTGGAAACCCCTTTCAATTTTGAAAAACTGTCTTGCACAATAACTATTGCCATGTGAATAGAAGTTGTTGTGGATAATAAAAAGAAACCATACAAATAATAACCACTTCCAAATATGAAGAATTGAGAGAGTTATGCACTTGCGATCAAGGAATCAAGAACTTATCCAATTAGGTCAAACCTCTTCAATCAATTCTTGTATCTTTTGACTTCCTTTGAAAATTTGTGGCATCATGAATCATAATAGACCTTGTCATGATATCACTTTAAAGCACTCTCAATGATGAAGCTTGAATTTCAATGAAGCTTTGTTGAAGAAGGCATGAAAATAAACTCATGAACCTATGAATCATCTTGATGAAAGATGTTGTTCCCTCACCTATAATATAATCATTTAGATAAAACATTCATTGTACTTGTTAGTTAAAAGTTAATCAACACAAGACATATATGATCACAATAAATCAAAGTGATTGGTGATTCCTCATGAGCAAACCTAGAGATAGATAGAAGAGCCAAACCCTACTGTGATCTTGTTGTGATTGGGCATGAGATGATAGAAGAATATTAGGAGAAAAATTTGGGGTACAACAGCTGCCCTTATTTAAGTGTCTTCTATCCGGAGATACGAAGGGTAAAATCTTCATGTCTACGCGATTGAAGATACTTAAATATAAAAGAAACCCTATTTTTGGCCCTAAGATACCATGCAATGCATATGATTGTGCAAGCAAATAAACAAATCCAAAGGTAACACAAGACACCACTGGGAAACAGAAAATGAAAGATCAAAAGAAAAATTGACCAGGAAAATAAATCACTGGTGAAAAAAAGACTCGACTCTATTGGGGTAAAGCCCAAGGAGTAGACAAAGTAACATCAACTCAAACATTGAGGAGAGAAAGTAAAGGATAATAATGATCGACAAATAACCGTAAACTATCCACTCATTAAGAAGATAGAAAAAAAAGGTAATGCCGACCCACAGGGGGAATGAAGTGGTAGGATAATACCAACAAACATCGATATTAGGGTAAGCCACAAATGATTAGCACCAGTACTTATGAATGGAAACAAACAAACTACTTTATAGAAAAGTGAATCTCAATGATGAACTATCTCCCATAATGACGAGACTACCATTCATCAGAGTAACAAATCCCAACAATGAACTATCTCCCATAATGAAGAGACTACCATCCATTGGATTAAAACATCTCAACAAC
The DNA here is from genome assembly GCA_948472305.1 of Vicia faba. NCBI lineage: Eukaryota > Viridiplantae > Streptophyta > Magnoliopsida > Fabales > Fabaceae > Vicia > Vicia faba. The sequence continues at coordinate 1,307,053,918 of OX451736.1, read as the reverse complement.
GAACTATCTCCCATAATAACGAGACTACCATCCATTGGAGTAAAACATCTCAACAATGAACTATCTCCCATAATAACGAGACTACCATTCATTGGAGTAACAAAATCTCAACAACAAACTATCTGCCATAATGACGAGACTACCATCCATTGGAGTAAAACATCTCAACAACGAACTATCTCCCCTAATGACGAGACTACCATTCATTGGAGTAAAACATCTCAACAACGGACTATCTCCCATAATGACGAGACTACCATTCATTGGAGTAAAACATCTCAACAACGAACTATCTCCCATAATGACGAGACTACCATCCATTGTAGTAAAACATTTCAACAACGAACTATCTCCCATAATGACGAGACTACCATTCATTGGAGTAAAATATCTCAACAACGAACTATCTCCCATAATGACAATACTACCATCCATTGGATTAAAACATCTAACCAACGAACTATCTCACATAATGACGAGACTACCATTCATCGGAGTAACAAAATCTCAATAACAAACTATCTCTCATAATGACGAGACTACCATTCATCGGAGTAACAAAATCTCAACAACAAACTATCTCCCATAATGACGAGTCTACCATCCATTGGAGTAAAACATATCAACAACGAACTATCTCCCATAATGCCGAGAATACCATCCATTGGAGTAAAACATCTCAACAACGAACTATCTCTCATAATGACGAGACTACCATCCATTGGAGTAACAAATCTCAGCAACGAACTATCTCCCATAATGACGAGACTACCATCCATTGGAGTAAAACATCTCAACAATGAACTGTCTCCCATAATGATGAGACTACCATTCATCGGAGTAACAAAGTCATGAATCTTCTCTGGGAACTAACAGACTTACTGGGGAAGTACAAGTTGCTCAAATAAAGATACCTGTCAATTGTTGTTATGAGAAGGAGTTGCAACAATGCTGCTGGGAAAAGAATTGTGACTTCTTAGGGAAATGTCAATATATCCCTGCTGAGGAGGTAAAGTCTTCTCGTGCAAAATAAATGCACATTCTCAAATCAGGGCTCAAAGCTTATAGAAATTAGAATAATAATAATGTTTCCGGAATGAGTGATTCAAACCAAAAATAAACCAGAGTGAAACAGTCAACCAAGATAGCACCTGATGAGAAATAAACTCAAAAGGGAAAAACGGATCTAACCAGACAATGAGATGAATGGGAAGGATGAAGCAAAATTCTTCCACGAGGGATAACTCACTGGGGTAATCGAAAGAATATACACTTTCTGCTTAAGGTTGACACTCTATTGGAGAGAGGGTAATATAACTCTGCAAAATAGGGTAATATGCCAACAAAAACTTAATGAATGCAAATGAGCAATGAATGTTGAATTCAACTATGCATGATGTATGTATGAATGTATGAATGTTATCATGTATATGCTGACAAAATAGACATACAACACTGGGAATAACCAGACAAAACCAACTTAGATAAAGTCAACACTCAGCTAAGCCACGTCTAGGATGAAAATTTATAAAAAATTAAGCACCAACTGAGGAAACAAATTTGTATTCCACGACTTAACTTCACTGGGAAAAAACACAATCCGAAAGTAATCAAATCAAAACAATAAAACCAGTGCAAATACATGGATATAACATCCTCCTCCAGGCTTCACCGGAGAATATCACACATACTTCAATGGGGAAAACAAATGTCTCAATGTCTAGATTTCCACTGGAGATTACAAGACTGACTTCATTAGGGCGGATGAAAACCACATCATTGAGATATCAACTGGGGATCTCATTCCAACTCCATTGGGGAGGACAATACCACCTCATTGTGGGGAGCCTAAAATATATTCTTTAATACCGAGAGTGAAGATTACACAAACCTCCATGGGGAGAAATTATGAAACCTCACGGGGATAACAACTTTTAGAGAGAAACATTATATCAACTTTTCTTGAGGATCTAAGAAGTTAAAAAATACCGCAAGAAATAAAAAATATGAGGATTTTAAATCAAACTCAACACATGGCTGGAGAAAACCCAAAAATTGACAATAATTTCAACACTTCTTAGAAAAGATACTACCCTTATCTCGTTGCATGGGAAATAAACAACAACAATAATACCAACATTGAAAAAGGGCGACGTTTTGCAAATGATTCCACCTCATCACACAAAGGGAGAAGGGATTTTCTTCATATGAGCGAATACCTTACTGGGGAATCAGGGATATAGGCTTTAGACATGCAAAACCCGAAATCAAAATGAACTAAGACTTGACTGGGGAAAATGGGATCACAAACCCAACACCTCACCATACATCAATTGGTATCATCCTCGACTATATGAGAAACATAAGAAGATCATACGCATACCAACAAAAGTGACCTGGGAGAACCTTCCCTGGGAATACATACCTCCAAAATTTTAGAGTTCGTCCATCCTTGGAATCACCATTTTTGTTTTTCTTGAGTCACAAAATCTAAAGTAAAAAGTAGTTTGTAAATTATTTTCAAAAAACAATTTTGTTATTCATCTTTTTGTTTTAAAAATCACTATCAATAATAAATGGAGTATTTGTAAGTAGAATAAAATAAGAATTGCAAAGAATTGGATAGAAGCTTAAACTTTATTAATAGAATGGTAGTCTGCGAATGGCGAGACTCCATAGATGATTACAAAGTTTGGAAAATGGTAATATATTGGAAAAGATACATTGAAATACAATGACCACTATTCTCCCTAACAACTTTGAATTCCTGTGCAGTGACTTATGTTAAAGTATGTTGAGAGTCCAAGAAGATTGTTACTTCAATGATCAAGTCTTGTCTTATGCAGTTACTTGCCAAGAAATCCCTAACTTTTTCCTAGGTTTCCCTTGCGGGTTTTCAACCTAGCGGGAAGAATTTATTTTGTTTATGTCTCTTATTTTATCCTAGACCACCCTTTCGGGTTTTCAGCCTACCGAGACGCTCTTTTTTTCCTAAGCCGCCCTTTAGGGTTTTCAACTTAGGGAGCTGTTCTTTTATTTCTTTATGTGAAGTATTTCTTGACTGCATGAGCATTCATAGGATGTGGCAAGTCCTTTCCATCCATAGTTTCAAGAATCAATGTATCGCCAGAGAAGGCTCTCTTGACAACATATGGGCCTTCAAATTTGGGAGAACACTTTCCCCTAGAATCAGCGTTAAAAGACATGATCTTCCTGAGCACGAGGTCGCCTTCTCTGAATTCACGAGGCTTGGCCTTCTTATTAAAAGCTTTCTTCATCCTCTTCTGGTATAACTGACCATGACATAAAGCTGTCATTCTCTTTTATTCAATCAAATTCAATTGGTCAAACCTATTCTGGACCCATTCAGCCTCTGACAACTTGGTTTCCATTATCACACGTAAAGAGGGAATCTCAACCTCGACGGGGAGAACTCCTTCTATACCATACATAAGAGAGAATGAGGCTTCCCCTGTCGAAATGCAGACGAATGTACGATACCCATGCAAAGCAAAAGGGAGCATCTCATGCTAGTCTTTATAAGTAACAACCATCTTCTGGATGATCTTCTTATTATTTTTATTAGCAGCTTCAACAGTCCCATTCATCTTTAGCTTATAGGGAGATGAATTGTGATGGATAGTCTTGAATTCTTCACAAAGTTCTGTCATCATCTTGTTATTCAGATTCGAGCCATTGTTAGTAATAATCCTGCTTGGCACACCATATCGTCATATAAGATTTTTAAAGCGCACTACCACCTACTTAGTAACATTAGCATATGAAGCTTCTTTTACCCATTTGGTGAAGTAGTCAATTGCCACCAAGATGAAACAATGTCCATTCGATGCCTTAGGTTCAATCATTACAATCATGTCAATACCCCATATAGAGAAAGGCCACGGAGAAGAAATAACATTGAGAAGTGTCGGAGGCACATGAGTTTTGTCAGCATAAATCTGACATTTATGGAACTTCTTTGCAAATTTGTAACCGTCAGATTCCATTGTCATCCAATAGTAACCTTCCCTAAGCATCTTCTTTACCATTGAATGTCCATTAGCATGATGGCCAAAGGAACCTTCATGGATCTCATGCATCAACATGTCTGCTTTATGTCTATCCACGCATCTTAGCAAGACCATGTCATAATTTCTTTTGTATAACACATCTTCATTGAGAAAAAAGCTACATGCCAACCTTCTGAATGTCTTTCTATCTTTGTTTGACGTACCAGTCGAGTATTCCCGAGTCTAGAGAAAATGCTTGATATCATAATACCAAGGTTTTTCGCCTGACGTTCTCTCTATTGCAAACACATGAGCTGGTATATCCAAACATCGCACTGTGATACGAGGCACATCATTCCAAGTATTCACTTTATACATAGAAGCCAAAGTGGCGAAAGCATCCGCCATATGATTTTCATCTCTGGGAATATGATGGAATTAAACTTTATTAAAGAGAGGTAATACTCTTCTAGCATAATCTTTGTAAGGAATCAAGCCAGGGTGACGAGTATCCCATTCTCCTTTAATCTGATTTATTACCAAAGTTGAATAGCCATACACATATAGAGTTTTTTTATTCTGGGATCTATAGCTTCCTTGAGACCCATGATACAAGCTTTATATTCCGCCATATTATTCGTACAATCAAATACCAATCTTGCAGTAAATGGGATATGCGATCCATGAGGAGTGATAATCACAACACCAGTTCCTTTCCCATAAGCATTCACAGCTCCATAAAATACCATACCCCACCGGGATTCGGGATCAGGACCTTCCCCAGTAAAAGGTTCATCACAATCTTTTACTTTCAGAACATAACATCCACATCAGGAAAATCATATTTAATAGACTGATAATCATCAACCGGTTGGTGAGCAAGGTAATCTGCCAACACAATGCTTTTTATAGCCTTCTGAGTATGGTATTCAATACCATATTCAGACAACATCATTTTCCAACGGGCAATTCTCCCAGCAAGAGCAGGCTTTCCAAAAATATACTTAATTGGATCCATTTTAGAAATCAACCAAGTAGCATGATTCAACATATATTGTCGTAACCGTTTCGCCGTCCAGGCCAGAGCATAACATGTTTTTTCCAGCATAGAATACCGTGAGTCACAGTCAGTAAACTTCTTTCTTAGATAATAAATGGCACATTCCTTCTTCCATGTTTCATCTTGTTGTCCCAAAATACAGCCCATAGAATTATCTAACACTGTAAGATACATAATCAATGGTCTTCCTTCAACAGGCGGGAGCAAGATAGGAGGTTCAAGCATGACACTCTTTAATACTTTCAAATGCCCTTTAGCAATCATCTGTCCACACATAACCTTGATCTTTCTTTAACAACTTAAAGATCAGTTCACACGTTGCAGTCATATGGGAAATAAATTTGGAAATGTAATTCAAAAATACAAGAAAGCCTCTAACTTGCTTTTTCAGTTCTTGGCGCAAGCATTTCTTGAAATTCTTTGACTTTATAAGGATCAACTTCAATCCCTTTTTTGGCTGACAATGAAACCTAACAATTTCCCTGATCGAACACCAAAGGTGCATTTATTTGGATTCAAGCAGAGATGATATTTCCTCAAACGTTGAAACAATTTTAACAAATCTTCTATATGCCCTTCACTCTGTAACATAATTTTCCCCAAGGTGTGATAAACGTTGTTTTTGCCATGTCCTCAAGAGCCATTCTGATTTGATTATATCTGGAAAATCCGTCCATGAACGAGAATATTTTGAATTTTTTTGTACTATCAACCAACATATCAATATTTGGCAATGGAAAATCATCTTTTGGACAAGCTTTGCTTAAATCTCTATAATCAACGCACATGCGAACTTTTCCTTCTTTCTTTGGTACATGGACAATATTGGAAATCCACTGAGGGTACACTGATATCACATGAAAACCATCATTAATATGCTTTAAAACTTCTTCTTTAATTTTCAATGCCATATCAGGGTGAGTTCGTCACAATTTCTGCTTGATTGGCAGGCATTCTGGCTTTAGCGGCAAATGATGTTCTACAATATCAATATCCAACCCCAGCATGTCTTGGTAAGACTAAGAAAATATATCCACATACTTTTTCAACAATTTAATCAACCTGCTCTTCACGTCGGGGTGAATCAATGCTCCAATCTTGACTTCTTTCGGATCTTCTCCTGTACCCAAATTGATTGTCTCCAACGGCTCTTTATACGGCTGAATGACATTTTCCTTGCGCTCAAGCAACCGTGAAACCTCTTATGGGATTTCATCATATTCTTCTTCTTCGGCCATATACGCATGATATTTAAAGTTGGAAGAGGGTGCAAGGTCATTGTACTCAATGAGTTTTTTAATTAATATGCATATATGATTTATGATTGCTTTTAGAAATTGACACATATAACAAGTGATTATGAAGATTTAATTACAGTTATTATTTATTTTGAAAGGTTTTTTTTCTGATTACCATTTTCAAGAAAAAGCAGAAAATAAAGACACAATTTGGGAATCAAAGACAACTTTTATTATTGATTTTAAACATCAAAGCAACAAATAAGCCCATACAACATCAATACTTTCGCCTTGGGCAGAGTGAAATATTTTTGAAAAGATTAACAAAATACAAATTACTTTGAGACATGAATACAAGAGGGAACATCAATAGTGATCCAATTTTGTACTCTAATTCCATGCGTCACGTAGTTCGGTATCTCCTGCTCTGCTTCTCCTTACACAATAGCATTGATCCTAAGAACAGTTGGATGAAGATAACCTCCGCTACCAAAGATATCCTGATATTTACTCAAAGCAGCCTTCAGATTCATATTCTCACCTTTACCATTCTTCACATAGAATCCCAAACCAGCTATATTTTTATTCACAGGTGGATCCACAATCTGCCCCTATACTTTACTAGGGCCATTACGCACTACCTGCTGAGCATCCTTAAACGAAGCTATAAAATTCTCATTTTCCCTTATATTATCAATAGATAAATCTTGGAACTGAGTTCCGACAGAAGCTTCATCTACTTCCATAACACTGAAAGAGGATAAATGAAATATTAACGATGCCTGTTCTCCATTTATGATGACCACCTTTCCTTCACGCACAAACTTCATCTTGTGGTGCAAAGTTCAAGTAACAACCCATGCCTCGTGTATCCATGGTCGTCCCAATAAATATCTGTAAGTGGGAACAATATCCATAACCTGGAAAGTACTCTGAAATAGGTGCGGGCCTATGTGAATAGGTAAATCTATTTCTCCGATGACAGACTTCCTTGATCCATCAAAATCTTTCACAATTATGCCACTTGGGCGCATGGGAGTTCCTTGGTACTTCAACTTCATAAGTGTGCTCCTCGATATGACATTTAAAGTGGATCCATTTTCAATCAACATATTAATGAATTATTCTTGTAGTTCATGGAGATATGGAGAAGCAAGTTATGATTCCTTCCTTCATCAGGCAACTCGTCATCACAGAAACTCAGGTTATTAGAGGATGTAATATTCCTAACAACACTATCGAATTGGTCCAAAGGCATATCACTTTCCATGAAATCTTGATCCAATATTCTCATCAAAGACTTCCTGTGGGCAGACGAGTTCATTAGCAAGGCTAGAATGGATATCTTTGATGTGGTCTACAACAATTGATCTACGATCCTGTAGTCGCTCATCTTGATGATCTTCAATATATCATCCACATCTTTTTCCATAGTAGTACCACTAGATTCCCCCATTGCTTTCTTAGGTTCAGTACTTTCAATAACCTTTTTATCAGCATGAACATTCCCTCGAATGACAGGTGAAAAAACACGACCACTGTGGATCACTCGGCTGGCTTCAGCAATATTCTTGACATCAGATAAAGGTTGGATGGGAACTTCCACACCATCCTCCAAGATTGTAGCATTGTATTTGTATGGCACGACTTTGTCATATTTGTAAGGAACATGACCCGACAAGCAAATCACCATTGGAGAAACAACTGAATTGCTATGATACTCAATCTCTATAGAGGAGGGAACACCAAAACAAGGCACGATAACATTCACCCCTCTTCAGAATACTTATAGATCCCAAAATCATTGCTGGAAAACACATCTTCATCTGAGGAAAATAATTCATCTGCATAAGCATACTCATCACCTGACACAGTCTCATCCAAGCAATTTTCAATCACATTAATCCCATTATAACCATCTCTATTGCCTGAAAATTTGATAGTACCATTGTTGAACAACAACTGAACACCCTTTCTCACTATGGAACAACTACGAGAATCTCTACAGCAACTCTGGCAAGACCCATAATGGTGTTCTTCTTAACCATATGTGTGATAGAAGGTAGCGTGTAACTGCACCAAATCATCATTCATATGATTTACGTTAAAAATTCGGAATTCTCCAGGACATCTGAAGACCATATTTACATCTTCTCCGTACTCTGCCCTAGGCCTGATTATATGAATGAGGCCTTCGTCCATCATTTCCTAAAGATCAACTTTTATCTTATCACATCCTTGGATATTTGTACTGCAAATACTACAACCTGCATTATCGTGTGTATAATAACTAAACTCGCAGAGATCAGCATGCATCTTCACCATATCCCCTCTAACCAAGTTGATTTCAAAAAGTCTCCTGGACAACCAGCAACCATGTTTACAGCATTTTCTCCTCCATGCTTTGGCAAAGGATTATCTTTCACGTTAGGGCCAACATCTTTAAAGGATAAGAGGTCAGATCTCACCATCTTTTGTACTTCAGATTTCAAAGGATAACAATTCTCAATATTGTGCCCTGGTGCTCCCTGATGAAAAGCACACGTCTGGTCTGCCTTATGATACCAAGGAAAAGGTAACGGTATAGCAGGGGGTGGCCTGGTCTGAACTAACTTCTTCTGAATCAAAGCCGGGAGTAACTCTGTATAGCTCATCGGAATTGAGTCAAAGGCTTCTCTCTTATGACTTTTCCCTTGATTTCCCCTGAGGAGATGGTCTCTGATAGGCAACTATGGTTGGAGCTACATTAACGACTGGAGTCACAGAAGCAACATGTTACTGGTACCGCTGATGCCTTCTAGGTGGCCTAATCTTCCTTTCTCCAATAACAACATTCATTTCACTTTATTTCTTTTGAGAGAAATTGTATGATGACTTCTTTGTCCCTTCATCTCTTGTTAAACGCCCCTTTCTGATAGCCTCTTCCAAACGAACACCCATGCTTACCATTTCGGTAAAATCACTTGGCGCACTGGCGACCATCCTTTCATAATAAAATGATCCAAGGGTTTTTAGGAAGACCTTAGTCATTTCTTGTTCTCCCATAGGTGGCACCACCTAGGCATCTATCTAGCGCCATCTTTGTGCATATTCTTTGAATGACTCCTTGTCTCTCTGAGCCATTGCCCTTAACTGGTCACGGTCAGGCCCCATGAACATATTATACTTATACTGTTTGATGAAGGCTTCTCCCAGATGATTGAAGGTACAGATACTTCTACTGTCCAGACTCATATACCACTTCAGAGCAGCACCAGTTAAACTATCATGGAAGAAATGAATGAGCAAAAGCTGATCATCAGTATGGGAGCCAGTATGTCCAAACAAGATAATTATATATGGGGAAGTCATTTCACTCAGAGATTATCCATTTTCTTCTCCACATTGTTTTCTTGTGCTGATGTAAATGTAACACCCTCGATTGAGAAACATTAGTATATGAACCTTAAACTAAGATATTGTCGTTACCTGATTAAGGTGTATATGTTCGATCTTGGGTTAATTACTCTTGGCTTTGCTTTGACTTATGAAGTTTTTTCTCAATTTTATTGGACATCTATAGGACCATGTTTAGCCAAGGGTCGATAACCCTTCCACGACCTAGGTGAAAACCTGGTCAGAGATTGAGGTGTGTTAGATCCACTGCCGACCTCTGGAGTTGCTAGCTACTAAGAGGAGGGAGGCTCGGATATTTCCAATTTCATGGTTTTTACACTTTCTTTGTGTGTGGGATTTATATTGTGGGGTTTTTATTAATGTAGTCATATGCTTGTGGTGTTAACAAAATCACCCTTGAGTCTTTGTGTTGGAGCCTCGATCTCATTGGTCATACTCAGGACTTGTCATTATCTTTCACAATCACAAAGAAAAGATATATTTTAAAAGGACACTCTTGTTTATTAAAATGAAAATACCATAGTACATCGTGGTGACATAATTAGTTTATACAAAGAATAAAAAACATAATGATGGTGTACACATAAATAGGTGGCCATGTTACCACTTATTCACCCCACTTTTGTAGTTTGTTGATTTAGCCACTCTTGATTATTCGACTGACATGACCTATTCTACCTATGGGAGGTTGAACGTTCATGTTCCTTAACTGTTTGGTGAGGGAAGCTAGATTTATCTCCATGGACTAGAACTCTCCTTCCTTTTTATCATGGTGTAATGCCTGGTATATTCTCTTGGCTCCTGCAAGGTCAAAATTTATTGTAATTTTTCATCGTTAAGATTAAAGAAATTTTAGATTAAGTTAAATTGGGGAAGCTACAAGCTACAACATCTATGGCCTCCATGAAGGGTTTGTCTAGTGTGTAATTATAGACACTCTTGTAAGGGACTACGAGGAAATATGAGTCCACAGCCTTGACATTTTTCCTTTCCCTATAGAAATAATTAATTTGATACACCCCTAAGAACTGATCATTGTACCTTTGAACACCTGTAAGTTGGACCCCTCGTATTGCCACAAGTTTCCCTTTTGTAAGCCCATTTTATCGAATAGCTCTGGGTATACTATGTCACAAATGCTTCCATCATCAATCAGTATCTGGGACACGTCAAAGTGGCTGATACTGGTGGTTATGATAGAGGGAAGACATCATTCGAAAATCCCCTGCCTTTCTCGTTATCTCAAAATTTAAGTATCGGTATATCTGGGGTATTTGTCAATGTGTTTCCGCCTTCCTTATGGATAACCATTAATTATGTAATTGTCCTCTTTGTTATTCCCTTGGACGGGGAATTTTCCCGGGGCATACCTCCCTTAATGGGTGCAATGTGTTGGCAGTTCCCCTTATGCACTCCTATTTTTCAGTGCTTGCCTCCATACTGTTGGTCACCACATCAACTATCTTAGACGGAGACTTGGTCTTTGGAGACTCTTCTCAATCCCTTTTTCCACCTTTGGTATCTTTATCAAACCTTCTATTGCATCCTTTTATTTAGATGCAGTCATTAGTGGTGTGGACGTGGCTCTTGTGAAAGCGGTAATACTTCATTTTGTCACCCCTGGAGGATTCTCTAATCGAAAAGGGGTTTTTAATCCTAGACTTTCTAAATTTGGTGTAAACATATATTGGCATGTCTTCTCCCGATAAGTAATAAAGGGATTATACTTATCATACTGGTCGCAGGTCCCACAGTCAGACTCTTCCCTTCACTGGTTGAACTCCTTCTCGGATGGCTGGCAAGAACTTGCATATGTAGTTTCTTAGATGTCTCTTTAGAAGATGTTTTTCTTCAAGATTAATAAAGGTTTGCGACTTGTTTAATAGCTCTTTCAAACTATAGGTTTCCTTTCTCCCGAACTTCTCCCTGAAGGAGCTATCTAGCCTCAAATCGTTCTAAAAAATCCAACATTTAATATTGTCGTTAGAGTCGCCCACTTCCTTGGCTACTTGTATAAAGCGGTAAATATCATGTTATATGCATCGTTTAATAGATCGTTTACATCTTGAACATCGAGGTTGGCTTGTAATAACTAGAATCTAGGCAGTGTCTCTGGTCTTGGTATCACTGGTGGTATTGGAGGCTTGAACAATGATTCTCCTTGTTGGAATGGTGAAACGAATCCTATAAACTAGAAAGGTTGGACATGATCTTGATGTGGTAGAGCATTCACAATGATTTGATCATTGAGGTTTGGACAGGATGTGGTGGATCTCTTGAGGCTTAAGCAACTACGACTACTTCACACACCGCAGCGAAGCAAGTGGCTTTGGAACCTACCATTGTTAGAAGTTATGAAATTAGAGATTTGAGAAATTGATAATTATAATTAATATATGTTTGTAGTAGACCAAGAACATCGATTTGTGGCTCAATTTCAGGAAATCTGAATTGCTAGGTTGAAGAGGCTTTGATTTGGTGAATCGAGTGATGGGTATTTGAACGTGGAAAACATGAGAATCAAATGTTAATAATTTTCACAGATGACGCCATTGTTTCGCTAGGGAACCATAATTGATCGAAGATTGTAGATTGCGGGTTGTAATGATGAACTTAAGCTTCCGATAATGTGAGAGCGTGACTGACCTGTTAGTTTAGCACTCCAACACTCAAAGTCAGTATATGAATAATATGAGTGAATGTTGTTTGAATTTGAATTGTACTTGAAAAATGATGGACTTCCTCTCTATATTGTAGAACAATTATAACAACATATTGATCCTCGTGTGCAGAATGCATGAAACCGTTGAATAAATTCTATATTCAAATCGCATGTGCTCTAACAGGATAATACTCTTACTCTACGAGTGACTTAGTGGATTATTGCCTCTCACCGGTCCAAACAATTTGTATATTGTATTTTTTTATGTTTGTTCGTGTAAAATTAATTTCATTTGAACTATGATTTTTTATGCTGAATTTAAAATTAAATAAAATACATAATATTGTTATTTTATTACTCTTTATATTGGATATAGAATAAAATAAGATAAATATTAAATTTAAATTGTAAAACTACTCTTTAAATACTTGTTCTATAAGGAATGGTTACTTTTTAAACAAAAAAGTTAGCACATTACACGACAATATCTCCCACTATAAAACCACCACTTGTGCATTATTTCCCCAAAACCAAAACCTTTTTCGCCATAATTGTGTTGAGGATCTAACTCAAAGAAAAATGGCTACTACTCATCAAAACTCTCAACCAGCTCTCCCCTTACACCTCTGTTTCTTCCTTCTCACCCTCCTAATATTCCTTGGTTTCTCATGGTACTCAAACTATGAACCAATAATAGAGAGCATAATGGATCAAGTAAAGTTGTTTCTAATGATTTCACCACTTCTGCTTCTACTTGTTGTTCACTTTCTTTCCAACTATGGAGATGGAGGTGTATTGTCTTCTTTAATTCCTTTGCCAGAAAGAGAGTCACTTCATAGAGCAGGTGGAACTCCTTGGGGTGTTGGTTTGTTTCTTGTTGTTCTTCTTTTCATGATTTCTTATCAATCTTCTTTTCAAGAACGTTGGTTTCCTCTACTCAGTAGGTGAAATGATTAAGGAGTGATATACTATGAAACTTTGTTTGTAATTAGTTGCTGTAATTAAGCTAAGCAAGTGAGTTCTCTTGTTTTTTTGTGAAGTGAGATTTGACTTGTTTTCATCTTTCTTAATTAGTTTTTTTGTAATTTCCTATAAGCTTCATCACTTTAAGTTTTTTTTTTCCTTGTTCATCTATGCTGTATTTATAAGGACTTTAGATCAAATATGACCAAATAATCAACCGATTTGTGTAGAAAAAAAGGAGGTTCAAACGTTGAATTAGGGACAGATTTGGACCTGATTGGACCTGCATGACTTTTGTTGTAGTTGGCTCATACAATAAGTGGTGGAACCAAGACCTGATCTAGGGGATGTAACAAAAAACAATTTCAAGGCCTCAAGGATTAGTATATAAAAAAGTGTGGTTTAAAATGCAAAATATATTGGGGGCATATGAATATATATTTTTAAGTTCTTACTAGTAGACGACTTATACGTCAAATTCATTCATATTTTAGATCATTCGGTAAAGTTTGGATGTTACTGATATATAATTATTATTATAAAATAACTAATAACAAAATCTTTAAAAATAAATTTGTAACAAATCACCAACATGATAAATCTAATATTATGTCTAATAACTATAAATATTTATAAATATCATTAATAACTATTAATATTTACAAATAATTTATTGATTAAAATAAAAAATATATTATAATGATAATGATCTGTAAAAATAGTGAATTTTAGTGATTAAATTAATAGTAAAATTTTCAAATATTACTCTCATTATTTTAAAAAATAATAATAATAAATTAATACTTTTAGTAATACAATTCACAGGAGTGGCATACTAACACTATTTCCCATAAAAAGATGTTGCAACCATTCTTACAAATTTGTGGGTGAAAAACTTTCTTAAGAAATTATATCTTTTGATGCAGTGGCTTTCAAGCATCATGCATGGAAGTTTCCACACTTAAAGCCGAACAAGTACCATCCAGAAGATAAAGCCAAACAAGTACCAAAATGAATTCAAATATTGTAAGATATTTGGGTATGATAATCCTGGATAACTTCGAAGAATCGTGTTCGTACACTTTCCGAACAAAGTATTTCGACCCTATTCTTGCCTGGGTTCACGAATTCTTTGTGGGGATAATTCTCGAAGAACAATCTGTTTCTGGAAAAAGAAACTGATTACAAATATAGAGAGAAAGTGACGTTTTTCCGTTCTTGAAACCAAGGCCAAATTACTCCTTATATAGGAGATCAATAACTGAAACCGAAAAGACACACCTGTTCGAAAAACGGTTATGTCGGTTGGGGAAAAGGATTCAAAATTTTCGAACGGGGCGCTGCCCCGCACCCCGCCAGGGGCTTCGCCCCTTGGAACCCCGTTTCAATTATTCATATTCAATTATGCATTGGCTCGACGAGCGTGCACTCCGCACTTCCCTAACTCGTTTCCGAACTTAACACATAATTGCATCGGCCTTTAATAAATCACATTACTACTAAAATACATTGGTGATACTAAAATCACCAACAAATCCCCCCTCCCCCCCATTTTAGTGTAATCCTTGATTTACTCAGTACATACAAATATATACAAGGGTACAACCTACAGGTAAAACGATCAAACAAATGCATAAACGAAAATGTATTGCGATTGAATTTTCATCTTAGTACAAATACACATTCCAAATACTCGAAAATCGGGGTGTCATAACGATTGAACCCGTCAATCCATTTGAATATTTGAAGATACAGTACACATATGTTTCTTACAATACTCTACTATTCATTCTTGACACTTTTACAAGCCATGTGTCCTTATCCATTAATAAGCATATAGGAAGGCAAGTCCAAGCTTCCTGAAGCGGCAAAACTTCATGCTCACATAGGTGATCCTTTTAATCTTGCACCTGCATTTGCAATTTTTCAAAGAGAACCATTAAGAAGATATACTTCAACCTAGCCATTACTTACAGGTGTGAGCACATACCTTGGGAAGATAAACACGATTGCTCCAATCTCTAACTATGATCTTTCCACATTGAATTTTGCTTCTAACGTTGTATTAGAAGGGAATTGGGTATACCATAGCTAATAGATTTAAATGGACTTTAATCCCATCCCAATTACCGACTTCTTCACTAAGTCTCTAGCTAACCCCTTCGTCAAGTGGTTAGCTAAGTTTTGTTGCGACCGAACAAAATCAATAGATATCACCCCATTCATGATTAATTCCCTAATCATACTATGTCTAACACCCAAATGTCTAGACTTCCCATTGTATATTTAACTATAAGCTTTAGCCAGTGTGGCAGTACTATCACAACGGATAGAAATTGGTGATATTGGTTTAGGCCACATCGGAATCTCATATACCAAGTTCCTTAGCCATTCCGCTTCTTTACCAGCAGCAGCTAATGCCACAAACTCAGATTCCATTGTGGAACTAGTTATACATGTTTGCTTCTTGGAAGCCCATGAAATGGCACCTCCCCCAAGCAAGAACACCCATCCACTTGTAGAGGATGAATCTTCAGCATTATTTATCCAACTAGCATCTGAATAACCTTCTAACACCGAAGGAAAGCCCATATATGACAATCCATAATTCATAGTACCCTTCAAGTACTTGAATACCCTAGTTATCGCATGCCAATGGTGTCTACTAAGATTACTAGTAAATCTGCTCAACTTTCCAACCGCATAAGCAATATCCGGTCTAGTGCTAATCATAGCATACATCAAAGAGCCTATAGCTCTTGAGTATTTGAGTTGATCCACAGGTTTACCTGTATTTGGCATGAGTTTTTCTCCCGGATCCATGGGAGTACTTACTGGAGAACAACTTTCATAATTGAACTTCTTGAGTATTTTCTCAATGTAATGGGATTGAGTAATTACAATCCCCTTATTCTCCCTTTTAATCTTAATACCAAGAATAACATCCGCTTCTCCCATATCCTTCATGGAGAACGTTGATGACATAAAGTTCTTCATTTTATCAATTTGATTTTGGTTGGTGCCAAAGATCAACATGTCATCAACATACAGACAAATGAAAACTCCTTTACCGGATGTATCAAAATTGCTATATACACATTTGTCAGCTTGGTTTAGAATGAAACCATTAGACAAAATAACCTCATCAAACTTTTGATGCCACTGCTTCGGAGCTTGTTTCAGCCCATACAATGACTTAACTAGCTTACACACTTTATGCTCATTACCAGGCATTACAAATCCTTCAGGTTGCTTCATATACACTTCTTCTTCCAAATCACCATTCAGAAATGCTGTTTTGACATCCATTTGATGAATCACTAGATTATGAATAGCCGCCAAGGCAATCGACAATCTAATAGTAGTGATACGGGCAACTGGAGCATAGGTATCGAAATAATCGATCCCTTCCTTTTGTCTGAAGCCTTGGATAACTAATCTAGCTTTAAACTTGTCAATTGTACCATCGACTTTCATCTTCTTTTTGAAGATCCATTTGCAACCCAATGGTTTGCAACCTGGTGGTAAATCAGACAATACCCAAGTATTATTTTCCATGATATAACCAATCTCTTCATCAATTGCTTCTTTCCAAAAACCAGAGTCTCGAGATTTCACAGCTTCATCATATGTTCTTGGATCCTCCTCTATACTATAGCAATAATAGTATTGAGTATCAATCTGATCCTTTGATCCCTCAACCAAATATAATTGAAAATCATATCCATAAGTTCTAGATTTTCTAGCTCTTTTGCTCCTACGAGGTTCAAGTGTCTCACTTGGCACATCATTTGAATGATCACCCCTTAGAGATTAATCTGAATTAGGTATAGAAATCTTTGATCTGGGTATAGAAGAGAAACAATTCTCATCAAATATGACATCTCTCGATTCTATTATCGTGTTAATAGAAATCGAGTCATTAGGCTCTATAACATAAAACCTATAGGCCTTGGAGTGCTCAGCATATCCAACAAAGATGCAAGCTATACCCTTTTCACCCAAAGTTTTCCTTTTTGGGTCCGGGAGTCTAACCACGGCCCTACAACCCCAAACACGTAGAAATGTTAAGTTGGGTCGTTTCTTATACCAAAGTTCATATGGGGTAGTCTTGTTTCTTTTATTAGGAACCCTATTTAACAAATATCAAGCCGTTAACATAGCTTCTCCCCAAAACCCTTCACTCAGACCAGAGTAGGATAACATGGCGTTCACCGTTTCTTTAAGAACTATATTTTTCCTTTCAGCCACACCATTTTGTTGAGGTGTATAAGGTGCCGTAGTTTCATGAATGATTCCCACGGACTGGAAAAACACAAGATCATAATATTCACCACCTCTATCTGTACGTAATGTTTTAATCAGCACATTCTGTTGCACTTCAACTTCAATTTTATAGATTTTAAATTTAGGCAAAATACTCATTTTGGTCCCTTAACAATACCCTTGGGTTCACATTGGTCCCTTAACTTTTTTTCGTGTCATTTTGGTCCCTTAACTTTCAAAAAGTTTCATTTTAGTCCTTTTTTGTCTAATTAGCGACAGAAAAACTTTGAAATACGTCGCTAAATCTGTCGCTAATTAGACAAAAAGGACTAAAATGAAACATTTTGAAAGTTAAGGGACCAAAATGACCCGAAAAAAAATTAAGGGACCAATGTGAACCCAAGGGTATAGTTAAGGGACCAAAATGAGTATTTTGCCTTAAATTTATCTAAGGCTTCATCCTTAGTGTGCAACAAATAAACATAGCAGAATCTAGACGCATCATCTATGAAAGTGATAAAATATTTTTTATGCCCTAATGATGGAGTAGCATGTAAATCATATAAATCACTATGTATCAACTCAAGAATGATAGATTTCCTTGTTATACTTTTGAAAGGTTTCCTAGTGATCTTTGTTAACATGCAAGTTTTACACTTTTCAACATTTTCATTAAAACTAGGAATTAAATCATCTTTAGACATTTCATGCATTATTTTATAATGTACATGTCCTAGACGAGCATGCCATAACGAAAAATTGATAACATTCGACGAGGACATAAATACAGAACCAGAATCATTAGGAACTCCATTCAAATTCATCATAAACATACCATTATTATAATATCCAAATCCTACAAACACACCAGACTTTGATAAAACATATTTATCGGATTCACACACTTGCTTGTATCCAAGCTTATTTAATACAGGACCAGAAATTAAATTCTTACGTAATTTAGGAACATACAAAACATTAAACAAAGTAATAGTCTTTCCAGAACTGAATTCTAGCACCACATTTCCTATGCCTTCAACGGGAGCGAAGTGATCATCTCCCATGTAGAGGACAAAACCATCTTCCACTTGGAACAAGAGTCTTGAACCAGAAACGATCCTTGCAAACATATGTTGTGGCACCAGAATCAATCCACCACGCGGAAACATCATCCTGCACATAAAATGCTTCAGAATTTAGTGAAACCGAATGTTTAATCAAACTATTCAAATCACGAATTGATTTCTGACCTTGGTTTTCGGAGTGGTCCTTATACCCCTTTCCTGAACCACTTGCATTCGCGTTGTCGTGCTTTTTTCCGAAACGACAGTCCTTCTTGAAGTGGCCTGTTTTGCCACACTTCCAGCATTCTAGTTTCGGTTTCTTGTTAGCACCGAAACTGCCCTTTTTGTTCTTGAAGGCACACTTCTTTCCTTTTTTTTTGTTGTAATCGTTCTTACCACCCTCTTCGACCATATTAACCGAGGGTCCAGCAATTCCTTTGCCCTTTCCTTTGTCATCTTCCTGCGCTCTTAGAGATTCTTCTATGTGCAAATGACTTTCAAGTTGGATCAAATACAGTTCGTCTTTTCCATGTTTCAGATTGTGTTTGAAATCCTTCCACGAAGGAGGCAACTTGTCTATGATGCTTGAGACAGATATTGTTTCATCCATCTTCAATCCGTGTTGTGTGAACTTTCCAAGGATTCGGAGGAGTTCATTGAATTGTTCCATGACAGACCTCGATTCAACCATTTTGTAATTGTTGAAATCGGTTACCAGAAACTTTTTACTGGATGAGTCCTCTGCCATGTACTTGGATTCGAGACAATCCCACAATTCTTTTGCAGATTCCACGTTTTGGTAAATATCAAATAAGGGATCAGACATACCGTTAAGAATGTGCCCTCTGTATATGTAGTCGTCGTTCTCCCACTTTGATCTGCGTCTCATATTTTCGACTGATTCATTCTCCAGAGATTCTGGAATCGGTGTAGACAGGACGTGTACCACCTTCAACGTTGTCAACATGAAATGCATCTTCTTCTGCCAACGCCTGAAGTCTTGTCCTTGAAACTTGTCCAATTTTCCGAAGTTTGTAGTCATCTCCTTGATGGTGCTTCCTCCAGCCATGATTATCAGACAATACTTTGTTTGTTTGTAAGATATTTGGGTATGATAATCTTGGATAACTTCGAAGAATCGTGTTCGTACAATTTCCGAACAAAGTATTTCGACCCTATTCTTGCCTGGGTTCATGAAATCTTTGTGGGGATAATTCTCGAAGAACAATCTGTTTCTGGCAAAAGAAACTGATTACAAATATAGAGAGAAAGTGACGTTTTTCCGTTCTTGAAACCGAGGCCAAATTACTCCTTATATAGGAGATCAATAACTGAAACCGAAAAGACACACCTGTTCAAAAAACGGTTATGTCGGTTGGGGAAAAGGATTCAAAATTTTCGAACGGGGTGCTGCCCCACACCCTACCAGGGGCTTCGCCCCTTGGAACCCCATTTCAATTATTCATATTCAATTATGCATTGACTCGACGAGCGTGCACTCCGCACTTCCCTAACTCGTTTCCGAACTTAACGCATAATTGCATAGGCCTTTAGTAAATCACATTACTACTAAAATACATTGGTGATACTAAAATCACCAACAAATACTCTGAAAGTAAAGTGTGCAAAATAGCCAAACACTGAAAATAAAGTGTGCAAATATAGCCCATAAAACAAAATCAATACAAACAATTGTCAAATACTAAATTCCATTCAAAAGCATATAGCCATTATAGAACTTTGTTGATATAACTTCCTTGGTTGTTCCTCAGAATAGCCTGTGTAGAGCTTGAGAGTGTCAATCCAGAAAAGACTCCTGTTAAGTGTAGATCTTGCAACATAAAAAGAAGAAGCAACAATCATATAGAAGGAAAATACAATGATACCATAACATAATGCATCATAGAAAGCCCGGCTAGGAAATTCACCATATTTTCCACCTACAACATTGAAAAAAAATCAATTTCCACATTAAACAAAGCTAAATCACATTACACTTTAATAAATTTCACAATCAAAACTATAAATAATTGTTATATATACATATTCATTCCAATTTTCCCGATATTATTTTTTCCATAACCAGAACCTGTTCTCTAACAAAGGCATTGTATAATACGCATACAAAGTCGGTAACCTGTATACACATAAGAGAAACAAAGGCACTTTATTAAAACTGGCTGAAAAAAGTTTCAAATCCTATCCAAAATAAGAGCAATTAGATATGTTGAAATAAGAACATGATTTTCAGTTGGATTTAAAAAGCTCCTATTACTTTTTTTTACAGTGAACGTTGTGAAAATAAAATTTGGTTATGCATCTGATTTTTAGTTTTGATAATAACAATATATGAGTATTTAGATAATAATATAGTATCCTAATGATTTTGTCTAGTGTGTAGCTTTTTCTAACATCTTCTGACTCTGAAGATAAGGCGTGTGACATCATCATATTTTGGACTCAACACACTAAGTGATATGAGTGCGTGTTACAAAGATCAAGTCAGATTCTATACTGTTTCTAAAGCAAAGGTTCTGAAGAACATTAAGTTTAAAGCTTGTGACTGTGATTCTGATGGAAGAGCTTCTGAAGACTTCTCAAGCTCTGAAGATCCTGCTCTCTCTTGCAATAAGGTTCTGAAGATTCTGAAGAAAAGATTCTGGTGAACAAGTTCTGAAGACTCTGAAGATCAAGACTATGAAAACAAAGTTCTAAAGATTCTAAAGACAAGGTTCTGGTGAACAAGTTCTAAAGAGAAGGTTTTGACCCTTTTAAACATGGTTCAATAAACACATTCTGAAGCCTCTGAAGATTAGAATATACGATCAAAAGTTTTTACGTGAGTAATTAGTACAAGATTACCACTCTTTCCACTACTCTGATTTTGTGGTGCAAGGACTGTTCTATAGTACGAGGTTGTCTACCACTCACACTGACCGTTATGCAAAAAGACAGCAGGAATTTGGTATTCTTATGCTAACCTTCAACAAATTTCTTTTTAGCTATAAAAGGAAGACTTGAAAGAATTGGAAGATAGAACGCTTTGAGTACAACTTTACGCTGAATTATTTTTGCTAAAACGCTGCTCAACTTTCCATTGAATATCTTTTGTAAAGTTTTATAAATGCAAGAAACTTTTGTTCGTTAACTTGCTAGAAAGGAACACCTGTTCATAAACTTTCTTCTAACACTGTTGTGTTATATCTTTGTATTTCAACTTGTGTAATCTGCTTTCTTAGAAACATATTATACAACCACATACTTGTATTTCCACTTTGAGTTGATAGTTTCTTGAGAGATTAGGGTATAGTCTGAGATTCTCAAGAAGACATTGGCGGGTAGTCTTCGTTTATGACTGTAATCAGTTTGGTTATAGTGGATTAAGTCCTTGTTGAGAAGGAAAAATTACCTTGGTGGATGAACTAGATTAACTTAGTTAACAGTGAACCAGGATAAAAATAGTTGTGTTCATTTATTTTTGTTCTTGTATTAACTTTGAGTGTCTTGGGTTTAAAAAGTTTTCATTTTTAGAAACCTAATTCAAACCCTGTTTCTTGTGTTTCTCGTATCTTCAAGTGGCATCAGAGTTCCGATTCTGGTATTGATTGCTATCAAACACTTCACCGCGACAGATAAATATCCAGAGTTTTAGAAACACTATGGCAGAAATTCCTCCATCGGCTGCAATTGTTGTTGAAAGAGATAACTATAGTACTAAACCTCCAAACTTTGATGGAGAAAAGTTTGACTACTAGAAGGATAGAATTGAAAGCTTCTTTCTCGGTCACGACATAAATCTTTGAGATATGGTAGTTGATGGCTACACACATCCAGTAGATGATAGTGGTAACAAAGTGGAAAGAAGATTGATGATAAAACAACAAAAGAAAGATTATAAAAAACATCACATGGCTAGAACTATCTTGCTGAATGCTATCTCTTATACTGAGTTTGAAAAGATCACAAACAGAGATACTGAAAATTCTATTTTTGATTCTTTGAGAATGACTTATGAAGGAAACGTTCAAGTTAAAGAAACCTAGGCACTTTCCTTGATTCATAAGTATGAAACATTCAAGAAGGAAGATGATGAAACTATTGAGAACATGTTCTCAAAGTTTCAAAATCTTGTTGCAGGACTAAAGGTTATGGACAAAGGCTATTATACGGTAGATCACGTAAAAAAAATTATCAGAAGCTTTCCAAATAAATGGAGGCCTATGGTAATCGCGCTCAAACTTGCTAAAAATATGAACAACACTTCTCTTGAAGAACTTGTCAGTTCTTTGAGAAGCCATGAAGTAGAGCTTAATGAAGACGAGTCTCAAAGAAAAGGAAAATATATAGTTCGAAAATCCATTGAAAGATATAAGAAGACTAGAGCTCTTCAAGCTGGGGAGAAAGAGGAATCTAAAGAAGATTCTGAGGAAGATGAAGATAAGTTGTCACTTCTGTCTATAAGGGTTATCCAACTCTGGAAGAGTAAGCAAGGAAGCAAGTTTAGAGGATCTAGACGGATATTTGGTCGCTTCGAGTCTACTTCTGGACTAACGAAGTATGGCCATTATAAGAACGATTTTCCTAAGCTCAGAAAGGACAAGCCTAAGAGGAAAGCTTTCAGAGGAAAGAAGAAAGGGCTAATGGCAACCTGGGATGATTCTGATTCTTCAGAAGATGATTATGAGGAAGAGAAAGCTAATGT
Organism: Vicia faba; assembly: GCA_948472305.1. NCBI lineage: Eukaryota > Viridiplantae > Streptophyta > Magnoliopsida > Fabales > Fabaceae > Vicia > Vicia faba. The sequence goes on along the minus strand of OX451736.1, from coordinate 1,307,030,557 downwards.
GGCGCTGATGGCGAGCATTAAGGCTTCTGATGAGAAGATCCCATCAGAAGCAAAATCTGATTCAAACATTGAAAAGGTATTTTCTGACTTATCTCATTCTGAATTAAAATTTTCTTTATTTGAGATTCTGTAAAAACATCAGGAGCTTTAGATCAAATACAAGGAACTTAAAAAGGCCCATGAATATGTTTCTGAAGAGCACAATAAACTTAAGGAAAAATTGTCCTCTTTAAATGAAGAAAATTTTATTCTTAAGAATGATAACTATGCTCTCAAAAGCAAGAGTTCCAAACTTGACAAGGAAATTCTTTCAGAAGCTTCTGTAAGTACTGATGATGTCATAAAGAAAAATAAAAAATATTTTTAGAAATTTCATGCTAGAATCCTAGGTAGAAGCTTAATGACTTCAATGATCTATGGAGTTAGCAGAAACGGTACAAGAGGTGTTGGTTATGATTCTGATGAAGAATCTAATTCTGAAAAAAAAAAAGAAGATAAACCAAATACTCTTTATTCTAATTTTGTTTCTGTTGGTTATGTGCCTAAAGAAAAACCTATTTCAAATCTTAAGGCCAAACCAAAAGCAAAATCCAGTTTCAAACATGCATATAAATATGCTTACCCTGCACAAAAGCCCTAGATTGTTAACAACTCTGGAAAGACTAACAAGAAAGGACCCAAGTAGTTTTTGGTACCTAAGATAAAGACAATCTATGTCACAAGTATCCTTAGCAGCAAAGTTAAGACACCAGTCTTAGTACCTGGAATATGGCTGCTCATGACACATGAATGGAAAAAGGAATATGTTCCAAAGCTTGGAACTTAAGCTTGGAGGCTTCGTGGGTTTCAGAGGTGGTCATAAAGGGAAGATCATAGGCTCCGGAACAGTTGTTAATGGTTTTCTTCCCTCTATTACTAATTTTTTGCTTTTTGATGGATTAATGCATAATCTATTGTCCACAAGTCAATTAAGTGACAATGATTATGATATAATTTTTAATTAAAACTCATGTAAAGTTGTTAGTCAGAAGGATGGTTGTATCCTTTTCAATGGCAAGAGAAAGAACAACATCTACAAGATTAGGCTTTTTGATCTTAGAGATAAAAGTGTAAAATGTCTTATGTCTGTTGTTATTCTCTGAAATTATGATTGGAATACATTTCGGTAAAACCAACTTGACATCAACATTTTGAACAAGATGTTCCAACTTGCAGTTTTCAACATGTCGAAAAAGATGTCCCAACCAGGAGGATAGGACATCGCGTATGCAACAACTGGCAGTTATGTTTCAGCTGATATGTTAGTTACTGAATATGCAGGGAATATTTAGTTAGCTTATGTGGCATCTAAGATTGGCAAATCAAAGATTCTATGTTGGTTTTCAAAGATATACAAAGTTTCTAAACATGGAGACATTTTAAGAAACTAATGATTGAAGACCTATTTTCTTGGAGAAGATTTTGCAAACTTTGCGCAACCTCGCTGTTGCATTTTTGAAGCCCAACCCAGTCCAGAATAATATTATAAATAGACTGATGTACACCTAGTTTTAGGTGGAACTTACGTGTGTGTTTTGTTAGGGTTTTTATAATCCTTATTGTTGAGTTGTAAGTTCTATCAGATGTTCATAAGCTTTTAAGCATTAAACATTTGTGTATCTGATGCTCATAAGCTGTTAAGCATTCAGTATTTGTGTATCAGTTCTCGTAAGCTTTTAAGAATTGAGGATTATGTGTCTTGGAAGGGTGGCTTCCTATTTTTGTTCTCTATTGTGTTTAGAGTTGCTCTAATCGCTGAGTGTGATTGAAGAGGGATTTGAGGAGGGACTCGTATCTAGGTGTATCTTAATAAGAAGTTAAGCAAAGGTAGTGATTAAGTGCGTAGGTTATAAATGGGTGTGTTTGATGCGTGGTCTATAAATTGATATTATCTAGTTAATTTCGTCCCTGGCTTGGTAGCCCCCATAGTAGGTTTTGTTGTCACCGAATTTGGTAAACATATATGTGTCTTATTTATCTTCAGTATTGTTTAAATTGTTTATACATCTTGATATTGCGTGTTGAAGTTGGATCTGGTGTTTTGATATCCCTTAGGAAATCCGGGATCTGATAACTAGAATTTCAATTGGTACCAGAGCAGGAGTCCTACTCTGACTCTGGGTGAGATTCAGGGAAGTTACTTTCTGGTGTAATGGACAAGGATGGAGGAATTATAGTATTTTGGATGGTACTAACTATGAGAGTTGGAAACCTCGTATGTAGATGCTCATAAAATCCCTGGGCAACAAGGCCTTAAAAAATGTTGTCAAAGGATGGGAACCACCAAAGATTATGGATGCAGATGGTAAGGTTACTAATGTGTTGCAGTCAGAAGAGGATTGTAATGATGTTGATGAGCTATCAGCCAAAGGAACTCCAAAGCATTGAATGCCATATTCAATGGAGTTGATAAAAATGTTTTCAAGTTGATAAATAATTATAAGCATGCTAAAGTTCCTTGGGAGACCTTAAGGAAGGTCCATGAAGGAAATTCTAAAGTAAAGATGGCAAAACTTCAACTTCTCTCGACAAAATTTGAGAACTTTAATATGAAGGAGGATCAGAGTATTCAGGATTTTCACATCATCGTTCAAGATATTGCTAATGATTCTGAAGACACGAGAGAGAAGATATCAGAAGATAAGTGTTGTACCCCAATTTTTGCCCCTAAGATCCCTTCATCATACCATGTTAATTCAGTCACAACAAGATCACATTAGGACTTTTGGTTCTTCTCCCTATCATTTAGCTTTGCTCTTTTTGAGGAATTACCAAGCACCTTGACTTGTTTTCTTTTGTGATCATGAATATTTTGCTTAGATTTTCCTTTTATTAATAAAATGCAATGTGGGTTTTCCTTACTTGTTAATAATGTAGGTAAAGGCTATGAGGTTTAGCAAGTTGCTCTATGAGTTCACGAGTTTATTTTCATGTCCTAGTCAACATAGGCTTCCATTGAAGTTGTTTTGGAATAAATGGCATGACAAGGCTTATTTTGGTTCAACATATTTCAAAGTTATCAAAATTGATCCAAAAGTACAAGGGGTTGAGGAAAGAAGTTGTCATGATTGGACAAGGTCTTGTTCCTATTAGTCACAGGAGCACAATTCTCTCAAATTTCAAGATATGGAAGTGGTTTTAGTGGCTATGAGTCCTCATCATCATCCTCAACAACTTCTATTCACAAAGAAAGAATGTTTTCACAAGAAGTTTGTTCAAACTTGTCAAAGTTCCTCAAAGCATTCTCTTGATCTAGAGGCCAGGGTTTTGAAATTCAAAGGAGCATATCTTGCTCACCTTTTGGTATTTTTGAGTGATTCCAAAGACATATTTCTCTTCAAAGAGTTACCAAAAAATCACTTCAAAAGTTCCAAGGAGTCTTCATGTGTAAATAACTTGGTGAAGAAGAAAGATTACAAGTCATCCAGATAAATCCCTAATTTTCCTTATGTGACTTCAAATGGTCATAACTTGGTCAATTTTTATCACCTTGAGTCCATTATTTTTCTATGATAATATTGAAGATGTGTACTTTTTGCCTTATTTTATGTGCAAAGTAAGAAAATGGATGGAAGTTGCCTTAAGAATGCAAAAGATTATAGGTCATTTCATGATTTTTGGCCAACTTCAACAAGTCATAACTTGCTCATTTTTTTTTGGAGATTTTGAGTGGTTCAAATTTCAAAATGTCATTCAAGAGATCTACTTCATTCTATATTTTTTGGTCAAGAGCAAATTCTAAGTGGAAGGCCATGTTTGGATACAAAAGATTATAGGTCATTTTTGAAGAAGAATTTGAAATATTTGTAAGCATGGAAAGTCAACTATTTTTCTTCAACTTTGACTCCATGTAACTTTCAGCTCAAGCATCTATTTGATTCCATTATTTTTCCATTTCAAAGCTTGTAACCTCATATTTCCAAAGCATCAAGAATTATGCCCTAAGACCCATTGAGTTGGAAATGCCATGGATTTGAATTTGGTAACTTGAAACTAAATTTTTCACAAAGTCAGGATTTTGAAATCTTTGTTTTGGCTTCTAATCACAAGTTTTCCATGCGTTTTTGTTTCTAAACGTGATTAGCAACTTACCAAAAGTGATTAGCATCATGAAACACACAATTTAGCTGAGTTTTGATAAAAATTGAGTCACACTTTCTTCATGATGCAGACCCACACGAATTCCCTCCAAAATGCATCATTCACTCTTCCTTTTGATTCCATTTGCTTCCCTATAAATAGAGGGTCATCCCCCATCCATTTTCCCAAGCTTAGAGAGCCAAGAACACCCTGCCAAAACTTCACACGAACCCACTTTTGTTGAATTCAGTTTTTCAAATTTAAGCTTCCTTTTCCAAAATTCTTCGTGCATTCATCATCCTTGAGCATCATACAAAATCTCCAGCACTTAAACCAATCAAAACGACCCATAATTCAAGCTACAAAAGTCCAATTTCAGAGCTTCTTACTTGAACTTCGAAAAGGTAGAATTCTCCACCATTTGGATCCATATCAAACACTAATCTGTTCTACTCCTTTGTCTGATTCTAATGTTGCTTACAATTTTTAAATCCATTGAGAATTGAGAGAGAAATCCCAAATTAAAAGTGCTCGTTATTTTCCGAGTTTTTGATTCATAGCTCTCTCCATACCTTATATAAATTTGGCGCGATGGTTGTGTTAGAATTGTCTTGAGGAGACAAGTTCAATGATGCTAGCCAGGGATCCTAATTTTTCCATTTAAAGGATCTTACAAAATCCCCATTGCGGGGTGTCTGGAGGTTGAAGACGATGACATGTCTCGTCTCAGCCAATGATAGCGTGCCAAGTGTTTTAATTTCATTGGTTTCCTTTTTTCTGATCCCATGTGTATTTCACTAAGGTCCATATCAAGCACAACGCGTCTGGTCCATTGGATTGGCTTACTAACGCGTTTTGACTATGATCTGATGGTCCACATCTTTTTGGTTTTATTTTATTTTCTGATTTTATATTTTATTTGATTAAATTTTCAAAAATTCATAACTCTTTTATTTTTTATCCAAAAAATATTAAAAAATTCACAAAAATACTTTGAATTATTTCCGATCTCATGAATATTTTCACATTTTTATTTTAACATTTGGTATTTTTTATATTTTTTGTATTATTTGCTTTCTTTTAATTACTTAAAAAATACTTTCTAACATTTTTTAATTTTGGAAAAATGCATAAATATTATTTTTCATATTTTTGACTTTTTGAAAATTTTATGGAATTTCATGTTGAGGTTTACTATTTTTGATCTATTTTATGTTTATTTTAGCAATTTTAAATAGTTTAAAAATAGTTTCTGACTTTTAAAAATTACCAAAAATTTTTATAAAAATATTTGGATCCATTTCTGATTTTTCTATGGCCTTATTTTTCATTTCTTGATTAATTTGTACATAATTGATATTTTTCCTCATTATTTTCTATTTTTAAACATTTTTTAACCCTTTTATTGTATATATTAAATATATTATTATTTTGTGATTATTTTCTGACTGTCTTGAGTTGATTTTTTGATCATGACTTTATTAACATCATTAGATCTTGGGTGTTGAGTTCAACTCCACCAAAATGGATGAATGATTTTAATAATAGTTTGATTAAATTTTTAATTCAAAAGTGGTTTGTTCCTCTTTTTGCCCTAATCCTCTTTATCTCATCCCCTTCCTATTGTACTAAGTGTTGTTGGAGCATGATCTCTATATCATGTCTCAAAACAAATGATGCATAGATTGCTATTGACCGGCCTCAAAATTGGTGCAACTTCTATATAAGTCCACTTACGATTGCTTAACATAACGCTAAATTTTGTCCCGATTCGAATAAATGATCATTCATGGCCCAAACTTATGATTGCAAGCCCAAGTATGTTAATTTGATCTCTTTGATCCAATAACCTTGAGATTCATTGTATGGAGGCTTTGGTTCTACCAATCTTCTAATGGATCTACAACACCTTTGGTCAACGCGGATCACTTAAATATCGTTGATCATTAAATGGTACTTGTGAGAATTCTAAATGGATGATGTACTTGACAAAAAGCAAATGCAACTTGTTGTGTGGAGGTTTTGGTTCTACCAATCCTCTAATGAGTTCCAAATGCAAGTTTCAAGATGGTCATCCAACTAACCACTAATTATTGACTTGTTTTATCTTATGCTTTTATTCTTTTTATGCTTTATGTACTATTTATTTTTTTAGCATTTATATTTCATTCCATTTTCATCTTTGCTCATTTGAGCATTTACTTTCTTGTCATTTTTACTTTGCTCACTTGAGCTTTTCTTTTCCTTTCTTAAGATACTTAATAATCAACATAAACCCTAAAAAACTCTTAATGGGACTTGGACTATTTGGTTACTATCTTTGGCATGATGGAGTATGGGACTTTCTATTGGATTTAGGATTAGAAACCTTGGCCTATCTTGGAGACCTTATGATCTTATCTGATTATTTTGTCTGGAGTTCTTGAGGTTTACCTCAAGACATTGGGTTGCTTGTTTGTTTTTTTATATGTGGGTTTTTTTTAATGATTACATTCCCTGCTTGTAATCTAGAATTCACCCGTATACAGTCGTTACTCTGCCCAATTTTTGTGAAGACTTAATACACTTGAAGAGGTCTAGTATCTTTGCTTGCTTGGTTTCAATCCAAAGAATGGGAATTCTATCTTGGCTCATAATGTCAAGCTTTGGCTTCTTGTTGGTTAGATGGTCCTTATCCTTAGCTTTTTACCTTATGCTTTAGGATAGTCCCTTCTTCTCCTCCCATTTTCTTTAATTTCAAAAATCTTCTCCCTCCTTTTGAAAACCCTTCTTGTTTTTAAACTTGAAACACTTTCATAATAAAATTAGACTTAGGTCCATACATTTTCAAAACATTTTCATCATTAAACTTCAATCAACTTAATAATACCTTGAGATTTTTTGTGAGAAGACTAAAAGTCAATAAATCTCATTTCAAACCATTTTGCCACTTTGGCTTTTATCTTTAAGCTTTTCTCAAAAGATTAGACTCTTGTTAATCCTTGTAGTGATGCAAACAACTATACTTCTACAATATGTAGTGAAGTGAGATATTTTCCACTTGGGTGTTGAGTGATGCATTGTTGATTTTAAGATCCAAGCCATATCCTCCACTTTGAGATGATGCAAATTCTCCTTTCTCATGATTGTGGGTAGTAAGTATGTTTTCCACACAGACAATGACGATGATGTCTTATCTCTTAAAATTAATCAACACACTTGTATTTCAAATTTTTAAAAGAGGAACTACGTGTACCCTGATCCCCTATTGCACGAAAGGTGGTACGTAGGCACTAAAGGTTTGCAACCGCGGCGGGTGCAAAAATCATAAAAAATATATTTCTCTTCTCACCTCCACCATCCATTTTATATACAACACATTTTAATAGCCAAAATATACAGATTTTTTCAAAGAGGTTCCTGTGGAGTACCATAGATGCTTTGGGTGCTAATACATTCCCTTTGCATAACCAACCCCATTACCTTGAATATTTCCCCTTCTTTTTGGGTTATTCGCTCTTTTCCCATTCCTTTAGAAATAATAAAGTGCGGTGGCGATTTTTATTTTGATTTGTATAAAGTCTAGTCAATCCAATGGCTTAGTCTTGAACATTTCTACCGCTACAGAAAAATGGCGACTTCACTGGGGACAGATTGACCTCTTGCTAGTCCATCCCTAAGTGGGTTGAGCTTATCTTTGTTTATATCTGTATATGTGCTATTGTTGTTTATGTGTTATATTTTGTATATATTTTTGTTTGGATTTTCCTGGTTTTCAGGGTGCTTGGTGATTACTCATAAGTCCTATACCCGAACTTGGGCAAACTTTAAGATAGGACAGGTGGTATAGTCATGTTAAATTTGAGGGAGTAATCCCAAAAAAGGAGGCATGATATCCCCCACTTAGTGGAGGCCCCTTTGACTGTAGTGTCGTTTACCGAGTAATCGGGAAGACATACTGCTTTCGACCTGGGAGCCTGCTGAAACTGAGGACCGTAGAATACCAAACCCATCTTGGCCTTTTAAGTGTAGTGCGGAAGCTATGACAGAGTAATCCAGAAATAGTTGTCACGCGATACTACGCTCAGACGAGTCTTTCTTGAGAATATTACTAATTACCGAGTTAATTGGGAAGTTGGTAATATCTGAAGGAAGGATGTAGACTCTGGGAACCTCTAGAACCTTGTTCGGAAGGTGATAACTTTTTAGACCAACACCTTATGGGTAGTACCTTCGACTTCATGCTCGTGACGTTGAACCTATGAACCCTATATGCGTGATCTTGTGTATGATTGTTGCATCATGCATCCATGCACTCATAAGCATCTTTTGAAGATAACAATATTTCAAGGGATTTAAAGGTTGACTATTTGTGAATATCTCAGGTACTTTTAACCATGGATTCTTGAAAGAGAAAGACCGGGAAATACAGTTTCAAGGATCCAAAGATAGATGAGTTGGTCAGTCTAATTCTAGAGATCGATTGTTCTGCAGACTTTCGAAAGAAGTATGGATCCATTATTCCTCTCATGAAGCTGAAGATGAAGGAGGGTATTCTCTCGACCTTGGTCCAGTTCTATGATCCAGTGTATCACTGCTTTACTTTTCCCGATTATTAGTTGATGCCTACACTGGAGGAGTATTATTATCTATTGGATTTACCTGTTACCGATCAGGTTCCTCTTACTGGTTTGGAGGGTGAGCCAAAACCACATGAGATTGCTACTTTGATTCATCTGGGGAAGTCTGAGGTGGAAGCCCATATGACTACTAAAGGAGGGATTAGAGGATTACCAGCTCAGTTTTATTGGAGAAAGCTCGTTACTTTTCCAGAATGAAGAGTACGGTTGCTTTTGAGGCCATCTTTGCTCTACTTGCTTACGGATTGTTCTTATTTCCTAATGTGGACAAGTTTGTCGACATTAATGCTATCAGGATTTTCATGATTGGAAACCCGGTTCCTACACTATTGGGTGATGCTTATTGCTCTGTTCATCTTCGGAATTCTTATTATGGGGGAATGATTATCTGTTGCACGCCTTTGTTGTACCGATGGTTCATCTCTCATATGGCCCAGTCTGATGCTTTTTGGGATATCAAGAAGGAACCCCGTTGGGCTCCTAAGATCATGGCACTTACTCACTTGGATATTGATTGGTATCATCGAGCTTACCAGGATGTGGAGATTATTGACAGTTGTGGTAGTTTCCCCAATGTGCCTCTTCTTGGTACAAAGGGAGGAGTTAACTATAACCATGTTCTTTCACGGTGACAACTTGGCTATCCGATGAGGGATAAACCGAATAATATTCATTTGAGTAGTTTCTTTCTGAAGGAAGGAGAACACCACAGGAAAGCTAGGGAGCGGATTGTTAAGGCCTGGCGTCACATTCATAAGAAGAGTAGGAAGGATTTGGGACCTAGGGGTGCTGTTTCTTTGGATCCATATCTTCAGCGGGTCTGATCAAGAGCCATTCAATTGAAGATGCCGTATACTCGGGAGACACCCATGCCTGACCTATTTGTGAAGACCACCCATCCCTTATTAGATGATCTAGAAGAGCTGCAACTCGCTTTGGTTAGGATGCAACAGGAAAGAGATGCTTGGAAGAACAAGTTCCAGACTTTAGAGAGTTCCTACAGAGCAGACCTGAAGGAGAAAGACGATTTGATCGAGATCCTTGAGAGTCGAGCGGTGGAGTCTATGGAGAGGAAAGGGGATTTATTTTCCCCTAATCCTCAACCAGATGCTGATTACTCACTTTTTGATCCAGATGATTGGAAGGAGGTTGCCATCAGACATGTGGAAGAAAACCAGAGGCTAAGGGCTCAGATTTCCAGGCTCACAGGGAAACGCCAGCGTACAGATTGATCTCCATTAGTTCCTTTTCTCAGGATTTTAGATTGTATTTTCATCTTGTACTCAGGATCATTGAAACTTGTAATCCATTTTGAGGTTATTATAATAAATTTTTTTCAGTATTTCAAAAGCTTTATTACTTTGATGTTCGCAGTATGTCTATAAATCTTAAATCCCTTGAAATATTAAATAATGAAGTAAAAATAATCATGTGCGTTGCATATCATGCATCATATTGCACATATTTCTTTCATTTGTTATGCATACCCAAGTGTCTTACCCAACTTCTTTACTTCATTCAGCAAGCTGACTCATCACTACAGCACTCGGGCTAATTTCAAAAAGAAGATGGACAACTTAGAATAAGAGAATCACGAGCTGCGCGAAGAAGTTTCTGCTTTAAAGGCCGGCATGGACAATCTGACTACTCTGATGGAAGATCTGGTGGCTGCACAAAATCAGCCACTGAGTGTTCAACCTCAACCAACAAGGGCAAGTACTGAAGTTCCGACTGTTCCTGTATCCGCTACTCCGTTGTTGTTCAAAACCGTATGCCTCAAGGTTATCCATGGGGAATACCATAGAATTGTGCACCTGAAGGTTTCAATCTTGGCCCTCAAGATGCTCCAGTGGTTCAGACTGTTGTTACTCATGCACCTCCTGTGGTGCATACTGTTCCTGTTGCACCTCCTTCGGTGAACTTGGTTCCGTTTGCTAATGAAGATGTGTGTCGTCCTTTCCCTCCACCGAGTAAAGACTTGGGTATTTATGACAGAATGGATGATTTTCAAGAGCATTTTGATAGAATGCAAAGAGAGATGAAAGCTCTTAGGGGAAAAGAGCTATTTGGGCAGAATGTGAATGAGCTGTGTTTGGTCTCGAATGTTAAGATACCTGCTAAGTTCAAGGTCCCATAATTTGAGAAGTACAAGGGAAACACTTGCCCTCGTGCCCATTTGGTAATGTACGTGAGGAGAATGTCTACCCATACTGATGATCAGTGTCTGCCAACATCCATACTTTTAATGATTTGGGAGAAGCATTCATCAAACAATACAAGTACAATATGGACATGGCGCCCGACCGTGACCAACTTAGGGCCATGGTTCAGAAAGACAGGGAATCGTTCAAAGAGTATGCACAGAGATGGCGCGAGGTAGCTGCCCAAGTGATTCCTCCCATGGAAGAGAAAGAAATGACTAATATTTTTATGAAGACGCTGGGTACTTTCTACTACGAAAGGATGGTAGCAAGCGCACCCAGTGATTTTACAGAAATGGTAGGAATGGGTGTCCGCCTAGAAGAGGCTGTAAGAGAAGGTCGTTTGACGAAGAGTGAAGGATCTGGAGGTGTGAAGAATCCATCTTATGGGTTTACCAAGAAGAAAGAAGTGGATACAAATGTTGTTATACAAGAGAGGAGGGTAAACGCTACTAGAAGGAATTATCAGCGTTACTAGCAAGTTGCCTTGGTTACTCCTGTTATGAATGCCGCTCTGACTACCGTTGCTTATTAAAGACCGTCCCAGCAGGGGAACCAAGGGAATAATCAGAGAAGGGAGAACTATGACCCTATTCCCATGAGCTATGCAGAGCTACTATCAGCATTGATTCAGAAGAAGTTGTTCCAGACACGACCACCTCCCGCCGTGCCATCACCATTGCATTGGTATTACAAGGCAGACTAAACGTGTGCTTTTCATCAGGGAGCACCAGGGCATAGTGTTGAGAATTGTTATCCTTTGAGGGCTGAAGTGCAAAGGTTGGTGAAGTCTGGAATCCTATCTTTCAAGGACATGGGACCTAATTTGAAAAACAATCCTCTACCTAAGCACGGGGGAGTGAATGCTGTAAATATGGTGGCCGGTTGTCCAGGCGACTTCCGGATTTTTGACATTAATCTAGTTAAAGGAGATTTAGTGAAAATGCACGCAGATCTCTATGAATTCAGCTATTATATGCATGACCACGCCGGTTGTGCTGTTTGCAGTACAGACATACAGGGTTGCGAGAAGATAAAGGCTGATTTACATGAGATAATGGATGAGGGCTTAATCAATATAATCAGGCCTAGGGCAGAGTATGAAGAGGAAGTGAATATGGTTTCTGGATGTCCCGGTGAATTCAGAATTTTTGATGTGGAGTACTTGAATGAGGATCTCGTGCAGTTGCATGCTACCTTCTGCCGTACTGCTGGTCAGGTGGAACACCAATATAGGTCTTGCATAGTTTGCTATCGAGACCCCCGAGGATGTTCAATTGTAAGGGAAGGTGTTCAGTTGTTGTTAGACAATGGGACTATCAAGATCACAGATCAAAGAGATGATTATCATGAGGTTGATATGGTTGAAGTTTGTTTAATGGAAGAAGAGTCAGAGGAATAGTATGCCTCCGTGGATGAGTATTTCTCTTCAGACGAAGATTTGTTTGCTAGAAATGACTTTGTGATGCATGGTTGTGTTGAGGAAGGGGTAAACGTTATTGTACCTTGTTTTGGTGCACCCACTCATCTGGAAGTGGAGTACCATAGAAAACCGGCTGTTACCCCATTGGTAATTAGTCTACCAGGTCCTATTCCCTGTAAATCAGATAAGGTTGTGCCTTATAAATACAACGCTACAATCTTAGAAGATGGGGTGGAAGTTCCCATCCAGCCAATGCCTGATATTGGAAATATAGCTGAAAATAGCAGGGTGACCCGTAGCGGTCGTGTGTTTGCGCCGGTCGTTCGAAGAGATTTGTTGCTGGAAAGAAAATTGCTGAGAATGATGAGCCTAAGAAGGCTACATGAGAGACTAGTGGAGCTACAGTAGAGAAAGAAGTGGATGATATTTTGAATATAATTAAGATGAGTGACTACAGAATTGTAGATTAACTACTGCAAACTCCTTCAAAGATATCCATCCTAGATTTATTGATGAACTCCTCTGCTCATAGAGAATCATTAATGAGAGTACTAGACCAAGCTTTTGTGGAGAGTGACATGCCATTAGATCAATTCAGCAGCATAATTGGAAACATTACATCATGTAATAACTTGTGTTTCTGTGATGATGAGTTACCAGATGAAGGGAGGAATCATAACCTGGCCCTCCACATATCTATGAACTGCAAAAATGATTCGCTGTCCAATGTGTTAATTGTTAATGGATCTAAGATGAATGTTATACCAAGGAGTACTCTCATGAAGTTAAAGTATCAAGGAGCACCTATGCGCCCGAGTGGCATCATTGTGAAGGCATTTGATGGATCGAGGAAATTTGTCATCGGTAAAGTGGACTTACCAATCCATATAGGACCACATTTGTTCCTGATAATCTTCCAGGTCATGGACATTATTCCCACATATAGTTGTTTGCTAGGATGGCCATGGATATACGAAGCAGGTGCTGTCACTTCAACTCTGCATCAGAAGCTAAAGTTTGTGCGTGAAGGGAAGGTAGTGATCATAAACGGGGAGCAGGCGTTGTTGATATCCCATCTATCATCTTTCAGTATTGTAGAAGTGGATGAGGATGCTGTTGGAACCCAGTTCTAATCCCTATCCATTGACAACATAAGGAGAAATGAGAATTATGTGGTTTCGCTGAAGGACGCACAGCAGGTTGTGCGCAATGGTCATAATACAGTTTGGGGACAACTTGTGGATCCACCCGTGAACAAGAACATAGCTGGTTTAGGTTTCTCTTCGAAGATTGGCAAAGGCGAAGGTTTAAAGTCAAAGTCTACTGTGAACAGTTATCAGGATGTTTTCCGCAGCGGAGGCTACCTCCATCCTATTGGTTCTGGAATTAATGCTGCCGAAGAGGATGAAGCAGAGCAGGAAGTACCGAATTATGTGACGCATGGGGTCCGAGTTCAGAACTGGGTCACCATCGATGTTCCTTTTTTCATACATGTCTCAAAGTAATTTGTCTTGTTAATCTCTTTCTTTCTTTTGAAAAGCTCTCACTCTGCCCAAGGTGGAAGTATTAATGTTGTAGGGCTTATCTGTTTGCTATGACTTTTAAGATCATTAATAAAAGTTGTCTTTGCATCCCAAATCATGTCTTTATTTTCTGCTTTTTCTTGGGAAATGGTAATTAAAAAAAACCTTTCAAAATAAATAATAACTGAAAAATTAATCTCTATGATCACTTGTTATATGTGTCAGTTTCTAAAAAGCAATCATAAATCATATGTGCAGATTAACTAAAAAACCTGTTGAATACAATGACCCTGCACCCTCTCCCAACTTTGAATGTCCTGTGTTTGGGGCTGAAGAAGAAGATTATGATGAGATTCCAGAAGAGGTATCACGGTTGCTTGAGCACTAGGAAAATACCATTTAACCATATAAGGAGCCTTTAGAAGTGATTAATTTGGGTTCAAAAGAAGATCCGAAGGAAGTCAAGATTGGAGCATCTTTGCATCCCGATGTGAAGAGCGGGTTGATTGAGTTGTTGAAAGAGTATGTGGATATTTTTGCTTGGTCTTATCAAGATATGCCTGGGCTAGATACAGATATTGTCGAGCATCGTTTTTTGTTGAAGCCAGAGTGTCCTCCAGTTAAACAAAAGTTGAGAAGAACCCACCCAGATATGGCAGTAAAGATCAAAGAGGAGGTCCTAAAACAGATTAGTGCTAGTTTTATTGTGACGTCAGTGTATCCTCAATGGATTGCCAATATTGTCCCAGTACCAAAAAAAGACGGAAAAGTCCGCATGTGCGTAGATTACAGAGATCTAAACAAAGCTAGTCCAAAAGATGATTTTCCATTGCCTCACATCGACATGTTAGTGGACAACATAACAAAATTCAAGGTATTCTCGTTCATGGACGGATTTTACGGGTATAATCAAATAAGAATGGCTCTAGAGGACATGGAAAAACAACGTTTATCACGCCCTAGGGAACATTCTGTTACTGAGTGATACCCTTCGGGTTGAAGAACACGGGTGCGACGTACCAGAGGGCTATGACAACCCTATTCCATGATCTGATGCACAAGGAAATCTAAGTATATGTTGATGATATGATTTCCAAATCCCAGACTGAAGAAGGGCATATAGAAGATTTGTTGAAGTTGTTTCAGCGTTTGAGGAAGTATCGTCTCCGCTTAAATCCAAATAAATGCACCTTCGGTGTTAGATCGGGGAAACTGTTGGGTTTCATTGTTAGCCAGAAAGGAATGGAAGTTGACCTTGATAAAGTCAAAGCAATTTAAGAAATTCCAGCACCAAAAACTGAAAAGCAAGTCAGGGGTTTCCTCGGGCGTTTGAATTATATTTCCAGATTTATTTCCCACAAGACTGCAACATGTGAACCGATCTTTAAGTTGTTAAAGAAAGATCAAGGTTGTGTGTGGACGGATGACTGTCAAAAGGCATTTGAGAGTATTAAAGAATATCTGCTTGAACCTCCTACCTTGCTCCCTCCCGTAGAAGGAAGATCGTTGATTATGTATCTAACGGTGTTAGATAAATCCATGGGTTGTATTCTGGGACAACAGGATGAAACAGGGAAGGAAGAGTTCACCATTTATCATCTCAACAAAAAGTTCACTGATTGTGAGTCGCGGTATTCCATGCTAGAAAAGACATGTTGTGCTTTGGCCTGGGCGGCAAAGCGTTTGCGGTAGTATATGTTGAATCATACCACTTGGTTGATCTCCAAAATAGATCCAATCAAGTATATTTTTGAAAAGCCTGCTCTTACTGGGAGAATTGCCCGATGACAAATGTTGTTATCTGAATATGATATCGAGTACCGCACTTAAAAGGCTATTAAAAGTAGTGTGTTGGCAGATTACCTTACTCACCAACCGATGGAAGATCATCAGTCTGCAGAATATGAATTCCCCGATGAGGATGTGATGTTTTTGAAAGTGAAAGATTATGATGAATCATTTCCTGAGGAAGGCCCTGACCCTGAATCTCGTTGGAGTATGATTTTTGATGGAGTAGTGAATGCTTATGGTAAAGGAATTGGTGCTGTGATTGTCACTCCTCATGGATCACACATTCCTTTTACTGTAAGGTTAACATTTGATTGCACTAATAATATGGCAGAATATGAGGCTTGCATCATGGGTCTTGAGGAAGCTATTGATCTCAGAATCAAAATTCTAGATGTGTATGGTGATTCAACTTTGGTAATAAATCAGATCAAAGGAGAATGGGACACTCGTCACCCTGGCTTGATCCCTCACAAAGACTATGCAAGAAGATTATTACCCTTCTTCAATAAAGTTGAATTCCATCACATCCCTAGAGATGAAAATCAAATGGCGGATGCTCTGGCAACTCTGGCTTCCATGTACCAAGTGAATACTTGGAATGATATACCCCGAATTACAGTTCTATGGATGGATAGGCCCGCTCATGTGTTTACGACAGAGGAGGTAGTAGATGAAAAACCTTGGTATTATGATATCAAGCATTTTCTTCAGACTCAGGAATACTCGATTGGTGCGTCGAGGAAAGATAGAAAGACACTGAGAAGATTGGCAGGTTGTTTCTTCCTCAGTGAAAATGTGTTATACAAGAGAAATTATGACATGGTCTTGCTCAAATGCGTGGATTGACATGAAGCAAACATGTTGATGCATGAGATTCATGAAGGTTCATTTGGCACTCATGCTAATGGATATTCGATGGCTAAAAAGATGCTAATATGACTGTTACAAATTTGCAAAGAAGTACCATAAATGACAAGTTTATGCAGATAAGGTCCATGTGCCTCCGACACTTCTCAATGTGATTTCCTCCCCATGGCCTTTCTCTATGTGGGGGATTAACATGATTGGGATATTAGAACCCAAAGCTTCGAATGGGCACCGTTTTATCTTAGTAGCAATTGACTACTTCACCAAATGGGTAGAGGCTGCTTCATATGCCAATGTTACCAAATATGTGGTTGTGCGTTTCATCAAAAATAATCTTATATGCCGATATGATGTGCCGAGCAGAAGCATCACCGACAATGGCTTGAATTTGAACAACAAGATGATGACAAAACTGTGTGAAGAATTCAAGATTGTCCATCACAATTCGTCTCCATACAGGCCAAAGATGAATGGGGCTGTTGAAGCTGCTAATAAGAATATCAAGAGAATTATCCAGAAAATGGTTGTTACTTATAAGGATTGGCATGACATGCTCTCTTTTGCTCTGCATGGATATTGAACATCTGTCCGCACTTCAATAGGAGCAACCCCGTTCTCCCTGGTGTATGGAATGAAAGTTGTACTCCCTGTCGAGGTAGAGATTCCCTCGTTGCGTGTAATAATGGAAACCAAGTTGACAAAGGCTGAATGGGTCCAGAACAGATTTGACCAATTGAATTTGATTGAGGAAAAGAGAATGACAACTTTATGTCATGGGTAGTTATATAAGAGAAGAATGAAGAAAGCTTTTGATAAAAAGGTCAAAACTCATGAATTCAGAGAAGGCGACCTCGTGCTCAGGAAGATCATGTCTTTTAACACTGATTCTAGGGGCAAGTGGACCCCCAATTTTGAAGGCCCGTATGTTGTCAAGAAAGCCTTCTCTGGTGGTGCATTAATTCTTGAAACTATGGATGGTGAGAAGTTCCCACGTCCCATGAATGCTGACGCAGTCAAGAAATACTTCACTTAAAGAAATAAAAGAACAGCTCGCTAAGTTGAAAACCCGAAAGGGCGGCTTAGGCAAAAAGGAGCATCTTGGTAGGCCGAAAACCTGAAAGGGCGGTCTAGGAAAAAATTAGAGACATAAACAGAATAAATTTCCCGCTAAGTTGAAAACCCACAAGGGCAGCTTAGGCAAAAGTTAGGGATTCTCTTGGCAAATAACTACGTCAGACAAGACTTGATCGTTGAAGCAACAATCTTCTCGGATCCTCACCATACTTCAACAGAAGCTACTGCTCAGGATTTCAAAAGTTGATAGGGGGGATAGTGGTCATTGTATCTCAATGTATCTTTTCCATTATATATTACCATTTCCCAAACTTTGTAATCATCCATGGGTCTCTCCATTCGCGGACTACCATTCTATTAATGAAATTCGAGCTTTTACCCAATTCTTTGTGTTCTTATTTTATTTAGCTTGCAAAGACTCCATTTATTACTGATAATAACTTTCAAAGAAAAAAGTTTAAAAAGCAAAATTGACTTTTCAAAAAAAAGAGGAGAGATTTTTTACAATTCAATTTACTTTGAGATTTGTGATGACACAATGACAACAAAAAATGGTGATCCCAGGAATGAACAAACTCCGGTTGTTTTGAGAAGATTTACTTCCTTCTTGAAGGTTCTCTTAGGTCATTTTGCTGGTATGTGCACGATCTTTATATGTTTCTCAGATAGTTAAAGACGATAACAATCAGTGTAAGACGCAGTATTGGGTTGATCCCTTTGGCTCCAGTCAAGTCTTGGTTCACTTTTGATTTTGGGTTTGCATGTTCAGAAGCCCCTGTCCCAGATTACCCAGCAAAGTCTTCCCTCATATGATGAAAGTTTTTATTCCCTTGGTGTGCTGAGGCGTCGCTCTTTCTGCAGTATTGGCATTATTGTTGGTATCTTTTTTCCCAGGCAACTAGACCAGGGCAGTATCTTTTCTGAGAAGTGTTGAAGTGATTATCAACCTTTGGGTTTTCACCCACCAAGTGCTGGGTTGGATTTAAAATCCCCATGGGTTTGACCTCTTTCCATATTGATGACTTTCTGATTCCCCGAGAAGGCTGTCCCAGGGCATCTTTTGTTGGAATAAGTGTTCATGATGTAAAGTGTTAATCTGCATCTTTCTCTAGGGAGGTAGGCTTGAATTCCCCAGTGAGGTCTGTTTATTTCGGCGTCAGTCTGCTTTATTTAAGGTTGGTCTTGCAATCTCCAGTATGTGTGTTACTTTTAAAGAAAAACTGGTTTCTCTGATGAAGCTGGAAGGAGGATGTTCTATCTCAGTATCTGTTTAATTTTTCTATCTCCAAATTATATTCTCTTTAGTAAAGTTAAAGGCAGGTAATAGGTTTGGTTTCTGCAACTGGCTTTTACCTTTCTTGGAATGATCTTTCTAGTTGAAGTTTAACCAAGCGTTATTAGTACCTGAGGCGGTTTTATTTGTTTGTTCCTACTGTTTGTGTATCTGTTTCACCAACATATGCACGATAACACTCATACATTCATACATACATCATGCATGGCTAAAATTGACAAATCATTGTTCATTGACATTGTGTTATGACCTTCCTGCAACGCTCTTTGCTTAGATGGATTTGGTTTTCCCTCTTGAGTTTATTTCTCAATGGATGTATCTTCATTGGTTGTCTTGCTCCAGTTTATTTCTGATTTGGATCTGTGGTTGCATGACAATATTATTTACTTTGAATTTCTAAAAACTTCGAGTTTTGGTTTGTGCATTTATTTTGCACGAGAAAACTTTATCTACTCAACAGGAATATCGTGGCATTTCCCCGAGAAGTCATATTTCTATCCCTAGAAAGTCATTTCTTTTTGCAATTCTCCATGAAAACAAGTAACAAGTCTCTTTATTTGAGATAGCTTATGTTTAACCCTTTCTAGGAAGATTCCCTTGGTTAAAGAAGAAGTTAAGACCCGTTCTAGGCGAAAACCAGAATTTTGGGGAAAACTTGATATTTTCTCTTTCTACCTTAAGTGAACGTTGGTAGGACATCGGCAGTGAACGTCGGTGTTTATTATCTTTTTGCTATCTTCAGTGAATGTTGATAGTTCATCGTTAATGAACGGCAATGATATGATATTTTCTCTTTCTACCTTCAGTGAACGTTGGTAGGACATCGACAGTGAACATTGGTGTTTATTATCTTTTTGCTATCTTCAGTGAATGTTGATAGTTCATCGTCAGTGAACAGTGATGATATGATATTTTCTCTTTCTACCTTCAGTGAACGTTGGTAGGACATCGGCAGTGAACGTCAGTGTTTATTATCTTTTTGCTATCTTTAGTGAACGCTGATAGTTCATCGTCAGTGAACAACAATGATATGATATTTTCTCTTTCATTCTTCAGTGAACGTTGGTAGGACATCGGCAGTGAACGTCAGTGTTTATTATCTTTTTGCTATCTTCAGTGAACGTTGATAGTTCATCGTCAGTGAACAACGATGATATATTTTATTTTTCTACCTTCAGTGAACGTTGGTAGGACATCAGCAGTGAACGTCGGTGTTTATTATCTTTTTGCTATCTTCAGTGAACGTTGATAGTTCATTGTTAGTGAACGACGATGATATGAAATTTTATCTTTCTACCTTCAGTGAACGTTGGTAGGACATCGACAGTGAACTTCAGTGTTTATTATATTTTTGCTATCTTCAGTGAACATTGATATTTCATCGCCAGTGAACAACGATGATATGCTATTTTCTCTTTCTACCTTCAGTGAACGTTGGTAGGACATCGGCAGTGAACGTCGATGCTTGTTATCTTCCTCTCTGATTCAATTCTTTTGGTCGACCAGTGATTTATTTTCCTGGTGGGGTTGCTCCTTTGTTTCTTCATTTTTGTGGCATCCCCAGTGATACTTTATGTCTCTTTGGTACTGTTCATAGGCATTCATATGCATAAGCATTTGCATGGCATCTTAGGACCAAAAATAGGGTTTGTTTTATATTTAAGTATCTTCGATCACGTCGACACTAAGATTTTTAACCTTCGTATCTTCAGATAGAAGAAACTTAAATAAGGGCAGCTGTTGTACCCCAATTTTTGCCCCTAATATCCCTTCATCATACCATGTTGATTCAGTCACAACAAGATCACAATAGGACTTTTGGTTCTTCTCCCTATCATTTAGCTTTGCTCTTTTTGAGGAATTACCAAGCACCTTGACTTGTTTTCTTTTGTGATCATGAATATTTTTCTTAGATTTTCCTTTTATTAATAAAATGCAATGTGGGTTTGCCTTACTTGTTAATAATGTAGGTAAAGGCTATGAGGTTTAGCAAGTTGCTCCATGGGTTCATGAGTTTATTTCCATGCGCTAGTCAACATAACTTGAGGAGTTCAAACCTCACCATTGAAGTTGTTTTGGAAGAAATGGCATGAAAAGGCTTATTTTGGTTCAACATATTTCAAAGTTATCAAAATTGATCCAAAAGTACAAGGGGTTGAGGAAAGAAGTTGTCATGATTGGACAAGGTCTTGTTCCCATTAGTCACAAGAGCACATTTCTCTCAAATTTCAAGATATGGAAGTGGTTTTAGTGGCTATGAGTCCTCATCATCATCCTCAACAACTTCTATTCACAAAGAAAGAATGTTGGCACAAGAAGTTTGTTCAAACTTGCCAAAGTTCCTCAAAGCATTCTCTTGATCTAAAGGCTAGGGTTTTGAACTTCAAAGGAGCATATCTTGCTCACCTTTTGGTATTTTTGAGTGATTCCAAAGACATATTTCTCTTCAAAGAGTTACCAAAAAATCACTTCAAAAGTTCCAAGGAGTCTTCATGTGTAAATAACTTGGTGAAGAAGAAAGATTACAAGTCATCCAGATAAATCCCCAATTTTCCATATGTGACTTCAAATGGTCATAACTTGGTCAATTTTTATCACCTTGAGTCCATTATTTTTCTATGATGATCTTGAAGATGTGTACTTTTTGCCTTATTTTATGTTCAAAGTAAGAAAATGGATGGAAGTTGCCTTAAGAATGCAAAAGATTATAGGTCATTTCATGATTTTTGGCCAACTTCAACAAGTCATAACTTGCTCATTTTTTTTGGAGATTTTGAGTGGTTCAAATTTCAAAATGTCATTCAATAGATCTACTACATTCCATATTTTTTGGTCAATAGAAAATTCTAAGTGGAAGGGCATGTTTGGATACAAAAGATTATATGTCATTTTTGAAGAAGAATTTGAAATATTTCTAAGTATGGAAAGTCAACTCTTTTTCTTCAACTTTGACTCCATGTAACTTTCAGCTCAAGCATCCATTTGATTCCATTCTTTTTCAATTGCAAAGCTTGTAACCTCATCTTTCCAAAGCATCAAGAATTATGCCCTAAGACCCCTTGAGTTGGAAATGCCATGGATTTGAATTTGGTAACTTGAAACTAAAATTTTCACAAAGTCAGGATTTTGAAATCTTTGTTTTGGCTTCTAATCACAAGTTTTCCATGCGTTTTTGTTTCTAAATGTGATTATAAACTTACCAGAAGTGATTAGCATCATGAAACACACAATTTAGCTGAGTTTTGATAAAAATTGAGTCACACTTTCTTCATGATGCAGACCCATACGAATTCCCTCCAAAACGCATCATTCACTCTTTCTTTTGATCCCATTTTCTTCCTTATAAATAGAGGGTCATCCCCCATCCATTTTCCAAAGCTTAGAGAGCCAAGAACACCCTGCTAAAACTCCACACGAACCCACTTTTGTTGAATTCAGTTTTTGAAAATTAAGCTTCCTTTTCTAAAATTCTTCGTGCATTCATCATCCTTGAGCATCATACAAACTCTCCAGCACTTAAACCAATCAAAATGACCCATAATTCAAGCTACAGAAGTCCAGTTTCAGAGCTTCTTACTTGAACTTTGAAAAGGTAAAATTCTCCACCATTTGGATCCAAATCAAACACTAATTTGTTCTACTCCTTTGTCTGATTCTAATGCTGCTTACAATTTTTAAATCCATTGAGAATTGAGAGAGAAATCCCAAATTAAAGATGCTCGTTATTTTCTGAGTTTTTGATTCATAGCTCTCTCCATACCTTATATAAATTTGGCGCGATGGTTGTGTTAGAATCGTCTTGAAGAGACGAGTTCAATGATGTTAGCCAGGGATCCTAATTTTTCCATTTGAAGAATCTCACAAAATCCCCATTGCAAGGTGTCTGGAGGTTGAAGATGATGACATGTCTCGTCTCAGCCAATGATAGCGTGCCAAGCGTTTTAATTTCATTGGTTGCCATTTTTCTAATCCCATGTGTATTTCACTAAGGTCCATATCAAGCACAACGCATCTGGTCCATTGGATTAGCTTACTAACGCGTTTTGACTATAATCTGATGGTCCACATCTTTTTGGTTTTATTTTATTTTCTAATTTTATATTTTATTTAATTAAATTTTCAAAAATTCATAACTCTTTTACTTTTTATCCAAAAATTATGAAAAAACTCACAAAATACTTTGAATTATTTCCGATCTAATGAATATTTTTTCACATTTTTATTTTAACAATTGGTATTTTTAAATTTTTTTTTATTATTTTCTTTCTTTTAATTACTTAAAAAAAATACTTTCTGACATTTTTTAATTCTAGAAAAATTCATAAATATTATTTTGCATATTTTTGACTTTCTGAAAATTTTATGGAATTTTATGTTTAGGTTTAGTATTTTTTAATCTATTTTATGTTTGTTTTAGAAATTTTAAATAGTTTAAAAATAGTTTCTGAAATTTTATAAAAATATTTGGATCCATTTCTGATTTTTCTATGGCCTTATTTTTTATTTCTTGATTAATTTGAACATAATTGATATTTTTCCTCATTATTTTCTATTTTTAAACATTTTTAACCCTTTTATTGTATATATTAAATATATTATTATTTTGTGATTATTTTATGGCTGTCTTGAGTTTATTTTTTGATCATGACTTTATTAACATCATTAGATCTTGGGTGTTAAGTTCAACTCCACCAAAATGGATGAATGATTTTAATAATAGTTTGATTAAAATTTTAATTCAAAAGTTGTTTGTTCCTCTTTTTGCCCTAATCCTCTTTATCTCATCCCCTTCCTATTGCACTAAGTGTTGTTGGAGCATGATCTCTATATCATGTCTCAAAACAAATGGTGCATAGATTGCTATTGACTGGCCTCAAAATAGGTGCGACTTCTATATAAGTCCACTTACGATTACTTAACATAGCGCTAAATTTTGTCTCGATTCGAATAAATGATCATTCGTGACCCAAACTTATGATTGCAAGCCCAAGTATGTTAATTTGATCTCTTTGATATAATAACCTTGAGATTCATTGTGTGGAGGCTTTGGTTCTACCAATCCTCTAATGGATCTACAACACCTTTGGTCAACGCGGATCACTTAAACATCATTGATCATTAAATGGTACTTGTGAGAATTCCAAATGGATGATATACTTGACAAAAAGCAAATGCAACTTATTGTGTGGAGGCTTTGGTTATACCAATCCTCTAATGAGTTCCAAATGCAAGCTTCAATATGGTTATCCAACTAACCACTAATTATTGACTTGTTTTATCTTATGCTTTTATTCTTTTTATGCTTTATGTACTATTTTTTTTTAGCATTTATATTTCATGCCATTTTTATCTTTGCTCATTTGAGCATTTATTTTCTTGTCATTTTTACTTTGCTCACTTAAGCTTTTCTTTTCCTTTCTTAAGATACTTAATAATCAACATAAACCCTAAAAAACTATTAATGGGACTTGGACTATTTGGTTACTGTCCTTGGCATGATGGAGTATGGGACTTTCTCTTGGACTTAGGATTAGAAACCTTGGCCTATCTTGGAGACCTTGTGATCTTATCTGATTATTTTGTCTGGAGTTCTTGAGGTTTACCTCAAGTCATTGGGTTTCTTGTTTTTTTTTATGTGCAATTTTTTTTGTGTGATTACATTCCCTGCTTGTAATCTGGAATTCACCCGTATACAACCGTTACTCTGCCCAATTTTTGTGAAGACTTAATACACTTGAAGAGGTCTAGTATCTTTTGTTGCTTGGTTTCAATCCAAAGAATGAGAATTCTATCTTGGCTCATAATGTCAAGCTTTGGATTCTTGTTGGTTAGATGGTCCTTATCCTTAGCTTTTTACCTTATGCTTTAGGATAGTCCTTTCTTCTCCCCCCATTTTCTTTAATTTCAAAAATATTTTCCCTCCTTTTGAAAACCCTTATTGTTTCGAAACTTGAAACACTTTCATAATAAACTTGGACTTAGGTCCATACATTTTCAAAATATTTTCATCATTAAACTACAATCAACTTAATAATACCTTGACATTTTTTGTGAGAAGACTAAAAGTAAATCAATCTCATTTCAAACCATTTTGCCACTTTGGCTTTTATCTTTAAACTTTTCTCAAAAGATTAGACTCTTGTCAATCCTTGTAGTGATGCAAACAACTATACTTCTACAATATGTAGTGAAGTGAGATATTTTCCACTTGGGTGTTGAGTGAGGCATTGTTGATTTTAAGATCCAAGCCATATCCTCCAATTTGAGATGATGCAAATTCTCCTTTCTCATGATTGTGAGTAGTAAGTATGTTTTCCACACGGACAATGATGATGATGTCTTATCTCTTAAAATTAATCAACACACTTGTGTTTCCAATTTTTAAAAGAGGAACTACGTGTACCCTGATCCCCTATTGCACGAAAGGTGGTACATAGGCACTAAAGGTTCGCAACCGCAGCGGGTGCAAAAATCATAAAAAATATATTTTTCTTCTCACCTCCACCATCCATTTTATATACAACACATTTTTATAGCCAAAATATACAGATTTTTCAAAGAGGTTCTTGCAGAGTACCGTAGATGCTTAGGGTGCTAATACCTTCCCTTTACATAACCAACCCCCTTACCTTGAATCTTTCCCCCTCTTTTTGGGTTATTCGCTCTTTTCCCATTCCTTTGGAAATAATAAAGCGCGATGGTGATTTTTGTTTTGATTTGTATAAAGTCTAGTCAATCCAATGGCTTAGTCTTGAACATTTCTACCGCTTTAATAAGTTGATCAGGAAGGTGCTCAGATCTCTTATAGAAAGGTTTGACATGAAAATGATTGACATTTAAGAATCCCGTGATATAAGCATTATTGTACCCCAAAATTTTCCCTCTAATTTATTAAGACTTTTCTCACAAGACTTCTTTGACTCAAGACAAGATTAGGGTTTGGTCAACTCAAGACATCTCACCTTGCACTGATAACCCAAAATTAGGGTTTGAGTTTGCACAAGGATTTTTGGATCACGAATGCTTCATTTCACTTTCATACATCATTTTGTACCCCTAAGATTTCTCATGTAAAGTTTCAAGCCTTGAACCACATTTTTGATCAGTCAATTGGACAGTTGACCTAAAAATCAGTTGTATTGGGGAAAAAGTCAACCATGGCTAATTTACAGTCAAACTTCATAATTTTTGATCCACATCAACATTTTAGACTCATATGTACCATTTGATCATGTTTGGATCACAACTCCTCAAAGAATTTGATCAAATCATCAAAAGGGCAAAATGGTCAAAATTAGGGTTTTGACTGAGAAAGGGCAATTTCTGATTTTTAACCTAGCAATTGACCAATTGAGTTCAAGCATGATTTCAAGGATTCAATGGCATCATCTTGACTTAATTACATGGTTCAAAACATCTCAAGTTCATTGGATTGACAGATGAAATTTGAAGTCAACTGATCAAAAGTCAACTGTACACTGAAAAGTCAAACTTTGACTTTTTGGTCAAAATCAAGTGCCAAGGGTCATAATTCATCAAGATATTTCAAAATGTGAAACTTGTTCACCAAGAAAACCAAATTTTAAAATTAGGGTTTGAATTTGAAAATTTTCATAACTTAGAATTTTTCTGTGTATAAAAAGTTTCTTATTTTTTCTCAACTTTACACCACTTTTACACCATGATGCCTAATGATTAAAGGAAAGTCCCAAACATGAAAGTTGTAGACCTCCATGAAATCTAAAACTTTTATTCATAAACTTTTTCCTAAAGATGCTTGGATCTCAAGTTATAAATTTGTGAATACATGGTCATGAACTTCTTAACTTAGTGAAATTTCGCCCTAATTTAGTAAGGTTTTGGACCCAACTTCATGGCAAGTTTTCACCTAGTTCCAAGAGGTATCTCAAAATTCATTTCAAAGATGGATTATAGAGCACATTGCAAGCTTTCCAAAATTTCCAAGAACTCTCCAAGATCATTTTTGAGTAGGGAGAATCGAAGAGAGGAAGTTGGCATTTTATCACTTTTTGTTCAAGCCATTTTCATGAAGAACCAAGTTGCAAATCAAACCTATGCTGGCTATCTCATGATTTACAGGTCCTAAACTTTCTACACACTCTTTAATTAAATGCATACTCAGTTGACAAAACCTTTATCCTTGCTTTTGAACTTTTACACAACTTGTAATTCCATTTTGGGCAAAAAGGCTCCATTGCTATTTTCATAAAGAAGCACTTTTGCAAACTTGTCAACTTGGAGCTTTGAACCCGTCCCCTTGATAAAAGCAAACCACACAGGTCTCAAGCAACTTTTACAAACTCATACCAACCCTAAAGCAAGCTGGTACAAGCATGTGGGTTTGGTCTTGTCACTTTACTTCAAGTACAAGAAAAATTGCAAAAAGGCTAGCATTGGCAGATCTGTTGAGAAGCTGAATTTAGATAATTTCTATACTAATATGCAAAGTATATGAAACACATAACACACCAAGAAAAGGCCTAAAACTCTCTAGAACTGAAAAACACCAAAAAACTGCCCAAACATACAGTTTCTGCACAAGCATCCCCATATTCCATTTGGCTTGTGCGCTTTGAGTTTGGATCATTCAAACACATTACATACTTGATATCAAACACATCCAAGCCACCATCAATGTTCTGTAACCTCTGTTTCACCATCTTCCATTGTTAACTTTGAAGCTTGCAGTTGGACTTGGTCAGGGAGTTCTAGCCATCTTTAGAGCAAGGTAAGAGTTGGAATAAATTTAGGGAAGCTCAAGGAAGCTCAAGCAATCATCAAGCCTCCATTAAAGTCCCTACATTTCCATACACGATTCCAGCTGAAGGAGGTATTTTTTCAAACTCTATCTCCTTATACAAGCAACCTCAAGCCAAGATTTGTGAATAAAAAATGTAGCTCTAATCATAACGAAGCTGTACATATCATTATATTGCATTTATATTACTTGTGCTAAGAGAATTTGGAGTTTGAAATCTCTGAAAATTTTAGGTCACGATTTAGGTATTTCAAAATTCTCTTTGATCTTTGATAGTTAGATTACATAATTTATATGGTTGGAATCGTGAGCTCAAATGCTACATTTTTCATGTTATAAGTTTTCATTTTTATGCAAGCATGAGGAAGATACATGTTGAGCTGGCTATGGCGTGAGGAAGAGAAGACAGGACAAGGATGAAGTCTGTTTGGGCTTTTTTGCTTCTTGGGCCTTTTTGTTTTTGCTAAACACCACCACTGTTTTGCTATTGCACCCCCTGCTAACTCTTTCATATTTTTTTCATTTTTATATTTAATACTTCTATTTATTTTTCTTTAATGATAAAAAATCCTAAAATATAACTTAATTATTTTTACACCTTTATTTTATTTTTTTTATCATTTCTCACATAAATTTTTTATTTATTTTGATAGAATATGATTTATTTTCTTAATAAACTTATAAATACAATTAAATATACTTAGTATTTTTATTTTACTTTCCATATTTACAAATACTTATTTTTTTGCACATATTTAATTTTTAATATTTATATGTAATATTATTTATTATTTTTTATATACAAAAAAATGCACAAAATAATATAGAAACATTATTTTCTTTTAAATGAAAATTAGGGTTTAATCCCTTTCAAAAGAATTAAACATTTTTCCTTATATTTTTTTTAGGTTTAATTTAAATATTCTTTTACACAAAAACAAGACATAAAACATCTTTTCTTTACATAGACATTGCATTCCATTTTAAATATTGTATTATATTTATTTAAATTCGCGCAAATTCGATTTGGTTGTAATAATATATTTAGCTTTATATTTGTGCAAATCCCAATTCAAACTTGTATTCCCCCCTCCCATAAAGTTGTTGTAATAGCTTAGTATATTTACATTACGCAATTTATTGCTTTCATATGCCATGATTAGTAATTAGGGTTTGTATGACAAGAACGAAACAAAACAAATAGAAAACCCTAAATGAAAGATCAAAAGCATGAAAATGATACACTTTGCACACAAGCACCCTTAGGGTTTCTCCCACTTGGTTGCCTAAAAAATGGCCATGTTACGCATGCGAAGTATCTTGGCAAAACAAAACAAATATAAGATCATAGTCCCTCGATGACGCTATACAAAGGTTGCCAAAACAAAATGATCTTGGTCCCTCAAAAAAAATTCTAAGATATTTTGCAACATTGCTATCATGGCTATACGACGACCCACGCCCGTCCTGTTTACATCCAAAGATAGGGTTTCTTACCAAATCAATGGTAAGACTACAATGTCAAAGGAATAGAGAATACACAAGAAAGACATTTGAGTAGGTAGGTAGCTTCTAAGTTACTTGCTCCATTTCAAACAACAATCCTTGCTATTTTCAAAGCACACATACACATTTCAAAAACATCTTACAAACATTGAAAAACATTTTCAAAAGGACAAACATCTTTGTATACATTCTTATGAACGAGAATCATTACAAAGATTGCCTAAACGAATGGCCTCTATTACAAAATACTTTCAAAACCACATCAAACACCATTTCAAACAAACCAAAGCAAGTGATCTAAGCAAGTAACTAAGAGCCCATGGAAAACCATGGATGAAAAGGGTACTAGCACCTTCCCTTTTCATAATCTACCCCCCGAACTCAAGAAAACATCTCAAAGGTCTTTCCTGTGCTTTTTTACCTTTCCTTTTGGATAAAAGAAAAGTCGGTGGCGACTCTTACTAACCGCGACATTTGCGATAAAACACAAAACCTCAAGTCAGTTCTCCCACCGCATCACAGAACTGGCGACTCTGCTGGGGAATATTATAAAAGTGGGGTTACCTTAGGGTTTAGATCACATTTATTTGCTTACATTGTTTGACTTGTTTGCTTTACATTTTCGTTCTTTGTTTGGGTTTAAATCCTCCACCCGGATTTGGGAAACATTATAGGTGAATAACAATACTTTGTGGAAACTGTGCGGGGTATACCGACATGGTCTAAGCAATAGCTATGTTAGTGAGACATATTTGTGGGTACCGATAGCCTTTGAGTCAATAAAAGAGAATACGGGGCCGCTGAGTGATGTCATGAAGCACTAATGAACTTCTAGAATCCTTTACTTGACCAACTTGGCCTTTTAGGAAGTAGTGAGATGACCGGCTTTGGTGCAGTCCGAAGTTGGTAGATACTCGATACTACACTCATTAAGGGTTGGTTTCTTGGGATATTTCGGTCGCCATTAAAGAGGCTTGAGCTGAAACAATGACCAAGGAAACAATCCAGTGGTATTGAGCTCCTTAGAACCCGGTTACTATTTTTAGGACAGGTTGAGCCAACTAAACTTCAAGAGGGTACTTACCTATGAAACCCCATGCAAGCCTAAACTAAGAACTTGTTTAATTTGTTTGTATATGCATGCTTTTACGTAACATTATGGACATCATGAACATCATATGCATCCACTAACCATTTGAAGGATTTTGGAGATTCATCTTTGTTCTTGTTTTGTAGGATATGGATTCACTTTGCAGGAAAACTATCCAAATCAACCTTGTAAGAATTCCTCCACAACTCAAGGAGCTAGCTTCAAAGATCCTTGAGAACTCTCCATTCACCGAGAGACATGGTCGTCTACTCAACTTGGTCACCTCCAACACATAGGAGGATATGATGAAGGTTCTCTTCCAGTTTTTTGACCCTTTACATCATTGCTTCACATTTCCTGACTATCAACTTGTGCCTACTTTGGAAGAATTTTCTCAACTCTTGAGGATTACTATTCTCAATCAACTACCTTTCAACGGTACGGAAAGAGATCCAAAGCCAGAAGAGATTGCTCAAGCCCGGCACTTGCACTCATCTGATGTCACAACTCATTGGGAAACTAGAAGTGGTGTCAAAGGCTTCTAAGTAAAGTTTCTGTTTGAGAAGGCTCAAAGCTGTTGGAATTCCCTAGACTTGCAACCTTTTGAGGAGATTGTAGCTCTTCTCATCTATGGGATGGTCTTGTTCCCCAGTCCTGATCAACTCATAAATGTGAGCGCTGTTAAAATCTTCATGACTCGCAACCCGGTGCCTACATTGCTTGGGGATATCTTACACTCTTTTCACACTCGTACAATGATGAAAAGAGGTGTTGTTATGTGTTGCACTCCTCTCCTGGCAAGATGGTTTATTTCTCATCTTCCCCAATCAATCTTAAAGAATGAGCAAGGCTTGAGGTGGTCACAAAGGTTAATGACACTTAAACATTCAGATATTCATTGGTGCTCACGATCCAAAGAGAATGTTATCATTGTTGACCGTTGTGGGGAATTCCCTAATGTCCCTCTACTTGGAATTAGGGGAGGCATCACTTACAACCCGTGTTTATCTCTAAGACAATTTGGTTATGCCCGAAGGGATGGCCCACATGATATGCTGATTCAAGGCCTGGTATTCGACTACGAAAACGACGATCAAGGTCTTCGCCAGAAATTCGTCCGAGCTTGGAGGATGCTAAACAAGGTGGATAGCAAGACTTTGGGACACAAGAATTCCATACCTCTTGAGCCTTACCTCAAGTGGGTACGAACCCGTGCTCAAAGTCTTATGATGCCTTATCCTTCCATTTTCCCAGTGATTATTTAGCCTGTTAAGGAGGGAGAAGTTCCATACACTATCCTACATCCTGACATGCTTATATCACTCGAAGACCTACAAAGGGATTGGATAAAGCTCAAAGGAGAGCGCAATACTTTTGAAGCCCAATTCTACGTAAGCGAGAAGAAGGTTTTGGAACTCACTCGGCTACTTCATGTGGAGCAGACTCTAAATACCTACATTGCACCAAAGAGGATGCACAATGTCTTTTTATCTTAGAATTTTGTATTATTTTGCCCAAGGGGCATTGATGTACTCAAATTCTATCTTATTAATATAACGTGTGTTTTTGTTTTGTTTGAAACAAATTTGAATTTTTAAATCCTTGAAAGCATTGCATGAATACATATCATTCATCATAAACATAAACAGGTATTTGCAACAAGTTTCCTCATCTCTCTAGTGTTTATTTCAGTAGGATGGATCTCGAACAGACGGTCAAAGACCTTCAAGCTCAAAACAAACAATTGTAATAGTTACTTATGACCTTAGCCAAGGGGCAAGAGGATCTGAAGAATCTGCTAGAAAAAGAGAAATAGAAAAAGAAGAAGAAGCCAGTTGGTGTGGTAATCATGGGCAGAAGGTTTCAGGGACAAGCTAGAAGGACCTTAGATTTTCCAACAACATCTGATGAAGGGGAAAGAAAAGGAAAAGAAATGGAAGTTCCGTCAGACTCTGAAGAAGAGGAGGAAGAGGAGGACTACTCTGAACAACAATACCCTCCGGATGATGATAAGTACAAACACCTTGAAGAGTGTTTAAGCGCTATGGAAATCCAGAGAGTACCGGGTCTAGATTTTGAAGAGTTGGGGTTAGTGTCAGGAATTGTGATCCCGCCAAAGTTTAAAGTGCCATTATTTGCCAAGTATGATGGGGTGTCTTGTCCTAAAATGCACCTCCGATCGTATGTCAGGAAGATTCAGCCGCACTCTGCTGACAAAGACTTGTGGGTCCACTTTTTCCAAGACAGTTTATCAGGAACGCAACTTGATTGGTTTTACCAATTAGAAAGGGCCGACGTCCACAATTGGGAAGACCTGTCCGCAGCTTTCTATAAACAATACCAATACAACACCGATTTGGCTCCTACCCGTACTCAACTTCAGAGTAAGGCTATGGTTTTCAAAGAGGGCTTCAAAGATTACGCACAAAAGTGGAGAGATCTCGCCGGAAGAGTGCAACCCCCTCTGTCTGAAAGAGAGTTAGTGGACATGTTCTTGGGAACTCTATCAGGACCTTTCTTAAATCATCTGATTGGGAGTTCTTCTGCAAGGTTTACTGAATTGATTTTAATCGGCGAGAGGGTGGAAGCTGGTATAAGAAGTGGGAAGATTTAGAAGGACGCGTCTGCCTCTACAGCTGTGAAAAAACCCTTCACTGGAAGGAAGGAAGTATCTGCTGTTTATTCACACAGGAATCAAGGAAGAACTGAACGCCGACCAACGGTGGGGGACGTTATGATTCCAAAGCCTGCATCAGACCAGCCAAGAAATAACCAGCCAAGGGTGGAAAGGCCAGTCAGGAAATTCATCAGGATTAACATGACTCTAGCCCAGGTTCTACCACATCTCTTGAAATTGAATCTGGCAACTTTAAAAGAGGCCCCAAAGAATCCCAATACTGCATCCCCTCATTACAATCCAAATACCAGGTGCGCATACCATTCTGAAAGTCCAAGGCACGACACTAACAACTGTTGGGCTCTGAAGAACAAAATTCAAGACCTAATAGATGCGAAGGAAGTTGAGTTTGATGTGCCTGAGAAACCGAATGTCATTTCCGCTCCGATGCCTAAGCATGGTCACAATGCCAATGTTGTCGAGGAAGATTTATTTTTTGCCACCGTGGATGAACTGTTGACTCCGCTCCCGATCATTAAGTTGAATTTGTTGAAAGCTGGTATATTCCCAGGTTGTGACAAAGACTGCCATGTTTGCCTATCCTCATCATTTGATTGCTCTCTGTTAAAAAAAGGTATCCAACGACTGATTGATAACCAAGAAATTCTGTTTGAGAATGCTCCTGTTTCACCCATTCCTGTTAAAGAAGTTTCAATCATAACCATCTCCTCCAATCCTTCCAGGGCCCCTAAAAGACCCATTAGGATTACACCTGCTCCAAAAACTACTCCACTTAAGATCACAATGCCCGGGCCGGTCCCGTACAAATCAGATAGAACAGTACCATGGAATTATGGTGGAGAAATCTACTACCATGGTATCAAACAAGATGAACTGAATGCCTAAGAAGAAAGCTCCGAAGAGGAAAATTCCGACATTAGCAATATTGTCGGAACTAGCAAGATCACCTGCAGTGGTAGAATCTTCTCTCCAGAGATTGCCCCTCCAAAGGCAGTTTTTGGACCCGTGGCCATTCCGAAGATTACCTCTGCACCAGTAATTATACCTGCAAGCGTACTTACCGACAAAGACAACACAATCCCTATCTCTACCAATACTTACACTACTTAGAATAAAGGAAAAAGCATTCAAGAAGTGCCTGTCCAGACGAAGGCTCAATCACTAGCTATCCCCGAAACATCCAAGAAGGAAATGGAAGAAATCCCGAGGATAATAAAGAAGAGTGATTATGATGTGGTTGAACAGTTGGGGCAAACCCCTTCCAAGATCTCCATGCTAGCGTTGTTGTTGTGCTCTGAGGAACATGCGAAAGCTCTGGTAAAATTTCTAAAGACAGCTCGTGTGCCACAAGAGACGTCTGCTGACCAATTCCAAGATTGTGTGGCCAGTTTGACAGCTGATAATGGCCTAGGCTTCTCTGATGCTGACTTAAAACCCAAAGGGAGAAAACACAACGAGGCATTACATGTCTCTGTGGAGTGTAGAGGAACAACCCTAGCCCATGTCTTGGTAGACACGGGATCGTCTTTTTATGTCTTACCGAAGAAAGCCCTTGATAGATTGGATTGCAAAGGGCTGACTTTAAAACCCAGTAACATAGTGGTGAGAGAATTTGATGGTTCGAAGAGGATGGTCCACGGGGAGGTGGACATCCCAATAAAAGTGGGAACTCATACTTTCAATTCAACCTTCTATGTGATGGACATCCGTCCTTCTTATTCCTGTCTGTTAGGACGACCCTGGATTCATAATGCCGGTGCTGTCACTTCCATGCTACACCAGATGCTAAAGTACCCGGTCCAAGGAAAGATCATAACTATCCACGGGGAGGAGGAGTACATGATTAGTCATCTAAATTCTTTCCGATATGTAGAGTTGGATGGCGAGTTCATTGAAACCCCTTTCCAACATTTTAAAGAAGTCTCTCAAGAAGTAGCGGCAACCAAGGCGGTATCCTCGATTCCTAAGATCACAAGACCTCCACTTCGGATGTCATCTCTAAAGGACGCAAAGGCAGTAGTGGAAGAGGGTGGATGCACCATCTGGGGGCAGCTTCCAGATATTCCGTACAAATTAGACAAGTTTGACTTGGGGTTTACTTCAACTGCTCAGAAGGCTGTGCGCCGTGCCCGTGCTGGGGGGCCACCTGTGAAGATTAGCAACCAAGGGGTCAATGCAATAGAAGGCAATGAAGAAGATGGCAGCTTGGAAGATTGGATATTTCCTACTGTCAACGAAGGACTTCACAACTGGGAAGCCAGAGACTTTGTCCCAATAACTTTCATCTCTCAGTAATTTATCTTTTACATTTCTGTTGGACTTGTAATATTCACGAACAATTCGCACTTTAAAAACCTTGTGTCTTACCCGAGGCACAATGGTCTATTTGTAAGGGTTTTTATTTCCTCTTCATATGACATTCAATGAATCATGGACGCTTTTTCACATATAAACCTCTTGTGCTCATTGTCTTTATTTTACATTTTATTGTTTAAAGATGACTATACCCTTACACACACCCACACTCACAAATGCAGGTACCCCTCCATTCCGGATCCCATGGGTAGTGATACTGCTATAGCCTTCAGTGACTCTGAAGATCTGATCTACCAAGCCGAATACGAAGGTGAGGAAGATTGTGAGGTGCCAGGGGAATTGGCCAGACTACTACAACAAGAGGAAAGAGCTATTCAACCTCATGAGGAGTTGTTGGATACAATTAATTTGGGTATCGAGGAAGATAAAATGGAAATCAAAGTGGGTGCCAATCTAGAGTCGAGTGTCAAGGAGCGCCTAATTCAGCTGTTGCATGATTATGTTGAGATCTTTGCCTGGTCATACGAAGACATGCTGGGACATGATACAGACATTGTGGTACATCATCTACCCACAAGAGAAGACTGTCCACCAGTGAAACAAAAAGTCCGTTGCATGAGACCTGACATGTCAGAGAAGATCAAAGCGGAAGTCATGAAATAGTTCAATGCTGGATTTCTGGCTGTTACTTCCTATCCTTAATGGGTTGCCAACATTGTTCCCGTGCCTAAAAAGGACGGCAAAGTAAGAATGTGCGTGGATTATAGAGATTTAAACAGGGCCAACCCTAAAGATGATTTTCCACTTCCACACATCGACATCCTGGTTGATAATACGGCCCAGCACAAAGTATTTTCTTTCATGGAAGGATTCTCAGGCTATAACCAGATCAAAATGGCACCTGAGGACATGGAGAAAACTACGTTTGTCACCCAGTGGGGCATGTTCTGCTACAAAGTGATGCCATTCGGACTGAAGAATGTCGGGGCAACCTATCAATGCGCCATGGTAGCTCTATTTCATGATATGATACATCATGAGATAAAGGTCTACGTAGATGACATGATAGCCCGATCACAAACTGAAGAAGAACACCTTGATCACTTGCAAAAGTTGTTTGTCATATTGAAGGAGTACAAGTTAAGATTGAATCCAAATAAGTGCACATTCGGAGTCCGGTCCGATAAACTCTTAGGTTTCATTGTCAGCAACAAAGGCATCGAGGTTGATCCTACCAAGGTCAAAGTGATACAAGAAATGCCTGCTCCTCGTACTTAGAAGGAAGTCAGAGGATTCTTGGGACGCCTG
Source organism: Vicia faba (assembly GCA_948472305.1). Lineage (NCBI taxonomy): Eukaryota > Viridiplantae > Streptophyta > Magnoliopsida > Fabales > Fabaceae > Vicia > Vicia faba. The sequence continues at coordinate 1,306,994,009 of OX451736.1, read as the reverse complement.
AACTATATCGCCAGATTCATTTCTCACGTAACATCTACTTGTGAACCAATCTTCAAACTGTTGAAGAAAGATCAAGTAGTCAGATGGAATGATGAATGTCAGATTGCTTTCGAAAAATCAAAGAGTATTTACAAGAGCCTCCTGTCTTGATGGCACCAGTCGAGGGAAGACCACTGATCATATATCTGACCGTTTTAGAGAACTCAATAGGGTGTGTATTGGGGAAGCATGACGAGTCTGGCCGAAAAGAGCATGCTATTTACTACCTCATCAAAAAGTTTACCGACTGTGAAACCAGATATTCACTGCTCGAGAAAACTTGCTGCGCTCTGGTATGGGCTGCTCGCCGCCTAAGACAGTATATGTTGACTCATACCACTTTGCTGATATCTAAGATGGATCCGATAAAGTACATCTTTGAGAAGCCTGCTCTATCTGGGAGGATAGCTAGATGGCAGATGATCCTAACAGAATATGACATACAATACACTACCTAAAAAGATATAAAGGGAAGCGCGCTAGCTGATCATCTTGCTCATCAAGCTGTAGAACATTATCAGTCTATGAAGTTTGAATTCCCGGACGAGGACATCATGACATTAGACGATTGTGAAGAAATCAGACCATATGAAGGACCTGAACAAGGATCCCGATGGACCCTGTTCTTTGATGGGGCATCCAATGCACTTGGTAATGGTATCAGCACTGTACTCATATCTCCGGAAGGGTGCCATACTCCCTTTACTTCCAGACTTTGCTTCAACTGTACGAACAACATGGCAGAATACGAAGCATGCATCTTTGGTCTCAAGGCTGCCACAGACTTGGGAATTAAATCTTTAGTTGTATTTGGAGATTCGGCTTTGGTCATCAGTCAGATCAAAGGAGAGTGGGACACTAAGCACCCAAACCTTATCCCTTACAAAGAACATGTTTTGACATTGCTGCCACATTTTGAGCAGATTACCTTCGAGCACTTCCCGCGAGAAGAAAATCAGCTAGCAGATGCTCTATCCACAATGTCATCTATGTTTAAACTTAATTGGGATAACGAGGCTCCCCAGATCACCATTGAACGAATGGACGAACCAACACACTGTCACGAGATTAATACTGAAGAAGTAGTGGACTAGACTTGGTTTCAAGAAGTCAAAAGGTATCTCGAGGCTCAAGAATATCCAGAAGGAGCTTCAATCAATGATAAAAAGTTCCTAAGGAGATTCTCCGCTAAGTTCTTCCTAAGTAATGACATCCTGTACAAACGTAATCATGATTCTATTCTGCTCCATTGTATGGATAAGATTGAAGTTGAAAAGATCATTGCTGAATTACATGAAGGTACCTTTGGCACTCACTCTAGTGGGCATACGATGGCGAAGAAAATTCTATGGGCACGCTACTATTGGTCTACCATGGAAACAGATTGCTATCAACACTCTCGGACCTGTCATAAGTGTCAAATCTATGCGGACAAGGTGCACGTGCCTCCGGTTCCTCTAAATGTCTTAACAGCTCCTTGGCCCTTCGCTATGTGGGGAATCGATATGATTAGGGAGATCAAGCCTACAGCCTCCAATGGACACCGCTTCATTCTAGTGGCCATTGACTATTTCACAAAGTGGGTCGAAGCAGCTTCCTTCGCATCTGTTACTAAGAATGTTGTTGCCCGCTTCATCAAGCAGAATCTTATTTGCCGGTATGGTATCCTAGAAAGGATCATCACTGATAACGGTACGAACCTTAACAATACTATGATCACCGCCTTGTACGAGCAGTTCAAGATTCAACATCATAATTCATCCCCCTATCATCCAAAGATGAATGGTGCAGTCGAAGCTGCTAATAAAAACATTAAAAAGATCATACAGAAAATGTCAGTCACCTACAAGGACTGGCATGAAATGCTACCATTTGCTCTCCACGGGTACCGTACCACGGCTCGCATATCAACTAGGGAAACACCATATTCTTTGGTTTATGGCATCGAGGTTGTTTTGCCTATTGAGGTTAAGATCCCTTCTTTGAGAATTATGAAAGATGCAGGTTTGAGTGAGGACGATTGGATCCAGACCCGGCTTGATCAACTGAACTTAATTGATGAAAAAGACATACTGCTGTTTGCAATGGTCAGATGTATAAAAAACGGATGATCAAAGCTTTCAACAAGAAAGTCAGACGCCAAGTATATCAAGTTGGAGATCTGGTGATCAAGCGCATCATCTTGCCACAAAGTGATCCCACTGGCAAATGGACTCCTACCTATGAAGGACCATTTGTAATCAAGAACATCTTTTCCGGTGGGGCAACAATCTTAACCACCATGGACGGTGATGACTTGCCACACCCTGCAAACACAGATATAGTCAAAAGATACTACGCATAAGAGACCCGCTAGGTTGACACACATAGGCAAAACAAGGGCATCCCGACGAACCAAAAGGTTCGGGAAAAAATATGGGATAAATAAAAAAATATGTACACCCGGCAAGTGCAAAACCCGAAAGGGCGACTTGGGCAAAAAAGGGTTTTCCCGGTGGACTGAAAACCCGAAAGGGCAGTCCAGGAAAAAGTTAGGGAATTAAAGCGTATGACTATGTCCCGTCGGATCACTTTGAGGACAACTTCAATCTCTTTACTGACAAACTCGGAGTTCTAATCGATTCAATCATCTTCGGACGAAGCAACAAATAGACAAGATATTCAGAGATACAGAGGCTATAGCAGAATGGGAACCCCATGGGATTATCACACATAGCTGTCTTTCTTTGTATAAATTTTTTCTTACTTTTATGACACCATCCTCTTACTAGGATGTCTGTCTCCTTTGTACAAAATACTTATTCAAAGTGAATACAAAGATATCTCTTTAAAGTACAGAAAACAATTTGTCTTTTTCTTTTACACTTGTGTTTTATTTGCAAAAAACGTCCAATGATTCATTAATGAACATATGCATTTGAACATAATTACTGTTTACAAATAAACAAAATGAAAAAGAACAATTACTGACAGGTTGAAAGGATAGGAAAATATCTTTAGGCTATTCCATGAGAAATCCCTACAGTACGTCATTAAGATCCCCAGCGGAGCTGAAACTTCAAACTATTAATCTACAGTGGAAACCACCCAGTTTCTCCAAATTCCCCAGCAAGTTGTCTTAAAGCCTGAAAATCAATCGGATAACAGTTAACTTTTGTTACTCCCTAACCTAGGATAATTCCTCGGTAGAGTGACAGATGACCGAAACTCTTGAACTTTTTCCAAATGGGAATAAGCTTTTTCCCCACATAGTTTTCATTGCTCCCCGACAGAAAGAAGATTCCCATTGTTAAATCCCCAGCAGAAGTCATCAAAATTCTCTGGATTCCCCAAGCAGATTACTCAAGCAGTATATGGAATTGCTCACAACAAAATTTTTGTCAATTACTCCAACTTCAAGACATGAAGAATCCACATATCCTCAGCAGCAGTCAAGGATTTATTTTCCTCAACAAATCACCTTACATGCGCATACATTACATCCATATATCATAAACATTGATAAAACACATAAATTGCATCATACATTTCATGCAACATAACTTTATGTTTCAGCTAACATTTTACCCTTTTCAGGATAAGATTAACAGCTACCGTTAAAAAATGTGCAATCATGATATAATACCGATACGCTCCAGTCACGGAAGCCATTCTGTTACTCATTCAGATTCAACCTTTTGATACAGTTCAGATACGCTCCAGATACGGATGACATTCTGATACTCATTCCGTTTTCAAATTCAGATACAGTTCAGAAACGCTCTAGATACGGATGACATTCTGATACTCATTCAGTTTTCAAATTCAGATACAGTTCAGATACGCTCCAGACACGGATGCCATCCTGATACTCATTCAGATTTCCAAAGTTCAGATACGCTCCAGACACGGATGCCATCCTGATACTTATTCTGATCCATCTTTCAGATACAGTCCAGATACACTCCAGACACGGTTTCCATTCTGGTACTTATTCAGATTTCAAGTTCAGATATAGTTCAGATACGCTCTAGACACGAATGCTATTCTGTTGCTCATTCAGATTTAAGCTCAGATACAGTTCAGATACGTTCCAGATACGGACACCATTCTGATACTTATTCTTTCAGCTTACAACTTACAATTCAACAAACATTCTCAGATGACATCTACAAGCCCATCTCCAACAATATTCTATCACCTCTCCAAATGGCATCTTTTAAGCCCATTCCCTCAACTACACTTTGTCGAGTGCAAATTTATGGGCACTCTAGTGTCCAATCATCTTTTACCTTCGAGTCATGAACGACGAAGCTCGCCAATCTAACTCTTCAGGTTCAAGAAGATTGAACAGGGGAAGCTGTTGTACCCCAAAATTTACCCTCTCATTTATCAAGAATTTTCTCACAAGACTTCTTTGACTCAAGACAAGATTAGGGTTTGGTCAGCTCAAGACATCTCACCTTGCACTGATAACCCAAAATTAGGGTTTGAGTTTGCACAAGTATTTTTGGATCACCAATTCTTCATTTGACTTTCATACATTATTTTGGACCCCTAAGATTGCTCATGTTAAGTTTCAAGCCTTGAACCATATTTTTGATCAGTCAATTGGACAGTTGACCTAAAAATCAGCTGTATTGGGGAAAAAGTCAACCATGGCCAATTTACAGTAAAACTTCATAATTTTTTATCCACATCAACACTTTAGGCTCATATGTACCATTTGATCAAGTTTGGATCACAACTCCTCAAGAAATTTGATCAAATCATCAAAAGGGCAAAATGGTCAAAATTAGGGTTTTGACTGAGAAAGGGCAATTTCTGATTTTTAACCTAGCAATTAACCAATTGAGTTCAAGCATGATTTCAAGGATTCAATGGCATCATCTTGACTTAATTACATGGTTCAAAAAATCTCAAGTTCATTGGATTGACAGATGAAATCTGCAGTCAACTGTACACTGAAAAGTCAAACTTTGACTTTTTGGTCAAAATCAAGTGCCAAGGGTCATAATTCATCAAGATATTTCAAAATGTGAAACTTGTTCACCAATAAAACCAAATTTGAAAATTAGGGTTTGAATTTGAAAATTTTCATAACTTAGTTTTTCTAAGTATAAAAATTTTCTTATTTTTTCTCAACTTTACACCACTTTTACACTATGATGCCTAATAATTCAAGGAAAGTCCCCAGCATGAAAGTTGTAGGCCTACATGAAATCTACAACTTTACTTCACAAACTTTTCCATAAAGATGCTTGGATATCAAGTTATAAATTTGTGAATACATGGTCATGAACTTCTTAACTTAGTGAAATTTTGCCCTAATTTAGCCAGGTTTTGGACCCAACTTCATGGAAAGTTTTCACCTAGTTCCAAGAGGTATCTCAAAATGAATTTCAAATATGTATTATAGAGCACATTGCAAGCTTTCTAAAATGTCACAGAACTCTCCAAGATCATTTTTGAGTAGGGAGAATCGAAGAGAGGAAGTTGGCATTTTCTCACTTTTTGTTCAAGCCATTTTCATGAAGAACCAAGTTGCAAATCAAACCTATGCTAGCTATCTCATGCTTTACAGGTCCTAAACTTGCTACACACTCCTAAATTAAATGCATACTCAGTTGACAAAGCCTTTATCCTTGCTTTTGAACTTTTACACAACTTGTAATTCCATTTTGGGCAAAAAGGCTCCATTGTTATTTTCATGAAGAAGAACTTTTGCAAACTTGTCAACTTGGAGCTTTGAACCTATCCCCTTGATACAAGCAAACCACACAGGTCTCAAGCAACTTGTACAAACTCATACCAACCCTAAAGCAAGCTGGTACAATCATGTGGGTTTGGTCTTGTAACTTTATTTTAAGTACAAGAAAAGTTGCAAAAAGGCTAGCATTGGCAGATCTGTTGAGAAGCTGAATTTATATAATTTCTATACTAATATGAAAAGGATATGCAACACATAACACACTAAGCAAAGGCCTAAAACTCTCTAGAACTTAAAAACACCAAAAAACTGCCCAAACATACAATTTCTGCACAAGCATCCCCATATTCCGTTTGGCTCGTGCACTTTGAGTTTGGATCATTCAAACATATTACATACTTGATATCAAACAGATCCAAGCCATCATCCCTGTTCTGTAACCTCTGTTTCACCATCTACCATTATTAACTTTGAAGCTTGCAGTTGGACTTGGTCAGGGAGTTCTAGCCATCTTTAGAGCAAGGTAAGAGTTGGAATAGATTCAGAGAAGCTCAAGGAAGCTCAAGCAATCATCAGGCCTTCATTAAAGTCCCTACATTTCCATATACGATTCCAGCTGAAGGAGGTATTTTTTTCAAACTCTATCTCCTTATACAGGCAACCTCAAGCAACGATTTGTGAATAAAAAATGTAGCTCTCATCATAACGAAGCTGTACATATCATTATATTGCATTTATATTACTTGTGCTAATAGAATTTGGAGTTTGAAATATCTGAAAATTTTAGGTCATGATTTAGGGATTTCAAAATTCTCTTTGATCTTTGATAGTTAGATTACATAATTTATATGGTTGGAATCGTGAGCTCAAATGCTACATTTTTCATGTTATAAGTTTTCATTTTTATGCAAGCATGAGGAAGATACAAGTTGAGCTGGCTATGGCGTGAGGAAGAGAAGGCGGGACAAGGATGAAGTCTGTTTGGGCTTTTTTGCTTCTTGGGCCTTTTTGATTTTGCTAAACACCACCACTGTTTTGCTATTACACCCCCTGCTAACTCTTTCATATTTTTTTCATTTTTATATTTAATACTTCTATTTATTTTTCTTTAATGATAAAAAATCCTAAAATATAACTTAATTATTTTTACACTTCTATTTTATTTTTTTATCATTTCTCACATAAAAAATTTATTTATTTTGATAGAATATGATTTATTTTCTTAATAAAATTATAAATACAATTAAATATACTTAGTATTTTTATTTTACTTTCCATATTTACAAATACTTATTTTTTTGCACATATTTAATTTTTAATATTTATATGTAATATTATTTATTATTTTTTATATACAAAAAAATGCACAAAATAATAATATAGAAACATTATTTTCTTTTAAATGAAAATTAGGGTTTAATCCCTTTCAAAAGAATTAAACATTTTTCCTTATATTTTTTTAGGTTTAATTTAGATATTCTTTTACACAAAAACAAGACATAAAACATCTTTTCTTTACATATACATTGCATTCCATTTTAAATATTGTATTATATTTATTTAAATTCGCGCAAATTCGATTTGGTTATAATAATATATTTAGCTTTATATTTGTGCAAATCCCCATTCAAACTTGTATTCCCCCCTCCCATAAAGTTATTGTAATAGCTTAGTATATTTACATTACGCAATTTATTGCTTTCATATTCCATGATTAGTAATTAGGGTTTGTATGACAAGAATGAAACAAAACAAATAGAAAACCCTAAATGAAAGATCAAAAGCATGAAAATGATACACTTTGCACACAAGCACCCTTAGGGTTTCTCCCACTTGGTTGCCTAAAAAAAGGCCATGTTACGCATGCGAAGTATCTTGGCAAAACAAAACAAATATAAGATCATAGTCCCTCGATGACGCTATACAAAGGTTGCCTAAACAAAATGATCTTGGTCCCTCAAAAAAAATGCTAAGATACTTTGCAACATTGCTATCATGGCTATACAACAACCCACGCCCGTCCCGTTTATATTTAAAGATAGGGTTGCTTACCAAATCAATGGTAAGACAACAATGTCAAAGGAATAGAGAATACACAAGAAAGACATTTGAGTAGGTAGATAGCTTCTAAGTTACTTGCTCCATTTCAAACAACAATCCTTGCTATTTTCAAAGCATACATACACATTTCAAAAACATCTTACAAAAATTGAAAAACATTTTCAAAAAGACAAACATCTTTGTATACATTCTTACGAACGAGAATCATTACAAATATTGCCTAAACGAATGGCCTCTTTTACAAAATACTTTCAAAACCACATCAAATACCATTTCAAACAAACCAAAGCAAGTGATCTAAGCAAGTAACTAAGAGCCCATGGAAAATCTTGGATGAAAAGGGTGTTAGCACCTTCCCTTTTCATAATCTACCCCCCGAACTCAAGAAAACATCTCAAAGGTCTTTCCTGTGCTTTTTCACCTTTCCTTTTGGATAAAAAAAATTCAGTGGCGACTCTTGCTAACCACGACATTTGCGACAAAACTCAAAACCTCAAGCCAGTTCTCCCACCTCATCACAAGCATCATGAATATGGATGAACTTTTAAGCTCTCTTAAAACCTTTGAATCTGCTATCAAGTAAAGGTCTGAAAAGAAGAAGAGTATAACCTTTACTTTAAGTATTAAAGACTCAGGATAGTGGTAAGTTGAACCTAGAAGGAGTATCTGAAGATCTTGTGTTACTAGGTAGACAGTTCAACAAAGTGTTGAGGAAGTCCATGTCAAATGCCAAGGACATGTCATTCAACATCAACAAAAATCAGGACCATGGAGGAAAGTCCAGGATTGAAGAAAAGCCAAATCAGGGAAAAGGAGATCAATGCTATGAATGTGATGGATTTGGACACATAAAATCAGAGTGTGCCACGTATCTCAAGAAGTAGAAGAAAGGTTTATCTGTGACATGGTTAGAAGAAGACTCGGAAAGCGATCATGAAGAGGAATCAGTCAAACAAGTGAATGCCATGACTGGAGTTTATGATTCAAATGAAGAATTAGATGATGAAGAACTTAATTTTGAGGAACTCACTACCTCATACAGGGATTTATGTATAAAAAATTAGAAAGTATGTCAACAAGGAGAAGAGAAAAAGAGAGTCATTGCTCAACTACAGGCTGAGGAAGTAAAACATTTAACCATTATTTCTGATCTGAAGGGGGGGAGTTGTATTGCTAAATTCAAAACTGGACAATATGACTAAATATGTAAGAATGTTAAATAATGGTTTTGATGCTTTAGGTAAGATTCTTGAAGTTGGGAGGAATGTTGGTAATGTTAGAGGTATTCGTTATGAGAGTCAAGGTGTGAAGAAAAAATAAGTAAAGCCTGAACTAAAGTTTGTACTTTCAATGAAGGACCAAGAGCAAAAGATGTCAGATCTTATTCCCTAACATCAGCATAGACATCAAATAAGGTACAAGAGAGACATGAATCAGAGATGGAAATGTTCTTATTGCAGAAAGGTTGGTGACTTAAAACCTTATTGCTACAAGTTATATGGCTATCCCAAATCTTCCCTACAATCTAGAAGAAGACATAGTGTGAATAAAGAAAAGGAGTGGATTCCTAAAAATGGTACATATAAGAAAGTAACTCACATCTCTCTCAAAGCATCAGCTGGAGAAGGGTGGTATTTTGATAGTGGTTGTTCTAGACACATGACAAGTGTCAAGAAATTCTTAGTGGGAATTAAGACATCTTCCACTAAAATTATGACTTATGGAGATGGATCAAAAGGTAAAGTAATGGGTGTTGGAAATATGGAGTATGCAAGATAAACCAGTCTTGATGATGTGATGTTAGTTGAATGATTAGATTATAACATGATAAGTATAAGTCAACTATGTGATCAAGGTCTCAGAGTTAACTTTACTAATTCTGAATGTCTGATAACAAATGAGAAGGACGAGGTTATCATCAAGGGCACCTGTCATACCCTAAATTTTCCTCATCAAACTCAATGGTCTTATGTTTTAAATGTTCCTGTTTTTAATAATATTTTTCAATTTATTTATTTGGAATTAATTTTTTTGAGGGGTTTTAAAATCATAAGATGGGGTGTTTCTTTCAAAATGATCCATCAAAATCTGATGGCCCATTAAGGGTTTTTTAATTCATTTTGAATAGAAAAGGGGTATATTTGTTGCAAAGAAGGGAGTATGATTCTACATTTAAATTTTCGGGTCCATTAAAATTGAATTTTTTTGGTTAAAAAAGAGAGGGGTGTATTGGCTTAGTTTGCCTCACAGCTAAGCCCATTTTTGCTTCATCTTCGTATGGTACAAAAAGGGGCGTGACCTTAATGAATTAAATGGCCCATTAAGTTTTGAGCCTTTTCAAATAATAAGAGGAGGGAGATGCATTATTGTACATAAGGGTGATTTTTCTCTTAAAATTAGACAACCCATAACATGTTTGAAGGACCACTAGTTGCATGTGATCCAAAGATAATTTATGACTTTTTTGATCAATTACATAAGTAATTTTTGTTTACACTTTTATTTAATATTATAATTATAATCATATTTTTTAGTTTTGTTATTATTGTTTTTCTTAAATATTTTTATTATTATTATTATTATTATTATTATTATTATTATTAATTATTATTATTATTATTATTATTATTATTAATTATTATTATTAATTATTTATATTTTTATAACTTATGTTTTATATTATCATAACGTTTGACCAAAGTCAAAATCAAGGGTTTTGAAACCCTAATCCCTCATCCACGGGGCCTTGTATCCCAAGGATGCCCAAACCCAAAAACATATATTGTACATATTAAATAAAAACAACGTATCAAATCAATACAAACTAATGCAAATCAAATTGTATCAAAGTTTATACAATTACAACAAAATCTTTCTAAATCAATTTACAATAGATCTAAAACCTAATTTACAATCAAATCTTAAGATTGATTCAATCAGAATCAATCACTAACAAGTAACAACAAATTACATAAAAAATTTCCTAATTTATCTAAGTTCTAAACCTATATAAACCCTAAGAATTTAAGAGAAAATGGGAAAGAAATTGGAGAACAGAAGAAGAGTTCAAGGAGAAGGAGAAGAGGGATCTGGGTTTCAATTTTAAAATCCTAGATCTGAGCTACGCTGCCTCCATCTTCAAAACCTCATCACCGCTTCCTTCATCATCTTCTGGTACCTGTAAAACAAACAAGGGAGGAAATCAGTGGAGTCATAAATAAAACTGAGCTTGAAGATTTACGGTGAACCAGGTAAGCCTAACACTTAACTTTGGTCATTTAAATTGTTGTTATTGATGATTGTAATCACATTATTGAGGGTTGAATTATTGTTTTTCTGGGAAAATTTGGGACTTAGGGTTAGGTTTTGGGGTTACTGTTCTTGGGGTTGGCCTAGAGTTCTAAAGGGTTACGTTTTTAGGTTTGAATAATTGCTAGGGTTCTTGAGGGTTGGATGGGATTGTTAGGGTTCATATGAACCCATATGAAGGTCAACAGTGTTGCTGGGTTTACCTACGGTGGCTAAGGGTGAAGCTGCCGGCGGAAGCGATTTCCGGCCGGTGAAGCGATTTCCGATCGCTTGGAGATAAGCTCTCACTTCTCTCTCTAAAATTTTGTTATGTTTGAAGAATAATGTAGAAATAGAGAGGAAAGGAGAAAATGGGCCCCAGGCCCTGTTGGTTGTTGCATATAACTCCCTCACGATCCAGAGTCTGCATCCCCACGCCTTTACCACACGCCTTCCCTTTATGGCCCTTTGATCACAATTAAACAATTCAAACAATGAATCCCCATCATAATTCCATATACGTTTGGGCCTAGCCCATTGCTAAACTAACCCCTGGTTGCAATTTATTTCACTACCACACACAAATCCTCACCTCGGATGCGTTTTGGGCCTAAATCCAATATCTGGATTTAAGGCCCTGCTATTTACACCCTCAGGTTTTACTTCCTAAACTATTTTTGCACCCCCATGCGTTTGTAAATAAAATTAATTTATTTTCATAGTCTCATTTATTTATTTATTTTCTATCATTTTTCATAATCAATATTTTAAAAATATTTAATGTATTTTTAATAAATTACAAAATTATTTATTTATTAATTTAAACTCTTTTTTTTTATAAAATACCATCCCTAATTATTTGCATTAAATATTTTTCATTCAAAATTTCAACATATATTCGAAAAGATCTAACCAATAAAACACTAAATTTTTTCTTACTAACCAAATTCAAACTTATATATTTTCAAAAAAGGATTATGGAAACTTCTTTTATCGACTGCAAACTTTGTCTACAAATTCCCCTATTCATACACCCAGACTTGGTTTAAGGAGAATTCGAGATATTTCCATAATCCATAAAAAACTAACCAAACAACTACGAACTACAAATTGGGACTTTGATTCCTCATAAGAGGATACGTAGGCACACTACTTAAAATCATGGTGAGTCCCCCTAATCAAAATTAAAACCCTATTCTTAAACCTTTAACCTAACCCCTAGTATCCTTGTGAAAATGTAGATGAGGGGTTCATAACACCTTCCCTTCGTCTAAAGCGAGTTAAAGACTTAGAATCTCTTATCAAATTAGGGTTATCTATTATACTCCCTTCATTAGGATAAAAATTAATGGTGGTGACTCTATGATTTTCAGCCGATTATTACAGCAGCAGATCAAAATATAATTGATATCTGGGGAGTCATGAAGAAACAAAGTGTTCTACAATATGTTTGAGGGATAAGAAAGGTGTTGGAAGAAGTATTAAGCCAAAACATATGTTGTTTGCTTATAAAGTCACACAAGATGTCAGGACATTGTATTATGACAACTTGAGAGAAACAAAAGGCGATGAACATCCTATTCAGCAAAGTACAACTAAGCTCACAAATATCAAGTCACATGATGAGAAAGAACAAGTCAAAAGGAAATACTTAATTTCTAAGTAAGACTAAGATCACAAATATCAAGTCACATGATGAGAAATAACAAGTCAAAATGAAATACTTACTAGGAAGACAGTTTGTAAGTTCCTTAGTTTTAATGATTGATATTAGTTTTTGTAAAACAAATATAGCAGCATTATGTTACATAGGATGTGTTAACTTGCTAACAGGAGCATGTTTAGCAATAAGTCCTATCTTATGTTAGGACATGTTGGGTTGAAGTATTTCAACATCTGGAACAACATGTCAGATAAGATGTCCTATGAAGGAGCATACGAAATTGCGCCTGAGCTGAATTGGACAGTTAGATCCTGTTATGATTTAACTGATGCATAATATTTTAGGAATATTATGCAATCCTATGTAGCACTGATTTAAAGGCCAGGAAGGAGAAAAAATATTAAAGAATATATAGGTTCTAAATTTGGAGATAATTTAAGAAGATTTGATTGAAGACCTTGATTGTAGCAGAAGTTACTGCTGATTGTTACAGCTGATATGTTGTATTTTGAATGCTCATATCCGTTGGGGTATAAGTTATAAATAGAAGCTTTGTAACCTAGGATTTTTACCAGCCGAGAATTGTAAAGATGTAATCATTAGGGTTAAGTCTGTTAGCCACTCTCTAGGAGAGTTGGTGTGTGTGAACCACTAGGGTAGTGAGTGGTCACTGTTGTTCTCACTCAGAAGTTGTAAAGTAATGAGTTGAGTATTGTTCTTAGAGGAATCTTTGAAGCAACTCCATGTTATGGTATTAGTCAAGAGTCTCGGCTAGAGATTGTCATAAAAGTTTGTCTTCGTGTTTGTTTAGTATTGTGTTGATCCAATCAGTGTCCGTGATTGAAGAGGAATTGAGGAGGGCCTCATATCTAGGTGAGTCTTAGATAGAAATCTTGGAAGGGTAGTGATTAAGTGACTAGTCCGTAAACTGGATTTTTTTGTAGGGTCTATGAATTAATACTATCATAGTGGATTTTTCCTTGGCTTGGTTTGCCCATAGAATAGGAGAGTTACTCCAAACTTGGTTAACAATATTGGTGTGTTGTATATGCTTTTCAGTACTGTTTTAATTGTTTATACCTTGCATGTTGGTTTATGTCAGATCAGATGTCTCAACATGTCATAGGACATCTGAGTCCTGTCATACTAGAATTTCAATTGGTATGAGATCCAAGAGGGATACTTTCTGGTTTATGTGCAAGGTAGAAGGTTCTACTGAAAAGTTGTTTGAACTTGGAGAGTTTATATTGGTGTTTGAACGGTCCCTAGAAGTGAAGGATGGACAGTTCATGACATGATGCGTATTGGACTTGTCTGTGTTATTTTCAGCCGTGTAGCTTTGGTGGCAACCTACTTTGTTAAGGGTTTGATTTATTTTCAAACCCAGGTTAAACTGTTGCACCGAGAGTATGGTGTGGAGTTTTCTAGTTTGTATTCTGCTGCATATATATTTGATGTAAAACTACTGGTGGTTTGGTGTGTTTAGGATGCAACACACTATTCTCCTCTAAAGGTGTATCCCATGATGTGGTGATTCTTGAGGAGAGGTTCGATTAGCTTGTTAGAGTTTCCAAAGATACTTTAGGTTTATTCCAAGTCCACTCATAAAGGCGCTCTTAAAATGAGTTTGTTGAAGAGAGATCAGGTAGATGAAATTTATTTTTGCTTCCAACCCTAAAAGGCTAAACTCCAGGCTTTGATAGAGGATCTCTTGGTGTGTTCCTTGTGAAGGGAACTGATGTCCTACCAGATGTTGGAACATCAAAACAGTAGATTATGTAGAATCTTGTTGGATAAAGTTAGGGCATTGCAGATGCTCGAGTGCTGAACACATGTGTTTTGATCACTTATGTTAGGAACCTACTCCTGATCTGGAAGAGGAGGCATCTATGTTTTGTGTCTAAGAAGTTTCTTTGCTATAAAAATGTCTTAGATAAGTATGCTTGTTAGGTCACGATCAACATATTGGGCCCTCATTAGATTAGTTTATTTTTTATCTAAGTAACTTAGAGTGCAGAGGCTGTGATTTATTTTCATGTGGAGGCTTGGTAAAGGTATATCATACAAATCCTTTATGTTTGAAGGTCAAGCTCAGGTGTCAAGGACATTTTCTCTAACATCTGGAAGATCCTTCTGATCAAAGGAGACAAATTTATGGATTCTTGTTTATATCCATGGAACATATTATGTTTAGAGAGGAGTTATTGACATGTATCAACCACATGATGTGCAACTATTAGAAGGGAGAATGCATGATTCTCAAAGAATTCTTAGCAGTTAATAAGGGGGAGTCCTTAATCTGAAGCTAGAAGATCTTGAAGAAATGTCATCTATAATGTCTTAACATCCTTGGTTTGAGATTTCATTTTTCTCAATATAACTAGTCTTGTTTCTCATTAATAGGATAAATGTTGTTTACTCTAACTTGATATCTCTTGTCAAGTCTATGAGAGCATGGAACTCTTGTTCTACTATAATGGAAAAGTATTTCAAGGATTGTCTTCATTAGAAATGTGTCAACCGTAATTCTGTGGTTGACTAGTGTCTGCACTGTTGAAATGTCATATAATTCACCTAGGATGAGCATTTCACTTGTTTAAAGCAATGAGGAGTTATTAGTTTGGGACCAAAGGATATGGTTCCCTGGTATCTATGGGAAGTTCCTTTCTCTGCTAGGGTTCAATTATGTGGTGTCCTCACATGATGGAACATATGTTTTTGCAAGGACTGAAGGGAATCCTTATATGATGGAAAAGCAGACTTATTCTGTATAGTCTGTTTGTGATGACTAGTAAACGTCATTATTGTTGAAGTTTGCTCTAAATAACTGTTAGAGAGAATCTCCTATTTAGGTGCAGAAGGATGGAATCCAACATGTCAAAGTTAGATAGGAGGTATGAACATTGTGCTTTTGAGAAGAAATCTTCTTGAGGTGTGCATGCTTTGCATGTATTTTGGTCGTGTTGAAGATTGATCAACTACTGATGGTTGATTCTCTTGTATCCCTTGCAAGAGTTATGGATTAATATGGTGTCTTCAGACAATAGTTAATGGTGAAATCCAAGTGTTTGAGATTGATGTCATATCAGATGTTGGAACATCGTCTCAAAGTGTGTTTTATTCCTTCAGTCACGAAAGTGTTTTTTTTGTCCAGAATGAAGGTTAAGATCAATCCACTGATCTAATCTGGAATATTATGGTGTGAATGAATCAACTAGTTCCAGACGTATGCAGAAGATGGATGTCAGACCAATTGTCCTACCTTGTGAGAAGGTAATCTTATCTGAAAAATGATAAATACTTTGACGGGAGCTGAGTATTTGTTTATCCTCTAAGGAGGTTCATGAGACTGATGGTGAATACATTGACAAGAGACTATGTATTTGTCTGAAGAATTATGCAATTATGCATTTTGAACATTGTGTTACAGAGTGTATGTGAGGTTTTATTTCTCTCCATAGCATTCAGGTGTCTAGAAGAACTTGGATGGGCTACATTGGCTGTGTTATATTGGGAGCTTCTTTAAGGATTTCTATGCACAATAAGTCCCTTGAATAATGATTCAAGAACCAATGTAACTAGGTTTTGTGTTATGAAGTTGAAGTCCCACATGATTTCATAACATCATGATTGTTGATGGCTGTTTTGAATGCTTGAGATTATGCATATATCATGTCTACAGTAGTATGCTTGGTAAATGCATGACTACTTTTTTGAAGACTTCACTAGTATCAACAACTACTAGTGGATAAAAGGGCAAAAGACTACTGACAATTACTGAGGTCTGAGCAGAGTGTTTTGATGATGTTTTTTTCTGCTGCAAGTCACTCTAGAAAAGTGTTGATAACATGGATCTTAGTAAAGCTTTTAAGAAAACTAAGAAGTTTTGAAAATTATGAGTGACTTCACACCTAGTATGAATGACATCTTGCCTACTCAAAAGGTCATGATACAAAGTGTGGTTATGAAAGGAAAGTAATCAAATGTGTCTTTATGTTGTGAAGAAGCCAGAGTGCTTGGAAGTATTCTCAAGGAGTAAGAATATTTTACTCTTGTTTGACTCTGCTGAGGGAGTTGAGGTTCAACATATGCAGGAAGTGCTGAGGTTTTTCCTCTAGTGCTCAAGTCTTCATCTTCAACTGGAGCATTGGTTATTCATGGCAGGGGGAGTCTTGTATTTATCTGTGGATTGTCATTTCAATGGTACATATATTGTTTAGCTAGAGTGTCGTTCAAGCTTGTGGAGATCTTATGCCTCTTATGAGGATCTGATGTCATGCAACATGTTATCACATTATGAAGTTTTTAGTGATCTTAACAAGGCATGGTGTTTTCTAGCCATGTGAAGATAAGTGTTTAAATCAGAAGTTCACATATCTCTTATGTGTTTAATGGTTGGAGTCTGAGAGAATTTATTTTTCTCTACAGATTGTTTTAAAGGACTCTCTAAAGGGTCTTTATTATTGAGAGATGTCACAAATGTGATATTATGATGTCTTGGTGTGTATCACTAAGTCTAAGTGAAACGATAACACTTAGAATCCAGTGGAAGACAGTGTGGATGAAGATATGTTTGTCAATATTTGTGCTTGCAATGTTTGACTGGATGTCGAAACATTACTCAGGACATGTTTCCTGTAAGACCAACAAGGGAGTGATATTGTAATACAGTGGGAAAAATGACTTTTTTGGTTTTACTCAAATGTGTGGATAGCTAGAGTCGTCATCGACTTTTCTTTTATCCAATAAGGAAAGGGTGAAAATAACATGAAAAACCTTGATAAATTTTGAGTTTGGGGTGTAATTTATGAAAAGGGAAGGTGTTAGCATCCTTTTCATCCGTGGTTATCTATGGGCTCTTAATCGCTTAGCTCACTTTTGAAAATTTGCTTTTTTGTCTGTGTGATTTGAAAATATTTTGAAAATTCCAATGTAAGGCTAACTTTGTAATGATTCTTGTATCATTCCTCAAGAATGCGTACAAAGTGTTTTGAAAATATTTGTTTTAAAAGTATGATGTGTGAAAAATGTTTTGCTTAGAAAAGTTTGTGATCAAGCGATTAAAAGTATCCTACCCACTTAAGGCTGTTCTTATTATCTTCCTTCTCCTTTAGAGATAGTGCTATCCAAAACATTAGTTAGAAGGTAGCCATATCTATTGGATGTGAAGGGACAAGCGAAGGGTCATTGTACGATCATTGAAGGCAAATTGTAAGGATGCTTTAGCAGTTTCATAAGGGACTAGATCATATTTCGTAGGAAACATCGAAGGGTCATCGAGACACTATAATATTTTGTATCGAGGGTCTTTTTGATAAAGCATCCCTATGTTCGAGGGACATGACCGTTATTCCAAAAGGCAACGAAGAGATGCCACCCTAGAGGTGTAAGTGTGCAAGTGTGTTTGATTCAGCTATTTATCTTGAAATTAGGGTTTTGTTATCGGTTTATTTTATCTTGCCATACAAACCCTAATGACTAGAAATTACATAGGAAATATAGTAATAAAAGATAAAGGCGGAAATGTAAACCTAAAACTATTACAAAGCTTTGGGGCAGTTAAATAAGTATAGAGAGTGCGGGAAATAAAACCTACAACTATTACATACTAGGAGTAGGTACATGTTATACCCAAAATTTATCCTACCTTTTCACTTTTATTTGGTTTAGGCTTTGCATTTCATTTGCATCACTTTCATCAGGACATTCACACATATAAGGCAATGGTTCAAAGCATCAGTGGTTCTGACATCCGAGGTTTAATTTTGGTTAGAGGCTTCTATATTCTACACGTGATTTCTGTGATTCCTCCTTGGGAAGTGGACAATGGAATCAGGTTTTGAAGTATGGTTATTGTGAGTTTCTTATTCATCCATGAATGAGGCCATTTCTCATTCAAATTCATCAAGATATTGGATTAGGGTTTATTTCCCTATGTGTGACTAAAAATCAGGGTTTGCTCCTCAGTTACCATCTCCTAAGTTGTTCAGTCAGAAATTAGGGTTTCCGTTGGTTTGAGATTACTTCAGTTAAAATAGAGGTGGAATAATCTGGTTTTTCTCTTGAGCGGTGGACTTCTGAATTAGGGTTTTGATACTATGACTATCTTGAGCATCATGTCCTCGATATCTAAGGTTTTGTCTCTCCATCATCACAAGCATTCTCCTTACCTAGGATCATCAAAACATTTTCTTTATTGAGTGTGAAGCTCCGGTGGATTAGGGTTTTGTGTTTTTCACGTACGGGTTGGTTGAAGTCCATCAATACAGATGATATGGTTGTCACTTGTATGTTCTCAAGGGTTCATCAATGGCTTCAGTCAAGATCTTTATTTAGGGTTTATTTCCCTACACAAGCTCGAAGATCATGAGTTAGGTGTTCTTTAAAATTTTTTCAATGTTGAATCTTGTGAACTAAGGTTTTGAGGATGTTGTTAAGACAAAAGGTATTGATATTTATCTTGAGGATCCACTGATCATCAGTGCAAGAAGTCTTGTTGTTTGAGTTACAAGGCGTGCATTATGGCACAAATGAAATTGCCTCAGATTCAAATTTGGTATTAGAGTTTCTTTAAGAGGTTAGCATGGTTTATGTGGATTTATTCTTTGAACTTTTGCAAGAGACATTCAAATTGGGAAATAAGAAAAGTTGGAATCAAAGCCGAGACTTGACAAACTTTGGTTCAAGAATTGGTTTTCAAAATTTTCATAAGATGAAAAGATGAAAAAGGAATTTATTTCAATTTGGTCCAAGACAATTCAAGCTTCCAATATTTTAGCCTTATTGGAATTCAAACATGATAAATTTGTACTTTGGCTCATAAGTTTCTCTATGTTACAATTCTCATGAACCAAATCAAATTGGCAAAGCTAATTTAAAGTTCATGGTTTTTTCATCTATCTTTAAGCATGTCAAGAATTCAATTTCCATGAATTAATTCCACAATACTTCTTAAAATCACAAGAACAAAGTTCAATACTTTTTCTTAGTTGCATTACAATTCAAGAATAGTTCAAGTTTCTACAAAGATCAAATTTATTCATCAAGCTATTTCAAGTTTCTACAATTGTTAAGTTACAACAAAAGGAAGATAAAATTCAAGTTATTATGCCTAAAGCCTTGATTCAATCTCTTAAAATATCCCAAATGCTCTGCTTTCAAAGCAACCCAATGCAACTCTACATCACATTGCAAAACAAACAACATAAGCCAAAATCTGCTCTATAAAGCCCTGCACCAACTATCCAAAACCAGCCTGCTATACTAGTCTGCATACATAGAAAAATCTGCACTATACAAAGCAAAACATAACAATCCAAATTATGCACAAAAAAAACCAAATCCCGTCCACTACTATTCAGCTGCATACCCTGCAAACCTGCAGTCCAAACCAGTCCAAGAATTGCACAAAAACAGCATACCCCAAAGGCTGTATAAAATGTAAATAAATAACACATTATATTTGTTCAAATTCATTAACTTTCCCCCCAAAAATGAAGATTTCCTATCTATAAATAAGGAAGTTTGTTCAGTACATGAGACGGGGGAAGACACGAGAAATCAGTAGAAGAAAACCCAAAAAAAAACTCTGCTGAAATTTAACTAAGAGATCTCAAAGAAGAACTTCTGTCAAAAACTCCTACCTTACACTCTTCTTTAACTTTCATTGATAATATCTGCCAAAATGATTGCCAAGCCTTCCTCCATTTATTTCACATCAAAACTCCATTAAACCTTCATACCACCCTTCATCAACCTGCAAGTTTAAAACTCACAAACGTCGTACAATAAAGAAAGATTCGCAGTAACAACTCGCAACATAACTGCAACACAATATTAACAATTACTCTACACCGAGGACCCAATAGAGCTTGAATTTTGTAGAGGAGACAACAAGAGGCATTAACATACACAAAAAGTACAAAATTTTAAAAAAGAGACTTTGTTGCTCCAAACATTACAATTTCACTACTTCTGTAAAAAACCTCTTGGTTCAATATCATAACTACCTTGCTCAAAAATAATTTCAAAAAAAGAAGAAGGGATTCAAAGAGCAGCTTATTACCTCTGAGTTTCTATTTCATCTCTGATTCAACATTGAGGTGAGTCCTTCTGCCTCTGCTTTACACTTTTTCATCCTTACTCCTCACAATATTTGGAGCCTTTCTACTTTGGTGGTTACTTACTTTGTCTGCATTGTACTATAGTTAAATCTTCTTCTTGTATCATTGCTTTTGTGTCACATGATTGATTGATTTGTTGCAATTTGTTTGTGTTCTAAAGTTGTTGTGACTAATATAGGTTATGAAAATGTTGAAGAGAAAAACAGAGTTAGAAAACCATAGATTTATAATTGTTGTTGCTCTTGTTCTTTGAATCGAATGCGAGAAATAGAGTTGCAAAAAATTCAATTACAGAACTTCAACAAAAAAAAGAAATTTCAAAATCGTAAAGGAGAGATAAATTAGAAGAGTTGTTGTTGTTTGTTTACCTTTGTGTAGAAATTCGAGTGAAAACCGTGAGCATCTAGAAGTTTGAAACTGAGTACATCATCGTTGTAGAAACCATGACCTACGGGAAACATGGTGATAGATCATGAAGACCATTTTGGGAGAGAAAACTTATTATTGTTATTCCTGTGAGAAACCGAGATGGAAGAACCGATTGGTAGAGGTTTGGGTGATAGATAAAACCATGAAAGATTATTGTGCTTGTGTTGTTTTTGGTAAGAAAGAAATCGAGAGAGGAAGCAGGGAATAAAATCGTGAGAGAGGTTGAGGGAAGGGGATAACATCCTTTTTGTTGTTTTAATTAAGTTATTTGGGAATTAAAAATTAAATAAACCTTAATAAATGATAATTTGACCTCTTCCCTTCCCAATGTAGAAGCCATCGACTCCTCTTTTTCCCTAGATTAGGCTTTCCCAAAACTTTCCCTTTCCCCTTTCCCAAAGCGGGTCGGTGTTGGGCCCATTTCCTTTAGCCCAACTTTGTCTAAAGTTTCTTTCTTATATTAATTGATGCATAAAAATAAACGAATGAATAGATGGTGCAATGGTTAGCGTGTGCGTTTGAATTCATGAGATTCTGGGTTCAAGACCCCCTGAGACACTTTTATCATTATTCTGTTTTTTCTTCTTTTTAAGCCATTTCTGTTTTATTATATTTTAGCTAAACTGTAAATATAATAGAAAAATAACTTGGTTCAGTGGCAAGGCAAGAGAGTTATAACTTAGGGGACATGAGTTCAATCCCTAGCTTTATTTTTTTTTCTTCTTTAAAATTCTAAGTTTCAAGTTTCTTTCCTTATTTCATTTTAAATTTTATACAAAATCACAAAAAATACAATTAGGTTTTAATTTTCTTTATATGATAAAAAACACCAAAACTATTAGATTAGAATTTTAATTTTATTTTGATTATTTATTTACTAAAAAATAAAAAATATATTAGAATAGAGTAGTTATAGAATTTTGATTTCCCCCTTTTTAGAATTCCTCCATTTCGCAACTCATAATAATTTAGAATTAGGTTTTAATATTTATTCTCACAAAAAAAATCATAAAAATATTATGGTATCATTTTCTTTTATTTACTTGATAAAAATAATAAAAAATATTTAGAACTTAATTTCTTTGTTTTTGTTTGATTACTTGGTGTGATCATTGGAAATAGAACTGACTGTTTTGAAATGCTGGCTCGCGAAATGTCGCGGTAAGCAAGAGTCACCACCGTCTTTTATGTTCTCCAACAAGGAAAGGACAAAAGCATAGCAAAATTCCTTTTCGAGATGTTTCTCGGGTTCGAGAGGTAGATTATAGAAAGGGAAGGTGTTAGCACCCTTTCTATCCTTGGTTATCCACGGGCTCTTAGGTACTTGCTCACTATGTTTTCAAAAATGTTTGCTTTACTTGTGTTTGTGGGTTTTGAAAAATTTTGTTTGAAAACTTCGTCTAACTCTTGTATCAGTCCTCAAGAGTGTCATGAAGTGATTGTTTGAAAACTTTTGTTAGAAAAGTGTAATTGCGAAAAGTTTGTTTTGTTTTTGAAAGAGCAAGTACCCAGGAGAAATCTACCTACTCTAAAGGAATTAAGCTGTGTAAATGTCCTTTAGACAGTACTATCCCACTATTGAGAAGTAGGTAGCACCGTCGTTGGAGTTATTCGGGTCAATTCGATTATAGGGACATGTGTGGTCACCAAAGCAATAGTAGGACGCCTTAGCGGTAACCCTAATGTCCTAGATCCTTTTTTATCTGAGGCAACCGTTTCGAGGCAACTTGGATCTTTAGACAGGAGGGCGACCTCTAAAACACCCTATACTCAATGACCACGTCGAGGCAACCAAGTGAGGCGTATCCTAGGAGTGGCATGTGCGAGTGTGTAAGGTTTCAGTTATGTTATCTTTGCACATGTTATGGTGAGCTACGTTTTGATTTTATTTTGAGAACAAGTCTTGTCATGCATAGCCTATTTAACATACATCTAACAGTTTAATTATTTGCGGAAAATAAATTGCGGAAAGTAAATCTACGCTATTACAAGGCGTCGGGTATTTACATCGCCAAAAGCAAGCCTTGAAAAGTAAATTGCGAGAAAATAAATAAAGCGATAAAAAGTCCTAATTACGCTATTACATCCTCGGAGCAATTACATAAATATGATCAAAAAATAATATGCGCGAATAAAAATTGAATCGGGGGAGTCCTAGGGTTTTGACCCTTTTTGAGAAAGAATGAGTTTTTTTGATTATTTTTGCATTTAATTAAACCTAATTCTAATTAATTAAATAAACGAAATATTTTTTAAGTTTTTTATGTTTATAATGAAAATAAATAAAAAATAGTCATAAGTTAGTAAGAACCCTAATTCTAATTTATTTTAAATTATTGAGAAAAAAAAAGTTAAAATTGACCCTAATTAAACTAAATTAATTTGTTAGTATTTATTTACATAAATAATAAATTAAAGGTGAAATTAATAAATAATAATAATAATGAGAAATATTACATTTTTAGTTTTCTGAATTTTATTATTAAAAAAAAGTTAATTATATTAATTAAATAATAATAATAATAATTATTAGTAAAATAGTTAAATGGAAAAAATATAAAAGAAAAAAGAAAGAAACCAGGGGGGGTGTTGGCCCATTAGGAGGTGTTATTGTCAATTGCCAGGCCCATTAATCTCTCAAGCCCGCTTGACTTTAATGATTGTCTACGCGTGTGTTGACCAGGAGTATGATGGTCATCCAGCGTTGGCCAAAGGATTTGAGCTTAGAGACACATGGCGCTTGGATGTTAGAGGTGCATAATGGACTCCTTTTGGAAAGCTGCATATGAATATGTAAAGAAAAATAATAGAAACGTTTTGGGGGACCTGGGATTCGAACTCAGGTCCCAATGATTTCAAACCAATGCCTTAACCACTCCAACCACCTGCACGCTTTGATATTATAATACTACGCAATCATTATATTAAGAAACCAAACAATATGCTGTAAAAACAAATAAAACACGCGCCTTTTTTAAACTATCCAACCATGAATCAACACCTCATCAATGTCCTCGCTGTGCCTGCAAAAAACAACACTAGATAGCGGGGGTTTTTAACCCCCACAAACTGCAGCGGCGAAAAATAGCGATTAGCCCTGTGATTAATATAAATATTTCACGAATAGTCCAGTGTGTTCGCCTTGTTCAGACGGTCTCAACCATATGCCTTAGCGGTCCCAATTTTGCCTGGTTACTGAATCCCCAAATTCAAAGTTTATGAACCATAAAATTTGTCAATGGCAATTTATGATTCTGTGCGTTTTAATTCAATTAAACCATACCAATAGCTTCATGAGGTATCTAGCAACACAAAACAAACAAGAAATCATGTTAATGATGCATGAATCATGAATTACGATTATGAAAAGAATATGCAAACCGTGGGTCTGTTCTTGAGTATTTCTCGGGCTTTAGCGCTTGGTTTCGATTGCAACACGTCCCTGACACTTCCAACAATGTGTTAGAAACAACCAAAGTCCTTGAATTGGCATGGAAGATAGAAAACAATTTTCAAGTTTCTTGAGTTTTTTTCAATGTTGCTATGGCTTCTTCTGCAGCAAATTCACGTGTGCATGAGTAGGATTAGCTTGTGTACTTATAGGAGAATGAAACTAGGTTAAATCTTTGCCAAGAAATCCATGGAATTGATGTTTGTATATTTGATTGAAAATCAAATATTCTTGAATCTTTTTGATTGGAAAAACTTGCTAAATTTGGAGATTCTTGTCCCTTTGATTTGCACACGAAATTTCCAGCATATATTGACCACTTTTGCTTCACAAAAAGATTGAAAAATCAAATCTTTGTATTTCCTACAATTTAAATTAATTAAATGAATTAAAATTGATTAAAAATCCAATTAATTAATAAAACATAAGAAAATAATTCAATTTAAGCTTGATGGGTCGTGCATAGGCCTTGGATAAAGTTTCAAGAAGAAATTTGAGGCCCATTAGCAAAAACAAAGTGTTTTGAGCAAAGTTGACTTTTGCAAATTCACAAAAATTTCCCAACTTCTCCAACGCATATCTTGCTCAATTTTGATCCTATGAACATGTTCTTGAACATTTTGGAAAGGTCTTGAAGTCCTCTAACCAATGCCTTTGGTCCCATGTCATTTGGATTTACCAATCTCAAGTTATGGTCTTTGACTTAAAGTGCATTTTTGTTGACTTTTGATTTTGACCTATAATGTAGAAATTGATAACTTTTGTGAGAGCATTTCTTGGACTTGGAATGTGAAGATGAGTTGTAGGAAATGTCATCCCCTTAAAAATGAGCATTGGATGGGATTTTCTGATGAACCATGAAAAAGTTATGTCCTGGTCAAGATACAGTTGACTTTTCTACTGTCCAAAAATAGTAACTTTTGCATCTTTGATGATTTTTGAGCCATCCTTGTGGAATCATGATCAAGACTTGATCAAATGATGATTGTGGACTCAAAATAAGATGTTGACCAAAAATTATGACTTTTGACTGTAAAATGACCATTTTGCCCCTGCAGTTGATTGTGAAGCAAATGGAGCTTTTGAGTGTGCAAATTGGCATTGTGAGTCTTGAAACTTGGCATGTAGATGCTTGAGGATGTATATAGGCCCATGAGACTTTATTTAACAATTGAAAACCTAAAATTCTTTGAAAGAATCAAAACCCTAATTTCAGCTGGCTTAGGAGGTGGTCTAACTGTGCAATCCTTGAGCAATCTTGAACAATTTGAGGATTTTTCTTGACAAATCTTGAAGAATATGGGAGGGAAAATTTTGGGGTACAACAGTTGCCCCTGTTCAATCTTCTTAAACCTGAGGATGTAGATTGGCTTGCGTGCCTTTCGTGATCCGAATGTGGAAGATGATTGAACACTAGAGTGCCCAGAAATTTGCACTCGCATAGTGTAGTATCAGCAATGTGATGTCGGGAATGAGCTTACAGATGCCATTTGGAGAGATGATGGATAGGAGGATGGGCTTATAGATGCCATCTAGAGATGTGACCGAGTCTTGTCGGGGAATGGGCTTACAGATGCCATTTGGAAATGTAATGGATAGTTGTGGAGATGGGCTTAAAGATGCCATCTAAGAGTGATTATTCGTTGAATTGTTTAAGTTGGTCGAGTAGATAGTTGCCCTGTCTAGTTTCAGGTATTAATCTACAACCCGTCGTCCACAGATATTTCCTGGCTAGATACAGGTGTTGATTTGGAACTTAAAAAGAGTTGGTCGAGATAGCTTTCCTGGCTGGATACAGGTGTAGATCTCTGACCTGAGAAAGAAAGATGGTTTCCTGGCTAGATACAGGTATTGATATTCAATCTCTTCATGTAGATAACATTCATGGCTAGATACAGGTATCGAATCTACAATCAATCGTCCACAGATATTTCCTAGCTAGATACAGGTATCGAATCTGGAACTTCAAAAGGTTGGTCGAGATAGCTTTCCTGGCTGGATACAGGTGTAGACCTCTGACCTGAGAATGAAAGACAACTTTCCTGGCTAGATACAAGTATCGAATCTACAATCAATCGTCCACAGATATTTCCTGGCTAGATACAGGTATCGAATCTGGAACTTCAAAAGGTTGGTTGAGATAGCTTTCCTGGCTGGATACAGGTGTAGACCTCTGACCTGAGAATGAAAGATAACTTCCTGGCTAAATACAGGTATTGATCTTCAATCTCTTTATGCAGATACTTTCCTGGCTAGATACAGGTATAGATCTACAATCAATCGCTCACAGATATGCCCTGGCTAGATACAGGTATCGAATCTGGAACTTCAAAAGGTTGGTCGGGATAGCTTTCCTGGATGGATACAGGTGTAGACCTCTGACCTGAAAATGAAAGATGACTTCCTGGCTAGATACAGGTATTGATCTTCAATCTCTTCATGCAGATACTTTCCTGGCTAGATACAGGTATAGATCTACAATCAATCGCTCACAGATATGCCCTGGCTAGATACAGGTATCGAATCTGGAACTTCAAAAGGTTGGTCGAGATAGCTTTCCTGGCTGGATACAGGTGTAGACCTCTGACCTGAGAATGAAAGATGACTTCCGGGCTAGATACAGGTATTGATCTTCAATCTCTTCATGTAGATATTTTCTTGGCTAGTTACAGGTATAGATCTACAATCAATCGCTCACAAATATGCCCTTTCTAGATACAGGTATCGAATCTGGAACTTCAAAAGGTTGGTCGAGATAGCTTTCCTGGCTGGATACAGGTGTAGACCTCTGACCTGAGAATGAAAGATAATTTCCTGGTCTGTTACAGGTGTTGATCTTCAAACTCTTCATGCAGATATTTTCCTGGTTAGATACAGGTATATATCTACAATCAATCGCTCACAGATATGCCCTGGCTAGATACAGGTATCGAATCTGAAACTTCAAAAAGTTGGTCGAGATAGCTTTCCTGGCTGGATACAGGTGTAGACCTCTGACCTGAGAATGAAAGATAATTTCCTGGCCTGTTACAGGTGTTGATCTTCAAACTCTTCATGCAGATACTTTCCGGGCTAGATACAGGTATAGATCTACAATTAATCGCTCACAGATATGCCCTGGCTAGATACAGGTATCGAATCTGGAACTTCAAAAGGTTGGTCGAGATAGCTTTCCTTGCTGGATACAGGTGTAGACCTCTGACCTGAGAATGAAAGATAATTTCGTGGCCTGACACAGGTGTTGATCTTCAATCTCTTCATGCATATACTTTCCTGGCTAGATACAGGTATAGATCTACGATCAATCGCTCACAGATATGCCCTGGCTAGATACAGGTATCAAATCTGGAACTTCAAAAGGGTTGTTCGAGATAGCTTTCCTGGCTGGATACAGGTGTCGGATCTCTGACCTGAGAATGAAAGATAACTTCCTGGCTAGATACAGGTATTGATCTTCAATCTCTTCATGCAGATACTTTCCTGGCTAGATACAGGTATAGATCTACAATCAATCGCTCACAGATATGCCCTGGCTAGATACAGGTATCAAATCTGGAACTTCAAAAGGTTGGTCGAGATAGCTTTCCTGGCTGGATACAGGTGTAGACCTCTGACCTGAGAATGAAAGATGACTTCCTGGCTAGATACAGGTATTGATCTTCAATCTCTTCATGTAGATACTTTCCTGGCTAGATACAGGTGTAGACCTACAATCAAACGTTCACAGATATGCACTGGCTAGATACATGTATCGAATCTGGAACTTCAAAAGGTTGGTCGAGATAGCTTTCCTGGCTGGATACAGGTGTAGACCTCTGACCTGAGAATGAAAGATGACTTCCTGGCTAGATACAGGTATTGATCTTCAATCTCTTCATGTAGATACTTTCCTGGCTAGATACAGGTATAGACCTACAATCAAAAGTTCACAGATATGCCCTGGATAGATACAGGTATCGAATCTGGAACTTCAAAAGGTTGGTCGAGATATCTTTCCTGGCTGGATACAGGTGTAGACCTCTGACCTGAGAATGAAAGATAACTTCCTGGCTAGATACAGGTATTGATCTTCAATCTCTTCATGCAGATACTTTCCTGGCTAGATACAGGTATAGATCTACAATCAAAAGTTCACAGATATGCCCTGGATAGATACAGGTATCGAATCTGGAACTTCAAAAGGTTGATGGTAATCATCTTTTGATTGACCTTTTCCTGAAAAGGCAAACATTAGTCGTATGCAATGTCATGATGAATGAGATGCATGATGTCATGATGTTCTCAAAAATAAATAAGATTGTGTCGTATGCACTTTATCATGTATGTAAGCAAGAGATATGAAATGCGAAATGTTTATGAATGTATTTTCGTCTAGGAAAATAAATCCTTGACAAGTGCCGGGAAGTTTGTTAAATCCTGGGCTGATGTTTGAAGAGTAGAGTTCTTCGTTTCCGCTGGGGATGATGAACGAAGATGATTGCAAGAATAAACCTGTAGGAGAAGATGACCCCGTTGGGGAATAAACCTGATGGAGAGGTTACTCTGCGGGGAATTACTCTGTGGGAAGAGATACTTCGCTGAGATTTTGATGATAACTCTGCTGGGGATTCCGTTGATAAGCTTTGTTGGGGATTTTGATGAACTCTGCTGGGGGTTAGGAAGAACTTCACTGGGGATGGTCTTTCAGTTGCAATTTGCTGAGGATAACCCAGTTAGACTCTGGTGGGGAATAACCTCTGAATATGGCTGGGAGAGATATTTGTACTCTGCAGGGGACAAGCTTCCAGAATCTACTGGGGAGATGGTTCAACTCTCCTGGGGAAATTTTTTTTGGACTGCACTGGGGAATGGCTCCACTAGGGTGTATGTATTCTGCCGGGGAACAATCTTATATTTCTGTCGAGGAATATTAAGACTGTCGGGGATGCTTGCTGAGGGATATCTGTATACTCTACTAGGGAATATTGAGATCTTCTGGGGATACCCGACTTCTTCCAGGACTGATGGTAGACTAACTCTGCTCGGGGGAGAGTATTGCTGACTTGCTAGGGATACTGTGCCTTTTTAGGGCTGATGGGAGGCCAACTCTGCTTGGGGAGAGCATTGCTGATTCTAGTCTTACTCTGCGGGGAGTGAAGTTATCCTGGTCAAATTCTTCAGCTGAATCTACCTTTGTACCTGATGAGCAAAGCAGTTGTATAGTTTGGACAATTCTTATTGCCCCAGCTTCTGGGGGAGAAGGTACCTGTGGAGGTCTTGATAACTGTCGATTTGACAAATCTTCTTCTTGTAGGCAAGTGACGAGATGCCGGGACATAGTCGTACGCTGTGATCCCTAACTTTTTCCTGGACCGCCCTTTCGGGTTTTCAGTCCATCGGGATACCCTTTTTTTCCCAAGCCGCCTTTTCAGGTTTTCGACTTGCCGAGTGTACAGATTTTTTTATTATTTCATCCCTTATTTTTGCCCGAACCCTTTTGGTTCGCCGGGAAGCCCTTATTTTGGCCTAGGCCAGTCGACCTAGCGGGGCTTTGATTATGCGTAGTATTTTTTCAACTATGTCCACGCTCTCAGAATGTAGGGAGTTGTCACTGTCAGTAGTGTTCTGTTGTCATATTACTAGAAGATGTTTGATCGTGCAAGATTCGTCGCTGGAATTCATGTCCAATGCCCCAAGTGATTCAGGCGGAGATTTGCCCCTGGCTATTTGGCATTTGAGAGATTCTCTGAATCTTGACTTAACTGCCCCAGATGATGGACAATGATCATGTCTTCCCCTTGGTTGGAAGTGTTTTTCCATTTGAGGTGACCTTTTTGTTGAGAAGATTTTTGTTCACAAGATATTCATCGTGCGAATTTCTCTGCTGTTCGAACAAATAGTCATATGCAAACAATGTTATTTTAAGAATGCAACGCTTATGTCTGTCTTGAAGTTTTTGAAAATGTTGTTTTCAATAAAACCAGTGATTTTTTGTAAAATGTGATGTCAACTCAAGATTTTACAGCAAGCCCTATAGGAGTCAGGATACCTTTGGTAACAGTATGCTTTCGAACTAACCCACGCTTCAGCTAGGACTTTTAAGGGTTATAACGTGGCCTGGTTCACAGTTTAAGAAACAAAGGATAAAGGCTCAAAATTTATTTGTACCCACCCGCTCTTCGTGATGTTCTTCGATCCTAAACTCAGCTAATCGCGCATTAGACCTTGTTTGAGTCTTTGCTCTGATATTCCGGTGATGGTTCGGATATTGACAATTTATTTTGAACAGGCAGTCATTTTGTTGAGAGTTTGCAGGACCTTTTTCTTTTCGATTTTATTATCCCTGTTCTTTTTTGCAAGAACTGTTTCTTTTTGTGATTACAGTCAGCGGGATGCCCCAGTTTTTTTGTAAGTCTCCTTCATAGGTTTTGACTTGATGGGCTTTTGTTTTTGAAGGATAACGACTGCCTGTCTTGACAATTATAGGGAACCATCACTGTCTTTTGTTTTGGAAGGACTCCTTTGATGCCATTCATGGTGCACCTGGATCAACTGAGAAAACTACCCTGCCCCGGGTTGTTATTAAGGGTTTTAATTTGTGAAAAGAAAAACTCCAACTTCTTTGGCTCAAAGGGGTTGACGAGGGATTATCTTCCTTATAACTCTACTGTTTAGGATTTGAAACAATGCCTGTACTTCATCAGCGGGGTCTGTTCAAAAGCATACTGTAAAGATCATGGTATCGTTTTCGTCATCCTCCCTCAAAAGGCTTAAATTTTTTTTTAATCGAGCGTTGAACATCACAAGAAATGAAAGCAATTTGAATATAGTGAATACGAATGGATTGACTCAAAACAGACATATGCGATGCATTGATAAAGTAATAAAGTTTGACATGAATAAATGTTTGAACAATCAAGAGAAAATTACAAATTGAAAATTCAAATGAACAAAAAGTCTTCTAGTCTCAGGACTTGTCACTTCAAATGGTGAACCTTGGAGGGATAGTAGAAGAACTCATCCTGACCATCTTGTGCAAACTCCAAGGCTCCTTCATCAATCAGGTTTTGGATTTTGTACCTCAACTTCCAACAATCGTCAGTATCATGCCCCGGGCTGTTAGAATGGTATGCACACATGGCATCAGGATTGTAGTTGGGTGAAGAAGTCTTAGGATTCGGGTGAGGTCCTACCAACATCACCAGATTCAAGTTCAACAGGTGTTGAAAAGCTTGAGACAACGGCATGTTGAGCTTGGTAAACGGCCTCGGAGTAGCCCGTTGCTTATGGTCAGGCTGTTGTTGGACCCTTGAGGTAGTAGCAACTTGGAGAGGTCTATTCTTCATCAAACCAAACCTTTGACTTCTCGGAAGTTGATTAATGATTTGATCCTCAGCCTTGACTATTTGCTCCATACTGTTGTGTCTGTCTTGATGCAGCTGGTTGATCATGGTTCTCAACTCTTCTTGCTCCCGAGCTAAGCCTTGGATAAGAGCCATTTGCCCCAGCATATGGGTTCTCATTGTATCTACCTCAGCTTGCAGACGTTTCAGCCGTTCGTCCTTATCATCTTCAGGACTCTTCTTGACCAAATTCCCCATGAGGAGTGTTCTCAACTCTTCCTGCCCCTTGGATAGGCTTAGGAAGATTTCCCTGAACCGAGTCTCTTGAGTAAGAAGGTCCTGGTTGTCTGGTCGGAAAGCCATTGCTGAAATAAACAGCGAGAACGTGAGAGACCTGTATCGGATGACCTGCTATGCAATGATATGTATGAGATATGTATGCAATTTTTTTTTTCAAGGATCTCGCGGGGTAAACAAGAAAATTGTTAGAATTTGAATCCGGTTGCTTGATTGAAGGAACTTCATGTTGTTGAGATCCTTCTTCAAGAGTCAAAGCTCACCATATCGAGTGGGTCATAGCCCCTGACTCAAGTTATCATGTTTGATCTCCAAACAACCTTGGCTAGAGGAAAATAAATCCCCTTTGCCCCTTGCTAGACATTTTGATTCATCATGACCTGCATCACATACCCTTGAGATCCTTGAAATGGGTTAGTCCTTATGCAGGATGTATGCAATGGTATGATGGTATGATGTTATGCTATGCATGGAGTGATGTAAGTAAACCCTGTTATAAGCCCAGATTAAGGACTGTAAACAAAACCTGCAAGGAACTCATGTTGTCAGATAACAAGAATGTGCAAGTAGTTCAAGTTTGAAGGCACACAAGTCACACAAAAGAGCCCTTAGATTTCAGGCCGGCATGAAGTTTAGGTACTACCCTCTTTCAGTTTCAGTTGGTTAAGCCCTGTCCTAGAAAATAGTAACCGGGTTCTAGAGGATCTCAATATCACTGACTACCCTCAACCGGTCATAACTCCAGCTTCACAACCTTTTCTTGCGGTCGGAACCATCGCAGGAGTTTAGCCTCAATGAGTGTAGCATACTGCTACTGTTCTATGGCCAAGTTGGGTCAATTTAGGGTTCTAAGGTCGGTTGGTGCTTAATGACTCCTCAGAAGACCCATATTCTCCTCGTTCCAACACAAGGGATATTGGTACAGACCAAGGTGTCACACCAATGTAGCTACTGCTTCACCCGTGTCGGTCTACGCCGGACAGGTCCCTCGCAGTTTATTGCTACCTAAAGGGTATTCCCCAGATCCGGGTTAGGATCTATGAAACTCCAATACAAGCCCACAAATATAAAAGCAAACAAGGCATACAATTGAAAACATAGAATGATCTAATCCTAAGGTACACCTCACTTATTAAGTCCCCAGCAGAGTCGCCAGTTCTGTGATCGGTGGAAATAGAACTGACTGTTTTGAAATGCCGGCTCGCGAAATGTCGCGGTAAGCAAGAGTCGCCACCGTCTTTTATGTTCTCCAACAAGGAAAGGACAAAAGCACAGCAAAATTCCTTTTCGAGATGTTTCTCGGGTTCGAGAGGTAGATTATAGAAAGGGAAGGTGTTAGCACCCTTTCTATCTGTGGTTATCCACGGGCTCTTAGGTACTTGCTCACTATGTTTTCAAAAATGTTTGCTTTTCTTGTGTTTGTGGGTTTTGAAAAAGTTTGTTTGAAAACTTCGTCTAACTCTTGTATCAGTCCTCAAGAGTGTCATGAAGTGTTTGTTTGAAAACTTTTGTCAGAAAAGTGTAAGTGCGAAAAGTTTATTTTGTTTTTGAAAGAGCAAGTACCCATGAGAAATCTACCTACTCTAAAGGAATTAAGCTGTGTAAATGTCCTTTAGACAGTACTATCCCACTATTGAGAAGTAGGTAGCACCGTCGTTGGAGTTATTCGGGTCAATTCGATTATAAGGACATGTGTGGTCACCAAAGCAATAGTAGGACGCCTTAGCGGTAACCCTAATGTCCTAGATCCTTTTTTATCCGAGGCAACCGTTTCGAGGCAACTTGGATCTTTAGACAGGAGGGCGACCTCTAAAACACCCTATACTCAATGACCACGTCGAGGCAACCAAGTGAGGCGTACCCTAGGAGTGGCATGTGCGAGTGTGTCAGGTTTCAGTTATGTTATCTTTGCACATGTTATGGTGAGCTACGTTTTGATTTTATTTTGAGAACAAGTCTTGTCATGCATAGCCTATTTAACATACATCTAACAGTTTAAGTATTTGCGGAAAATAAATTGCGGAAAGTAAATCTACGCTATTACAAGGCGTCGGGTATTTACATCGCCAAAAGCAACCCTTGAAAAGTAAATTGCGAGAAAATAAATAAAGCGATAAAAAGTCCTAATTACGCTATTACATCCTCGGAGCAATTACATAAATATGATCAAAAAATAATATGCGCGAATAAAAATTAAATCGGGGGAGTCCTAGGGTTTTGACCCTTTTTGAGAAAGAATGAGTTTTTTGATTATTTTTGCATTTAATTAAACCTAATTCTAATTAATTAAATAAAAGAAATTTTTTTTAAGTTTTTTATGTTTTTAATGAAAATAAATAAAAAATAGTCATAAGTTAGTAAGAACCCTAATTCTAATTTATTTTAAATTATTGAGAAAAAAAAAGTTAAAATTGACCCTAATTAAACTAAATTAATTTGTTAGTATTTATTTACAAAAATAATAAATTAAAGGTGAAATTAATAAATAATAATAATAATGAGAAATATTACATTTTTAGTTTTCTGAATTTTATTATTAAAAAAAAGTTAATTATATTAATTAAATAATAATAATAATAATTATTAGTAAAATAGTTAAATCGAAAAAATATAAAAGAAAAAAGAAAGAAACCAGGGGGGTTTTGGCCCATTAGGAGGTATTATTGTCAATTTCCAGGCCCATTAATCTGTCAAGCCCGCTTGACTTTAATGATTGTCTACGCGTGTGTTGACCAGGAGTATGATGGTCATCCAGCGTTGGCCACATGATTTGAGCTTAGAGACACATTGCGCTTGGATGTTAGAGGTGCATAATGGACTCCTTTTGGAAAGCTGCATATGAATATGTAAAGAAAAATAATAGAAACGTTTTGGGGGACCTGGTATTTGAACACAGGTCCCAATGCTTTCAAACCAATGCCTTAACCACTCCAACCACCTGCACGCTTTGATATTATATTACTACGCAATCCTTATATTAAGAAACCAAACAATATGCTGTAAAAACAAATAAAACGCGCGCCTTTTTTAAACTATCCAACCATGAATCAACACCTCATCATCGTCCTCGCTGTGCCTGCAAAAAACAACACTAGATAGCGGGGGTTTTTAACCCCCACAAACTGCAGCGGCGAAAAATAGCGATTAGCCCTGTGATTAATATAAATATTTCGCGAATAGTCCAGTGTGTTCGCCTTGTTCTGACGGTCTCAACCATATGCCTTAACGGTCCCAATTTTTCCTGGTTACTGAATCCCCAAATTCAAAGTTTATGAACCCTAAAATTTGTCAATGGCAATTTATGATTCTGTGCGTTTTAATTCAATTAAACCATACCAATAGCTTCATGAGGTCTCTAGCAACACAAAACAAACAAGAAATCATGTTAATGATGCATGAATCATGAATTACGATTATGAAAAGAATATGCAAACCGTGGGTCTGTTCTTGAGTATTTCTCGGGCTTTAGCGCTTGGTTTCGATTGCAACATGTCCCTGGCTCTTCCAGCAATGTGTTATAAACAACCAAAGTCCTTGAATTGGCCTGGAAGATAGAAAACAGTTTTCAAGTTTCTTGAGTTTTTTTCAATGTTGCTATGGCTTCTTCTGCAGCAAATTCACGTGTGCATGAGTAGGATTAGCTTGTGTACTTATAGGAGAATGAAACTAGGTTAAATATTTGCCAAGAAATCCATGGAATTGATGTTTGTATATTTGATTGAAAATCAAATATTTTTGAATCTTTTTGATTGGAAAAACTTTCTAAATTTGGAGATTCTTGTCTCTTTGATTTGCACACGAAATTTCCAGCATATATTGACCACTTTTGCTTCACAAAAAGATTGAAAAATCAAATCTTTGTATTTCCTACAATTTAAATTAATTAAATGAATTAAAATTGATTAAAAATCCAATTAATTAATAAAAAATAAGAAAATAATTCAATTTAAGCTTGATGGGTCGTGCATAGGCCTTGGATAAAGTTTCAAGAAGAAATTTGAGGCCCATTAGCAAAAACAAAGTGTTTTGAGCAAAGTTGACTTTTGCAAATTCACAAAAATTTTCCAACTTCTCCAATGCATATCTTGCTCAATTTTGATCCTATGAACATGTTCTTGGACATTTTGGAAAGGTCTTGAAGTCCTCTAACCAATGACTTTGGTCCCATGTCATTTGGATTTACCAATCTCAAGTTATGGTCTTTGACTTAAAGTGCATTTTTGTTGACTTTTGATTTTGACCTATAATGTAGAAATTGATAACTTTTGTGAGAGCATTTCTTGGACTTGGAATGTGAATATGAGTTGTAGGAAATTTCATCCCCTTCAAAATGAGCATTGGATGGGATTTTTCCGATGAACCATGAAAAAGTTATGTCCTGGTCAAGATACAGTTGACTTTTCTACTGTCCAAAAATAGTAACTTTTGCATCTTTGATGATTTTTGAGCCATGCTTGTGGAATCATGATCAAGACTTGATAAAATGATGATTGTGGACTCAAAATAACATGTTGACCAAAAATTCTGACTTTTGACTGTAAAATGACCATTTTGCCCCTACAGTTGATTGTGAAGCAAATGGAGCTTTTGACTGTGCAAATTGGCATTGTGAGTCTTGAAACTTGGCATGTAGATGCTTGAGGATGTATATAGTCCCATGAGACTTGATTGAACCATTGAAAACCTCAAATTCTTTGAAAGAACCAAAACCCTAATTTCAGCTGGCTTAGGAGGTGGTCTGACTGTGCAATCCTTGGCAATCTTGAACAATTTGAGGATTTTTCTTGACAAATCTTGAAGAATATGGGAGGGAAAATTTTGGGGTACAACACTTGGTTAATATTGATTACATGTTCCCTTGAGTGATTCCCCAAATCGATTAAATTCATCTTGATCGTTTCATGTTGAATTAGACATTAGGACCAAATTTGTATGATAACTTTAGGATAGAATTTCCCTTTTACACTCATTTTTAAGTCCACACTTTGTATGACAAAAATTAGGTTTTTAGTCTCCCTTTAGACTTTTTCTTCTTTTGTAAATTAAAACTAAAACTTTCTCTCCTTAATCAAAAAGTCCAAAAACACTTAATCATTATTCAAACTCATTCACACCTAACAAAACATTCAACAAATCAAAGATCTCCTCAAAAGGGCATGTTATCTCCGTTCTATCGCGATACCGGCCGTGCCTATTTCTAGAATGTGTGCGTTAAAAACCATGACATTCCCCTTAGCAAGTATATTATAGATAAACACACCCTTAGAAGCGAACGATCAAAATGGATCCTGTTGAGTACAACGGATGTGAGGGGTGCTAATACCTTTCCTCGCATAATCGACTTTCGTACCCTCTCTTCCAGTTGCAAGACCATATTATCCATCCTCTTGGGTTTTTTTCTCGATATTTCCCCTTCCTTTGGGATAAACAAAGTTTGGTGGCAGCTTTGTGTTTTTAGCCGGTCGCTTCAGCTGAGGACCCAATGCAAGTCAGTCCTAGTTTTGTTTATTTGTTTCTTTGGGTTTTTATTTATTTATTGTACCTCTTTATTTCTTTATTTCTTTCTTTTGTATATATTGTATTGTATCTTTTGTTACTCACATATTTTAGATATGTTGTACCTTTTGTGATGTTGGGGTGGGTGATTTCATTTGATAAGTCATATACCCAGACTTGCGATTACACTTAGGATTAGGACGACGGTATAGTCATGTTAACTTTGAGGGAGTAATCCCGAAGAAGGAGGCATGAGATCCCCCACTCAGTGGAAGGCCCCTTGAATGTAGCATTGTTTACCGAGTAATCGAGAAGACATTGCTGCTTTCGACCTGGGAGCTAGAGAAACTGAGAGTAGTAGAACCATTAACCCATCCTGGCCTTTTTAGGTGTAGTGCGGAGACTATGACAGAGTAATCCAGAAGTAGTTATCACACGATGCTGCACTCGGACGAGTTTTTCCTGCGAATATTACTAATTACCAAGTAATTAGGACATTAGTAATAACCAAAGGAAGAGCATAGACTCTGAGATTTCCCTAGAACCTTGTTTGGCAGGTGATAAACCCGTAGTACATACCTTATGGGTGGTTACCTTCACTCCATGCCTGTGACGTCAGACCTTTGCACCTGTTACGTTCCGTTTATGCAAAGGAATACATAGTGGTTATCCAGAATATGTGGAGCTGATATCTCATGCCATAGCATACCATGACATTATACCATCATGTATATACATCTCGTATCTATGAAATTCCAAAGACAAGTCTCGTTGGTTGAGCTCTTCAAAATGATTTTTTTTTTAAAGATAGACGAGTCTTTGGATTTCCTCGGAAATGAAGATAAAACATGCATTCATACTATCATGCATTCGTTATTCATAACGAAAACTTATTAGGGTCCATTCTCAATCAGACTTCAGTGGACAACAAAGACGACTTCCTTACATCCCTACCGTACAAGAAGCAACCAACGGAGACTTATGGATCTCTTCGAAGAAAATCAGAATGCTCTCTGCCGAGATATAGACTCCATGGGCACCCGAATGTATCAGCTTATGGAAACCCTTCATGCTGTCATCAAGGGTCAAAAAGAGCTACATAAAAGTGTTACCAAGCTTGCCACTGTTGCCCCCTCCACTTCTGCAAATTTAAGGGAATAATAATGCGAATGTGGAGACCCCTACAGGAATTCCTCAGAATGAAGTTGATGATCATCACGATGTCATTGATGTTGATGAGTCCCACGCAAATCTCGCTGCTAGAGTTGTCGAAACTGCAAAGATATACCATGCTCTTGAAGAGCGTCTCAAAGCTATGAAAGGTATCAAGACTTCAGGATTTAATACTGCTATAATGTGCCTCGTGCCAAGGGTAGTTACTCCTCCGAAGTTCAAGGTTCCTGATTTTGACAAGTATAAAGGCACCTCCTGCCTAGAGACTCATCTTCATTCTTACTGTCACAAGATGTCAGCTTATGCTGAAAATGAACCGTTGCTCATACATTTCTTTCAAGACAGCCTGAAAGGGGCACCATTGGACTGGTATATGCAATTAGAAAGAACTCATGTCAGTACTTAGGGAGAGCTTGCTGGCTCCTTTTTGAAACATTACCATTATAATACCGCCATGGCTCCTAGCCGCACTCTACTTCAAGGGATGAAACAAAAATCTGAAGAGTCTTTTAAAGAATATGCCCAAAGGTGGTGTGAACTTGCTGCAAGGGTCCAACCCCCTCTCTTGGATCATGAACTGATTAATTTGTTCATGGATACTCTACGAGGTCCTTATCTCCAATACATGCTTAGCAATACCTCTACTTCTTTCTCTTATATGGTTATTATAGGAGAGCATGTTGAAAATTGTATCAAGGCTGGAACGATCTAAGGAATTCCTAACAATACCAACAACAGTATTGGCATTGATAGGAAGCCGTTTTTTGGTTTCGTCAAGAAGAAAAGGGGTGACACTAATGTTGTCACCATCAACCAAGAAAAAGCTCCTACATATCCTCAAGTTTAATTTCCTTATTTCCAAACACATGCTGTTGTTCCTAATCAATATGTTCCTCAAGTGTATGCTGCTACAACTCCAACACCCTGGATGGCCCAACAACGACCTTTCTCTCCTCAACCATAGTATCTTCCATAACAACAATTGCACGACCTCTGAATTATCAACAACAAAATCAGCAACCTCAAGGTCCAAGAGTTCAACAGAGACAAAGAGGGCATGGGCGGATATTTGATCCCATTGCCATGTCCTATGGTCAACTTCTCCCTTAATAGCTTTCTAATCAGTTGGTTCAACTGCGTGAACTTGGTCCACCACCAAATTCTCTCCCAAGGGGGTATGATATTAATTCTCATTGTGAACTTCATTCTGGAGCCCTAGGCCACACGATTGAGAATTGTAGAGCATCTAAATGTAAATTTCAAGACCTCCTCGATGCAAAGACCATAAATTTCAACCTTGTTGGTCCCAATATTTAGAATAATCCCATGCCTCCTCATCCAGGGGCAGCGGTCAATGCTATTGAAGAAAGTAGTGAGTAGACTCTAGTAACCAAAGTTGACGAGATCAAGATGTCACTAGGGACTGTTAGAGAACATTTATTGAAGCACGAGGTGCTGCAAGAACTCCATGATTTTTGCTTAATATATTCCTCTAAACCTGAAGAGTGTGCTAATTTGAAGACGGTTATCCAACAGCTAATGGATAAAGGTGTGCTACAAGTAGAGAAGATATTTCTAGAATAAGATATTCATGTCTTAGAAATTCCTTATTATCCAAGGAACGTCTCAATAACACAAGGCACCCCATTGATGATTCAGGCTCCTTCTACCCCATTAATGATTCAAGCTCCAGTTACCCCTGTGACATCTCAAACTCCTATTCCTTCTCTATATGACAACTCAAAGGCAGTTCTGTGGGAGTATAATGTGGTATATATTCTTGGTAAGAAATATTAGTGTCCCCTAGTGGTTGACAAGAATATTACTAACATTGCAGGAACCCGTAACATGACTCATAGTGGCAGGTTTTTTCTCCCCCACCACCGCCTCCCAAAGAAACCAACAATGACGCTCTAGAGGAAAGCAGGTGATTGGTGACCACCCTGAACCTTCTTTAGGTCAAGAAGCGGAGCAAATTTTGAGGATTCTCAAGCGAAGTGATTACAAAGTGGTGGATCAACTCAATCATACACCATCCAAGATCTCCATCTTGTCTCTTCTCTAGTGTTCAGAGACCCACCGCAATGCCTTACTGAAGATTTTGTGTTCTGCACATGTTACACAAGACATTTTTGTGGCCTAGTTTGAAGGGATTGTAACCAATATTTTTGTAGGAAATTATTTGGGTTTCTATGATGATGAGCTCCATGTTGAAGGCAGAGCGCATAATAAAGCATTGCACATTTCTATAAGGTGTTTGGATACGATTTTATCTCGAGTTTTGGTAGATACAAGTTCTTCTCTTAATGTGATGCATAAGGCTACTATGTTTAAGCTAAATATGGAAGGGGTAATGATGAGGCCTTCCACCCTAAGTGTTCGAGCGTTTGATGGCTCAAGGAGGTCTATGGACGGAGAAGTGGACTTTCCTGTCAAGATTGGTCCCCACACCTTCTATCTTTCATTTTATGTTATAGACATCCGTCCATCCAATAATTTCCTTTTAGGCCACCCGTGGATCCATGTAGCAGGAGCTGTGACATCTACTCTTCACAATGCTTGAAATTCATTGTAAACGACAAAGTTGTTGTTGTTTGTGGAGAAGAAGATGTAGTATAAATAATCTGACAACTTATCGTTATATGGAAGTGGATGGTGAGGTGCATGAGTTACCCTTTCAAGCTCTGATGATTGTTTCTGTTTACAGGTTTCCCGTCGTGGAAGGTAAGAAGTCTGAAGAACCCATGGCCTCTTTGAATGATGCCAAAGCCCTTATGGAAGCTAGATCTCCCCATGATGGTTGGGGAAAATTGATTAAG
The DNA here is from genome assembly GCA_948472305.1 of Vicia faba. Taxonomy (NCBI): domain Eukaryota; kingdom Viridiplantae; phylum Streptophyta; class Magnoliopsida; order Fabales; family Fabaceae; genus Vicia; species Vicia faba. The sequence continues at coordinate 1,306,952,159 of OX451736.1, read as the reverse complement.
GTACCTGAGAAGAAAGATCGTTGTGGTCTTGGATATCAGCCACCCTTCTCTGTGCAAGCTTGTTTGGCTCCTCTCAAAGGGAAGCGGGTTCTCCCAATTTCTGAAGTGTGCATCAGTGTGGTACAAGCAAAGAAGGACAAGTTCTCGCAGCAGATGATCAAGGTGACGATGAAGATGTTTCCAGATTTATCTATCGGATTGCACCAGACCAGGAGTTCAGCAATTGGACTGCCGTGGATATCCCTGAAGTTATTTTCCTTGATGTGTAATTTTCTATTTCCATTAAGTCATATGCCCTGCCAGAGGCATAAAGACAGTTGGTAGAAGGGGCCCCTTATGTTTTAATCTTCGTCTAAAATTGAATAAAAGTCGCACTTTCGCATACAATTTTGTTCCCTGTCTTTTCTTTTACTTTTTACTTTTCAAAATAAAATGGAAATGCTTTTATTTTCATATTCTAAATATTTCCTTGCACTTTCTAAAATAAAACATAAAATCATCAATCATGCAGATCCATCTCGAATTCCATCAAAAATGATAATGCTATGGCTCCTAATATCCTTGAGAATTCAGTTGACCATGCTAACAAGGATAGTGGGGAGGATTGTGAAGTCCCTGGAGAATTGGCGAAACTCTTGAGACAGGAAGAGAAGGTTATCCAGCCATATCAAGAAGATATATAAGTTATCAATCTCGGTACTAAAGAGGTAAAGAGAGAAGTCAAGATAGGTGTTGCCTTGAAAAGTGAAGAAATGAATGGGTTAATTGAGTTGCTTCGAGAGTATGCCGACATCTTCGCCTGGTCGTATGAACACATGCACGGTTTAGACACTAATATAGTGATGCACAAATTACGACTCAAGCCAGAATGTCCTCCTGTAAAGAAAAAGATACGAAGAACCAGACTCGACATGACTTTGAAGATCAAAGAAGAATTTCAGAAACAGCTTGATGCAAGCTTCTTATATGTGATAAATTATCCACCATGGATTGCTAACATTGTGCCTATACCTAAGAAAGATGTTAAGCTATGTATGTGTGTTGACTATCGAGATTTGAATAGAGCAAGCCTGAAGTATGATTTCCTGTTACCTCATATTGATGTGTTGGTAGATAATACTGCTAAGTCTTCAATGTTCTACTTCATAGATGGATTCTCGTGTTACAATCAGATAAAAATGGCTCCTGAAGACATGGATAAAACAACATTCATAACTCCTTCGGGTGCCTTTTGCTATAAGGTCATGCCTTTTGGTCTCAAAAATTCTGGTGTAACATATCAGCATGCTATGGTGACTCTCTTTCATGATATGATTCATAAAGAGATCGAGGTGTATGTGGATGATATGATTGCAAAATCATAAACTGAGGAAGAACAATTTGGTCCATTTGCAGAAGTTGTTTGATCGTCTACGAAAGTTTAGGCTAAGGCTTAATCCCAACAAGTGCACCTTTGGGGTTAGATCGGGTAAGTTACTTGGTTTCATCGTAAGTCAGCAAGGAATTGAAGTAGATCCCGACAAGGTAAGAACAATACAGGATATGCTGGCACTGAAAAATGAAAAAGAAATATTTGGGTTTTTTGGGAGGATGAATTACATATCCCGATTCATTTCTCATCTTACAGCTGCCTGTGAACCCATCTTTAAATTATTGCGTAAGAATCAAGATGTCCATTGGGATGATAGTTGTCAAGAGGCTTTCGAAAATATTAAACAGTACCTTCAGGAACCACCAATACTCATACCTCCAGTTCCAGGGAGACCTCTCATTATGTATTTGAATGTGCTTGAAGGATCAATGGGTTGTGTGATCGGACAACATGATGATACTGGATGAAAAGAACACGACATTTATTACCTGAGCAAAAAGTTTACTGATTGTGAATCAAGGTATTCATTACTTGAGAAGACTTGTTTTACTCTTGCATGGGAAGCTCGACGTTTGAGGCAGTACATGTTGACACATTCTACACTTCTAATATCTAAGATGGATCTGATAAAGTACACTATCGAGAAACCAACACTTACAGGCAGATTGGCTCTGTGGTAAATGCTTTTATCTGAGTATGACATCTAGTAGGTCACACAAAAGGCTATCAAAGGTGGAATTCTTGCAGATCATCTTTCCCACCAGCCATTGGAAGAGTATCAGTCAATGAAGTTCGATTTTCCAAACGAGGATGTTATGAAACTTGATGATAAAGAAGGACCCGAACCAGGGGAGCGATGGAATATCACACTCTACAGTGCATCAAATGCCATGGGCCATGGTATTGGGGGAAGTTCTGACTTCTCCATGCAATACTCACATACCTTTCATGGCCAGGCTATGTTTTGATTGTACGAATAATGTCGCAAAATACAAAGCTTGTGTAATGGTCCTTGAAGCAACCATCGATTTGAAGATCAAGATTCTTGAAGTTTATGAGGATTCTTCCTTAGTAATATATCAGATGATATGTGATTGGGATACATGACACCCCAATTTAGTTCCATGTCGGGATTTCATATTAGAGCTGCTTCCCGCTTTTGATGAGTTCACCTTTGAGCACATCCCTAGAGAAGTAAATCAGTTGTTAGATACTCTAGCTACTTTAGCAACAATGTTCAAAGTCATTTATCCGAATCATGTGCCTAATATAATAATCCTTTGTTACACGGATCCAACACATGTTTTACCTGCTCATTGTCTCACAGCTGAAGATGTGTCAGATGAAAAGCCGTGGTATTTCGACATCAACAAATATCTTGAGAAGCAAGAGTATCCCGAGGGTGATAAAATTTGTGATAAGAACACTCTTAGAAGATTAGCATCCATGTTTTTATTGTCAGGAGACGTTCTGTACAAAAGAAACTATGATTCAGTTCTGCTCAGATGCGTGGATAAACACGAAGCAGAATCCATCATACGAGAAAGTCACGAGGGCTCTTTTGGGACTCATGCCATTGGACATGCTATGGCCAAGAAAATCCTACGAGCAGGTTATTTCTGGATGACGATGGAAAGTGACTATTGTATGTATGCAAAGATGTGCCATAAATGTCAAGTTTACGCATACATGATACATATTCCTCCCACTCCTTGGAATGTGATGACTTCACCATGTCCATTTGCAATGTGAGGCATTGATATGATTGGACGGATTGAGCCGCGCTTCAAATGGACACAGGTTCATTCTCATTGCTATTGACTACTTCACAAAGTTGGTGGAAGTGGCTTCGTATAAGAATGTGACCAAGTAAGTCATCAATCACTTCATCAAGAAAGAAATCATATGCCGCTATGGGACTCGTGACAAAATCATCACTAATAATGGGTCAAATATCAATAACAAAATGATGAAGGAAATGTGTGAAGAATTCAAGATTGAGCACCACAATTCGTCACCCTACCGGCCAAAGACAAATGGCGCAGTCAAAGTAGCTAACAAGAACATAAACAAGATCATCTAGAAAATGGTGAGAACATACAAGGATTGGCATGAAATGTTGCCCTTTTCTCTACACGACTATCAAACTTTGGTGCGTACTTCCACAAGGGTAACTCCTTTTTCGCTAGTCTATGGTATGGATGTGGTGCTCCCAGTCAAAGCGGAAATTCTATCATTAAGGGTTCTGGTGGATACTAAGCTTGATGAAGCTGAATGGATTCAAACAAGGATCGACCAACTCATATCATTGAAGAGAAATTCCTAGCAGCCATTTGTCATGGTCAGTTATATCAACAGTGTCTCAAGAGATAATTTGACAAGAAGATTCGACCTCGAGAGTTCCACACAGGTGACCTGGTCTTAAGGAAGATTCTCCCAATTCACTCTCATCCAAGAGGCAAGTGGAGTCCTAACTATGAGGGGCCATACATCATGAAGAAAGCTTTCTCAGGAGGTGCTCTAATCTCGACAGACATGGATAGGGAAGACGTTCCACTTCCAGTCAATTCAGACTTAGTCAAAAAATACTACGCATAAAAAGACCTGTTAAGTCAAAAACACGAAAGGGTGGCTTAGGCAAAAGTTAGGGCTAAATAAACAAAGTAAAAAAAGAGTATAACCCGCTAAGTTGAAAACCCGAGAGGGCGGTTTAGGAAAAAATGGGTATCCCGATGGATTGAAAACCCGAAAGGGTGATCCAGGAAAAAATTAGGGACTAAAAGTGAGAGACTGCAGTCTGAAAACTCTTTACGAATAACAAGTATACCCTCCTAACACTGGATAGATCAATTCAACTATTATCCTTTGGAAGCAAAGCACTAGGACGATCAAAGATATGTGAACTATAACAATATCAGATTGAATGGAAGTTTGATATTTTCTTATTTCCATTTTACTTGTTATATTTTGTCTTTTCTTTGTAACTTCCTCATTTAGGAGTTGTTTCCATGTATAAATACCTATTCACAAGCCAATCTCATTAATAAAATTTTCTTTTCCACCAAAAATTTTCTTTGTTATGTCCTTTTTACTTTATTTTTTGTATGCGAATTATGATTTACATTCTTTATTAAGCATTGCATTGAAAACAATAAGGCAATAATAATCACAAGCTAAGATGTGAAACACGACATTACATAGACATGAAGGAATCCCAAGGGAATGCCATGACATTCAAATGTTGTTTTTCTATACAGATAGTAAGTCGTAACGGTCACCTCGACCTATATTTTATCATCGTCACATCCTTACAAACGGTTAAGCATTTGATTCTCCAACACAGAAAAAAATTGGGGCATTTAATGAGATCCATGTCTCTACCCAGTTATCCACAAGAAGATCATGATGTAGGGAAAGTCATATCAAGCTACTCCTCACCAGCAAGAATGAAATTCAATCCCCAACAAGGCTATAACTCAATTCTCGAGTTTTCAAGTACCAATCTGTATTGGTATCTCAAGACAATGGGCAACGGACCCTAATAAGCCTAAATATTTGGCACTCTTCATATAATAATCATCACTGCAAGTTACATTGCTTCCTCAAAACACGTAGCATATCCATTGAAATGGATCATTACGCCATACACTTCAAAATGCATACGAAGCATAAGCCAAATTTGATACCTTGCACGAAATCCCAAATTAACCCTAAAAAAAGCATCCCCATAAAGAATTCCATGCTCACAATTCCCAGTTGACATCCGTCATTACACTACAAACTAAAATAAGCCATGGTGCCATTACATTATGCTCCCAACTATCAATACACTTTGTCAATCTTTTCTTGGGTCGTAGGTCGTAAACAGATCTTACCCTCATGTTACCTTTTCTTGGGTCATAGGTCATCCATAGTTCTAACCCTCTTGTTATCTTTTCTTGATTCGTAGGTCGTACACAGATCTTACCCTCATGTTACCTTTTCTTGGTTCATAGGTCGTCCATAGATCTTACCCTCATGTTATCTTTTCTTGGGTCATAGGTTGTCCACGGATCTTACCCTCGTGTTATCTTCTCTTGGGTCATAGATCATACGCCAATATTTACCCTTTACCTTTCTTTTTGGGTTGTGAATCCTATATGATAGGTTCTCCACTATCATAGATTTTACCCATCGTCTTTACCTTTCTTTCTGGGTCGTGAATCCTGCACGATAGATCCTCCATTATCGTCAATTTTACCCGTCAGCTTTACCTTTATTTTTGGATTGTAAATCCTACACGATAGATCCTCCGTTTTCATCGATTTTACCCTCTATCTTTACCTCTCTTTTGGGTCGTGAATCCTACACGATAGATCCTCCTCTATCATCGATTTTACTTGTTATCTTTACCTTTATTTTTGGGTCGTGAATCCTACACGATAGATCCTCCGTTGTCGTTGACTTTTTCCGTTGTCTTTACCTTTCTTTTTGGGTCATGAATCCCACACGACAGATTCTCTGTTATCGCTGATTTTACTCATTGTCTTTAAGTTATCGTGTTGTCATTAACCATGCTTTTTATCCCCACGTCATCATCAGCCATATCTTTTCAATCACTGTGACACCCACTTCCCTGTGAACCTTGTATTGGCACCGTTACCCCGTTACAAGCGATGAATACTCAACCACATTTATCCCTCATGACTAGTTCACCAGAAAATGAATTTTCTATCCCCAACAAACATCAAAAATAAATAACAGTAACACCATCACTCCAGGACAAATATCAGGTCTTGGTATTTAATCTTCTTCTACCTTAAATGATCGAAAGGCTGACTTCAATCTCACTTTCAGGTTCAAGAGGATTAAATAGGGGAAGTTGTCATACCCCAAAATTTTCCTATCTTTTCACTTTTATCTGGCTTAGGCTTTGCATTTCATTTTCATCACTTTCATAAGGACATTCACACATATAAGGCAGTGGTTCAAAGCATCAGTGGTTGTGCCAACCGTGGTTTAATTTTGGTTTGAGGCTTCTACATTCTATAGTTGATTTCCCTGGTTCCTACTTAAGAAGTGGACAGTGGAATTAGGTTTTGAAGTATGGTTATCACGAGTTTCTTATTCATCATGAACGAGGCCATTTCTCATTCAAATTCATCAAAATCTTGGATTAGGGTTTATTTCTCTATGTGTGACTAAAATCAGGGTTTATTCCTCAATTACCATCTCCTAAGTTGTTTAGTCAGAAATTAGGGTTTCCATTGGTTTTATATTCCTTTAATTAAAATAAAGGTGGAATCATCTGGTTTTTCTCTTGAGCGGTGGACTTGTGAATTAGGGTTTTGATACCGCGACTATCTTGAGCATCATTTCCTCGATATCTAAGGTTCTGTCTCTCCATCATCATAAGCATTCTCTCTTCTGAGGATCATCAAACCATTTTCTTCATTCAGTGTGCAACTCAAGTGGATCAGGGTTTTGCGTCCTTCACATATGGGTTGGTTAAAGTCCATCAATATAGATGATAGGGTTGTCACTTGTATGTTCTCAAGGGTTCATCAATGGCTTCAATCAAGATCCTGATTTAAGGTTTATTTCTCTACACAAGCTCGAAGATCATGAGTTAGGTGTTCTTCAAAACTTTTTCAATGTTGAATCTTATGAACTAAGGTTTTGAGGATGTTCTTAAGACATAAGGTATTGATATTTCTCTTGAGGATCCACTGTTAATCAGTGCAAGAATTCTTGTTGTTTGAGTTACAAGGCGTGTATTATGGCACAAATGAAATTGCCTCAGATTCAAATTTTGGATTAGAGTTTCTTCAAGATGTTAGCATGGTTTATGTGGATTTATTCTTTGAACTTTTGCAAGAAACATTCAAGTTTAGAAAGAAGCAAAGTTGGAATTAAAGCCGAGACTTGACAAACTTTGGTTCAAGAATTGGTTTTCAAAATTTTCATGAGTTGAAAAGATGAAAAATGAATTTATTTCAATTTGGTCCAAGACAATTCAAGCTTCTAATATTTGAGTCTCATTGGAATTCAAACATGATAAATTTGTACTTTGGCTCATAAGTTTCTCTATGTTATAATTCTCATGAACCAAATCAAATTGGCAAAGCTAATTCAATGTTCATGATTTTTTCATCTATCTTCAAGCATGTCAAGAATTCAAGTTCCATGAATTAATTCCACAATACTTCTTAAAATCGCAAGATAAAAGTTCAATACTTTTTCTTAGTTGCATTACAATTCAAGAATAGTTCAAGTTTCTACAAAGATTAAATTTATTCATCAAGCTATTTCAAGTTACAACAAAGGAAGATAAAATTAAATTTATTATGCCTAAAGCCTTTATTCAATCTCTTAAAACAGCCCAAATTCAATACTTTCAAAGCAACCCAATACATTCCTGCATCACATTGCAAAATAAACAACATAAGCCAAAATCTGCTCTACAAAGCCCTGCACCAACTGTCCAAAACCAGCCTGTTATACCAGTCTGCATACATAGAAAAATCTGCATCATACAAAGCCAAACATAACAGTCTAAATTATGCACAAAAAAAACCACAATCCTGTCTAATGCTATTCAGCTGCATACCCTGCAAAGCTGCAGTCCAAACCAGTCCAAGAATTACACAAAAACAGCATACCCCAATGGTTGTATAAAAATTAAAAAAATCAGCACATCATATTTGTTCAAATCATCAACTTTCCCCCCAAAATGTAGATTTTTCTATCTATAAATAAGGAAGTTTTTTCAGTACATAAGAGGGGGGAAGACACGAAAAATCAGTAGAAGAAAACCAAAAAAAAAACTCTGCTGCAAATTCAACCAAGGGATCTCAAAGAAGAACTTTTGTCAAAAAGTCCTCGCTTACACTCTTCTTTAAGTTTCATTGACAGTAGCTACCAAAATAATTGCCAAGCCTTCCTCCATTTATTTCACATCAAAGCTCCATTAAACCTTCATACCACCCTTCATCAACCTGCAAATTCGAAACTCACAAACATCGTACAAGAAAGAAAGATTTGCAGTAACAACTCGCAACATACCTGCAACACAACATTAATAATTACTCAACACCGAAGACCCAATCGAGCTTGAATTTTGCAGAGGAGATAACAAGAGGCATTAACATACACAGAAAGCACAAAATTAAAAAAAAAAAGAGACTATGTTTCTCCAAACATTTCAATTCCACTACTTCTGTAAAAAACATTTTGGTTCAATATCATAACTACCTTGCTAAAAAATTATTTCAAAAAAAGAAGGGATTTAAAGAGCAGCTTACTACATCTGGGTTTCTATTTCATCTCTGAGTCGATATTGAGGTGAGTCCTTCTTCCTTTGATTTACACTTTTTCATTGTTACTGCTCATAATATTTGGAGTGTTTCTACTTTGGTGGTTACTTACTTTGTCTGCATTGTACCATAGTTAAATCTTCTTCTTGTATCATTGTTTTTCTGTCACATAACTGATTGATTTGTTACAATTTGTTTGTGTTCCAAAGTTGATGTGACTGATATAGGTCATGAAAATGTTGAAGAGAAAAACAGAGTTAGAAAACCTGAGATTTATAATTGTTATTGCTCTTGTTCTTTGAATCAAATGCGAGAAACAGAGTTGCAAGACATTCATTCAATTACAGAACTGCAATAAAAAAATGAAATTTCGAAATTGTAAAGGAGAGAGGAATTAGCAGAGTTTTTGTTGTTTGTTTACCTTTGAGTAGAAATTCGAGTGAAAACCGTTACCATCTAGAAGTTTGAAACTGTGTACATCATCGCTGTAGAAACCATGACCTAAAGAAAACATGGTGATAGATCATGAATGCCATTTTGGGAGAGAAAACTTGTTATTGTTGTTCCTGTGAGAGACTAAGATGGAAGAACTGATTGGTAGAGGTTTGGTTGATAGATGAAACCATGAAAGATTATTGTGCTTGTGTTGTTTTCAGTAAAAAATAAATTGAGAGAGGAAGCAGGGAATAAAATCGTGAGAAAGGTTGAGGGAAGAGGATAACATTATTTTTGTTGTTTTAATTAAGTTATTGGGGAATTAAAAAAAATTAAATTTAATCGATGATAATTTGACCTCTTCCCTTCCCAATGTAGAAGCCAGCGGCTCCTCTTTTCCCCCAGATTAGGGTTTCCCAAAACTTTCCATTTCCCAAAGCGGGTCGGTGTTGGGCCCATTTCCTTTAGCCCAACTTTGTCTTAAGTTTTTTTCTTATATTAATTGATGCATAAAAATAAACGAATGAATAAATGGTGCAATGGTTAGCGTGTGCGTTTGAATTAATGAGGTTCTGGGTTCAAGACCCCCTGGGACACTTTTATCATTATTCTGTTTTTTCTTCTTTTTTAAGCCATCTATGTTTTATTATATTTTAGTTAAACTGTAAATATAACAGAAAAATAACTATGTTCAGTGGCAAGGCAAGAGAGTTATAACTTAGGGGACATGAGTTAAATCCCTAGCTTTACCTTTTTTTTTCTTTAAAATTCTAAGTTTCAAGTTTCTTTCCTTATTTTATTTTAAATTTTATACAAAATCACAAAAAATATAATTAGGTTTTAATTTTCTTTATATGATAAAAAACACCAAAAATATTAGATTAGAATTTTAATTTTATTTTGATTATTTCTTTACTAAAAAATAAAAATATATTAGAATAGAGTAGTTATAGAATTTTGATTTCTCCCTTTTTAGAATTCCTCCATTTCGCAAGTCATAATAATTTAGAATTAGGTTTTAATATTTATTCTCAGAAAAAAATCATAAAAATATTATGGTATCATTTTCTTTTATTTACTTGATAAAAATAATAAAAAATATTAAGAACTTAATTTTTTTGTTTTTGTTTGATTACTTGGTTAATATTGATTACATTTTCCCTTAAGTGATTCTCCGAATCGATTAAATTCATCTTGATCGTTTCATGTTTAATTAGACATTAGGATCAAACTTTGCATGATAACTTTAGGATAAAATTTCCCTTTTACACTCAACTTTAAGTCCACACCTTGTTTGACAACAATTAGGTTTTTTAGTCTCCCTGTAGACTTTTTCTTCTTTTGTAAATTAAAAACTAAAACTTTCTCTCCTTAATCAAAAAATCCAAAAACACTTAATTATTATTCAAACTCATTCACACTTAACAAAACATTCAAAAAATCAAAGATCTTCTCAAAAGGACATGTTATCTCCGTTCTACCGCGATACTGGCCGTGCCTATTGCTAGAATGTGTTTGTTAACATCGCTCACTAAAAAACACCAACAAACCAACAATTTCTAGAAGAACTACGGTGTTATGATTCATTCACGGGATACATAGGCAAAGGGTTGTGAGACCCTCACGAACACACTAATAGAAACCATGTCATTCCCCTTAGAAAGTATAGTTATGGATATACACACCCTTAGAAGCGAACAATCAAAATGGATCCCGTTGAGTACAACAGATGCGAGGGATGCAAATACCTTCCCCTCACATAATCGACTTCCGTACCCTCTCTTCTGGTTGCAAGACCATCTTATCCACCCTCTTGGGGTTTTCTCGATATTTCCCCTTCCTTCGGGATAAATAAAATTCGGTGGCGACTCTGTGTTTTTTGCCGATCGCTTCAGTATATAATTGAAAAAGTGAGAAAAATATAAAACTACACTATTACATTTGAAAGTGCCTTATACACTTGATCTAGGAAGGTAAATAAATGAAGGAAAAAAATAAGAAAAATATAAAAAATAAGTTTTAATGTTTTTGTGGTTTTGTATTGAAGATAATTTAATGTGATAATAGATAAATAAAACATAAAATTCTAATTAATTTTGAAATAAAAAAATTGCAAATTAATTAATTAATTAAAAAAATAATTAAATATTAATTAAAAAAAAAACCTAAACCCTAACTAATTTTAGGGTTAAAGAAAAAGAGGGTTGGTTTTTTGGTTAATTAAAAAATAGGGTTAGGGGAAGGAAAATCAATGAAAACCAAAAATAAAGAAAGAAAATGCATGCGGTGGGTGTTGAACCCACACCATCAAGCCTCGCAACTGCATAGCTTGCCACTAGGCCAAGCGCTGGTTGTTGATAGGAAATAGACGTTGCACATGATATTGTAAATCTGCCTAAATTGGAAAAAAGAAAACAAAGTTGCGAAAGACAGGGATCAAACCCATACCTTTATAGATCAATGCCTTAACGTGCGCACTCTTGCCACTGGGATAACTGTTACATCCGGTATTATGATATAAATAAATAAATATAAAATAAACAAAATTGGCTGGGCTGGAGAGGCGATGGGGCCCTACCTCCGGTCGTCTTCTCCAGCAACCTATTTTCTTCAACCTGCAAAATAAAGAGGGTTAGTGATCCAAGAGTCCCTACCCCCTTAATATGGCCCTTGCGAGTTTAATGGTGGACTTGGTTTTCACTAATTCTTCTTGAATGATGAGATACAAACAAGATAATACAAGACGGTGTAAACATGGCAACGCATGACTCGGTCGTTATGGGGCTCATGCGATGGGTTAAACCTGCATAGTCACATCTCAGACGCATATTAGTAATTTTAGTATGAAGTAAAGCACAATGAAAAAAAAATGAATTTCATGCAAGAATGGAAACCGATAATGCATGGTTACAAGTTTCAGGCCTCTTGGATCATCAGGGATAATCAAGTCTTACCCTACAATGCCTCAGGGATCGATTGGAATAGCTAGCTTGCTTGGAGATAGGCTGCAAATAAGGTTTGAAGTTTGCCCTACTTTTGGACAATTTTGAATTTTTCGAAATGGGATATCTTGCAAGGTTTTCGTGTCCTTTTCTTATCTGAATATGTGGAATATATAGAGAAAAATTAGGTCAAGAAGAATGGGCTTGGACCTTTGTATGAAAATTTTGACTTTATTTAATTTAATTTTGAATTTAAATAATAAAATAAAAAATAAATGGAATAAAAATCAAAGGGGTGTTTGAATAGATTCAAAGGTTCCCTATGAAGTCTAAAACATGTTTGGACCTTAAAAGATAAGCCCATTAGCCCAAAAATTCAAGTTTGATCAATTTGGGTTTCATACATTTTCTCAAAATTTCCCAACTCGTACTAATCATAACTCTCTCAATTTTTATCATATGAAGGTGATCTTGGACTTTTTGGAAACATCAAGATGTCCCCTACAATCTCTATGTTTATCATTCTTCCTTTGAAGACTTTTTATTGATGTAAGTTTTTTGACAAAAAATGTCTTTTTGTTGACTTTCAAAATGACCTGTAATGTTTTGTCTCGTATCTCTCAAATGAAGCATTTTTTGGACTTGATCTTAGAGAGACAAAGTTGTAGAGAATTGAATTTTCTTCAAAATGAGATTTGTTTGAGAAAAATATGATAAAGCATGTGGAAGTTATGCTTGGTCAAAGTTTAGTTGACTTCTTAAGACAACCCTAATTTGGTAACTTTTGACTTTTGGTGGATTGAAAGTTTTCTTGATGAATCATGATCAACCCTTGATCAAATGATGAATATGACTTCAAACTCTTGATGTTGACCAAAAATCTTGAAGTTTGACTGTATGTTGACCACATTTAAATTTTTTTACCTAATATAGTTGATTTTTAGTCATCTGAGCAATTGACTGAGCAAATTGATAATGTAAGGGTTGAAACTTGGCATAAGCATTCCTTGAGATATATGAGGAACCATGAAATCCACTTGAGTCATTAGAAGCTCAAATTTCTTTGAGAAAACCAAAACCCTAATTGTAGGCCATTGCTTAGAATATGTGCTTGTATGCTCAAACCCTTGAGTATTCTTGAGCAATTGAGAATCCCAGGAGTATGAGGAGATGTCTTGAATCAATTGTCTTAAAAATTGGAGGGGAAATTTTGGGGTACAACAACTGCCTCTGTTCAATCTTCTTAAACCTGAAGAGTTAGATTTACACTCACCAGTGCACGAAGTAACGCTGTTGATTGATAGTATTGCTTGAATGGGCTTAAAGATGCCATTCAGAGAGGTGATAGAATGTCTCTGATGATGGGCTTACAAATTCCATCCAAAGTAACTATTGATAGGAGTATTAGAATGAGTCTACGCCGAGCTGTATCTGAAGAAAGTTTTTCAGAAGGAAAATGCTCGCCAGAATTCAGATTCTAGAGGGAATGCTTTTCAGAATGAGGGCCCTGAAGGAGATGCTTTTCAGAATTCGGTATCTGAAGGGGAAATGATTTGGTCATGTAGATAATTGACTCGTCTTATTTTAGGAATTGATCTTCAATCTGTTTTTCGTTGGTAGACCCGTCCTGTTTCGAAAATTCATACCGCTTGGTCATATAGATAGTTGCCCCGTCCTATTTTGGAAATTAATATGCGACCTATTTTTTATTGGTAAACTCGTCCTGTTTCAGGAATTCATACTGCATGGCCATATAGATTGTTTCCCCGTCCTGTTTCGGGAATTAATCTACGACCTATTTTTTGTTGGTAAACCCGTTCTATTTCAGGAATTCATACCGCCTAGCCATATAGATAGTTGCCCCGTCCCGTTTCGGAAATTAATATGCGACCTATTTTTTGGTGGTAAATCCGTCCTATTTCGGGAATTCATACTGCCTAGTCATATAGATAGTTGCCCCGTCTTGTTTCAGGAATTAATCTTTGACCTGTTTGAAAATTGCTGATGATATTCGTTTGTTTGTGAACTTTACCTCAAAGGACAAAATTAGCTTTATGTATTGTCATGATGTATTTAATGCATTGTGTAATGATGCTCTCAAAACAAATGAGAATGTTATATGTGTTTCGGTATGCATATGCTATGATGTATTATAAAATGATGTATAGATGCAATATATCATTGAAGCGTATCTTTAGCTCCTTGTAACAATCTCTAGCTGGGGAAAATAAATCCCGTATTGTTGTTGGGGATGAAGAAAGAGATTCTTCAATTTCTGCTGGGAATAATTTTGCTGGAGATTCCCGCTTTATTTGAGGGTACTCTGTTGGGGATTTTCGACTTCTGCTTGAGGATAGAGGCATTCAAGGAGAGTCGGTCGTTTGTCGTTCTTTTTGTTGAAGGATTTGATTCTTACGTACCGTGACTGGGGATAAAGAGATGGATATTCCTATGGTGTGCTATCTGTCCAGGTTTCAAATACCATAGAAACTCTTCTGGGGATAACAACTTTGACTAAGAAGAGAAGTTTGTTAGGGATTTACGGCGTTGGAGTATTAAACCCTGTTGGAGAAGAGAATTTTGTTAGGTATCTATGGCGTTGAAGTAATAAACTCTGTTGGGAATTAAATTCATGTAAATTGTGTCGAGGAAATAAATTCTGATGGGGATTGGAATTTTATAGGTTGCGTTATGGAAGTATGCACTGTATGCTGGGGAAATAATCAAACTTCCTTATCCGCTTGGGGACCTATTAAGGATGATGATCAGGTCAAGCTATCAATTAGGGATATGGAGGTGAACTACTGGAAGATGCCCCAATTTCTTCCTGAGGGCATATTAGACTTGCTGGGGAATATATCTCTGTTGGGGATGATCTTGCGAAGACAACTTTGTAGAGATAGGATCATGGATATTGTTCTGTGGGGATTTATGAATGACTTAAACATTATCCCAACTCGTAGAGTCTTTGATAAATAATAATCCTGTTTTTTATGCAAATATTTCTAAATGGTGATCATATTCAAATGCATATGTTCATTCAATATAATCTTTGGGTGTTTTTGCCGACAAAACAGAGAAATTAAAAACATTTTTGAATTTGAAATTGGCTGCATTGATTTGGAAAATTTGCCTATAAACAGAAATTTTAATACAAAGAGACAAAAATCCTAGTAATAGGAAATCGTCGTAAAAGAAAAGGGATACAAAGAAAAACAAAGAAAAATAGCTATGTGGAAATGATCTCGTCGAGTTTCAACTCTGTTATTGCCTCTATATCCTCAAGTATCCCATCCCTTGTCGTCAGAAGAAGTTGATTGAGTTAAGTTGTACCATTTGAACTTGACGTCGATAATAAATCTTGTTGTATATAGATGATTCAACAGGACATGGTCGTACGCTTTAATCCCTATCTTTTTCCAAGACCGCCCTTTCGGGTTTTCAGTCCACCGAGAAACCCTTTTTTGCCCAAGCCGCCTTTTCAGGTTTTCGCCTTGCCGGGTGTACAATTCATATATATATATATATATATATATATATATATATATATATATATATATATATATATATATATATATATATATATATATATATATATATATATATATCCCTAATTTTTGCCCAAACCCTTTTGGTTCACCGGGATGCCTTTATTTTTTCCTAGGCCAGTCAACCTAGCAGGTCTCTTTCATGCGTAGTGTCTTTTGACTATGTCTGCATTCACAGGATGCGAAAAATCTTCACCGTCTATGGTGGTAAGTTTCATAGCACTGCCATAAAATATATTCTTGATCACAAATGGCCCTTTGTATGTGGGAGTCCATTTTCCTCTGGGATCACCTTGTGGTAGGATAATGCGCTTTATTACCAAATCACCAGCCTGATGTATGACTTTCTTGTTAAAGGCACTGATCATGCGCTTCTGGTACATCTGACCATCACAAACAGCCGCAAGCCTTTTCTCATCAATCAAATTTATCTGGTCCATCTTGGTTTGATTCCACTCGTCTTCGTCTAAACCTGCATCTTTCATAATCCTTATAGAAGGAATCTGGACTTCGATAGGCAGGACAACCTCCATACTATATACTATAGAGAACAGGGTTGCCCCATCTGATGTACATGCTGAAGTGCGATAACCATGAGGAGCAAACGGTAACATCTCGTGCCAATCTTTAAACGTCACCGTCATCTTCTGCAAAATCTTCTTAATATTCTTATTGGCGGCTTCCACTGTGCCATTCATCTTTGTCCAATACGAAGAAGAATTATGGTGTTTAATCTTGAACTGTATGTAGAGTTCCATGATCATAGTGTTGTTGAGATTTGTACTGTTATCCGTAATGATCCTTTCAAGTATACCATACCGGTCGATGAGATTATGCTTAATGAACCAATCCACAACATTCTTGGTTACAGAGGCAAACGAGGCTGCTTCAACCCACTTCATGAAATAATTAATAGCGACCAAGATGAAATGATGCCCATTATACACAGTAGGCTTAATCTCTCCAATCATATCAATGCTCCCACATCACAAATGGCCAAGGATCAGTCAAGATATTCAAAGGAACCGGCGGCACATGTACCATGTCAGCATAAATCTGGCATTTGGAACAAGTTCTAGAATGACGATGGCAATCAGTTTCCATGGTCGACCAATAATAACCTGCTCTCAGAATTTTATTAGCCATCATATGCCCACTGGAGTAAGTACCAAAGACTCCTTCATGAATATCTTCCATAACCTTCTCAGCCTCCCTCTTATTTACATAATGAAGCAGAGTCGAATCATGATTGCGCTTGTACAAAATACCGTTGCTCAGAAAGAACTTGGAAAAAAATCTCCATAGAAATTTATTATCGTTAATAGATGCCCCCTCGGGGTACTCTTGGCTTCGAGGTATCTTTTTACTTCGTGGTACCAATGCTTTTACTCTACTCCATCAGTATCGACTTCGTAGCAATGTGCCGGTTTATCTAGTCTCTCGATATTAATTAGAGGAGCTTCATTGTCCAATCTGACTTTGAACATAGAAGACATGGTAGCTAAGGAATATGTCAATTGATTCTCTTCTCATGGAATATGTTCGAAAGTGATTTCCTCAAAGTACGAAATTAATTTCAACATATGCTCTCGATCAGGAATGAGGTTTGGATGTTTTGTATACCATTCTACCTTAATCTGACTGATCACTAGGGTTGAGTCCTCGTATACATTTAAGAACTTGATTCTCATGCCAATAGAAGCTTTGATACCCATTTTGCATGCTTTATATTCTTCCATGTTATTGGTACAATCGAAGCAAAGTCTAGCGCTGAACGACGTATGGTAACCTTTGGGAGATACAATCACAGAACCAATTCTATTGCCAAGCGCGTTGGAAGATCCATCAAAAACCATAGTCCATCGAGATCCTAGCTCAGGTCCTTCATACGGTCCAGGTTCTTCATAATCTGTAACTAGCATAATATTCTCATCAGGGAACTCGAAATTCATAGATTGATAGTCTTCTACGGCTTGATGAGCCAAATGCTCTGCCAATATGCTTCCTTTGATTGCCTTCTGAGTAGTGTATTGAATGTCGTATTCTGTCAAGACCATTTTCCATCTGGCTATTCTTTTGGAGAGAACGGGTTTCTCGAATATGTATTTTATCGGATCCATCTTAGAGATCAACAAATTAGTATGAGTCAACATATACTGTCTTAGTCGTCAAGCAGCCCATGCTAAAGCGCAACAAGTTTTCTCGAGCAGTGAGTATCTTGGTTCATAGTCGGTAAACTTTTTGCTAAGGTAGTATATTGCATGCTCTTTTCGACCAGACTCGACATGTTTCCCCAATACACACCCCATTGAATTCTCTAACACTGTTAAGTACATGATAAGAGGTCTTCCTTCAACTGGTGGCATTAGAATCAGAGGTTCCTAGAGATATTCCTTGATTTTGTCGAAGGCTATCTGACAATCATCGTTCCACTTCACTGCTTGATCTTTCATTAATAACTTGAAGATTAGCTCACAAGTAGCGGTCATATAGGAGATAAATCTGGAAATGTAGTTCAATCGTCCTAGAAAACCTCTGACTTCCTTCTTAGTACGTGGAGCTGACATTTCTTGAATGTCTTTAACCTTGGAGGGGTCAACTTCAATACCTTTACTACTGACGACAAAACCTAGGATTTTATCGGACCTTACCCCAATGGTGCACTTTTTTGGATTCAACCTCAACCTGTACTTATTCAATCTCTCAAACAACTTGTGTAGGTGGTCAAGATGTTCTTCTTCAGTCTGAGACATGGCTATCATGTCATCAACATAAACCTCTATCTCATGATGGATCATGTCATGGAACAAAGTTACCATAACACGCTGATATGGTGCGCCAACGTTATTCAAACCAAAAGGCATAACTTTGTAACAGAAAGTGTCCCACTGTGTGACAAAGGTAGTCTTATCCATGTCTTCAGGTTCCATCTTGATTTGATTATAACCAGAGAAACCATCCATGAAGGAAAATACTCTATGCTGAGCAGTATTGTCAACCATAACATCAATACGTGGAAGTAGAAAGTCATCTTTTGGGCTTGCCCTATTCAGATCCCTGTAGTCTACACATACACACTTTTCCATCCTTCTTAGGTACTGGCACCACATTTTCAACCAACTGTGGATAGTATGTAACAGCTAAGAAACCTGCATTGAATTGTTTCATAACCTCATCCTTGATCTTTCCAGTCATCTCGAGACGCATATGACGAACCTTCTGTTTTATAGGAGGACAACCTTCCTTCATCGGTAGACGGTGAACCATAATGTCAGTATCAAGCCCTAGCATGTCTTCGTACAACCAGGCAAAGATCTCAACATAGTCACACATCATCTAGATTAATCTCTTTTTGACACTGCCTTCTAGGTTGGCACCTATCTTGACTTCTTTCTTGTCATCTTCAGTACCCAAATTCACAAACTCGACTGGCTCTTCATGCGATTGTATGGCTCTTTCATCTTGCTCTAACAGTCTAGCAAGCTCTCCAGGTACTTCACAATCTTCCTCACCTTCGTCCTCGGCTTGGTAAATCAGATTTTCGAATTCATAATTGGCAATAGAAGAATTGTTATCAATGGGATCCATGGTGGATATGGATCTGCAATTTATTGTGTGGGTGTGTGTAAGAACATATAGCTATTTTGAAAGAAATAAAGTAAAAGAAAGACAAAGAGTGCAAAATTTGAATGAAAACTTCCAATGATTTATTGAATGAAAATATGTGAATGAAAAATGAAAACCCTAACAAGTAGACCGGTGTGCCCTTGGTAAGGCATAAGGCTTAAAGTTATTGTTTAAAATTACATAACAAAAACTTGAAAGCAAGAAAACAGAAAATAGCATTTACTCATGACTAAAGGAGATTGGTATAACGTCTCCAGTCTTCCAATTGCTGAGCCCGTCGCGGTGGTAGGAAACCCAAACCAAATTTATTATATTTGTAAGGAATGTCGGGAAGTTGACCCTAAGTAGTGCAACCACCTTCTTCTACCACAACTCTAGCGTCTTTTAGAGAAGCCATCCTAGGCAGAACCCTGGTAACCTTAGGAATAGCAGAAACGTCTTCAGTAACAGTAGTTGTCTAAGGAATAACCTCAAAGGTCTGGCATGTAGTTTCGATGAATTCTCCATCCATCTCAACATACTTGAAGGAGTTCAAGTGACTCACCATGTATTCTTCTTCACCACAAACTGTAACAATATTTCCTTTCAAAGGATATCTCAACTTTTGGTGCAACGTAGAAGTAACAGTGCCTGTCCCATGAATCCAAGGGCGTCCAAGTAAAGAGGAATAGGTCGGACGAATTTCCATCACATAGAAGGTAGGTTCTAAGACCTTAAAACCTACTTTGATCGGAAGATCTACCTCTCCTTTCACCATCCTCTTTGAACACTCAAAGGCCCTGACCATAATGTCACTGGGTTCAGCACAACCCCTTCATAGTCAAGCCTGTCTAGAGCATCTTTCGGTAAAAAATTCAACGAGGAACCCATGTCAACCAACACATGAGCTAAGGTAGTTCCCATGCACTCAATAGAGACATGAAGGGCCTTGTTATGGTTCCTTGCTGTAGGAGTCAAATCAACATTAGAAAAGCCTAGCCCATTATCAGTGGTCAGGCTAGCAACATAATTTTCGAATTGATCAGCAGAGATTTCTTGCGGTACATGCACAAATTTCAAGGACTTCACCAAAGCCTGAGCATGGGCTTCAGAGCACAACAACAAGGATAATATGGATATCTTGGATGGAGTCTGACCCAGCTGTTCAACAATCTTATAGTCACTTTTCCGGATGATTTTTAGTACTTCCTCCATCTCCTGCCCGAAGGTATCTTCAGCGGTAACCTCTCTAGGTGCCCCAATCTGGGCAGACTCAGTCATATTTTCTTTTCATCGAGTCTCAGTATTTGACTCGGTAGCAGTAACACGAACCGATGTAGCAACAGTCTTCGGAGAGATTTCTGGAGAGAAAATCCTTCCACTTCTGGTAACTTTACTGGTCCCAGTAATATTGTCAATATTGGGATCACTAACTTTAGTATTTCCACTTTGATTAGTCAATGGTTCTTGCTTGAAACCATGATAGTAAACATCAACCCCATAATTCCAAGGGTTAGCCTTGTCAGAGGAATATGTAATTGGCCTAGTGCAGTAATGATCAGAGGAGAAACTCTAGTTTCCCCTGTAATCTTCACAGGCCCCTTGGAAGTGATCCTTTTAGGAGTTCCGAAAATTATAGACACATCTTCAAGATCTAAGTCTTGAAACAAATTCTTCATAGAAGGAATCTTCTCAACTAGAATTATATGGTTATCCATTAGACGCTGATTACCTTCTCTCAGCAGTTTACAGCCACTTGATTGGGTTGTGCAGCAATAGCACCTTTCAGTGCAAACTGGAAATAAACCGGCTTGCAATAGATTCTTCTTAATAATTATCAGGGGACTAATCAAGTCACTTACATCAGAAACATAAGAAACATCTTCGATAGCATTAATGCCCTCGTCGTTCTTACGCATATGTGCAATAATCACATTGGGACTCTCGGGAGGATCAAATTTAATCTCTTTGGAGTCAATCATATCTTGAATCTTATTTTTCAAAGCCCAACAATTATTTGTGTCATGTTCGAGACTATTGGAATGATAGGCACATCTTTACATTAGGATTGTACCTAGGAGAGGAAGTGTTAGGATTCTGAGGAGGATTTCTCAATGTAATTAGCTCTACTTTCAACAAGTGTTGTAATGCTTGAGACAATGGCATGTTGATCTTTGTAAATTGTCTCCTTGGTGCGTCCGACCTATGTTGATTGGCTTGTTGGTGTTTTTGCACATGTGCAGGATTAGAAATTAGCACTTCCCTCACAGATTGGTTGCAGTCACCTCTACCACGACCCTTCTGGCCATACACATCATTAGCTTCTTTTTTCCCTTTGAATGTCTTCTTCACAGTACTTGAAGATGCAGCCACCTGAATTTTTCCACTTCTGATTCCATGTTCAATATGTTCCCCTGTTAATTTCAGCTCGGTGAATCCGGCTGAAGAGCTTTCGATCCGATGATTGAAGAAAGGACATGTCAAAGTTCCCATAAACATATTAACCAACTCACTATCAGACAAAGGAGGTTGAACTCTTCCTGCTAGATCTTTCCATTTCTGGGCATACTCTTTGAAGCCTTCGTAAGAGCCCATGGTCATACTCTGTAATTGCACACGACTTGGTGTAAGATCAACATTGTATTTGTATTGTTTGTAGAAAGAAACATCCAAATCTTCGCAAGTACGAATATTGGTCCCTTATAGTTGATAAAACCATTACAATTATGTTCCAAATAGGCTCTCTTGAAAGAAATGCACCCATAACTTCCTGTCGGTAGTGTGTGGTTGAATCTTCCAGACATAAGACCTCAAATGAAGCTTAGGGCAAGAAACAACATCATACTTTGCAAAAGTAGGGACCTTGAATTTGTGAGGAATGACAACTCCTGAGACTAAACTCAGCTCTTCAAATCCAACCCAGGCACTCTCTGGATCTCCATAGCATTTAAACGGTCTTCCAGCTATTTGTATTTTTCATCAGAAGGAGGATATTATTCATTCAAAAATTCTTCTTCATCATCAGAATATTGGCCAGAACCAAAGTGCTTCCTTTCTCATCCTTCCTCTCTTTGGTATGAGTGTCTTCAATTCTTCCAGCCCCTTAGCTAAGTTCAGGAACATTTGTTGGAATTGGGCATTCTGAGCTTGGAGATCTTTGATTGTTTGTTCGAGAGCCATCTTTTACTGAAATAAATAGCAAGAAGATGAGAAAACCTGTCTTGGAAACTTGTTATGTAATGATATGTATGGTATGTAGATGTATATGCAATGTTTTCAAGGATCTCGTGGGATAAATAAGAATGAAATGTCAGAAATTGAGTCTAGCTGCAACTTTGTTTGAAGAACTTTGTGTCTCACTCTTTGAATGTTATTTTATAAAAATCAAGCTCACCATGTCAAGTGGGTACTAGCCTCTAACTTAAGGGAAAGTACTTTGATCTTTGACGGCATCTGGTAAGAGGAAAATAAATCCTCTTTCCCCTTGCTAGAAGTTTGGTTCATGATAAACCTGCACTAAAGGTCCTTAAGATCCTTAAAATGGTTATTGAAAATGCCATGTCATGATGATATAATGTCGTGATGTCATGTTTATATATATAGCAAACACAAACAAATCACACAAGAGATTTAGGTTTAAAGGCTTGCATGGGGTCCATAGGTAAATACCCTTCTCTATTGAAGTTAAGTCTGCTCAAGCTGTCCTAAAAATAGTAACCGGGTTTTAGGAATCTCATATCACCGATTTTTCTCGCAGGTTTTACTTTAGCACGACAACTGACTTGCCACCAAAATATCTCAAAAGTCGAATCTCAATGAGTGTAGCTTCGAGTATCAAACAACCTTGGACTCAACCAAAGCCGACTATCTCGCTACCTTCTAATGACCAAGATGGGTCAATGAAGGTTCTAAAAGTCAGTTAGTGTTTATGACACCATACAACAACCCAATGTTTTCCTCGACAGACTCAAGGAACATCGGTACAAACCAAATAGTAACACTAACGTAGCCATCACTTCAACCATATCGGTCTATGCCATACAGTTTTCATGATCTATTGCTACTTACCTAAGGCATCCCTAGATATGGGTGCATGATATTTTGCAAGAAATTAAACCCAAGCAATCCTTAAAATAAAGTAAATAATTTAAAGCAAATAAAAGTGAGTTAATACTCTACGATAACCCCTCTTTTTAAATGTCCCCAGCAGAGTCGCTAGTTCAGTAATACGGTGAGAGAATTGACTTTTTTGGTTTTATCCAAATGTGCAGAGAGCTAGAGTCGCCACTGACTTTTCTTTTATCCAATTAGGAAAGGGTGAAAAGAATAAGAAATACCTTGATATATTTTGAGTTTGGGGGGTAAGTTATGAAAAGGGAAGGTGTTAGCATCCTTTTCATCAGTAGTTATCTACGAGATCTTAATCACTTAGCTCACTTTTGAAAATTTTCTTTTTAGTGTGTGTGATTTGAAAATATTTTGAAAATTCCAATGTAAGGCTAACTTTGTAATTATTCTTGTATCAGTCCTCAAGAATGCGTACAAAGTGTTTTTAAAATATTTGTTTTGAAAGTATGATGTGTGAAACATGTTTTGTTTAGAAAAGTTTGTGAGAAAGTGATTAAAAGTATCCTACCCACTCAAGGTTGTTCTTATTCTTTTCCTTCTCCTTTGGAGATAGTGCTATCCATACCATTAGTTAGAAGGTAGCCCTATCTATTAGATGTGAGGGGACAAGCGAAGGGTCATCGTACGGTCATTGAAGGCAACCTGTAAGGATGCTTTAGTAGTTTCGTAAGGGACTAGATCATTTTTTGTAGGAAACATCTAAGGGTCGTCGAGGGACTATGAGTTTTAGGCCTCTTGGATTATCAGGGATGATCAAGCCTTACCCTACAATTCCTCAGGGATCGATTGGAATAATTGGCTTGCTTGTAGAGAGGCTGCAAATAGGCTTTGATGTTTACCCTAGTGTCGTACCCCAAATTTTTCCTACCTCGATGATTTCATTTTTTTCGAGATTAAAATTGAAGAAATATTTAATTAAAGATGGTACAACAATATCTGATGGTCCATCTTTATCCGACTAAGGGGGTGTACCTTAAATTCAGGAAAGCGAGGCTTTCTAAATCAGAAAGACTTGTGTATCCGTGAACTCATTCGCGTGGCATATTGGCCAATGGCCCATGCGAGTCGAAAGTGTGAAGTTATTTCAGAATACTAACTACTAAATAGTTATTATTATTGAAATTAAAATTACTATTAATGAATAATTAAACTTATTAAAGATATTTAGGTGTTATGCATATATATTAAAATTCAATTTGGCCCATTTCTTTTAAATAAGCAAACAGGGGGTGTGAAATTTCAATTAAAAGCCCATTAAGGTTCTTGTTAAGAGAAGTTAGCCCATTTATCATTTTGCTGTTTTGTATTGGAAAAAAAGGGATTTGTTATAAAAAAACTTTTTCTGTTATCTTAAAGATGTTTAATTATATAATTGCTTTATTATTAAATAAGAGAGTTTTTTTGGAAAAGAAAGGGGTTTTGGATCAGATTATTAAAATCAATTAGGCCCAATTAACATCTTTTGGTTACTGTTATTTTAAAAGACAAAAACGTTTTCATTAAAACCATTTTTTGTTTATTAGATATTGGGTTTTAAAATCCCTTATTGAAAGTTGTTTGGAAATCTGTGTGTATATTGTTGTTGGGCTGAGAAGGAATGTTGACCCAATTTTAAAACATATTGTTGATTCTAGCCCAAGGCCCAAATACTTAAAAAAAGGGGGAACTGTGTAAATTAACTCAAAGTTAGCGCATGTCTTCTCAACAAAATAACACTGTACAAATCTAAACCGAAATTAGCGCATATGGTTGCTTCTTTACAGCTATTGTAGAGATTTAAAATAGAATCAAATAATTTATAACTAAACAAATCTCAGAATTACAAACATTACAGAAAAAATCAAATCTGAAAAACTAAATAAAATCTGGAAAAATCAATTACAATCAACAAAATCAATCTTCTATCTAAATCTCTAATTATAGAATCAAATCAACAAATGTTTTGTTACAAATCCAAATGATAGAATCAAATCCAGGAATTATAGAGAAATATCTATTGCATTCTCATTATAGAATCAATCAACCTAATCTAATCCCTAATTCTAAGGCAAAATCTGTAACCCTAAAACTAAGCCCTATAAATACTAATCGAAGAAAATACAGAAAAGAGGATTGAATATAGAAACAGGGGAGAAGTTACAGAAAGTACATAAACCTTGCACGATTACAGAAAGGAAAAGCAAAGACGGAAGGAGAATCGCGAAGGAAGAAGACGAAGGAAGAAGACAGTTAGGGTTTCAATTTTCTGAAACCCTAAACGCATGCACCGCTATCCTCTCCGCCACTCTCAATCGACCGCCACCACCATCTTCAATCATCACCGTGACATGTAAACCAGAAAAAGAAGACGGGTTAGCCAGACAGGGGTATAAACTCAGATTTCATTTTTTGATTGCGCTAATGTTTGGGTTGTGTGGGTTTGGATTTAGGGGTAAACGGGACTAGGAGAGGTACGTCACCACCGGTGGTTGGCGGGTGTGTGAAGAAGATGAAGGGTTTGGTGCTAGCGTGAGAGGGGGAGGAAGACAACTTGGTCACTGTAAATAGAAGAAAGAAAAAAAATGAAAATGATTAAAAAAAATTATGTAATCCCTTAAGATCCCATACACGCGCATATACAATAATGATCATGTACCTTCAATCCTGCCCACATGATTCTTATCAGACGGCCATAGGCCAAGTCTGCACCATAGTAGTGTACACCCTCACTACACTCAATCTATCAGACCTTCCAAGTTTGCATAATGGGCCAAGCCCATTGATTCTAACACTCCCTTTTTGCTATATTAATGAAACAACAAAGCATTCACCCCCCCCTGCTGAATTCATATTTGGGCCCAGCCAGGTTCTTAATAACCACACACCCCTTGTTTACTTGTTAACCATAAAAATACACCCCCTCTGTTTAACCATTATTTTTTATAATATTTTTTTAATAATCATTATTATTATTAATTTTCATATTATTATTATTATTTTGATATTATTATAATTATTTATTTCTTTTATAATATTTATTATTCATATTATTTATTATATTATTGTTTATAATTATTATTACTAATTTTGATTATTATATGTATACATTATTATTTATACTAACAAATAAATCATTTTTTATATCAATAACGCATATATTATTTTCTACATTATTTGCATTAAAATATTTTCTAATCATGCATTAATCAAGATCTTCGCAATTAACACAATAAAAAACACTAACAAATGTCAAACTATTTTTTCGCGAACAAATTAATCTAGACAACTGTTTTTTGCAAAAGGGTTTCAAATAGGTTTTGACTTACTGTGCATTTAGTCAAAATCTCTGCAATCACCACTCCCGACCAAAGTGCGAGGTGATTCAAAATATTTTTGCAAACCCCTAAAAAACACCAACCCCATACGAACTACGAATTTGGACTCTGATTCCTCATAAGAGGATACGTATGCATACTATCAAAAATCATGGTGAGTCGTTCTAATTAAAACTTAAAATCCTGTTTACCCCAAACCTAAACCTAGCACCAAGTATCCTTGTGAACAAGGTAGATGAAAGGTGCCTACCACCTTCCTTTCATCTAATTGAGTCTGAAACCTAGAATCTCTGAGAATTAGGGTTTTCTGTTAGATTCCCTTCCCTTAGGATAAAAACTAATAGTGGCGACTCTGATTAAGAAACCAGTTGCTACACCTAGTTTTGACAAATTTTGAAGTTTTTGGAAGGTGATATCTTGCAAGGTTTTCGTGTCCTTTTCTTGTCTGAATATCTTGAATATATAGATAAAAATTAGGTCAAGAAGAATGGGCTTGGACATTTGTATGAAAACTTTGACTTTATTTAATTTAATTTTGAATTTAAATAAGTAAAATAAAAAATAAATGGAATAAAAATCAAAGGGGTGTATGAATAGATTCAGAGGTTCACTATGAAGTCTAAAACACGTTTCGATCTATAAAGATAAGCCCATTAGCCCAAAAATTCAAGTTTGATCAATTTGGGTTTTATGCATTTTCTCAAAATTGTCCAACTTGTACCAATCATAACTCTCTTAATTTTCATCATATGAAGGTGATCTTGGACTTTTTGGAAAGCTCGGGATGTCCCCTACAATCTCTATATTGATCATTCTTCCATTTGAAGAATTTATCTTGATGTAAGTTTCCTTGACAAAAAGTGTCTTTTGTTGACTTTCAAAATGACCTGTAATGTTTTGGCTCATATCTCTCAAATGAAGCATTTTTAGGACTTGAGCTTAGAGAGACATAATTGAAGAGAATTGAATTTCCTCCAAAATGAGCTCTGGTAGATAAAAATCTGATGAAGCAAGTGGAAGTTATGCTTGGTCAAAGTTTAGTTGACTTCTCTTTAAGAAAACCATAATTTGGTAACTTTTGACTTTGTGTGAATTGAGAGTTTTCTTTTTGAATCATGCTCAACCCTTGATCAAATTATGAATATGACTTCAAAATCTTGATGTTGACAAAAAATCTTGAAGTTTGACTATATGTTGACCACAATTGACTTTTTACCTAATATAGTTAATTTTTAGTCATCTGAGCAATTGACTGGGCAAATTAATGGTGTAAGGCTTGAAACTTGGCATGAGCATTCCTTGATACATATGAGGAACCATGAAATCCCCTTGAGGCATTATAAGCTCAAATATCTTTGAGAAAACAAAAACCCTAATTGTAGGCCACTGCTTACGAGAGGTGCATGTATGCTCAAACCCTCTAGTATTCTTGAGCAATTTAGAATCCTAGGAGTATGAGGAGATGTCTTAAATCAATTGTCTTCAAAAATAGGAGGGAAAATTTTGGGGTACAACAAATATGAACAATTTGTTCAAACACGTGTCAGTAAGCGTGTTTTGACTGTGCATGTGCATGTATTGGGACCTGTTTTGTTCAGAAGAAATAGTCCAAGTGATTAAAGACGTTCGAAGCTATTTTTGGATGATGCACATTGATTTTTATGGAAGTTTCTCCTCAAATAATTTTTCCTTTTGACTAAGATTATTTCTAAATTCAAGGATCGTTATTTCACAAGTAAATTGACTAGTTATTTATAGAGGGTTCTCCTTTCCTCTTTCACCCCTAAGGATATGTTGTGTCCAAAATTCTAATGGATTTTGTTCAGGTTTGAGTAAATTGTGCTTGGGTCTGGTTTTGTGAAGGCCTCCTTTGCCAATTTTCAACTAAAAAGGAGGAGAAAGGGTTAGCTCAGATGTTAAAGCCACAAGAGTTTCTTACAGTTTCTATACAAAGATGTCAGATAAATTGTTCGATTCTGGTGGTTGCTTCATGGTCCTCTTTTTCCCCAAGTTGAAAGGAGGATCTATTCATATGTGACAAGAATAGATTCATGGGTTGAGGGGGAGTGTAGACCTATCATCTTCCTCGTCTTGATTGGTTGCATCAAATATCTACAGGACTTTCCTTTCTTTTATTCTGAGGTTGTTGTTCTTTGATGCTAAAGTTTGTACAGCAATGGAGCTCATTCAAAACGCTTGAAAGAAGATTTCAAACAAAGATGTCCCAACATCTTACTAAATACTGACTCTATGTTGTTGTGCAGCTGCGATTAGTAGTTTCTGAGGACTACTGTTGGTGGACGTTTTTATTTGTTATTGCAATATTGAGATGTAATTTTATTGTATTTGTTTTAGCCAAAATTTTCCAAAGGGGGAGATTGTAAGTTCCTTAAGTTTTAAGGATTGGCATTAATTTTTGTAAAAAAAAATATAGTAGCAATATGTTAGATAGAATGTGTTAACTTGCTAGCAGGAACAGGTTGAGCAAGAATTCCTATCTTATGTTATAACATGTTGAGTTGAAGTATTTCAACGTCTGGAACGACATGTCGGATAAGATGTCCTATGAAGGATCATACAACATCGTGCCTAAGCTGAAGTGGACAGTTAGATTCTATTATGATTTAACTGATGAAGAATATTTTAGGAATATTATGCAATCCTATGTGGTGCTAATTTAAAGGTCAAGAAGAATCAAACAAGAATGTTGAAGAATATACAATTTCTAAATTCGGAGATAATTTAGGAAGATTTAATTGAAGACATTGATTGTAGCAGAAGTTACTGCTAATTTTTACAACTGATATGCTGTATTTTGAAGGCCCAAATCCAGTTGGGTATAGGTTATAAATAGAAGCTTTGTAACCTAGCATTTGTACCAGCCGAGAATTATAAAGACGTAATCATTAGGGTTGAGTCTGTTAGCCACTCTCTAGGAGAGTCGGTGTGTGTGAACCACTCGGGTTGTGAGATGGTCACTGTTGTTCTCACTCAGAAGCTATGAAGTAATAAGTTGAGTATTGTTCTTGGAGGAAGCTTTTGAGAAACTCCAAGTTGTGGTCTTAGTCAAGATTCTTGGCTAGAGATCATCATGGAAGTGAGTCTTCATGTTTGTTCAAAATTGTGTTGATCCAATCGATGTCTGTGATTGAAGAGGGATTGAGGAGGGCCTCATATCTAGGTGAGTCTTAGATAAAAATCTAGGAAGGGTAGTGATTAAGTGATTAGGTTGTAAACTGGAGTTTTTTTTTATGGTCTATGAATTGATACTATCAAAGTGGATTTGTCCCTGACTTGGTATGCCCCCAGAGTAAGAGAGTTGCTCTGGTCTGGGTTAATAATTCTGGTGTGTTGTTTATGCTTTTCAGTATTGTTTTAATTGTTTATACCTTGCCTGTTTGTTTATGTCGAATCAGATGTCTCAAAATGTCATAGGACATCTAATTTCCGTCATACCATAATTTCACAGTTTAACCAATTGCCGAGGAAGTCTAGGTCAAATGCCAAGGACATGTCATTCAACATCAACAAAAATCAAGACCATGGAGAAAATTCCATGATTGAAGAAAAGCCAAATCAGGGAAAAGGAGCTCGGTTCTATGAATGTGATGGATTTGGACACATAAAATCAGATTGTGCCACATATCTCCAGAAACAGAAGAAAGGTCTATCTGTGTCATGGTCGGAGGAAGACTCTGCAAGCGATCATGAAAAGGAATCAGTCAAATAAGTGAATGCCTTGACTGAAGTTTATGATTTTGATGATGAATCAGATGATGAAGAACTTACTTTTGAGAAACTCACTGCCTCATACAGGGAGTTGTGTATCAATAGTGAAGAAGTATGTCAACAAGGAGAAGAGAAAAAGTGAGTATTACTCAACTACATGTTGAGGAAGTAAGACATTTATCCATTATTTCTGATATGAAGGAGGAAGTTATATTGCTAAATTCAAAACTGGACAATATGACTAAATCTATAAGAATGTTAAATAATGGTCCTGATGCTCTAGATGAGATTCTTGAAGCTAGGAGGAATGTTGGTAATGTTAGAGGTCTTCGTTATGAGATTTAAGGTGTGAAGAACAAAGAAGTAAAGCCTGAAGTAAAGTTTATACTTTCAATGAAGGACCAATAGCAGAAGATGTCAAATCTTATTCCCCAACACCAGCATAGACATCAAACAAGGTACAAGGGAAGCAGGAATCAAAGATGGAAATGTTCTTATTGCAGAAAGGTTGGTCACTTTAAACCTTATTGCTACAATTTATATGGCTATCCCAAATCTGCACCACAATCTAGAAGAAGACAAAGTTTGAATAAAGAAAAAGGGTAGATTCCTAAAAATGGTACGTATAAGGAAGTAACTCATATCTCTCTCAAGGCATCAACTGTAAAAGGGTGGTATTTTGATAGTGGCTGTTCTAGACACATGACAAATGTCAAGAAATTCTTAGTGGGAATCAAGATATCTCCCAATAAAAATGTGACTTATGGAGATGGATCAAAAGGTAAAGTAATGGATGTTGGAAAGATGGAGTTTGCAGGACAGCCCAGTCTTGATGATGTGATATTTGTTGAAGTATTAGATGCTAACCTGATAAGTATAAGTCAACTATATGATCAAGGTCTCAGAGTTATCTTTACCAATTCTGAATGTCTAATAATGAATAAGAAGGATGAGGTTATCATGAAGGGCAACAAATCAAAAGATGATTGCTATATGTAGAGTCCTGAAGAAGCATAGTATTTTGTAACATGTTTGAGGGCCAAGAAAGCTGTTGGAATAAGTATTAATCCAAAACAGATGTTGTTTCCTTATAAAGTCACACAAGATGTCAGAACATTGTATTATGACAACTTGAGAGAAACAAAAGGCGATTCCTATTCAGCAAAGTACGACTAAGCTCACAAATATCAAGTCACATGATGAGAAAGAACAAGTTAAAAGGAAAGACTTAATTTCTAAATGTGCAAACATTCAAAAATTATAATTGCATAAGTATGGAAAATTACAACAATTACTGCTATTTATGTGGGCCTATTGAATTTTCAAATTTCATGACTCCCACGTCTACCTAAGCCCATTCCTCCAAGGCATAATCATTTGGACACACTATTTATACCAAATCGACTACTTTCTCAAAGCTAGTGCCTCTATTATAAAAATTTTGTGGTTGCATTTGTACTACCAAGTCTCATCGGCTATTTTTCTTGAACAAAAATCAAAGATGTCTCAATATCCTTCATCTGATTGCGTGCATGGTTCACCAGGAAACAAAGAATCATCTTCGTCAAACTTTAGGGTTGATGATACAAGTCGTTTGATCAACTTGTCTGACCAAGTTTTGGATATTGTCCCATTATCTATTATCTTAGTCTCGACCCAAGAGGAAGCAAGACCATCTGTCTCAAAGGATGCCAAGACGTCTGGTAAGTCTTCTTTGTCTAATGATAGTAGAAGTAGGTCTAATGCTGATTTAGAAAAGGGTATGAGAAGATGAACCCTATTGGACCTGTTCTTATTGATGAGAATATTGCTAAAAATGATAATAGTAACCATGATAAGAAACATATAAGGTTTGTGTGCAAAGTATTAAAGGAAGAAGGTATCTTGCCAGATGTTCAGACGTCTGAGATAAAGGAAACGAAGGCTGATAAGACCTCTAGTGCAAAACCTGATGAAATTACTCCTGAGCAAGTTACTTGTGAAAGGAGCAGCAAGAAGAAGGATGATGTGGTTGTAAATGTTAATGACTTGACTTCTGATGATGAGCCTATTGCCAAAAGTTTGGCCTCTAAAATAGAAAATAGGCTTCAAAAAAGAAGAGAAAGGGATGTGATGGTACAATCTAGTGGTATGAAGGGTACTCCTTCTAAAAGCTCAAAGAAATGAAGGTACAATCTAGTGGTATGAAGGGTACTCCTTCTAAAAGCTCCAAGAAAAACTAATTTGTTGGTCCTATTAAATCATGGAGTAAAGTGGAAGTTGTTTCCTCTACAAAAAAGGAAAGATATTATCCCTAGTGACCCTGATTTTGATGTTGAAGAAGATGTCTAGGACATCATTCATATTAAAAGGTCTGGATCAAAGAAGAGTTATGTTACTATTCACAAAACTTTCGTGAACAAATTGTACTTCCATCACAAGGAGAATGTAGAGAAGTGGAAGAATGTGGAACAAAGAAGGGTTGGCCTGAAAAGGGAACTGGGAAATGATTTTCATAAGTGTATTGATATTATGGATCTAATAAAGGCAGTTGTCTTGATGAAGACTGTCACCAAATTTGTCCTTGCTATGAAATATTAGTCAAGGAATTTGTGGTGAATGTGCCTGATACATGTAAGGATATGGAAATTGAAGACTATGGAAAGGTCATAGTCAGAAGAAAGTTAGTTTTGTTTTCTCTTAAAGTGATCAACACGTTTCTAGGGAGGTCTGAAGATCCTAAAGATGAGTTAGAAGACTTAGATAATCAAATATGCAGGGAGATAACTGTTGGTCAGGAGAAGCACTAGCCAAATAATGGAAACCTGTTAGCTGGAAGACTTGGTGTCAAGTATCCTATCTGTTGTACCCCAAAATTTGCCCTCCCATTTTCTATAAGACATTCTTCTAAGTTTCTCAAATTCTCAAGGATTATCAAGAGTTGATCAGAAAAATTTTCCTCCTAAGCAATGGGTCCACAACTAGGGTTTCATCTTACACAAGAAAGAAAGGGTTTCAAAGGTCTCAAGTACTCAAAGTTACTCAAGGGTTGACTAGTCAAACCTCCTTCTAAGCAATAGGTCCACAATTACGATTTCATATTTCACAAGGAATAATGGGTTTCAAAGGTCTCAATTGGTTTTCATGGTTCATCATAGGTCTTCAATAATGTTAATGTCAAGTTTCAGGTCTTTCATCACAAGTTTGCTACGTCAATGGCTCAGATGTTTGAAAATCAACTATATTGGATAAAAAGTCAATTGTGGTCCACATAGAGTCAAACTTCAAGATTTTTGGTCAACATAAACATTTTGAAGTGATATTCATCATTTGATGAAGTGTTGATTATGATTCCTCAAGGAAAGCCCTCAAATCATCAAAAGTCCAAAGTTGCCAAATTAGGGTTTCCTTTGAGAAGTCAACTGAACTTTGACCAAGCATAACTTTCACATGCTTCATCAAATAGCCCCTAACCAAAGCCCATTTTGAAGGAAATTTAATCCTCTACAACTTTGAATTTTTATGCTCAAGTCCAAAAAGTGCTTCATTTGAAAGATATGAGCTAATACGTTACAGGTCATTTCAAAAGACAACAAAAAGACACTTTTTATCAAGGCAACTTACATCAAGATAAATTCTCCAAATGCAAAAATTATAAAAATATAAATTGTATAGGACTTCTTTAGCTTTCTAAAAAGTCAAAGATCACCTTAGAAAGATGAAAATTGAGCAAGTTATGAGTTGCACAAATTGGGCAATTTTTGAGAAATGCATGAAATCTCAATCGAGCAAATTTGCGATTTTGTGCTATTGGGCATAAGTTTTGGAATTCAAATGTGTTCATGACATATTTAAAGACCCTTAAGTGCGTTCATGCATTATTTTAGTTTTTTATTTTATTTATTTTGATTTTATTTATTTAAAATCAAAATTAAATCAAATAAAATGCAAGCTTAATGTACAAGGCGTGTAAGGCTTGTGATATAATCTTTTGGAGGCCCAAGCAACTCACGCCAACCTATTACAAACATGCCAAAATCGTTTGAGATGAAGAAGTAAAGGAAAATCTCAAGAAAGGAAGTATTTTAATGTGTTCTATTCTTGTCCCATAAGCCATGAATGCATTATTTCTTTCCATACTTAATCACCCTCACTACCCCCCTCTATTTAAGCACAACAAGTCAGGAGCAAAACACATGATTCCCTGCCTGAAAATAGCCTCTAGAATTCACAAAAGTTTCAAGGAAAACTGTGAACTTATAGCGCACGATCCAACCACATTCAGGAAGAACCAAGCATCCTTGTCATTTCCTGAGACTCTCAGAGGTCTCCCTAGCTCCAGGAACGAAGCTATCCATGTCCGAAATCACTTCTCCAAGCACACCAGTTATAGGTATAATTTTGAAACTTGAAATATTAATCTACGCATATCTAACTAATCTCGTGTGTTTATATGTGTTTGTGATGAAGCTTTAGACATGTTAGGACCATTATATACAAGCTCTAACATTAGGATCTATGAATGCCATTGTTAGGGCATAAAGAACACAACATTTTAGATCTCACGATATAGGACGATTCAGACCAAAATGACACCATCATTGAAACTGCAACCCTTGATTTAAGGGGATAAGGCTTTTTATATCACTAAGGATTTCTATTTTGCAGGTTTTAAGGAAGCAGTCCACTAGAGAAGGAAGCCAGAGCTAGGGCTCCGATGCTTCTCCGACCTTTAAAAGGGTTTTACAAAGTTATTATTTTCCTTTGATTTATATAACCGAAAGTAACAACCGCCCCAATGGTAAGGGTGTATATGTAAAGGTATTAGCGTACCAGGGCATGGGTTTGATCCCTGCCCCTGGTATGTTATTTTTCAATACTTTTCTGTTTCAGATCTAATTCGAGTAATCCAGCGCGTCTCATCTCGCGCCTCCAATTTCTCATCATCAGATGCTCATCAAGTCAGATCCGATACCCAAATTCACAGACATACCAAGGGGTACATAGATCAAGCCATACCGGATCACTCAAACTATTGGGCTAGCGTTTAGGCCTAATAGATCTGCTTCCCTTGCACCCCCCAATTTTCTTCTACAGCAGGCCCGTTTCTTTTTTTTTTGTTATAATATTTATTTTACTTTGAATAATTTACTCTTTTTTAAATAAATAATTAAAACAATTTCAATCTGAAAAATCACTAAATATTAGATTTAGATTTTGATTAATGAATTTAATTTTTGATAAATAAAAATTGATTTAATTTAATCACATTTTGATTTTATTTTATTAATTAGTTTGTAAACTAATTAAAATTATGGTTAAGTATTGTTTATACTATAAAAATATTTTTCTAAACAAAACACCAAAAATATTTTCCTAATGCTTATAATTTTTTTTAGGTTTTAATATCTTTTCCTATATTCTTTTATTTATTCTTTGCTATTTAAATTCTAGAAATAGATGTATAGGTCGCACAGACGATTTTTGTAATAGTTAGTTTATCTTCTCGCGTTTCTTTTTTATAAATATTGTAACTGCTCATGGGATGTAATAGCGTAGGACTTATTCTTTCCTGCACTTTACTTTCTGCACCTATAATTATACTTGTATGTATATATAATTGTATAGTAATTAGGCTTGTATGATAAGATCTAAAACCAAAATGTAGAAAACCTAATCAAGAACAAAGTAACTGAAACAAAATCACCTTGCACACGCGCACCTCTAGGGTGACCCCCACTTATTACCTTCGGAAAATATAGTCGTGTCCCTCGAACGTGGGATGCTTTAGAAAAGACCCTCAGTTAAAAGATTGTAGTCCCTCGGTGACCCTTCGATGTTGCCTCGGTAAACGATCTTAGTCCCTTACAATAAATTGCTAAAGTGCCCTACGAGTTGCCTTTACGACTGAACGATGACCCGCGCCTGTCCCTCAAACATCCAATGATAGGGATTCCTACTAACTAATGGTAGGATATCACTATCTAAAGGAAAAGGAAAATAACACGAAATAATTTGGAGTAGGTAGATAGCTTTTAATCGCTTGCTCACAAAAACATCTCTTTTCACACAAACACTTTTATGAAATAATTTCAAAACAAACACTTTGTATGCGTTCTTAACTGATACGAGAATCATTACAAAGTTGCCTAACTTAGGCATTTTCAAAATATTTTCAAACTTACACATTCACAAAGCATCTTCAAAAGTGATCTAGCGATTAAGAGACCGTAGATAACTATGGATGAAAAGGGTGCTAATACCTTCCATTTTCTTAACCTACCCCCCTTACTCAAAAAAATTCTCAAAGGTCTTTCCTATTCTTTTCACCCTTTCCTTTATTGGATAAAAGTAAAATTGGTGGCGACTCTTGCTATCCGCGACATTTGCGATAAAACGCAAAACCAAAAGTCAGTTCTCCCACTGTATTACAGAACTTGCGACTCTGTTGGGGAAAACTAAAAGTGGAGTTACCTTAGAGCAATATCACATTTAAAATTCTTTACTTGCTTGTTTGTATGCTTTACATTTCGGGGTTTTCTAGGGTTTATTTTTTGTAAAGATTCTATACCCGGATCTGGGGGCATCTTAGGTAAGTAGCAATATATCGCGAATATTGTACGGCATATACCGATATGGTTGAAGTGATGGCTATGTTAGTGTGATACATTGGTTGGTGCTGGTGTCCCTTAAGTCAGTCAAAGAGAAAGTTGGGCTTCCGCGTGGTGTCACAAGTACTAACTTACTGTAGAACCTTAATTAACAAAACTTAGCCATTAGAAAGTAGTGAGATGGCCAGCTTTGGTGCAGACAGAAGTTGGTTGATACTCGATGCTACACTCATTGAGATCGGACTCTCAGGATATTTTGGTCACAAATCAGATGGTTGTGCTGAAACAATGTCTGGGAGAAAGATTAGTGATATTGAGGCTCCTAGAACCCGATTACTTTTCTTAGGATAGATTGAGCCAACTAAAACTCAAGAGGGTACTTACCTACAAACTCCATGCAAGCCTTTAAACTTAAGGCTACTTGTGTGACTTGTTTTCATTCATTATCTAACAACTTGAACTTCTTACAGGGCTTGCTTGTATTCACTATCTAACGACGTGAATTCCTTGTTGTATTCATTATCTAATAACTTGAACTTCTTGCAAGAATTACTTGTTTTCATCAACTTAAGCTTTTGCTTAGTGCATAGAATACACATCATGACATCATGCCATAACATTTTCATTAACCATTTCAAGGATCTCAAGGGTCTGTGATGCAGATTATCATGAACTAGACGCCTAACAAGGGGTAGGAGGATTTATTTTTCTCTAACCATATGCCACCAAAGTATCATGAATCGACATCTACCAAGGAGTAAGATGATTTATTTTCCCCTAACTAGATGCCGTTAAAGACCAGAGTCTGTTATTATGAGTCAAGGGCTAGGACCCACTCGACATGGTGAGCTTGATTCTTACGGAACATTCAACGATGCTTTTTTCCTTAGCTAAAGATGGAGCAACTTTTAATAGTGCACTTTTTGTTTATCCCACGAGATCCTTGAAAATATTGCATCTACATATCATGCGTGTAATTACATAACATGTAGTTCTCAAGACATATTTCTCATTTTCTCGCTGATTATTTCAGCAGAAAAATGGCTCTCGAACAAACCGTCAGAGATATCCAAGCTCAAAATGCACAATTCCAAGAGATGTTCCTAAGCTTAGCCAAGGGCAGGAGGAATTGAAAGCACTCCTCACCAAGAATCCTGAAGACAACAAGTATGATCAGTTGGAATAATTGTTAGTTGAGATAGAAATTATGAGAATCCAGATGATGGGTCATATGGCTCTTATCCAAAACATAGTTCGGGGACTAGAAGAGTTGAGAATTCTCACCAACAAACTTCATCAGGAAGAATACAACTGTATGGGACGAACAATTAGAATTGGGAATCAAATCATCAATTAACCTCTGATAAGATAGGAAGTTGGCCTGGTTGAAAGTAGGCCTTCCCGGATTTCTATTACATCGCAAGTCTAACAATAACCTCGCCAACAACAACAGGGTAGTCAGCAAGCAGGATACATCCAAAAGGCAATATACCAAACTCAACATGCCGATATCGCAAGCCTTGCAACACATGTTGAAGATGAATTTGGTAATGTTGAAGGATCCTCCTCAGAATCCAATTACTTCTACTCCTAGCTACAATCTTGATGCAACATTTGCATATCACTCCAACAGTCCGAGGCATGATACTGATAGTTGTTGGATGTTGAAATATAAGATTCAATACTTGATTGATGAAGGAGTGTTGGAATTCACACAAGATGGTCAGATTGATATTTTCTATCATCCCTCAAAGGTACACTATCTGAAGTGACAAATTCAGGCGGAGAAGCTTTTTGTTCATTCGAATTTTCATTTGTAATTTATTTGTTTGTTCAAACACTTATCTTTATGTCAGACTTTGGTTGTCCCCATTAATGCATTGTATATGTTCGTCTTGAATTAATCCATTCATTTTCACTATACTTAAACTATGCTTTTACTTCCTTTTTATGATATTCAACTCTCGATTAAAAGCTATAAGCTTTTAGAGGGAGGATGACGAAAATGATACCATAATCTCTACAGTATACTTTTGAATGGACCTTGCTGACGATGTACATGTGTTGTTTCAAATCCAAAACATTGGAGTTATAAGGAAGATAATCCCTAGTCAACCCCTTTGAGCCTAAGAAGTAAGAGTTTTCTTTTTCACATAAATTGAAACTTTTAATCATAACCTGGGGCAGGGTAGTTTCTCAGTTAATTCAAATGCGCAATATGTCACAAGCTTTCACTTTGTACACAATAAATAGTATAGAAGACATCCTTCCAAATCAAAATACAGTGATGGTTCCCTGTAAAATAGGAAGTCATTATATCTTAAAAGAAAAGGCCGCTAAGTAAAAACCTATGAAGGAGACTTAGGAAAAAAACGGGGGTATCGCGCTGACTGTAATCACAGAAGAAACAGTTCAAGAAAAACTTAGGGATAATAAAATAAAAAAGAGGTCGCTACAAATCCTCGACAAAAGAAAAAAATGTTACAAAAATGACTCTCTTCTCAAATAAACTTCCAGTATCCAAACCATCACCAAAATATCATTCCAGACTCAATTGGAATCTAAACGCGTAATTAACTGAGTACTGGGTTAGAGAACATCACGGAGAACGGGTTGGGAATAAATAAATTTTGAGCCTTTTTTTCCTTTGCTTCTTAAACTGTGAACCATGCCATGTTACAACCCTTAAAAGTTCTAACTGAAGTATAGGTTAGTTTGAAAGAATATTGTTACAAAAGGTATCCTGGGTCCTATAAGGCTTACTATAAAACTCGAGTTGAATTCATATTCTTACAAAATTCTGTTTTTACTAAAAATGAATTTTCAAAACTTCAAGACAAACATAATCTTTGCATTTTTAATACCTCTGTTTGTATATGACTAATTGTTCGACAACAGAGAAATTCGCACGACGAATATTCAATAAACGAAAATCCTCTCAATGAACAGAATCACCTCATATGGAAAGATATTTCCAGTAACAGGTCTTTCATAATCAAGGGGCATGACATGGTGTCTAACTGATTTTGGGGAAGTCAAGTCAAGATTCAAGAAATCTCTTAAAAGTGCCGAATAGCCAGGGACAGACCTCCATCTGAATCACTTGAGGCATTGAACATGAGTTCCAACAAAGGGCCATGTACAATCAAGAAAACATTATATGGCATGCTACAACACTTATAGTGAAAATTCTCCGCACCCTGTAAATGCAGACATAGTAAAAAAAATACTACGCGTAAAAGAGACCCGCTAGGTCGAGAGGCCTAGGCAAAAATAAAGGCATCCTGGTAAACCAAAAGGTTTTGGAAATAAATTAGGGATATATAAAAAATTGTACACCTGACAAGTCAAAATCCTGAAAAGGCGGCTTAGGCAAGGGGTGTCCCGGTGGGCTGAAAACCCAAAAATGCAGTCCAGGAAAAAGTTAGGAATTAAAGCGTACGACTATGTCCCAGTGTCTCATTACTTATATATCAATAAAAGAATCATCACCCCGATTATCATTTACCGAGGGTTCTAGATGTTGAGATAATGTTCAAGACATCCATAAATCCCCACAGAGCTACCTTCAGAAGCTCATCTTCAACAAAGATACATCCCCGACAGGTCTCATGTTCCTTTAAACAGAAAGTGGGGTATCATCCAGCTATTAACATAACTGTAGTCACCGACAGACCCCCCTAGCGGACAAAGGTGTATGATCTTTTCCACGACAACGTCGCCAACCCACGAAGTCCCAATCCTCATCGATATCATATCATCAACATATTTCATAGGAATTCTCTTCCCCAACTGAGTTTATTTCTCCAAAACTATAAAATCCCCTGCATAACTCTCTTCTCCAGCAGGGCTCGTCTCCTCAGTAGAGTATTTCTCCAATAGAGTATTCCTCCAACAGGATTTATTTCCCCAACAAAATCCAATCTCCCTAGCTTGAGTCTATTCCTCTGACTACTATAAATCACCGACAAAATTTGCTTCTCCAGCAAAGAGTGGTCTAGGCGTTATCCCTACAGAGTTGCTATGAAATCTAAAACTAGACCAGATATCATTCAACCTTATTCTCCTTAGACGAGTCGACATCCATATCGAAAACTCGGTCAAGCAGCACCTCGAAAGATTATCCATATCTTTTATCCCTGGTCAGGGTATATAAGAATTAAATTCTCCAGTAGAGCAATGAACAACCAATGCCCTTGAACCCTTCTCCCCAAACACAAATCAATGTTCCCCAGTGGAGTTTCCTTAAATAGAGAGCAGGAATCCCCAGCGAAAACATTATAGGCAAGACCGAAGATGACACATATTCTTCATCCCCATCACCAGTCAGGGATTTATTTTCCAAGATGTTATACGGATCTACCAATACGCTTCAACAACATTTCATATTCATGCATCATTTACAAACATCATAGCATACACATACGAAATGCATATAGCACAATCTTATTTACTTTGGGAATATCATTATGCAATGCATTTCATACATCATGATATTGCATACAACTAACTTTTTACCTTTTCAGGTAAAATCAACCAACAGACGAATATCATCAATAATTTTCAAACAGATTGCAAATTAAATCCTGAAATAAGATAGGGTAACTATCTATGGAAACAAATTGTAGATCAATTCCTGAAATAGGACAGGGTGACTATTTACATGAACAAATCGAAGATTAACTCCTGAAACAAGACGGGGAAACTGTCTTTCTATCTTTATGATCAGATGAAGATCAATTCCCGAAATAGGACGAGACAACTATCTTTATCACCAAATGGTATGAACTCCCAAAATAGGACGGGTTTACCAACAAAAATAGATTGTAGATCAATTCCCAAAACAGGATGTGGCGACTATCTACATGACGAACACTTCTTTTAGAGACTGAATTATAAAGAGCATCCCCTTCAGAGACTGAATTTTGACAAGCATTTCCCTCAGAGACTAAATCTGACAAGTAGCTACTTAAGCACTTTCCCAGAAGGGTCATTCTAAAATCACTATTTCTAGTTGAAGTTGGGCGTAGAAATCTTCTAGTATATCATTCAGATGAAATCAAGTGTAAATTTATTTCTGATATTCCTTTTGGAAAAAGTCGAGCGTAGACTCTTTTCGATACCTCTTCTGGTTGAAGTCGGGCATAGACATCTTCCGGTTTGGATGAAATCAAGCGTAGATTTCTTTCTGATACTCTGTTGGAAAAAGTCGGGTGTAAACTCTTTTCGGTACCTCTTCTGGTGTAAGTCAGGCGTAGACATCTTCCGGTTCCGATGAAATCAAGCGTAGATTTCTTTCTGATACTCTTTTGGAAAAAGTCGGGCGTAGACTCTTTCTGGTACATCTTCTGGTTGAAGTCGGGCATAGACATCTTTCGGTTCGGATGAAATCAAGCGTATATTTCTTTCTGATATTCTTTTTAGGAAAAAGCCGGGCATAGACTCTTTCCGGTACCTCCTCTAGTTGAAGTAGGGTGTAGACATATTCTTGTTAGGATGAAATCAAGCTTAGATTTCTTTCTGATACTTTTTGGAAAAAGTCGGGTGTAGACTCTTTCGGGAACCTCTTCTAGTTGAAGTTGGGAGTAGGCATCTTTCGGTTCAGATGAAATCAAGCGTATATTTTTTTATGATATTCTTTTGGGGAAAAAGTCGAGCGTAGACTCTTTCTGGTACCTCCTCTGGTTGAATTCGGGCGTAGACATCTTCCGGTTCGAATGAAATCAAGCGTAGATTTCTTTCTGATACTTTTTTAGAAAAAGTCGAGTGTAGACTCTTTCCGGTACCTCTTCTGGTTGAAGTCGGACCTAGACATCTTCCGGTTTGGATGAAATCAAGCATAGATTTCTTTCTGATATTCTTTTTGGGAAAAATTCGGGCGTAGACTTTTTCCGATGTCTCCTCTGGTTGAAGTTGGGCGTAGACATATTCTAGTTCAGATGAAATCAGGCGTAGATTTCTTTCTGATATTCTTTTTGGGAAAAAGTTGGGCGTAGACTCTTTCCGGTACCTCCTCTGGTTGAAGTCGGACGTAGACATCTTTTGATTCGGATGAAATCAAGCGTAGATTTCTTTCTGATACTTTTTTAGAAAAAGTCGGGCTTAGACTCTTTCTGGTACCTCTTCTGGTTGAAGTGGGCGTAGACATCTTCCTGTTCGGATGAAATTAAGTGTAGATTTCTTTTTGATACTATTTCGGAAAAAGTTAGGCGTAGACTCTTTTTGGTACCTCTTCTGGTTGAAGTCAGACATCTTCCGGTTCGGATGAAATCAAGTGTAGATTTCTTTCTGATACTCTTTTTGGAAAAGTCGGGCGTATACTCTTTTCGCTACCTCTCCTAGTTGAAGTCAGGCGTAGACATATTCTAGTTTGGATGAAATCAAGCGTAGATTTCTTTCTGATGCTCTGTTTGGAAAAATTTAGATATAGACTCCTCCAGTACCTTTTCTAGTTGAAGTCAGGCGTAGACATCTTCTAGTTCGGATGAAATCAAGCGTGGATTTATTTCAGATATTCTTTTGGACAAAGTCGGGCGTAGACTCTTTCCAAATACATCTTCTAAGAAAAATTCGGGTGTAGACTTAGTCTGATTTTCTTATCAATAATTATCCTGGATGGCATCTATAAGCCCATCTTCGACGACTCTCTGCCACCTCTCCAAATGGCATCTTTAAGCCCATTCCCGGTATAATCAACCAACAGTGTTACTTTGTGCTT
The DNA here is from genome assembly GCA_948472305.1 of Vicia faba. NCBI lineage: Eukaryota > Viridiplantae > Streptophyta > Magnoliopsida > Fabales > Fabaceae > Vicia > Vicia faba. The sequence goes on along the minus strand of OX451736.1, from coordinate 1,306,908,482 downwards.
GTGCAAGTACAAATTTCTGGGTACTTCAGTGTTCAATCATCTTCTACCTTCAAGTCACGAATGGCGAGCATCCAAATCTAACTCTTTAGGTTTAAGAATATTGAACAGGGGCAGCTTTTGTACCCCAAAATTTGCCCTTCCATTTTCTTCAAGACATTCTTCTAGGTTTCTCAAATGCTCAAGGATTCTCAAGAGTTTATCAGACAAACTCTCCTCGTAAGAAATGGGTCCACAACTAGGGTTTCATCTTACACAAGAAAGAAAGGGTTTCAAAGGTCTCAAGTACTCAAAGTTACTCAAGGGTTGACTAGTCAAACCTCCTCCTAAGCAATGGGTCCACAACTAGGGTTTCATCTTGCACAAGGAATAATGGGTTACAAAGGTATCAATTGGTTTTCATGGTTCATCATAGGTCCTCAACAGTGCTCATGTCAAGTTTCAGGTCTTGTATCACAAGTTTCCTTAGTCAATGGCTCAGATGATTGAAAACCAACTGTATTGGGTAAAAAGTCAATTGTGGTCCACATACAATCAAACTTCAAGATTTTTGGTCAAAATCAACATTTTGAAGTGATATTCATCATTTGATGAAGGGTTGATCATGATTCCTCAAGGAAAGCCCTCAAATCATCAAAAGTCCAAAGTTTCCAAATTAGGGTTTCCTTAGGAGAAGTCAACTGAACTTTGACCAAGCATAACTTTCACATGTTTCATCAAGTATTCCCTAACCAAATCCCATTTTGAAGAAAAATCAATTCTCTACAACTTTGTATATGTATGATTAAGTCCAAAAAGTGCTTTATTTGAAAGATATGAGCTAATACATTACAGGTCATTTCAAAAGTCAACAAAAAGACACTTTTTGTCAAGGCAACTTACATCAAGATAAAGTCTCCAAATGCAAAAATGATCAAAAGAGAAATTGTAGAGGACATCTTGAGCTTTCCAAAAAAGTCAAATATCACATTCAGAAGATGAAAATTGAGCAAGTTATGTTTGCACAAATTGGGCAATTTTTGAGAAACGCATGAAATAGTCGAGCAAATTTGTGATTTTGGGCTATTAGGCCTAAGTTTTGGAATTCAAATGTGTTCATGACATATTTAAAGACCCTTAAGTGCATTCATGCATTATTTTACTTTTTTATTTTAATTATTTTGATTTTATTTATTTAAAGTCAAAATTAAATCAAATAAAATGCAAGCTTAATGTACAAGGCGTGTAAGGCTTGTGATCTAATCTTTTGGAGGCCCAAACAACTCATGCTAACCTGTTACAAACATGCCAAAATCGTGTGAGATGAATAAGGCAAGGAAAATCTCAAGAAAGGAAGTATTTTAATGTGTTTTATTCTTTTCCCATAAGCCATGAGTACATTGTTTCCTTCCATACTTATCCACCTTCACTTCCTCCCTCTATTTAAGCACAATAAGTCAGGAGAAAAACATACGATTCCCTGCGTGAAAATAGCCTCTAGTATTTACAAAAGTTTCAAGGAAAAGTGTGAACTTATAGCACACGATCCAGCCACATTCAGGTAGGACCAAGCATCCTTGTCATTTCCAGAGACTCTCAGAGGTCTCCCCAGCTCCAGGAACGAAGCTATCCACGTCCAGAATCGCTTCTCCAAGCACACCGGTCATAGGAATAATTTTGAAACTTGAAATATTAATCTACGCATATCTAACTAATCTAGTGTGTTTATACATGTTTGTGATGAAGCTTTAGACATGTTAGGACCATTAGATACAAGCTTTAACTTCAGGATCTGTGAATTCCATTGTTAAGGCATCAAGAACACCTTATTTTCGTTCTCATGATATAGGACGATTCAGACCAAAATGACACCATTATTGAAACAGAAACCCTTGATTTAGGGGGATAAGGATTTTTTGGATCATTAAGGATTTCTATTTTGTAGGGTTTAAGGAAGCAGTCCATCGGAGAAGGCAATCGGAGCTAGGGCTCTAGCGCTTCTCCGGCCGTTAAAAGCGTTTTACATATTTATTATTTCTGTTTGATTTATATAACCAGAAGTAACAATCTCCCCAAAGGTAAGCGTATGTGTGTAAAGGTATTAGCGTACCAGGGCATGGGTTCGATCCCTACCTCTGGTATGTTATTTTTCAATACTTTTCTATTCCAGATCTAATGCAAGCAATCCAGCGCGTCTCATCCTGCGCCTCTAATTCCTCATCATTAGATGCTCATCAGGTCAGATCCAACGCCCAGATTCGCACACATACCAAAGGGTACATAGATCCAGCCATACTAGATCACTCAAACTGCTAGGCTAGCGTTTGGTCCTAACAGATCTGCTTCCCTTGCACCCCCCCATTTTTCTTCTACAGCAGGCCCATTTCTTTTTTTTTGTTTTAATATTTATTTTGTTTTGAATAATTAACATTTTTTAAATAATTAATTAAATCAATTTTAATCAGAAAAAATTACAAAAATCACTTAAAATTAGATTTAGATTTTGATTAATTAATTTAATTTTTGATAATTAAAAATTGATTTAATTTAATCATATTTTGATTTTATTTTATTAATTAATTTGTAAACTGATTAGAATTAGGGTTTATTATTGTTTTACATTATAAATATATTTTTCTAAACAAAACACCAAAAACATTTTCCTAACGCTTAGAATTTTTTTTAGGTTTTAATATATTTTCCTAATTTCTTTTATTTATTCTTTGCTATTTAAAATTCTAGAAATAGATGTATAGGTCGCAGAGACGATTTTTGTAATAGTTAGTTTATCTTCTCGTGTTTCTTTTTTCTAAATATTGTAACTGCTCATGGGATGTAATAGCGTATGATTTATTCTTTCTCGCACTTTACTTTTTGCACCTATAGTTATAAATTTATGTATATATAACTGTATAGTAATTAGTTTTGTGTGATAAGATCTGAAATTCTGGTATCAGATATGTGATTTCGAAGGAGATATCACGACACAAATATCTGAGGACAAAGTAAAATGCAACAAAAGTAAAAGCAGTATAAACACAAAGGATTGTTAACCCAATTCAATGTACAACAACACCTACTCTTGGGGATACCAAGCTAGGGATAAGTCCATTATATAGTATCAATTCATGGACCCTCGGTAAATAACCAGTTTACGATCTAATCACTTAATCACTACCTGTGCTATACTTCTTCCTAAGATACACCTAGGTATGAGGCCCTCCTCAAATCCCTTTAATCACTTAAAGTGAGGAACAACTGAAATAAGAAGTTTTAAAGACTTCAATCATTCAATGCTTAAAAGCTTATAAATAATCCATAATTAAAAATTCAAATAACAACTCAAATATTAAATTAATATATAGTGTTTGACCATTAAAAGACTTAGACTTCTAAAACAGAAAGAAAGTATTCTTCTTCAAAAGTTGCAGTTAAATGAATAAGTAAGCAAGTCCTTATAAAGGCGCAACAGTGGGCTTGGGCTGAAAAACAAATATTCCAGTCTTTTGAATATTTCTACGAAAACAAGCCAAGATATAATCCATAAGGATAATTCAAATAGAAAAATATTCATCCATATTTTTCGCAAGCTATGGGTTTGTATCTTAAATTATGGCGCGCATGAAAGTAGGATACAAAAAACTTAAAATGATATTGATGTGTTCAGTTCAGGAGGCAGATGTCAAGACATCTGCTTTGACATCATTCAAAACAGTTTGCTACAAATGTCAAGACATTAAGCAAAACATTGTTTTACCAAAATTGCTACGAACAAACACTTACAAACTCCCCCTTTGTCAAATTTTGGCTAAAACGTCATTTGAGCATATCATCAGAACATTATCAGAGCAACAACATAATCAAAGCAAACAAAAACAAAAACTCAGTTAGCAGTTAGTTGTTAGTAGTTAGTTGTTAGCATAGGAAGATATCAGAACATCTTCTGAGACATGAAGCTCCCCCTCAAGTATTAAGCTCCCTCTCAATCAGTGGTCAGTCAATGGTCAGTCAGTCAGTTTCTCTCCCCCTTTTTAGTCATAATGTGCCAAATAAAATGATGCATTCAAGAGAGTATCATTAATATAGGTACAAACCATAGAATCCAAAAGTCAAGCACATACAAATGCCAAAAAAGAAACAAAGGGTTCAAATAAATAAATAGAAAATAGTCTAACTATCTTTAGGACCAGTAGACTTGGCAAAGCTAGAACTTCCTTCCTCACTAGAATCTCCTTCTTCTGAGCTCACTCTATCACCAAAGTTGTTATCCTTCTGCAGCTCCTTGATCATCTTTTCAAAAGTTAGATTTCTTATTGAGCTATCTCTGATCACATCATCTAATTCTTTACAGGCTTCCCTTAATTCGTGGATCATGTCATCCTTGGTGGAGGCCTTGTTTTCAGCAGATGCAGATGTCAAAACAATGTCTGAGACATGTTTTCTCGAAATAATATTGAAGTGAAGGGTCAAGGTAGACTCCCTCTTGCATACTACATCATTACCACATAGAATTCCAGGATGTTGATTAAGAATAATTCCACAGATAAGGGAAGGAAAGGAAATAAGCATCTTAATGGCACATGTTCCTGCATGCTTAATAGTCTGATAAAAAATGTAAGTACCATAATCAAACAGTTTCTTATTTCCAACAGCACAAATAAAATTTCCTAAGCCAATAGTGATGGTTGAAGTATGATTAGTAGGAACCCTGTTAGCAGCTCTAATTCTATGCAAGATAGCATATTTCACATTTAGCTTGCTAACAGGAAGCTTATTCTTCATAGGCCACTCACTCACTTGGTTAGTAGTGATGGCTTTGCACACTTGATTATCAGTTACTTCCAGCTTACAATAGTCATCTTCAGACCTATCTAGAAATCTATTTATGATAGCAGGGGAAAATTCTACACACCTACCTCTAACAAACACCTCTTTATACTCCTTACTCTTATGATCAGCACAGTCAATAGGAATATTAACAATAAATTCCTTAACAAGAGTCTAATAGTATTTGGAAAACCTAGTAACAGTTTTGATCAATCTAGCAGAAGATATAAGCTCCATGATTTCTTTGCACTCCATTGCACCAGCTCCCAATTCTCTTTCAAGGGCAATTCTTCTTTGAAATACATACTTCCACTTTTCAGCATTCCCAACAGAATGGAAGGAAATGTTGTCAAGAGGGGCATCAGGAACCCTAACATAAATCTTCTTGCTTGTAGACTTCTTGATAGGAGAGATGTCCTGGGCATCTTGCTTGACATCACAATCAGAGTCAGCTTCTTCAACTAATACAACTTTCTTCTTACTTTTAGATCTCTTTACACCATCATCATCATCATCTGTGGAGCTACCAGGTCTAGATTTTCTTTTGCTAGAGGGAGGAACCATTTTACTTCTAGGATTTGGGGGACCATACATGTTTTTCTTCTTGATTATCTTGGCAGGGGGTGTCACATTCACATCTTTCACTTTCCTGAATTTGATCCTTTTTGCAATTCTAGGCACCACATTAGAGATGAGCTCATTGTCAGACAACTCATCTACATTAACCTTATTCACAACATTTTGATTTTCTGTAGCTTTGGATCCAGCAGCATCTTCCTTAGAAGGGGAGTTCTTCTCAATATCTTGTTCAACATTCCCTTCCACTTGCTTTAGAACAGAAGTAGCAAGCTTGTCAATTTTGCTTTCAGCAACATCTTTCTTGGAGATGGATGATTCAGCAGCACTTTTAGGATCATTTCTTTTGTCAGCTGGAGTGGGTATACGAGCAAGAGGGGTAGAAATCCCAGGCACAACAAAGCCTTCATTTAACACTCTATCTACTAGTCTTTTGATGCTTCTATCAACATTAACAATCTCTTCTTCTGTCCTATCATCAGTAGCAGTAGAAGTATTACCTTTATCGTCTTTGGATTTCTTTGTAGGTAATAATCTGGGTTTCTTGACCTTTTTCTCAAGCGGTGGGATAATTGTTTGAGGAGTAACGTCAAGTACTCTATCAAGAGAGAGTTTCTCAGGGAGGTTGCCAGATTTTGAGGAAGACGATGTATGATGTTGAGACATCTTTGAAGATTTTTGAGCAAAGAGATGAAGAATGACAAGGGTTCTTTTTCTGTAGAGGAGAATGAAGAGTTTGTGAAAGTAGAAAGATTTGATTTCGTAGCGTATGGGAAACACTTTGAGATAGTCTTGTAATTATTGCTTTCGAAATTTGATTTGTTGGAAATATAATATCACTTTAATGATATTCCCAAACGCCCTTAATTGCTACAAACCCTCATATAAGCAAAACCCTAATTTTCCTCTTAAGTTCTCAAATTGATTAGCATCCAAAGCCTTGGTGAAAATGTCAGCCAGTTGCAATTCAGTGGCTACATGTTCTAAGGCAACAATCTTTTCTTCAACAAGCTCTCATATGAAGTGATGACGTATATCAATGTGTTTGGTCCTGCTGTGTTGAATATGATTTTTTGATATGTTAATGGAAATTAGATTGTCACCGAATAATGTCATGACATCTTGTTTGACATTATATTTTGTTAACATTTGTTTCATCCAAACGAATTGAGAACAACTGCTTCCTGCATCAATATACTCAGCCTCAGTAGTGGACAGAGACACACAATTTTGCTTCTTACTGATGTACTTTTTCTATCATCAGTACTTCCTTCCCAACCAGTATCACAATAACCAATTAAGGCAGAACTAGATCCATGAGAGTATAACATACCATAGTCACTTGTCTCATTCACATATTTAATAATACTCTTCACATGGTTGGAATGGATAATTTTAGGATTAACTTGATATCTATCACACACTCCTACAGCAAAGGCAATGTCAGGTCTCCTAGCTATGAGATATAGAAGGCTGCCTATCATACTTCTTTAAAGACTTTGATCCATACTTACTCCTTTTTCATCTTTAGACAACTTCAGATGTATGGGAGCAGGAGTTCTTTTATGACTGGAATTTTCCATCCCAAATTTCTTTACTATATTCTTAGCATACTTGCTCTGAGATAAAAATATGGAATCTTCAATTTGTTTAACTTGCAGACCAAGAAAATAGGTTAATTCACCAACAAGGCTCATTTGACAAAATGTTGAACCATCTCATTTGACATCCCACCAAACACAATATCATCTCATAAATGTTGAACCATCTCATTTGACATCCCACCAAACACAATATCATCAACATAAATCTGTGCAATCATGATTTTCCCTTATTCTTCCTTGAAAAAAAGATTTTTTTTCTATGCCACCTTTCCTATATCCATTCTCACCAAGAAATTTTGTCAATCTCTCATACCAAGATCTTGGAGCCTATTTAATCCATACAGAGCTTTCTTTAGTTTGTACACGTGTTTAGGAAAACTTGTATAAACAAATCCCTTAGGTTGTTCCACATAAACTTCTTCATTCAGATAGCCATTTAAGAATGCACTCTTTACATCCATTTGAAACAATTTAAATTTCAGTATGCATGCAATTCCCAGGAGTAGTCCGATTGATTCAAGTCTGGCCACGGGAGAAAAGGTTTCATCAAAGTCAACTCCTTCAATTTGAGTGTATCATTGTGAAACTAACCTTGCCTTATTTCTAGTTACCACCCCTTTTTCATCAGATTTATTCTTGTATACCTATTTAGTGCCAATCACATTTGTCCCTTCAGGTCTTGGAACTAGATCCCAAACTTCATTTCTACTGAATTGTTCTAGCTCTTCCTACATAGCATTAATCCAGAACTCATCTGTTAGGGCCTCTTTGACATTCTTAGGCTTAATTTTTGACACAAAGCAAGAGTTTGATATCCCTTCTCTTGATATGGTAGTAACACCTTTATTTAGATCTCCTATGATAAGCTCCTTAGGATGATCTCTATGGGTTCTAATTGAAGGCCCTTTATTGAGATGACTAGGCTCGGGATCTTCTTGAGGTGGATTAGAATCAATACTTCTGTCATTTGATTCTGTTGGAATATTAGACAAAGATGTTCCAACATCTTCTAATACATCTTCTTCATCATTCCATCCTCTATTATCAATAATAACATTTATAGACACCATCATAACTTTGGTTCTATAGTTAAAGACTTTGTAGGCTCTGCTATTTATAGAGTAACCCAGGAATATTCCTTCATCACTCTTGGGATCCATCTTCCTCCTTTGTTCACGATCAGCTAAGATGTAACATTTTCTTCCAAAAACATGAAAGTATTTGACAGTTGGTTTTCTTCCCCTCCATATTTCATACAAGGTGGCTGAAGTGCCTTTCCTTAGAGTGACTCTGTTATGGATATAGCATGCAGTATTCATAGCTTCAGCCTAAAAGTGGTAGGGTAACTTCTTAGCATGAATCATAGCTCTGGAAGATTCTTGACGGGTTATGTTTTTACGTTCCACAATCCCATTTTGTTGAGGAGTAATGGGAGAATATAATTCATGACGGATTCCTTCAGAAGAGAAAAAATCAGCAAATTTATTATTCTCAAATTCCTTTCCATGATCACTTCTGATTCTAATGGCATGACTATCTTTTTCCCTTTGAATTTTTTGACAGAGATCTTTAAACACTTCAAAAGTTTATGATTTTTCTCTAATAAAGCTTATCCATGTGTACCTAGAGAAGTCATCTACAACAACATAGGCATACTTCTTTCCACCAAGACTTTCAACCTGCATAGGTCCCATCAAGTCCGTGTGAAGAAGTTCCAAAACTTTTGATGTAGTAAGATATTGGATCTTCTGATGTGACATCTTAATTTGCTTTCCAATCTAGAAGTCACCACATACTCTTTCTTCTTCTATCTTGAGCTTAGGGATCCCTCTCACAGCTTCTTCAAATATAATTCTTTTATTTCCTTTTAGATGCAAGTGTCCCGATTTTTGATGCCATAGTTTAACTTTATTTTCTTTGGCCAAAACACAAGTTGAGGAGAAGTTTAACTCTTGGGGAACCCATAAGTAACAATTGTCTTTAGATCTGATTCCTTTCATGATAATTTCATTCTTTTCATTGCAAACAAGACATTCTTCCTTAGTTAAGTTAAATTTAAATCCTTGATCACACAATTGGTTTATACTTATTAAGTTAGTTGTTAACCTTTTAAGAAGTAACACATCATCAAGCTTGGGGACTCCTGAACATTCCAGCTTGCCAACTCCTTTGATTTTACCTTTGGCTCCATCACCAAAAGTCACATAACTGGTGGAATGAGATTTGATATTTGTCAATAGATTCTTAACACCTGTCATGTGTCTAGAACAACCACTGTCAAAGTACCAATCATCTTTGGTTGATACTCTGAGAGGTATGAGCTATGAAACTAGAAACATTTGACTTGGGAATCCACTGTTTCTTCTTTTTTCTATTTTGGTGAATTTGATTATTTTGGGAAGAGGAGTAGTTTTATGATATCCATACAACTTGAAACAGAAATGCCTTATATGACCAAGCCTTCCACAGCGATGACATCTCCAGGGGTGGGAATTCCCTCTTGTGTGATTAAACTTTTTCTTGCCATGATGTCCTTTCTTACCATGATATTTAGACATTTGATTTGACATCCTTGGTTTAGACTCTAATGAAGGTTCTTCTGAATTTGGTTTTTTTTTCTCATTAAACCCTAGACCACTCTTGTCTCCTGTCACTCTTCCTGCTTGAAGAGTTTCATCTAATGTATAAGACCCATTATTCAGCATCTTGAGAGATTTGACTACTCTATCAAGATTTGAATTCAAGTAAGTCACTTCACTTTCCAGATTAGAAATAGTTTTCAAATGCTTTTTCCTTTTTGCCTTCAGCAGGGTTATGAGTGCTTTCTGTTACTCCCCTTCTAGGCACACTTCTGAGATATAATTATTTGTATGAATCAGCTAAGTCATCAAAGGTTAGTTCCCCATCACTAGACTCTTCATCAGATACATATTTTCCTGTCAATGCTTTAACATACTTGGCATATTCTTCAAGATCACTCTGATTCCTCTTCAGACCAAGTAACAAATAGATTCTTCTTCTGTTTCTTAAGATATGTAGGACATTCAGCTCAAATGTGACCAAAGCCTTCATATTCATGACATTGTATTCCCTTCCCTTGAGTGGATTTTTCTTCAGCCCTTTTTCTTCTAAACTCATTTAACTTATTGATGTCAGATGAGATGTTCTTGACATTTGAGCTTTGGTTCATATCCATTCTTTTTATCACTTTGTTAAACTGTCTTCCAAGCATATCTAGGGCATTTCATATTCCTCCATATGTTTCTAGATCACATTCCTCCTCTTCATCTTCAGTATTTGATACAAAGGCTATGCTTTTGTTCTTCTTTTCAGATCTTTCATTTATGCTTAATTAAAATGTCAGAAGGGATCCTACAAGTTTATCCACTTTCATTTTCTCAATGAGATTCTTCTATAGCAGTCACTTTCATATCAAATCTCTTGGGAAGAGACCTGAGCATCTTCCTCACTAATTTTTCTTTAGGTATTTTCTCTCCTAAAGCACTGGATGCATTAGCAATTTCAAGAATGTTCATATGGAAGTCATTGATACTTTCGTCATCCTTCATTCTCAAATTCTCAAATTTTATGGTGAGCAACTGAAGTATTGACATCTTAACTTTGGATGTGCCTTCATGGGTAGATTGAAGAATTCCCCATGCACCTTTAGCTACTTCATATGTGTTCACTAATCTGAAAATGTTCTTGTCAATTCCATTGAATATAGAATTCAAGGCTTTAGAATTTCCAAGAGATATTTCATCTTCTTCTTTAGACCAATCTTCTTCTAGTTTTAACTCAGGAGTAGGTTCTCCATTTTCTCCCAATTTGATAGGGTGTTTCCATCCTTTTAAAACATCTTTCCAAGCTCTGTTGTCCAGAAACTTTAAGAAGACCACCATACGTGGTTTCCAATAGTCATAATTACTTCCATCCAGAATGGGTGGTCTGTTCATAAATTCTCCTTCCTTGTCCATAGTAACAAAAAGTATCTTCCTTGGATCACACCCAGATATAGAGAAGGATGTCTGCTCTAATACCAATTGAAATTCTGGTATCAGATATGTGATGTCGAAGGATATTTCACGACACAAATATCTGAGGACAAAGTAAAATTATACAAAAGTAAAAGCAGTAAAAACACAAAGGATTGTTAACCCAGTTCAGTGTACAACAAAACCTACTCTGGGGGCTACCAAGCCAGGGTCAAGTCCACTAAATATTATTAGTTCATAGACCCTCAGTAAACAACCAGTTTAAGATCTAATCACTTAATCACTACATGTGTTATACTTATACCTAAGACACACCTAGGTATGAGGCCCTCCTCAAATCCCTTCAATCACTTACATTGAAGAACAACTGAAATAATAAATTTTAAAGACTTCAATCATTCAATGCTTAAAAGCATATGAATGATCCACATTTAACAATTCAAATAACAACTCAAGTATTAAATCAATACTAGAGTGTATGATAATTAAAAGACTTAGACTTCTAAAACAGAAAGAAAGTATTCTTCTTTAAAAGTTGCAGTTAAATGAATAAGGAAGCAAGTCCTTATAAAGGCGCATCAGTGGGCTTGGGCTGGAAAACAAATATTCCAATCTTTTGAATATTTCCATGAAAATAGGCCAAGATATTATCCATAAGGATAATTCAAATAGAAAAATATCCCTCCATATTTTTCGTAAGCTATGAGTTTGTATCTTGAATTATGGCGCGCATGAAAGAAGGAAACATAAAACTTAAACTAATATATGATGTGTTCAATTCAGGAGGCAGATGTCAAGACATCTGCTTTGACATCATTTAAAACAGTTTGCTACAAATGTCAAGACATTTAGCAAAACATTATCAAAATATTGTTTTACCAAAATTGCTGCTAACAAACACTTACAAGATCTAAAACCAAAATGTAGAAAACCTAATCAAGAATAAATTAATTGAAAACAAATCACCTTGCACACACGCAACTCTAGGGTGACCCCCATTTGTTGCCTTCGGAAAATACAGTAATGTCCCTCGAACGTGGGATTCTTTAGCAAAGACCCTCGGTTAAAATATCATAGTCCCTCGACGACCCTTCGATGCTACCTTGGTAAACGATCTTAGTCCCTTATGATAAATTGCTAAAGTTCCCTACGAGTTGCCTTTATGACTATGCGATGACCAACGTCTGTCCCTCAAACATCCAATGATAGGGCTTTGTAGCGGTAGAAATGTGCAAGACTAAGCCATTGGATTGACTAGACTTTATACAAATCAAAATAAAAATCATCGCCGCGCTTTATTATTTCCAAAGGAATGGGAAAAGAGCGAATAACCCAAAAAGAGTGGGAAAGATTCAAGGTAAGGGGGTTGGTTATGCAAAGGGAAGGTATTAGCACCCTAAACATCTACGGTACTCCGCAGGAACCTCTTTGAAAAATCTGTATATTTTGGCTATAAAAATGTGTTGTATATAAAATGGATGGTGGAGGTGAGAAAAGAAATATTTTTATGATTTTTTCACCCGCCGCAGTTGCGAACCTTTAGTGCCTACGTACCACCTTTCGTGCAATAGGAGATCAGGGTACACGTAGTTCCTCTAGAAAAGACTTATTTGTTGATTGTTTTTAAACAAGGAGACAAGTCGTCATTGTTAGGAGAGAAATCTCGATTAACGCCTACAAGGTGTAAGAAAGATGGACCATGCGTCAACAAGAGTGAGGGTTTGAGAACGCCTCTAGTACTCAAGTGGAAAAGTCGACACCTTTATAACCATAGGGATAGGAGAATGTTGCTCGACTATCAATGAATCATGTCTCACCTTGAAAAAAAAGTTTTAAATGGAAAAGGTGCTTGGGCGCACAAAAGAGTTTGAATGAGTTGAAGTGTTTTGTTAATTTTGAAAGAAATGTCAAAGTATGATTAAATGTATTGAAGTTTGTTTAAAGAAAAGAAGTTTAGAAGAAAAGGCACTCGACAAAGTCGAGGTTTATTATGAAAGCGGTTTGAGTTTATAAACAAAGAAGATTTTGAAAAAGATGAGAAGATTTTTAAAATTAAAGAAGATGGGAGGAGATGAAGGGACTATCCTAAAGCATAAGGTAAAAGCTAAGAAAGAGAACCGTCTAACCAACATGAAGCCGATACTTGACATTATAAGACAATGTAGAATTCCCATTCTTTGGAGTGAAATAAAGCAAGAAAAGATACTAGACCTCTTGAGAGAATCAAACTTCAAGTGTATTTAGTCTTCGCAAAAATTGGGCAGAGTAACGGCTGTATACGGGTGAATTCCAGATTACAAACAAAGTATGTAATCACAATAAACTGCACACAAAACAAACAAACAACCCAATGTCTTGAGGTAAACCTCAAGAACTCCATACAAAATATCAAATAAAGTCACAAAGTATCCAAGATAGGCCAAGGTCTCTAATCCTAAGTCCAAGAAGTCCATCACTCCATAATGCAAATGATAGTAACCATGTAGTCCAAGTATCATTAATGATTTTTATGGTTCATGTTGATTATTAGGTGTCTTTTAAAAAGAAAGAAAAGCTCAAGTGAGCAAAATAAAAATGACATAAAAGTAAATGCTCAAGTGAGCAAAGATGAAAATAGCATGAAATGTAAAATGCTAAAAGTAAATGGTACATAAAGCATGAAAATAAAAGCGTAAAGTAAAGTTAATTGTTAGTAATTAGTGGTTAGTTGGATGACCATCTTGAAACTTGCATTTGGAACTCATTAGAGGATTGGTAGAACCAAAGCCTCCACACAACAAGTTGCATTTGCTTTTTGTCAAGTATATCATCCATTTTGGAATTCTCACAAGGCAACATGTAATGATCAACGATGTTTAAGTGATCCGCGTTGACCAAAGGTGTTATAGATCCATTAGAGGATTGGTAGAACCAAAGCCTCCACACAATGAATATCAAGGTCATTGGATCAAAGAGATCAAATTAACATACTTGGGCTTGCAATCATAAGTTTGGGCCACGAATAATCATTTATTCGAATCGGGACAAAATTTAGCGCTATGTTAAGCAATCGTAAGTGGACTTATGTAGAAGTCACACCTATTTTGAGGCCGGTCAATAGCAATCTATGTACTTCATGTATGGATAAATGATATAGAGATCACCATCCCTTAACATGTAGCAAAATTAAAAAAGAAAGGGATAAGATGAAGAGGGAGGGAAATGATAAGCTAATTTGGATCACCATTTCAAAATTCTTTCATCTTTAAATTCAACCACTCCTCTAGATGGATTAAAGCACTAAACATATCATTAATCCAAAGCACCAAAAATGAATTAAATAATTCACTCTTAGGTAGATTTGAATTGATGAACATTTATCCAACTTTATCTACATCACAAAGTCCATTGAGTTTAAAGATAAATTGGACATTTAAAATTGCAATCCAAACCAACAATCAAAAGGAGTGAGTAGAAAAAGCATTTTTGGATCAAAGCTGCCCCAAAACAAGGCAAAAAATACATTATGTCCTGGTGTAAATCGATTTACACTACTATGTAAATCGATTTACACAGTACAGTTTTCAAAAATTTGCGTGAAATTGCTTCTGTGCAATCGATTTATACTTAGTGCAAATCGATTGCACACAGTAACAATAGCAAAAACAACATTTTAAAAGGGAAATTTCTTGTTCAAACTTTCCATCAAACACCTTATGATCATTGATCCACTTGAGCACGAAAATTCCATCAAATTATGAGAAAATAACACCATTGAAATCACAAAATAATGCTCAAAGAATCAATCCCAAAGATCACCAAGAGATCACATTGTGAAAGATGAATTATCCAACTTACCAAAGGTAGATCTAGAGAATTATCAAAACAACTTCAAGAATTTGCTTCAATTCAACCACAAGAATCAATTGACCAAGCTTGGATGTAGAGAATTGATGGATAAAAAGTGTTTGGATGAAGGTTTAGCTCAAAGATTAGTAAGCTTCAATGCAAAGCTTACTAACTTTTTGAAAATGGAGCTTTGAGTGAATTTGGTAGATGGAGAGAATTGAGAGATTTTTTAGCAAGGTAGATTTGGCTATCCAAAGCTTGAAATTTGAATGAAATGAGGGCTCTATTTATAGAGTTTTAGGATTGGGATTAGTGGTAATTTGGTAATTGATTCTTGGAGCCAAAATTTGAATTAATGATAATTCTTTCAAATATTAGAGGCAAAATTTGAATTAATGATAATTCTTCTTAAAAATGAAAAATTGGCACTAAAATTTGAATTAATGATACATCTTTCAAAAATGAAGAACAATTGGAGCCAAAATTTGACAATTTTAAAATGCTGATTTTTTTAAATTTTCACGCTGTGCAATCGATTGCACTATAGTGCAAATCGATTTGCAGTGTCTTTTTTTTCAAAAATGGCGCAAAATGCACTATGTGCAATCGATTGCACTCTAAGAGCAATCGATTGTACAGTTAAAAAAAATGAAATTTTTTTTATTCTTTTTCTTTGCAAATAGAGATTTTAGAGAAATAATACCAGAAAACCTTATTTGCCATATGCTTCGACTCGGTACCTACAAAACACAAATATGAAAAGACAAAGACAAATATTTTTTGTATTTTGATTAGAAGTTAGTCAACAACACAAGAGCAAACTTAAAGATAGGATGCAAATGTGATGAATGAAGCTATTTATTAATGATTGTGACCAAAATGACAAAATATGGTATGAAAGTGCGACTGAAAAAGTTAGGGGCAAAATTTAGGGTACAACAGGCTTCCTACTAACTAATGGTAGAATAGCACTATCTAAAGGAAAAGGAAAATAACACGAAATAATTTTGAGTAGGTAGATAGCTTTTAGTCGCTTGCTCATAAAAAAATATCTTTTCACACAAACAGTTTTCTAAAATATTTTCAAAACAAACACTTTGTTTGCGTTCTCAACTAATACGAGAATCAATACAAAGTTGCCGAACTTAGGCATTTTCAAAATATTTTCAAACTTACACATTCACAAAGAATTTTCAAAAGTGAGCTAGCTATTAAGAGCCCATAGATAACTACGGATGAAAAGGGTGCTAATAGCTTCCCTTTTCATAATCTACTCCCCTTACGCAGAAATATTCTCAAAGGTCTTTCCTGTTCTATTCACCCTTTCCTTTATTGGATAAAAGAAAAATCGGTGGCGACTCTTGCTATCTGTGACATTTGCGATAAAACATAAAACCAAAAGTCAGTTCTTCCACCGTATTATACTATCCTTCATAGGATTTCTACTATAAATTGGGTACCCACACAACATACTTCCACCATTTCTACTAGACATGGTAGGTTCATCTATACTGTTGGGAAAAGGTTAGAGTTTAATTTTGGAGCACATATATTTGAGCAAGTCTTAAAGCAAGGAGCTTCAACTGCTGTGAAGATGCCAATTTATTTCCCCTCACTCATCTGTGGCATAATCTTGGAACATAATCATGGTATCTTATGGGATATAGACAATGTGGAATCAAAAATTGTTCGGTGGAACACATGTCCCATACATCATTGTAACATCTTTGCAGGTACTCGTTCCTAAAACTTCAAAAGGAAAGATAATTCCTCAATTACAAGAGTCTGTCATAGAATTGGAGAACTCCATAAGAATCAACTTAGCTAGGAAGATCGAGTTTGAAGGCTTAATTAAAGCCTAGATGAAGGAACCTGAAAAGGAAGCTGAATTTTCTAATGATGAATCTCAAAGCAATAGTGTATCTGAAAAAATGATGTATCTCATGAGAATACATCTGATGGTGATGCACCTACAAGTGATGGAGATGATTGAGATATTGATGAATCTGGTTTATATGGTGATGGCGATGGTGCTATTGATACATGAAGAATGTTTTGTCTTTTATTTTCCTTGTTTTATTTTGTTAACTTAGTTTATGATTTTGTAAGGGTTAAATGCCCGAGATATTTTTAGTTTCCTTTTGCCCCTTATCTCTTAAAACTTTAGGTGCTCAAGTTTGATAATATTGTTTACTTACCTTTGTCATATTATAGATAAAAAATGGGAGTAGAATTGTATTGAGGGTGCTGGTACTGATACTACTGTTGAGGGTGAGTTATTGAGGGGGAGTCCCTACTCTAGACGGGTGCTCTGAAAAGGTGTCAGACTTGATGTCTTGACATTATGGTGTTGAGAACTTAGATTCTTTATTTTCTATTGTAGTTGTGTTAGTATATCAACTAACTACTAATTGTGTCTCTGTATTTTGTGTTGCTAACCTTGCTAATGTGTTTGTCGCTGGTGTATCTCTAATGTGCGTGTTTGATTTATTTTCAAACATATTTTATGGTGTTTTTTTGTGTGAAAGGGTTTTTTGGTTGTTTTAGCCAAAATGTTCCAAAGGGAGAGATTGTTATTTCTCTGAAATTATGATTGGCATACATCGCGTCTACAACAGCTGGCAGTTATGTTTCAGCTGATATGTTATTTACTGAATATTCAGGGAATATTTAGTTAGCTTATGTGGCATCCAAGATTGACAAATCAGAGATTTTATGTTGGTTTTCGAAGATATACAAAGTTTCTAAATATGGAGACATTCTAGGAAACTAATGATTGAAGACCTATTTTCTTGGAGAAGATTTTGCAAACTTTGTGCAGCGTCACTACTACATTTTTGAAGCCCAACCCAGTCTACAATAATATTATAAATAGACTGGTGTATACCTAGTTTTAGGTGGAACTTATGTGTGTGTTTTTGTTAGGTTTTTTATAATCCTTATTATTGGGTTGTAAGTTCAGTCAGATGTTCATAAGCTTTTAAACATTGAACATTTGTGTGTTAGATGCTCATAAGCTGTTAAACATTGAGTGTTTATGTGTCAGCTCTTATAAGCTTTTAAGCATTGAGGATTGTATGTCTTGGAAGAGTAACTTCATGTTTTTGTTCTCTATTATGTTTAGAGTTGCTCCAATCTCTTAGTGTGATTGAAGAGGGATTTTAGGAGGGCCTCATACCTAGGTGTGTCTTAGGTAGAAGTTAAGTGAAGGGTAGTGATTTAGTGTGTAGATTGTAAATGGGTGTGTTTGATGTGTGGTCAACAAACTGATACTATCTAGTTAAGTTCATCCCTGGTTTGGTATCCCCCAGAGTATGTGTGTTATTTACCTTTAGCGCTATTTATTTTGTTTATACATCTTGTTGTTGCATGTTTAAGTTGGATCTAGTGTTTCGACATCCCGTAGGACATCCGGGATCTGACAACCAAAATTTCATCTGTTAATGAAGAGTAATGGAATTGGCATAGACGATTGGGCCATGTTGGCATGAGAAAAATTTCCCAGCTAAATAAGCTTGATTTAGTCAGAGGCATTTCAAATCTGAAGTTATCTTCAGAATCTCTTTGTGAAGCATGTCAGAAAGGGAAGTTTTCAAAAAACTTCTTTTAAAGCAAAGAATGTTGTTTTTACCTCTAGACCTTTGGTGCTTCTGCACATTGACTTATTTGGACCAGTGCAAATTGCACTAGTCAATGAGAATAAGTATGGATTAGTCATTGTTGATGATATAACAAATGGACTTGGGTTAAGTTTCTAACACAAGGATGAGTAAAATTCTATTTTTTTCTACCTTCTATTCTCAAGTACAAAACGAAAAGGATTTCAAAATTTTAAAAGTCAGAAGTGATAATGGTGGCGAATATGAAAATAAATATTTTGAAAAACTTTTTGATGAAAATGGAATTTCCAGTGATTTTTCCTGCCCTAGAAGTCCACGAGAAAGTGGATTTGTAAAGAGGAAGAATATGACTTCACAAGAAATGGCAAGAATCATGATCAACGAGACTAACATGGATAAGGACTTTTGGGTAGAGGAAATTAACCTAACGTGTTACATTCAGAACATGGTCTCTGTCAGACCTATTCTGGGTAAGACTCCTTATGAGTTGTGGAAGAACAGAAAACCCAACATTTCATATTTTCATCCTTTTGGATGTGATTTCTTTATTTTGAACACTAAGGAGAATCTTAACAAGTTTGATTCTAAAGCACAAAAATATATCCTGTTAGGATACTATGAACGCTCAAAAGGATATAGAGTATACAACACTTAAACACTTATTTTTGAGGAATCAATTCATGTTATATTTAATGATAAGCTTGACCCTAAAAAGTCAAAGCTAGTTGAAAAGTTTACAGATCTGGAGATTTCCTATTTAGACTCTGAAGGTAATGAAGTTGCTGCAAAGGAATATGGGAAAAAGGACTTTGAAGATGCTCAACCAGAAGTTGTTGAAGCTCAGACTCCACTGAGGAAGCATAAACAAACATCTTCACATTCTGAAGAATTAATTCTGGGAGAAAAGACTGAACCACTCAAAATTAGATCCTCTTTCAAACCTTCTGAAGAGACGCTTATGAGTTTGGTATCCCTCATAGAACGTACATCTACTGATGAAGCACTTCTAAATATAGAATGGATTATGGATATGCAAGAAGAGTTGAATTAATTCTCCATTAATAATGTGTGTGATCACGTGCCTAGACCCAAAGGAACTCATGTGATTAGAACCAAGTGGGTCTTTAGAAACAAGCTCAATGAAAAAGGAGAAGTGGTAAGAAACAAGACTCTAGCGGTTTCACAAGGCTATAGTTAGTAAGAAGGGATTGACTGTTCATAAACCTTTGCACCAGTTTCTAGGTTAGAGTTTATTCGTCTCTTAATTTCGTTTGATCTTAGTCATAACATTATCTTGTATCAGATGGATGTTAAGAGTGCATTTCTGAATGGCTACATAATGGAGGAAGTGTATGTACACCAACCTCTTGGTTTTGAAAATCATAAAAATCTAGATTTTGTTTCCAAACTCAAGAAATCATTGTATGGTCTGAAACAAGCTCTCAGAGCTTGGTATGAAAGATTAAGCAATTTTATTTTAGAAAATGATTTCACCAAAGAAAGGTTGATACTACCTTGTTTTGTAAGTCTTTTAAAAATGATATTATGGTAGTTCAAATATATGTTTATGGTATTATATTTGGTTCTACTAGTGCTACTTTGTGTAAGGAGTTTGCTAAGTTTATGTAGACTGAATTTGAGGTGAGTCTGATGGGAGAATTCACGTTATTTCTACGAATCCAAATAAATTAAATCCCAGAAGATACTTTCATTAATCAAAGCAAGTACACCAAAGAACTTCTGAAGATGTTTGAGTTGTCCGAGTGCAAAATAGCAAAGACACCTATGCACCCTACTTGTATTTGGGAGAAAGATGAGGTAAGTGGTAAGGTAGATCAGAATTTATACAAAGGTATGATATGTTCTCTATTATATTTGGTTGCTTCCATACTTGATATTTTATTCACTGTTTGCTTATATGCTCTCTTCTAATAGATCATATAGAATCTGACTTAACAACTATTAAGAGGATTTTTTGGTATCTGAGAAGTACTACTAACCTTGGTTTATGTTTTATAAAATCAAGTGAATACAAGTTTATAGGTTTTTGTGATGCTGATTATGCTAGAGAGATACTAGAGTGAAAAAGCACTTCTAGAAGTTACCAATTTTTGGGAGACAAACTGATCTCATGGTCCAACAAGAGGCAATCAGCAATAGCGCTCTCAATTGCTAAAGCTAAGTATGTTTCTGCTTCTGGATGCAGCACTCAGATCCTCTGGATGAAAAGTCATCTAGAAGATTTCCAGATATATGAGAGTAACATTCTTATCCTCTGTGATAATGCTTCTTCCATTTGTTTATCTAAGAATCCCATTTTACATTCTAGAGCTAAAAATGTTGAGATTAAACATCATTTTATAAGAGACTATGTTCAAAAGAGAATCTTATCTTTAAAACTCATAGGTACTGACCATCAATGGGATGATATCTTTACAAAACCCCTTGCTGAAGATGGGTTTGTTTTCATTCTGAAATATTTGAGAATGGTTTTATGTCTAGAATGAAAAGGAAGAAGTCTCAGAATGTTTACTTTTCAGAATGATAAAATGAGACTCTGAGGTATTAGTTTTTTATTTTTTTCTATAATATGAGGATTCTGATGAGTGAAGTTCTCATGTATCATAAATGTCCTAGGTCAGAATCTTTTCTTTTGAAAATTTTTTGTCCTCTAGAAACTGAAAAGTTCACTTCATTAATTATCGTCAAGAATGCGAAAGGTTTATGGTTCAAAAAGTGACAGCTGTCACTTCATGAAGCAGATAATCGTTTGAGGTGACACATTGGGAGAAGTTATTTATTGGGATTAGATTAAAATCTCTATGCTTTACCTCTTGTCATAATTTTTGCACTGTTCAAAATTTTTTAATCATTGCAAAAAAAATCTATTTAAAGCTCACTCACTCTCACATCACACACTTTTGCAACTACTATCCCACACTTTCTCTCTTTCAAGCCCTAAAAGTTCTTTGCAACCCTAAAATCCATTTTGGTTCTTGTTCGTGTTCGAGTTTGGGATGCCTGCTCAACAATAACAAGTTTCAACTGCTCAAAATTGGTTCAAGGTTCTTCATCATCATCTCAACAACAATCTTGGAAAGTGAAAGATGGTATTGCTGATCTTCAATGTCACATTCCTTTCTCTCATTTGACCATTCTAAGTGAGTTACGTGTGGATTTCAACAATCTCAAAGAAAATGGGTATGATTTTACTGATGAGTTGGACTTTCAAGGCTGGAGACCTTACTTCAACCATCTTAATGAACCAGTTTCCCTTGAACTGGTGAAGCCGTTTTGGATTATGGCTCAGGAAATAAGCAGCAAATCTTATGAAGAGTGGTAGGTATGAATATCCGCATCATTGAGAGATCTATTGCCCAACTACTTTATCATGATGTAGAAGGTAAAAGATGTTGCAATATTTATAATGGGAGTATTAGTAGGAAAAGATGGAAAATGGTTGCTTCAAATATTTTTCTGAGCAAGAAGAATTCTATGTTTATCAAAGATATTCGTCCTAGTCTTAGAGTATGGGATAAGATTATTCTGGGATGCATTCATTAAAGACCCTCAATAAATGCTCTTGATCGCATCAATAATGATAAGAAGTAAATGTTGTACTTTCTAGCGTCTAGAACCAATATCAATCTTCCTACAATATTGTTTAAGTATCTAAGGGATACTATTAGAAGTTATAGACATGGTACTCACAACATTAAAAGATGGATATCTCTAGGAAGACTTATCTCAGCTGTGATACGGTGGGAGAACTGACTATGGTTTTGTGTTTGTTTTCGCAAATGTTTCGGTTGAGCAAGAGTCGTCACCAACTTTTTATTTTATCCTAAGGAAAGGTTTAAAAAGCACAGCAAAAACCTTTGAGATTTTTTTCTTGGGTTCGGGGAGTAGATTATAGAAAGGGAAGGTATTAGCACCCTTTCTATCCATGGTTATCCATGGGCTCTTAGGTACTTGCTTAGATCAACTTGCCTTGGTTTTCAATTGTTTGAAATGGTGCTTTGTGTGTGGTTTTGAAAATGTTTTGAAAAAGATGCCTTGTCTAGGCTACCCTTGTAACAATTCTTTACTTGAATGTTTTACAAAAGGTGTTTGTCTTTTTGAAAAGATGTTTCAAGGTTTTTTTGAAAGTTTGTTTTGAAAGTGTGGTTTGAAAAATAGGCAAGTGTTTTCATTTTGCAAGTTGACAAGTACTTAAGAGCTATCTACCCTAAAGTTCTCAAAGATTTTTGCTATGTTTTAACCCTTTTAACAATTTTGTTCCACCATTGCATTTGGTGGACAATCTTGTGTTAGGATGTGAAAGGGACGAGCGCGGGTCATCGTTTAGACCATAATTGCAATGGTGCCAAGTATCTTTGGGCAACTTTCCTTTAAGGGACTTGATCATTATTTTAGGCAACTTTTGAAAGCGTCATCGAGGGACTATGATCATTTTGAATTGTTTGTTTTGCCCAAAGAGACCTAACATGCAATATGGCCCATTATTGAAGGCAACAAGTGGAATACCCTAGGGGTGCGAGTGTGATGAGTGTTGTCCATTTTCATGCTTGTTTATCTTGAAATTAGGTCAAACTATTTTGTTGTTTTTATTTGCATACAAACCCTAATTCTAACATGGTATATTTAGAAAGCATTAAAGTGCGAAAATTAAAGTTCCTAAGCTATTACAAAACAATATGGGAAGGGGGGTACAAATGTTCAAATGGGGGGTATTTGACAAAGAATTTAAACCTAGCTATTACATCAATTTGGAATTATTTACAAGATAATCAATTGCACAAATTAAATAGAAATAAGATAAATATGCAAGATGCAAAAAGGCTTTTTATGTGTATGAAAAAAAAGTATTTTTTATGTCAAATAAACAAAATAAAAAATATTATTTTTTGGAGCTTTTTTATGTTTAGGGAAAAACCCTAATTTTATTAAATAAAAGTATTAATTATTTAATATATAAAAATATTTAATAATTATGTATAAGAATAAAATAAAAATATAGTATATTTGTAAAAAGGTATTTTTAATATTAAATATTAATAAAAAAAATAAAAGTGTGTATATTTTGTATTTTAACCTAAATATATTAATATATATATATATATATATATGTATTTGTATTATTTACTAAATATATATTATATATATAAAATAATAATATTTAATATTTTATAAAAAAAGTATTTTTGATATAAAATGTTTTCAAGGGAGAAATAAAAATAAAAATCAGAAATAAAATAAGTTTGCATTATTTTTGGTATTTTTAAATAAAAGTGTTTATTTATTTATTTATGTACAAAAAACTATTCTAAACAAATAAATACCTATAAATTCAAAAATGGTGTGAAAAATATTTTTTATATTTTTAATATTATTAGCAAAAATAAGTAAGTCAGAAATAAAAAAGAAAAGTCAAAAAATCATGAAAAATAAGCACAATGGGCCACAGAGGTGTAAAAGCAAAAATGGGGTGTGAAAAGAAATAGCAAAACAGGCCCAGCCCAAAGGATGTTGTCTTCAACCTTCATCCATTCAAAACAGAAAAACGCGCGTTTTCCATGCTTCCATCACACTCCTGATTCCTTGATTTTCAGCCAAAACTCATAACATAAACAATTTAGAGATTTAAATCACGAATTCATACATATAAAGAACATGATTTAACTCTCAGAAATGAGAGAGAATTTCATCATTCCCAAATCTTAACCTAACTTTTTATCAATGTTCAGACCTTAAATTCTCACAACATATGCAAAATAAATGGAAAGTAAAGGTATGTACAGTTTCAGGGGCATGAGTAGAACACTTCTTATTCACAAACTTAGAGCTAATGATGTATACATTGAGAGATAGAAGTTCAAGAATATACCTGTTCAGTTGAAGTTGTATCTGATGATGGAGGTACTTTCAGAGCAAGGTGATGATTGGTGCAGCTTCCTTGATGTCCAGGGATGCTATTCCAAGTTTTACTTTGCTTTGAAACTAGCTGAATCGAGTTGTAGCACTCCACCTGCAAAACAAGAAAATGAAAATGGCCAAACTGATTAGAGGAGTTACAGTCCACTTCTAATGCTTTGGATAGTTTTCATTGATGGTAGGGAAGGTGTTTGAAGTGGTTTTAGCAAGAATGCACGATGGAAATGAGTTGTGGGATTCAATCTGCAGTAGGTGCTCTGTTTGGACAGTTTGAGAGTGATTTTGTGTTTGAGAGGGTAATGGAGGTGGATAGCTCGTGTTTCAGCTTGGGTTTGATGATTAGAAAGTGTTTGACAAGTTTGCTTAAGCTTGGTTTACAGGAAATGAGAGTTATGTGTTGATATGCTAAGTTTCTTACACTTTAAGCAACAAAAGGCCACTTGGTGTTTCTAGCCTGTACAGGCCCCCATTCTATGCTGAACCACTTAGTCTTGATCAGTGTAATTAGCCCATAAACTTGTGCCAAAGAGAACTTAACTGTACTTTCTTGGATTTGCATTTTGACATAAAGTTCCCTTTTGCAAAAATGGTTAAAATGCTTTATCTATTTTGGGATTAAACCATTAAGCAATGCTTGAACACATAGAATATGGTCTTGGCACAAAGAGTTTGCATTAAATTTATGAGTGTAAAAAGGATTTAGGGCCTGTAATCAAGAAATGCATGCTGATTTGAAAATTGCCTAAGTGTATGAACATGGAAATTGGCCATAACAAAAGTGAGTTTTTCCCATATTACCAAATTCGATTCTCTCTAACCATGAGGTTGTTTGATGAGTTCTTGGACATTTTGGAAAGCTTGGAATGTATACTACAATCCATCTTTGAAGTGCAAATTGAAATTCCAAGTGGAAGTATATGAAAAATGGTCTTGAAGTTAGGTAAAAACCTTGCCTATAATAGGTCAAATTTTCTCTAAGTTAAGAATGGTTTGGTACCCTTGTTCCAAAAATTGTAACTTGAGATAAAAGCTTCTTTTGGGAAAACTTTGTGAATCAAAGTTGTAGATTTTGCAATAGTCTACAACTTTCATGTTTTAACTTTTGCTTGAATCCAAATGAATCTTGGTGAGAAAGTGGGGCAAAGTTAGGAAAAAATTAGGGTTTTTCATAACTTAGAAAAATTCTAAGTTATGAAAAATCTTCATTTCAAACCCTAATTTGCAATTCTTGATTTCTTGATGAACAAGTTTCATGATTTGGCATGTTTTGATAAAAAATGAATCTTGACACTTGATTTTGACCAAAAAGTCAAAGTTTGACTTTTCAGTATACAGTCAAAATTGATCAATTGACTGGGAAATTCAACTGTCAATCTTGTGCATTTGGGATCTTTTGAACTTGTTGAGTATGTCAAGACAATTCCATGGGGTCCTTGAGTCCATATGTGAGCTTGGTTTGCTATTGGCTAGGTCAAACAGTCAAAAATTGCCTTTGTGCAGTCAAAACCCTAAAAATGACCATTTTGCCCTTTTGGTGATCTGATCAAATTTCTTGTGGAATTGTGATCCAAACTTGATCAAATGGTCCATGTGAGTTCATAATGTTGATGTGGGTCAATTTTCATGAGATTTGACTGTCAATTGGCCACAGTTGACTTTTTCCCCAATACAGTTGATTTCTAGGTCAACTGTCCAATTGACTGGGCAAAATTTGGAATCAGGACTTGAAACTTGGTATGGATAAACTTGGGAGTCCAACATGAAGCATGAAAGTCATCTTAGGCATTTTTGGTCAAAACATCTTTGTGCAAACACAAACCCTAAATTGTGTCAACAGTGCAAGGAGAAGTCTTGAGCAGATGAAACCCTAACTGGATCTTGAGCTTCAAGGGCTTTGTGATGAGAAATCAAATGAGAAATGGGAGGGCAAATTTTGGGGTACAACAGTTGCCCCTGTTCAATCTTCTTGAACCTGAAGAGTTAGATTGGCAAGTTTGCCTTTCGTGACTCGAGGGTAAAAGGAGATTGGACACTAGAGTGCCCGGAAATTTGCACTCGTCAAAGCAATGGATGCGGGAATGGGCTTAGAGATGCCATTTGGAGATGGGCTTAACAATTCCATCTGGAAGAGTGACAGAAACTTGTCGGGGATGGGCTTAAATATGCCATCTGGAATGAGTATCAAAAAGGTGTCCATGCTTTGGATCATCTCCGAACTGGGGGTCTGAACAAGCAATAGAT
This sequence comes from Vicia faba, assembly GCA_948472305.1. Classification (NCBI taxonomy): domain Eukaryota; kingdom Viridiplantae; phylum Streptophyta; class Magnoliopsida; order Fabales; family Fabaceae; genus Vicia; species Vicia faba. The sequence goes on along the minus strand of OX451736.1, from coordinate 1,306,881,881 downwards.
TGACATCCGTATCTGGAGGCATCCGTAAACTGTTTTCAGGAGTTGAGATTGAATAAGCAATAGAGCAGCATCCGTTGTTGGGGAGCGTTCGTAAACTGTTTTCAAAAGTTGCATCTGAACAAGCGATAGATTAACATCCGTTGTTGGGAAGAATCCATAGACTGTTTTCAGAAGTCTTGAGAAGAATCTGAACAAGTGATAGGTCAACATCCATTACTTGGAGAACCCGTGAACTGTTTTCAGAAATCTTGAAGTTGAATAAGCAATAGATCAGCATCCATTGTTGGGAAGCGTCCATAGACTGTTTTCAAAAGTTACATCTGAACAAGCGATGGATTAACATCCGTTGTTGGGAAGAATCCATAAACTATTTTCAGAAGTCTTGAGAAGAATCTGAACAAGTGATAGGTTAACATTCGTTACTGTTTTCAGAAATCTTGAAGTTGAATAAGCAATAGAGCAGCATCCGTTGTTGGGAAGCGTCCGTAAACTATTTTCAAAAGTTGCATCTGAACAAGCGATAGATTAACATCCGTTGTTGGGAAGAATCCATAAACTGTTTTCAGAAGTCTTGAGAAGACTCTGAACAAGTGATAGGTTAACATCCGTTACTTGGAGAACCCGTGAACTGTTTTCAGAAATATTGAAGTTGAATAAGCAATAGAGCAGCATCCGTTGTTGGGAAGCATCCGTAAACTGTTTTCAAAAGTGTCTCGGAAGATAATGATTTTTTTCTGTCGACTCATCTTACCTGAAAAGGTAAAGAGTTAGTTGTATGCAATGTCATGATGCATGATGCAACGTATGTTATATGATATGAATGTAAATGAATGCGCATGTAAGCTGAAGAGCTGTCTTGCAAAGGATAAATGAATCCTAGATGGCTGAAGATAAAAGCATCTTGACTGCTGCCGTGAAGAATAATTTCTGGTTGTTGCTGGGGAATAAGGAGCTTGGGTTGTATACCAATCTTCACGGGAATCCCTGTCTTGAGGAGATCTTCACTGGAGAATCTTCGAATATACAATGAGGAACTGAAAACTGAAAGTCTTCAAATTTTCTTGGGGAATACCAGACCTTCAATCGTTGAGGGGCCTTGGAACCACTTGCGGGGACTTGGAATTTCCTTGGTGACTTGCAGGGTAAAAGAATTTCTGATGATTTCTACTGGGGATTTTAGAACCTGGTAGACCCATGCTGGGGAAGTATGATTTGAGAATCTTCAGCTTGGTGGGAAGTATCTCAGTGGGGGGAAGGTTCACTAGTCTGGTTCCGCTGGGGATTGATAGTTTGAAGTTTTAGCTCTGCTGGGGATACTGAAACTTAAACTCTGAGGGGAATTGAGTTCTGGAGGATTCTCTGGCTGGGGATAACAAAGATAAACTCCTCTGGGGATTGTATTGATAAGTTATGCTGGGGAACTCTAATGAACTCCGCTGGGGATAGGAAGAAATTTGCCGAGTGCGATCTTCCGTGGCAATTAGCTGAGGATAACCCAGTTATAAGCCCTTGTAAGGAATAACTTTGAATAAAGCTCGGGAGAGACGTCCGTACTCTGCAGGGGACAAGCTTCCAGAATCTACTGGGGATAAGCTTCAAGGCTTGCTGGGGATATGGATTCCAAATCTGCTGGGGATTTCCTTTGAAAAGATATCCAACTGCACCTTTAACCTATCAGTAATCCTTTTTCTTGATTCATAAGGAAATTATTATGTTCAAATGCATATGCCTATTTAACAAATCATTGGACGTTTCTCAAAATAAAACAATTAGTGCAAGAGAAAAAGAAAAAGGAAATGACACAAATTTCTGGGAAGAGTATTTGTATTAACTTTCTCTGAGTATATTTGTACAAAGGAGACAATCATCCTAGTAAGAGGATTTTGTCGTAAATATTGAAAGATTTATACAAAATAAAGATGGCTATGTGAAATAATTCCATGGGATTCCATTCCGCTATAGCCTTCACAATTCTGAATATCTGTCCATCCAATGCTTCGTTTGCCGATGACTGGATTGATCAGAAACCTGGAACTGGTTGATGAAGAGATTGTCTTTGAAGTGATCCGACGAGACATAGTCATACGCTTTAATTCCCTAACTTTTGCCTGAATCGCCCTTTCGGGTTTTCGATCCACCGGGAAACCCTTTTTTGCCCAAGCCGCCCTTTCGGGTTTTCAGCTTGCCGGGTGTACAGTTTTCTTTTTGTTTTTATCCCTAATTTTTGCCTGAACCGCCCTTTCGGGTTTTCGGTTCACCGGGATGCCCATTTTTGCCCAAGCCGCCCTTTCGGGTTTTCGACTTGTCGGGTTATTTTATGCATAGTATCTTTTGACTATGTCTGCGTTCGCAGGGTGCGGCAAATCGTCGCCGTCCATGGTGGTTAGAATCATCGCACCACCAGAAAATATGCTCTTGATCACAAATGGTCCTTCATATGTAGGAGTCCATTTGCCCCTGGGATCACTTTGCGGCAAGATAATCCGCTTGATTACGAGATCTCCGACTTGATACACTTGACGTCTGACTTTCTTGTTGAAGGCCTTGATCATCCGTTTTTGATACGTCTGACCATGGCATATAGCAGTGAGTCGCTTTTCGTCGATCAAATTGAGTTGATCAAGTCGGGTCTGAATCCAATCATCTTCATTCAAACCTGTGTCCTTCATAATCCTTAGAGAAGGAATCTGAACCTCCATAGGCAGGACAACTTCCATGCCATATACCAACGAAAATGGGGTTGCCCCGGTTGAAGTACGTGCCGTCGTACGGTATCCATGTAGAGAAAACGGTAACATCTCATGCCAGTCTTTGTAAGTGACTGTCATTTTCTGAATTATCTTCTTAATGTTTTTGTTCGCAGCTTCAACAGCACCGTTCATCTTCAGCCGATAGGGAGATGAATTGTGATGGTAAATCTTGAACTGTTCGCACAAAGCGATGATCATCGTGTTATTCAGATTAGTACCGTTGTCTGTGATGATCCTGTCTGGAACACCATACCGGCATATGAGATTTTGCTTGATGAAGCGGGCAACCACATTTTTAGTAACAAAGGAGAAGGAAGCTGCTTCGACCCATTTGGTGAAATAGTCAATGGCGACCAGGATGAAACGATGTCCATTGGAAGCCGTGGGCTTGATCTCTCCAATCATGTCAATGCCCCACATTACAAATGGCCAAGGAGCGGTCAGAATGTTGAGAGGAACCGGAGGGATATGAACTTTGTCAGCGTAGATTTGACATTTGTGGCAAGTACGGGAATGTTAATGGCAGTCAGCTTCCATGGTAGACCAGTAATAGCCTGCCCTTAGGATCTTCTTAGCCATTGTATGTCGGCTCAAGTGAGTGCCAAATGTGCCGCTGTGTATCTCATTCATGATCAACTCTGCTTCAGCTTTTTCTACGCATCAGAGTAAAACACAATCATGGCTTCGTTTGTAAAGGATGTCGTTGCTCAGGAAGAACTTAGCAGCGAATTTCCTTAAGAACTTCCTGTCATTTACGGAAGCTCCTTCGGGATAATCTCTAGTCTGGAGATACCTTTTGATCTCATGGAACCAGGGTTGTTCCACTACTTCTTCGGTATTAATCTCGTGACAATGTGCCGATTCATCCATTCGCTCGATGGTGATTTGGGGAGCCTCGTTATCCCAGTTGAGTTTAAACATGGAGGACATTGTAGCTAGAGCATCTGCTAGCTGATTCTCTTCTCGCGGGAAATGCTCGAAGGTAATTTGCTCGAAATGAGGCAACAATGTCAAGACATGTTCTTTGTATGGGATACGATTAGGATGCTTGGTATCCCACTCTCCTTTGATTTTACTGATAACCAAAGCCGAATCCCCAAATACGATCAAAGATTTGATCCCCAAGTCTATAGCAGCCTTGAGACCAAAGATGCAAGCTTCATACTCAGCCATGTTGTTCGTGCAGCTGAAGCAAAGTCGGGCCGTGAAAGGTGTGTGACAACCTTCCGGAGAAATGAGTACCGCGCCGATACCGTTTCCAAGTGCATTTGAAGCACCATCAAAGTACAGGGTCCATCGGGATCCCTTTTCGGGTCCGTCATATGGTCCGTTACCTTCAATGTTGTCCAAATTCATGATGTCCTCGTCTGGGAAGTCAAATCTCATGGGTTGGTAATCTTCGATAGCTTGATGAGCCAGATGGTCAGCTAGTACACTCCCTTTTATAGCTTTTTGGGTGGTGTACTGGATGTCATACTCAGTTAGGATCATTTGCCATCTAGCTATTCTTCCAGATAAAGCGGGCTTTTCGAAGATATACTTGATAGGATCCATTTTGGAAATCAACAAGGTAGTATGAGTCAACATATACTGCCTTAGTCAGCGAGCAGCCCATACCAAAGCGCAGCAAGTTTTCTCGAGCAGTGAGTAGCGAGTCTCACAGTCGGTAAACTTTTTGCTAAGGTAATAAATAGCATGCTCTTTTCGACCAGACTCGTCATGCTGGCCCAAAACACACCCCATTGAGTTATCCAAGACGGTCAGATACATGATCAATGGTATTCCTTCGACGGGTGGCATCAGAATAGGAGGTTCTAGAAAATACTCCTTGATCTTATCAAAAGCAACTTGGCAATCGTCGTTCAATTCGACTACCTGATCTTTCTTCAAGAGTTTGAAAATTGGCTCACAGGTAGAAGTCAGATGAGAGATGAATCTGGCAATATAGTTCAAGCGCCCCAAGAACCCTCTAACCTCCTTTTCAGTACGGGGAGTAGGCATCTCTTGTATTGCTTTCACTTTTGCTGGATCGACTTCAATGCCTTTGTTGCTTACAATGAATCCTAGAAGTTTACCAGACCTAACTCCAAAAGTGCACTTACTTGGATTCAGCCTGAGTTTGTATTCTTTCAATCTGGCAAACAACTTTTCTAGATGTTCAAGATGCTCCTCCTCTGTTTGTGACCGAGCTATCATATCTTCTACGTAAACTTCAATCTCATGATGTATCATATCATGAAACAAAGCTACCATGGCGCGTTGATAAGTTGCCCCTGCGTTCTTCAGCCCGAACGGCATCACCTTGTAACAGAAAGTGCCCCACTGTGTGACAAAAGTTGTCTTCTCCATATCTTCGGGGGCCATTTTGATTTAATTGTAGCCCGAGAATCCATACATGAAGGAAAACACTTTGTGTTGAGTTGTATTGTCGATTAAAATGTCAATGTGTGGAAGTGGAAAATCATCTTTGGGGCTGGCCCTATTCAAATCCCGGTAGTCCACACACATCCTGACTTTTCCATCTTTCTTAGGTACTGGCATGATGTTAGCGACCCATTGAGGATAGGACGTAACAGCCAGAAAGCCAGCGTCGAATTGCTTCATCACTTCTGCTTTGATCTTTTCAGACATGTCAGGCCTCATTCGGCGGACTTTTTGCTTGATCGGTGGACAATCCTCTCTTGTGGGGAGACGGTGAACCACGATGTCTGTGTCCAAACCTGGCATGTCTTCATAAGACCAAGCGAATATTTCAACATACTCATTCAACAACTGTATCAGGCGTTCCTTGACACTTGGTTCCAGATTGGCACCCACTTGCACCTCCTTCCGGTCTTCCTCGGTCCCTAAGTTGACAGTTTCCAATGACTCTTTGTGCAGTAAGATGGCCCTTTCCTCTTGCTGTAGAAGTCTGGCTAGTTCCCCTGGTACTTCACAACCTTCGTCATCTTCATACTCGGCTTGATTGACCAGATCTTCAGAGTTATTGAAGGATATAGCAGAATAGTCACCCATGGAATCCGGAGTGGATGGGTACCTACATTTGTGAGTGTGGGTGTGTGTAAGGGATAGCCATCCTTAAACAAAAATGAAAAAGGAAAGAAAATGAACACAGCAGTTTATCAAATGAAAAACGTCCAATGAATCATTAAACATGGCATATGGATATGAAAGTAATCAAAACCCTTACAAATGGACCTACATGCCCCGGGCAAGGCATGAGGTAAAAAGATAGTGTACGGATTGTTCGAAAATAAATATTACAGACCAATATGAAATGTTTGACAGATAAATTACTGATGAATAAAAGTGATGGGGACAAAGTCTTTTGCCTCCCAGTTGCATAATCCTCCTTCGACAGTTGGGTAAATCCACTCTTCGATGTTGCTCTCTTTGTCTTCATCCTCCAAAGCGTTGATTCCGTAGGGAGAAATTTTGACTGGCGCTCTTTCAATCTTCGAACGGTGCATAGCTTTCTGGCCCGCGGTAGTGAACCTTAATCCAAATTTGTCTGTTTTATGTGGAATATCAGGCAACTGCCCCCATGCTGAATTCTTCCCCTCCTTTATTGCGGCCCTTGCGTCCTCCAGAGATGCCATCCTGGCCATCTGCCTCGGTGCCTCAGCTGCCAACTTTGCTACTGTTATTTCAGGAAGGACTTCCTCAAAATGCTGGAAAGGTGTCTCAATGAACTCCCCCTCTACCTCCACATACCGGAAGGAATTCAAGTGGCTGATCATGTACTCCTCTTCGCCATGGACGGTTATGATCTTCCCCTTGACAGGATACTTCAACATATGATGTAAGGAGGAGGTGACTGCCCCGGCATGGTGTATCCAAGGCCTACCCAACAAGCAAGAGTATGACGGACGGATGTCCATCACATAGAAAGTAGATTTAAACACCTCAGTGCCCACCTTGATGGGAATATCAACCTCCCCATGGACCATTCTCTTTGAACCATCGAAAGCTCTGACAACAATATCACTCGGCTTCAACTCTAACCCTTCACAATCTAGTCGGTCCAAGGCCTTCTTAGGCAGTACATTCAGCGACGAACCAGTGTCGACCAAGACATGTGCGAGAGTAGTTCCTCGGCACTCGATTGAGATGTGCAACGCATCATTGTGGTTTATACCTTTAGGAGTTAGGTCGGCATCAGAGAAACATAATCCGTTGTCCGCAGTAAGGCTGGCCACGCAATTTTGAAATTGATCTGCAGAGGTTTCCTGGGGCACATGGGCTGCCTTCAGGAATTTTATCAGAGCTTTAGCGTGCGCTTCCGAGCAAAGTAGCAGTGCCAGCATGGAGATCTTTGAGGGGGTTTGCCCCAGTTGTTCTACCACATCGTAATCACTCCTTTTGATTATCTTCAAGATCTCATCCATTTCCTTCTTAGAGGTTTCCGGGATGACCAAGGGTTGAGCCCTCGTCCTGACGAGCTCATCTTGGATTCCCTTACCTTTATCAGCAGCGGTAGGAGGGACAATACTAGGAACAACAACATCTTCAATCAATGGGGTTCTAGCAGAGAGTTTTGTTGGTGCAGGGATGATCTTGTCAGCAGATGAGGGTCCAAAGATTGCTCTTGGAGGGGCAATCTCTGGAGAAAATATTCTCCCGCTCCGGGTGATTTTGCTCGTGCCTGCAATGTTTCCAATGCTGGCTTCTTCATCATCTGAACTTTCTTCAGTTATTTCGATTTGTTTAATACCATGGTAGTAGACGTCACCTCCATAGTTCCATGGTATTGACTTCTCAGAAACATAGGGGACAGGCCCTGGCATTGTTATCTTCAAAGGAACAGATTTCGTAGCTGGTGTAATCTTAACAGGATTTCTGACGGCCTTGGAAAGATTGGCGTGAATGGTTATGATTGAGACATCTTCAGTATGGGTTGGAGTAGCAGAAACCTTTTCAAACAAAATTTGTCGACTATCCATTAGGCCTTGGATGCCTTTTTTCAGTAACGGACAATCAAACGGCAGAGAGTAACAACAATAGCAGTCTTCTTTACATCCCGGGAAAATCCCGACCCTTAACAGATTCAACTTGATGGTTAACAATGGAGTTATCAGATCATTGACATCAGCAACATACAAATCTTCTTCAATGGCATTGACATTTCGGCCGTGCTTCGGCATGGGAGCAGATATCACATTAGGCTTCTCCAGAGCGTCAAACTCCACCACCTTCGCCTCTATCAGGTCTTGGATTTTATGCTTGAGTGCCCAACAATCGTTGGTGTCGTGCCCGACACTGTCAGAATGGTAGGCGCATTTAGCATTAGGATGATAATGCGGAGAGGACGTATTCACATTCTTTGGTGCCTCTTTGATAGTGGCGAGATTCAAATTTAATAGATGGGGAAGCACTTGCGCTGGCGTCATATTAATGCGGGTGAACTGCCGTTGTGGCCGTTCCACCCGTTGCTGATTTGGTCTGGACTGGTTATAGCGAGGCTGCTCACTTGAAGGGTTTTGAATCATTACGGCCCCCACGGTCGGCCGGCGCTCAGTCTTCCCTGCTCTTCTTTGGGAGTATACAACAGCTGTTTCCTTCTTGAAAGGTTTTTTCTCAACACTTGCAGCAACACCCTTCTGAATCTTTCCTAACTTGATGCCAGCTTCTATTCTTTCGCCTATTAAGATCAAATCGGTAAACCCGCGGAAGAGTTACCAATCAGATGATTGAAAAATGGCCCAGATAGGGTCCCTAGAAACATATCAACAAGTTCACGGTCGGTTAAAGGAGGCTGCACCCTGCCAGCCAAATCCCTCCATTTTTGTGCATATTCTTTGAATCCTTCGCCTGTTCCCAATGACATACCCTGAAGTTGGGTACGCGTAGGAGCAAGGTCAGAATTGTACTGATATTGTTTGTAAAAGGCGGTGGCCAAGTCTTCCCAGTTTCGGACGCTGGTCCCCTCTAGCTGATAGAACCACTCCAATTGAGCCCCAGAAAGGCTGTCTTGAAAGAAATGGATCCAAAGATTTTTATCTGCCGTATAGGGTTGGATCTTTCTTACGTAGGACCTGAGATGCATTTTTGGACAGGACAGCCCGTCGTACCTCACAAAAACTGGCACTTTGAACTTTGGGGGAATCACAATCCCGGCAACTAAACCCAAGTCTTCAAAATCCAAACCCGGTACTCTCTGTAGCTCCATGGCGGCCAACCTGTCTTTTAAACCTTTGTATTTATCATCAACCGGAGGGTATTGTTGAACAGAGTAGTCTTTATCCTCTTCGACCTCCTCTTCTTCCACATCGGACTCGGAAGGTACCGCAACCCCACCTCCTTTACTGGTTCCTTCATCAGAAGTAGGAGGAAATTCAAGCACTCTCCGAGCTTCTCCTTCAAATCTTCTCCCTAAAGTAGCCACCCCGAGTCTCTTTTTCTTCTTTTTCACTGGGTCTTTATTCCCCAGCAAGGTCTTGAGATCCTCCTGACCTTTAGCCAAGGTCATCAGGAGTTGCTGGAACTGTGCATTTTGAGCTTGTAGGTCTTTGACTGTTTGCTCGAGATCCATCCTACTGAAATAAACAGCAGACAGATAAGGAAACCTGGAGTGAGACCTACTTATGCACATGATGAATGGTATGCTTATGTATGCAATGCATTCAAGGATTTAGAATATTCAAACTTGTTGCAGATAAAAAGAACGCACGTCATATTAATAAGAAGAAATTTGTTAGTACATAAATGCCCCATGGGCCAAATATTACAAAAACAACTTCTCAAGGTAAAAAGACATTGTGCATCCTCTTTGGTGCGATGTAGATATTGAGGGCCTCTTGCTCATGGAGTCGGCGGGTAAGCTCTAGAACCTTCTTCTCGCTAGCGTAGAAGCTGGCTTCAAAAGTGTTTCGTTCCTCCTTGAGCTGAATCCAACTTTTCTGCATTTCCTCCCACGATGTAGGCATGTCAGGATGTAGGATGGTGTAGGGAACCTCTCCTTCCTTGACGGGCTCTTTAATCACAGGGAGAACATGAGGATAAGGCATCATTAGACTCTGGGCTCGGGCTCGTACCCACTTGAGATAAGGTTCAAGAGGGATGGAGTTCTTGTGTCCCAGTGTCTTGCTATCAACCTTGTTGGGCCTTCCCCAAGCTCTGATGAATCTTTGGCGAAGTCCTTGCGCATCGTTGTCGAAGTCAAAAACTAGGTCAGGAATCAACATGTCGTGAGGGTCATCCCTCCGTGCAAATCCAAATTGCCTCAAAGCTAGGCAAGGGTTGTAGGTAATGCCCCCTCTAATGCCAAGTAATGGAACATTAGGGAACTCTCCACAACGATCGACGATGATGACATTTTCTCTAGACCGAGAACACCAATGTACATCAGAGTGAGTAAGAGTCATCAATCGTTGGGACCACCTTGAGCCTTGGTCATTCTTCAAGACAGATAGTGGAAGGTGCGAAATAAACCACCTTGCAAGGAGAGGAGTACAGCACATGAGAACACCCCTCTTTCTCATTGTTCGTGTGTAAAATGAGTGAAGGATGTCCCCAAGCAATGTTGGTATTGGATTTCTGGACAAGAAGATTTTGACGGCGTTGACATCTACCAATTGGTCAGAATTTGGGAACAAGACCAACCCATAGATAAGGAGTGCCACAATTTCTTCAAAGGCTTGTAGGTCCAATGAATTCCAACATTCTTGTGCCTTCTCAAACAAGAATTTTGCTAAGAATCCTTTGACGCCGCTTCTGGCTTCCCAATGCCCCTTGATGTCGGATGGTTGTAGATGTAATGCTCGAGCAACATCTTCTGGCTTTTGTTCCTTTTCCGTACCGTTAAAGGGTAGTTGATTAAGGATAGGAATTCTCAGGAGTTGAGAAAACTCCTCCAAAGTGGGCACCAACTGGTAGTCGGGGAAAGTGAAACAGTGGTGAAGGGGGTCAAAGAACTGGAATAGCACTTTCATCATGTCTTCTTCAATGTTGGTGTTGACTAAGCTGAGCAGTCTACCATGTCTTTCACTGAAGGATGAGCTTTCCGGAATTCTTGAGGTGAGCTCCTTGAGTTGAGGAGAGATTCTCACAAGGTTAACTTGGATGGTTTTTCTGCGAGGAATTTCCATGACCTACAAAACAAGAACAAAGATGAAGATCTAAACCCTTGAAATGGTTAGTGAATGCATATGATGCTTTATGATGTTCATGATGTATGCACAAACATATGTACAAGCAAATCACACCAAACCCTAGTTTCAGGCTTGCATGGGGTTTCATAGGAAAGTATCCTCTTGAGTGTAGTTGGCTTAAAAACCTGTCCTATAAATAGTAACCGGGTTCTAAGGAGCTCAATATCATTGGATTGTTTTCAATGTTCATTGTTTTGGTTTAGCCACTTAACTAGCGACCAAAATATTCCAAGAAAACAACCCTCAATGAGTGGAGTATCGAGTATCTACCAACTTCGCACTGCACCAAAGCCGGTCATCTCACTACCCCTAATGAAAGGCCAAGATGGTCAAGTAAGGTTCTAGGTCATTAGTGCTTAGTGACATTACTCAGCGGCCCCGTACTCTCCTTGATTGAACTCAAGGGTTACCGGTACTCACAAATATGTCGCACTAATATAGCTATTGCTTCGACCGTGTCGGTATACCCCGCACAGTTTCCACAACGTATTGCTATCTATGAAATGTTTCCCAAAATCCGGGTGGAGGATTACAAACCCAAACAAGAGAGCCAAGATATAAAGCAATCAAGACAAACAATTAATCATGCAAGAGGGTGATCTAAGCCCTAAGGTTACTCCACTTTTAAAATTCTCCCCAGCAGAGTCGCCAGTTCTGTGATACGGTGGGAGAACTGACTATGGTTTTGCGTTTGTTTTCGCAAATGTTTCGGTTGAGCAAGAGTCGCCACCGACTTTTTATTTTATCCTAAGGAAATGTTTAAAAAGCACAGCAAAAACCTTTGAGATTTTTTTCTTGGGTTCGGGGAGTAGATTATAGAAAGGGAAGGTATTAACACCCTTTCTATCCATAGTTATCCATGGGCTCTTAGGTACTTGCTTAGATCAACTTGCCTTGGTTTTCAATTGTTTGAAATGGTGCTTTGTGTGTGGTTTTGAAAATGTTTTGAAAAAGATGCCTTGTCTAGGCTACCCTTGTAACAATTCTTTACTTGAATGTTTTACAAAAGGTGTTTGTCTTTTTGAAAAGATGTTTCAAGGTTTTTTTGAAAGTTTGTTTTGAAAGTGTGGTTTGAAAAATAGGCAAGTGTTTTCATTTTGCAAGTTGACAAGTACTTAAGAGCTATCTACCCTAAAGTTCTCAAAGATTTTTGCTATGTTTTAACCATTTTAACAATTTTGTTCCACCATTGCATTTGGTGGACAATCTTGTGTTAGGATGTGAAAGGGACGAGCGCGGGTCATCGTTTAGACCATAATTGCAATGGTGCCAAGTATCTTTGGGCAACTTTCCTTTAAGGGACTTGATCATTATTTTAGGCAACTTTTGAAAGCGTCATCGAGGGACTATGATCATTTTGAATTGTTTGTTTTGCCCAAAGAGACCTAACATGCAATATGGCCCATTATTGAAGGCAACAAGTGGAATACCCTAGGGGTGCGAGTGTGATGAGTGTTGTCCATTTTCATGCTTGTTTATCTTGAAATTAGGTCAAACTATTTTGTTGTTTTTATTTGCATACAAACCCTAATTCTAACATGGTATATTTAGAAAGCATTAAAGTGCGAAAATTAAAGTTCCTAAGCTATTACAACACAATATGGGAAGGGGGGTACAAATGTTCAAATGGGGGGTATTTGACAAAGAATTTAAACCTAGCTATTACATCAATTTGGAATTATTTACAAGATAATCAATTGCACAAATTAAATAGAAATAAGATAAATATGCAAGATGCAAAAAGGCTTTTTATGTGTATGAAAAAAAAGTATTTTTTATGTCAAATAAACAAAATAAAAAGTATTATTTTTTGGAGCTTTTTTATGTTTAGGGAAAAACCCTAATTTTATTAAATAAAAGTATTAATTATTTAATATATAAAAATATTTAATAATTATGTATAAGAATAAAATAAAAATGTAGTATATTTGTAAAAAGGTATTTTTAATATTAAATATTAATAAAAAAAATAAAAGTGTGTATATTTTGTATTTTAACCTAAATATATTAATATATATATGTATTTGTATTATTTACTAAATATATATTATATATATAAAATAATAATATTTAATATTTTATAAAAAAAGTATTTTTGATATAAAATGTTTTCAAGGGAGAAATAAAAATAAAAATCAGAAATAAAATAAGTTTGCATTATTTTTGGTATTTTTAAATAAAAGTGTTTATTTATTTATTTATGTACAAAAAACTATTCTAAACAAATAAATACCTATAAATTCAAAAATGGTGTGAAAAATATTTTTTATATTTTTAATATTATTAGCAAAAATAATTAAGTCAGAAATAAAAAATAAAAGTCAAAAAATCATGAAAAATAAGCACAATGGGCCACAGAGGTGTAAAAGCAAAAATGGGGTGTGAAAAGAAATAGCAAAACAGGCCCAGCCCAAAGGCTGTTGTCTTCAACCTTCAGCCATTCAAAAAAGAAAAACGTGCGTTTTCCATGCTTCCATCAAACTCCTGATTCCTTGATTTTCAGCCAAAACTCATAACATAAACAATGTAGAGCATTAAATCACGAATTCATACATATAAAGAACATGATTTAACTCTCAGAAATGAGAGAGAATTTCATCATTCCCAAATCTTAACCTAACTTTTTATCAATGTTCAGACCTTAAATTCTCACAACATATGCAAAATAAATGGAAAGTAAAGGTATGTACAATTTCAGGGGCATGAGTAGAACACTTCTTATTCACAAACTTAGAGCTAATGATGTCTACATTGAGAGATAGAAGTTCAAGAATATACCTGTTCAGTTGAAGTTGTATCTGATGATGGAGGTACTTTCAGAGCAAGGTGATGATTGGTACAACTTCCTTGATGTCCAGGGATGCTATTCCAAGTTTTACTTTGCTTTGAAACTAGCTGAATCGAATTGTAGCACTCCACCTGCAAAACAAGAAAATGAAAATGGCCAAACTGATTAGAGGAGTTACAGTCCACTTCTAATGCTTTGGATAGTTTGCATTGATGGTAGGGAAGGTGTTTAAAGTGGTTTTAGCAAGAATGCACGATGGAAATGAGTTGTGGGATTCAATCTGCAGTAGGTGCTCTGTTTGGACAGTTTGAGAGTGATTCTGTGTTTGAGAGGGAAATGGAGGTGGATAGCTCGTGTTTCAGCTTGGGTTTGATGATTAGAAAGTGTTTGACAAGTTTGCTTAAGCTTGGTTTACAGGAAATGAGAGTTGTGTGTTGATATGCTAAGTTTCTTACACTTTAAGAAACAAAAGGCCACTTGGTGTTTCTAGCCTGTACAGGCCCCCATTCTATGCTGAACCACTTAGTCTTGATCAGTGTAATTAGCCCATAAACTTGTGCCAAAGAGATCTTAATTGTACTTGCTTGGATTTGCATTTTGACATAAAGTTCCCTTTTGCAAAAATGGTTAAAATGCTTTATCTATTTTGGGATTAAACCATTAAGCAATGCTTGAACACATAGAATATGGTCTTGGCACAAAGAGTTTGCATTAAATTTATGAGTGTAAAAAGGATTTAGGGCCTGTAATCAAGAAATGCATGCTGATTTGAAAATTGCCTAAGTGTATGAACATGGAAATTGGCCATAACAAAAGTGAGTTTTTCCCATATTGCCAAATTCGATTCTCTCTAACCATGAGGTTGTTTGATGAGTTCTTGGACATTTTGGAAAGCTTGGAATGTATACTACAATCCATCTTTGAAGTGAAAATTGAAATTCCAAGTGGAAGTATATGAAAAATGGTCTTGAAGTTAGGTAAAAACCTTGCCTAAAATAGGTCAAATTTTCTCTAAGTTAAGAATGGTTTGGTACCCTTGTTCCAAAAATTGTAACTTGAGATACATGCTTCTTTTGGGAAAACTTTGTGAATCAAAGTTGTAGATTTTGCAATAGGCTACAACTTTCATGTTTTGTCTTTTGCTTGAATCCAAATGAATCTTGGTGAGAAAGTGGGGCAAAGTTAGGAAAAAATTAGGGTTTTTCATAACTTAGAAAAATTCTAAGTTATGAAAAATCTTCATTTCAAACCCTAATTTGCAATTCTTGATTTCTTGATGAACAAGTTTCATGATTTGGAATTTTTTGATGAAAAATTAATCTTGACACTTGATTTTGACCAAAAAGTCAAAGTTTGACTTTTCAGTATACAGTCAAAATTGATCAATTGACTGGAAAATTCAACTGTCAATCTTGTGCATTTGGGATATTTTGAACTTGTTGAGTATGTCAAGACAATTCCATGGGGTCCTTGAGTCCATATGTGATCTTGGTTTGCTATTGGCTAGGTCAAACAGTCAAAAATTGCCTTTGTGCAGTCAAAACCCTAAAAATGACCATTTTGCCCGTTTGGTGATCTGATCAAATTTCTTGTGGAATTGTGATCCAAACTTGATCAAATGGTCCATGTGAGTTCATAATGTTGATGTGGGTCAATTTTCATGAGTTTTCATGAGATGTGGGATCTTTTGGAATCAGGACTTGAAACTTGGTATGGATAAACTTTGGAGTCCAA
This sequence comes from Vicia faba, assembly GCA_948472305.1. Classification (NCBI taxonomy): domain Eukaryota; kingdom Viridiplantae; phylum Streptophyta; class Magnoliopsida; order Fabales; family Fabaceae; genus Vicia; species Vicia faba. Next base: position 1,306,866,459 of record OX451736.1, on the reverse strand, counting down.
CATGAAACATGAAAGTCATCTTAGGCATTTTTGGTCAAAACATCTTTGTGCAAACACAAACCCTAAATTGGGTCAACAGTGCAAGGAGAAGTCTTGAGCAGATGAAACCCTAACTGGATCTTGAGCTTCAAGGGCTTTGTGATGAGAAATCAAATGAGAAATGGGAGGGCAAATTTTGGGGTACAACATCAGCCTTTCTAGTTGAAAGCAAACTAGTAGAAACTCTTTTTCATAAGAATCTGGATGATCATCTGGTCACAAATTTTGGAAGATCTTTTGATGGAAGAAATCTGAAGTTTATGATTTTAAAATCTTCTGTCATTAATCCTCCAGAAGCTTTGGAGTCATAATCAATACTTTATTCAGCATCTGATATAGAAGACAATTACTTATTTAAAACCATTGATCCTTCAGATGTTGTTCTTTGCTATTTATATGAATAATTAAAGAAAAAGGAATCTCCTAGTGTGTCTCCTCAGGCTATTTTGAAGCTTATCATAAACCATCCTTAAATGATTCTTGATTATGTTCTTAGAAGCATTTATGATAATGTTGTTATTTGTGGATATGCTGATGATCTTCTAGATGAACCTGAAGAACCACCTATCAGAAAGCAGAGAAAAGTTTCTTATGTTCGTGAAGTCATAGATGTTAATTCAAGTAAGTCTTCTTCCATTGTATCTTATCAAAACATATTATTTCATCTACCCCCACACCTTTTTTTCCTCACCCTGTTTTTTTTCCACATCTTAACTTGTTCCTTTTAAAACAATCACTTTTACCATTCCTGAATCCCTTTTATCCCAGATTAACCAAACTGATGCATTTATGAAAGAAATTGAAACCAACTCCTCATCCAGTTCAAATCAAGTTCATACTATCTCATCTGATTCTGAAGAAGAACATGAAGGATAGAAAAACACAAGAAAGGGGGGTCTGAATTGGGTTTTTCAAAAAAAAACAGTAAGACACGTTTGGTTATTCTGGTTAGTTTGAACTCAAACTACTGCAGTCCACCCGCCAAGGTGATTTCGCCTTTCTCAATTGAGGTCTTAATCCATTAATCAAAACTTGATTACATTTCACGAAGATAATTGTCAACGTCTTCTTGATATCAAACCACAACTTGGTTTCTCAAGGAATTACAAAAATGTGAATCAAATTATGTACAAGAATGTTTCTAGAAAACTATATCACAATTGTGATGTTTACACGATATTAAGGCACAATGAAAAATAGATTATGAATATTTCTTTGTATGCACAAGTATTATTTTTATCACCCTTCAAGACTCCTTTATATAGGTGAAGCTTTTGAGACATGAGAAGATGTTTTTAGAAGGTTGATAAAATGTTGTTAATGCACTTTCCAAAAATACAGATCTTGTCTGGTACCATCTGTTACTTCTTTGATTTGTAATGATTGAAATGTAACGCATCAGGACTTGCTTCTTTGAAATCTGATCAGAATAATAATACTAACGTTGCTACTTTAGATCATCAGAGTATTACTTCATTAGAGTTTAGCTTACAGCTTTGGTGCTTCAGAAGTTATAACATTAGAACTTCTTATGTTGAGCATGATACTTCAATTTAGTTATACATAAATTCTTATCAGATCTTCTTAGTGCAATTTTGTTCGCCAACTTCCATGCTTCTTTATCAAAAATTCTCTCCATATTTAAATAAATTATTATAGAGCATATTTGTTCTTTATATATATCATGTATTTGTTATCATCAAAACTATTACTAAGATGTATACCTAAACTATGTTCTAACAATCTCCTCCTTTCCGATGATGACAAAAACTTGTATATTTTGATGAATCGGGTAAGAACATAAAGTATGAGGGTCTCCCCTGAGTTAAATACTCAGATAAAGATAAAATTAGATACTTCCCTAAATATTTTTTATCAGATCTTTTGATGGAATTTATAAGTTCATTTGACATAAGTTACTTTCAAGAGACAATTTTCCTGTTTACTTTCCAAAAGGTGAAACAACGGTTATGATATTAAAAATGTTTGAGACTAAGTTCCATATTCAAAATATCTTACGTTCTCACCCTTTTTGTCATAAATCAAAAAGCAATAAAAACACTTAAAGAGAACAAAGAGGTTATTCATTCAATAAAGGTTAATACAGACCAAAGTAGATAAACAGAAGTTCAAACAAGAAACAAACATAGCAGAAACAAGCAAAAGATCAGAACTAAGGTTGTGAAGGAGGTGGAAGTCGTGTGAAAAAAGTTTCCAAGAGACTTTTGATCTGATTGTTTGATTCTTGTTGCTTCCCTAGCATCCCCTTAATTTCTTTGTTTGTTTCATCTTGTTTGTCCAGCCTTTCCTTAACAATTGAATTCTCTTTCTTCAACTCATCATAGTTTTCAACACAAGAGAAGATGGATTTGTTTCAATAGTAGAAGCCATCTTCTCGGAAGTTACTACAACATATTATTTCTCAGAAGATTCTTCAACTGACTTGCCTTTGTCTTTAAAAATGACCAGAGGTAGAGGTTGAGTTTCAGGAGATGGTTCCTGAAATTCTAATTCTTGTGGAGCTTCCCAAGGAGTGTTGTCCAGAAGACGAAGAGGTTTCCTTACCCAGAAACGTAGAACATGATTCTTGAAGATATTTAGGTGATCGTAGAAGTTATGTTAAGAAATTTCACAACTAAGTTCCTTCATATTCAAAGATTCAGAATTGAACCATTTTCTAAACTGAGTCCAGAGGTAATCAGAAGCAGCTGGATTAATATTATCCATGCAAGCTTGCTTCAAAAAGTTAACCCATTCATGTATTTCTGTTTCGAAAACCAGTAGGAATGGCTATTTTCTGAGAAGATTTGACAAGTTTGTCCCAAGATTCTAGATCAATTAGGGTTTTGAGAGAATCTTCTGGGTTGTTAGTGGGAGTTGGAGAGTCAGAGATGATGAAATGAGTGTTAGGAGGTGTTGAATCATAAGGAGGTCGAAGATCTGAAAGGGAAAAATCTTGTGATATATTGGTGGAGATATTTAGTTGTTGAGAGATGTTGAGAGGGCGGGTGATTCCTGGAATGGCTGTTGTGGTTTCGTGCATTTTGTCAGAGGCATTATTTAGATTTTCTGTTTGGGGAGCTTAAAAAAATAGATCAAATTGATCAATATCAGATAGAACTTGTGCAAGTTATGGTTGAGTTTGAGAAATTTGGGTAAAAGGGGAATTAATCAAAGGATAATCAATGGGTATGTGTTATACCCCAATTTTCCCCCTAAGATTTCTCATCATCTCACTTTTATCAATACATCAAGATCACACATTAGGGTTGGTTCTCTCTTTCTTCTTCATTCTATCTTTAAGTTTTCTCTTGAGGGATCACCAAGAACCTTGAATTGTGTATCTTGTACATATGTTCTATTAACTAACATCAATATATGTATATATGTTTTTTTTAATGTTCATATTGTAGGTGATCACAATTGCATTCATCTCATCATCTAACCTAGGGTTTTGAGGGGTAGTTCTCACTCAAATGATGCTTCAAAGGTTTGTAAGAGCTCAATCTTCAAGTTTATGTCTATTATATCAAATATTTCTGGTTCAAGGAGCTCTTTCACTTTATTTAGGACAAGACCTCCTCAAAGTTGGTGGTGGCATTCATCAAGAAGATAGGTTCTTGTGTTTATTTCCATGCCTTCATCAAAAAGCTTCAATGGGACTTAAGCTCCATCTTTGAGCGTGCTTCAATTAATATCATTTCAAGACCTATTATGATTCATCATGCCTTATTTTGCCAAGAAATATCAAAAGACTCAAGGTTGGCTCAATAAGTTTGACCTAATTGAGCAAATGCTTGATTCAGTGATCACAAGTACATAACTCTCTCAATTTTCAACATTTGGAGTTGGTTATTTTTTTCTATGGATTCTTATGATCATCAACAACAACCTACCTTCACATGACAATATCCAATTTTTCAAGAAAAATCATCAAAATTTGAAAGGGTTTTCAAGTCATTTTTGACACTCTCTGAGCTAGGGTTTGTTGACTTCCAATGACCATATCATGCTCATTTTTTGATATTTTTGAGTGAATCTAAAGCCATGATTCTCTTTAAAGGGTCCTTAACAAGCTCTCTTTAGAAATATAAGGCTAATTTTGAATGGAAGATCACTAATAATTGAGAAAGATTACAAGTCTACTTGAAGAGCCTTTGAATTATATGGTTTGACTTCAAGTTATCATAACTTGTTCAATTTTTATCTCCTTGAGCCCATTCTTTTTCCATAATAATATTTGGCATTTCTACTAAAACTTTGTTTTTATGTACAAGACTTTAAGATGCTTGGAAAGTTGTTGAAGAATTGAAAAGATTATAGGTCTTTTGTGAATTTCCCCAAATTTGTTGATCATCTTCCAAAGACCATAACTCTTTCAATTTTTGTGATTTTTGAGTGATCTCAATTCCACACTTCAATTTAAGAGGTATACTTCATTTAAAATTTTGAGTGAATATTCATGTAATTTTTAAAAACATTATAGGCCATTTTTAAGTTCAACACTTAGAATTTTTGTAAGTATAAAACATCCGTGTGTTTTTCACAAATTCAATTGGACATGACTTTTTGCTCAAGCATCCAAATGATGTCTTTTTTGGCACATTGTAAAGATTGTAACCTTGTATTTCAAATGCTTCAAGAATCATCCCATAAAGGTCCCTGAGTAGTGAGATATACATTATTGAAGTTGGTTCCCAGAGTAGTGAGCTATACTAATTATCCAAATGCGTTTTGACAAGAATTGCACTTGATATGAGGTCATTTTGAGGCATTTTAAGTCACACGTTTGGCATGTTCACGGTTGGCTTGGTTTTCATGATTTTCTCACAATTCCCCTCGTTTCTCATCATCATCCACTTCCATATAAATAGAAGATGATATCCCACTCATTAGACAAGCTTTAGAGAGCCAAAGAACCTTTGTTGAACTCCCTTCATACATCTCAACTCTGTAACTTTGAATTTAGTTTTAAAGCATCTTTTAATCCAATTTATTTAATGATTATTCATCCTTGAACTTTCCTGAATTAACAAAAGAAGAACCAAGCCTTGAGGTGTCCTAAATCTCGCTAGCCAACTCCAGTTTCAGAGAAAATTCATTTGACTTCGTTCAGGTAGTTTAAGGCACGAAATCTTATAACACAAATTACTTGAATGGTTTATGATGTTCACTGATGCTTTCTATTAATTCAATTTTGGTGAATCAATGCATTTGATGCTTCTGTTTTTTTATTTCAAAACTCTGGTTTTTTTCCAAATCGAGTAAGTTGTGTTTTATATAAATTTCTTGTGAGGGTAGAGTTAGGATCGTCTTGAAGAGACGAATCGAATGATACCACTATGAGTTTATGATTGTTCCATTTGAAGAAACTCACAAAAAGCCAACGCGCAAGGGTCTGGAGGTTGAAGACGACCTACGTGTCGTTCTTCAACCAATGATAGCGTGACAATTGTTTTAATTTCATTGATGGTGTGTGTTTCTCACTAAGGTCCATATCAAGCACAGCACGCTAGGTCCTTCGCATCTTTTTACTAAAACGTTTTTACTATGAGAATATGGTCCATATTATTTTGACATTATTTTTATTTTCTGATTTTTGATTTAATTGTTTTACACTTCAAAAATTCATCAAAAATTCATTTCAACTTCTAAAATTCTAAGAAATTTCTAAAAAATACTTTTGATTTTTCTATTTCTGATTTTTATTCTTTCACATTTTTATTTTATGAATTGGTATTTTTTTGATTTTTTCACTTTATTTGACTTGTTTTAATTGTGTAAAAATATTTTTCTTGATTTTTAAATTTTGGAAAAATTATGGAATGATCTAATGAACTCATGACAAATATTGGTGACCTCATTTTTTATTTATTTATGATTTTACTATTTTTCATAGTTTTTGGTTTATTTTGCTTATTTCTTTAAATGTAAAAAAATAGTTTCTGACTTTAAAAAATTCTGAAATTTTTTTGTCAACACTTGTTGACTCATGTTTGACTTAGATATTTTTTTAGAATTTTTATTTTATGTTTTAATATACTTTGTGTATTTTACTATTATTTCCCTTATATTAATCATTTTAAATATTATTTTATTAAATATTATTTTATCATTTGTGTTTGATCCTATTTGGGTGTTATATTGAGACAAGTTCCTCAACCTCATTGGATATTGGGTGTTGATAGGTTGAAAAACCAAATCCACCAAAATAGATGAATGATGTTAATGATATTTGAAATCCTAATTTTATCAGATACATCCCCTCCCTCTTCATCTTATCCCTTTCTATTTGTGCTACATGTTGTTGGAGAATAATCTACATATCATTTCTCTAACATGTGTTACATAGATTGCTATTGACCAGCCTCAAAATAGGTGTGACTTCTACATAATTACATTTATGATTGCTTAACATAGCACTAAATTTGTCCCGATTCGAAAAGTGATCATTCGTGGCCCAAACTTATGTTTACAAGCCCAAGTATGTTTAATTTGAAACATTTAATCCAATAAATTTGAGGTTCACTGTTAGGAGGCTTTGATCTTATAAATCCTCTAATGAACTTCATGAACTTTGGTCTAAGTGAATCATTTGAACATCTTTGATAATATGTGGTCGCCTCGAATACATGAAATGAATGATATACTTGACAAAAAGCAAATGAGACTTGTTGTTGAGAAGCTTTGATTATATCAATCTTCTAATGAGTTTTCAAATGCAAGTTTCAAGATGGCCATTCAACTAACCTCTAACTTATAATTCATTAACAATTGACGTTACTTTGTGCTTTTACTTTATTCCTTTACTTTATGCCTTTACTTTTATGTACCATTTATTTTAGCATTTACATTCCATGTCATTTTTATCTTTGCTCACTTGAGCATTTATCTTTTTGTCATTTTTATTTTGCTCACTTGAGCTTTCATTTTCTTTTTGAAGACACTTAATAATCAACTTGAACATTAAAAAGCCTTAAGGTTACTTGGACTATTTGGTTACCATCCTTGGAATTATGGAGTTTTGGATCTCTTGGACTTAGGATTAAAAGCCTTGATATCCTTGGGACCTTGTGACTCTGTTTTTATTTTATCTGGAGTTCTTGGGGTGTACCCCAAGACATTGGGTTGATTTTCTTTGTGTGCAGGTTATTCTGATTATGTGTTTTGTCTGTGATTGAGAATTTCTCTGTATACAACTGTTACTCTGCCAAATTTTTGTGAAGACTTAATTCATCTGAAGCTTGGTATTCCTAAGAGGTTTAGTATTTTTGCTTGCTTGGTTTAAATCCAAATGATGAGAATTCGACATTGACTCTTTATGTCAAGTGTTGGCTTCTTGTTGGTTAGATCGTTCTTTTCCTTAGATTTTACCTTATGCTTTAGGATAGAGCCTTCATCTCCTCCCATCTTATTTAATTTCAAAAATCTTCTCCCTCCTTTTTAAAACTCTTCTTATTTTTCTAACTTGAACCACTTTCATAATAAATTTGGACTTAGGTCCATGCATTTTCGAAAATCTTTTCTTAATCAAACTTTAATCAATTTAATCATACATTGACATTTTTTGAGAAGACTAAAAGTCATTAACCTCGTTCAAATCATTTTTCCACTTTGGCTTTTTAGTTTAAAATTTTCTCAAAAGATTAGACTCTTGCCGATTCTTGTAGTGATGCGAGCTACTATACTTCTACGATATGCAGTGAAGTGAGATATTTTCTACTTGGGTATTGAGTGAAGCTTTGTTTATTTTAAAATCCAAGCTATATCCTCCACTTTAAGATGAAGCAAATCCTCCTTTCTCATAATTGTGGGTAGTAAGTATGTTTTCCACTCGGATACGATAATGATGTCTCTTCTCTTAAAATTAACCAACACACATGTGTTTTAAATATTTTAAGGTGAACTACGAGTACCCTAATCCCCTATTGCATGAAAGGTGGTACGCAGGAACTAAAAGTTCACAACCGTGGCGGGTGAAAAATTGTAAAAAATACTTCTTTTCTCATCTCCATTGTTGTACCCCAAAATTTGCCCTCCCATTTTTAATAAGAAAAGCACAACCCTAGGGTTTCTTAAATGTTCAAGACTGGCAGGAACCGATCAGACATATTTTCTCCTATGGCAGTAAATCAGGAATTAGGGTTTTTCTCGCATTTCTCAGAAGAAATCGATTTCTCAGAAATTCAATTGATTTTTACATGTTTTCATGCTCTCTCAAATTTACTGGAAAAAGGCAGTGTTTATTTGATCCAGGTTAACCAGATAATTTGCGTCTTTCAAAACATTTGCTTGTTTAGGGAATAAAAATTTGTTGGTTTATTGAAATACACCGTGTGTGGTTTGATTGGAGTACAGTTGTAAGGTTACAAGATTACAGAGTTATTGGATTACTTGGAGTTTATGTTGTCCTGATTGGAATTATTGAAATACAGTTCAATTATCTTGATCAGGGAATCTTTAAGAATCAGTGAAGACACAAAGAGAGAATTACAAGTTACTAACAATAATGGATTTTATTGAACATCAGATTATCTCATAAAGACTTTTCATTTATTTCAAAAATTGTTACAATACAATTTATTATTTAAATGCTTTAAGTTTTACAACTTATTGTATTTCAAAAATGAATTAGTACAATTGTTTGAGTATTTCTCTCTAAGTTACAAAGAAAAGTCTAAGCCTAAGGATGACTAAGCTTCCATTGCTCCCATGCTCGCCAAAGAATCTCTTGCTTCCTTTGCTTTGCCACCATCCAGTTTGCGCTCACATGAAAGAAAGACAAAAAAAAAAATTAGCACAGTTAATTGGATATGAGTAAGAATTTCAAAAAAAAGAAAACGTGTTCATCATTAAAGTTTGCCATTTGGAATCAGAGGGCTATTTTTAATTCATCACATTTTTATTTTTCTCTTTGCAAATCACAAGAAGATTACTCTTCTTGGTTCACAAAAAGAAAAATTAAAAAAATGCAACCAAAGCTGTCCAAATAGAAAATTCAAGAAAATTTGTCCAAATGCAGCATGGCAAGTAACTAAACAATGCATCATGGCAAGTAATTAGACAGCAGCAGGCGCGCAAATTGCCCAATGACCAAACAAAGCCAAACTGAACAAGGCAAACTAAACAGCCAGAATAAGCAAAAGCTAGAACAAGCATAGCAGTACAAACAAAGTACAAACAAACAGCAAGCAAGAAGAGAAATTACAGTAGTATGGTAAATCAAACAACAAGCAAGGGGCTTATTTCAATAAGCCTTTTCATCACTTTCCAAGATTTTGGCAAAAATTTTCAGAAAAAGGTGCTTTTATCATTGAGAGAGGAGAGAGAGGAAAGAGGTCACCTATTTTGTTAGAACTGCACAAAAGGTATAGCTTGGCCATCCTTCCCACAGGCTGTAAAAGAGAAAAGCAAGTATAACAGTAGAAGAACTGCAAGAAAAGGAGAAACACATTGGATAAACATTTAGAAACTTAAACAACATAAATCTCTCCTCACAAAAACATTTCAAAACTTGTAGAACCAAGCTGCAAAACATTCAAACTACAAAACATTTCAAAACTTGCAGAACCAAGCTGCAAAACATTGAAACTGCAAAACATTTCAAAACTTGTAGAACCAAGCTGCAAAATATTCAAAACAAAAACAGCCAAAACCTGTTAACAAGTTCAAACATAACAAAACCTGTATCTCAGTTCAACACCAACACAAACTTGCAATCCATTTCAAAAGTCCCTCAAGCTGTCAATACACCAAACAATCTTAAAAAACCAGTTCTCAAACCAAACTACAAAACATTCAAACCCTCCTAACATTCCATCAACATCATCAAAAACAACAAGAATATTCAATAATCAGAAACTGATCTCAAGCCAGAAAACACAAATCAAAAACCTGCATATCCAAGTCCAAACATTTCCAAACCTGTAAACCAACAACAAACTCACAAAACCTGCAACTGTAACAACAACAAAAACTCCCAATATAAAACATTCAAACGGTAACCAAAATAAAGTCAGAAGCATCATCATCACCAACCATTATCCAACAAAGTCAGAAGCATCATCATCATCAACCATTATCGAACAAAGTCAGAAGCATCATCATCATTATTTAGTCAAAGTTCAAGGGAAAGAAAAGATTACCAGAAGCACGCGTTCTTCACATCATCATTTCTCCCCCCCTCGTATCCAGCTACCAAGGTGCATCCTCATCCCAATCTCAATATCCATTTCCGTTTCACAAAAGTCCCAAAGGTATCTTTTCTTTTCAAACCATTTTCTGCATCTCAAAACATAGCACAATTGATTAACAAGCAAAACATGAACAAAACGTACAAAAAAACCAACGAAACTGTTAAGCCATCAGAACCATACCTTTTCACAGAAAACCTTTAAGAATCGTTTAAAGGGTTGAGAAGGGGAGACACACCGGCAACGGAAACAAGGAAGGGAAGATCAGAGAGAACCCTTCGAGCATGAATTTGACTTTAGATTTTTCATAGAAAACGCGAATTATGGTGAGATGAGGAGAGATTAGTTTGTTTCGGCCACAATCTTAAGAGGTTGTGAGTAACAGAGTGAGAAAGATGAACAAGAGAGGGACGAAGGGACGAAGGGCGCCGCTGTGAGCGCAAAAGATCACAAACCCTAATTTTGCGTTTACCCTAATCAGAAACAATTAGGCAAATGTATTGGGCCATTTCTGTTCTCAATTCCTCAAAGCCCATGCGCTAGCTCAAATCCCCCCTTTGCCTTTTATTTTTGTTTCAGCATCATTGTTAATTTTTCTTTGGGCTTAACACTCAAATTCACCCAAGCCCATTTTTCATTCATTTTAATTTGTTTCTTTTTATTTCTTTTGTTAATAATATACTAGTGATTTTTTTTTTAAAAAAAACTTCATTTTGTAAAATTAATTTGATTTTTTTTAATTAGTTTTCTTTTATCATTTTCTTTTTATTAATTTTCTTACACTTAATAAAAACATAAAAATTTAATTTAATTTATTTTCTTTAAAGATAGTTTACATAATTAATAAAAATACATAAAAAGAATAATAATAATAATAAAATTTTTTTTTAGAATAGATTTTTATTTCTCTCTTTTCAAGTAAATACATACATTTCATACTTTGGTTGTATTATTCGATATTTGGACACAGTAAATGCACAGTAATTCGATTTGGTTGTATTATTCGATATTTGGACATTGTTTTTTTTTAATTTTGATTCATCCCCATTTGTAATAATTGTACCTCCATTCCTGGATACTTTTGTAATAGCTTATAATTTTAATTCCTGCAATTTATCGCTTTCTATATACTGTATAGTAACTAGGCATGTATGGCAAGATTCAAAAATCAATCGCTAGATGACCTAATCCAAGAATAAATAACTTGAAATCAACACACTTCTCACACTCGCACCTCTAGGGTAATCTTGCTTGTTGCCTCGGAAATACAATCACGTCCCTCGAATATGCGACACTCTAGCAAATGACCCTTCGATAAATAAAGATCGTAGTCCCTCGATGACCCTCGATGTTGCCTTTAATAAAACGATCTCGTCCCTTACAAAATTGCTAGAGCGTCTCACAAGTTGCTTTCACTGATTGTAAAATTGACTCGCGCCTTACCCTTTACATCCAATGATGGGGCTTCTTACCAAATCAATGGTAAGATAGCACCATTAAAAGGAAGAAGAAAAGAACAACTTAAGACCTTTCGAATAGATAGATTCTCTCTTAGTTACTCGCTTGCTCACGACAAAAACTTTTACACCTACACCTCCATTTTAAAACAATTTCAAAAGACAAAACGTTTTGCATACGTTCTTATAGAGACGAGAACCATGGCAAAACCTCTTTTCAAAACACTTTTCGAAACACGATTCACAAACACCTCTTTGAACTATTTTTCGAAACAAAACTTTGTATTTGTTCTTATAGAGACGAGAACCATTACAAAGAAACTTTCCAAAATACTTTCAAAACCCACACCACAAGAACATAATCAAACAAAGGCAAGTGATCTAAACGAGTAACTAAGAGCCCATGGAAAACCATGGATGAAAAGGGTGCTAACACCTTCCCTTTTCATAATCTACCCCCCGAACCCGAGAAAATTCTCGAAAGGTCTTTCCTGTGCTTTTTTACCTTTCCTTTTGGATAAAAGAAAAGTCGGTGGCGACTCTTGCTAACCGCACCAGTGCAAACGAAATGCAAAACATCTTATCAGTTCTTCCACCGTAAAGCAGAACTGGAGACTCTACTTGGGATCAGACAAAAGACGGGTTACCTTAGGGTTTTAGATCACATTTACATGCTTATCTTGTTTGATTTGTATGCTTTACATTTTTGGTTACTTGTTTGGGTTTGTTTTAAATACTACACCCGGATTTGGGGACACCTTTTAGGTAAGTAGCAATAAAATGTAAGGGAACTGTGCGGGGTATACTGACATGGTTGAAGCAGTAGCTACGTTGATGTGGCACTTTGGTTGGTACCGGTAACCCTTAAGTCGAATCAAGGAGAGTACAGGGCCGCCGCGTGGTGTCGTGAAGCATCAACTGACCTTAGAACCTTACTTGACCAACTTGGTCATTAGGATGTAGTGAGATGACCGGTTTCGGTGTAGAGCTGAAAATTGGTAGATACTCGATACTACACTCATTGAGTGTTGTTTCCTTGGAATATTTCGGTCGCTGGTAAGAGGCTGAATTGAAACAATGAACAAGGAAACAATCCAGCGATATTGAGCTCCTTTAGAACCCGGTTACTATTTCTAGGACAGGTTGAGCCAACTAAACCACAAGAGGGTATTTACCTACAAACTCCATGAAAGCCAAAACATAAGGACTTGTCTGCTTTGTGTGAATATGATTATTTGTATATAAACTTGCTTACTCCTCATATCTATACATAACATCATGAAACATCATACCATAGTATTTTCACTGATCATTTCAAGGATCTCGAGGGTCTCTGATGCAGGGTCACGTTGAACCAGACGTCTACCAAAGGGCAAGAGGATTCATTTTCCTCTAAACAAATGCTGTAAAAAATCATGTACAACAACTTGAGTCAAAGGCTATGACCCACTTGACATGGTGAGCTTGATTCTCGTGGAAAGACGTCCATCGATACAAAGCTCTCCAATCCAAGATGTTGAAAGATGTTCAATTTCTAACATTTTTTTATGTTTACCCCGCAAGATCCTTGAAAACATGCATCCACATATCACGCATCATATAATGACAGGATTCTCCCTTTCAGGTCTCCTTATCTTCCTACTGTTTATTTCAGTAGAGATGGCTCTAGAGAAGACTATCAAAGACATCTAGGCTCAAAACGCTCAACTTCAAGAGATGTTCTTGAACCTATCCAAGGGGCAGGAAGAAGTGAAATCTCTCCTCACTAGGGGCATGATCATGGGGAATCCTGAGGGAAACAAAGATGATCAATTAGAGCTGCTGCGAACTGAGTTACCCATAATGAAAATCCATATGATGGGACAACTGGTGAACCAGATGGCTCTCATCCAAAACTTGGCACAAGGACAAGAAGAACTAAGGGCCCTCATCAACAAACTTCATCTAGGAGAATGTAACCAAATGGGGCAAACAACTAAGGTTGGAGATCAAGTCATCATTCAGCCTCCCTTGAGACAAGAAGTTGAGAAAAAGCCTCCCCAGTTTGCTTCAGGGTCACAAGCCCAACAACAACCGCACCTACGTCAACAGGGTAATCGGCATAAGCAAAATACATCTGAAAAGCGCTTCACTGATATTAACATGTCATTATCCCAAGTGCTTCAACGTTTGTTGGAAGTCGAGCTGATTATATTAAGGGACCCCCCTCGGCGTCCCAACACAGCTTCTCTAGGGTACAATCCAAATGGAAGATGTGTGTATCACTCCGAAAGTCCTGAAAATGACACTGATAGCTATTGGGCATTGAGAAACAAAATTCAAGATCTGATTAAAGAAACAACACTAGAGTTCACACAAGATGGCCAGATGAGAATCTTCCGCTGAGGGTTCTCAACCTGAAATGACAAGTTCGAACTAAGAGGCTTCTGTTTATTTTGAATTTCCAATTGTAATTTCTTTTGTTATTCAAACAGTTATTTATTGATGTTAAACTCTGTTTCATTAATGCATTGCATATGTTTGTTTTGAATTTATCTTTTCGTTTTCACTATTTTTAAAACTATGCTTTTATTTCTTCTTATGACACAAACCTTTAGAGGGAGGATGACGAAAACAATGCCATAATCTCATACAATATGCTTTTGGACAGACCTTGCTGACGATGTACAAGCGTTTCTTTCAAATCCTAAACACTGGAGTTATAAGGAAGATAATCCCTAGTCAACCCCTTCGAGCCAAAGCAGTAGAAGTTTTCTGTTTTAACACAAATTGAAACCTTTAATCAAAACTTGGGGCAGGGTAGTCTCTCGGTTAATTCAAATGCGTGTTAAAGTCACAAATTATCATCTTGTAATACAATGAATGACATCAAAAACATTCCTTTGGAGTCAAAAGACGGTGATGGTTCCTTATCACATAGGCAGTCATTATCTCTCAAAAAGAAAAGCCCACTGAGTCGAAACCTACAAAGGAGGCTTAAGAAAACTGAGGCATCCCGCTGACTGTAATCTCAAAAACAGGAACAGTCAGACAAAAATTAGGGACAATAAACTGAAACAAAGAGGTCACTATAAATCCTCAACAAAAATAATGTTGCAAAAATGACTGCCTTCCAACAAATTCAACTTGTGTGAACCATCACCAAAACTTCATTCCAGACTCAATTGGAGGTCAACGCACAATTAACTGAGTTTAAGACTGGAGAACATCTCGAAGAGCGGGTGGATACAAATATAACTTGAGCCTTTATCCTTTTTTTCTTAAAACCGTGAGCCAAGCCACGTTACAACCTTTTAAAAGTCCTAATTGAAGCGTGGGTTAGTTCGAAAGCATACTGTTAAAAAAGGTATCCTGACTCCTGTAAGGCTTTGCTCTAAATCCTGAGTTGAATTTTTCTTACAAAAGTTTTCTGCTAAAAAATTCATTTTCAAAATTTCAAGACAAGCATAAACTTTGCATTATTTGAATATCGTTGTTTGCATATGGCTATTTGTTTGACAGCAAAGAAATTCACACAATGAATATCCGATGAACGAAAGCTCTCTCAGTGAACAAAATCACTTCAAGTGGGATGACACTTCCATTGCAAAAATCTCCTATCAACAAAGGGACATGACATGTCATTGTCCAGTACACCTGGGGCAGTCCAGTCAATATTTGAAATCTCTCAAAGTGCAGAGTAACCAGGGGAAAGCCTCTGTCCCCGTCACTTGGGGAATTGAACGTCAATCCCAACAAAGGGTTGCATACAATCAAACATTTCATGGCAAAGACATAAACATTCGCTACTTGGGGCAGTGACAAATCTCTCCAAAATCCTTCTCATAAGATGGCTCCCAGCCAGAGTTTCAATCTTTGATAACCTCTTCCCAGCTAAGTCGACCTCAAGAATTCCTGAGAATTTTTCCCATTGAAGTCGCCATATTTTTCACTATCAGAAACGAAGAATTCAACTCTTTTCTCCAGCACCAACTCGAGATTTATTATCCCCAACGAGAGGTCGTCTTGAAAACATTACACATCCGTACATCAGGACACCATACAACGCAATCTCATTTATTTTGAGAACATCATTGTTTGATATATGTCATGCAACTAACCTTTACCTTTCAGGAAAGATGCAATCAAATTGTCACAAAATTCAAGCTATGAAGCCTGGACCATGACCAGATAGTAGTTCATTCAACTTTCCCCTTTTACAGCAGTCCAGGATTTATTTTCCCCGGCATCTGTTGAAGATATTCCAAGACTTTCGTCTGGCTCAGTTAAGTCGATTCTAAGATTTTTCTGATTCTTATCCAGTCAAAGTTCATTCAAGACCTTCTCTGGCTCAGTCAGATCGACACTAAGATCTCCCTGATTCTTATTCCAGTTGAAGATATTCCAGATTTTATTGTTTCAGATAAATCTCTCAACGGTTTACTCTGATTCACTTACAGATTTTATTGTTTCAGATAAATCTCTCAACGGTTTACTCTGATTCACTTCCAAATTTTATTGTTTCAGATAAATCTCTCAACGGTTTACCCTGATTCACTTCCAGATTTTGCTGTTTTAGATAAAATCTCTCAACAGATTAAATCTCTTAATGGTTTATTCAGATTCATTCTCTGATCAGATCCAGTTCAAACTTTCCGTCAACAATCAACTTTGGATGGCATCTTTGATCCCATTTTCTTACACAATCTATACAACACGTCATTAAGATCCTCAGCAGAGATGAGACTACCAACTACCAATCCCCAGCGGAGCTCAAACTATCAACCCACAGCGGAAATCATTCGGTTTCTCCAAATCCCCCGACAAGTTATCTTAAAACCTGGAAATCAACAAGATAACAGTTAACTTTTATCCCCAACCTAGGATGACTCCTCAGTAGATTGGCATACACCCAAACTCCTGATATCTCCAACAGAATGAATATTCTCATTCTTAAAGTGGCATACAACCCGAACTCCTAATATCTCCAACAGAATGAAGATTCTCATTCTTAAAGTTGCATACAACCCAAACTCCTGATATCCCTAACAGAATGAAGATTCTCATTCTTGAAACCCCAGAAGATTGGCATACACCCAAACTCTTGATATCCTTAACAAAATGAAGATTCTCATTCTTGAAACCCCAGAAGATTGGCATACACCCAAACTCCAGATATCCTTAACAGAATGAAGATTCTCATTCTTGAAACCCCAGAAGATTGGCATACACCCAAACTCCTGATATCCTTAACAGAATGAAGATTATCATTCTTGAAACCCCACAAGATTGGCATACACCCAAACTCTTGATATCCCTGACAGAATGAAGATTCTCATTCTTAAAGTGGCATACAACCCGAGCTTCTGATATCTCCAATAGAATGAAGATTCTCATTCTTAAAGTGGCATACAACCCAAGCTCCTGATATCTCCAACAGAATGAAGATTCTCATTCTTAAAGTGGCATACAACCTAAACTCTTGAACTTCTTCCAAACAGGAATAAGCTTTTCCCCAGAGACCTGAGCTTACTCTCTAGCAGTATAGCTACTCCACCAGAGTTTTCAATTACTCCCCAACAGGAAGCCTTCTTCCCCACAGAGTTTTTACTCCCCAACATAATGAAGATTCTCATTCTTGATTCTCAAGTGAAGTTGCCAGAGCCTTCTTTACTCTCAGCATGAATTTGTAAGAATTTTTAATTCCCTGCTGATTGAAGATTCTTATTCTTAACTCCTCATCATGAAGTCCCCAAGGATTCAAATTCCCCTAGAAGATCGAAGATTCTCATTCTTAGTTCCCCGCGGAAGCAATAAGAGCCTTCCTTATTCTCCAGCAGATCAAGGTTTTCCTTTGATTGATCCCTAGTAGAGATCACCAGAGTTTTCCCTATTTCCCAGCCGAGTAAGGATTCTCATTTTTTTAACCTCCAGTAGAAGTCTTCAAAAGTTCTCTTGATTCCCCAAGCAAGTTTCTCAAGTAACACTTGGCATTATTTTCACAACAGAATGATTATCATATTCTAACTCCAAAGACTTGAAGGATCCCTATATCCCAAGGAAAGTCATGAAGGATTCTCACATCCCCACAGAAGTTATCAAAGATTTTGAATCTCCAGCGGCGGTCATGGATTTATTTTCCCTGGCAGCAGTCAAATATTTTATTATCTCCAGCTAACAAGGATTTATTTTCCTCAGCAAGACAGCTAATCAGCTTACATACGCATACATTACATTCATATATCATAAACATTGATAAAACACATTTATTGCATCATACATTTCATGCAATATAACTTTGTGTTTCAGCTAACATTTTACCCTTTTCAGGATAAGATTAACAAGCTGCCAATATACAATCATGAAAACAGCTTAGAGATGCTCCAGACACGGATTCTATTCTATTGCTTATTCAGATTCGAAGCTCAGAAAATAGCTTAGAGATGCTCCAGACACGGATGCTATTCTATTGCTTATTCGGATTCAAAGCTCAGAAAACAACTTAGAGATTCTCCAGACACAGATGTTTTTCTATTGCTTATTCAGACTCAAAGCTCAGAAAACAACTTAGAGATGCTCCAGGAACGGATGCTATTCTATTTCTTATTCAGATCCCCAGCTCAGAGATGATCCAGACACGGATACCATTCTGGCGCTCATTCTTCTGACTTATAACTTACAATTCAACAAACAGTCTTAGATGGCATCTTTAAGCCCATCTCCAACAAGATTCACATTTTCAAATGGCATCTTTAAGCCCATTCCATCGACTATACTTTGACGAGTGCAAATTTACGGGAACTCTAGTGTCCAATCATCTTTTACCTTCGAGTCACGAACGACAAAACTCGTCGATCTAACTCTTCAAGTTCAGGAAGATTGAACAGGGGCAGTTGTTGTACCCCAAACTTTTTTCCTCCCATTTTTCATAAGAAAAGCACAACCCTAGGGTTTCTCAAATGTTCAAGACTGGAAGGAATCGATCAGACAGATTTTCTCCTATGGCAGTAAATCAGGAATTAGGGTTTTTCTCGCATTTCTCAGAAGAAATTGAGTTCTCAGAAAGTCAATTGATTTTTACATGTTTCAGGCTCTCTCAAATTTACTGGAAAAAGGCATTGTTTATTTGATCCAGGTTAACCAGATAATTTGCGTCTTTCAAAACATTTACTTGTTTAGGGAATAAACATTTACTGGTTTATTGGAATACACCGTGCGTGTTTTGATTGGAGTACAGTTGCAAGGTTACATGATTAGTGAGTTATTGGATTACTTGGATTTTAAGTTGTCATGATTGGAATTATTGAAATACAGTTCAATTATCTTGATCAGGGAATCTTTAAGAATCAATGAAGACACAAAGAGAGAATTACAAGTTACTAACAGTAATGGATTTTATTGAACATCAGATTATCTCATAAAGACTTTTCATTTATTTCAAAAATGGTTACAATACAATTTATTATTTAAATGCTTTAAGTTTTACAACTTATTGTATTTGAAAAATGAATTAGTACAATTGTTTGAGTATTTCTCTCTAAGTTACAAAGAAAAGTCTAAGCCTAAGGATGACTAAGCTTCCATTGTTCCCATGCTCGCCAAAGAATCTCTTGCTTCATCTGCTTTGCCACCATCCAGTTTGCGCTCACATGAAAGAAACACAGAAAAATAATTAGCACAGTTAATTGGATATGAGTAAGAATTTTCAAAAAAAAGAAAATGTATTCATCATTAAAGTTTTCCATTTGGAATCAGAGGGTTATTTTTAATTCATCACATTTTTATTTTTCTCTTTGCAAATCACAAGAAGATTACTCTTCTTGGTTCACAAAAAGAAAAATAAAAAAAATGCAAGCAAAGTTGTCCAAATAGAAAATGAAAGCAAATTTGTCCAAATGCAGCATGGCAAGTAACTAAATAATGCAACATGGCAAGTAACTAAACAATGCAGCATGGCAAGTAATTAGACAGAAGCAGGCACTCAAATTTCCCAATGACCAAACAAATCCAAACTGAACAAGGCAAACTAAACAGCCAGAACAAGCAACAGCTAGAACAAGCATATCAGTACAAATAAAGTACAAACAAACAACAGGCAAGAAGAGAAAGTACAGCAGTATGGTAAACCAAACAACAAGCAAGGGGCTTGTTTCAATAAGCCTTTTCATCACTTTCCAAGATTTTGGCAAAAAATTTCAGAAAAAGGTGCTTTTATCATTGAGAGAGGAGAGAGAGGAAAGAGGTTACCTATTTTGTTGGAACTGCATAAAAGGTATAGCTTGGCCATCCTGCCCACAGGCTGTAAAAGAGAAAAGCAAGTATAACAGTAGAAGAACTGCAAGAAAAGGAGAAACACATTGGATAAACATTCAGAAATTTAAACAATAGAAATCTCTCCTCACAAAAACATTTCAAAACTTGCAGAACCAAGCTGCAAAACATTCAAACTGCAAAACATTTCAAAACTTGTAGAACCAAGCTGCAAAACATTCAAACTGCAAAACATTTCAAAACTTGCAGAACCAAGCTGCAAAATGTTCAAACCAAAAACAACCAAAACCTGTTAACAAGTTCAAACATAACAAAACTTGTATCTCAGTTCAACACCAACACAAACTTGCAACTCATTTCAAAAGTCCCTCAAGCTGTCAATACACCAAACAAGCCTAAAAAACCAGTTCTCAAACCAAACTGCCAAACATTCAAACCCTCCCAACATTCCATCAACATCATCAAAAACAACAAGAATATTCAATAATCAGAAACTGATCTCAAGCCAGAAAACACAAATCAAAAACCTGCATATCCAAGTCCAAATAGTTCCAAACCTGTAAACCAACAACAAACTCACAAAACCTACAACTGTAACAACAGCAAAAACTCCCAATATCAAACATTCAAACTGTAACCAAAACAAAGTCAGAAGCATCATCATCATCAACCATTATCCAACAAAGTCAGAAGCATCATCATCATCAACCATTATCCAACAAAGTTAGAAGCATCATCATCATCCTTTAGTCAAAGTTCAAGGGAAAGAAAAGATTACCAGAAGCACACGTTCTTCACATCATCATTTCTCCCCCCTCGTATCCAGTTACTAAGGTGCATCCTCATCCCAATCTCAATATCCATTTCCATTTCGCAAAAGTCCCAAAGGTATGTTTTCTTTTCAAACCATTTTCTGCATCTCAAAACATAGCACAATTGATTAACAAGCAAAACATGAATAAAACGTACAAAAAAAAAACCAACAAAACTGTTAAGCCATCAGAACCATACCTTTTCATAGAAAACCTTTTAGAATCGTTTAAAGGGTTGAGAAGGGGAGACGCGCCGACAACGGAAACAGGGAAGGGAAGATCAGAGAGAACCCTTCGAGCATGAATTTGACTTTAGATTTTTCATAGAAAATGCGAATTGTGGTGAGATGAGGAGAGATTAGTTTGTTTCGGCCATAAGCTTAAGAGGTTGTGAGTAACAGAGTGAGAAAGATGAATAAGAGAGGGACGAAGGGACGAAGGGACGAAGGGTGCCGCTGTGAGCTCAAAAGATCACAAACCCTAATTTTGTGTTTACCCTAATCAGAAACAATTAGGCAAATGTATTGGGTCGTTTTTGTTCTCAATTCCTCAAAGCCCATGCGCTAGCTCATATCCCCCCTTTGCCTTTTATTTTTGTTTCAGCATCATTGTTAATTTTTCTTTGGGCTTAACACTCAAATTCACCCAAGCCCATTTTTCATTCATTTTAATTTGTTTCTTTTTATTTCTTTTGTTAATAATATACTAGTGATTTTTTTTAAAAAAGAAACTTCATTTTGTAAAATTAATTTGATTTTTTTAATTAGTTTTCTTTTATCATTTTCTTTTTATTAATTTTCTTACACTTAATAAAAACATCAAAATTTGATTTAATTTATTTTCTTTAAAGATAATTTACGTAATTAATAGAAATACATAAAAGAATAATAATAATTAAAAAAAATTTAGAATAGATTTTTATTTCTCTCTTTTCAAGTAAATACATACATTTCATACTTTGTTTATTTCATTTTCGTAAATTGTCATACCTTTGTATTAAATTGCACAGTAATTCGATTTGGTTGTATTATTCGATATTTGGACATTGTTTTTTTTTAATTTTGATTCATCCCCATTTGTAATAATTGTACCCCCATTCCCGGATACTTTTGTAATAGCTTAGAATTTTAATTCCCGCAATTTATCGCTTTCTATATACTGTATAGTAACTAGGCATGTATGGCAAGATTAAAAAATCAATCGCTAGATGACCTAATCTAAGAATAAATAACTTGAAATCAACACACTTCTCACACTCGCACCTCTAGGGTAATCTTGCTTGTTGCCTCAGAAATACAATCATGTCCCTCGAATATGCGACACTCTAGCAAATGACCCTTCGATAAACAAATATCGTAGTCCCTCGATGACCCTCGATGTTGCCTTCAATAAAATGATCTCGTCCCTTACAAAACTGCTAGAGCGTCTCACAAGTTGTTTTCAATGATTGTAAAATTGACTCGTGCCTGTCCCTTTACATCCAATGATGGGGCTTCTTACCAAATCAATGGTAAGATATCACCATTAAAAGGAAGAAGAAAAGAACAACCTAAGACCTTTCGAGTAGATAGATTCGCTCTTAGTTACTCGCTTGCTCACGACAAAAACTTTTACACCTACACCTCCATTTTAAAACACTTTCAAAAGATAAAACATTTTGTATACGTTCTTATAGAGACGAGAACCATGGCAAAACCTCTTTTCAAAACACTTTTCGAAACACGATTCACAAACACCTCTTTGAACTATTTTTTGAAACAAATCTTTGTATATGTTCTTATAGAGACGAGAACCATTACAAAGAAACTTTCTAAAATACTTTCAAAACCCACACCACAAGCACATAATCAAACAAAGGAAAGTGATATAAACGAGTAACTAAGAGCTCATGGAAAACCATGGATGAAAAGGGTGCTAACACCTTCCCTTTTCATAATCTACCCCCCAAACCCGAGAAAATTCTCGAAAGGTCTTTCCTATGCTTTTTTACCTTTCCTTTTGGATAAAAGAAAAGTCGGTGGCGACTCTTGCTAACTGCACAAGTGCGAACAAAATGCAAAACATCTAGTCATTTCTCCCACCGTATCACATCCATCATCTATTTTTGTATATACCATTTATATCCAAAATACACAAATTTTCCAAGAGGTTCCTGTGGAGTATCATAGATGTTTAGGGTGCTAATACATTTCCTTTGCATAACCTACCCCCGTACCTAGATTCTCTCCCCCTCTTTTGGGTTTATTCTCTCTTTTCACATTTCCTTTGGAAACAATAAAGCATGGTGGTGATATATTTATTTTGATCTGCGCGAGTCAAGTCAATCTAATGGCTTAGCCTCAACATTTCTACCGCTATAGAAAAATGGCGACTTCACTGGGGACTAAGATCTCTAAGTGGTGTTGTACCCCAAAATTTTCCCTCTTCATTTTAGTTACATGGCTTATGCTTCATCATACATATTCATACATTCTCATGGTAAGGATTAGGGTATCTTGGTTCCCAAGTTCTTCTACAAGCCATAGAAGATGTTTGATTGGTCAAATCAGTGTAAAAGAGGATCTCATGTCTTCAATCTTTAAACTCTATCAAGTTACAAAGGTTTATTGTATTGTAAGACATCTCATTTGTCCCATATGATCATTATAAGTTGGAAATTTGCAAAGTTTTGGGAAGAATTACATTTCTACTGTTCATCTCTCAAGATTAGGGTTTTGATCAGTTGAAGAGTTTGAGGCTTGTAAAAAAGTCAATTGTGTGAATAATTACCTTCTCATCATCATATAAGACATCTTTATTCAAATAATTTCTCAATTTGTCCAAGAGAATGAGGGTTTTGAAGATTGGTCATTATCTCCTAGCACAGAGGTTAAAAATTAGGGTTTTAATTTCAATCAGGAAATTTTTGACTTTGTGGGAAAAAAAATTAATTCCACGCCTCTCTATATGTTCATAAGAACTTATGATTGAAAGATTAGGTGCCAATTTTGAGTGAAAGGAGTTCAATTGATCAAAATGGGCAAAATGATCATTTTGACCAAAAGTTGACCAAGTGGACTTTTGGTCAACTATTAATTCAAGTATCCTATTTTCATATTTCATGATCATTGGTATCAGAATATCAAGAGAATAGGTAAAACTGGAGATAACTTGTTCAAGAAGTTATTTGGACATTTAGAAAAAGTTCTAAGTCTTTAAGTCTCCATAGTACTAGACTTGGAACATCTATAACTTTCTCATTTTTTATTTAATAAAGATAAACTCTGCATGCTTGGAAAGCTTGAGAAAAAACCTACAACATTGTGAATGTGTGTTCAAGTCTAAAAAATGAATTATTTATGAGTTATTGAAGTTAGAAGTTCTAGCCAAAAAGAGATGTCAAGTTGCCTTCTCATTGGCAAGCCATGCGCGTATTTTGATCAAACATGTGGTGTGCCAAATGTATGAGCTTATTTCTTCCAATCTAAGCATCAATTTGAAAACCTAATAAGAGCATCTTATAGTTTTCCATGAGAGCTGATTACTAAACTTTGGATCACTCAAAATGGCCTAAGGTTGAGTAAGATATGAGCTCTTAAAGTTGGTACCATGAACTGATCAAGCATGCCTTCATGTAGACCCATGCACGTGCGTGCAGTTTGCCTTACCCAGCATTACTTTTCCTCAACTTATCTTCCTCATATCTCTATCATTTCAAGTTCAATTTGAGAAATTCAAGATACCATGATGATCTACATGCAAAGAGCTTTTTAAAGGCCCTTTAAGCAAAGAAATTGCGCGAGTCAATCAGAAGATTTCCAAGATGAAACTGAGTTGGTCATGAATAAAATATACAGCATATCAGTTTTTGCTATTTTTGCAAATTTTCTTAAGGCACATGTTGTGCACGCCTATTGTCTTTTCTTTTCACTATGAATGTCCAAAACGACTGCAAGCTTAAACATTGAGAGTCGAAAACGCAGCAATTCATGAAACTACCTCCAACGACTCTAATTCATAAAAGACTTTCATACCCTTGTAAATATTCTTCAACACACTTCCCTGGCTCTATAAAAGCTCCTCTTCACTCTCATTTCATGGAGGATTGCAAAAACACTCATACAAGAGCTCTGGAATTTCTCCTCGAAAGTTCAACTTTTCTCTTAAAACATATTTTCTCTTCTTCAAGGTTTCTCTCAAAATATTTGCTTGAATCATCAATTCCTGCATAGCTACATCATAATTAAAGTGAAAGAGCAAGGTCCATTAAATTTTCTTGCAAGTTCAGAGGCCTATAGTGAATTTATTTTTCACTCGTTCAAGGTAAGTTGTTCTTGAACTTCAATTTACATTGTACTTGCATTTCAAGATGTAGATCATGTATGATAGAATAGTTTGCCAGATCTTAGATCTGATGAGTGTTTGCATCCATTTAGAAGCTTGAATCGTGCTCTGCAACTCATGTTCAAACTGCTTGATACAGTGATTTCATGATCAGTTTTTGTTTTAATCTTGCGACAATTGAAGAAACTAATAGTATATCCTTATTCCTTGCAATTTTATGATGAACTTTGATGTTTGTATCTTTGGATTTGGTGGAGAAACAAGAGAGATCGATGGATCTAAAGTAGCTTGATTAAATTCTGATTTTACAAGTTCAAAATGTGTTGATTTCCGTGATTTTCATGCACGATTTTCTATTTGATTCGTACATCATTTTTAAAAATCTATGATCCTACATTGATCTACTCGATGAGACCTTTAATTTGATCATAATTTTGTGCGTTTTGGTCAAGAAATGGAGAAGGAATCATGATCTGGATCCAGCATGTTAAATTGAGCAAAATGTGTTAGGGCATGGCTCGAGCTCAGGGATGACTACGTGGCGCGCATCCATTGAGCATGATCGGAATATCTTTTACAACACGTTTTAGTTTAATAGGTGTAATTGATTTTAGTTTTTTTTTTTTGAATTTTTATTACATTTTGAATTGTTTTCTTATTTTTGTTTTAATAACTTCCCCTTACTCAAAAAATTACCAAAAATATATTAGGCTTTCTTTTTTAGTATATTTTTACTTTCTGAATTTTATTTCTTTTTTTAATTTTTTTTAGAATTATATCATTCAAATAACTTCAATTAGGGTTTTCTTCTTCATTAAAAGTTTTAGAATTTTATTTTTCAGCTTTTATTGATCCAAAAATTACCAAAAAAATATATTAGGTTCCAATTTGGATATATTTCATAAAAGTAATTTTTGTTTGATTTTTACAAAATTCATGACAAGAAATAAAATTAATCCTTAATAATATCATTTTCTTTACGTTTTTGGTCACATTGTGTAAATAAGTTTTGTTTGATATCTTCCTCTGGTACTAAAATTCCATAAAAATAATCTTGCTGACTCTTAGGCATTAAGCTAACTTTCTATGATTTTTAATTGAATTTACACCTCAATTTTATTTCTTTTCTAATTTTTAGAAATTAATTTTGGTTTTTGATCTTTCTTCTTGCTTAGGACTTAAGAAACATTTTAAAACCTAATTTCTTCTACTTGTAAAAATCAAATAAAGTATGTTTAGATTCCTTGGATGAATCAAAATAAATAAATAAAATCATTTTTTTTTATTTTTAACTTTTGATTTTACATTTTTTCACAAATACTGTACTAAAACTCTTTAGTTTGACTCTTTTATTAAATAGTCTTGGTAATTCCTAATCATTTCTAACCCTTCAATTTAATCCAAGGAATATTAATCATATTTCTAAGTTTTACAAGCCTTTAGAAAGTTAGGTTTTAATTGGCTCAATTTTTATAATTGTTTCTTCCATTTTTTAATTAATTTTGATTAGGGAGTATATTAGGATTTTACCTTATGCGTGTGCATAAGTTTAAGGATTGATTCTATCTTTCTTCATTCTCTCATACCTCTAACATATTTCTCTCCTATTCAACCTTGAGTATTTCTTATCCACCTATCTTGGTGCGTTTAAGATTTTCATCCCTTGTTTTGTTTAATATTGTTGATTGATCTTGAAATTAGGTCATCTCTTTTTTATTCTCTGTTAGACCCACCTCTTGTATACTCCCCATAGGATCTTCAAATCAATCTTTCCTAAAGTTTGAGTTGAATAGACCTTAGGCTCATATCCATGTATGCTAATATTAGGTAGATACTTCCCCCTTTCATCCTCAACTATATGGTCAATATTGCATGACAACTCTAGGGTTATTTTTCTAGTCTCCCCTTAGACTTTTCTTTTTTCACTTGCATTAAAACAAAAACAAAAAACTTCTTTTCCTGGAAAACTTCAAACCACTTAAAAATTACTGATGAGAATCACCTTTGTTGAGCTTGGGAGATGATAAGCGGGTTTCTTCTCGATATTATTGCTTTTCCATTCTAAGCCTTGGTGTGGTTCAAATCTCAAAGACTTATTTCATGAATTAGTTGATAAATGGATAATATCTCTCTCTTTAGATCAACTAGTTGTCATCCACAATAGAAACACCAACCAATATAAACTCTTTTTTCCTTCAGGATTTTCTTTCAAACTCTTTTCAAAAGAACATGTTAATTAACTTATGTGTTGACGCTTAAGTCTCCAAAGGTCGAGTTGCGGCAGAAGGAGAAATTAATATTAATCATTAAAAAATACAAACAACCAAGGAACTTTTAAGTCGAACTACAGCTGCTCTGATTCCTTAAAAGGGATGCATAGGCATTGGGATAGGTCCCGAACGAGCACAACTTTTATTTTCCATACATTATTTTCTATTTTATTTGCATGCATTTCCCCTTTAGCATCTTTTAGCTCTTAAGCCTTAGACATAGAATTCACACCATTAGATCAGAACAAACATAAGTGGATCCTCTAGAGTACTATCGACGTGTGGGGTGCTAATACTTTCCCCTCACATAACCGACTTCCTTACCCGATCTCTATGGTTGCAAGACCATAATTTCACCCCTTCAGGTTTTCTCGATGTTTAATTTTCCCTTCTCGTGGGATAAAATGCGTTCCATGGCAACTTTATTGAATTTTTTTAAGTAATGATTTCAGACGGTTGTTTCAGCTGGCGACTTCACTGGGAACAAATCGACATATTACTGGTCCATCCTTAGCAAGTTAGTCCTAGCTTGTGTTTGTTTTGTTTTCTATGGGGTGTTTATGTGTTATTTCTTTCTAGCTCTATTTATTTATATGCTTTGATTATATGCTTTCATGCATGGAATTTTTATTGTTTTCTATACTCTGGATACTGCTGTTGCATTGTTTCTGTGAGGGTGGGATGATACTTTTTTAGGTAAAAGGCCCAGTACCCAGGCCTGAGTGCACTAGGACGTGAGGAATACAGTGGGGGAATGACGGCTATAGGACGTGGTCTGATTAGTGCATTCATGTCATATACCACGCTTGGATGAGGTTAAAGTGAAGGTACTTTCATCATGCACGTCTGTGTTGCAATGATTTTACTTTCAGGCGGACCCGTGATTTCTGAGTTACGATTGCCTTACCCTGACTTAGTCTTCACTCGTGAGTAGGAGGGATGATTTCTTACATGTTCAGTTAATGAGTTTGATTGTATAGGTAACTCTAGTTCTGAAGGTGACTTTTTTGTGTTGGTGGTTCTCTTTCTGGTGGTAAATTTGGTTGGTAACTATCATTGGTGATTGTCTCGAACCTTTGAACCTATGACTCTATACAGCAGAACAACAATGTCCAGTATATTAGAAACCCTGGTCCTATCATGTTACATCATAGCAGATTTACTTTTAAAAAAAATACATATGTTGTACAAAAAAGATTAACCTGCATATGCATGGTCATTTGCTGGATTTTCTAGAGTTTTATTTTCCTCTAAGAATGGCAAACAACACTGATATCGTCATGAGGACAAAGAGGGGTAGCTTCAGCAACTAGCTTCTCCCAAGTGTTTAGCCCTTTCTTGAAGAGCTCAGAGATCTTATGAATTGTCAACAGATGGGTGTTTTTGGTGAAAGATATGGGAATCTCCTATCTTTGTTGGATGCTCGGGTTGATGATAAGGTTATTCAGACTCTGCTACAGTTTTATGATCCGGAGTTGTGTTGTTTCACATTTCAGGATTATCAGTTGGAACCTACTCTTGAGGAGTGTTCTCATCTTCTTCACTTCAGAGTTACTAATCACATTCAACTTATCCAGGTCCCTGTTGAGCCTGACTATGAGGCTATTTCTAAGGTTCTTTATTTGATCCTTAGAGATGTAAAAGTAAAGTGGAGACGTGATAAGATCACTTGTGGTCTTCCAGTAGATTTCATGGAAGGAAAGATTAAAGAAATGGCAAGCAAGAGATATTGGTATGTTTATTATGCGTTGTTGGCTGCTACTATTTATGGGGTTGTCCTCTTCCCTGAGATTAAGGAGATAGTGGACTTGGATGCTTTGTGTGTCTTCATGAATAAAAGTATGATGCCCACCTTGTTAGCCGACACTTACCATGCCATTCACTCTAGGTATGTGAAGAAGGGAGTAGTAGTATGTTGTGTTCCAATTCTTTACAAATGGTTCATGACACAATTACCTACGAAGGGACCATTTAAAGAAGATCCTCATTATTGGGCGTCCAAAGTGATGACGCTCACCTCTTTTCATATTCAGTGGTACAAACTTAAGGTTGATAGTATTGAAGTAATCTCTAACTGTGCAGGTTTCTCAAATGTTCCATTCATAGGAACAAAAGGGATTATCAATTACAATCCAGTACTTGCCCTTCACAATTAGGCTATGCTATGAGGCGTCCACCCACAGCTAAAGAGGTTAAACCTGTGTATTGCAAAAAAGGGGAAGACCTTGAATTGTTGAAAAAAGTAGAAATAGCTTGGGCACACATTGGTAGAAAAGGAAAAGAGTTATTTAGATTAAAGGAGGTGTTAGCTTTTGATCCTTATGTGGATTGGGTGAAAGAAAGAGTTAAAACTCTTATGTTGCCTTTTGAAAAGGAGACATCCTTGTATCCTCCACTCACTGAGCTACAACACGATGTACCTAAAGCACTCTTATATCAAGTGCAGTTGGAAAACAGGGACCTTTGTCAAAATCTTGAAGAAAAAGAAATGGAAATATACTTCCTGACTGAAAAGAAGAGAGAATTAGCCTGGAAGCTAAAATAATATGAAGGGGAAGGTAGTTTTGAAGGTAGGAAGAACAAAATAAGACCTGGGATAGAAAACCTTTTTATATCTATAGAAGAGTATCAGATGGCCCTTGCAGATGCAGAGAAGAATCGTCAAGAAACATTGAAGTTCCCAATGGCTAACAATAGAAACAAGGCAAGATCCAAAGAGTTGGGAAACTAGTTTAAAGGTTCTATGTTAGAACTGGAAGAAAATGAAGCTCAGATGACCGAAGTGGTGAAAGAAAATGACAGACTCCAAGGAAAAATAAAAGAAATGGAAGATGCACCTGTACCCATACCTTTGCCGAATGAAAGGAGTGTGATCACTTACTGGAGAAATGTGTGTACTTGGAAGGACAACTATTTTGGAAGGATGTGATGATTGATAGCTTCGCACGTGGACGAAATCATGAAAAGACAAGTAAATTATTCACAGAAACCAAAGAATGGAGTAAAGGGTATTTCTGGAAGGGTGGGACCATTATACTACACAAAGATTAGAGATCCACCGCATTGATTGTCGTTTTTTCTTTCTTCTTTGATGCCATTTGATCATCACCAATCTTGTTGGATGGGATCATTTATATTTCATTTTTTATTATTCTTGTACGAATTCACTATTGATCCTACGGATCATTTTATTTTTAGTGAAAGCCAATTATCTTTGTTATATCTCTTGTCGATCGATGATTATCTCTCTTATCTTTTCTGTGTAATGTTCCTAGGGGTTGACAAAACTTTTGGATAACCTGGAAATGATAAAACATTTCACGCATGATCATTCATACATATCATATCATGACAGGTGGTTCCCACAGGTTTCTTATCTTCAATCTAGGTTTTCTTTTCCGAAATTTCTACTACAAACTCACACCTCTACAACATAAGGAGTACTTCCAGAAAGCAAATGGAACAAATTCAGGCAGATGTTGTTGCTATGGGTACCAGGATGGATACTCGGGTTGACCAGTTGATGTAGATCATTCAGAACATAGCTCATCAGCAAGAGGAAATGAGAGCCATGATTATGAGGCCTGCTGAAACTTTGAATAATGGTGGTGAAACTTTGAATACAAATCCACTAGGGGTCATCGTCAACAATCCTAATGATACTTTGGGTACTCAGGATGTGGTTGGGAATCCGGGAGGCACTCGGAATGGGAATCTGGATTCGAATGTCGGTCTGAATATTCAGAATGACCATCCTGAAAATCTCAGCACTCCTACAAATAACCAAGGTATCCCTGTGATTCAAGTTGTATGGAATCCTCCTCCACCTACTCATGTTCGTTAGAGTGTTGAACAAATAGTTGTACCGCCGAGGCCTGCTCATATTCTCGCTTGGCCAATGGAAGAATATAACTAGGAAGACTGGATGTCTAATGTTGATGAGCCAACAAAAATATGACAAGAAGTTGCATATGTTCAAAGAGCGGATGCGCGGGTTTGAATTTCAAGGTGCAGTAGGCTTTGAAATATCTGATTTAGGCTTAGTGCCTGGGGTGAAGATTCCCCCAAAATTCAAGGTGCCTGAAGATGTCTGCGTATTCTAATGATGAGAGACCAATGATGCACTTCTTTCAAGATAGCTTAACCGGTGGCCCACTCGAGTGGTACATGCAGTTGGAAAGTAGTCACATCCGTACATGGAGAGAATTGGTTGAGTCATTTGTTATGCACTATCAGTATAACACTGACATGACTTCCACAAGAACCCAATTGCAAAATTTGTCCCAAAAACGGGATGAGTCTTTTAAAGAGTATGCATAAAGGTGGCGAGAGATGGTTGCAAAGGTTCAACCACCCATGTTGGAGAGGGAGATGGTGGAAATATTTAGTAGTACATTGCAGGGCCAATACTATACAATTTGCAGTACATCAGGTACTTTTTTTGAGATGGTAACACACGAAGAACGAATTGAAATCGGAGTTAAGTTAGGAAAAATCCAAGATGTTTTTGCTAGAAATAATGATGGTAATACTAAGAAGTCTTTTGGTGGTCACCAAAAGAAAAAATAGGGTGAATCCAGCGCAATCTATTCTCGAAAAGGGAAAGGCAGATATTGGGGTTCAGATCATCAGATTGTTGTTGTAATGATACCAACTGCTGCACCTCAGAGCCAAGCTTATGTACCTAAGAAAGGAAATCAACAAGGCCAAAGGCTTCCTACCAGGAAACTTGACGCACTTCCGATGTCTTATCTTGAGTTGTTACTTCAGTTGCTCGAGTTGAAGCTAATTGAGTTACGCCCTTGGAAGATTGATCTAGAAAGGTTGCCACACAACATTGACGTCAATGCCTGATGTGATTTCCACTCTGGAGGACAGGGGCATACTATTGAGAATTGATATGCTTTCAAACACAAATTCCAAGACCTATTGGACTCTCAGGCCATTAACTTTGGACCAGCGCCCAATATTATAAACCAGCCTTTGCCACCTCATGATGGTGCCACTGTTGGTGCCATCATGGAAGAAGAAGATTTGAATTTGATTATGGATGTTAATCAATTATCTACACCTCTCTCATTTGTGAAAGCACATTTGTCAAATAAAGGTGTATTCTTAGGCTATGGGATGGAATGTGCAGTTTGCTTGAAACAACTAGAGGGTTGTTCATTGTTGAAAGACACAATCCATGATTTGATTACCCAGGGAGTTCTATAATTTGATCGCGTAGTGGCTGAGACTAAAGTGGGTAAGGATGAGGTTGATGTGATAACTATTCCTATCATGGAAAAAACCACTCAAGTACCTATTAAAATTCTAGTTCCTACCAGAAAGCTACCTATAACCATCACCATGCTCGAAGCAATACCGCATGTCAGCAACAAAGAAATTCATATGTATTATGGCGGTGAATGTTATCAACAAGGGCAGAAGCTTGTTACTCATAAGTCTGAAAAGCACAAGATAGAAGAAGAGGAATATGAGATTCATGATATCATAGGTGAAAGTAGGATTACCCGCAGCGGTCCGATTTTCTCTCCTCCAGGACAACCTGAAAGTAGTGAAGGTGCCGCAACTAAGGCCAGGAGCAAGCAGGTTAGGATCAATGGTGATAAACCTGGGTAAAATCCCCATGTTTCTGCTTTGGATGCTGAAATGGCTAAGAATGTAGCCGAGTTAATGAGGTACATCAAGAAAAGTGACTACAAGATCATTAACCAGTTGAGCCAGACACCTCGAAGATATCAATTCTTGCTTTACCCAAAGATTCTGAATCCCACAGAAAGGCATTGATGAAGCTGTTAGGGACTTCCTTCATTCCTCAAGAGATATGAGTGAATCAATTAGAAGGGATCATGAATAGTATTTCTGTGAGTGATAGGTTGGGTTTGTAGACTTTAACTTACCACTTGAGGGGAGGAAGCACAATAAAGCACTGCACATCTCCATGTAAATTGCAAAAACTACCTTGTCCCGTGTGCTGGTTGATACGGGTTCCTCTCTCAATGTATTTCCCAAGTCCGCTCTCTTGAAGCTTGATTATGATGGGCTTTTGTTGAGGCCAAGTGATCTAATTGTCAAAGCTTTTGATGGGTCAAAAAGGATAGTGTTCTGGGAGGTCGACTTACCGATCAAGAAAGGTTCCCAGGTGTTTGAAGTCACTTTCTTTATCATGGACATTAATCCTTACTATTGTTGTTTGTTGGGTCGTCCATGGTTCCATGGGGTTGGGACTGTCACTTCCACTCTACACCAAAAGTTGAAGTTTCTGTTGAATAGGAAGGTGGTCACCATTTGCAGCGAAGAGGATTATATCATCAGTCACCTGAGTTCCTTTCTCTATGTTGAGGTGGAGGGAGAAATCCATTAGACTCCGTGTCAAGATTTTGAAACTGTGCAAATTGTCAGAGCTCCTCACCAGGAGGTTAAGATGCCAGAGGTTCCATGTCATCTTATCGTCAGGCACAAATGATTGTTCAATATGGTCATTCGGAAGGCTGTGGAAGAGTGTTGAATCTCCCTACTCAAATAGATAAGAAAGGTTTAGGTTTCATGGTTGGTCGAAGCGCGTTAACTACTACTCCTCTCAAGGTTCAAGGTATTTCTCTGCCAATTCAGTTTGTCAGCGGTGGGGCTATCCATGAAGAAGCTCATGTTGTGAGTTAGGATAGTGATAGTGATTGTGAGATGGAAAAGTGGGTTCGTCCAACCATGCCGGGTAAAAAGCTTACTAACTAGTTTGCTGAGGACATCATTAAAGTCATCCATTATAAAGAGTAATTTTTCTTTTATTTGTTATCATAGAATAATCTCTACGTCCTGTCTAAGGTGTAGTGGACATGCTGTAAGGCCACAATGTTTTTCATTGCAAATTTATCATCAATAAAGAATGTCTTTTGCATTCAAATATTTTTCTCCTTGTCCTTCTTTTTAATTTTTGGAAAAATGTGAGCTTTTATTTTTCTTTTTTAATCTAAAACCAAAAATAAAAATAAAAATAATCATGCAGATTATGTACCCCGTTAATCCCGGAAAATGTCAAGAATGATTCTGCTATGGCTCTTTATGACTTTGAAAATCGGATATATCAAGTTAAAGAAGAAGTTGAGGAAGATTGTGAACTTCCTGAAGAATTGGCTAGATTGTTGAGGCAAGAATAAAATGTCATTTACCCGTACCAAGAGACTACAGCGTTGATCAACTTGGGTACCGAAGAGAAGTTAAGGTTATGGCCGCTTTAGAAGACAATGTTAAGAGAAGACTGATTGAAATGCTCCATGAGTATGTGGATATCTTCGCTTGGTCTTATGAGGATATGCTTGGGCTGGATACAGATATTGTTATGCACAAACTGCCTCTTAAAGAAGAGTGTCCTCCTGTTAAACAAATGCTTCGCAGAAATCATCCAGGGATGTCTAAGAAGATCAAAGAGGAGGTTTAAAAACAATCTGATGCTGGTTTTTTAAAAGTAACTTCTCACCCACTGTGGATCGCGAATATTGTACCGTTGCCTAAAAACGATGGTAAAGTCAGAATGTGTATAGACTATGGGGACTTGAACAGAGCAAGCCCTAAAGATGATTTCCCTTTACCACATATTGATATTCTGGTTGACAATACTGCTCGAGCTAAAGTGTTTTCCTTCATGGATGGTTTTTCTGGCTATAATCAGATCAATATGGCACCAGAAGACACGAAGAAAACTACTTTCATTACACCTTGGGGAACATTTTGTTATAAAGTGATGCCCTTTGGTTTGAAAAATGCAGGGGCAACTTATCAACATGAAATGGTCACTCTCTTTCATGATATGATACATAAAGAGATTGAAGTATATGTTGATGATATGATTGGCAAGTCCCAAATAGAAGAGGAACATCTTGCCCACTTGTTGAAATTATTTGAAAGATTAAGGAAGTTTAGACTGAGGTTGAATCCTAATAAATGCACCTTCGGGGTGAGGTCAGGAAAATTAATGGGCTTCATTGTAAGCGAAAAAGGAATTGAGGTTGGTCCTAGCAAGGTAAAATCTATACAAGAAATGCCTGTGTCGAATACAGAGAAAGAATTTTGTAGTTTTCTCAGGAGATTGACTTGCATTTCTAGATTCATTTCTCACCTTACGGCCACTTGTGAACCAATTTTAAAATTGTTGAAAAAAGATCAAACATACAGGTGGAATGACAATTGTCAGGCGACATTTGATAGAATTAAATAATATTTGTTGGAACCTCTAATTCTTTCACCTCCAGTGGAAGGTAGGCCCCTGATAATGTAACAGACAGTGTTAGAGAATTCAATGGGGTGTGTATTGGGGCAACATGACGAGTCTTGTTGAAAAGTGCATGCAAT
This sequence comes from Vicia faba, assembly GCA_948472305.1. Lineage (NCBI taxonomy): Eukaryota > Viridiplantae > Streptophyta > Magnoliopsida > Fabales > Fabaceae > Vicia > Vicia faba. The sequence continues at coordinate 1,306,830,763 of OX451736.1, read as the reverse complement.
ATACTACCTTAGCAAAAGTTTTACCGACTATGAAATAAGATACTCACTGCTCGAGAAAACTTACTGTGCTTAGGCATGGGCTGCTCGCCGACTAAGACAGTATATGTTGACTCATACTACTTTGTTGATCTCTAAGATGGATCCAATCATGTACATCTTTGAAAAGCCAGCTCTCACGGGAATAATAGCTCATTGGCAGATGATTTTAACTGAATATGACATCCAGTATACTACCCAAAAAGCTATCAAAGGTAGTGTGTTGGCTGACCATCTTGCTCATTATCCCATGGAAGGCGACTATCAGCCGATGAAGTTTGAATTTCCTGATGAAGACATCATATACATACAGGATTATAACATCCCAGGCCCAGAAGAAGGACCCGAACCAGGATCGTGATGGACGATGGTGTTCGGTGGTGCCTCCAACGCATTGGGTAATGGTGTCGATATTGTGATTACTTCTCCTGAAGGTTTCCATACTCCTTTCACCGCCAGAATTTGCTTTGATTGTACAAACAATATGGTTGAGTATGAGGCTTGTATCTTTGGGTTAGAAGCTTCTATTGATTTGCGAATCAAGATATTGGAAGTATATGGGGACTCTGCTCTTGTGATTAATCAAATCAACGGAGATTGGAAAACTTGTCACCCAAATTTAATTTCATATCGTGGCATATGTTGAAACTGACCCCTTATTTTGATGAGATTACTTCCAATCATATTTCAAGGGAAGATAATAACTTGGTAGATGCCTTGGATACTTTTTCATTCACGTTTAAAGTAAGATGGGAAAATGAAGCCCCCTCTATCACCATTTTAAGGTTGGATGAGCCATCATTTTATTATAAAATAGAAGATGATGTTGTTGATGAGAAACCATGGTTTTACGATATCAAGAGATATCTTAAGACAAAAGAATATCTAGAGGATGCTTCTATCACTGATAAGAAGACTCTACGGGAATATGCTCCTAAGTTTTTCCTTGATGGGGATGTTTTGTACAAGAGGAACTATGATTCTATTTTGCTCAGATGCGTGGATAGACACGAAGCAAATAGGATCATAGAAGAAATTCACAAAGGTTCCTTTGGAACGCATTCCAGTGGGCATACTATGGCCAAGAAAATCTTGAGAGCATATTATTGGTCAACAATGGAAAACGATTGCTACAATCATTCCAGGATCTGTTACAAGTGTCAGATCTATGCTGATAAGATGCATGTGCCGCCCAATTCTCTGAATGTCTTAACTTTTCCTTGGCCCTTCGCAATGTGGGGTATTGATATGATTGGTCGGATTCAGTCGGCTGCTTCCAACGGGAACCGCTTCATTCTAGTGGCCATTGACTACTTCACTAAATGGGTCGAAGCAGCATCTTACGCCAACGTAACTAAATAGGTGGTTGCTCATTTCATCAAGCATAATATCATTTGTCGATACGGGGTTCCTGAGAATATTATTACTAACAATGGGCCGATTCTCAATAATAAGATGATGAAATATTTGTGCGAGAGCTTTAAAATAAAGCATCACAATTCTTCTCCTTACCGTCCTAAGATGAATGGCGCGGTTGAGGCATCTAATAAGAATATTAAGAAGATTGTGCAGAAAATGGTTGTCACCTATAAGGATTGGCACAAGATATTGCCATTTTCTTTACATGGTTATCGTACTACTGCGCGTACTTCGATTGGGGTAACCCCCTTCTTGCTTGTTTATGGCATGGACGTAGTCTGCCTGTGGAAGTGGAGGTTCCTTCTTTGAGGATAATGGAAGATGCATAGTTGGATGAGGCTGAATGGGTTTAGAATAGATTTGATCAACTAAATCTCATTGACAAGAAAATATTTACGGCTATTTGCCACAGGCAGTTATACCAGAGAAGGATGAAGAAAGCTTTCAACAAGAAGGTACGTCCACGAAATTTTCAAGCTGGTGATCTCGTGCTGAAGAGAATCTTGCCTCCCAATAATACAGATGTTATGGGTAAATGGGCTCCTACTTATGAAGGACCATATGTTGTAAATAAATTCTTTTCTAGAGGATCTATGATGCTCACAACTATGGATGGAGAGGATTTCCCATTCCCAACAATAATCATGTATCCCCAGCAATGTTGTACCCTTATTTGAACGTGCTTTTCCTTTTCATTGCAGTTTGTTCTTTTTGGATTTCTTAAAGGATTATTGGCATATTACCCTTGAAGTTGACATTTTACGGTTTCTCATGTGATATTTAGCCCCCGTATTCTCCGTGAAGTACGCCTGCTAAATCTCAGTCAAGTTTGCACTCTTTTCACCAATACGATCTATTTGTATTGGAGTTTTCTTGAAGAGATAATTGATCAAGCGGCCTACTTATTCCCCAATGGGTCAGGTCTCTGGCTTTTTCTGAAGCAATATGCATTGACGTTTGTTGTTCAAGGGTCTATTATCCTTAGTAGGAGAATATTGCTGGAGAGTTCCCCAGTAGAGTTCCAAATTTCAAGTTGTGGTTCAGAGATTTTCTTTCCTTCCCTAAATGAAGTTTAGTGCCTCTAGTTTTTTATCCCCAGTGTGGTATTAATAGATTTCTTTTCGTTCAAAGAATTTCTATGATCCCCAGTAAAAGCTTCTATTCCCAGTGAGGTTTTCCTCATATGGAGGGGATTGGGTTTGTGCCCCGGGGAATTGAGAGTTTGACCAGAGTTCAAGATTCTTTCAGAATTGCGATTTATGTTAGCAGTTTTCTCCCTAAGAAGCTATTTTCCCAGTAATGACAATCTTCAGAAGCAGTTGAGTCTGAATTGGGATCCCTCACTAAAGTCCAAGATGTTTCCTCTTTATAGGAGATCAGAGGTGTGAAGATCTTCGTTCAGGAGTTCATTGTATCCTCAACAGTCGATTGTTGCTATATGTTCATCATGCATCAACATGCATCATTTCATTGCATGTACCCAAACGCGTAGCATTTCCATTGAATGGAGCATTACGCTATATAAAAATTCAAACATGCATGAGTATAAGCCAATCGTGTTCACTTTTGGTAATCGGATTATTACTCACTCAGATTTGAATTATCTCCACATCAAGCCTAGGGTGATCCTATTTTGTTTCCCCAGCGGGGTCTGTTTCATTTACCACCATTCGGGTCTTTGACATTCTCCATTTCCCCAGCAAGTTGTGGTTTCTTCTTGGCCTTGCAAGTCTTTGGTTATTTTACCCGTGTTTACCTCGCCATCAGAGTACGAGTATGAGTCAGTGTATAACCTTTCTTTTTACTCAAGTATCTGAGTATCCATACTTGGTGTGTGGTAATATTAGACAGACTCCACTCTTAAAGAATTATGTCCCGTTTCTGGCTTGAGGGATATTATGTTTCTTGCGCATTCCCAATCTTTTTAAAGGCTCGACTCTGTGTGGGCAATTCATGTTAGAGTCCCATTTGGCTGGTCTCTTTCTTTTGTCGAGTTCACCTTTGATCTGTGTCCTCCAGATTTTGGCTTAGTTGGTTCTTTGTCTTTGGTTTATCCATGATTGGTCGGGTTTCCCTTCCATTAGTTTAGCTAATATTCCTTGAGAGAGTCTTCCATGATCGATCTCTCTATTGTGTATGTCTAATGCTAACCAGACATACATATCTTTATCCTCAATAAGTCCATTACGGGTTGGCAGTATTTCGTCAAAAGTCTACCTTCAGTTGGTCTTCTTCTCATTGAAATTTTTCCTTCGCTCAACATTTTCCCTTTTTCCCCAATAGGCTCGTCTTCGCCCGACGTCCTCATTCCTATGGTAAGTTCACCTTCACCAGGTGTCTTTCTAATTTTTGTCCACCTTTTCCCGGTGTCCCTTTTTGGTCGGTAGGTTCATCTTCGCCCGACGTCCTTTTTTCTCTGGTAAGTACACCTTCACCCGATGTCTTTCTGTTAGGTCCACCTTCTCCAAGTGTCCCTTTTTTGTTGGTAGGTTCGTCTTCACCCAACGTCCTCTTTCCTATGGTAAGTTCACCTTCGCTCGGTGTCATTCCGTTTTAGGTCCACCTTTGCCCAGTGTCCCTTTTTGGTCGATAGGTTTATCTTCGCCCGACGTCATCTTTCCTCTGGTAAGTTCACCTTTGCCTGGTGTCTTTCTGTTTTAGGTCCACCTTCTCCCAGTGTCCCTTTTTGGTTGGTAGGTTCGTCTTCGCCCGACGTCCTCTTTCCTCTAGTAAGTTCACCTTTGCCCAGTGCCTTTCGGTTTTAGGTCCACCTTCGGCCGGTGTTCCTTTTTGGTCGGTAGGTTTATCTTCCTCCGACGTCCTCTTTCCTCTAGTAAGTTCACCTTCTCCCAGTGTCCCTTTTTGTTGGTTAAGGTACATCTCCGCCCAATGTCCTTTTTCCTCTGGTAAGTTCACCTTCGCCCGTCGTCTTTCTGTTTTAGTTCCACCTTCGCCTGGTGTCCCTTTTTGTTGGTTAAGGTTCACCTTCGCCAAACGTTTTATTTTCACGAGTTAAGGTCACCTTCATCCAGTGTCTTTCTATTTTAGGTCCACCTTCTCTCGGTGTCCCTTTTGTTGGTAATTTCACTTTCGCTCGGCTGGCTTCAGAGTGCAAATTTGGTGGTTCTATTGAATATTCAATCTTCTTTTACCATGATTGTTCGAAAGGCTATCGCCAATCTCACCCTCTAGTTAAAAAAGATTTAATAGGGGAAATTGTTTCACCCCAAAATTTTCCCTCTTCATTTTAGTTACATGGCTTATGCTTCATCATACATATTCATACATTCTCATGGTAAGGATTAGGGTATCTTGGTTCCCAAGTTTTTCTACAAGTCATAGAAGATGTTTGATTGGTCAAATCAGTGCAAAAGAGGATCTCATGTCTTCAATCTTTAAACTCTCTCAAGTTATAATGGTTTCTTATATTGCAAGACATCTCATTTGTCCCATATGATCATTAAAAGTTGGAAATTTGCAAAGTTTGGGGAAGAATTACATTTCTATTGTTCATCTCTCAAGATTAGGGTTTTAATCAGTTGAAGAGTTTGAAGCTTGTAAAAGTAAATTGTGTGAATAATTACCTTCTCATCATCATATAAGACATCTTTGTTCAAAGAATTTCTCAATTTGTCCAGGAGAATGAGGGTTTTAAAGATTGGTCATTACTCCTAGCACGGAGGTTTAAAATTAGGATTTTAATTTCAATCAAGAAGTTATTGACATTTTGAGCAAGACTTAATTCCATGCCTCTCTATATGATGATAAGCACTTACGAGTGAAAGATTGGGTTCCAACTTTGAGTGAAAGGAGTTCAATTGATCAAAAGGGGCAAAATGGTCATTTTGACCAAAAGTCAACCAAATTCAAAGTTGACCAAGTGGAATTTTGGTCAACTATTAATTCAAGTATACTATTTTCATATTTCATGATCATTGGTATCACAAAATCAAGAGAAGAGGTAAAATTGGAGATAACTTGTTCAAGAAGAGGTCAAATTTTTAAGTCTTTAAGTCTCCATAGTATTGGACTTAGAACATCTATAACTTTCTCATTTTTTATTCAATGAATACATATTCTACATGCTTGGAAGGCTTAAGAAAAAACTTGCAAGTTTTTTAATGTGTGTTCAAGTCTAAAAAATGAAGTATTTATGAGTTATTGAAGTTAGAAGTTCTGGCCATAATGTGATGTCAAGTTGCCTTCTCATTGACAAGCCATGTGCATATTTTGATCAAACACGTGGTGTTCCAAATGTATGAGATTATTTCTTCCAATCTAAGCATCAAATTGAAAATATAATAAGATCATCTTATAGTTTTCCATGAGATTTGATTACTAAACTTTGGATCACTCAAAATGGCCTAAGGTTAAGTAAGATACAGGCTCTTAAAGTTGGTACCATGAACTGATCAAGCATGCCTCTATGAAGGCCCATGTATGTGCGTGCAGTCTACCTTACCCAGCATTACATTTCCACAAATTCTCTTCCTCATATCTCTATTATTTCAACTCCAATTTGAGAAATTCAAGATACCATGATGATATACATGGAAAGAGCTTTTTAAAGGCCATTTAAGCAAAGAAATCGCGCGAGTCAATTGGAAGATTTTCAATATGAAACTGAGCTGGTCATGAACAAAATATACAGCATATTGGTTTTTTCTATTTTTGCACATGCTCTTAAGGCACATGCAGTGCATGCCTATACTCTTTTTCTTTTCACTATGAATGTCCAAAACGACTTCAATCTTGAACATTGAGAGTCCAAAATGCAGTAATTCATGAAACTACCTCCAACGGCTCTAATTTGCAAAAGACTTTCATACCCTTGCAAAGTTTCTTCAACACGCTTCCCAATCTCTATAAAAGCTTCTCTTCACTCTCATTTCAGGGAGGATTGCGAAAATACTCTTACAAGAGCTCTTGAATTTCTCCTTGAAAGTTCAACTTTTCTCTTAAAACAAATTTTCTCTTCTTCAAGGTTTCTCTCAAAATCTTTGCTCAAAGCTTCAATTCCTGCATAGCTACATCACAATTGAAGTGAAAGAGAAAGGTCCATTGGATTTTCTTGCAAGTTCAGAGACCTAGAGTGAATTTATTTTTCACTCGTTCAAGGTAAGTTGTTCTTGAACTTCAATTTTCACTGTACTTGCATTTCAAGATGTAGATCATGTATGATAGCATAGCTGGCCAAATCTTAGATATGATGAGTGTTTGCATCCATTTTAAAGCTTGAATCGTGCTCTTCAACTCATGTTCAAACTGCTTGATACAGTGATTTCATGATCAGTTTTTGTTTTAATCTTGCAACAATTGAATAAACTAATAGTATATCCTTATTCCTCGCAATTTTATGATGAACTTTGATGTTTGGATCTTTGGATTTGGTGGAGAAACAAGAGAGATTTATGGATCTGAAGTAGCTTGATTAAATTCTGTTTTTACAAGTTCAAAATGTATTAATTTAGGTGATTTTCATGCGCGATTTTATATTTGATTCGTACATTATTTTAAAAAATCTCTATGCCTGCATTGATCTACTCCATGAGTCCTTTAATTTGATCATAATTTTATGCGTTTGGGTCAAGAAATTGAGGAGGAATCATGATCTGAATCCAGCATGTTAAACTGAGCAAAATGTGTTACGGCATGGGTCGAGCTCAGGGACGGCTACATGGCGCGCATCCACTTAGCATGACCTGAATATCTTTTACAGTGCATTTTAGTTTAAATAGGTGTAATTGATTTTAGTTTTTTTTAATACATTTTTAATTGTTTTCTTATTTTTGTTTTAATATTTTTCTCGTACTCAAAAAATTACCAAAAATATATTAGGCTTTCTTTTTTAGTATATTTTTATTTTTTGAATTTTATTTCTTTTATATTTTTTTTAGAATTAAATAATTCAAATAAATTCAATTAGGGTTTTCTTCTTCATTAAAAGTTTTAGAATTTTATTTTTCAGCTTTTATTGATCCAAAAATTACCAAAAAATATATATTAGGTTCCAGTTTGGATATATTTCATAAAACTAATTTTTGTTTGATTTTTACAAAATCCATGATAAGAAATAAAATTAATCCTTAATAATATAATTTTCTTTACCTTTTTGGTCACAATGAGTAAATAATTTTTGTTTGATATCTTCCTATAGTACTAAAATTCCATAAAAATAATATTGTTGAATCTTAGGCATTAAGCTAACTTTCCATGACTTTTAATTTAATTTACACCTCAATTTTAATTATTTTCTAATTTTTAGAAATTAATTTTGGTTTTTGATCTTTCTTCTTGCTTAGGACTTAAGAAACATTTTAAAACCTAAATTCTTGCTTAGGATGAATCAAAATACAAAAATCATTTTTGTTAATTTTAACTTTTGATTTTACATTTTTTCACAAACATTATACTAAAACTCTTTTGTTTGACTCTTTTATTAACTAGTCTTGGTAATTTCTAATCATTTCTAACCCTTCAATTTAATCCAAGGAATATTAATCATGTTTCTGATTTTTACAAGCCTTTAGAAAGTTAGGTTTTAATTGGCTCCATTTTTTATAATTTTTTCTTCCATTTTTTAACTAATTTTAATTAGGGAGTGTTGTACCCCAAAATTTTCCCTCTCACTTATCAAGAATATTTACTCACAAGATATCCTTGACTCATGACTGCATTAGGGTTTGATCAGCTCAAGACACCTCCTTAGGCACTGATGACCATAATTAGGGTTTGAGTTCGCACAAGGATTTTTGAACTTACAATGTCCCATGTGACGTTCATGGATCATTATGGACCCCCAAGATTACTCATGTCAAGTTTCAAGCCTAGGATCACACTTTTGCTCAGTCAATTGAGCAGTTGACCTAAAAATCAACTATATTAGGAAAAAAGTCAACTATGGCTAATTCACATTCAAACTTCATAATTTTTTATCCACATAAACATTTTAGACTCATATGTATCATTTGATCAAGTTTGGACCACAACTCCTCAAGAAATTTGATCAAATCTCCAAAAGGGCAAAATGGTCAAAATGAGGGTTTTGATTGGGAAAGGGCAATTTCTGATTTTTGACCTAGCAAATGGGAAATTGGTTTATGGCATGATCTTAAGATCCCAATTGCATCATTTTGACCTACTGACATGGTTCAAAATATTGCAAGTCCATTGGATAGACAGATGAATTTTTCAGTCAACTTATCAAAAGTCAATTGTATACTGAAAAGTTAAACTTTGACTTTTTGGTCAACTTCAAGTGCCAAAGATCATAATTAATCAAAACATGTCAAAATATGAAACTTATTCATCAAGAAATCAAAAAGTCAAGATTTCATTTTGAAAAGTCAAAATTTCTAAACCTAGAAATTTTTCTAAGTGTTGGAAATTTCATATTTTTTTCACAACTTTGAACAAAATTTTCACCATGATGCATGATGATTCAAGAGAAACTTCCAACATGAAAGTTGTAGATCTCCATCAAGTATACAACTTTTCTTTACACAACTCCTTCCAAAAGTGCTTGTATCTCAAGTTATAATTTTATGAACATGTGGTCATGAAACTAAACACTTAGTGAAATTTTGCCCTAATTTGGCCAGAATTTTGACCTAACTTCATGACACTTTTTCATTTAGTTCCAAGGGGAATCTTGAAAAGAAATTCAAAGATCAGTTGTAGATCACATTTCAAGCTTTCCAAAATGTCCAAAAACTCCTTGAGATCATTCTTAAATAGGGAGAATCGAAGAGATGAAGTTAGGGTTTTATCACTTGAATTACAAGTCATTTTTTATAACACATGAACCAAATCCATACTAGGCTGCATAATCTTTGCTTTGCAGGCATCAAACTTGTTTGTCACTCCATAATTAAATGTTTACACAGCTTTTAGGGCTTTGATCCAAGCAATTGAGCTACTATCCAAGTTGCATTTCCATTAATGGCACAAAGTTAACATTGTCATTCTTGTAAAGCAAGCTTTTTGCATAAAGTCCATTATTGAGCCTCTAACTTGTTCCCTCTGATCACACTCCATCCACAAAGTAAAAATCAAGCTTGTTTAAAGAATAACCACTCTATGAACCAAGTACAAGGCATGGAAACTTGTTTTGTCAAAAAAATCACATGTTGAACTTAAACATGTAAATTTGAATTCTGATCAACTAGAGCACTCCAAACTTATTGCTTATACATAGAGTCACTATTTGTAAGCTAAGGGACGCTTTTGAACACCCTGAAAAACTCCCAAATTCCCTCTAGCCAGAAATTGCACAAAAAACTCCATTGATACACAGTTCTGACCTTAAACTTGTATCTCTCATTTCCCACGTGCGTCTTCCCTCAAATTCATTCATAAAGCTTCGTTACATCAAATACAAATAATCCTCGTCCTTATTCCAGAACTGTAACACCATTTACCATAACCTCTGTAACCAAAAAACAGAGTCTGCAACTTGACTTCTCTAGGCCATTTCAGTCACTCTCAACTCAAGCAAACCATTGCATTAGCTTCCTGGGACCTCAAGGAGGCTAACCTGATCATCACCACCACTTGAAACAAGTTCAAACTCAAAACACGATTTCCAGTTTTGAGGTAAGTTTTCTCAACTTTGAACTCTTCATACAAGCATCATCAATAGTTTATTTGTGAACAAAACATGTAGATATCATTGCCCTGAAGCTAACCATGTCCATAGTTTCCATTAATTTTGCTTGAGCTTAGAGAATTTTGAAACTGAAATTTCTGAGATTTTTAGGATTCAGATTAGAGCCATTAAAATTCATGCTTATCTTTGATCTATAGTTTTAAATGCTTTACATTTCTGAAACCGTGAGAAAATTTGCTACAAGTTTCATGTTTACAGTTTTTATTTTTGATGAGATATGAGCAAGGTACAATTGGTCTGGCTAGAGGTTGAAGATGAAGTCATCAGGGCGCGTTTTGCCTTACATATTTATTGATTTGCCTATGTTAACGGATGTATAGCCACCCCAGTGGTAGAACTGGGCGCCTGTAACCTATGGGACCTAGGTTCAAGCCCCAATGGTACCCTTTTGTATTTTTTACATTTTTTTTGCTCTTTTTGACTTTTTAACAGGCGCTGGGCTTCAGCTTTGGGCCTATGTTTTTTTGTTATTCCTCACCCCCCTGCAGGCTATTTGCACCTTGGCTCAATTTTATTTTAGTTCTTTATATTCATTTTGTTTATTTTCTTAAAATATTTTTCTAAATACTAAAAAATCATAAAAATACAAAAAAATGATAGATTTATATTTTGGCTTATTTTATTTTTATTCTTCTCCCAAAAAATATTTTTATTAACTATACTTTATTTATTTTTACCCATTATCTTGTAAACTTAATTAAGACTAGGTTATTATTTATTTTCTTTTACACCAATTAAAATATAATATTTTAATATAAAAAAGGCCAAAAATACATATAATACTATAAATATTTTCAAGACAAAAATACCAAAAAAAATACTTTTTTTCTAAACTTATTTTCATTAATAAATAGAACTAGGGTTTTTATTAAAAAATCTTTTCTTAAATAAATTTAAGTTTAATTAATTATTTTATTTAATTAATTAAGTTAAAACAATTTCCCTTTTTCTCATGAAAACCAAATAAAATATTTATTTACTTTACATTTCACATTTTTGTACATTTATTTATTTTTGTACATTATTTCGATTCTTGTACAAATTCAATTTGGTTGTAATAGATTAATTAGGTTTATTTTTTTGTAATACCCATTTACAAATTGTACACCCCCCCCCCCCCCCCCCCCACACACACAACTGTTGTAATAGCGCAGTAACTTTAAATTCCACAATTTATCGCTTTTAGACATAACATGCTAGTAATTAGGGTTTGTATGGAAAGACTAAAACCAATACTTAGAAAACCCTAAATCAAGACAAAAGCAAGCATGAAAACAACACATTTGCACACAAGCACCCCTAGGGTAAATCCACTTGGTTTCTTATACAAAATGGCCATATTATGCATGTAAGGTATCTTAGCAAATACAAGATCATAGTCCCTCGATGATGCTATCTAAGTTTCCTTACAAATGATCTTAGTCTCTAAAAAAGAATGCTAAGATACCTTGCAACATTGCTAATCATGGTTATACGATGAACCACGTCCGTCCCGTTTACGTCAAAAGATAGGGTTACTTACCAAATCAATGGCAAGATAACAATGTCAAAGGAAAAGAAAAATGAACAAAAAAGACTTTTGAGTAGGTAGAATGCTCCTAATTACTTGCTCAATTTGAAACAAAACATCCTTGCTATTTTCAAAACAAACACCTACACTTTCAAACCACTTACAAACTTGAAAAATTTTTCAAAAGATCAATCATCTTTGTATACATTCTTACAAACGAGAATTATTACAAGATTGCCTAAACAATGGCCTCTTTACAAAATACTTTCAAAAACCACACAAAGCATAATTTCAAACAAAAAGCAAGTGATCTAGAAAGTAATCAAGAGCCCATGGAAAACCATGGATGAAAAGGGTGCTAATACCTTCCCTTTTCATAATCTATCCCACGAACTCAAGAAATAATCTCAAAGGTCTTTCGTGTGCTATTTCACCTTTCCTTTTGGATAAGAGAAAAGTCGGCAGTGACTCTTGCTAACCGCAAAATTTGCGATCAAATGCAAAACCTTCAAGTCAGTTCTCCCACCGTATCACAGAACTGGCGACTCTGTTGGGGAAATTCTAAAAGTGGGGTTACCTTAGGGCTAGATCACATTTATTTCCTTTCATTGTTTGACTTGTATGCTTTACATTATGGTTCTTTGTTTGGGTTTGAATCCTCTACCCGGATTTGGGATACATTATAAGTAAGTAGCAATACGTTGTGGAAACTGTGCGGGGTATACCGACATGGTCTAAGCAATAACTACGTTAGTGCGACATATTTATGGGTGCCGATAGCCTTTGAGTTAATCAAAGAGAATATGGGGCCGCTGAGTGATGTCATGAAGCACTGATGAACTTTTAGAACCTTTAATTGACCAACTTGGCCTTTAGGATGTAGTGAGATGACTGACTTTGGTGCAGTCCGATGTTGGTAGATACTTGATACCTTGATACTACACTCGTTGAGGTTTGGTTTCTTGGGATATTTTGGTCGCCATTAAAGAGGCTTGTGCTGAAACAATGACCAAGGAGACAGACCAGTGATATTGAGCTCCTTAGAACCCGGTTATTATTACTAGGACAAGTTTGAGCCAACTAAACTTCAAGAGGGTACTTACCTATGAGACTCCATGCAAGCCTAAACATAAGGACTTGTTTTCTTTATTTGTATATACATACTTGTAAATAACATCATGAACATCATAACATCATACACATTCACTAACCATTTCAAGGATTTTGGGATTCATCTTTGTTTTTGTTTTGTAGGATATGGATTCTCTTCGCAGGAAAACTATTCAAGTAAACCTTGTAAAGATCCCTCCACAACTTAAGGAGCTAGCTTCAAAGATTCCTGAAAACTCTCAGTTCATCGAGAGACATGGTCGCCTACTCAACTTGGTCACCTCCAACATAGATGAGGACATGATGAAGGTGCTCTTTCAGTTCTTTGATCCTTTACACCATTGCTTCACATTTTCCAACTATCAACTTGTGCCTACTTTGGAAGAATTCTCCCGACTCTTGAGGATTCCCATTCTCAACCAACTACCTTTCAACAGTATGGAAAGATACCTAAAGCCTGAAGAGATTGCTCAAGCTCTACACTTGCACTCATCTGATGTCACAACTCATTGTGAAACAAGGGGTGGTGTCAAAGGTTTCCTAGCAAAGTTCTTGTTTGAGAAAGCCCCAAACTATTGGAATTCTTTGGACCTGTAAGCTTTTGAGGAAATTGTGTCTCTCCTCATCTATGGGATGGTTTTGTTTCCAAATCCTGACCAACTCATAGACGTGAACACCATCAAAATCTTCATATCCCGCAACCCGGTGCCTACATTGCTAGGGGATATCCTACACTCTTTTCACACTCGCACAATGAGGAAAAGAGGTGTTCTTATGTGTTGTACTCCTCTCTTGGCAAGATGGTTTATTTCGCATCTTCCCCAATCTATATTGAAGAATGAGCAAGGCTCAAGGTGGTCATAAAGGTTGATGACGCTCAAACATTCAGACATTCATTGGTGCTCCCGGTCCATAGAGAGTGTTACTATTGTCGACCGTTATGGAGAATTTCCTAATGTCCCTTTACTTGGCATTAGGGGAGGTATCACCTTCAATACCTGTTTAGCTTTAAGACAGTTTGGTTACGCCCGAAGGGATGGCCCGCATGAGATGCTGATTCAAGGTTTAGTATTTGACTACGGCAACGACGATCAAGGTCTTCGCCAAAGATTTAACCGAGCTTGGAGGATGTTGAACAAGGTAGATAGCAAGACTTATGGGCACAAGAATTCCATCCCTCTTGAGCCTTACCTCAAATGGCTATGAACTCGTGCTCAAAGTCTGATGATGCCTTATCCCTCCATTCTCACGATAATCGTTAAGCCTGTTATGGAAGGAGATGTTCCATATACTATCCTACATCCTGACATGACCACCTCTCTTGAAGACCTACAAAGAGATTGGATACAACTCAAGGGGAGCGAGATACTTTCGAAGCCCAATTCTACGCAAGCGAGAAGAAGGTTTTGGAACTCATTAGACTACTTCATGAGGAGCAGACTCTGAATTCCTACATTGCGCCAAAGAGGATGCGTACTACCTTTTCATCTTAGAGTTTTTTGTATTATTTTTCCCAAGAAGGCGTTAATGTACTCAAACATTAATTTATTAATATAACGTGTGTTTCCTTTTTATCTAAAACAAATTTGAATCTTAAGATCCTTGAAATCATTGCATATGCATTCATCATTCATCATAACATAAGCAGGTTTCTTGCAACATGTCTCCTCATCTCTCTACTGTTTATTTCATTAAGATGGATCTCGAGCAAACGGTGAAGGACCTCCAAGCTCATAATGCACAGTTCCAACAGTTGTTCTTAACTCTGGCCAAAGGACAAGAAGAGTTGAAGACCTTGCTGGTTGAGGAGAAGAAAAAGAAGACGAAGAAAATAATCGGAATTTTGAATATGGGAAGAAGATTCCAAGGGCAAACAAGAAGGGCCTTAGACTTTGCAACGACATCCGGTGAGAAAGACAATCAAGACGAAAAAAGAAAAGAAACAGTTGTTCAGTCTGATTCAGAAGAGGAAGAGGAAGAAGAAGACTATTCTAAAGAACAATACCCTCCAGCCGACGACAAGTATAAGCATCTAGAAGAGCGTTTGAGTGCAATGGAAATCCAAAAAGTGTCTGGACTGGACTTTGGGGAGTTGGGACTGGTATCGGGGATTGTCATTCCTCCAAAATTCAAAGCATCCGTGTTCGCCAAACATGACGGAGTCTCATGCCCCAAAATGCATCTCCGGTCCTATGTGAGGAAAATCCGGCCCCATACCGCTGACAAGGATTTATGGGTACACTTCTTCCAAGACAGTCTGTCTGGAACTCAACTTGATTGGCTTTATCAGTTAGAAAGAGCCAATGTTCATAATTGGGAAGATCTTGTTGCAGCCTTTTACAAACAATACCAATAAATTATTGATCTTGCGCCTACCCGTACTCAACTCCAGAGTATGGCCATGGTTTCAAGTGAAGGCTTCAAGGATTATGCGCAAAATGGAGAGACTTGTTCGGAAGAGTTCAACTTCCTCTATCTTAAAAAGAGTTGGTAGAGATGTTTTTGGGCACCTTGTCTGGTCCCTTCTTCAATCACTTAATTGGGAGTTTATCGGTGGGTTTTATTGAATTGATATTGACTGGAGAAAGGGTAGAAGCCGGGATAAAAAAATGGAAAGATTCAAAACGATGCATCCTCTACTGCTGTAAGGAAGCCATTCATCGGAAATAAAGAAGTGGTTGTTGTATATCCTCAGAGAAATCAAGATAGGGCCGAACGTTGTCCAATGGTGGGGGCTGTTATGATTCCTAAACCTGCGCCCGATCAGCAAAGAAACAACCAACCAAGAATAGAAAGACCAGTTAGACAATTAACCAGAATTAACATGACCCTATCTCAAGTATTACCACCTCTGTTAAGGTCCAACCTAGTGACTTTGAAAGAAGCTCCAAAGACCCCTAACACAACCTCTCCTCACTATCATCCTAATGTCCATTGTGCATACCACTCTGAGACTCCCGACCATGACACTAACAACTGTTGGGCTCTAAAGAACAAATTACAAGACCTCCTTGAATCCAAAGAGATTGAATTTGATACGTAAGAAAAGCCTAATGTCATTTATGCCCCTATGCCCAAGCACGACCATAATGCCAACGCCATTGAGGAAGATATGTTTATTACTTCAGTTGATGAGCTTATGACCCCACTCCTAACTATCAAAAATAACTTACTGAAGGCTAGTGTTTTCCTGGGCTATGATGAAAGCTGTCATTTTTGTTTGTCCTCACCAACCAGTTATCCTTTGTTGAAAGCAGACGTTCAGTGCCTAATAGACAACAAGGAAATTTTGTTTGAAAAGACTTCTGTTCCAACTGTTTCTTATAATGATGTTTCCATCGTGACCATTTCCGACAATTCTTCCAAGGTCTCCACCAAAAGACCTGTTAGAATTACATCAGTTCCAAAATTAGCTCCTTTAATAATTAAAATGCCTGGATCAATCCCGTATTCGCTAGACAAAATCGTACCATGGAATTATGGAGGGGATGTCTATTATCACGGTATCAAGCTAGATTGGCCAGCTGCCGAAGATTCAAATTCTGAGAAAGTTGACTTTGATGTCAGTAATATTGTCGGGACTAGCAAGATTACCCGAAGCAGAAGGATGTTCTCTCCAGAAATTGCTCCCCCAAAAGCAGTTTCTGGACCAGTAATCATTCCTGATGTTGTTGCTCCTCCAAAAGCTGTTCCCAGCCCTACAATCATCTCTACTAATACTCCAATTAACAAAGCTGTTACAACCCCTGTTATCACTCCTACTGACATTCCCGCGACCGAGTCAACCAAGACTTGAGATAAAAGTATACTGATAGAGCCTGTCCGGACAAAGGCACAATCATTGGCTATCCCTGAGACCTCCCGGAAAGAGATGGAGGAAATTCTAAAGATCATAAAGAGAAGTGACTACAATGTAGTTGAGCAACTGGGACAAACTCCATCAAAAATTTCCTTGTTGGCTTTATTACTATGTTCTGAGGCGCATGCAAAGGCCTTGGTAAAATTCCTGAAAACTGCCCATGTACCCCAAGAAACATCTGTCGGTCAGTTCCAAGACTGCGTAGCCAGCTTGACTATAGATAATGGTTTAGGTTTTTCGGATGTTGATTTAACACCAAGAGGGAGAAAGCATAATGAGGCATTGCATGTCTCAGTGGAGTGTAGGGGCACAACCTTGGCTCATGTTTTGGTGGACACCGGTTCGTCTCTTAATGTGTTGCCTAACAAGGCACTTGATAGGCTTAACTGTGAGGGATTGACTTTGTAACCAAGCAACATAGTAGTGAGGGCCTTTGACGGCTCAAAAAGGGTGGTGCATGGGGAAATGGATATCCCCGTAAAGGTTGGAACCCAAACATTTTATTTAACTTTTTATGTAATGGATATCTGCCCTTCATATTCCTACTTGCTAGGCCGACCATGGATCCATAATGTTGGCGTTGTTACCTCTACGCTGCACTAAATGCTGAAATATCTGATTCAAGGGAAAATCATCATCGTTCATGGAGAAGAAGAGTATATGATCAACCATCTCATTTACTTCAGATATGTGGAGTTAGATGGTGAATTTATTGAAACTCCATTCCAACACTTTGAAGAAGTCCTGCAAGATGTGGCAGTAACCAAGGTTGTGTCTCAAGTTCCCAAGATCATAAGGCTTCCACTCAGGATGTCATCTTTGAAGGATGCCAAGGCAGTAATAGAAGAAGGTGGGTGCATTATTTGGGGCCAACTCCCAAATATCCCATACAAATCTGACAAGTTTGGCCTGGGTTTCACTACAGGTGCCCATAAGGCTGTACGCCGCGCTCGTTCTGGAGGACCACCCTTAAAGATCAGCAACCGCGAAGTCAATATGGTGGAAGATGATGAAGACAACTACAACCTAGAGGATTGGATTTTCCCAACTGTCAGTGGAGGGCTCAGAAACTGGGAGGCTAGAGAATTTGTCCCGATCACTTTTATCCCACAGTAATTTGTCTTTACATTTTGTTGGATCTGTAATATTAAAACAATTCAGACTCTTAAAACCTTGTGTCTTACCCGAGGCACAATGGTCCATTTGTAAGGGTTATTATCTTATTTCCATATGACATCAATGAATCATGGATGTTTTTGCATACAAACTTTGTGCTCATTGTTTTTATTTTTACATTTTCATTTCTTTCAAAGATAGCTATACTCTTACACACACACACACACACACACTCACAATGCAGGTCTACATCCATTCGGGATCCCATGGGTAACAATTCTGCTATGGCCTTCTCTGACTCTGAAAATCTAATCTACCATGCTGAAGATGAAGGTGAGGAAGATTGTGAAGTACCAGGGGAACTCACCAGGTTACTACAACAAGAAGAGAGTACCATTCAGCCCCACGAGGAACCAGTGGACGCAATCAACCTAGGTACCGAAGAAGACAAAAGAGAAGTCAAGGTGGGTGCCAATATGTAACCCAGTGTCAAAGAGCGTCTCATTCAGCTTCTACACGAGTATGTTGAGGTTTTTGCCTGGTCGTATGAAGACATGTCAGAACTTGATGCAGATATTGTGGTACATCGCCTACCTACAAAAGAGGATTGTCCATCAGTGAAACAAAAGGTCTGTCGCATGCGACCAGACATGTCGGAGAAGATTAAGGCAAAAGTAATTAAACAATTCAATGTTGGATTCTTGGTTGTCACCTCCTATCCACAATGGGTTGCCAATGTTGTTCCCATGCCCAAAAAGGACGGCAAAGTACGAATGTGCATGGACTATAGAGATTTGAATTGGGCGAGCCCTATGGATGATTTCCCACTTCCCCACATTGATATTCTAGTTGACAATACGGCACAACACAAAGTGTTTTCCTTCATGGACGGTTTATCAGGCTATAACAAAATCAAAATGGCGCCTTAGGACATGGAGAAAACAACCTTTGTCACACAGTGCAACATATTCTGCTACAAGGTTATGCCATTCCGACTGAAGAATGTTGGGCAACCTATCAATGTGCCATGGTAGCTCTATTTCATGACATGATACATCACAAAATAGAGGTCTATGTGGACGACATGATAGCTAGATCTCAAATAGAAGAAGAGAATCTTGACCATTTACAGAAACTCTTTGAGAGACTAAAGAAATACAAGATGAGGTTGAACCCAAATAAATGCACATTTGAGGTAAGGTCTGGTAAACTCCTAGGTTTTGTCGTCAGTAATAAGGGTATTGAAGTGGATCCTGCCAAGGTAAAAGCGATACAAGTGATGTCTGCTCCTCGTACTGAGAAGGAAGTCAGAGGATTCTTGGGACGTTTAAACTACATTGCCAGATTCATTTCTCACCTGAAAGCTACTTGTGAACCAATCTTCAAGTTACTGAAGAAAGATCAAGTAGTCAAATGGAATGATGAGTGCCAAACTGCCTTTGACAAGATCAAAGAGTACCTGCAAGAGCCTCCTATTTTGATGCCACCAGTCGAGGGAAGACCATTGATCATGTATCTAACTGTTTTGGAAAATTCAATGGGGTGTGTGTTGGGGCAACATGACGAGTCTGGCCGAAAAGAGCATGCTATTTATTACCTGATTAAAAAGTTTACTGACTGTGAAACAAGATATTCACTGCTCGAGAAAACTTATTATGCTCTGGCATGGGCTGCTCGTCGGCTAAGACAGTATATGCTGACTCATACTACCTTGTTGATATCTAAAATGGATCCAATAAAATACATCTTCAAGAAGCCTGCACTCTCTGGGAGAATAGCAAGATGGCAGATGATCCTAACAAAATATGATATACAGTATACTAACCAGAAAGCAATAAAGGGAAGTGTACTAGCTGATCACCTTGCTCACCAAGCTGTAGAAGACTACCATTCCATGAAGTTCGAATTCCCAAATGAAGACATCATGATGGTAAACAACTGTGAAGAACTCAGGCCATATGACGGACATGAACAAGGATCTCGATGGACCCTGGTTTTTGATGGGGCATCTAACACACTCGGCAATGGTATTGGTGTTGTACTCATATCTCCGGAAGGATGTCAGACTCCCTTTACGGAAAGGCTTTGCTTCAACTATACAAATAACATGGTGGAATATGAAGCGTGCATCTTTGGTCCCAAAGCTTCCATAGACTTGGAGATCAAATCCTTGAATGTATTCGGAGATTCAGCTTTGATTATCATCCAGATCAAAGGGGAATGGGACACCAAACACCCTAACTTTATCCCTTACAAAGAACATGTTTTGACATTTCTCCCACACTTTGAG
The DNA here is from genome assembly GCA_948472305.1 of Vicia faba. Taxonomy (NCBI): domain Eukaryota; kingdom Viridiplantae; phylum Streptophyta; class Magnoliopsida; order Fabales; family Fabaceae; genus Vicia; species Vicia faba. The sequence continues at coordinate 1,306,810,755 of OX451736.1, read as the reverse complement.
AAGATTACCTTTGAGCACTTCCCGCGAGAAGAAAATCAGCTAGAAAACGCACTAGCCACAATGTCATCTATGTTTAAACTTAAATGGAATAACGAGGCTCCCCAGATCACCATTGAAGGAAGGGATGAACCAACACTCTATCACAAGATTAATACTAAAGAAATAGTGGACCAGCCTTGGTTTCACGAAGTCAAGAGGTATCTCGAAACCCAAGAATATCCAGAAGGAGCTTCGGTAAACGACAAGAAGTTCTTAAGGACATTCTCAGCCAAATTTTTCCTTAGTAATGGCATTCTTTACAAACGCAACCATGACTCTGTGTTACTTCGGTGCATAGACAAGGTTGAAGCTGAAAGGATCATGGCTAAGTTACATGAAGGCACTTTTGGCACCCATTCCAGTGGGCATACGATGGAAAAGAAAACCATACGGGCAGGCTATTACTTGTCTACCATGGAAGCAGATTGCTATCAACACTCTCAAACCTGCCACAAGTGTCAGATTTATGCTGACAAGGTGAACGTACCCCCGGTTCCTCTGAATGTCTTGAAGACTCCTTGGCCCTTTTCTATGTGGGGGATTGATATGATTGGGGAAATCAAGCCAACAACCTCCAATGGACACCGCTTCATCTTAGTGGCCATTGACTATTTTACAAAGTGGGTGGAGGCAGCTTCTTTCGCTTCCGTCACCATGAACGTTGTCGCCCGGTTCATCAAGCAAAATATCATATGTTGCTACGGTATCCCAGAGAGGATCATTACAGACAATGGTACGAACTTGAACAATACTATGGTCACCGCCCTGTGCGAGCAGTTCAAGATCCAGTATCACAATTCTTCCCCTTACCGGCCGAAAATGAATGGTATTGTCGAAATCGCGAATAATAACATTAAGAAGATCATACAGAAAATGACAGTCACGTACAAAGACTGGCATGAGATGCTACCATTCGCTCTCCATGGACATCGTACCACAACTCGCACATCAACCGGGGAAACACCATACTCTCTGGTTTACGACATGGAAGTTGTCTTGCCTATTGAGGTCCAGATCCCCTCTCTAAGAATTATGAAGGATGCAGGGCTAAATGAAGAAGATTGGATCCAGACTCGACTTGATCAACTAAACTTGATTGATGAGAAAAGACTTACTGTTGTTTGTCACAGTCAGATGTATTAAAAATAGATGATCAAGGCTTTCAACAAAAAGGTCAGACGCCAAGTGTATCAAGTCGGGGATTTGGTGATCAAACGTATCATACTACTGCAAGGTGATCCCAGGGGCTAATGGACTCCTACATACGAAGAACCATTTGTGATAAAAAACATATTCTCTGGTGGAGAAATGATTCTGACCACCATGGATGGCGACGACCTGCCGCACCCTACGAACGCAGACATATTCAAAAGATACTACCCATAAGAGACCCGCTAGGTTGACACACCTAGGAAAAATAAAGGCATCCTAGCGAACCAAAAAAAGGTTCGAGCAAAATTTAGGTATAAAAAAAAAAAATTGTACATCCGGAAAGTTGAAAACCCGAAAGGGCGGCTTGGGCGAAAAAGGGTATCCCGGTGGACTGAAAACCCAAAAGGGAGGTCCAGGAAAAAGTTAGGGATTTAAAGCGTATGACTATGTTCTGTTGGATCACCTTACGGACAACCTGACAAGCTTAGAGGTTCTGATCATTTCAATTATCTTCGGACATGGCAACAAATAGACAAGATGTTCAGAGATATGAAGGCTATGGCAGAATGGGAACCCCATGGGATTATTGCACATAGCTATCTTTTCTTTGTATCAAAATTTTCATTTTTTTTACGATAGCATTCTCTTACTAGAATGTTCGTCTCATTGTACAAAAATACTTACTCAAAGTCAATACAAAGATACCCCTTTGAAAGTGCAAAACTATCTGTTTTTCTTTACTTTTGTGTTTTGTTTACAAAAATGTCCAAATGATTCATTTTTGAACATATGCATTTGAACATAATTATTGTTTACAAATAAACAAAATAGAAAGACAGTCACTGATAGCTTTAAGAGGTAGGGAAATCTCTCTAAGCTATCTCCATGAAATCCCCCACATTGTGCAGTTTAATCCCCAGCGGAATAAAACTTCCAGTTATCAATCCCCAATAGAAGTCGTCCAATTTCTCAGATTTCTCCAACAAGAATTTACAAGCAGTACACGGCATTTCCCTTACAACCAAGTTTATTTCTCCAAGCATAAATTCATCAACACTTAGACTTAACAACATGAAGACTTACACTCCATATCCTCAACAACAGTTAGGGATTTATTTTCCCCAGTCCAACAAACAACACAACAAATCAGGTCACATACGCACACATTGCATCCATATATCATAAACATTGATAACACAAATGCATTATACCATGCATTTCATACAACATGACTTTGCATTTTTGCTAACATTTTACCCTTTTCAGGATAAGGTTAACAACTACCATTGACATTGTTAGAAGTTTTCAGATACGCTCCAAGACACGGACGCCATTCTAATACTCATTCAGATTCAACTCCCAGATACAATTCAGATACGCTCCAAGACACGGATGCCATCCAGATATTCATTCAGATTCAAGTTTTGATACATTTCAGATACGCTCCAGACACAGATGCCATCCTGAAGCTCATTCAACTCTCAGATACAGTTCAGATACGCTTCAGACACGGATGTCAGTCTGATACTCATTCAGATTAACCTTTCTGATACAGTTCAGATACGCTCCAGACACGAATGCCATTCTAATACTCATTCAGTTTTCAAATTTCAGATACAGGTCAGATACGCTCCAGACATAGATGCCATTCTGATACTCATTCAGATTAAACTCTCATATACAGTTCAGATACGCTCTAGACACGGACATCATTCTGATACTCATTCAGATTCTCTTTCAGATTCAACAATCACTTTTGGATGGCATCTACAAACCCATCTCCAACAACTTTCTATCACTTCTCCAAATTGCATCTTTAAGCCCATTCCCTCTACCATCACATCACCAAGTGCAAATTTCTGGGCACTCTAGTGTCCAATCATCTTCCACCTTCGAGTCACGAATGGCAAAACTCGCCAATCTAACTCTTCAGGTTTAAGAAGATTGAACAGGGGCAGCTGTTGTACCCCAAAATTTTCCCTCTCACTTTTCAAGAATTTACTCACAAGATACCCTTGACTCAAGACTGCATTAGGGTTTGATCAACTCAAGACACCTCCTTAGGCACTGATGACAAAATTAGGGTTTGAGTTTGCACAAGGATTTTTGAACTTCCAATGTCCCATGTGACTTTCATGGATCATTATGGACCCCCAATATTACTCATGTCAAGTTTCAAGCCTTGGATCACACATTTGCTTAGTCAATTGAGCAGTTGACCTAAAAATCAGTTGTATTGGGGAAAAAGTCAAATATGGCTAATTCAAAGTTAAACTTCATAATTTTTTATCCACATCAACATTTTAGACCCATATGTATCATTTGATAAAGTTTGGACCACAACTCCTCAAGAAATTTAATCAAATCTCCAAAAGGGCAAAATGGTCAAAATTAGGGTTTTGACTGGGAAAGGGCAATTTCTGATTTCTGACCTAGAAAATGGACAATTTGTTTAAGGCATGATCTAAAGATTCCAATTGCATCATTTAAACCTAATTACATGGTTTAAAACATTGCAAGTCCATTGGATAGATAGGTGAATTTTTCAGTCAACTAATCAAAAATCAACTGTATAGTGAAAAGTCAAACTTTGACTTTTTGATCAAATTCAAGTGCCAAAGATCATAATTCATCAAAACATGTCAAAATATGAAACTTATTCATCAAGAAATAAAAAAGTCAAGATTTCATTTTGAAAAGTCAAAATTTCTAAACTTAGAAATTTTTCTAAGTGTTGGAAATTTCATATTTTTTCACAACTTTGAACAAAATTTTCACCATGATGCAAGATGATTCAAGAGAAACTTCCAACATAAAAGTTGTATATATCCATGAAGTCTACAACTTTTCTTTACAAGACTTCTTCCAAAAGTTCTTGGATATCAAGTTATCACCTTATGAACATGTGGTCATGAAACTAAACACTTAGTGAAATTTTGCCCTAATTTGGCCAGGATTTTAACCTAACTTCATGACACTTTTTCATTTAGTTCCAAGGGGAATCTTCAAAAGCAATTATAAGATGGGTTTTAGAGCACATTGCAAGCTTTCCAAAATGTCCAAGAACTCCTTGAGATCATTCTTTAGTAGGGAGAATCGAAGAGATGAAGTTAGGGTTTTATCACTTGAATTACAAGTCATTTTTGATGAACACATGAACCAAATCCATGCTAGGCTGCATGATCTTTGCTTTTTAGTCCTGAAACTTGTTTGTCACTCCATAATTAAATGTTTACACAACTTTTAGGGCTTTGATCCAAGCAATTAAGCTATTATCCAAGTTGCATTTCCATTAACGGCACAAAGTTAACATTGTCATTCTTGTAAAGCAAGCTTTTTGCATAAAGTCCATTCTTGAGCCTCTAACTTGTTCCCTCTGATCACACTCCATCCACAAAGTCAGAAGCAAGCTTGTTTAAAGCATAGCCACTCTATGAACCAAGTACAAGGCATGGAAACTTGTTTTGTTAAAAAAATCACATGTTGAACTTAAACATGTATATTTGAATTCTGATCAACTAGAGCACTCCAAACTTGTTGCTTATAAATAGAGTCACTATTTGTGAGCTAAGGGACGAGTTTGAACACCCTGAAACACTCCCAAATTCCCTCTAGCCAGAAATTGCACAAAAAACTCCATTGATACACAATTCTGACCTTAAACTTGTATCTCTCATTTCCCTCATGCGTTTTCCCTCAAATTCATTCCTAAAGCTTCCTTACATCAAATACAACTCATCCCCATCCTTATTCCAGAACTGTAACACCATTTACCATAACCTCAATAACCAAAAAACAGAGTCTACAACTTGACTTCTCTAGGCCATTTGAGCCACTCTCAACTGAAGTAAACCATTGCATTAGCTTCCTGGGACCTCAAGGAAGCTAACCTGATCATCACCACCACTTGAAACAAGCTCAAACTCAAAACACGATTTCCAGTTTTGAGGTAAGTTTTCTCAACTTTGAACTCTCCATACAGGCATCATCAATAGTTTATTTGTGAACAAAACATGTAGATATCATTTCCCTGAAGCTAACCATGTCCATAGTTTCCATTAATTTTGCTTGAGCTTAGAGAATTTTGAAACTGAAATTTCTGAGATTTTTAGGGTTCAGATTAGAGCCATTAAAATTCATGCTTATCTTTGATCTATAGTTTTAATGCTTTACATTTATGAAACAGTGAGAAAATATGCTACAAGTTTCATGTTTACAATTTTATTTTTGATGAGAAATGAGCAAGTTACACTTGGTCTGGCTGGAGGTTGAAGATGAAGTCATCAGGGCGCGTTTTTCCTTACATATTTATTGATTTTCCTATTTTAACGGATGTATAGCCACCCCATTGGTAGAAGCGCACGTCTGTAACCTATGGGACCTGGGTTTGAGCCCTAGTGGTACCCTTTTATATTTTTTACATTTTTTTTGCTCTTTTTGACTTTTTTGCAGGCGATGGGATCCAGCTTTGGTCCTATGTTTTTTTTGCTATTCCTCACCCCCTGCAGGCTATTTGCACCTTGGCCCAATTTTATTTTATTTCTTTATTTTCATTTTATTTATTTTCTTAAAATATTTTTCTAAATACTAAAAAATCTTAAAAATACTAAAAAATTATACATTTATATTTTGGCTAATTTTATTTTTTTTCTTCTCACAAAAAATATTTTTATTAACTATACTTTATTTATTTTTACCCATTATCTTGTAAATTTAATTAAGACTAGGTTATTATTTATTTTCTTTTACACCAATTAAAATATAATATTTTAATATTAAAAAGGCCAAAAATACTTTATAATACTATAAATATTTTCAAGACAAAAATACCAAAAAAATACTTTTTTTCTAAACTTATTTTCATTAATCAATAGAACTAGGGTTTTTATTAAAAAATATTTTCTTAAATAAATTTAAGTTTAATTAATTATTTTCTTTAATTAATTAGGTTAAAACAATTTCCCTTTTTCTCATGAAAACCAAATAAAATATTCATTTACTTTACATTTCACATTTTTGTACATTTATTTATTTCTATACATTATTTCAATTCTTGTACAAATTCAATTTGGTTGTAATAGATTAATTAGGTTTATATTTTTTTAATCCCCATTTATAAATTGTACACCCCCTCCCCACAAATGTTGTAATAGCGTAGTAACTTTAAATTCCGCAATTTATCACTTTTATACATAACATGCTAGTAATTAGGGTTTGTATGTAAAGACTAAAACCAATACTTAGAAAATCCTAATTCAAGACAAAATCAAGCATGAAAACAATACATTTTCACACAAGCACCCCTAGGGTAAATCCACTTGGTTGCTTATACAAAATGGACATATTACGCATGTAAGGTATCTTAGCAAAAACAAGCAAATACAAGATCATAGTCCCTCGACAACGCTATCTAAGTTGCCTTTCAAATGATCTTGGTCCCTAAAAAAGAATGCTAAGATACCTTGCAACATTGCTAATCATGGTTATACGATGACCCACGTTCGTCCCATTTACGTCCAAAGATAGGGTTACTTACCAAATCAATGGTAAGATAACAATGTCAAAGGAAAAGAAAAATGAACAAAAAAGACTTTTGAGTAGGTAGAATGCTCCTAATTACTTGCTCAATTTCAAACAAAACATCCTTGCTATTTTCAAAATAAACACCTACACTTTCAAACCTCTTACAAACTTCAAAACATTTTCAAAAGATCAATCATCTTTGTATACATTCTTACGAACAATAATCATTACAAAGATTGCCTAAACAATGGCCTCTTTACAAAATACTTTCAAAAACCAGACAAACCATAATTTTAAACAAAAAGCAAGTGATCTAGCAAGTAACTAAGAGTCCATGGAAAACCATGGATGAAAAGGGTGCTAATACCTTCCCTTTTCATAGTCTACCCCCCGAACTCAAGAAATAATCTCAAAGGTCTTTCCTGTGCTTTTTCATCTTTCCTTTTGGATAAAAGAAAAGTCAGTGGCGAATCTTGCTAACCGCAACATTTGCGATCAAACGCAAAACCTTCAAGTCAGTTCTCCCACCATATCACAGGGAGTATATTAGAGTTTTACCTTATGCTTGTGCATAAGATTAAGGATTGATTCTATCTTTCTTCATTCTCTCATACCTCTACCATCTTTCTATTCCATTCAACCTTGAGTATTTCTTATCCACCTCTCTTGGTGTGTTTAAGATTTACATCCCTTGTTTTGTTTAATATTTTTGATTGATCTTGAAGCTAGGTCATCTCTATTTTCTTCTCTGTTAGACCCACCTCTTGTATACTTCACATAGGATCTTCAAATTAATCTTTCCTAAAGTTTGAGTTGAATAGACCTTAGGCTCATATCCATGTATGCTAATATCAGGTAGATACTTTCCCCTTTCATCCTCAACTATAGGGTCAATATTGCATGACAACTCTAGGGTTATTTTTCTAGTCTCCCCTTAGAATTTTATTTTCGCACTTGCATTAAAACAAAAAAACTTCTTTTCCTGGCAAACTTCAAAACACTTAAAAATTACTGATGAGAATCACCTTTGTTGAGGATGGAAGATGATAAGAGGGTTTCTTATCGGTCTTATTGCTTTTCCATTCTAAGCCTTGGTTTGGTTCAAATCTCAAAGACTTATTTCATGAATAAGTGGATAAATGGCTAATATCCCTCTCTTGAGATCAAATAGTTGTCATCCACAACAAAAAAACCAACTAATACAAACTCTTTTTGCCTTTCAGATTTTCTTTCAAACTATTTTCAAAAGAACATGTTAATTCACTTTTGTGCTGACGCTTAAGTCTCCAAAGGTCGAGTTGCGACAAAAGGAAAAATTAATATTGTTCATTAAAAAATACAAACCAACAAGGAACTCTTAAGCCAAACTACGGATGCTCTAATTCCTTAAAATGGATACATAGGCATTGGGGTAGGGCCTGAACAAGCACAACTTTTATTTTCCCTACATTATTTTCCAATTTATTTGCATGTATTTCCCCTTTAGCATCTTTTAGCTCTTAAGACTTAGACATAGAATTCACACCCTTAGATCAGAACAAACATAAGTGGATCTTGTATAGTACTACAGACGTGTGGGGTGCTAATACCTTCCCCTCACGTAACTGACTTCCTTTCCCGATCATTATGGTCGTAAGAATATGATTTCATCACTTCAGGTTTTCTCGATGTTTAACTTCCCCTTCTTGTAGGATAAAAGACATTTTATGGCAACTTCGTTGAATTTTTTCTTTGATGATTTCAGCCGGTTATTTCAAGTGGGTTTAGCCAATCTTTTTCTATTTTTGTATATGCTATTATTCATTGTATATCATGTGTTATATATATATATATATATATATATATATATATATATATATATATATATATATATATATATATATATATATATATATATATATATATATATATATATATATATATATATATATATATATATATATATATATATATATATATATATATATACATATATGTTTGTGTGAATTTTTCTGGTTTTCATGGTGCTTGGTGATTTCTCATAAGTCCTCTACCCGGACTTGGGAAAACTTAAGATACGACGGGTGGTATATTCATGTTAACTTTTAGGGAGGAATCCCAAAAAAGGAGACATGAGATCCCCCACTCAGTGAAGGCCCCTTTGACTGTAGTATTTATTTACCAAGCAATCGAGAAGACATGCTACTTTCAACCTGGGAGCTTGCTGAAGTTGAGGACCATAGAACCCCTAACTCATCTTAGGCTTTTAGGTCTAGTGTGAAGACTATGACAGAGAAATTTGAAAGCGGTTGTTACGCTATGCTACACTCAAACGAGTTTTTTCTGATAATATTGTTGATTACCGAGTTAAATAAAATGTTGGCAATATCCTAAGAAAGGATGAAGAGTACTTCTGCTTTCGAGGCCATCTTTGCTTTGCTTGCCTATGGGTTGTTATTGTTTCCTAACATCGACAAATTTGTGGATGTTAAAGCCATTAGGATATTTCTGATTGGGAACCTAGTCCATATATTTCTATGAGATACTTAATATTCTATACAACTTCAAAATTTCTATAGGGAGGGATGATCATCTGTTTCACACCGTTGTTATATCAGTGGTTTATTTCTCACTTACCTCAGACTGTTGCTTTTTAGGATATCAAGAAGGAACCTCGTTGGGCCCCGAAGATTATGGCTCTCACTCATTCTGACATTGATTGTTATCATCAAGCTTATTATGATATGGAGATTATTGATAGTTGTGGTAGTTTCCCCAATGGGCCTCTTCTTGGTACAAAGGGAGGAATTAACTACAATCTCGTTCTTGTGTATCGTCATCTTGGATATCTGATGAGAGACAAGCCAAAAATCATTCATCTGAGTGGTTTCTTTCTCAAAGAAGGAGAAGATCACAAGGAAGCTAGGGAAGAGATTGAAAATTCTTGGCGCCATTATGATCGGGTTTACGGAGCTAATTATGACCGGGGAAAGGATTGAGGCTGGTATTAAGTCTGGTAAAATACAAAAGGGTGCTTCATCGAGCACCGAGAGGAAGCCTTTTAAGAAGGAGTCCAGTGATGTTTACAGTTCGAAAAGCCAGAATAGACCTGAACACCCCCAAGCTGTTAATGCGGTTGTTATTTCAAGACCTGCTGGTGCTCCTCAGCACAACAATCAGCCAAAGGCCGAGAGACCGTGAAGGCAATTCACTCAGCTCAACATGACTTTATCTCAGATTCTGCCACAGTTATTGAAAACCAATCTAGTGATTCCAAGGGAGGCCCTGAAGAATCCCAACACTACATCACCAAAGTACAACCCTAATGCCCGCTATGCTTTTCACTCTGATAGCCCGGGGCATGATACAAATGATTGTTGGGTTTTGAAGAACAAAGTACAAGACTTAGTTGATGCCAAGGAGATCTAGTTCGGAGCACCAGAAAAGCCTAAACATGATGTGGGAGTGAATTATATTGGAGATGACGATGATGAAGAGTTTGATATTGACAGTTAGATCTACCTGACTACTGATGGTGGACTAAGCAATTGGACAACGAAGGATTCTATGCCTATTTCTATTATCACCCAGTAATGAGACTTTTGTTTTTAATTTGTAACAGACAATGTTTTAAACTTTACGGCCCGATGTCTTACCCGGGACACCGTGGCTTAGTTTGTGAGGGCTTTATGTGTGTCATCTACATATATCATTAATAAAAGCATTGGACGTAACTTGCATTTCAAATTTTGCGCTCCTTGTTTTTCTTTTATTATATTTGCAAAACAGCTATTTTACACACACTCACATATACAGGTCTACCTCCACTCTGGATCTCACTGGTAACGACTCTGCTACTGCCAGTTATGACTTCGAAAGTCCGATCAACTTAGCAAAGACAAAGGTGAAGATGATTGCGAAGTGTCGGGTGAACTTGCTAGACTGCTACTCCAAGAAGAGAGGGCTATACAGCCGCATGAAGAGCCAGTAGAAACGGTAAATATGGGTACAGAAGAGGACAAGAAAGAGGTCAAGGTCGGTGCAAATTTGTAACCTAGTGTCAAGCAACGGTTGATTCAGATGCTGCGTAACTATGTTGAGATCTTTGCCTGGTCTTATGAAGATATGCATGGGTTGGATACCGATATTGTGGTTCACCGATTGCCTACCAAGGAAGACTGTCCTCCAGTGAAACAGAAAGTTCATCGAATGCGCCCGGATATGTCTGAGAAAATCAAGGCTAAATTGATGAAACATTTTGATGTCGGTTTTCTAGCAGTTACTTCTTACCCGCAGTGGGTGGCCAATGTGGTTCCTGTGCCGAAGAAGGATGGTAAGGTTTGAATGTGTGTCGACTAAAGGGATCTGAACAGGGCAAGTCCCAAGGATGATTTCCCTCTGCCTCATATCGACGTTCTAGTTGATAATACCGCACATCATAAGGTATTCTCCTTTATGGATGGTTTCTCCGGTTATAATCAGATTAAAATGGCTCCCGAAGACATGGAGAAGACAACCTTTGTTACTCAATGGGGTACCTTTTGCTACAAGGTCATGCCTTTTGGATTAAAAAATGTTGGGGCAACGTATCAGCGCGCCATGGTCGCTTTGTTCCATGACATGATCCATCATGAGATTGAAGTATACGTCGACGACATGATTGCAAGGTCCCATACTGAGGAAGAACACCTTGACCATCTGCAGAAGTTATTTGACAGGTTGAAATTGTAAAAGCCGAGGTTAAACCCGGACAAGTGCACCTTCGGGGTGAGATCTGGTAAGCTACTGGGTTTCGTCGTGAGTGATAAGGGTATTCAAGTGGATCCTTCCAAAGTGAAGGCTATACAGGAAATGCCATCCCCCAGAATAGAAAAAGAAGTCAGAGGCTTTCTAGGACGTTTGAACTATATTGCCCGATTCATCTCGCACCTGACTGCTACTTGTGAGCCAATATTCAAACTACTGGAGAAAGATCACGTAGTACGTTGGAACAATGAATGCCAGGCTACTTTTGAAAGGATCAAAGAGTATATCCAAGAGCCACCCATTCTGATGCCTCCATTTGAAGGGAGACCTTTGATCTTATACTTGACAGTACTCGACAACTCAATGGGGTGTGTGCTGGGGCAGCATGACGAGTCTGGCCGAAAATAGCATGCTATTTATTACCTTAACAAAAAGTTTACCGATTGTGAGACTCGATACTCACTGCTCGAGAAAACTTGTTGCGCTTTGGCATGGGCTGCTCGCTTGCTGAGACAGTATATGCTGACTCACACTACTCTATTGATATCTAAGATGGATCTAATCAAGTATATTTTCGAAAAGCCTGCTTTATCCGGAAGAATAGCAAGATGGCAGATGATCTTGACTGAGTATGATATCCAGTACACGACCCAAAAGGCAATCAAAGAAAGTGTGTTGGCAGATCATTTGGCACACCAGGCAGTGGATGATTACCAGTCTATGAACTTTGAATTTCCGGATGAGAATATCATGTTGGTAACTGACTGTGAGACACCTGGATCGGATTAAGGACCCGAGGAAGGATCCCGATGGTCTACGTACTTTGATGGAGCTTCGAACGCCTTGGGTAATGGCATAGGCGCCATGATCATATCTCCTAAAGGCTCTCATACTCAGTTCATCGCCCGAATATGTTTCAACTGCACCAACAATATGGCGGAGTATGAAGCGTGCATTATGGGTCTTCGAGCAGCAATTGACCTAAGGATTAAGTTTCTAAGTGTTTTCGAAGATTCCGCTCTCGTGATCAGTTAGATCAAAGGCGAGTGGGATACGAAACACCTGAATCTTATTCCTTATAAGGAGTATGTATTGACGTTGCTTCCCCACTTCGAGGAAGTAACCTTTGAACACTTCCCAAGAGAGGAGAATCAGTTGGCGGACGCGCTATCTACAATGTCTTCTATGTTCAAAGTCAATTGGGACAACGAGGCTCCCCATATTATCATTGAAAGATTGGACGAACCTACACATTGCTGTGACATTGAGACTGAAGAGGTAGCAGATAAACCCTGGTTTCATGAGGTGAAGAGATACCTTGAGGCTCAGGAATACCCCGAGGGTGCATCTGTTAATGACAAGAAGTTTTTTAGGAGGTTCGTGGTGAAGTTCTTCATCAGCAATGGCATTCTTTACAAGCGTAACCATGATTCGCCTTTACTGCGATGTGTGGATAAGAACGAGGCAGACAGAATCATGGCAGAGTTACATGAAGGTACTTTCAGAACCCATTCCAGTGGACATACCATGGCAAAGAAAATCCTTCGGGCAAGATATTTTTGGTCCACTATGGAAGCTCACTGTTATCAACATTCTCTGACATGTCACAAGTGCCAGGTCTATGATGATAAGGTTAACATACCTCCAGTTCCTATGAACATCTTGACGGCACCTTGGCCTTGTACAGAAGATGACAGTGACATACAAAGACTGGCACGAGATGTTACCGTTCGCTCTTCATGGGTACCGTACCTCAACACGAACGTCAACAGGGGCAACACCATATTCCTTGGTTTATGGCATGGAAGGAGTATTGCCCATTGAAGTTCAGATACCCTCTCTTCGGATTATGAAGGACGCAGGTTTGAGCGAAGATGACTGGATCCAGACCCGGCTTGATCAATTGAACTTTATCGACGAAAAGAGACTCGCTGCTATTTGTCATGGTCAGACGTACCAAAAACGAATGATCAAGGCATTTAACAAGAAAGTTAGACGACAAGAGTATCAAGTAGGGGATCTGGTTATCAAGCGCATCATACTACCTCAGGGTGATCCCAGGGGAAAATGGACCCCTACTTACGAATGGCCATTTGTGGTTAAGAAAATTTTCTCAAGAGGAGCTATGATTCTAACCACCATGGATGGTGATGACCTTCCTCACCCTGTCAATGCAGACATAGTGAAAAGATACTACGCATAATCAAAAATCCGCTAGGTTGACTGGCCTAGGCAAAAATAAGGGCTTCCCGGCGAACCAAAAGGGTTCGGGAAAAAATAAGGGATGAAAATGAAAAAAATTTGTACACCCGGCAAGTCGAAAACCTGAAAAGGCGGCTTGGGCAAAAAAGGGTATCCCAGTGGATTGAAAACCCAAAAGGACGGTCCAGACAAAAATTAGGGATCAAAGCGTAACACTATGTTTCATTGGATCACCTTGCCACCAGACTTCGGTAACAACTATCAAGCTCGGACGACTCTAATCAATCTGATCTACCTTCAACCAAGTAGCGAAGTGATGAGATGCTCGAGGACGTAAAGGCAATAGCAGAGTTGGAACCCAGTGGGATTATTCACATAGCTGTTTTGTTTAGTTTTTTCACAAATTGTGTAAATTCTATTATTCGGCGGTGTTCTCTTTCTAGGACGTCAGCCTCTTGTACAAAAAACGCCTATTTACAGGCCAAACTTCAAAATCAATACAATTCATTTTCAAAGAAATTTCAAATTGTTTTTCCTTTATCTGTTTTGTTTTGCAAAGAACGTCCAATGTTCATTTTTGATATATACACTTGACATTAATTGCCGCTCATAAATATTTGCATGCGAAACAAAAATTCGATTACTGGTAATATCAGAAACAAGGGGGCAAATAAGAATTGTTCGAACCGTACAGTTGTTTTGTCCACCAGGTACAAGGTAAATTCAGTTGAAGAATATGGCTAAGATACTTTCACTCCCCACAGAGTAAGACAGTAATGATAGCTCTCCCCAGCTGAGACTTGCAACTGTGAATGAATCGGTAATATTCTCCCCAAGCAGAGTTTATCTATCGTCAACACTGAAAGGGCGTAATATCCCCAACAGTCTTAATATTCCCCAACAGAGTATAAGAATATTCCCCGGCAGAATGTAAGATATCCCCAGTGGAGTTAAAATTTTCCCAGCGCAGTCTAAAAAAGCTTCCCCAGTGGAGTTGAAGAATCATCCCCGGTAGACTCTGGATGTTCATCCCCGGCGGAGTATAAAAATAAATATCCCCAGCCGAGTTCAAAGGAAGGCTCTCCCCAGCAAAGCTTAAAGGATTATCCCCATAAGAGTCTCAATGGTTATCCCCGGAGAAGTCGCACTTGAAAGATCTTCCCCAGCGAAGTTCTTTCCTTTCACAAACAGGAAGTCAATCCCCAACAGGATTCAGTATTGCCAACAACGGTAATTCGTCCCCAACAAAATTTATCAGTGGAATCCTCCGCAGGACATCTCTTCCCCACCGAGTAATCTCCTCATCAGTATATTCCCCAACGGAGTTATCCTCTCATGCAGGTCTATTCTCACAATCATCTTCGTTCGTCATCCCCAACTAAAACGAAGGATCCAACTCTATTCTCCAGCAGCTATCCGGGATTTATTTTCCCCAGCTAAAAACATTACATTTCCATACATCATGATACATGAATATACGCATCATACAACACGATCTCATTTATTTTGAGAACATAATTGCTTGACCTATATCATGCATTGCATATGACTGACCTTTACTTTTCAGGAAAGATACAGTTAAAGTTCTCAGCCATGTCGAAGACCTGGCCGGTTCTTAAATCTCCACTGAATTATCCACGGTTGAATTTTAGATAAGGTTCTGAATCTCGACAATTTTCCTCCGTCATAGTGTGGACGACTACTACAATCTCAATGGTATACTACGTTGAAGACCAGACAGTTCCTAGATCTTGATGAAGATGTTTCCCTCCGTCATAGTGTGGACGAGTTCTACAATCTCAACGGTATACTACGTTGAAGACCAGACAGTTCCTAGATCTTGATGTTTCCCTCTGTCATAGTATGGACGAGTTCTACAATCTCCACGGTATACTACGTTGAAGACCAGACAGTTCCTAGATCTTGATGAAGATGTTTCCCTCTGTCATAGTGTGGACGAGTTCTATAATCTCAACGGTATACTACGTTGAAGACCAGACAGTTCCTAGATCTTGATGTTTTCCTCCGTCATAGTGTGGACGAGTTCTACAATCTCAACGGTATACTATGTTGAAGACCAGACATTTCCTAGACCTTGATGAAGATGTTTCCCTCTGTCATAGTGTGGACGAGTTATACAATCTCAACAATATACTATGTTGAAGACTAGACAGTTCCTAGATCTTGATGTTTTCCTCCGTCATAGTGTGGACGAGTTCTACAATCTCAACGGTAACTACGTTGAAGACCAGACAGTTCCTAGATCTTGATGAAGATGTTTCCCTCCGTCATAATGTGGACGAGTTCTACAATCTCAACGGTATACTATGTTGAAGACTAAACAGTTCCTAGATCTAGATATTTTCCTACGTCATAGTGTGGACGAGTTCTACAATCTCAACAGTATACTACGTTGAAGACCAGACAGATCCTAGATCTTGATGAAGATGTTTCCCTCCCTCATAGTGTGGACGAGTTCTACAATCTCAATCGTATACTACGTTGAAGACCAGCCAGTTCCTAGATCTTGATGAAGATGTTTCCCCCAGTTGAATGACGGACAAGTTCTTAAAACTCAGCAAATATGTTCTCTCAGCTGAGGTACGGGCTAGTTCCGAAATCTCAATAAAAGATAGACTTCCCCAGCGGAATCTTTTACAAACAACAGGTATGCAAGTCCTCGCTAAGGAATCTCTTATGCGATCGAAACTCCTGCAGATGGCATCTGTAATCCCATCCTCCTACCAACAATCTCCAAATGGGATCTGTAAGCCCATTCCCGATATCACAAGGTTGATACCACTTCATGCGAGTGCAAATTTCTGGGCACTCTAGTGTTCAATCATCTTCCACCTTCGGATCACGAAAGGCACGAAAGCCAATCTACATTCTCAGGTTTAAGAAGATTGAACAGGGGCAGCTGTTGTACCCCAAAATTTGCCCTCTCATATTTCTCAAGACATTGCAAGAAAAATCTCCAACTGGCTCAAGATTGCTCAAGAGCTGGACAGTCAAGCTATCTCCTTAGGCAGTCAACCCCAAATTAGGGTTTTGTGTTGCATCAAGATCCTTGAGTACAAATTAGCTTAAGTGATCCCCAATGTCCTAATATGTTCACAAGCTCATCCATGTCAAGTTTCAATCCTTGCAGAGGAAGTTTGGTCAGTCAATTGCTCAAAGGGTCCAAAAATCGACTATGTTATGGCAAAAGTTAACTGTGACCTATAAACAGTTAAACTTCAAGATTTTTTGCCAACATTCTCATTTTGAAGGATATTTCATCATTTTATCAAGTGTTAATCATGATTCAACAAGGATTTCTCAAAATTCATCAAGACTCAAAAGTTGCTAAATTAGGGTTTTGCAGGAAAAGTCAACTCAACTGTGACCAAGCATAACTTTCTCATACTTTATGAGAAATGACCCATCCAAAGCTCATTTTGAATAGAATGCAATTTCCGATAATCCATCTTCATACGCGAAGTTCAGAAAATGCACTCACAAGAAGTTATAAATTTGGACATTATAGGTCATTTTTGAAAGTCAACAAAAAAACTTTTTTGTCAAAGCTTATAACTTGAGCATGGAATATCAAAATTAGATGAGACTAGAAGGGTTGGTTAGAGGACATATCAGGCTTTCTAAAAAGTCCAAGAACACCTCCAAAGGTTCAAAAGTGAAGAAGTTATGCATTGTTGAAGTTGGGAATTTTTGCAAAATTGCCAAAAGTCAACTATCCCCAAAACCTCAAATTTTGTCAAATGGGCCCATTCCTTTCCACTTGATTTGAGCTTGCATCGTTGTCCACGTGCCTTAGCTTCATCCATGTGTCCATTTATCAATTTCATTATTTTATTTGATTTTTTATTGAATTATTTCATTTTAAATCAAATTAAATCAAATAAAATCCCAAACTTTGATTACATGAGATTTTTTGCTATTTTCAAGATTGGATTCTCATCAATATCATCATCAAATTCGTATCACACAAGATCATGTGCAAAAAGATGGTTTTTTGACAAATTTGGCAAGTTTTCAAATGGAAATCAAATCAAATATGCTAGCCATGATGGGAGAAGATTTGGACCATAATTCTTGACCTAATGCATTCCATGATACATATAGAAGCCAAAGGACACGAAATATAGGTTGGAGGCTGCAAGAACAATCAAAACCAAACTTGAAAAAAGTGGTGAAAAAGTGAGAATTCGAAATCATAGCAAGAGAGGTTTTCAGAAGCCAAGAAGCATACCAATAAATTCCTGGGTGATCATATAATCCTCCTGGATCCAAAGCACGCATTCACAAGCCTTCTAGAGCTCTGTAAGTATCACAAAAATCCGCTCCTTTCTTGAATTTGCAAATCATTATTCTTGCATCTTTTGTACAAATTATTTGCATATTCATGATCCTTACAACATTTCTAAACTTTTGGCAACACTTAATTTGATTTTTATGGACTGGAACCTCATAACAGCATGGCTAGGGTTACGTTTTTGGATTTTAGGGATTTGTGTTTCAGGTGAAATTGATTCTCGTGATAGGCATGGTTGCACTCAAGAGAGGGAGATGAACCTAACCATGTCTTTGAAGGTCGTTTTTATGGCTTGGAGTCAATTTTTGGATCGACCTGCGCATTTTGCTACGGATCCAAATCCGCGGGAAATTTTACAGTGGTTGGAGGTAGGGGATGATGGCGTGTCATCTCCCCAATGGCTAGTTCAAATAATTCGTGCGTTTTGTTTGTTTCTGATCCATAAGAGTTGTTTTGTTTTATTATATATTATTCTTATTTTATTAACAACTGAAGCGAAGTGGCCTAGTGGCGAAGCAGGCATTACAAATACCAACGGGACCTGGGTTCGAATCCCAGGTCCCCCATGCGCTTTGTTATTTTTCTTCTTCATACAATCAGGTGTAGATCAAGGCTTGTAGCTCACCATGTACCTTCACACATCCAACAGCCAGATGGCCAAAGGCCAGATCTGGTGATCCAGGCTGAGAGTCCACCATGGAGTCAAGTCCAAGTGCGCACAAGGAATCCTAAAAGTCAAACCAGGTCAGCGCTTGATGGGCCTCAGCATTGTTATATGCACCACAAAATTCAGGCACAAACCTCTCTCTCTCTTTATTTTATTTATTTTGTTTATTAATTGTTTTTATTATTTTTGTTTTTAATTCTAACCAATCATTAAAATTCTTTTTTCTTTAAAATAAAATCACACCAAAATATTTTTATTTAATCAAATTCTAACTTTTATTTTTATTAATAAGCATTAATTAAATTAATTTAGGTTTTAATGTTAGAATAATTTTAACCCTTTTTGCAAATAATTAAAATTAACTAGACTTAATTAGGTTTTACTAATTCAATTCATTTTTATTTTCTTTCTTTAAATAACATAAAATCCAAAAATAACTTTTTTTTCATTTAATTAATTAATTTAATTTAATGTAGTGATTAATTTAGATTTATTTCTTTCTTAAAATATAAAAAAAACCACAAAACATTTTCTTTATCAAATTAAATTCTAACTTTTATTTTTGTTAATAAACATTAATTAATTGATTTAGAATTTTAATTAGAATAACTTTCACATTTTTGTAAATAATTAAAATTCAATTAGATTTAATTAGGTTTTTTTACTAACATTAATTAATTTTTATTTCTTTCCTAAAATGCAAAAAAACCCAAAAATATGTATTTTTATTAATTAATTAATTAATTTAATTTAGTAATTAATTTAGATTTATTTCTTTCTTAAAATAAAAAAACAACAAAAAAAGATACTTTCTCTCAAAAAGGGTCAAAACCCTATTTGCGCTCGATTTAATTTCTCGCACGCGATTTATTTTCTTTTATATCATAATGTATTTGTTCCCGGTTTGTAATAGTTAATAGGAACTTTATTTATTTTTTATCGCTTTATTTATTTTTACAAAGGGTTTGTCTTTGGCGATGTAAATACCCGACGCCTTGTAATTTAAATTCCGCATTTTATTTCCCGCAAAATATAACTGTTAGATGTTTGATAATAGGAATGCATGACAAGACTGAATGTTTTAACCTAAAATCAACGTAGATTACCATTAACATGTACAAAGATAAAATTATTTGAAAAACAACACACTCGCACATGCGCACTCTTAGGGTACACCCCACTTGGTTGCCTTCGTACGCGGTCATTGAGTATATGTCACTTTAGAGGTCGTCCTCTTGTCCACAGATCATAGTTGCCTCGAAACGGTTGCCTCAGATATTGTTGCCTCAAAACAAATGATCTAAGACATTAGGGTTACCGTTAAGGCGTCCTAACATTGCTTTAGTGACCGCGCGTCCCTCATTCGAATTGACCCTAAAACTCCAACGACGATGCTACCTACTCATCAATAGTGGGATAGCATTCTCTAAAGGAATATAGCATAGAACGATTCCTTTTTCGAGTAGGTAGATGGTTCTTAAGTACTTGCTCTTTCAAAAAACAAAATCTTTTCACACTTACACTTTTCAAACAAAGTTTTCAAAAACACTTCATACGCTCTTGAGGACAGAAGCAAGAGTTAAATCGAAGTTTTCAAAACAAAAACTTTTTCAAACCCACAAGCACAAAGAAATCCATTTTTGAAAACAATATGAGCAAGTACCTAAGAGCCTGTGGATAACCACAGATAGAAAGGGTGCTAACACCTTCCCTTTCTATAATCTACCCCCCGAACCCGAGAAATAACTCGAAAAAGGAATTTTTCTGTGCTTTTTTTCCTTTCCTTGTTGGATAAAATAAAAGTCGGTGGCGACTCTTGCTTACCGCGACATTTTGCGAAAACAAACACAAAACGCAAACCAGCACTCTAGAAAAACAGTTAGTTCTTTCCCACCGTATCACAGAATGTATACAAAGATGTTTGTCTTTTGAAAATGTTTCAATGTTTTGTAAGATGTTTTGAAATGTGTGTGTGTTTGTTTTTGAAAATAGCAAGGATTGTTTGAAAAGGAGAAAGTAACTTAGAATCTATCTACCTACTCAAATATCTTTCTTGTGTATTTTTATTCCTTTGACATTGTTGACTTACCATTGATTTGGTAAGCAACCCTATCTTTGGATGTAAACGGGACGGGCATGGGTCATCGTATAGCCATAATAGCAATGTTGCCAAGTATCTTAGCATTTTTGAGGGACCAAGATAATTTTGTTTTAGGCAACCTTTGAATAGCGTCATCGAGGGACTATGATCTTATATTTGTTTTGTTTTTGCCAAGATACTTCGCATGCGTAACATGGCCATTTTATTTTAGGCAACCAAGTGGGAGAAACCCTAAGGGTGCTTGTGTGCAAAGTGTATCATTTTCATGCTTTTGTCTTGCATTTATGGTTTTCTATTTTGCTTTGTTTTTGTTCTTGTCATGCAAACCCTAATTTACTAATCATGGTATATAAAGCGATAAATTGCGTAAAATAAACTAAGCTATTACAATAATTTTTTATGGGAGGGGGGATTACAAATTTGAATGGGGGATTTGCACAAATATAAAACTAAATATATTATTACAACCAAATCGAATATGCGCGAATTTAAATAAATATTAGACAAATATTTAAAATGCAATGCAATGTGTTCATGTTAAAAAAGAAAAAATGTTTTATGTCTTGTTTTTGTATGAGAAAAATATTGAATTTAAACCTAAAAAAATGAAAAATAAATAATTCTTTTTTGAAAGGAATGAAACCCTAGTTTTCAAATTAAAAGAAAATAATGCTTCATGTTATTACTTTGTACATTTTTTTGTATAAGAAAATAATAAATAATATTATATGTAAATATTAAAAATTAAGTATGTGTAAAAATAAGTATTTATGATTATAAAATGTATAATAAAAATATTAAGTATTTTTAATTATGTTTACAAGTTATCTTAAGAAAATAAATTTTATTTATCAAAATAAACTATTTTTCATGTGAAAAAATAATAAATAAAATAAAATTAAAATGTGAAAATAAATAAATCATTTTTTTGTATTTTTTATAATTAAGAGAAATAAATGAAAGTATAAAATATGAAAATATAAAAAAAAATACAAAAATATAAAATAGTTAAGTCAGGGGGGTGTAGTAGCAAGTCAGGGGGTGCAAATAGCAAAAGCAAAAAGCCCAAAGCGCCAAAAAGCCCAGAACATCATTGTCCCTGTCCTTCGTACGTCATTGCATGCACTTCCATGTTCAAACCTGTAACTTGCTTATGCTTGTATAAAAACAAAAACTCATAACATGAAAAATGTGGCATTTCAGCTCACGATTCTAACCATATAAATTATATAACCTAACTCTTAAAGATCAAAGAGAATTTTTGAATCCCTAATTCGTGACCTAACTTTTTTAGAGCTTTCAATCTTCAAATTCTCTTAGCACAAGTAATATAAATGCAAAGTAATGGTATGTACAACTTCGTTATGATAAGGGCTACATTGTTCCTTCACAAATTGTGGCTTGAGGTTGCTTATTCAGAGAGATAGAGTTTGAAAAAATACCTCCTTCAGCTGGATTTGAGTAGGGAAATATAGGGACTTTAATGGAGGCCTGATGACTATTTGAGCTTCCTTGAACTTCCCTGAAGCTATTCTAATGCTTATCTTGCTTTGAGGATGGCTGGAACTCTCTGAACAAGTCAAACTGCAAGCTTCCAAATTGAAAATGATGGATGCTGAAACAGGGGTTACAGAACCAGGGTGATGGCTTGGATTGTCTAGGTATCAAGTTAATAAGATGTTTCAAATGATTAAACACAAAACGCACGAGCCAAATGAGAGTTGGTTGTGCTTTTGTAGAAATTCTATGTTTGGGCAGTTTTGTGGAGTTTTTCAGTTTGAGAGTGTTTCAGGTTCAATCCAAGCGTGTTATGCCTTGTACCAAGTTTGCAAATATGTATAGAAGTGATACAAAGTTAGCCCTTACTAGTTGTGCAAGCTTTGGACCTTTTTGCAACTTTTCTTGCATTTGAAGTAAAGTGACAAGACCAATATTACATGCTTGTACAAGTTTACTTGAGGGATGAAATGTGCTTGTACAATTTGCTTGAGAGCTATAGAATTTGCTTGTACCAAGGGGACAGGTCCAATGCTCAATATTGACAAAGTTGCAAAAGTTGCCCTTTATGAAAATGACATTGTAACCTTTTGGCCAAAAATGGAAATACATCTTGTGTAAAGCTTCAAATGCAAAGATAAAGGCTTTAGCTTCTGAGTATGCATTTAATTATGGAGTGTATAGCAAGCTTAGGACCTGTAAAGCAAGATATAACCAGCATAGATTTGATTTGCAACTTGATGCTTATGTGAAAATGGCATGATCAAAAGTGAGAAAATGCCAACTTCCCTTCTTCGATTATCCCTACTCAAAAATGATCTTGGAGAGTTCTTTGACATTTTGGAAAGCTTTCAATGTGCTCTATAATCCATCTTTGAAAAGCAATTTGAGATACCTCTTGGAACTAGGTGAAAAGTTTCCATGAAGTTGGGTCAAAAACCTGCCTAAATTAGGGCAAAATTTCACTAAGTTAAGAAGTTCATGGACCTATATTCACAAATTCATAACTTGAGATCCAAGCATCTTTTAGGAAAAGTTTGTGGAGAAAAGTTGTAGATTTCATGGAGGACTACAACTTTCATGTTTGAAGTTTTCTTTGAATCAAAATGCATCATAGTGAAAAAGTGGTGAAAAGTTGGGGAAAAATAAGAAAATTTTTATACTTAGAAAAATTCTAAGTTATGAAAATTTTCAAATTAAAACCCTAATTTTCAATTTTGAGTTTCTTGGTGAACAAGTTTCATATTTTGACATATCTTGATGCATTATGACCCTTGGTACTTGATTTTGACCAAAAAGTCAAAGTTTGACTTTTTAGTGCATAGTTGACTTTTGATCAGTTGACTGCAAAATTCATCTGTCAATCCAATGAACTTGAGATCTTTTGAACCATGTAATTAGGTTAAGATGATGCCATTGAATCCTTGAAATCATGTTTGAACTGAATTGGTCATTAGCTAGGTGAAAAATCAGAAATTGCCCTTTCTCAGTCAAAAATCCTAATTTTGACCATTTTGCCCTTTTGATGATTTGACTGAACCTGTATGAGCAAAAGAATAGCATCTGTGTCTGGAGCGTATCCAAGCTGTATCTGAACTTGAAATCTGAATAAGATCCAGAATGGCATCCGTGTCTGGAGCGTATCTGATCTTGAAATCTGAATGAGTATCAAGATGGCATCCATGTCTAGAGCGTATCTGAACTGTATCTGAATGTTGAAGTATGAATAAGTGACAGAATGGCAACCGTTCCTGGAGCGTATCTGAACTGTATCATGAACTTGAAATCTGAATAAGGACCAGAATGGAATCCGTGTTTGGAGCATATCTGGTCTTGAAATCTGAATGAGTATCAGGATGGCATCCGTGTCTAGAGCGTATTTGAACTATATCTGAATGTTGAAGTCTGAATGAGGGCCAGAATGGCATCCATGTCTGGAGCGTATCTGATCTTGAAATCTGAATGAGTATCAGGATGGCATCCGTGTCTAAAGCATATCTGAACTGTATCTGAATGTTGAAGTCTGAATAAGTAACAGAATGGCATCCGTGCCTGGAGCGTATCTGAACTGTATCTGAACTAGAATCTGAATGAGTAACAGAATGAATTCCGTGTCTGGAGTGTATCTGTATTGTATCTAGAATCTATGAACATTGTTAATGGTAACTGTTAATCTTATCCTGAAAAGGGTAAAATGTTAGCTGAAACAAAGAGTTATGTTGCATGAAATGTATGATGCAATATATGTGTTTTATCAATGTTTATGATATATAGATGTAATGTATGCGCGTGTAAGCTGATTTGATGTATTGCTGAGGAAAATAAATCCTTGATTGCTGAGGATATATGGATTCTTCATGTCTTGAAGTTGGAGTATTAACAAAACTTCCGTTGTGAGGGTAATTCCATGTACTGCTTGAGTAATCTGCTTGGGGAATCCAGAGAATTTTGATGACTTCTGCTGGGAATTAACAATGAGAATCTTAAATCTGTTAGGGAGTAATGAAAACTCTGTGAGGAAAAAGCTTATTCCTGTTTGGAAAAAGTTCAGGAGTTTCGGTCGTCTGCCACTCTACTGGGGAATTATCTGAAGTTAGCTGTTGTCCGGTTGATTTTCAGGCTTCAAGATGACCTGCTGGGGAATTTGGAGAAACTGAATGGTTTCCGCTGGGGATTGGTAGTTGGAAGTTTTAGCTCCTCTAGGGATCTTAATGATGTAATGTAGAGATTGCTCATGGAATAACCTAAAGATGTTTTCCTATTCTTTCAACCTGTCAGTAATTGTTCTTTTCCATTTTGTTTATTTGTAAACAGTAACTATGTTCAAATGCATTTGTTCATTAATGAATTATTGGACGTTTTTGCAAATAAAAACACAAGTGTAAAGAAAAGGCAAATAGTTTTCTGTACTTTGAAAGAGATATCTTTGTATTTACTTTGAACAAGTATTTTGTACAAAGGAGACAGACATCCTAGTAAGAGGATGGTGTCATAAAAGTAAGAAAAATTTATACAAAGAAAGATAGCTATATGTGATAACTCCATGGGGTTCCCATTCTGCAATAGCCTTCGTATCTACTAGTATCTTGTCCATTTGTTGCTTCGTCCAAAGATGATTGAATTGATCAGAAGCTCCGGGTTTGTTAGTGAAGAGATTGTCCTTAGAGTGATCCGACGAGACATAGTCATACGCTTTAATTCCCTAACTTTTTCTTGGACCGCCCTTTCGGGTTTTCAGTCCATCGGGAAACCCTTTTTTGCCCAAGTCGCCCTTTCGGGTTTTCAACTTGCCGGGTGTACAGATTTTTTTTATTTTATCCCTAATTTTTGCCCGAGCCCTTTTGGTTCGCCGGGATGCCCTTGTTTTACCTAGGTGTGTCAACCTAGCGGGTCTCTTATGCGTAGTATCTTTTGACTATGTCTGCATTCGCAGGGTGTGGCAGGTCGTCGTCGTCCATGGTGGTTAAGATCATTGCCCCACCGGAAAAGATGTTCTTGATTACAAATGGTCCTTCATAGGTAGGAGTCCATTTTCCCCTGGGATCACTTTGTGGCAAGATGATGTGCTTGATCACTAGATCTCCAATTTGATATATTTGGCGTCTGACTTTCTTGTTGAAAGCTTTGATTATCCGCTTTTGATACGTCTGACCATGGCAAACAGCAGTAAGTCTCTTTTAATCAATTAAGTTAAGTTGATCAAGTCGGGTCTGGATTCAATCGTCTTCACTCAAAACTGCATCTTTCATGATTCTCAAAGAGGGAATCTGAACCTCAATTGGAAAAACAACATCGATGCCATAAACCAAAGAATAGGGTGTTGCCCTAGTTGATGTGCGAGCCGTGGTACGGTATCTGTGGAGAGCAAATGGTAGCATTTCATGCCATTCCTTGTAGGTGACTGTCATTTTATGTATGATCTTTTTAATGTTTTTATTAGCAGCTTCGACTGCACCATTCATCTTTGGCCGATAGGGGGATGAATTGTGATGTTGAATCTTGAACTGCTCGCATAAAGCGGTGATCATAGTATTGTTAAGGTTCGTACCGTTATCAGTGATGATCCTTTCTAGGATAGCGTACCGACAAATAAGATTATGCTTGATGAAGTGGGAAATAACATTCTTAGTAACGGATGTGAAGGAAGCCGCTTCGACCCACTTGGTGAAGTAGTCAATGGCCACTAGAATGAAACAGTGTCCATTGGAGGCTGTAGGCTTGATCTCCCCAATCATATCGATTCCCCACATAGCGAATGGCCAAGGAGTTGTTAAGACATTTAGAGGAATCGGGGGCACGTGTACCTTGTCTGCATAGATTTAACACTTATGACAGGTCCGGGAGTGTTGATAGCAGTCTGCTTCCATGGTAGACCAGTAATAGCCTGCCCGTAGGATTTTGTTCGCCATCGTATGCCCACTAGAGTGAGTGCCAAAGGTACCTTCATGCAATTCATCCATGATCTTTTCAGCTTCAATCTTATCCACATAACGGAGCAGAATAGAATCATGATTACGTTTGTACATGATGCCATTACTTAGGAAGAACTTAGCAGAGAATCTCCTTAGGAAATTTTTGTCATTGATTGAAGCTCCTTCTGGATATTCTTGAGCCTCGAGATACCTTTTGACTTCATGAAACCACGGCTGGTCCACTACTTCTTCGGTATTAATCTCGTGACAGTGTGATGGTTCGTCCATTCGTCCAATGGTGATTTGGGGAGCCTCGTTATCCCAATTAAGTTTAAACATAGATGACATTGTAGCTAGAGCATCTGCTAGATAATTTTCTTCTCGCGGGAAATGCTCGAAGGTAATCTGCTCGAAATGTGGTAGCAATGTCAAAACATGTTCTTTGTAAGTGATAAGGTTTGGATGCTTAGTGTCCCATTCTCATTTGATCTGACTGATGACCAAAGCTGAATCTCCAAACACAACTAAGGATTTGATTCCCAAGCCTATGGCAGCCTTGAGACCAAAGATGCATGCTTCATATTTTGCCATGTTGTTCGTACAGTTGAAGCAAAGTCTGGCAGTGAAAGGAGTATGGCATCCTTCCGGGGATATGAGTACGGCGCTAATATCGTTATCAAGTGCATTGGATGCCCCTTTAAAGAACAGGGTCCATCGGGATCCTTGTCCAGGTCCGTCATATGGTCTGATCTCTTCACAGTTGTCTACTGTCATGATGTCTTCGTTAGGGAATTCAAACTTCATGGACTGATAATCTTCTACAACTTGATGGTCCAGATGATCAGCTAGCATACTGCCCTTTATAGCTTTTTGGGTAGTGTACTATATGTCATATTCTGTTAGGATCATCTGCCATCTAGCTACCCTCCCAGACATAGTAGGCTTCTCAAAGATATACTTTATCGGATCCATCTTAGATATCAGCAAAGTGGTATGAGTCAACATATACTATCTTAGCCGGCGAGCAGCCCATACCAGAGCACAACAAGTTTTCTCGAGCAGTGAATATCTGGTTTCACAGTCGGTAAACTTTTTGCTCAGGTAGTAAATAGCGTGCTCTTTTCGACCAGACTTGTCATGCTGCCCCAATACGCACCCCATTGAGTTTTCTAAAATGGTCAGATACATGATTAGTGGTCTTCCCTCGACTGGTGGCATCAAGACAGGAGGCTCTTGTAAATACTCCTTGATTTTATCGAAAGCAATATGACATTCATCATTCCACTTGACTACTTGATCTTTTTTCAACAGTTTGAAGATTGGCTCACAAGTAGATGTTAGGTGAGAAATGAATCTGACAATATAGTTTAGGCGTCCCAAGAATCCTCTGACTTCCTTCTCAGTGTGAGGACCAGGCATTTCTTGTATTGCTTTGACTTTGGCAGGATCCACCTCGATGCCTTTGTTGCTGACAATGAAACCTAAGAGTTTATCGGACCGGACTCCGAATGTGCACTTGTTCGGGTTCAACCTTAGCTTGTACTCCTTCAATCTGACAAACAACTTTTGCAAGTGATCAAGGTGTTCTTCTTTAGTTTGTGATTGGGCTATCATGTCATCTACGTAGACCTCTATCTCATGATGTATCATATCATGAAACAAAGCTACCATGGCGCATTGATAGGTTGCCCCGGCATTTTTCAGTCTGAATGGCATCACTTTGTAGCAGAACGTACCCCACTGTGTGACAAATGTAGTTTTCTCCATGTACTCAGGTGCCATTTTGATCTGGTTATAGCCTGATAATCCGTACATGAGGATAGGAAGTAACAGCCAGAAATCCAGCATTGAACTGTTTCATAACCTCCGCTTTGATCTTCTCTGACATGTCAGGTCTCATGCGGCGGACTTTTTGTTTCACTGGTGGACAGTCTTCTCTTGTGGGTAGACGATGTACCACAATGTCTGTATCGAGTCCCGACATGTCTTCGTATGACCAGGCAAAGATCTCAACATAATCATGCAATAGCTGAATTAGGCGCTCCTTGACACTCGGATCTAGATTGGAACCCATTCTGATTTCCTTTTTATCTTCCTCGGTACCCAAGTTGATTGTATCCAGCATCTCCTCATGAGGCTGAATAGCTCTTTCCTCTTATTGTAGTAGTCTGGCCAATTCCCCCGGCACCTCACAATCTTCCTCACCTTCGTATTCAGCTTGGTAGATCAGATCTTCAGAGTCATTGAAGGCTATAGCAGTATCGTTACCCATGGGATCCGAAATGGAAGGGTACTTGCATTTGTGAGTGTGGGTGTGTGTAAGGGTATAGCCATCTTTAAACAATAAAATGTAAAAGAAAGACAATGAGCACAAAAGGTTTATATATGAAAAAGCGTCCATGATTCATTGAATGTCATATGAAGATGAAATAAAAACCCTTACAAATGGACCATTGTGCCTCGGGTAAGACACAAGGTTTAAGTGCGAATTGTTCGTGAATATTACAAATCCAACAGAAATGTAAAAGATAAATTACTGAGAGATGAAAGTTATTGGGATAAAGTCTCTGGCTTCCCAGTTGCGAAGTCCTTCGTTGGTAGTAGGAAATATCCAATCTTCCAGGCTGCCATCCTCTTCATTGTCTTCTACTGCATTGACCCCTTGGTTGCTAATCTTCACAGGTGGCCCCCTAGCACGGGCACGGCGCACAACCTTCTGACCAGTTGAAGTAAACCCCAAGCCAAACTTGTCTGATTTGTACGAAATATCCGGAAGCTGCCCCCAGATGGTGCATCCTCTCTCTTCTATTACTGCCTTTGCATACTTTAGAGATGACATCCGAGGTGGAGGTCTTGTGATCTTAGGAATCGAGGATACCTCCTTGGTCGCTGCTATTTCTGGAGAGACTTCTTCAAAATGTTGGAAAGGGGTTTCATTTAACTCGCCATCTAACTCCACATATCGGAAAGAATTCAGATGACTAATAATATACTCCTCCTCCCCATGGACAGTTATGATCTTCCCTTGGACGGGGTACTTCAGCATCTGATGTAAAGTGGAAGTGACAACACCAGCATTGTGGATCCAGGGGCGTCATAACAGACAGGAATAAGAAGGACGGATGTCCATCACATAGAAGGTTGAGTTGAATACTTGAGTTCCCACCTTTATTGGGATGTCCACCTCCCTGTGGACCATCCTCTTCGAACAATCAAAAGCTCTCACCACTATATTACTGGGTTTTAAAGTCATCCCCTCGCAATCCAATCTATCAAGGGCTTTCTTCAGTAAGACGTTTAAAGATTATCCAGTGTCCACAAAGACATGGGCTAGGGTTGTTCCTCTACACTCCATTGAGACATGTAATGCCTCGTTGTGTTTTCTCCCTCTGGGTGACAAGTCAGCATCAGAAAAACCCAGGCCATTATCAGCTGTCAAACTGGCCACACAGTCCTGGAACTGGTCAGCAGACGTCTCTTGTGGCACATGAGTTGTCTTCAGAAATTTTACCAGAGCCTTGGCAAGTGCTTCAGAGCACAGCAACAGAGCTAGCATAGAGATCTTGGAAGGGGTTTGCCCCAACTATTCAACCACATCATAATCACTCCTTTTTATTATCCTCAGGATTTCTTTCATCTCCTTCTTGTGTTTCAGGAATAGCTAGTGATTGAGCCTACATCCGGACAGGCTCCTCTTGAACGTTCTTTCCTTTATTCTTAGCAATGGAAGTAGGGATAGGAATTATGTTATCTTTGTCAGTAAGTACGCTTGCAGGTATAATCACTGGTGCAGAGGTAATCTTCGGAACGGCCACGGGTCCAAAGACTTCCCTTGGAGGAGAAATCTCTGGAGAGAAGATTCTACCACTGTGGGTAATCTTGCTAGTTCCGGCAATATTGCTAATGTCAGAATTTTCCTCCTCGAAGCTCTCTTCTTCGGCAGTCAGTTCATCCTGTTTAATACCATGGTAGTATATTTCTCCACTGTAATTCCATGGTATTGTTTTATCTGATTTGTATGGGGCCGGCCCGGGCATTGTAATCTTAAGTGGAGTAGTCTTTGTAGCAGGTGTAATCCTAACGGGTCTTTTAGGGGACCTGGAAGGATTGGCGTAGATGGTTATAATTGAAACTTCTTTAACTGGAACGGGTGAAATAGGAGCATTCTCAAACAGAATTTCTCGGTTATCAATCAGTCGTTGGATACCTTTATTTAATAGAGGGAAGTCAAATGATGAGGACAGGTAAACATGGCAGTCTTTGTCACAACCTGGGAATATACCAGCTTTCAACAAATTCAACTTAATAATCGGGAGTGGAGTCAACAGTTCGTCCATGGTAGCAACAAACAAATCTTCTTCAATAGCGTTGGCATTGTGACCATGCCTAGGCATTGGAGCGGAAATAACATTTGGTTTCACAGGCGCTTCAAACTCAACTTCCTTCGTGTCTATCAGGTCTTGAATTTTGTTCTTCAGAGCCCAACAGTTGTTAGTGTCGTGCCCTGGATTTTCAAAATGGTACGCGCATCTGGCGTTGGGATGGTAATATGGAGACACAATATTGGAATTCTTTGGGGCCTCTTTTAAAGTCTCCAGATTTAATTTCAGAAGATGTAGTAGAACTTGGGCTGGAGTCATGTTAATCTTGGTGAATTTCCAAACTGGCCTTTCAACCCTTTGCTGGTTAGTTCTTGGCTGGTCTGATGCAGGCTTTGGAATCATAACGGCTCCTACCGTTGGTCGATGCTCAGTTCTTCCCTGATTCCTCTGTGAATAAATAGCAGATACTTTCTTTCTCCCTGTGAAGGGCTTTTTCACAACTGTAGAGGCAGACATGTCCTTCTGAATTTTCCCATTTCTTATACCAGCCTCCACCCTTTCGCCGGTTAAAATCAATTCAGTAAACCCTGCAGAGGAACTCCCAATCAGATGGTTGAATAAAGGACCTGATAGAGTTCCCAAGAACATGTCCACTAACTCCCTTTCAGATAGAGGGGTTTGCACCCTTCCGGCTAGATCTCTCCACTTTTGCGCGTAATCTTTAAAGCCCTCATTAGAAGCCATTTCCATACTCTGCAGCTGAGTACGGGTAGGCGCCAATTCAGTATGGGTTCCAATCTAGAGCCGAGTGTCAAGGAGCGCCTAATTCAGCTATTGCATGATTATGTTGAGATCTTGGCCTGGTCATACGAAGACATGTCGGGACTCGATACAGACATTGTGGTACATCGTCTATCCACAAGAGAAGACTGTCCACCAGTGAAACAAAAAGTCCGCCGCATGAGACCTGACATGTTAGAGAAGATCAAAGCGGAGGTTATGAAACAGTTCAATGCTGGATTTCTGGCTGTTACTTCCTATCCTCAATGGGTGGCCATCATAGTTGCCTCGAAACGGTTGCCTCGGATATTGTTGCCTCAAAACAAATTATCTAATACATTAGGGTTACCGCTAAGGTGTCCTAACATTGCTTTAGTGACCGCGCGTCCCTTATTCAAATTGACCCTAAAACTCCAACGACGATGCTACCTACTCATCAATAGTGGGATAGCATTGTCTAAAGGAAGATAGCATAGAACGATTCCTTTTTCGAGTAGGTAGATGGTTCTTAAGTACTTGCTCTTTCAAAAAACAAAATCTTTTCACACTTACACTTTTTGAACAAAGTTTTCAAAAACACTTCATACGCTCTTGAGGACAGAAGCAAGAGTTAAATCGAAGTTTTCAAAACAAAAACTTTTTCAAACCCACAAGCACAAAGAAAGCCATTTTTGAAAACAATATGAGCAAGTACCTAAGAGCCCGTGGATAACCACAGATAGAAAGGGTGCTAACACCTTCCCTTTCTATAATCTACCACCCGAACCCGAGAAATATCTTAAAAAAGAATTTTTCTGTGCTTTTTTTCCTTTCCTTGTTGGATAAAATAAAAGTCGGTGGCGACTCTTGCTTACCGCGACATTTTGCAAAAACAAACGCAAAACTTAAACCAGCACTCCAAAAAAACAGTCAGTTCTTTCCCACCGTATCACAGAACTGGAGACTCTGCTGGGGACGCTTATAAGTGGGGTGTACCTTAGGAATAGTTCATATTGTTTTCAATTGCTTGACTTGTATGATTTATATTTTTGGGCTTGTATCGGAGTTACTATAGATCCTAACCCGGATCTGGGGGATACCCTTTAGGTAAGTAGCAATAAATTGTGAGGGAACTGTACGGCGTAGACCGATACGGTTGAAGCAGTAGCTACGTTGGTGTGACACTTTAGTATGTACTGATATCCCTTGTGGTGCAACGAGGAGAATATGGGTCTGCTAAGGGGTCATTAAGCACCAACTGACCTTAGAACCTTTAAATTGACCAACTTGGCAATAGAACAGTACAGTATGCTACACTCATTGAGACTAAACTCTCGCGATGATTCCGGCTGCAAGAAAAGGTTGCTAAACTGGAATTATGACCGATCGAGGGTAGTTAGTGATATTGAGATCCTCTAGAACCCGATTACTATTTTTAGGACAGGTTTGAACCAACTGAACTGAAAGAGGGTAGTACCTAGACTCCTTGCCAGCCTGAAATCTAAGGGTTCTCTATGTGACTTGTGTGCCTTTACCATGTTTTCTATTTGTGGATACTTGTGGTGTGCTTTCTATCATGACATCATGACATCATAACATTGCATACATCTTGCATTGGACTAACCTATTTCAAAGACAGGAGGGATTCATCTTTGTTCTGTTTTGTAGGTCATGGAACCTATGCGTAGGAACACCATCTGGATCAACTTTGTCCAAGTTCCCACTCTGCTTAAAGAATTGGTTGCAAAGATGTCAGATACTACTTCCTTTATCAGAAGACATGGGCATATTCTTAGTTTGGTCACTTCCAAACTGGACGAGCAGATGATGAGTGTCCTAGTCCAATTCTTTGATCCACTGTACCATTGCTTTACTTTTCAGGACTACCAGTTGGTCCCCACCTTGGAAGAGTTCTCTGACCTGCTCGGTATCTTTATTCTGGAGCAGACCCCGTTTACAGGTTGGGAGAAGATCCTTAGGCCGGAAGAGATTGCTTCAGCCCTTCATCTGATAAAGGCTGAGGTAATGGCTAATTGGGAGACTACAAGTGGAGTAAAGGGCTTCTTGACTAAGTTCTTGGTTGGTAAGGCTAATCATTTCTGGGATAGTCTAGACTTCCAAGCATTCAAAGATATTATGGCTCTTCTGATATATGGATTTGTATTGTTTCCTAACTCTGACTCCTTTGTTGACGTGAATGCGGTAAAAATCTTCATCTCTGGTAATCCTGTACCCACTCTCTTAGGTGACATTCTTCATCAGCTTTATGCCCGTACTGCTCGGAAGCGGGGAACCTTGATGTGATGTGCTCCATTGTTGGCGAGGTGGTTTATTTCTCACCTCCCCAAATCAATTCTGAAGAACAAAGAAGGCATGGGCTGGGCTTATAGGGTTATGTCTCTCTCTCACAATGACATCATTTGGACTATTAAGTGTATGGACGAGGTGGCCATTATTAATCGCTGTGGGGAATACCCCAATGTTCCACTGATAGGAACCAATGGAGGAATTACTTACAATCCATGCTTGGCCTTATGTCAGTTTGGGCGAGCCATAAGGGAAGGACCTCATGAGCTGCTAATGCCTAATATAATCTTTGATTTCCAAGGGGATAGTGACGAGTAACACCGCAGATTCATAAGGGCTTGGGATAGAGTACACAGATCTGATCCACACGAGCTAGCTGCGAAGACTTCTCTACCAATGGAACCATATCTCCGATGGGTTCGCATACGTGCCCAAAAGATGGGAATTCCCTATGAAGCCGTCTTGCCTATTATTGTTGAATTTGCTGATGAG
This sequence comes from Vicia faba, assembly GCA_948472305.1. Classification (NCBI taxonomy): domain Eukaryota; kingdom Viridiplantae; phylum Streptophyta; class Magnoliopsida; order Fabales; family Fabaceae; genus Vicia; species Vicia faba. The sequence goes on along the minus strand of OX451736.1, from coordinate 1,306,776,242 downwards.
GAAGGGGTTCCTCCTACTATCTTACACCCTTACATGCCTACTGACATTGGGGCATTGAAGAGGTCCTGGATGCAGCTAAGGGAAGAGCGGGATACTTATAGAGAAAAGTATCACGAGCAAGAGCTAAAGATCTAGAAGTTGACAAGGAAGTTGGAGAATGAGCAGATCATCAACGACTATGTCAGCACTAAAGGCAAATGACCACGGGAGCGCTGATGTCCTTTGATTACTTCCAGTTTTTATTTACTTTCTAGTATTTCCTTTCCTGTAACGCCTTAAAGACATCTGTTGAACAATTTGAATTTCAAGTTTATCTAATAAAAGTATGTTCCATGTTTGGTTTACGAATTTGAATCTCTCGATGTATTTGAAATCATAGCATACGCGTTTCATTCCATACATCTCATAACAGGTACCCTTACAGGTCTCTTATCTTCTTCACTGTTTATTTCAGCATCATGTCTTCTGAACCATCAACTGAACAAGCAATCAAGGCTCTACAGGCTCAAAACGCCCAATTCCAGGAATTGTTCATGAATCTAGCTAAGGGCCAGCAAGACTTGAAGGCCCTTATCTTGAAAGAGAAGAAGAAGAAGAAGAAGAAGAAGACGGTCCTGTTTAACATGGGCCACAGGTTTGGAAACAGGCTACGAGATGAAGTTGATTTGACCACCTCGTTTGGAGGAAAAGATAGTCAGGAAGAAAGGAGGGCTCCTAGCCCTGTGGTTTCAGACAATGAGACGGACTTCGACGAAGACCAGTATCCTCTGGCTGAGGATAAATACAATCAACTGGAAGACCTATTGAGTGCGATGGAAGTACAGAAAGTGCCTGGTCTGGACTTTGGAGATCTGGGTCTATCATCTGGGGTGGTAATTCCCCACAAGTTCAAAGCACCAGCCTTTGCTAAATACGACTGAGTTTCTTGTCTGAAACTGCACCTTCGTTCGTATGTTAGGAAGATTCAGCCATACACCGCTGACAAGAATCTCTGGATCCAGTTCTTTCAAGACAGCCTCTCAGGGACTCAGCTTGAATGGTTTTACCAGTTGGAAGGAACTAGCATCCGTAATTGGGAGGACTTAGCTGTTTCTTTCTACAAGCAGTACCAATACAATGTCGACCTCGCTCCTACCGTACCCAACTCCAGGGTATGTCAATGGGTGCGGGAGAAGGTTTCAAAGATTATGCTCAGAAGTGGAGGGACCTCGCTGGAAGAGTGCAACCACCCTTGGCTGATAGGGAGCTTGTGGATATGTTTCTGAGGACCTTGTCTGGTCCATATTTCAACCATCTGATTGGAAGTTCATCATCCGGGTTTATGGAGCTGATTATGACCAGGTAAAGGATTGAGGCTGGTATTAAGTCTGGTAAAATACAGAAGGGTGCTTCATTGAGCACCGAGAGGAAGCCTTTTAAGAAGGAGTCCAGTGTTGTTTACAGTTCGAAAAGTCAGAATAGACCTGAACGCCGTCAAGCTGTTAATGCGGTTGTCATTTTAAGAACTGCTGGTGCTCCTCAGCACAACAATTAGCCAAAGGCCGAGAGACCGCGAAAGCAATTCACTCAGCTCAACATGACTTTATCTCAGATTCTGCCACAGTTATCGAAAACCAATCTAGTGATTCCAAGGGAGGCCCTGAAGAATCCCAACACTACATCACCAAAGTACAACCCTAATGCCCGCTATGCTTTTCACTCTGATAGCCCGGGGCATGATACAAATGATTGTTGGGTTTTGAAGAACAAATTACAAGACTTAATTGATGCCAAGGAGATCGAGTTCAGAGCACCTAAAAAGCCTAAACATGATGTGGGAGTGAATTATATTGGAGATGACAATGATGAAGAGTTTGATATTGACAGTTAGATCTACCCGACTGCTGATGGTGGACTAAGCAATTGCACATCGAAGGATTCTATGCATGTTTCTGTTATCACCCAGTAATGAGACGTTTGTTTTGAATTTGTAACAGACAATGTTTTAAACTTTACGACCCGGTGTCTTACCCGGGACATCGTGGCTTCGTTTTTGAGGGCTTAATGTGTGTCATCTACATATATCATTAATAAAAGCATTAGAGGTTTCTTGCATTTCAAATTTTGCGCTCCTTGTTTTTCTTTTATTATATATTGCAAAACAGCTATTTTACACACACTCACATATATAGGTCTAACTCCACTCTGGATCTCACTGGTAACGACTCTGCTACTGCCAGTTATGACTTCGAAAGTCCGATCAACTTAGCCGAAGACGAAGGTGAGGATGATTGGGAAGTGCCGGGTGAACTTGCTAGACTGCTACTCCAGGAAGAGAGGGTTATACAGCCGCATGAAGAGCCAGTAGAAACGATAAATCTGGGTACAGAAGAGGACAAGAAAGAGGTCAAGGTCGGTGCAAATTCGGAACCTAGTGTCAAGAAACGGTTGATTCAGATGCTGCATGACTACGTTGAGATCTTTGCCTGGTCTTATGAAGATATGCCTGGGTTGGATACCGATATTGTGGTTCACCGATTACCTACCAAGGAAGACTGTCCTCCAGTGAAACAGAAAGTCCGTCGAATGCGCCCGAATATGTCTGAGAAAATCAAGGCTGAAGTGATGAAACAGTTTGACGCCGGTTTTCTAGCAGTTACTTCTTACCCGCAGTGGGTGGCCAATGTGGTTCCTGTGCCGAAGAAGGGTGGTAAGGTTCGAATGTGTGTCGACTATAGGGATCTCAACAGGGCAAGTCCCAAGGATGATTTCCCTCTGCCTCATATCGACGTTCTGGTTGACAACACCGCACAACATAAGGTATTCTCCTTTATGGATGGTTTCTCCGGTTATAATCAGATTAAAATGGCTCCCGAAGACATGGAGAAGACAACCTTTGTTACTCAATGGGGTACCTTTTGCTACAAGGTCATGCCTTTTGGATTAAAAGATGCTGGGGCAACGTATCAGCGCCCCATGGTTGCTTTGTTGCATGACATGATCCATCATGAGATTGAAGTATACGTCGACGACATGATTGCAAGGTCCCAGACTGAGGAAGAACACCTTGACCATCTGCAGAAGTTATTTGACAGGTTGAAATTGTACAAGCTGAGGTTAAACCCGAACAAGTGCACCTTCGGGGTGAGATCTGGTAAGCTACTGGGTTTCGTCGTGAGTGATAAGGGTATTCAAGTGGATCCTGCCAAAGTGAAGGCTATACAGGAAATGCTAGCCCCCAGAACAGAAAAAGAAGTCAGAGGCTTTCTGGGACGTTTGAACTATATTGCCTGATTCATCTCACACGTGACTGCTACTTGTGAGCCAATCTTCAAACTAATGAAGAAAGATCAAGTAGTGCGTTGGAACGATGAATGCCAGGCCGCTTTCGAAAGGATCAAAGAGTATCTCCAAGAGCCACCCATTATGATGCCTCCAGTTGAAGGGAGACCTTTGATCTTATACTTGACAGTACTCGACAACTCAATGGGGTGTGTGTTGGGGAAGCATGACGAGTCTAGCCGAAAAGAGCATGCTATTTATTACCTTAGCAAAAAGTTTACTGACTGTGAGACTCGATACTCACTGCTCGAGAAAACTTGCTGCACTTTGGCATGGGCTGCTCGCCGGCTGAGACAATATATGCTGACTCACACTACTCTATTGATATCTAAGATGGATCCAATCAAGTATATCTTTGAAAAGCCTGCCTTATCTGGAAGAATAGCAAGATGGCAGATGATCTTGACTGAGTATGACATCCAGTACACGACCCAAAATGCAATCAAAGGAAGTGTGTTGGCAGATCATTTAGCACACCAGGTAGTGGATGATTACCAGTCTATGAACTTTGAATTTCTGGATGAGAATATCATGTTGGTAACTGACTGTGAGACACCTGGACCGGATGAAGGACCTGAGGAAGGATCCCGATGGTCTATGTACTTTGATGGAGCTTAGAACGCCTTGGGTAATGGCATAGGCGCCGTGATCATATCTCCTAAAGGCTTTCATACTCCGTTCACCGCCCGACTATGTTTCAACTACACCAACAATATGGCGGAGTATGAAGCGTGCATTATGGGTCTTCGAGCTGCAATTGACCTAAGGAATAAGTTTCTAAGTGTTTTCGGAGATTCCGCTCTCGTGATCAGTCAGATCAAAGGCGAGTGGGATACAAAACACCCGAATCTTATTCCTTACAAGGAGTATGTATTGACGTTGCTTCCCCACTTCGAGGAAGTAACCTTTGAACACTTCCCAAGAGAGGAGAATCAGTTGGCAGACGCGCTAGCTACGATGTCTTCTATGTTCAAAGTCAATTGGGACAACGAGGCTCCCCGTATTATCATTGAAAGATTGGACGAACCTGCACATTGTTGTGACATTGAGACTGAAGAGGTAGCAGATAAACCCTGGTTTCATGAGGTGAAGAGATACCTTGAGGCTCAGGAATACCCCGAGGGTGCATCTGTTAATGACAAGAAGTTTCTGAGGAGGTTCGCGGCGAAGTTCTTCATCAGCAATGGCATTCTTTACAAGCGTAACCATGATTCGACCTTACTACGATGTATGGATAAGAAAGAGGCAGACATAATCATGGCAGAGTTACATGAAGGTACTTTCGGAACCCATTCCAGTGGACATACCATGGCAAATAAAATCCTTCGGGCAGGATATTTTTGGTCCACTATGGAAATTGACTGTTATCAACATTTTCGGACATGTCACAAGTTCCAGGTCTATGCTGATAAGGTGCACATACCTCCAGTTCCTCTGAACGTCTTGACGACACCTTGGCCTTTTGCAATGTGGGGCATTGATATGATCGGCGAGATCAGACCTACATCATCCAACGGGCATCGTTCCATCCTGGTGGCTATTGATTACTTTACAAAGTGGGTTGAAGTAGCTTCCTTTGCTACTGTGACCAAGAACGTCGTGGCACGGTTCATTCGACATAACCTGATCTGTCAATATGGTGTACCAGAGAGGATCATTATGGATAATGGTACCAATCTCAACAATAAGATGATCAATGAGCTCTGCAAACAGTTCAAGATACAACATCACAACTCTTCTCCCTACCGGCCGAAGATGAATGGGGCTGTTGAAGCGGCTAATAGGAACATTAAGAAGATTGTGCAGAAGATGACAGTGACATACAAAGACTGGCACGAGATGTTACGGTTCACTCTTCATGGGTACCGTACCTCAGCACTGACGTCAATAAGGGCAACACCCTATTCCTTGGTTTATGGCATGGAAGCAGTATTGCCCATTGAAGTTCAGATACCCTCTCTTCGGATTATGAAGGATGCAGGTTTGAGCGAAGATGACTGGATCCAGACCCGACCTGATCAACTGAACTTAATCAACGAAAAGAGACTCACTGCTATTTGTCATGGTCAGACGTACCAAAAACGGATGATCAAGGCATTTAACAAGAAAGTTAGACGACAAGAGTATCAAGTAGGGGATCTGGTTATCAAGCGCATCATACTACCTCAGGGTGATCCCAGGGGCAAATGGACCCCTACTTACGAAGGGCCATTTGTGGTTAAGAACATTTTCTCAGAAGGAGCTATGATTCTAACCACCATGGATGGTGACGACCTTCCTCACCCCGTCAATGCAGACATAGTGAAAAGATACTACGCATAATCAAAAACCCGCTAGGTTGACTGGCCTAGGCAAAAATAAGGGCTTCCCGGTGAACCAAAAGGGTTCGGGCAAAAATGAGGGATGAAAATGAAAAAAATCTGTACACCCGGCAAGTCGAAAACCTGAAAAGGAGGCTTGGGCAAAAAAGGGTATCCCGGTGGACTGAAAACCCGAAAGGGCAGTCCAGGCAAAAATTAGGGATCAAAGCATAACACTATGTTTCATTGGATCACCTTGCCACCAGACTTCGGTATCAACTATCAAGCTCGGATGGCGCTAATCAATCTGATCTACCTTCAACCAAGTAGCGAAGTGATGAGATGCTCGAGGACGTAAAGGCAATAGCAGAGTTGGAACCCAGTGGGATTATTCACATAGCTATTTTGTTTAGTTTTTTTCACAAATTGTGTAAATTCTATTATTCGGCGGTGTTCTCTTACTAGGACGTCATCCTGTTGTACAAAAAACGCCTATTTACAGGCCAAACTTCAAAATCAATACAATTCATTTTCAAAGAAATTTCAAATTGTTTTTACTTTATCTGTTTTGTTTTGCAAAGAACGTCCAATGTTCATTTTTGATATATGCACTTGACATTAATTGTCGCTCATAAATATTTGCATGCGAAACAAAAATACGATTACTGGTAATATCAGAAACATGGGGCAAATAAGAATTATTCAAACCGTACAATTATTCTGTCCACCAGGTACAAGGTAAATTCAGCTGAAGAATATGGCTAAGATACTTTCACTCCCCGCAGAGTAAGAAAGTAATGATAGCTCTCCCCAGCTGAGACTTGCAACTGTGAACGAATCGGTAATATTCTACCCAAGCAGAGTTTATCTATCGTCAACACTGAAAGGGCTTAATATCCACGGCAGTCTTAATATTTCCCAACGGAGTATAAGAATATTCCCCGACAGAATGTAAGATATCCCCAGTGGAGTTAAAATTTTCCCAGCGCGGTTTGAAAAAGCTTCCCCAGTGGAGTTGAAGAATCATCCCCAGTAGACTCTGGAAGTTTCTCCCCGGCGGAGTATAAAAATAAATATCCCCAACCGAGTTCAAAGGAAGGCTCTCCCCAGCAAAGCTCAAAGGATTATCCCCATAAGAGTCTCAAAGGTTATCCCCAGAGAAGTCGCAACTGAAAGATCTTTCCCAGCGGAGTTCTTTCCTTTCACAAACAGGAATTCAATCCCTAATAGGAATCAGTATCGCCAGCAACGGTAATTCGTCCCCAACGGAATTTATCAGTGGAATCCTCCGCAGAACATCTCTTCCCCACCGAGTAATCTCCTAATTAGTATATTCCCCAACGAAGTTATCCTCTCCTGCAGGTCTATTCTCACGATCATCTTCGTTTGTCATCCCCAGCGAAAACAAAGGATCCAACTCTATTCTCCTGCAGCTATTCCGGATTTATTTTCCCCAGCTAAAAAACATTACATTTCCATACATCTTGATACATGCATATACGCATCATACAACACGATCTCATTTATTTTGAGAACATCATTGCTTGACCTATGTGATCGGTGGAAATAGAACTGACTGTTTTTTAAGCTGGTTCGCGAAATGTCGCGGTAAGCAAGAGTCGCCATCGTCTTTTATGTTCTCCAACAAGGAAAGGACAAAAGCACATCAAAATTCCTTTTTCGAGATGTCTCTCGGTTTGGGAAGTAGATTTATAGAAAGGGAAGGTATTAGCACCCTTTCTATCTGTGGTTATCCACGGGCTCTTAGGTACTTGCTCTATGTTTTCAAAAATATTGTTTGCTTTTCAAGTGTGTGTGGGTTTTAAAAAAAGTTTCGTTTGAAAAATTTCTAAGTAACTCTTGTATCTGTCCTCAAGAGTGTATGAAATGTTTGTTTGAAAACCTTTTGAAAGTGTAGGTGCGAAAAGTTGTTTTGTTTTTTAGAAAGAGCAAGTACCCAGGAGAAATCTACCTACTCTAAGGAATTAGGCTGTGTAAGAGTCCTTTAGATAGTGCTATCCCACCATTGAGAGGTAGGTAGCACCATCGTTGGAGTTATTCGGGTCAATTCGATTAAAGGGACAATGTGGTCACCAAAGCAATAGTAGGACGCCTTAGCAGTAACCCTAATGTCCTAGATCCTTTTTATCCGAGGCAACCGTTTCGAGGCAACTGGATCTTAGACAGGTGGGCGACCTCTAAGACACCCTATACTAGATGACCACGTCGAGGCACCCAGTGAGGCGTACCCTAAGAGTGGCATGTGCATGTGTGTTGTTTCAGTTTATGTTTATCTTTGAACATGCATTTGTGAGCTACAGATTGATTTTATTTTTCATACAAGTCTTTCATGCATTTTTAACAGTTAAGAGTGCGTAAAATAAATTGCGGAAAGGTAAATCTAGCTATTACATAGCGCGGGTATATACATCGCCAAAAACAAACCCGTTTGGAAAATAAAAATGCGAGAAATTAAAAGAAAGCGATAAAGTTCTAATTAACTATTACATTTCTGAGCAGATACATAAATATAATGAATTAAGATAAAAATGCGCGCGAAAGATTGAATCGGGACGTCCTTAGGGTTTTGACCCTTTTTTTTTTAGAAAGAATTGAATTTGTCCTTTTTTTTTGCAATTAAATTAACTATTAAACCTAATTCTAATTAATTAATTTATTAAAAGAAAAAATGTTTTTGTGTTTTTTTATGTTTTTAATGAAATAAAATAAAAAAGAAATTAAAAGTGTCAAAAAAAACCTAAGTCTAATTCATTTTTATTTATTGTAAAAAAAAAGATTAAAATTAAACCTAATTAATAAAAAGACTAAATTAATTAATTTGCATTTATTTACAAAAAAGTAATTGAAATTAATAAAAATGTTTTTTTTGGTTTTTTGAATTTTATGGTGAAAAAATTAATTATGTTAATTTTAGTGATAATACTAATAATTAGAAAAACAAAAAAATAAATAAACTAGAAAATATGAAATAAAAAGGAAAAAGGAAATGAACCAAGGGGGTTCTGGGCCCAGAATGGAGGTGAATTTGGAAATCTGGCCCATTAACGCACACATGCCTTGCTTGGACTTTCTCACTTCTCCAATGCATATGTTGACTGGGTACATGATGGTCATCTGCTCTAAGCCATTGGATCTGTGATTGGGGCCACATGGCGTGCATCTGGATGAGGCGTAGGGTGGACAACATTCAGCATCCTGCATATGAACGCATTGGAAAAAAGGAGAAATAATTGTTTGGGGGACCTGGGAATCGAACCCAGGTCCCAGATGTCTATGCACGTTCATCCCAACCACTGAGCCAATCGCTTCCATTCATTATAATAATAACAAGTTAATATTATATATAATAAAAAGCGATATCCTGGAAATAAAAAAAAAACGCGCGTTTTAATTTGAACTGGCCAATCAAACGCAAGCACGTCTTCATCTTCTCAAATAGCCCCAGTGTTTTTTTCCCGCGGATTCGGTTCCACAACAAAATCCGTTGCCTTCTCTTATGATGAGCTCCAGGCCACGAAAATGCCAACTTGGGCCATCATCCTGTTCGTCTCATCATCCTAAATCCATCCATGGCTATGGCTTGTACCAATTATTCCTGTAAAACAAAACCCCAAATTGCAACCCCCAAAACCCTAGGTTCGGGTAGGGAGATCTATGCTACAACAATACAATTGAATAATGCAGGATGCCTGGAAATTGAATGGTGAACACAAATATGCTAAAATATTAAAGAAAAGGCGCAAGAATTAAAGGTTGAGATTCCATGTTCAGGGGCGAGTTCGAGACAACTTACAGCGCTTGGTAGGTAGTCTTAGGATGCGTTTATGATCGCCTTAGCTTTAGGGTATGGCAAGGAAGAAGGCTACGTGCTTAGTTTTGTCAGAAAATGCTTGCAACACTCTTTTTGATCTCACACTTTTTTGACAATTTTTGAGTTTTTCTCTTGCCGTTTTAGCAATGCTTGGGTCCTCAATTAGGTTTGTAATGCTTGCTTATGTATGTATGAACGAAATTAGGTCAGCAGCTGGGCTTGTATCCTTGTGTAATTAAGTTTGGGATTCTTGTTGACCACCATTAAAGAACCTTCCATTTTTGGTTCAAATTCAAGATTTATGCACAAAAAGGCTTGGCACGAATTTGGTAGCTGGCATATGACACATGAAAGCTATTCAAATCAAAAGATGCTATTCCATTAATTTTTTAGATTTTATTTGAATTTTTATGGATTTAAAATGAATTAAATTAATAAAAATTAAATAAAATGAAAAAATAAATGTTTGATCTTGAAATTAATCATGGGACACGTGGGTGGCATGACAAGGCTGAATCAAGTGGAAGAAAGTGGGCCCTTTTGTCAAAAATTGAAGTTTTAAGGATAGTTGACTTTGGCCATTTCACAAAAATTTCCCAACTTCTCCAATGCATATCTTGCTCAATTTTGATCATATGAACATGTTCTTGGACATTTTGGAAAGGTCTTGAAGTTCTGTAACCAATGCCTTTGGTCCCATTTCATTTGGATTTACCAATCTCAAGTTATGGTCTTTGACTTAAAATGCCTTTTTGTTGACTTTTGAAAATGACCTATAATGTAGAAATTGATAACTTTTTGTGAGAGCATTTCTTGGACTTGGAATATGAATATGAGTTGTAGGAAATGTCATCCCCTTAAAAGTGAGCATTGGATGGGATTTTTCTGATGAACCATAAAAAAGTTATGCCTTGGTCAAGTTACAATTGACTTTTCAACTGTCCAAAAATGGAAACTTTTGCATCTTGATGATTTTTGAGCCATGCTTGTGGAATCATGATAAAGACTTGATCAAATGATGATTGTGGCTTCAAAATAATATGTTGACCAAAAATTCTGACTTTTGACTGTAAAATGACCATTTTACCCCTACAGTTGACTGTGAACCAAATAGGGCTTTTAACTGTGCAACTTGACCCTGTAAGCCTTGAAACTTGGCATGTAGATGCTTGACAATGTATATGGGCACATGATACTTGATTGAGCCATTGAAAACCTCAAATTCTTTGTAAGAACCAAAACCCTAATTTTGACTGGCTTAGAAGATGGTTTGACTGTGCAACCCCTTGAGAAATCTTGAGCCATTTTGAATATGATTCTTGACAAACTTTGAAGAATATGGGAGGGAAAATTTTGGAGTACAACAGTTGCCCCTGTTCAATCTTCTTAGACCTGAGGATGTAGATTGGCTTGCGTGCCTTTCGTGATCCGAAGGTGGAAGATGATTGAACACTAGAGTGCCCAGAAATTTGCACTCGCATAGTAGAATATCAGCAATGTGATGGCGGGAATGGGCTTATTGATGCCATTTGGAGATAGGTTGATAGGAGGATGGGCTTATAGATGCCATCTGGAGGTGTGACAGAACCTTGTCGGGAATGGGCTTATAGATGTCATTTGGAAATGATGGATATGAGGATGGGCTTACAGATGACATTTGGAGGTGTGACAGAACCTTATCGGGAATGGGCTTATAGATGCCATTTGGAAATGATGGATAGGAGGATGGGCTTATAGATGCCATCTGGAAATGTAATGGATAGTTGTGGAGATGGGCTTAAAGATGCCATCCGGGGGTGTCGATCGCATAAGAGATTCCTTAGCGAGAACTTGCGTACTTTGAGAAAGGAAGATGGTTTCCTGGCCTGTTACAGGGGTTGATCTTCAAACTCTTCATGCAGATATGCCCTGGCTAGATACAGGTATCGAATCTGGAATTGGTCGTCCACAGATATGCCCTGGCTAGATACAGGTATCGAATCCGGAACTGGTCGTCTACAGATATGCCCTGGCTGGATACAAGTATCGAATCTCTAAACTCTTCATGCAGATATGCCCTGGCTGGATACAGGTATCGAATCTACAATAAATTATTCACAGATATTCCCTGGCTAGATACAGGTGTCGAATACGGAATTGGTCGTCTACAGATATGCCCTGGCTGGATAGAGGTGTCGAATCTCTAAACTCTTCATGTAGATATGCCCTGGCTAGATACAAGTGTGGAATCTACAATCAGTTACTCACAGATATGCCCTGGCTAGATACAGGAACCGGATCTGGAATTGGTCGTCTACAGATATGCCCTGGCTGGATACAGGTGTCGAATCTCTAAACTCTTCATGTAGATATGCCCTGGCTAGATACAAGCATCGAATCCACAATTAATTCACTCACAGATATGCCCTGGCTAGATACAGGTATCGAATCTGGAATTAGTCGTCTACAGATATGCCCTGGCTGGATACAGGTATCGAATCTCTAAACTCTTCATGCAGATATGCCCTGGCTGGATACAGGTATCGAATCTACAATTAATCGCTCACAGATATACCTTGGATAGATACAGGAATCGAATCTGGAACTGGTCGTCTATAGATATGCCCTGGCTGGATACAGGTATCGAATCTCTAAACTCTTCATGCAGATATTCCCTGGCTAGATACAGGCATCAAATCTACAATCAATCACTCACAGATATGCCCTGGCTAGATACAGGTATCGAATCCGGAATTAGTCGTCTACAGATATGCCCTGGCTGGGTACAGGTATCGAATCTCTAAACTCTTCATGCAGACATGCCCTGGCTAGATACAGGTATCGAATCTACAATCAATTACTCACAGATATGCCCTGGCTAGATACAGGTATCGAATCCGGAATTGGTCGTCTACAGATATGCCCTGGCTGGATACAGGTATCGAATCTATAAACTCTTCATGCAGACATACCCTGGCTGGATACAGGTATCGAATCTACAATCAAATCACTCACAGATATGCCCTGGCTAGATACAGGAATCGAATCTGGAATTGGTCGTCTACATATATGCCCTGGCTGGATACAGGAATCGAATCTCTAAACTCTTCATGCAGACATGCCCTGGCTAGATACAGGTGTCGAATCTACAATCAATCACTCACAGATATGCCCTGGCTAGATACAGGTATGGAATCTGGAATTGCAACAGTTGATAGTAATCATCTTTTGATTAACCTTTTTCCTGAAAAGGAAAAACATTAGTTGTATGCAATGTCATGATGTGTGAAATGCATGATGTCATGAGATCGTGTGGTATGCACTTTATCATGTATGTAAGCAGGATGTATGAAATGTGAAATGTCTATGAATGTGTTTTCGTCTAGGAAAATAAATCCTTGACGAATGCCGAGAGCTTGAATCCTAGGCTGATGTTGAAGAGTATAGTTCTTTGCTTCCGTTGGGGATGATGATTGCAAGAATAAACCGGTAGGAGAAGATGACTCCGTTGGGGAATAAACGTGTTGGAGAGATTACTCTGCAGGGAATTACTCTGTGGGAAGAGATACTTCGCTGAGGTTTTGATGGTAACTCCGCTGGGGATATCGTTGATATGTTTTGTTGAGAATTTGATGAACTCCGCTGGGGGATAGGAAGAACTTCGCCGAGGACGATCTTTCCATGGTAATTAGCTGAGGATAACCCAGTTATAAGCTCTGGTGGGGAATAACCTTTGAATAAAGCCGGGGAGATGCGTTCGTACTCTACGGGGGATAAGCTTCCAGAATCTACTAGGGATAAGCTTCCAGAATCTACTGGGGATAAGCTTCCAGAATCTATTGGGGAGGATAATTCAACTCTCCTGGGGAATCTTTTTGGACTGTACTGGGGAGTGGCTCCACTAGGGTGTCTTGTATTCCGCCGGGGAACAATCTTAATATTAAGACTGCCGGGGATGCTTGCTTAGGAACATCTGTATACTCCACTGGGGAATATTGAGATTTTCTGGGGATACCCAACTTCCTTAAGGCTGATAGTAGACTAACTCTGCTTGGGGAGAGTATCGCTGACTTGCTGGAGATGTTGTGCCTTGTTAGGGCTGATGGGAGACCAACTCTGCTTGGAGAGTATTGCTGATTCTTGTCTTATTCGACGGGGAGTGAAGGTATCTTGGTTACGTTCTTCAGCTGAACCTACCTTAGTACCTTGGTGGACAGAGCAACTAGACCATTTAGACAATTATTATTGCCCTTGTTTCTGATGTCACCTGTAATTAGTCCTTTATTTCGCATGCAAATATTTATGATTAGCAATTAATGTCAAATGCATATATCAAAAATGAACATTGGACGTTCTTCGCAAGACAAAACAGAAAAAGAAAAAAACAACTGGCAATTTGTCTGAAAAGTGAATTTGTATTGATTTTTGAATTTGCTTGTAAATAGGCGTTTGTGTACAAGAGGTTGACGTCCTAGTAAGAGAACACCGCCGAACAACATAGAGTTTATACAATTTTGAAAAGGAAAACAAAACAGCTATGTGAAAAATCCCATTGGGTTTCAACTCTGCTATCGCCTTTATGTCTTCAAGCGTCTCATCACTTTGCTGCTTAGTTGGAGATGAAGCTGATTGATTGGTGCCGTCTGAACCTGATAGTTGATACCGAATTCTAGATGCAAGGTGATCCAATGAGACATAGTATTACGCTTTATCCCTAACTTTTGCCTGGACCGCCCTTTCGGGTTTTCAGTCCACCGGGATACCCAGTTTTGCCCAAGCCGCCTTTTCAGGTTTTCGACTTGCCGGGTGTACAGATTTTTTTCATTTCATCCCTTATTTTTGCCCGAACCCTTTTGGCTCGCCGGGAAGCCCTTATTTTTGCCTAGGTGTGTCAACCTAGCAGGTCTTTAGTCATGCGTAGTATCTTTTTACTATGTCTGCATTGGCGGGGTGAGGAAGGTCGTCACCATCCATGGTGGTTAGAATCATGGCTCCTCCTGAGAAGATATGTTTAACCACAAATGGCCCTTCGTACGTAGGGGTCCATTTTCCCCTGGGATTACTTTGAGGAAGAATGATGCGCTTGATTACCAGGTCTCCGACTTGATACTCTTGTCGTCTGACTTTCTTGTTAAATGCCCTGATCATCCGTTTTTGGTACGTTTGACCATGACAAATAGAAGTGAGTCTCTTTTCATCAATTAGGTTTAATTGATCAAGCCGAGTCTGGATCCAGTCATCTTCATTCAAACGTGCATCCTTCATTATCCAGAGAGAGGGTATCTGGACTTCGATAGGCAAGACTACCTCCATGCCATAGACCAAGGAAAAAGGAGTTGCCTCGGTTAACGTCCTTGCTGAAGTACGGTACCAATGAAGAGCAAACGGTAACATCTCATGGAAATATTTATAGGTCACTGTCATCTTCTGCACAATCTTCTTAATATTCTTATTTGATGCCTCTACGGCCCCATTCATCTTCGGCCGGTAAGGAGAAGAGTTGTGGTGTTGTATCTTGAATTGCTCGCAGAGCTCAGTGATCATCTTGTTGTTGAGATTGGTACCATTGTCCGTAATGATCCTCTCCGGTACACCGTAGCGACAGATCATGTTATGCCGAATGAACCGTGCCACAACATTCTTGGTTACGGTAGCATAGGAAGCTGCCTCCACCCACTTCGTGAAGTAATCAATCGCTACCAGGATGAAGCAATGCCCATTGGATGCCGTAGGTCTGATCTCGCCGATCATATCAATGCCCCACATTGAAAAAGGCCAAGGTGATGTCAAGACGTTCAGAGGAACTGGAGGAATATGCACCTTATCAGCATAGATCTGGCATTTATGACACGTCCCAGAATGTTGGTAACAGTCGGCTTCCATTGTGGACCAGAAATATCCTGCCCGAAGGATTTTCTTTGCCATGGTATGTCCACTGGAATGTATTCCGAAGGTACCTTCATGTAGTTCTGTCATGATCCTTTCTGCTTCCGTCTTATCCACACAACGCAGTAAGGTTGAATCATAGTTTCGCTTGTACAGAATGCTGTTGCTGAGGAAGAACTTTGCAGCGAACCTTCTCAGAAACTTTTTGTCATTAACAGATGCACCCTCGGGGTATTCTTGAACTTCCAAGTGCCTCTTTACTTCGTGATACCAAGGTTTTTCAATTACCTCTTCAGCCTCAAGATCACAGCAATGTGCAGGTTCATCCAATTTCCAGATAATGATCCGGGGAGCCTCGTTGTCCCATTTGACTTTGAACATAGAAGACATCGTAGCTAACGCGTCCGCCAACTGATTCTCCTCTCTTGGGAAGTGTTCAAAAGTTATCTCCTCGAAATGGGGGATCAATGTCAACACATAATCCTTGTAAGGAATAAGGTTTGGGTGTTTCGTATCCCACTCGCCTTTGATCTGATTGATCACGAGAGAGGAATCTCCGAAGACACTCAGAAACTTGATCCTTAGGTCAATTGCAGCTTGAAGACCCATGATGCATGCCTCATACTCCGCCATGGTGTTGGTGCAGTTGAAACATAGCCGGGTAGTGAGTGGAGTATGAGTGCCTTTAGGGGATATGATCACGGTGCCAATACTGTTACCCAAAGCGTTTGAGGCTCCGTAAAAGTGAATAGACCATCGGGATCCTTCCTCAGGTCCTTCATCCGGTCCAGGTACTTCACAATCAGTCACTACCATGATGTTCTCGTCTGGAAATTCAAAGTTCATTAACTGGTAATCATCCACTGCCTGATGTGCCAAATGGTCTGCCAATACACTTCCTTTGATTGCTTTCTGAGTCGTGTACTAGATGTCATATTCAGTCAAGATCATCTGCCATCTTGCTATTCTTCCGGACAAGGCGGGCTTTTCGAAGATATACTTAATTGGATCCATTTTTGAAATCAACAGAGTAGTGTGAGTCAACATATACTGTCTCGGCCGACGAGCAGCCCATACCAAAGCGCATCAAGTTTTATCGAGCAGTGAGTATCGGGTCTCACAGTCGGTAAACTTTTTGCTAAGGTAATAAATAGCGTGCTCTTTTCGGCCAGACTCGTCATGCTGCCCCATCACACACCCCATTGAGTTGTCCAATACTGTCAAGTATAAGATTAGAGGTCTCCCTTCAACCGGCGACATAAGAATGGGTGGTTCTTGGAGATACTCTTTGATTCTGTCGAAAGCGGCCTGACATTCATCGTTCCAACGTACTACTTGATCTTTCTTCAGTAGCTTGAAGATTGGTTCACAGGTAGCAGTTAGATGTGAGATGAATCGGGCAATGTAGTTCAGCCGTCCTAGAAAGCCCCTGACTTCTTTCTCTGTCTTGGGAGTTGGCATCTCTTGTATGGCTTTCACTTTGGCAGGGTCCACTTGAATACCTTTATCGCTCACGACGAAGCCTAGCAATTTTCCAGATCTCACCCCAAAGGTGCACTTGTTCGGGTTCAACCTCAGCTTGTACAACTTCAACCGGTCAAACAGCTTATGTAGATGGTCAAGGTGTTCCTCCTTAGTTTGGGACCTTGCAATCATATCATCGACATACACTTCGATCTCTTGATGGATCATGTCATGAAACAAAGTAACCATGGCACGTTGGTAGGTTGCCTAACATTTTTTAACCCAAAAGGCATGACCTTGTAGCAAAAGGTGCCCCACTGAGTAACAAAAGTGGTCTTCTCCATGTCTTCAGGAGCCATCTTGATCTGATTATAACTGGAGAAGCCGTCCATGAAGGAAAACACCTTGTGCTGAGCAGTGTTGTCCACCAGAACGTCGATGTGAGGTAGAGGGAAATCATCCTTGGGGCTCGCCCTGTTCAAATCCCTGTAGTCAACACACATTCTGACCTTACCATCCTTCTTCGGTACTGGAACCACGTTGGCAACCCACTGAGGGTAAGAAGTCACTGCTAGAAACCCAGCATCAAATTGTTTCATAACCTCAGCTTTGATTTTCTCGGACATCTCTGGACGCATGCGGCGGACCTTCTATTTTACCGGAGGGCATTCTTCCTTGGTAGGCAGGTGATGAACTGCAATGTCGGTATCCAACCCAGGCATGTCTTCATAAGACCAGGCAAAGATTTCCACATAGTCATGCAGCATCTAAATCAACCGTTGTTTCACACTGAGCTCTAGATTGGCACCAATCTTGACTTCCTTTATATTTGTCTCAGTACCCAGATTTACCGTTTCCACTGGCTCTTCATGTGGCTGAATGGCCCTCTCTTCCTGGAGTAACAGTCTTGCAAGCTCACCAGGAACTTCACAATCATCTTCGCCTTCGTCTTCGGCTAAGTTGATCGGATTTTCGAAGTCATAACTGGCAGTAGCAGAGTCGTTACCAGTGAGATCCAGAGTGGATTGGAACCTGTATGGGTGAGTGTGTGTAAATATAGTTGTTTTGCAATATATAAAGAAAGAAAGGGAGCACAAGATTTGAAATGCGAAAAACGTCCAATGTTTTTATCATGATATATGAAAATGACAAATAATAAGCCCTCACAAATGAAGCCACGGTGCCCCGGGTAAGACACCGGGCCATAATGTTTCAAATTATTGTTCGTTACAAATTCAAAACAAAGGAGTTCATTACTGAGTAACAAAAGTAATAGGTATGAAATCTTTGGCAGTCCAGTTGTTCAGTCCATCGTTGGTTGTTGGGTAGATCCAGCTATCAAATTTGGATTCCTCCCCGTCGTCTTCAATAGCATTCACTCCCGGGTTGGTGATTAACACAAGAGGTCTTCCAATCCTTGCCTTGCGAACAGCCCTCTGAGCTTCTGTAGTGAAACCCAAACCAAACTTGTCAGTCTTCGGAGTGAAATCGGGAAGTCGGCCCCAGTTTGCACACTCACCCTTCTCAATCACAGCCCGGGCATCCTTTAAGGAAGCCATCTTCAAAGGAGAATCTTCTTCAGTCGCAGTCTCTGCTGATGCCAATGTCTGAGGCACCTCTTCAAAGTGTTGAAAGGGGGTCTCAATGAACTCCCCATCCATCTCTATGTACCGGAACGAGTTGAGGTGGCTGACCATATATTCTTCTTCCCCCTACACTGTAACAATCTTCCCTCTGACCGGGTACTTAAGCTTCTGATGTAATGTGGAGGTCACAGCTCCAGCCTTATGGATCCAAGGGCGACCCAGCAAACAAGAATAGGATGGTCGGATGTCCATCACATAGAACGTTGAGTCAAAGACCTGAGAACCAACCCTGATTGGAATGTCAACTTCACCATGTACCATCCTCTTGGACCCGTCAAAGTCCCGGACAACAATGTTACTAGGCTTCAGCTCTAAACCCTCACAATCCAGCCTGTCTAGAGCTTTCTTGGGTAATACATTTAATGAAGAACCAGTGTCAACCAGCACATGGGTAAGAGTAATGCCCCTGCATTCAATGGAGACATGCAGGGCATCATTATGGTTCTTCCCCTTAGCAGTCAGATCGGCGTCAGAGAAACCCAAACCATTATCAGCAGTCAAGTTGGCCACACAATCGGTAAATTGATCAACAGACGTTTCTTGTGGCACGTGGGCCGTCTTCAGGAAGGTAATCAGAGCCTTGGCATAGGCCTTTGAACACAACAACAGTGATAGCATAGAAATCTTTGATGGGGTGTGCCCCAGCTGCTCAACTACATTGAAATCACTTTTCTTGATAATTTTGAGAATCTCTTCCATCTCTTGCTTGGAAGCTTCAACATTGACGGTCTTCGGTGCCTCCATCTGGGCAGGCACATCAGTAGCAATCCCTTTGCCCCGAGCATCAGATGACTCGGAAGCAGGGGTAGAAATAGGAACTTGGTCAGGCAGGGAAGTGGTTACACTTGCAGGTGTAAGGATAAGAGGTCTTTGAATGGTTGGTGGCGCAATATCAGGTGAGAAGAGCCTGCCACTGCGAGTGACTTTGGCAGGCCCGGTGATGTTACTGACGCCGGTACTAGCATCAAACTCTTGTTTTACTCCCAGAACATAAACATCTGCCCCATAGTGCCACAGGACAGCTTTGTCAGATGTATAGGGGAGGGGCCCCGGGACAGTGATGATGATAGGAGCAATCTTCTGAGTAGACATGATTTTGACAGGCTTCTTTGAGGGAGCCTTAGGAGGGTTGTTGAAAATAGTGACAATAGAAACTTCTTCGATACGGGTAGCAGGAACAACAATCTTTTCGAACAAGATCTCTTTGTTATCCATCAGACTTTGGATACCTGACTTCAGCAAAGGACAACCAGCAGGTGAAACAGAACATAGAAGGCAACCTTTACTACATCCCGGAAATAAACCGGCTAGCAACAGGTTCCTTTTGACAGTCAACAACGGAGTAACAATATCATTCACGGAGGCTACATACAGGTCTTCCTCAAAAGCATTCACTCCATGCTGGGGCATGGGAGCAGTCACAATATTGGGTCTTTCGGGCACCTCGAACTGTATTTCCTTAGCATCAATAAGGTCCTGAACCTTATTCCTCAGAGCCCAGCAATCATCCGTATGCCCCGGGCTGTCAGAGTGATAAGCGCTGCGGGCGTTGGGGTTGTACTTTGGAGAGGTTGTGTTCACTACCTTCAGAGCTTCTTTGATAGTTACCAGATTGGTTGACAGCAGTTGCGGAAATATCTGAGACAGGGTCATGCTGAGTCGAGTGTACTGCCTTTTGGGTCTCTCACCCCTTAGTTGGTTATACTTCTGAGGAGTAGCAGCAGGCTTTGAAATTACCACCGCGTTGACAGCTTGGCGGCGTTCCGGTTTGTTCTGTCTCCTTGGACCATACACAGCACTAGCTTCTTTCTTGAAGGGCTTATTTTCAGTGCTCGAGGAGGCACCCTTCTGTATCTTCCCCGACTTGATACCAGCTTCGATCCTCTCACCAGTCAGGATCAGGTCTGTAAATCCTGCAAAAGAATTACCAATCAGGTGGTTGAAGAATGGACCAGACAGGGTCCCCAAGAACATGTCCACGAGTTCACAGTCAGTCAACGATGGCTGCACCCTTCCAGCCAGGTCTCTCCACTTTTGCGCATACTCCTTAAAACCTTCACCCGTCCCAAGTGACATACCCTGGAGTTGGGTACGCGTGGGAGCGAGGTCGGAATTGTACTGATACTGCTTATAAAATGCAGTAGCCAAGTCCTCCCAGTTTCGAATACTGGTTCCATCCAGCTGATAGAACCATTCGAGTTGAGCCCCTGAAAGGCTATCCTGGAAGAAATGGATCCATAGGTTCTTGTCTGCAGTGTAAGGTTGGATCTTCCTTACATAAGAATGGAGGTGCAGCTTAGGACAGGAAGCCCCGTCGTACTTCGCAAAGGCAGGTGCCTTGAACTTGTGTGGGATCACCACCCCAGAAGATAAACCTAGATCTCCAAAGTACAACCCAGGCACGCGTTGGATCTCCAGGGCATTTAACCGGTCCTCCAGCTGTTTGTACCTGTCCTCAGCAGGAGGGTACTGTTCATCATCGAAATCTGTCTCGTTGTCGGAGACCGCAGGACTAGGAACCCTTCTCTCTTAGGGACTGCCTTCCCCAATAGATGGAGTAGTCAGCTCAGCTTCATTCTGCAGTGTATTCCCAAACCTTCGTCCAGTGTTAAACATCACAATCCTCTTCTTCTTCTTCTTCTTCTTTTCCTTCAAGAGCAGAGTCTTCAACTCCTATTGACCCTGGGCTAAGCTCATGACCAGCTCCTGGAACTGGGCGTTCTGGGCCTGGAGGGCCTTGATAGCTTGTTCAGTAGTAGGTTCAGGATTCATGATGATTGAGTGCTGAAATAAACAGCGAAGAAGAATAAGCAACCTGTAGAAAAAGAGTACCTGTTATGCATATGATGCATGATATGCTATTTATGCAATGCATTCAAGGGTTCGAAAGTTTAAATTCATTGTATACAAAAAAGGAACACACGTTATATTAAGAAATAATTTGTTCAGTACATCAAGGCCTCATGGGAAAAACATTACAAAATACTTAATCCCAAAAGAAACTGCGCATCCTCTTTGGAGCGATGTAAGTGTTGAGAGTCTTTTCCTCGTGAAGTAGGCGGATGAGCTCCAAGACCTTCTTCTATATGGCATGTAGACTGGTT
Source organism: Vicia faba (assembly GCA_948472305.1). NCBI lineage: Eukaryota > Viridiplantae > Streptophyta > Magnoliopsida > Fabales > Fabaceae > Vicia > Vicia faba. The sequence continues at coordinate 1,306,754,710 of OX451736.1, read as the reverse complement.
TCAAGAGAATTCCGTTCTTCCTTGAGTTGGATCCAGCTTTTTTGCATTTCTTCCCAAGATGTTGGCATGTTAGGATGTTGAATGGTGTAGGGAACCTCTCCTTCCAAAACTGGCTCTTTTATCACGGGGAGAACATGAGGATATGGCATCACCAGCTTCTGGGAGCGGGCCCGTACCCACTTGAGATAAGGTTCAAGGGGGATGGAGTTCTTGTGCCCCAGTTTCTTACTGTCCACTTTGTTAGGCATCCTCCAAGCTCTGATAAACCTCTGACGAAGTCCTTGCGTATCGTTGTCAAAGTCAAAAACTATGTCAGGAATCAACATATCATGAGGGCCATCTCTCCGAGCATATCCAAACTGTCTCAAAGCCAGACATGGGTTGTAAGTAATGCCCCCCCTAATTCCAAGTAAAGGAACATTAGGAAACTCTCCGCAACGATCAATGATAGTGACGTTTTCTCTAGACCGAGAACACCAATGTATATCAGCATGTGTAAGGGTCATCAGTCGTTGCGACCACCTCAAACCCCGCTCGTTCTTCAAAACTGATTGTGGAAGGTGCGAAATAAACCACCCTGCTAGGAGAGGAGTGCAGCACATGAGAACACCTCTTTTTCTCATGGTTCGAGTGTAACATGAGTGAAGGATGTCCCCAAGAAATGTAGGTATGGGATTCCTGGACATGACGATCTTGACAGCATTGATATCTATAAGTTGATCTGGATTCGGGAACAACACCAACCCATAGACCAGGAGTGCCACAACTTCTTCAAAGGCTTGTAGGTCAAGGGCATTCCAACATTCTTGTGCCTTCTCAAACAGGAACTTTGCCAAGAATCCTTTGATACCACTTCTGGTTTCCCAATGCCCCTTGATGTCAGATGGTTGTAGGCATAATGCTTTAGCAACCTCTTCAAGTTTTGGTTCCTTTTCCGTACCGTTGTAGGGTAGTTGACTGAGAATGGGAACCTTCAGAAGCTGAGAAAACTCTTCCAAAGTAGGCACCAATTGATAATCCGGGAAAGTAAAACAGTGGTGCAAAGGGTCAAAGAACTGGAAGAGAACTTTTATCATATCTTCTTCAATGTTGGTGTTGACCAAGCTGATGAGTCTACCATGCCTTTCACTGAAGGAAGAGTTCTCGGGAATCCTGGATGTAAGCTCCTTAAGCTGAGGTGGGACCCTTACAAGGTTGATCTGAATTGTCTTTCTGCGGATAGATTCCATGTCCTACAAAACAAGAACAAAGATGAAGATTCGAACCCTTGAAGTGGTTAGTAAATGCATATGATGTTGTATGATGCTATGATGTTATGATAAGGACACACCACAAGTATTCACAAAAAGCAAACATGATAAGGCACACAAGTCACACCAGACAACCCTTAGAGTTTAGGCCAGCATGAAGTTTGGGGTACTACCCTCTTGAAGTTGGTGGGCTCAAGACCTGTCCTATCAAAAGTAATCGGGTTCTAAGGAGCTCGATATCATTGGGTTGTTTTCTGTGTTCATTGTTTTGATTTAGCCACTGAACTGACGATCAAAATATTCCAAGAAAACAACCCTCAATGAGTGTAGTATCGAGTATCTACCAACTTTGGACTGCACCAAAGTCAGTCATCTCACTACCCCTAAAGAAGCCAGGATGGTCAAGTAAGGTTCCTAAGGTCAGTTGATGCTTCACGACACCACACGGCGGCCCCGTACTCTCATTGACTTGACTCAAGGGTTACCGGTACTCACCAAAGTGCCACATCAACGTAGCAAACTGCTTCAACCGTGTCGGTATACCCTGCACAGTTCCCTCACAGTTTGTTACTACTTTCTAAAAGGTATCCCCCAGATCCAGGTTAGGATCTATGAAACTCCAAGACAGGCCCACAATATTAAAGCAAACAAATCAAGCAATTGAAAACAAGAGTGGTCTAATCCTAAGGTACACCTCACTTTTATTTGTCCCCTGCAGAGTCGCCAGTTCTGTGATCGGTGGAAATAGAACTGACTGTTTTTTAAGCTGGTTCGCGAAATGTCGCGGTAAGCAAGAGTCGCCATCGTCTTTTATGTTCTCCAACAAGGAAAGGACAAAAGCACAACAAAATTCCTTTTTCGAGATGTCTCTCAATTTGGGAGGTAGATTTATAGAAAGGGAAGGTGTTAGCACCCTTTCTATCCGTTGTTATCCACGAGCTCTTAGGTACTTGCTCTATGTTTTCAAAAATATTGTTTGCTTTTCAAGTGTGAGTTTTAAAAAAAGTTTCGTTTGAAAAATTTCTAAGTAACTCTTGTATCTGTCCTCAAGAGTGTATGAAATGTTTGTTTGAAAACCTTTTGAAAGTGTAGGTGCGAAAAGTTGTTTTGTTTTTTAGAAAGAGCAAGTACCCATGAGAAATCTACCTACTCTAAGGAATTAGGCTGTGTAAGAGTCCTTTAGATAGTGCTATCCCACCATTGAGAGGTAGGTAGCACCATCGTTGGAGTTATTCGGGTCAATTCGATTAAAGGGACAATGTGGTCACCAAAGCAATAGTAGGACGCCTTAGCGGTAACCCTAATGTCCTAGATCCTTTTTATCCGAGGCAACCATTTCGAGGCAACTGGATCTTAGACAGGTGGGCGACCTCTAAGACACCCTATACTAGATGACCACGTCAAGGCAACCAGTGAGGCGTACCCTAAGAGTGGCATGTGCATGTGTGTTGTTTCAGTTTATGTTTATCTTTGAACATGCATTTGTGAGCTACAGATTGATTTTATTTTTCATACAAGTCTTTCATGCATTTTTAACAGTTAAGAGTGCGGAAAATAAATTGCGGAAAGGTAAATCTAGCTATTACAAGGCGCGGGTATATACATCGCCAAAAACAAACCCGTTTGGAAAATAAAAATGCGAGAAATTAAAAGAAAGCGATAAAGTTCTAATTAACTATTACATTTCTGAGCAGATACATAAATATAATGAATTAAAATAAAAATGCGCGCGAAAGATTGAATCGGGACGTCCTTAGGGTTTTGACCCTTTTTTTTTTAGAAAGAATTGAATTTGTCCTTTTTTTTGCAATTAAATTAACTATTAAACCTAATTCTAATTAATTAATTTATTAAAAGAAAAAATGTTTTTGTGTTTTTTTATGTTTTTAATGAAATAAAATAAAAAAGAAATTGAAAGTGTCAAAAAAAAACCTAAGTCTAATTCATTTTTATTTATTGTAAAAAAAAAGATTAAAATTAAACCTAATTAATAAAAAGACTAAATTAATTAATTTGCATTTATTTACAAAAAAGTAATTGAAATTAATAAAAAAAAAATTTGGTTTTCTGAATTTTATGGTGAAAAAATTAATTATGTTAATTTTAGTGATAATACTAATAATTAGAAAAACAAAAAAATAAATAAACTAGAAAATATGAAATAAAGAGGAAAAAGGAAATGAACCAAGGGGGTTCTGGGCCCAGAATGGAGGTGAATTTGGAAATCTGGCCCATTAACGCACACAGGCCTTGCTTGGACGTTCTGACTTCTCCAATGCATGTGTTGACTGGGTACATGGTGGTCATCTGCTCTAAGCCATTGGATCTGTGATAGGGGCCACATGGCGTGCATCTGGATGAGCCGTAGGGTGGACAACATTCAGCATCCTGCATATGAACGCATTGGAAAAAAGGAGAAATAATTGTTTGGGGGACCTGGGAATCGAACCCAGGTCCCAGAGGTCTATGCACGTTCGTCCCAAACACTGAGCCAATCGCTTCCATTCGTTATAATAATAACAAGTTAATATTATATATAATAAAAAGCGATATCCTGGAAATAAATAAAAAACGCACGTTTTAATTTGAACTGGCCAATCAAATGCAAGCACGTCTTCATCTTCTCCAATAGCCCCTGTGTTTTTTTCCTGCAGATTCGGTTCCGCAACAAAATTCGTTCCCTTCTCTTATGATGAGCTCCAGGCCACGAAAATGCCAACTTGGCCCATCATCCTGTTCGTCTCATCATCCTAAATCCATCCATGGCTATGGCTTGTACCAATTATTCTTGTAAAACAAAACCCCAAATTGCAACACCCAAAACCCTAGGTTCGGGTAGGGAGATCTAGGCTACAACAATACAATTGAATAATGCAGGATGCCTGGAAATTGAATGGTGAACACAAATATGCTAAAATATTAAAGAAAAGGCGCAAGAATTAAAGGTTGAGATTCCATGTTCAGGGGCAAGTTCGAGACAACTTACAGCGCTTGGTAGGTAGTATTAGGATGCGTTTGTGATCGCCTTAGCTTCAGGGTATGGCAAGGAAGAAGGCTACGTGCTTAGTTTTGTCTGAAAATGCTTGCAACACTCTTTTTGATCTCACACTTTTTTGACAATTTTTGAGTTTTGCTCTGGCCGTTTTAGCAATGCTTGGATCCTCAATTAGGTTTGTAATGCTTGCTTATGTATGTATGAACGAAATTAGGTCAGCAGCTGGGCTTGTATCCTTGTGTAATTAAGTTTGGGATTCTTGTTTACCACCATTAAAGAACCTTCCATTTTTGGTTCAAATTCAAGATTTATGCACAAAAAGGCTTGGCACGAATTTGGTAGCTGGCATATGACACATGAAAGCTATTCAAATCAAAAGATGCTATTCCATTAATTTTTTAGATTTTATTTGAATTTTTATGGATTTAAAATGAATTAAATTAATAAAAATTAAATAAAATGAAAAAATAAATATTTGATCTTGAAATTAATCATGGGACACGTGGGTGGCATGAAAAGGCTGAATCAAGTGGAAGAAAGTGGGCCCTTTTGTCAAAAATTGAAGTTTTAAGGATAGTTGACTTTTGCCATTTCACAAAAATTTCCCAACTTCTCCAATGCATATCTTGCTCAATTTTGATCATATGAACATGTTCTTGGACATTTTGGAAAGGTCTTGAAGACCTCTAACCAATGCCTTTGGTCCCATGTCATTTGGATTTACCAATCTCAAGTTATGGTCTTTGACTTAAAATGCCTTTTTGTTGACTTTTGAAAATGACCTATAATGTAGAAATTGATAACTTTTTGTGAGAGCATTTCTTAGACTTGGAATATGAAGATGAGTTGTAGGAAATGTCATCCCCTTCAAAGTGAGCATTGGATGGGATTTTTCTGATGAACCATGAAAAAGTTATGCCTTGGTCAAGTTACAGTTGACTTTTCAACTGTCCAAAAATGGAAACTTTTGCATCTTGATGATTTTTGAGCCATGCTTGTGGAATCATGATCAAGACTTGATCAAATGATGATTGTGGCTTCAAAATAATATGTTGACCAAAAATTATGACTTTTGACTGTAAAATGACCATTTTACCCATACAATTGACTGTGAACTAAATAGGGCTTTTGACTGTGCAACTTGACCCTGTGAGCCTTGAAACTTGGCATGTAGATGCTTGACAATGTATATGGGAACATGAGACTTGATTGAGCATTTGAAAACCTCAAATTCTTTGTAAGAACCAAAACCCTAATTTTGACTGGCTTAGAAGATGGTTTGACTGTGCAACCCCTTGAGAAATCTTGAGCCATTTTGAATATGATTCTTGACAAAATTTGAAGAATATGGGAGGGAAAATTTTGGGGTACAACAACCTATATCATGCATTGCATATGACTGGCCTTTACTTTTCAGGAAAGATACAGTTAAAGTTATCAGCCATGTCGAAGACCTGACCGGTTCTTAAATCTCCACTGAATTATCCTCGGTTGAATTTCATATAAGGTTCTCAATCTCGATAATTTTCCTCCGTCATAGTGTGTACGAGTTCTACAATCTCAACGGTATACTACGTTGAAGACCAAACAGTTCCTAGATCTTGATGAAGATGTTTCCCTCTGTCATAGTGTGGACGAGTTCTACAATCTCAACGGTATACTACGTTGAAGACCAAACAGTTCCTAGATCTTGATGTTTTCCTCCTTCATAGTGTGGACGAGTTCTAAAATCTCAACGGTATACTATGTTGAAGACCAGACAGTTCCTAGATCTTGATGAAGATGTTTCCCTCCGTCATAGTGTGGACGGGTTCTACAATCTCAATGGTATACTCCGTTGAAGACTAGACAGTTCCTATATATTGATGAATATGTTTCCCTCTGTCATACTGTGGACGAGTTCTGTAATCTCAACGATATACTACGTTGAATACCAGACAGTTCCTAGATCTTGATGAAGATGTTTCCCTCCGTCATAGTGTGGACGAGTTCTACAATCTCAACGGTATACTACGTTGAAGACCAAACAATTCCTAGATCTTGATAAAGATGTTTCCCTCCATCATAGTGTGGATGAGTTCTACAATCTCAATGGTATACTACGTTGAAGACCAGACAGTTCCTAGATCTTGATGTTTTCCTCCGTCATAGTGTGGACGAGTTCTACAATCTCAACGGTATACTACGTTGAAGACCAGACAGTTCATAGATCTTGATGAAGATGTTTCCCTCCGTCATAGTGTGGACGAGTTCTACAATCTCAATGGTATACTACGTTGAAGACCAGAAAGTTCCTAGATCTTGATGTTTTCCTCCGTCATAGTGTGGACGAGTTCTACAATCTCAACGGTATAATACGGGTAAGACCAGACAGTTCCTAGATCTTGATGAAGATGTTTCCCTCCGTCATAGTGTGGACGAGTTCTACAATCTCAACGGTATACTACGTTGAAGACCAGACAATTCCTAGATCTTAATGTTTTCCTCCGTCATAGTGTGGACGAGTTCTACAATCTCAACGGTATACTATGTTGAAGACTAGACAGTTCCTAGATCTTAATGAAGATGTTTCCCTCCGCCATAGTGTGGACGAGTTCTACAATCTCAACGGTATACTACGTTGAATACCACACAGTTCCTAGATCTTGATGTTTTCCTCTGTCATAGTGTGGACGAGTTCTACAATCTCAACGGTATACTATGTTAAAGACCAGACGGTTCCTAGATCTTGATGAAGATGTTTCCCTCCGTCATAGTGTGGACGAGTTCTACAATTTCAATGTTATACTACGTTGAAGACCAGACAGTTCCTAGATCTTGATGAAGATGTTTCCCCCAATTGAATTACGGACAAGTTCTTAAAACTCAGCAAAGATGTTCTCTCAGCTGAGGTACAGGCAAGTTCCTAAATCTCAATACAAGATAGACTTCCCCAGCGGAATCTTCTACAAACAACAGGTATGCAAGTTCTCGCTAAGGAATATCTTATGCGATCGACGCTCCTACAGATGGCATCTGTAATCCCATCCTCCTACCAACAATCTCCAAATAGCATCTGTAAGCCCATTCCCGACATCACAAGGCTGATACCACTTCATGCGAGTGCAAATTTCTGGGCACTCTAGTGTTCAATCATCTTCCACTTTCGGATCACGAAAGGCCCGAAAGTCAATCTACATCCTCAGGTTTAAGAAGATTGAACAGGGGCAGCTGTTGTACTCCAAAATTTTCCCTCTCATATTTCTCAAGACATTGCAAGAAAAATCTTCAAGTGGCTCAAGATTGCTCAAGAGCTGGACAGTCAAGCTATCTCCTTAGGCAGTCAACCCCAAATTAGGGTTTTGTGTTGCATCAAGATCCTTGAGTCCAAATAACCTCAAGTTCTCCCCAATGTCCTAATATGTTCTCAAGGTCATCCATGTCAAGTTTTAAGCCTTGCAGAGGAAGTTTGGTCAGTCAATTGCTCAAAGTGTCCAAAAATCGACTGTGCTAGGGCAAAAGTCAATTGTGACCTATAAACAGTCAAATTTCAAGATTTTTTGCAAACATTCTCATTTTGAAGGATATTTAATCATTTGATCAAGGGTTGATCATGATTCATCAAGGATTGCTCAAAATTCATCAAGACTCAAAAGTTGTTAAATTAGGGTTTTGCAAGAAAAGTCAACTCAACTGTGACCAAGCATAACTTTCTCATACTTTATGAGAAATGACCCATCCAAAGATCTTCTTGAAGAGAATGCAATTTCCTACAATCCATCTTCATACCCCAAGTTCAGAAAATGCACTCACAAGAAGTTATAAATTTGGACATTATAGGTCATTTTTGAAAGTCAACAAAAACACCTTCTTTTGACAAAGCTTATAACTTGAGCATGGAATATCAAAATGAGATGAGACAAAAAGGGTTGGTTAGAGGACATCTCAAGCTTTCTAAAAAGTCCAATAACACCTCTAATGGTTCAAAATTTAAGAAGTTATGCATTGTTGAAGTTGGGCATTTTTGCAAAATTGCCAAAAGTCAACTATCCCCAAAACTTCAAATTTTGTCAAATGGGGCCATTCTTTTCCACTTGATTTGAGCTTGCATCATTGTCCACGTGCCTTAGCTTCAGCCATGTGTCTATTTATCATTTTTATTTTTTTATTTGATTTTTTATTTAATTATTTCATTTTAAATCAAATTAAATCCCAAACTTTGATAACATGAGATTTTTTGCTATTTTCAGGATTGGATTCTCATCAATATCATCATCAAATTAGTATCACACAAGATCATGTGCAAAAAGATGGTTTTTTGACAAATTTGGCAAGTTTTCAAATGGAAATCAAATCAAATATGCAAGCCATGATGGGAGAAGATTTTGACCATAATTCTTGACCTAATGCATTCCATGATACATATAGAAGCTAAAGGACACGAAATATAGGTCGGAGGCTGCAAGACCAATCAAAACCAAACTTGAAAAAGTGGTGAAAAAGTGAGAATTTGAAATCATAGCAAGAGAGGTTTTCAGAAGCCAAGAAGCATACCAATCAATTCCTGGGTGATCATATAATCCTCCTGGATCCAAAGCACGCATTCATAAGCCTTCTAGAGCTCTTTAAGTATCACAAAAAACCGCTCCTTTCTTGAATTTGCAAATCATTATTCCTGCATCTTTTGTACAAATTATTTGCATATTCATGATCCTTACAACATTTCTAAACTTTTGGCGATACTTAATTTGATTTATATGGACTGGAACCTCATAACAACATGGCTAGGGTTACGTTTTTGGATTTTAGGGATTTGTGTTTCAGGTGAAATTGATTCTCGTGATAGGCATGGTTGCACTCAGGAGAGGGAGACGAACCTAACCATGTCTTTGAAGGTCGTTTTTATAGCCTGGAGTCGATTTTTGGATCGACCTGCGCATTTTGCTGCGGATCCAAATCCGCAGGAAATTTTACAGTGGCTGGAGGTAAGGGACGATGGTGTGTCATCTCCCCAATGGCTGGTTCAAATAATTCGCGCATTTTGTTTGTTTCTGATCCATAAGAGTTGTTTGTTTTATTATATATTATTCTTATTTTATTAACAACTGAAGCGAAGTGGCCTAGTGGCGAAGCAGGCATTACAAATACCAACATGACCTGGGTTCGAATCCCAGGTCCCCCATGCGCTTTGTTATTTTTCTTCTTCATACAATCAGGTGTAGATCAAGGCTTGTAGCTCACCATGTACCTTCACACATCCAACAGCCAGATGGCCAAAGGCCAGATCTGGTGATCCAGGTTGAGAGTCCACCATGGAGTCAAGTCTAAGTGCGCACACGGAATCCTAAAAGTCAAACCAGGACAGCGCTTGATGGGCCTCAACATTGCTATATGCACCACAAAATTCAGGCCCAAACCTCTCTCTCTCTTTATTTTATTTATTTTGTTTATTAATTGTTTTTATTATTTTTGTTTTTAATTCTAACCAATCATTAAAATTCTTTTTTCTTTAAAATAAAATCACACCAAAATATTTTTATTTAATCAAATTCTAACTTTTATTTTTATTAATAAGCATTAATTAAATTAATTTAGGTTTTAATGTTAGAATAATTTTAACCCTTTTTGCAAATAATTAAAATTAACTAGACTTAATTAGGTTTTACTAATTCAATTAATTTTTATTTTCCTTTTTTAAATAACCAAAAATCCAAAAATAACTTTTTTTTCATTTAATTAATTAATTTAATTTAATGTAGTGATTAATTTAGATTTATTTCTTTCTTAAAATATAAAAAAACCACAAAACATTTTCTTTATCAAATTAAATTCTAACTTTTATTTTTGTTAATAAACATTAATTAATTGATTTAGAATTTTAATTAGAATAACTTTCACATTTTTGTAAATAATTAAAATTCAATTAGATTTAATTAGGTTTTTTTACTAACATTAATTAATTTTTATTTCTTTCCTAAAATGCAAAAAAAACCCAAAAATATTTATTTTTATTAATTAATTAATTTATTTAATTTAGTAATTAATTTAGATTTATTTCTTTCTTAAAATAAAAAAAAGAACAAAAAAAGATACTTTCTCTCAAAAAGGGTCAAAACCCTATTTGCGCTCGATTTAATTTCTCGCACGCGATTTATTTTCTTTTATATCATAATGTATTTGTTCCCAGTTTGTAATAGTTAATAGGACCTTTATTTATTTTTTATCGCTTTATTTATTTTTACACAGGGTTTGTCTTTGGCGATGTAAATACCTGACGCCTTGTAATTTAAATTCCGCATTTTATTTCCCGCAAAATATAACTGTTAGATGTTTGATAATAGGAATGCATGACAAGACTGAATGTTTTAACCTAAAATCAACGTAGATCACCATTAACATGTACAAAGATAAAATTAACTGAAACACAACACACTCGCACATGCGCCCTGTTAGGGTACACCCCACTTGGTTTCCTTCGTACGCGGTCATTGAGTATAGGTCACTTTAGAGGTCGTCCTCTTGTCCACAGATCATTGTTGCCTCGAAATGGTTACCTCGGATATTGTTGCCTCAAAACAAATGATCTAAGACATTAGGTTTACCGCTAAGGCGTCCTAAAATTGCTTTAGTGACCGCGCGTCCCTCATTCGAATTGACCCTAAAACTCCAACGACGATGCTACCTACTCATCAATAGTGGGATAGCATAGAACGATTCCTTTTTCGAGTAGGTAGATGGTTCTTAAGTACTTGCTCTTTCAAAAAACAAAATCTTTTCACACTTACACTTTTCAAACAAAGTTTTCAAAAACACATCATACGCTCTTGAGGACAGAAGCAAGAGTTAAATCGAAGTTTTCAAAATAAAAACTTTTTCAAACCCACAAGCACAAAGAAAGCCATTTTTGAAAACAATATGAGCAAGTACCTAAGAGCCCGTGGATAACGACTGATAGAAAGGGTGCTAACACCTTCCCTTTCTATAATCTACCCCCTGAACCCGAGAAATATCTCGAAAAAGGAATTTTTCTGTGCTTTTTTTCCTTTCCTTGTTGGATAAAATAAAAGTCGGTGGCGACTCTTGCTTACCGCGAAATTTTGCGAAAACAAACGCAAAACGCAAACCAGCACTCTTAAAAAACAGTCAGTTCTTTCCCACCGTATCACAGAATGTATACAAAGATGTTTGTCTTTTGAAAATGTTTCAATGTTTTGTAAGATGTTTTGAAATGTGTGTGTGTTTGTTTTTGAAAATAGCAAGGATTGTTTGAAAAGGAGCAAGTAACTTAGAAGCTATCTACCTACTCAAATGTCTTTCTTGTGCATTTTTATTCCTTTGACATTGTTGACTTACCATTGATTTGGTAAGCAACCCTATCTTTGGATGTAAACGGGACGGGCGTGGGTCATCGTATAGCCATGATAGCAATGTTGCCAAGTATATTAGCATTTTTGAGGGACCAAGATCATTTTGTTTTAGGCAACCTTTGAATAGCGTCATCGAGGGACTATGATCTTATATTTGTTTTGTTTTTGCCAAGATACTTCGCATGCGTAACATGGCAATCTTATTTTAGGCAACCAAGTGGGAGAAACCCTAAGGGTGCTTGTGTGCAAAGTGTATCATTTTCATGCTTTTGTCTTGCCTTTAGGGTTTTCTATTTTGCTTTGTTTTTGTTCTTGTCATGCAAACCCTAATTTACTAATCATTGTATATAAAGCGATAAATTGCGTAAAATAAACTAAACTATTACAATAATTTTTTATGGGAGGGGGGAATACAAATTTGAATGGGGGATTTGCACAAATGTAAAACTAAATATATTATTACAACCAAATCGAATATGCGCGAATTTAATTAAATATTAGACAAATATTTAAAATGCAATGCAATGTGTTCATGTTAAAAAAGAAAAAATGTTTTATGTCTTGTTTTTGTATGAGAAAAATATTGAATTTAAACTTAAAAAACGGAAAAATAAATAATTCTTTTTTGAAAGGAATGAAACCCTAGTTTTCAAATTAAAAGAAAATAATGCTTCATGTTATTATTTTGTACATTTTTTTGTATAAGAAAATAATAAATAATATTATATGTAAATATTAAAAATTAAGTATGTGTAAAAATAAGTATTTATGAGTATAAAATGTATAATAAAAATATTAAGTATTTTTAATTATGTTTACAAGTTATCTTAAGAAAATAAATTTTATTTATCAAAATAAACTATTTTTCATGTGAGAAAATAATTAAAAAAAATTAAATAAAAATGTGAAAATAAATAAATCATTTTTTGGTATTTTTTATCATTAAGAGAAATAAATGAAAGTATAAAATATGAAAATATAAAAAAAAATACAAAAATATAAAATAGTTAAGTCAGGGGGTGTAGTAGCAAGTCACAGGGTGCAAATAGCAAAAGAAAAAAGCCCAAGGCGCCAAAAAGCCCAGAACATCATCGTCCATGTCCTTCGTCTGTCCCTGCAAGCGCTTCCATGTTCAAACCTGTAACTTGCTTATGCTTGCATAAAAACAAAAACTCATAACATGAAAAATGTGGCATTTGAACTCACGATTCTAACCATATAAATTATGTAACCTAACTCTTAGAGATTAAAAATAATTTTTGAATCCCTAATTTGTGACCTAACTTTTTTAGAGTTTTCAATCTTCAAATTCTCTTAGCACAAGTAATATAAATGCAAAGTAATGGTATGTACAGCTTCATTATGATAAGGGCTACATTTTTCCTTCTCAAATCGTGGCTTGAGGTTGCTTATTCAGAGAGATAGAGTTTGAAAAAATACCTCCTTCAGTTGGATTCGAGTAGGGCATTATAGGGACTTTAATGGAGGCCTGATGACTGTTTGAGCTTCCTTGAACTTCCCTGAAGTTATTCCAATGCTTATCTTGCTTTGAGGATTGCTGGAACTCTCTGAACAAGTCAAACTGCAAGCTTCCAAATTGAAAATGGTGGATGCTGAAACAGGGGTTACAGAACCAGGGTGATGGCTTTGATTGTCCAGATATCAAGTGAATAAGATGTTTCAAATGATTAAACACAAAACGCACGAGCCAAATGAGAGTTGGTTGTGCTTTTGCAGAAATTCTGTGTTTGGGCAGTTTTATGGAGTTTTTCAGATTGAGAGTGTTTCAGGTTCAATCCAAGCTTGTTATGCCTTGTACCAAGTTTGCAAATATGTATAGAAGTGATACAAAGTTAGCCCTTACTAGTTGTGCAAGCTTTGGACCTTTTTGTAACTTTTCTTGCATTTGAAGTAAAGTGACAAGACCAATAATACATGCTTGTACCAGTTTGCTTGAGGGCTGAAATGAGCTTGTACAATTTTCTTGAGAGCTGTAGAATTTTCTTGTACCAAGGGGACAGGTCCAATGCTCAAGATTGACAAAGTTGCAAAAGTTGCCCTTTATGAAAATGGCATTGTAACCTTGTGGCCAAAAATGGAAATACATCTTGTGTAAAGCTTCAAAAGTAAAGATAAAGGCTTTAGCTTCTGAGTATGCATTTAATTATGGAGTGTATAGAAAGCTTAGGACCTGTAAAGCAAGATATAACCAGCATAAATTTGATTTTCAACTTGATGCTTATGTGAAAATGGCTTGATCAAAAGTGAGAAAATGCCACCTTCCCTTCTTCGATTCTCCCTACTCAAAAATGATCTTGGAGAGTTCTTGGACATTTTGGAAAGCTTACAATGTGCTCTATAATCCATATTTCAAAATCAATTTGAGATACCTCTTGGAACTAGGTGAAAAGTTGCCATGAAGTTGGGTCAAAAACCTGCCTAAATTAGGGCAAAATTTCACTAAGTTAAGAAGCTCATGGACCTATATTCACAAATTCATAACTTGAGATCCAAGCATCTTTTGGGAAAAGTTTGTGAAGGAAAGTTGTATATTTCATGGAGGACTACAACTTTCATGTTGGAAGTTTTCGTTTAATCAAAATGCATCGTGGTGAAAAAGTGGTGAAAAGTTGGGAAAAAATAAGAAAATTTTTATACTTAGAAAAATTCTAAGTTATGAAAATTTTCAAATTAAAATCCTAATTTTCAATTTTGAGTTTCTTGGTGAACAAGTTTCATATTTTGACATATCTTGATGAATTATGACCCTTGGTACTTGATTTTGACCAAAAAGTCAAAGTTTGACTTTTTAGTGCACAGTTGACTTTTGATCAGTTGACTGCAAAATTCATCTGTCAATCCAATGAACTTGAGATCTTTTGAACCATGTAATTAGGTAAAGATGATGCCATTGAACCCTTGAAATAATGTTTGAACTCAATTGGTCATTGGCTAGGTTAAAAATCAGAGATTGCCCTTTCTCAATCAAAAACCCTAATTTTGACCATTTTGCCCTTGTGATGATTTGATTAAATTTCTTGAGGAGTTGTGATCCAAACTTGATCAAATGGTAAATATGAGTCTAAAATGTTGATGTGGATCAAAAATTATGAAGTTTGACTGTAAATTGGCCATGGTTGATTTTTTCCCCAATGCAGCTGATTTTTAGGTCAACTGTCCAATTGACTGATAAAAAATATGGTTCAAGGCTTGAAACTTAACATGAGCAATCTTGGGGGTCCAAGATGATGTATGAAAGTCACATGAGGCATTGGTGGTCCAAAAATCCTTGTGCAAACTCAAACCCTAATTTTGGGTTATCAGTGCCAGATGAGATGTCTTGAGTTGACCAAACCCTAATCTTGTCTTGAGTCAAAGAAGTCTTGTGAGAAAATTTTTGATAAATGAGAGGGAAAATTTTGGGGTACAACAGTTTGATGTAGAGGCATGAATCCATAATTCTTTGACCAATTTTGGGAAAACTGGACCCAGAAGACGATCAAAATATCTGGTCCATCCTTGAAATTCCACATCAGGTGTAAGATCATAGATGTTTTCCTTCATACTTTAAAAATCTATAATGAGTTCACAGAGAACCTCTAGTGAATCAATGGGGGTCATTAGAGTTCTTTAAGGTTCTTCGTATCTTTCTGTAGTTGACGAAGATGAACCAGGAACACATTGAGAGTTTTGAGCGCTTGAATATGAAGCCATTATTCACACAGACTATTGAGGGTTTTTGAAAGAAAATTTTGCACACGAAAAGTAGAGAGAAAATAGTAGCGAGAAGAAGTGAGAGTGAAAAAGTGAGAGTGAAAGTGAATGGTGTATTTATAAGCAAATTGAAAACTTAATTAGCAAGAAAAGTGTGAAAAATAATAATGATTACATATCATTAATGATTCCTGAAAATAGGGAGATGTCGTGGAGATATAGAACAGTTACCGATATAACACGAGTCTCAATGCATCCAATCAAAGCTTTAATCCCTTCAGAATTTGAATGATATCCAGCCTTAGAAGAACGCTTGTGAGAGGATGACAAATGTTGATGATATGAACTGCATGCTTCTATCTTTGAAATGAACCGTTTGGAAGATGTTCAAATCTTCTTAGATAGATCCTGATGTAACTTTCCTTCTAACTTCTGAAGAATTGTTGATCAGATGTTCACAAGAAAAACATAAAATTCTGAGGGTTAAAGAATAGATAAATAAAACTCTTATTCTTGACATAATTTCATGCTGAGATGTTTCAGAATGAAATTAAACCTATCTTCAGAAAGTGGTTTAGTGAAGACATCAACCCATTGATGGTCTGTGTCAATAAAATTTAAGGAAAGAATTCCTTTCTGAATATAGTCCCTAATAAAGTGATGTTTTATTTCTATATTCTTAGCCCTAGAGTGTAAAATGGGATTTCTAGATAAATAAATTGTATAAGTGTTATCACAGAATATAGGAATGTTACTCTCAAATATATTAAGGTCTTCAAGCTGACTTTTCATATAGAGCATCTGTGTGCTGCATCCAACTGCTGCTATGTATTCAGCTTCAGCAGTTGATAATGCAATTGTGGATTGCCTCTTGCTGGTCCATGAGATCAGATTTTCTCCCAGAAACTAGCAGCTTCCAGAAGTGTTTTTTCTTTCTACTTTGTCTCCAGCAAAGTCAGCATCACAGTACCCTACTAATTTGTATTCATTGGCTTTTCTATAAAACAAACCAAGATTAGTAGTACCTTTCAGATACTTGAAAATTCGCTTAACAGATGTTAAGTGAGATTCTCTAGGATCTGATTGGAATATGACACATAAACATACACTATACAGAATATCAGGTCTTAAAGCTATAATATATAAGAGTGAACCAATCACACCTCTGTAGATCTTCTGTTCTACCGTTTTACTTACCTCTTCCTTTTCCATAATGCATGTAGGACGCACTGGAGTCTTAGTTGGCTTACATTCTGATAAGTCGAATTTCTTTAGAAATTATTTGACGTATTTTCTCTGGTGTATGTAAGTTCCTTCTGGATTTTGATTAATCTGAATGCCCAGAAAGAATTAGAGTTCTCCCATCAAGCTCATTTCAAACTCTTCCTGCATAGACTTAGCAAATTCTCTTCCCAGAGAGGATTTAGTAGATCCAAAAATAATATCATCTACATAAATTTGACAAACTAGAATGTCATGTTTAAATGGCTTACAGAATAAGGTTGTGTCCACTTTCCCTCTGGTGAAATCATTTTCTAACATAAAACTACTTAGTCTTTCATACCAAGCTCTAGGAGCTTATTTCAAACCATATAATGATTTCTTTAGTTTAAAAACATATTCTGGATGTTTGGAATTTTCAAAACCAGGGGGTTGATGCACGTAAACTTCTTCATCAATGTATCCATTTAAGAATGAATTTTTGACATCCATCTGATAGAGAGTGATGCCATTATTTACAGCGAAGGAAATTAAAAGTCTGATAGATTCTAACCTGGAGACTGGAGCAAAGGTTTCTGTATATTCTATCCCCTCTTGCTGAGTATCACCTTGTGCAACCAGCCGTTCTTTATTTCTGATGACTTCCCCTTGTTCATTCAGCTTGTTTCTGAATACCTATTTGGTTCCAATGACGTTGAACCCTTTTGGTTTGGGAACCAGATCCCACACATCATTTCTGGTGAATTGGTTTAATTCCTCCTGCATAGCCAGTACCAATCATTGTCCAGAAGAGCTTCATCAATGGATGTTGGCTCAATGAGAGACACCAATCCCATGAGAGATTCTTTAGAGTTTCTGAATGTCAATCTTGTTCTGATTGGGTCTTCCTTCTTTCCCAGAATTTTGTCTTCAGGATGAGCTAGGTTGCTTCTGGATTGTCTTTTCTGGAGAGGTTCTTCAGATGTTGCTATAATATTTGTGACATCTCCTTCTAGTGTTGTTTGTGATTCTTTGTGAGGAACTTCTGATGCAATGTCTTCAGTGCCTGTAAATTGGACTTCTATATCTGCAAAAGATTCATATTGCTTTGACTTTTAAGATTCAAGCTTGTCATTAAATCTAACACTGATTAACTCTTCTACAATATGTGTTTCTGTGTTGTATACTCTGTAGCCTCTTGAGCATTCATAGTATCCTAACATAATACACTTTTGTGCTTTACAGTCAAACTTGTTCAGATGTTCTTTGGTGTTAAGAATAAAACAAATACATCCAAATTGATGGAAGTACGACATGTTGGGCTTTCTGTTCTTCCACAGTTCATATGGAGTCTTATCCAGAATAGGTCTTATGGAGATTCTAATCTGAATGTAACACGCTGTGTTAATTGCTTTTACCTAGAAGTTCTTAGCAATGTTAGTCTCGTTGATCATGGTTCTGGCCATTTCTTGTAAAGTTATGTTATTTCGTTCTACAACTTCATTTTGTTGGGGAATTCTAGGATAAGAGAAATCATGAGATATGCCATTCTCATTAAAAAATATTTCAATTTTTTTGTTTTCAAATTCTCCACCATGATCAATTCTGACTTTAAGAATTCTAAGATCTTTTTTGTTTTGGACTTGGTTACAGAAAGTAAAGAACACAGAGTGTGACTCATCCTTGTGTCTTAAGAACTTTACCCATGTCCAAATGCTATAGTCATCTATGATCACTAATCCATACTTCTTGCCACTAATGGATGCAATTTTCACTGGTCCAAGTAGATCTATGTGCATAAGTTCTAATGGTCTAGAGGTAGAAGCAACATTTTTTGCTTTAAAAGGGGGTTTTGCAAACTTGCCTTTCTGACATGCTTCACACAGAGCATCTGAGCTGAACTTCAGGTTAGGAAGTCCTCTGACCAGATTGAGTTTGTTAATCTGAGATATTCTTCTTATACTAACATGCCTCAATCTTATGTGCCATACCCATTTCTCATTGTTAACAGACAATAAGCATTTTACATTTTGACTTTTCAGTTCAGAAAGTTTTATTTTGTAAATGTTGTTCTTTCTCTTTCCATTAAAGAGGATAGATCCATCTTTCTGACTAACTACTTTACATGACTTTTGATTAAAGATTATATCATAATCGTTATCACTTAATTGACTTATGAATAACAAGTTATGCATTAATCCATCTACTAACAGAACATTAGTAATAGAAGGAAGATTACCGTTACCAACTATTCCAGAGTAAATGATCTTCCTCTTCTGATTGCCTCCAAAACCTACGTAGCCTCCAGATTTAAGCTCCAGGATTTGGAACATATGCTTTATTCTCGTCATGTGTCGAGAGCATCCAGAGTCCAGGTAACAGGATTGGTGTTTCAGTCTTATTGTCAAAGATATGTGCTACATATACAATTTCATCCTTAGGTAACCATATCTTTTTGGGTCCTTGTTTGTTAGAGTTACCAAAATTATGTTTGAATTTTGGTTTAGCACAAAAATCATTACTGGTATATTTTAAATCATGTGTGTGCCCATATTTAAAGTGAGATTTCAGAGGAGTGCGTTTAATAACCAAATCCTTGACTTTCTTAGGTTGGGATACTTTACCTTTGTATCCTATATCTTTTCTTCCATTTCTTCTAACTCCATAGATCAATGAAGCCATTTTTCTTCTATCTATGTTTTTAGCGAGGAACTTCTGAAAGTTGTGATCATATTCCTTTATGATTTTATCAGGGTTACTAGGAACTTTTGAGACAGTTTTCTTCTAAGTATTTTGTAAATCATTTTCAAGTTTTAAAATTTTTCTTTCAGCTCAGATTTTTCCAGTCTCAGATTCTTAGTTTCTTCAGAGTCAGAAACTAGATCCTCTTTCAGTTTCTTGTTTATGACTCGAAGCTTCTGATACCTTTCTAGAATTTCTAAAATACTCTCTTCTAATTGAGATCTAGAAAAGTTATAAAATACCTCTTCTGCCTATGAGTCTGATTCTGATCCAGATGATTCAATATCTTCTGATATGTTGGCCATCAGGGCAATGTTGGCTCTTTCATCTTCTGATTCAGTGTCTGCTTCTTAAGAGTCTGAGTCATCACATGTTTCCATGAGACTTTTCTTCTTCTCCTTAATGAACTTCTTTTTAGGTTTCTCCTTCTGAAGCCTTGGACAGTCACTTTTTTAGTGCCCTTGTTCATTGCACTCGTAGCAGACAATGTCTTTGTTTCTTGACTTTTTGTATTTAGAAGATGGTTCAGATTTTATGTAACCAGACGATGATTCAAACTGATTCTTTGTTCTTCTGGAATTTCTGAACTTCCTTTGCCTGTGCTTCCACAGCTTATTTACTCTTCTGGAGAGAAGAGATAATTCGTCTTCTTCTGATGAGGAACCACCTGAGTTTCCTTCTATTTCCTGCAAAACTTTAGAATCATATTTTTTGTTAGATTTAAGGGCTAAAGGCTTACCTTGCGTCTGGGGCTCATCGTCTTCTAACTCTATCTCATGACTTCTGAGAGAGATGACAAGTTCTTCTAAAGATATTTTGTTCAGATCTTTTGCCAGTTTGAGAGCAGTGACCATGGGTCTCCATTTCTTTGGTAAACTTCTGATGATCTTCTTTACATGATCAGCAGTTGAGTATCCTTTGTCCAGAATTTTCAGCCTAGCAACTAGAACGTGAAATCTTGATAACATTGCTTCAATGGTTTCATCTTCTTCCATTTTGAAGGCTTCATACTTCTGAATGAGCGCAAGGGCTTTGGTTTCTTTTACTTGTGTGTTGCCTTCATGCGTCATTCTCAGAGAATCAAACATGTGCTTTGTTGTCTCTCTGCTTGTGATCTTCTCATACTCTGAATATGAGATGGCACTCAAGAGAATACTTCTGGCCTTGTGATGATTTCTGAAGTCTCGCTTTTGGTGATCTGACATTCTTTTTCTGTCAAACTTATGACCACTGTCATCAACAGGATGTATGTACCCATCAATCACCATATCCCAGATATCAACATCATGATCCAGGAAGAAGCTTTCAATTATGTCCTTCCAGTAATCAAAGTTCTCTCCGTCAAATATTGGAGGTTTGCCATTGATTCTGTCTTTCTCATCATGGTAGTCATTGCTGATGTTCTGACTTGGTCCCACCATAGTGTTTTTCTTAGCTCGTATCTTTTACTGACACGGTTAAGTGCTTGAACTTAGAACCAGGCGCTCTGATGCCAATTGAAGAATGGAAAAACACAAGAAGGGGGTTGAATTGGGATCTTTAAGACTTAATGAAAAGAACATGTAGATTTTTGTCCTGGTTCGTTTGAACTCAAACTACTCCAGTCCGCCCAACAAGGTGATTTCGCCTCTCTCCAACGAGGTCTCAATCCACTAATCAATCTTGATTACAAGTCTACTTTGACAGCTGCCAAAGTCTTCTTGAATATAACCATAACCCGGTTTTTCTCAAGGAAATTCACTAAACAATATAAGAATAAACAGTCTACAGTATTGTTTCTTATAAAACAGTATCACAATATAGTGATGTTTTACACAGTTTAAAAATATTGAACTTTTGAGGATGAGAGGTGATTGCAGCGTTGTTGAGTATGTGTGAAATCATAAACGATTTATCCTCAAGGCTTATTTAAATATGCGAAGCATGGATGATCATTTGGAAACATGATTAGTTACAATTAAGGTGCTTTCCAAAAATAAAGATCCTTGTTCACTTCCATCCGTTACTCTTGAATTGGAAATATTTGATTTGTAACGCTTCAGAATATTGAAGTATTTGTTGCTGCTTGCTTCAGAACTTTGGAGATCAGAGCCATAAAATCCTGTTTGCAGCATTAGAACTTCTTCCAAAGAGTTTTATAATCAGAGTTGTAAACATCCTTTTAGCGCATCTTCTGATCTTCTTTCATCAGAGCTTTTTGAGAGATATTTACAATCACAACAGAAACAACTTTGTAACTTATCTTCTGATCTTCTTCCATTAGAACTTCTCTACAAAACAGAATATAATTTTAGAGTGCATAATTGTTCTTTGTGTTTGTTATCATCAAAACTCTTACAAGGGTTGTAGAATCAAACTATGTTCTAACATTTGACTCATAAGAATATACTTTGGTCTCTGATGGCATCTGGTTAGAGGAAAATAAATCCTCCTGCCCCTTGCTATACGTTTGGTTCATTATAAACCTGCATCAAATGTGCCTAAGATCTTTGAAATGGTTAGTGAAGAATGCCATGTCATTATGTTATGATGTTGTGATGTAATGTTTAAGCAAGTAGCACACACAAACAAATCACGCAAGAGCCTTAGGTTTAAGAGCGTGCATGGGGTCCGTATGTAAGTACCCTTTTCTATTGAAGTTAAGTTGGCTTAACCTGTCCTAAAATAGTAACTGGGTTCTAGTAATCTCAATAACATTGATCTTTCTCGCAGGTTTATTTTATCCTGGCAACTGACTTGCCACCTAAATATCCCGAAAGTCGAATCTCAATGTGTGTAGTATCGAGTATCAACCAACCTTGGACTGAACCAAAGCTGGCTATCTCACTACCTGCTAATGTCCAAGATGGTTCAATTAAGATTCTAAAGGTCAGTTAGTGCTTAATGACACCACGCGGCAGCCTAATGTTATCCTCGACTGACTCAAGGAAAATCAGTACAAACCAAAGTGTCACACTAACGTAGCCATTACATCAACCATATTGGTATACGTCGTACAGTTTCCATGACCTATTGCTACTTACCTAAGGCATCCATAGATTCAGGTGTAGGATCTTTGTAAGAAATTTAACCCAAGCAACCCTTAAAATAAAGCAAACAATGCAAACAATTTAAAGTTAGTAAAAGTTATCTAAGACTCTAAGGTAACCCCTCTTTTTTTAAGTCTTCCCCAGCATAGTCGCCAGTTCTGTGATACGGTGGGAGAACTGACTTGTTTTGCGTTTTCTTGCAAATGTTGCGGATAACAAGAGTCGCCACTGACTTTTATTTTATCCAATAACTAAAGGGTGAAAAGAACAAGAAATACCTTGATAGATTTTGAGTTCAGGGGGTAGGTTATGAAAAGGGAAGGTGTTTGCACCCTTTTCATCTGTATTTATCTACGGGCTCTTAATTGCTTAGCTCACTTTTGAAAACTTGCTTTGTGTGTGTAATTTGTTTGAAAATATTTTGAAATGCCAATGTAAGGCTAACTTTATAATGATTCTTGTGTCAGTCCTCAAGAAAGCGTACAAAGTGTTTTAGAAAATATTTCATTTAAATGTGTGATGTGTAAAAAAATGTCTTTTAGAAACAATTGTGAGCAAGGCAATGCCACTAAAGGTCGTTCTTATTGTTTTCCTTCTCCTTTAGAGATATTTCTATCCATACCATTAGTTGGTAGGTAGCCTCATCTATTGGATGTGAAGGGACAGGCGAAGGGTCATCGTACGACCATCGATGGCAACTTGTAAGGATGCTTTAACAATTTCGTAAGGGACTAGATCATTCATCGAAAGGCAACGTTGAAGGGTCATAGAGGGACTATGATCTTTTATTCAATGGGATTTTGCTAAAGTATCCCTATTTTCAAGGGACATGACCGTTTATTCCGAAGGCAACAAGAGAGGCTACTCTAGAGGTGCGTGTGTGAATAGTAATTAAATTCAATTATTTTATCTTGCATTTAGGGTTATGCTATCGGTTGGTTTTAGTCTTGTCATACAAACCCAAATTACTAAGCAGTAATATGGAAAATATAGTAGTAGTAGTAGTAGTAGTAGTAGTAGTAGATAAAGGCAGAAATAGAAATCCTAGGCTATTACAATGCTTTGGGGCAGATACATAATAGAGGTGCGGAAAATAAATCCTAAGCTATTACATCTCGGGAGGTAGGTACATAATAATGAAAAAGAAAGCAGGAAATCTAGGCTATTACAATTGAATGCACCCTATACACTTTATCTAAGAAAATAAAATAAGAGGAAAATAGGAAAGAAATGTTTTTTGGTGATTTTTTATGAAAATATGATAATTAATTAAATACCTAGAAATCTAATTTATTTTAATTAAAAAAAAGGTTAATTAAAAAAGTTAATTAAAAAAAACCCTAAAACCTAATAATTAGGGTTTACAAAAAAGTTTTATTTTTAATGGTTTAATGAAAAATAAATTAAGGTTAGCCAAAAGAATTAGGGTTAGAAAATAGGGTTAGAGAATAAATCAAGGAAAAAATAAGTTAGAAGCATAAACAAAGCAAAATTCCAGGGGTGGGTGTTGAACCCACGCCCTTTGCCTCTTCAGTAGTATTGTTTGCCACCAGGCCAACCATATGTTGGTGTTAGTAGGATGCGCGTAACATAATATGTATCAAATCTTCAAAAAATTGAGAAAATTATGAAAAAATCTCCAAACACCAAAAGGCAGGGATCGAACCCACGCCTTGGTAGAGTAAGGCCTTACCAAGTGTGCGCTTGCCACTGGGGTGACTGTTTCATCTGGTATATCATTGAAATCAAATAAATATATAATATGCTGAATTGAATGGATCGGAGAAGCGCCAGAGCCCTAGCTCCGGTCGTCTTCTCCGGCGAGCTCGTTTTCCATTCCTGCAAAATAACAAACTTTAATGAATCAGTAGTACCCTACCCTCCTAATTTGGCCCTTGCGATTTCAATGGAACCCTTGGTTTTGGCTAATTCCTACTATATTATGAGATACAACGAAGATAAGGTTAAACGGTGCAAACATGTCCACCCAAAATTCAGTCGTTATGGGGGCTATGCAATGATTTTATCATGCACATTGATATCTCAAAAACATATTAGTAAGGTTAGTATGCATCAAAATGCAAAGAAAACAAAAATATGAATTTACAAAATATGTGGCAACTGGAGATGCATGGAATGTTGATTCCGTGTGCTTTAAATCATCAAGATTGATCCAATCTTACCCTATAATGCTTCTGGAATCAAATGAAAGGGTTGTTTTTCTTTGAGAGAGGCTGTAACTAGGGTTTACAATTTGCCCTAGTTTTGAGAAGATTTGGAAGTTTGGAATAGTGATCTTGTGCAAGGTTTTCATGGTTTGTCTTGTCTGAAATATATAGAACATATAGTGATGAATTAGGTCAAACAAGTGTGGACTTGGACCTTTGTAAGAAAGCCTCTTATTTTATCTAATTTATTTTGAATTTTAAATAGATAAAATAAAAGATAAATAGAATATAAATCCAAGGGGTGTATTAATAAGTTCAGAGGTTCACAATGAGGCCTTATGCACGATTGGACTTTGAAAGATCAACTCATTAGCCAAAAATTCCAAGTTTGCTCACTTTGGGTTGCATGCATTTTCTCAAAATTGACTAACTTGCACCAATCATAACTCCCTTAATTTTCATCATTTGAAGGTGATCTTGGACTTTTTGGAAAGGAAATGATGTCCCCTACAATCTCTATGTTGGTAATTTTTCCATTTGAATATTTATCTTGATGTAAATTGCTTTGACAAAAAGTGTCTTTTTGTTGACTTTTGAAATGACCTATAATGTTTTGGCCCATATCTCTCAAATGATGCATTTTTTGGACTTGAGCTTAGAGAGAAAAAGTCATATAGAATTGAATATCCTTCACAATGAGCTTTGGTTGAGTAAAATCTTATGAAGCATGTGGAAGTTATACTTAGTCAAAGTTCAGTTGACTTCTTCTTAAGAAAACCCTAATTTAGTAACTTCTGACTTTTGATGAATTGAGAGTTTTCTTGATGAATCGTGACCAATTCTTGGTCAAATGATGAATTTGACTTCAAATCCTTGATGTTGAACAAAAATATCCAAGTTTGACTGTAAATTGACCACAGTTGACTTTTTGTCCAATACAGTTGATTTTCAGTCATCTGAGCAATTGACTGAGCAAACTTATAATGCAAGACTTGAAACATGACACGAGGGTACCTTGAAGCATAAGAGAAACCATGAAATCCACTTTCAGCCTTAGAAGCTCAATTTTCCTTGAGAAAAACAAAACCCTAGTTGTAGGTCAACTACTTAGGAAGAGGGTTTGTCCGATCAATTCTTTAGCAATTGAGAACCCTAGGAGAATGTTCTAAATAATGGGAGGGAAAATTTTGGGGTACAACATTCTCTGTGAGAGTCCTCCTCGAGTTCCGGTCTCTCTTCTTCTAGTTTTCTATGTTTGGGTTCGCTTCGATTGGCGTTTCTTGTGAGCGTCCTCCTTGGCTTTTGGTCTCTCTTATTCCAGTTTTCCATGTTTGGGTTCGCTTTGATTGGCGTTCTTTATGAGAGTCCTCCTCGGTATCTGGTCTCTCTTCTTCCATTTTTCTGGGTTTGGGTTTGCTTTGATTGGCGTTCTTTGTAAGAGTCCTCCTCGGGTCCTGGTTTCTCTTTTGTCTTTTATTTTTGTTTGGGTTCAATTCGATTGGCATTCCCTGTGAGATTCTTCCTTGAGTTATGGTCTCTCTTCTTCTAGTTTTTTGTGTTTGGGTTCGCTTTCATTAACGTTCTTTGTGAGAGTCATCCTCAGGTTCTGGTCTCTCTTCAACCGGTTTTTTTGTGTTTGGGTTCGCTTTGATTGGCGTTCCTTTTATGAGTCCTCTTTAGATTTGGCCTCATCCCTGCATGTGTTCAATATCTTTACCGAACATGTATATTTGGTATACTTGTTAGAGCCTTCTTTGGTCAGTTTCTTTCTTGTGTGTGTATAACCCTGACCTGACATGCCTTTCCTAATAACCACCTTTCACCAAAAGAAAAATAGAAAGATAGAAGATTCAGAAAACCAAAAAAATAAATAATACCTGAATGTATTTGGAGTGCAACATTTAGGGTTCTTTTGAGTATTCAATCCCCTTCTAACTTGATTTCTCAAAAGGCTATTGTCGATCTCGCTCTCTGGTTCAAGTTGATTGAATAGGGGAAGTTGTTGCACCCCAAAATTTTTCCTCTTCATTTAAACCCTAATTGGCTTATGTTTCTCTAACATACACATACATTCATATTAAGGTATCTTTTATTTGGTCTTCTTCAAGAAATGGAAGATGGTTTTTTATTGTCAATCTATGCAAGAAGGGTCCCGGGCTCTCACTCTTTGAGTCACTCAAGCTACAAGGGTTTTTCATACCTCAATACATCTCAATTGCCTCTTAGATTCATAAGAAGATTCAAAATGGCAAGAGTATTAAAGTGAAACACTTTTCTCCTATTCATCTCCTGAGATTAGGGTTTTGGCCAGATTAAGTGTTTAATGCTTATATGAGCCATTTCCTTGAATTATTATCTTGTCATTATCATATGAGACATTTTTGTTCAAGAAGTTCTTCATCATGTTCCATGGAATTATAGTTTGAGATTGGAGCATCACCTCTTAACATAAGCAGCCAAAATTAAGGTTTTGGATTTAATTAGGAGTTCGCTGAGTTTTTGAGCATCACTTGATTCCATGCTTCTCAACATGTCCCTAAGCATCTATGATTGAAATATTGATTATCAATTTTGAGGGGAAGAGGATCAATTACACAAATAAATTCAAATCACTCAAATTGGGGAAAAGTCAACCATGCAGTAAAAAAGTCAACTCTGGACATTTCAAGGTCAAAATCATGATTATTAAGTCAAATGTGGTCAATGTGCAAGATTTGATCATAGAATTCCAAGGGGTTCACCAAGAATCAAGAATTGTGAGAAGTTACTAAAATTGGAATTAAGGTTTTATGAGAAACTTGTTATTTTTAGCAAGTTCTCATCATTTTTCAGTCAACTTGATGCCTAGACTTCTTATTGATTCAGGCTCTAATTCAATTTTTCTTCATCTTCAAAGTTGTTCTTCATTCCAAGATCTTTCCAACCATATAAAGAACACATCATTTGGACAATAAATAAGTAAGCTGTTATTGCCTAAAGTAGAACACTTCAAATGTCAAAATCTTGATACTTAGTGAAGTTTCACTAAGTCCTTTATTCAGTCTCTTGCTACCATCTTTATGACCAGGTTCGAGCACTCTCCCAAAACTATTTGTTAATGGCATCAACACAAAAGATAAAGACCAAACTTTTCTCTACAACTTTACTTCAAGAAGTTTCTCAAATAAGTCCTTAAATTTCAATATATTCTCTTTGGAAATCATGCATTCCAAGTTGAAATATATTTTGACTTAGAGAAATTTTGAGTGCTTCTCATGCAGCTTCCATGAATCATATTTCGAGGGTCATTTTAAGGAACTTCAGGGCTCTAAATTAAGTTTCTTCCAACATGAAAGTTTTGCTGTGAAGAATAGGGATTTTCATTGTGTTTTGTTAGCATGAAATTTTGGTGAGTTTGTACACATATCTTGATATTTCTTGCAGCTGACCTTGATATCATGTGTCCATTCCTTTTGGTTGCCCAAAATAGCCAGACAAGCCCCATATTTCATGCAAGCATGGCATGCTCGTACTACAACTAGAAGAGGAAAATTCTTTCCACTCTTTTCCTCCCCATGTGATCAAGGTTTCCACCTCACTGTATCATAATTTTCTCATCACCTCACACTGTCTCACTTACACCAATCATCACCCATCACTCTCTTTTTTTCAAAATTCACTAATTTACCCTCAAGTGAATTTTTGACCATGAGTAAACCTTTTAACCACACTACTCACTCTTTATAAAGACACACCACTCTCTCATTTGAAAAAACGCAATTGATACACATGAAGAAGGCACCAAGAGAGAGAAAATAAATATGAACTTTTCTCTTATCCTTGGAAGCAAGCTATATTCGAGTTCCATTTTTCTCTGAAGCAAACTCCCTTTCTGCATTTGTTGATTCATTGTTGAAGTGTAAATACTAAGTTTTCTGGGTTTCTATTCATTTTCTAGCTCAAGAACTTGTGGATTTAGTTTTCACTTAAGGTAAGATTCCTTTAATCTTCAATCTCCATTATTCTGAGTTTTGAATGCTTGCAAGCTTGCTTAATCATGTTTAGCTGGACCATACACTAGGTATGAGATGGTTTGTGTGTGAATTCTTGATTGAATCGTGTTTTATGAACTTCTGATTTTGTTGCAATTTTGCTTGAACCGTGACTTCCATTCTCATATTTATCTATGATTCATGTGTTGATTGTGAAATTTTTTGATGGCATCATGTTCCTTGAAGTTTGATCTTCAGTTTTCATGTTTACATCGTGCGATTTCGTTGGGAAACAAAAGAGTTATGTTGCTCTGAAATCAGTGTGTTGAAACTGGAAAATGCGTTAGGATTTTGATTTAGAGGTCAAGAACAACCACGCGTCCCTCTCTGATTGTGCATGAATGAAAACTTTTAGTAGCGCTTTTTGAATATGATAGGTGTGATAGATAGTATTCATATTTTCATTTTCATTTAGTTTTAATAGTTTTATCAATTTTATTTTAATAGTTTCCTTTGTTAAAAGATTATGAAAAAATATTTTCACATATAACTTTGAGTCTATTTCACAAAATTAATTTATATCTTATTTTACAAAATTTCTTGGCATTTTAATTAAATCAATTGATTAATAGTGTCATTTTTTTTTCAATTTTGTTGTATTTTGTTTTTTATTTTTTTAATTATTTTTTCCCTCATAATAAAATTCCACACAAATATTTTTAGTAATTCTTATTGGTTAAACTAACTTTCCATGATTTTTAATCTGATTTATCATTAATTTTGCTTGATTCAAAAAAAAATGTGGAAGATTATTGTTCTTTTTGGTCCTTTTTCTTGCATAGGCTTGGGAATTGAATTAATTCTCTCACCTTCATCAATTTTAAAATTCCAAGAAAATTTGTTTAAGGTTCTTGGATGAGTTAAGATCATGAAAATATTTTTTTGTTGAATTTTAAATCTTGATATTATATTTTTCACAAAATAATTTGTCAAACATGTCTAGTTTGAGCATTTTGCTAACTAGTCTTAACGATTGAAAATCTTTTTCACCTTTACATGTTGATCTAAGAACTTTAACCTTTTCTTATGACTTTTAGAGACCATAAGGAAGTTATAATTAATTTGGTTTGAATTTACAAGTCTTCTTTCTATTTTTAACCTAATTTTTGATTGAAATTGTCCATTGAAACTTGCTTCAGGTTCTTGCTTTTAATTTGCAAGCTTGTTGAACTATTTTAGGGATGCGTTTTAGATATTTATTAGTACCTGGATTCCTTTAGAATCACATTACCTTGTAACAATTTAATTTATCCCTTTTAGTTATTGATGATCATTTTGTTTTGAACTCCTAATTGTCCAAGTTTTACACCCTAATTTGTGACTTTTTGTAAACCCTTTAAGCCAATTATTGATATGATTGTGATTTCATTGAGTTTTAGAGATATGATAACTCAAGGATAGCCTTTTAAAGTCTTTAGAGGTATTTTATCTCTCTTTGGATCATTTCTCATTTCATTTTGACCTCTATCTTTTCTTATGTTTCCTTGTTGATCATGTGAGATATAGTGAATGCACTTGTGCAACATATAAGGAATAAAACTTCCTTCTCTTTACCCTATTCTCACAACTTATTTAGGATCTTAAGTTCAAGTGTTTTTAACCATCTAAGCATCCTAACTTGTGTTTGCTTATGTGCCTAAAGTCACCAAATAAGATCAAGGTTAGGAGTTTATTTTGATGCATTCCTTTGTCAAATACCTTTGATCCATAATGAATGAATATTGGTGTCTTTTCTACTGACTTCTAAGGTCATAATTCATTTTTTAGGGATTCACTGTTACCCTATGACATATAAGATATCATTTCACTCTTACTTGATCTTTATCAATCTTATTTGACCTAAGACAAGTATCACGCATCTTTAGATGATGTTATTCATCAATTAGGTGACTTTTCTTGTGTATGAAGTTTCATCTTCTTACCTTGTTAATCTTGAATATCATATTGAGTTAACTTTTTTATACAATTCACACATTCCATAGTTCTTCAATTATGCATCCATCATTTGATCTTTTCTTGTTTAAATCGAACATTCTTGTTTGTCTACTTTGGCCACTTCCATTGTGTGTTTTTTGTGCAATTATCTCCCTATGCTTATTATGTTTGAATGTGTGATATTAAGGGTCATTTTATACTTACATATATTCTTTTACACCTTCTAAACATGTTCCCTCTTCATCTATCCCTTTCTTGTGCTCCACCCACCTTTAGGGGGATGTTAAGGTGTGGTATTGACCCATTCTTGTACTAAATTTATAATGTGCTTTAGTAGTGATTCCTTAGGGATATTAGAAGTCATCGATATGTGTGATCATTATGTGTTTTCTTCTGACTTCACACTTACTTGACGTCTCATTTCATGTTCACTTGATCACACACTTGTTCCCACTTCACATCATAACTTTGATTGAAACTAGTTTGTGTACTTTGGTGTTTATACCATGTTTTCAATTACTAATTGAATTTCTTATTTACCATGAGGTTTGTGCTTGTTTAAAGTCCTCAAAAAGAGGAAACGTTTATGTTTTTTGTGTGAAAAATTCCTCAAAGAAGGCAATTCCCCTCCCCTTTTACTTTGTGCTTGCTATCGAGTCAATAAGTGGAACAAAGGGCCCGTAATCGGCCCTCACACTTTCTAGTTTATGTCGATCTTAGCTCGCGTTATACGTTGATGCTTTTAAACCGTTCCTTTTCTTTTCCATTGATTCAAATTAATTGGAAAAGGGTTCATAACCAACCCTCACACTTTGTCATTCATTTCGATGATGTTAGCTCACGTTGTTCAACGTTGATGCTTCGAGTTGTTACTCAATATCGGTGCTTGTGGAAATCAAGTGGAAAGAGTTCCTTACTCCCACATTGAAATCCATTGGATTCTTTGTTTGTTTCTAGCTCACACTTGATTTGTGCTTTATTTTTGGTTCAACTTTGTTCGATTGCACTTGTGTTCGTTTGCATTTTGTTCGACTTTGTACGATTGCACTTGTGTTTGTTTAAATTTTATGCGATTTTGTTCGATTGCACTTATGTTTGATTTCACTTGTGTTCGTTTATATTTTGTTCGACTTTGTTCGATTGCACTTGTGTTTGTTTGCATTTTTTGACTTTGCCCAATTTCACTTGTGTTCGTTTTCATTTTGTTCGACTTCATTCGATTGCACTTGTGTTCGATTTCACTTGTGTTTGTTTGCATTTTGTTCAACTTTGTTCGATTGTATTTGTGTTTGTTTGCACTTTCTTCGACTTTTTTTGATTGCGCTTATGTCTGTGCTTTTTCTTTAGACCTTTGCATGTTCCCTTAGGATTGCTTGTTTTGGTTTTGATTCAAGTTGGATATTAGGTTGTGATCTTTGCATGCTCCCTTAGGATTGCTTGTTTTGTTTTCGATTCAAGTTGGACATTAGGTTTTGATCTTTCTATGCTCCCTTAAGATTTCTTGTTTCATTTTCTATTCAAGTTGGACATTAGGTTGAAACTTATGCATGCTAATTTAGGTAGAGATTTCCCTTTGGTTATCCAAACTGTAGGGCCATCATTGTATGATAACATTAGGGGTAGATATAAATAGTTTCCCTTAGACTTTTTCATTCCCCTTTTTGCATTATTAAAACTAAAAATCCTTTTCTTTGTTCAAACTTCAAAACACTCTAAATTTAGACTCCTCTTGTACTAATGGGTGGCTTGAATTTTGCATCATCCCGCATTGGTAATACACACATATAAGGCATGATTGATTTACTTATGATGTTCAAGGCTGGGTCAAGAATTGACCTGTTATGATACCAATTGTAACACCCACATATAATATACATCTAGAATAATATTAAACATATTGTTAAGTGGAAGTGATACAACATAAGTGTCTAATGACATCATTTATAAATACATGTTCAAAATATATAATACATCATATGGATCATGATATACAAAAGTTCCTAGTAAAACTATATATATATATATATATATATATATATATATATATATATATATATATATATATATATATATATATATATATATATATAAACACTGGAAACTACTCAAAACATCCTAAAATCTTTGAACGTTTTAAGCTACTTTTCTTTTTCCTTGTCTTGCCTTGAATTACCTGAAATTCAATAATATATTAGGGTGAGATAATAATCTTAATGAGTTCTCCTATCTTATGGGTCCACTAGGCTCTATAGGATTCTACTACTACCTTCATACTACTAGTACCACTCCCATGTGTTAGATACACAACGAGAATAACGAAGCTCTGTTAGCTTCTCAACATGCATGAATGTCATACGTACGACTACAATATTTATTAAACTCAAGGGTGATTATCCCCATAAACCAATCACAAGGATTTACTAATTTGCCCGTCATATATGGTTGATGGGATACTAGACTTCCACTACACGAACTATGATATATACCATATATGGTCAATGGTACCAGACATCCATTGTATGGATTTCATCATCTACTAGATATTATCAATGGAATTGAGACCTCCACTATGTATATTACACTATCCACCAAATATGGTCAATGAACACCAAAACTCCATTGCATGGGTTACACTCCCCATCAAATATGATCAATGTATACCATACCTCCACTACATAGATCACACTATTCACTATATATGGTCAATAGACACCAGAGCACCACTGCATATGTTACACTCCCCATCTGATACTTTCAATGGATACCAGACCTCCACTGTATAGAATGCACTAAAGCATTTTCCACTAGATATGGTTAATAGACTCCAGAAATCAACTATATGTATTTCATTATCAACCAGATATTATCAATGGAGTCCTGACCCCTATTGTGTGGAATATGCTTTACGGAGTTACATTAATATGTCTCAATAATTTGACTTTCTCACAGTGAAATCCGCTCCTCGAGGGGAGTCTAACCCATTTTTATGCTCACTCCTCTATGGGACTCTAACGGCCTTTGAGGTTACGGATCAATGATTTGTCTATCCTAATCACTACTTCACATAAGAATTGGACTCGAGACTAGCACAAATAGGAGTTATTCTTAAATATGTGATTATTATCATCAATCACTACATTATAATATCTTTCTATACAAAGACTATTAGCTCAAACATATACTATCGTTCATCATCCATAACATTCAACCACTCTCGTGGATGGAACGATTCATCTCAAGTGACTACTCACTTATGGGTACACACTGGGGTACATTTCACAATCAATCTTGAAAACATAATTTATTCATCACAACCTAATTTTATCTTCACCTAAATATGATCCTAGGTTTAATCTCATTCATTATCATAGAATTTGATCAATTATTGTTCATTAAATGCATATATATATATATATATATATATATATATATATATATATATATATATATATATATATATATATATATATATATATATATATATATATATATATATATATATATATATATATATGGTAGAGAATTGAAATAGCTTTCCAATGCATCTGACCTTGCCCTAAACATACTTAGGAAACTCATGTTATGATGAATACATGGGAAACAATCGATTGTCTGTGGGAACAATCGATTTTTCTGAACATTCAGCCCCCAAAATTTTCACCCGAAGCAACATGAAAACTGATTGGTATCATATGAAAATTAATTGTCATGTTGAAATTTTACAAAAACCTCACTTCTAAACTCGTCTTCTTAAATCTTTAGCCATCCTAAACCATACCTAATCATAGTCTAACATGAAGGTGTAAGAAACAAAAGAAATGGGGGATTTAATTGGGTTTCAAGAAATAAAAAGTTTTGAAACTCAAACAACAAAGCTAACAGAAGAGTAAAAATAAATGAACACAATTAGTTTTATACTGGTTCATTATTAACGAAGTTAATCCAGTCCACCTGCCAAGGTGATTTTTTCTTTCTCAACAAGGACTTAATCCACTATAAACAGACTAGATAATCCAAACAAAGTCTAGCCGTCAATGTTTACAACCATAAAGATAAACTATCAATGTCTTCTTGAGAATCCTGATTATACCCTAGTCTCTCAAGGAACTATCAACTCACTGTTGAAATACAAGTTGTGTTTTTACAAAGTTTCTTCTTGAAAGCAGATTACACAAGATTGCAGTAGAGATAATAACACAAAAGTGTTAAGAGCAAGTTAACGAACAACAGTTCCTTGCTAGAAAGTTGATGAATAAAAGTTCCTTACTTTTACAAACTTTACAAAATATTTACAATGAAAGTTCAACAACATCTCAGAAAAATGATAGAGTGTAAAAAGGTACTTTCCAATTCTTCCTTTTATAGCCTAAAAGAATTTCGTTGGAGGGTAGAATAGGAATACCAACATCCCAACTTGTCTTCTTGCATAAAGGTTAGTGAGAGTGGTTGACAACATTGTACCAATATTATTGTCCTTTAACCATAAAACCAGCATAGTGGGAGGAAGTGAACTTGAAATATTTCTCACGTAGAAATCCTTTTTGATCTTATCTTCTAATCATCATAGGCTTCAGATTGTGTAAGAGTTGAAGCATGTTTATAAGGATCAAAACCTTGTCTTTAGAGTCTTCAAAACTTGTTCAGCAGAACCTTGTCTTCATAGTATTCAACACTTGGTATTCAGAGCCTTGTCTTTAGAACCTTTTCTTGAGAGTCTTCAGAACATCATTCAATAGAACCTTGTCTTCAAAGTCTTCAGAAGCCGGTCTTTAAAATCGTTGGTCTTCATAATCTTTAGAACTTGTCCAATAGAACCATGTCTTCAAAATCTTCAGAACTTAAAGCAAGAGATCTTGGAATCTTTAGAGCTTAAGAAATCATCATAAGCTCTACCATCAGAGTCACAATCAGAAAATTTAAAACTAACATTCTACATAATCGTTATTTTAGAAGCATTCTAAGCTATGAAACATGTACTTGTATCTCTTAGTGTGTTGAGTCCAGAATCTGATGACATCACACGTCAATTCTTTAGAGTCAGAACCTGTTAGCAAAAGCTAGACACTAAACAAACCATTAGGTTACTAAATTATTATCTAATCACATATGCAATGTTATCATCAAAACTAAAGCCTAGATACAGCACCAAATCTTATTCTTACAATCTCTCCCTTTTTTATGATGACAAACCATGTATTTTTATAAACAATTTATACTATGTTTAATCACATGAAACCATATTCAGAGTTAGCTAAGAAACTCCCCTATGAGTTCTATATTCCTAGAATTTGTTTAATCTTGTTCAAGGTCTCCCCCTGAGATCAAGACTTAATTTGTTTTATATATATAGCTCTAATCAATTAGCATGGAAGAAACACATCCTTGATTGACATATCATCATAGTCTGATTAGTGATGTAGAAATATTCATCTTAGATTCTAGTTTGCTATCAGAACATGATGAGGTATTTGACTTTGCCTGTTAATAAAATTTCAGTGAACTTTTTCAAAGTTCCTGAGTCAAACAACGTTAGTGGAAAAAACATCATACCATGTTTGGGAAAAGATTCTAAGAATAGACATATCAAAATAATTTACTTTCTCCCCCTTTGTCAAAAATAAAAAAGATTAAAATAGAAAAAGAAAAAAAATAATTCCATTCAACTAAAAGACCAAAGTACATAAGTTTTATAAACACTGAAAAATCTAGAGTCATAAAAACAAAGGTAAAATAAAGTCTAAGGTTTTGGAGGAGGAGGAGGAGGAGGAGGCATCATTTTGATCATGAAGTCATGCATCATGTTGGCCAAAGTAGAGATAGAAGCAATTTTTTCTCAACTCTCTCATTGTTCTTGTCCAACAAGGCCTGAATGATGGAGTTGGACTTCTTCAGCTCATCTCGGGTCTCCTTAATCACATAAGGAATCTCTTCAGCCACAATCTTCTCTATCCCACACGAAGTACCAGCCACAATATGAGTCACTTCAGAAACAATCATATCAGCAACAACATCTATGGATTTCTCAAAAGCTTCCAGAATAACAGCTTCTTCAAAAGGTATAACCATTTCTAGTGTAGGAAGACACAGAGTTATGGGAAGAGGTGCATGAGAAGTCGACTATGCCTTGTGCTTCTTAACATCTTCCATCCGACAATAGGCTTGAATTGTTACAAAGTTATCATTCATTCACTTATGGAGGCCATTCCAGATGGATTCAACCCTATCAGGATCAATGCTGGCGTTGTAACCCAAAATTTTCCCTCCCATTTTACTCAAGACATGCTCATTAAGGTCCTCAATTGCTCAAGGTTGACCAAGAATTGGCCAGACAAATTCTCCTCCTAAGCAATGAACTCCCAACTAGGGTTTCACTTATCACAAATAATTTTGGGTTGAAAAGGCTTCAATTGATTTCCATGGTCCCTAAAATGTGCTCAAGAATTTCCATGCCAGGTTCCATGCCTTACATTACAAGCTTGCTCAGTCAATTGCTCAAATGTTTGGAAATCAACTGTACTAGGTTAAAAGTCAAATGTGACCAATATACAGTCAAACTTCAAGATT
This sequence comes from Vicia faba, assembly GCA_948472305.1. Taxonomy (NCBI): domain Eukaryota; kingdom Viridiplantae; phylum Streptophyta; class Magnoliopsida; order Fabales; family Fabaceae; genus Vicia; species Vicia faba. Next base: position 1,306,717,736 of record OX451736.1, on the reverse strand, counting down.
TTTGGTCAACATCAACATTTTGAAGTGATATCCATCATTTTATCAAGGTTTGATCATCATTTCCCAAGGAATACTCTCAAATCGTCAAGAATCCAAAAGTGCAAAATTAGGGTTTCCTAGAGAAAGTCAACTGAAATTTGACAAGGCATAACTTTCATATGCTTCATCCATTTTTTTCCCAACCAAAGCTCCTTGTGAAGAAAATTCCATTACCTATAACTTTTATTTTTCCCTCAAGTTCAAGAAATGCATCATTTGGAAGATATAAGCTCATACATTACAGGTCACTTTCAGAAAGTCAACAAAAGATACTTTTTTCCAAGAGAATTTACATAAAGATAAATTCTTCAAATGCAAAATTGATAACAATAGAGATTTAATGGGACATCTTGGTATTTCCAAAAAGTCAAAGATCGTCTTCATTGGATAAAAATTGAGCAAGTTATGGCTTGCACAAGTTGGGAAAATTTGAGAAAATTTCTAGAAATATGCATTGGGCATTTTTAAAATTATAGGTCAAGGGCCTAACTTTTTAGGGTACAAACACCCTCATGACTTTATAAAGGACCCCTAAATTCATTTTTGCCTTGCCTTGCCATTTCTACCTATTCTATTCATATTTATTTTATTTTATTCAAATAAATACAAAATAAATTACATAAAATAATAATAATGAATTAAGACATGTGGGCTAATGTGTTGGGTCAAGTTTGGAGCCCAAGAATTCGTGCAAACATGTCTAGGTTCATGCAAGAGTTGGAAAGGGCAAGAATCTTAAATTTCTGGCAACTTTTGAATATGTTTTATTCTTGTCTCCAAAGCCATCATGCCTTGATTTCTTTCCATGCTAGGCTATCCTCACTCACTCCTCTATATATACAACACAATGTAAGCCTGAATGACACGAAAAAAATTACCTAGAAAGAGCTCTCAAAATTTCATAAAAATTGTCCAAAGTTGTCAAAATTCGAAACATAATTTGCAAGCTCCCTCAATCCAAACAAATACCAGATTTGTGTTCCTGAGATTCCCAGGAGCCCATACCATCCCTCACCAAGCCTGAAGCACGCCCAAAATTCACGTACCATGCCCACCGGTCCTTGTAAAATTCTGGATCATAACCCTTTGAATACATAATTTAAATTGATTTTATGTGCATGTTTATATTATTATTGATCATTGGGTTAAGTCTAACATGCTACATGCGAGTTTTAGTGCTGAATCAGAAGGTTACCATTGTTAGGGTTTGAGAATGTGTGAGTTTCGGTTTCATTGATAGAGACACTTTCAGATCATACAAAGGCCATGGTTGAATTCGTGACCTAGGTTTTAGGGGGGAAGGCTAAATCTTCAGCCTTGAATCTTTTTATTTTTGCAGGATAGGTTTTTGTCGCGTCAGAGAAGAAGGTGGTCAACCATCGTAGATGGTGGTTTGACCTCCTCATAGATGGTGTGGCAAAATTTCTTGTTATGATTCGTTCATTCAAATACAGGGGGGGCCATCTCAGCGTGCATTTTAATTTTAAATATATTTCTGACTTAGTTTCACATATAATGTTATTATTTTATTTGTATTAACGAATGGATAGCCGGCTCAGTTGGTGAAGGGAACGCGTACAATGGAAACGACCTAGGTTCGATACCCAGGTCTTGCATTTTTATTTTTCTAACATAATATTTTCAGATCTAGTACTTCAAGTCCAAACGTACATACCATGCATCCCTTACGTGTCACCATGAGATCCCAGTATAACTCGGATACAAGCATCTAGACATGCAATCCATCATGCACTCTCAGAAGACATCCCCATTGGATCCAAACTGCGGACCTGGGCTCCTCTCACTTGGGCCTATGCTTTTAAAACTTATACCCCCCAGCTTCTTTCACTATCCTGGCCCATTTACATTTTTGTTTTGTTTTATTACTTATTTCTTTTAATTTGTTTTTTTTAAATATTTTATGAGCAAAATAATTATAAAATCACAAAAAATTAGGTTTAGTTTTTTCAATTAAAATTAATTTTGTTAATTAATAAACTAGTAACTTTAATCTTTTATTTAACTTAAAAATAAATAGACCCATGATTTAATTCATTTAATTTCCTCTATTCATAATACAAAAAAATTTAGAATTAGTTCCTTATTTTTCTTTAGATAATTAATTTTCTTCTTTTTTCCAGATTAATCATTATTCATTTACTTAAACATTTTCTCAAAATAAAACAAAATGACAAAAGATTTCCTTTCACCTAGGGTTTAGACGTTCTTTTCCATTTTGCGCGTGTTTAATATTTCCCTGCTATTTCATATTATTGTACTTGCTTATGGGATGAAATAGACTTAAATTAGGATTTTACTTTGCTGCTTTATCCTCCAATTTTTTTTGGACTTGTAAATAATCCCTCTCCCCGATGCCTTGTAATAGCTAGATTTTACATTTCCGCACTTTAAATTCCTTCAACTTTTAAACTGTTTAGATAAATGATAAATAGGATTGTATGGCAAGATATTAAAATCAAATGCTAGCAGACCTAATGCAAAGACAAAATAACTGAATACAACACAATCTCATATATACACCTCTAGGGTATTCCCACCTTGGTTGCCTTCAGATAAACAGTCACAACTCTCGAGACGTGAGAGACTTTAGTGGCTACCCTCTGGTTTAAAGATCAAAAATGACCCTTTGGACGTTGCCTCGGTGTGATCTTAAAACCCTAGGGTAGTTACTAAGGTATCTTGCCCAGTTGCCTTTATGACTGTAACAACGTCCCTTCGAATTTCCCTTAAACATCCAAAGACGGGGCTACCTACTCACTAATATAGGATAGCATTGTCTAAGGGAAAAGAGGAAAAGAACAACCCTTTTGAGTATAGTAGATAGTTCTTAGATGCTTTCTCAAAGCAAAACAAACTTTTACACATACACAAAACTCTTTCCGAAAAAACATTTTCAAAACACTTTGTATACATTCTCAACAATACAAGAAACATTACAAAGTTCGCCGCAATAAGGCTTCTTTTCAAAATACTTTTTCAAACACACAAAACACAGAGTATTTTAAAATGAGATAGCATCTAAGAGAACATAGATAACTATGGATAGAAAGGGTGCTAACACCTTCCCTTTCCATAATCTACCCCCCCACCCCCCCTTACTCATAAATAATCTTGAAAGGTCTATTTATGTTATTTTCACCCTTTCCTTTATTGGATAAAAGAAAAGTCGGTGGCGACTCTTGCTTACTGCAAAATTTGCGAATATAAACGCAAAACCAGTATAACACTCGGTTCTGCCACTGTATTACAGAATTGGCGACTTTGCTGGGGATAATTAAAAGTGGGGTTACCTTAGAGTTAAATCATTTTAAATTTGCTTTCCTTGTGTGTTTTGTATGCTTTATTTTTAAAGGGATTGTTGGGGTTACTATTAAAGATCCCATACCCGGATCTGGGGCACTTTTAGGTAAGCAGCAATAGATCGTGGAGACTGTACGGCGTAGACTGATATGGTTAAAGCGATGGCTGCATTAGTGTGACACATTTGTTGGTATCGGTATCTCTTGTGTTAAATCTAGGAGAATACAGGGCCATTGTGTGGTGTCATGAAGCACTAACGGACCTTAGAACATGTAGTTGAACAAACTTGTCCATTAGAAAAGTAGTGAGATAGCCGGCCTCGGTATAAAGTTGAGGATCGGTTGATACTCGATACTACACTCATTGAGATCGGAATTTCGGGATATTTTGGCCGGGAGAAAGATCTCCTGAGCTGAAACAATGCCTGATAAATAAAGATCCGTGATATTGAGACTCCTTAGAACCCGATTACTTTTCTAAGACAGGTTGAACTAACTGAACTTCAAGAGGGTATTTACCTATAAACCCCATGCAAGCCTAAACCTAAAGTCTTATGTGTTTTGTTTGTGTGTGATTATATTGTTCAAACATAACATCATGCATCATAAACATTTATATTCATTTCACTAACTATTTCCAGGACCAAGGGAATTTATCTTTATTCTGTTTTACAGATCATGGCCTCCGTTTGTAGAAACACCATCTGAATCAGCTTTGTGAGAATACCTCTCCAACTCAAAGAGCTAGTATCAAGGGTTCCTGAGACTTCCTTGTTCACCAAGAAATATGGTCGAATACTAAACCTAGTTACCTCCATCTTTGATGAGAAGATGATGGGTGTACTCATTCAGTTCTTTGACCCCAAACACCATTGCTTCACATTTCCTGATTATCATTTGGTACCCACCATGGAAGAGTTCTCTCAATTATTGAGTGTACCTATTCTTGATCAGATGCCTTTCAATATTTTAGAGGAAGCTCCAAAGCCAGAGGTCATTGCAGCAACCTTGCATCTGAAACGGTCCGACGTTATATCTAACTGGGAAATAAGAAGCGGAGTCAAGGGTTTCTTAGTCAAGTTCTTATTAGAAAAGGCTTAATTTTTTTGGGATGATTTAGATTTCCAAGCTTTCGAAGAAGTCCTGGCTCTTCTAATCTATGGGTTAGTATTATTCCATAATCCGAACTTACTCATAGATGTGAATGTTGTTAAGATTTTCCTCTCTCGTAACCCTGTGCCTACTTTGCTCGGAGATATCTTGCATTCCCTCCACACTCGTACCATGAAGAGAATATGGGTTCCGATGTGTTGTGTATCATTGTTTTCTAGGTGGTTTATTTCACACCTTCCTCAATCAGTATTGAAGAACGAACAAGGTTTGGGTTGGTCGTAAAGGATAATGTCACTTTCTCACTCGAATATTCTTTGGTACTCCCGGTCTTTGGGAGATGTTTCCATCACGACCGCTGTGGGGAATTTCCTAATGTCCCACTCCTTAGCATTAGGGGAGGTATAACTTATAATCCTTCTCTAGCTCTACGACAATTCGTTTATGCTCAAAGGGATGGTCCCCATGACATGCTTATCCAAGGCATTATGTTCAACTACGAGGATGATGTTCAAGGGTGTCGTCAAAGGTTCATACGAGCTTGGGGCATGGTAAACAAGGTTTATATCAAGACTTTGGGGCATAAGACTTCCATTCCTATGGAGCCTTATCTCAAATGAGTACGAGCTCGTACCCAAAACCTTATGATGTTGTATACAGCCATCTTGCCAGTGATTGTGGAGCCTATTACCGAAGGAGATATTCCTTATACAGTTCTCTATCCTGACATGCCCACTGTCTTGAAGAGTTGCAGAGGTCCTGGATTCAGTTGAAGAAAGAACGGGATACCTTTAGAGATCAATTCTACACTAATGAGTAGAAAGTGTTGAAGCTCATGAAGTGACTTCACAAAGAAAAAAGTCTTAATGTCTACCTCGGCACGAAGAGGAAGCACCCATGGGAAACCTGATTTTTAGATTTTAAGAGTTTTTTAATTTTCAATTGTAAGCCTAAAAGGAAATTGTAATTTGAATTCTACTAAAAAAATCTTTGTTTCATTTTGGTTCGCAAATTTAAATTTCCCGAAGTCCTTGAAAACATCGCATAAACATGTCATTCATATCATTACATAAGTAGGTATTTCAAGACAGGTTTCTTATCCTTTTGCTGCTTATTTTAGCAAAAAGAAATGGCTCTCGAACAAACAGTTAAGGATCTTTAAGCACAGAACGCTCAGTTCCAACAAATGTTCAAGGCTCTGGCTAAGGGACAAGAAGATCTAAAAGCTCTCATCATCAAGGAGAAGACAAAGAAGGCAAAAAATCTGACTGGCATCTTAAATATGGGAATAAGGTTTAGAGGACCAGCCAAGCGAGCTCTAGAATTTGAAACTCCATCAAATGAGGGGAACAATCAGGAAGAGGATAATAAGAAGACAAAAGAAGAGAATAACAGCCCAGGGATTGATGAAGAAGAAGCAGACTATGATGAAGAACAATATCCTCCTACTAATGACAAATATAAACAGCTGGAGGATCGTCTCAATGCTATGGAGATTCAGAGGGTACCTGGTCTGGATTTTGAAGAGTTAGGACTGGTCTCAGAGGTGGTCATCCCGCAGAAATTCAAAGTTCCTACATTTGCAATGTATGACGGTGTTTCCTGTCCTAAGCTGCAATTAAGATCTTATGTCAAGAAGATCCAACCCCACACAACTGTCAAGAATTTATGGGTTCATTTCTTCCAGGACAGTTTCTCAGGGACGCAGTTGGAATGGTTATATCAACTAGAAGGAACCAATATTCGCAATTTGGAAGATCTGGTTGCTGCTTTTTACAAGCAGTACCAATATAATGCTGACCTCGCTCTAACCCGTATGCAACTTCAAAGCATGTCTATGGGTTCTAGTGAGGGTTCCAAAGATTATGCCCAAAAGTAGAGAGATCTTGCAGGAAGAGTCCAGCCTCCTCTGTCTGATAGAGAGCTGGTAGATATGTTCTTGGGTACTTTGTTAGGCCCATTTTTCAATCATCTGATCGGAAGCTCTTTATCCGGATTCACCAAATTGATATTGACGGGAGAACGAGTAGAAGTTGGCATCAAAAGTGGAAAAATTCAAGGGATTTCTTCTTCGAGTGCTGTGAAGAAGCCTTTCAGTGGGAAGAAGGAAGTTAGTGCTGCCTGTAGCTAGAGGAATCAGGGTAAAGTTTAACATCGTCCGACGGTAGGAGCTATAATGATCTCCAACCCTGCATCAACTCAACGACAAAACAATCAGCACAGGCAGGATGTGCGTAGAAGACAATTCACCAGACTCAACATGCCCTTATCCCATGTATTGCAGCATCTAATGAAGGCTAGCTTGGTCACTCTGAGGGAGCCTCCTCAAAATCCAAACACTACATCTCCCCGTTATAATCCAAATGCTCGGTGCATGATACAAATGATTGTTAGGCTCTGAAGATTAAAGTTCAGTATCTCATTGATGCAAAGAAGATTGAGTTTGACCCTCCTGAAACTCCCAATGTGATAGTTGCACCAATGCCTAAGCACGACCAGGGTATTAATGATGTTGATGATGTTCTATTTGTTTCTTCTGTGGATGATTTGACTACTCCTCTGCCAGCTGTTAAGAAGAATCTCTTACAAGCTGGTTTATTTCTGGGATATGGTGAAGATTGCTACCATTATGCGTCCCTTCCTAATGGTTGTATGTTACTAAAGATAGGTGTCCAACGCCTGATGAACGACAGGGAAATTTTGTTTGAGAAGACTCCCTCTACAAGAAGTTTGTGTAAAGATGTGTCAATTATTACCATTTCCGACAATCCTCCCAGGGTCTCCTCTAAAGGACCTATCAAGATTACATACACTCCTAAGGTTGCTCCTTTAATTATCACCTCTCCTGGGACAATACCATATTCCTCCTACAAGGATATTGCTTGGAACTATGGAGCTGACATCTACTACCATAGCGTCAATAAGACCTATTGGTTATCAAAAATGAAGTTACTGATCCTAACATCGACAACATTGTTAGGATCAGTAAGATTACCAGAAGTGGAAGAATTTTCTCTCCCAAAATCTCTCCAAAGACTGTTTCCACTCCTGTTACTATTCCTGCTAATACTCATATTGTTACTCCTATTATTACTCCTATTCTTATTCCTGCTACTGAGTCAGCTGAGACACGGGGCAAAGAAGTATTGAGCAAGCTTTCCCGGATGGAGGCACCTAAAGAAACCATTCCCGAGGCGTCCAAGCGGGAAATGGAGGAAAATTTGAAAATTATACGAAAAAGTGACTATAATGTGGTGGAAAAATTGGGGCAGACCCCCTCAAAAATTTCAATGTTGGCCTTGTTATTATGCTCTGAAGCCCATGCTAAGGCTTTGGTGAAGTTCCTGAAGTCTGCTCATGTGCCACAAGAGACTTCTTCCGACCAATTTGAGAAATGTGTTGCTAGTTTGATTGCTAACAACGGACTCGATTTCTCCGATGCTAATTTGAGGTCCAAAGGAAGAAAGCATAATGATGCCCTGCATGTCTCTATTGAGTGCATGTGCACTACCCTGGCTCATGTTATAGTTGATACGGGTTCGTCACTAAATGTTCTATCCAAGGGTGCTTTGGATAGATTGGATTGCGAAGGACTTACATTGAAGCCCAGTAATATTGTGGTGAGGGCTTTTGATGACTCCAAGAGAATGGTACATAGGGAGGTGGAAATTCCTATTAATGTTGGTTCCCAGACATTCGATTCTACTTTCTATGTGATGGGCACTCACCCGTCTTACTCTTGCTTATTGGGACGCTCTTGGATTCATGGGGCTGGTGCTGCCACCTCCATTTTGCATCAGATGTTAAAGTATCTGGTTAATTGAAATATTATGATAGTCTGTGGAGAAGAAGAGTATATGGTGAGCCATTTTAACACTTTCAGGTATGTTGAGATGGACGCCGAGTTCATTGAGACCCCCTGTCAGAATTTTGAAGAGGTTCCTCAAATGACTGTTATTACCAAAGCTGCTACCGCTGTTCCAAAAATTACCAGACCTCCATTGAAAATGGCTTCTCTAAAAGATGTTAGGGTTGTAGTTGAAGAAGGTGGGTGTACTATTTGGGGCCAACTCCCTGACATCCCCTATAAGTCTAACAAATTTGGTTTGGGTTTCACTTCAGGAGCTCAAAAACCTGTTCGTCGTGCTCGCGCTGGAGGACCACCACTACGCATCAGCAACCATGGAGTCAATGCTGTAGAAGATGCTGACAGTGACCGTGACCTGTACAATTGGATCTTCCCTACTATCAACGGTGGACTCAATAATTGGAAGACTAGAGACTCTGTGCCTACTCCTTTTATCCAGGAGTAATTATTTTTTTGTTTTTGAGGATGTGTAATTTTTGAACAAATTAAACTCTAAACCTTGTGTCTTACCTGAGGTACAACGTTCTATTTGTGAGGGTTATCACTTCATGTTCATATGTCATTAATAAATCATTGGACGTTTTGCATACAAATTTTATGCTCTCTGTTTTTATTTTTACTCTACTTTGTCAAAATAGCTATGCTCTCTTACACACACCCACATATCAAATTGCAGATCCACATCCACCTTGGATCCCATTGATAACAGTTCTGCTATTGCCAGTTATGACTTTGAAAATCCGATCTACCAAGCCGAGGACGAAGGTGATGAAGATTGTGAATTACCAGGAGAACTTGCTAGACTATTACAACAAGAGGAAAGAGCAACACAACCTCATGAACAGTCGGTCAAGACAGTAAACTTGGGTACTGGAGAGAATAAAAAGGAAGTCAAGATAGGTGCCAACTTGGAAAACAGTGTTAAAGAACGGTTAATTCATATGTTGCATGACTACGTTGAGATCTTTGTTTGGTCATACAAAGACGTGTCGGGGTTGGACACTGATATTGTGGTTCATCGTCTGCCAATGAAAGAAGACTCCCCTCCAGTGAAGCAAAAGTTTCGTCGTATGTGTCCCGAGATGTCAGAAAAGATCAAGGCATAAGTCATGAAACAATTTAATTCCGGATTCTTAGCTGTTACTTCTTATCCATAATGGGTTGTGAATGTGGTACTGGTACCTAAAAAGGACGGTAAGGTGCGTATGTGTGTGGATTACAGAGATTTGAATAGGGCAAGCCCCAAGGATGACTTCCCGCTTCCCCACATTGATGTTCTAGTTGACAACACCATACAACATAAGATATTCTCCTTCATGGATGGTTTCTCTGGTTATAATTAGATCAAAATTGCACCTGAAGATATGGAGAAAACAACTTTCGTCACACAGTGGGGCACTTTTTAATACAAGGTTATGCCATTTGGATTGAAGAACATTGGGGAAACCTATCAGGGTGCAATGGTAGCTTTATTCCATGATATAATCCATCACGAGATAGAGGTCTATGTAGGTGATATGATAGTTAGGTCTCAGACTAAAGAAGAGCACCTTGATCACCTTCAAAAGTTGATTGAAAGACTGAAAAGTACAAGTTAAGACTGAACCCGAACAAATCCATCTTTGGGGTAAGATCGGGTAAGCTCATAGGTTTCATTATCAGTGGGAAAGGTATTGAAGTAGACCCTACAAAGTTTAAAGCTATACAAGAAATTCAAACTCCCTGCACTGAGAAGGAGGTTAGGGGATTCTTATGACGTCTAAACTACATTTCCAAATTCATTTCCCACCTAACCACTACTTGTGAACCAATCTTCAAATTACTGAAGAAAGATCAAGTAGTGAAGTGGAATGACGACTGCCAGACTGCCTTTGACAGAATCAAGGAATATCTTCAAGAACCTCCAAATTTGATGTCATCGTTTGAAGGAAGACCTCTGATCATGTACTTAACAGTATTAGAAAATTCAATGGCGTGTATGTTAGGGCAGCATGACGAGTCTGGTCGAAAAGAGCATGCAATATACTATCTTAGCAAAAAGTTTATCGACTGTGAAACAAGATACGCACTACTTGAGAAAACTTGTTGCGCTTTGGCATGGGCTACTCGCCGACTAAGACAGTATATGTTGACTCACACTACCTTATTGATATCTAAAATGGATCCTATCAAATACATATTTGAGAAACCCGCTCTCTCCGGAAGAATAACAAGATAGAAAATGGTCCTGACCGAATACGACATTTAATACACTACCCAAAAAGCAATCAAAGGAAGTGTGCTATCTGATCATTTGGCTCATCAGGCTGTAGATGACTACCAGTCAATGAATTTTGAGTTCCAAGACGAGAATATTATGCTTGTAACTGATTATGAACAACTTGGACCGGATGAAGGACCTGAAAAAGGATCCTGATGGACTATGGTCTTTGACGGAGCTTCCAACGCACTTGATAATGGCATTGGTGCTATGATTATCTCCCTAGAAGGCTGTCATACACCCTTCACCGCCAGACTATGCTTTAACTGTACCAACAATATGGCCGAATATGAAGCGTGCATCATGGGTCTTAAAGCTGTTATTGACTTGAGAATCAAATTCTTGAATGTTTATGGAGACTCGGCCCTGGTAATCAGTCAGATTAAGGGAGAATGGGGCACGAAGCAACCTAATCTCATCCCTTACCGAGAGCATGTGTTGACATTGATTCCATATTTTGAAGAAGTTACCTTTGAACATATTCCACGATAAGAAAATCAGTTAGCGGACGTGCTAGCCACCATGTCATCCATGTTTAAGGTCAGATGGGATAATGAAGCCCTCAGATCACTATTGAAAGGTTAGAGGAACCGACCCAATGTTATGAGATTGATACTGATGGAGTAGAAGAAAAGCATTGGTTCTATGAAGTGAAAAGGTATCTCGAAGCTCAAGAATACTCCGAGGGAGAATCCATCAATGACAAAAAGTTCTTAAGAAGGTTCTCCGCCAAGTTCTTCCTGAGTAACAGAATTCTCTACAAGCACAACCATGATTCTACCTTACTGCGGTGTGTGGATAAGAGAGGAGCGGAGAAAATTATGGAGGATATGCATGAAGGTACCTTTGGCATCCATTATAGTGGGCATACGATGTCTAAAAAGATCATGTGGGCAAGATACTATTGGTCCACTATGGAAGCATATTGTCATCATCACTCTCAAACTTGTCACAAATGACAAATCTATGGACAAAGTACATGTGCCTTCGGTTCCTTTAAATGTCTTAACTTCTCCTTGGCTATTCGTGATGTGGGGTATTGATATGATTGGAGAGATTAGACCTACCACTTCCAATGGACACTGTTTCATCCTTGTCGCCATTGATTACTTCACGAAGTGGGCAGAGGCAACCGCATTTTCTTCTGTTACCAAGAACATTGTGACATAGTTTATCAGACACAATCTTATTTGTCGGTATGGTGTCCTAGAAAGGATATTACAGATAACGGTACCAACCTCAATAAAACTATATTGACCGAGCTTTGTATGTAATTCAAGATCCAGCATCATAACTCTTCTCCTTACCGGCCGAAGATAAATGGTGTTGTGGAGGCTGCCAATAAGAATATCAAAAAGATCATATAGAAAATGACAGTAACATATAAAGACTGGAACGAGATGTTATCATTTTCTCTCCATGGTTACCGTACCTCAGTGCGTATATCAACAGAGGGAAACCCCCTTTTCTCTCGTATACGATATGTAAGTTGTCTTACCCGTTGAGGTCCAGATCCTTTCCCTAAGAATCATGAAGGATGCAAGTTTAAAAGAAGACGAATGGGTTCAGACTCGACTTGACCAATTGAACTTGATTGATGAGAAGAGGCTCGCGGATGTTTGTCATGGTCAGATGTACAAGAAACGTATGATCAAAGCTTTTAACAAGAAGGTCAGACGCCATGTATATCAAGTGGGTGACCTAGTAATCAAGCGTATTATCCTACCACAAGGTGATCCCAGGGGAAATGGACTCCCACGTACGAAGGACCATTTGTGATCAAGAACATATTCTCTGGTGGAGCCATGATCTTAACCACTATGGACGGTGACGACCTTCCGCACCCTATAAACACGAACATAGTTAAAAGATACTATGCATGAACAGAGACCCATTAGGTTGACTGGCCTAGGCAAAAATAAGGGCATCTCGGCGAACCAAAAGGGTTCGGGAAAAAGTTAAGGATATATATATATATATATATATATATATATATATATATATATATATATATATATATATATATATATATATATATATATATATATATATATATATATATATATATATATATATATATATATATATATATATATATATATATATATATATATATATATATATATATATGAAAAAAATATGTACACCCGGCAAGTCGAAAACCTGAAAAGGCGGCTTGGGCAAAAAAGGGTATCCCGGTGGATTGAAAACCCGAAAGGGTGGTCCAGGAAAAAATTAGGGATTAAAATCATACAACTATGTCCCGTTGGATCACCTCACAGACAGACTTCAGTAACAAGTGTCAAGTTCAAATGGTACTAATCAATCCAGTCAGCTTCGGTCAAGCAGCAAAGTGACGAGACGCTCAAAGATATAAAGGCAATAACAAAATAGGAACTCAATGGGATCATTTCACATAGTTGTTTTTCTTTGCATACTACTTTATATAGTCTTCATTCTTACGATGGCATTCTCTTATTAGGATGTTTGTCTCCTTGTACAAAAACGCCTGTTATAGGAAGACTTCTTCAGATTAATACAAAATCTATCTCTTTGAAAGCACAAAACTATTTGTTTTTATTTTTCTGTTTTGTTTTGCAAAAACGTCTGAAATTCTGGCAACAGATACTTAATGTCACAGTGAATGTTATGACACCGTATCTGACAAATTGTACACAAACCAAACAGTAATTTAAAAGACAGTAAAGAACACAATCAATTGTTAACCCAGTTCAGTGTATAACAACACCTACATCTGAGGGCTACCAAGCCAGGGAGGAAATTCACTATAAGAGGTATTAATTTAAGAATAAACCAACCAGTTTATCTCCTTCACTTAAGACCTACCCAATGCAACTTCAATCTAAGTCCTACTTACACGTGAGTTCATACTCACTCCCCCTCAATCACAACAGTGATATTAATCTACTGATTAATAAGATTATGAAGACATTCTTCAATACACACACTTGATTTTACTTCAAAGCTTTAATCAAGAGACACAACACTCGTGCTTCAAAGATTTGAGTGATAAACAACCCTTACAACCAAATCCTACTCCAAGTCACTTATCAAGTGATAATTGCTTGGCTCACAGTAATTACTAAAACTATCACAACTACAAAATGCCTTATTGATCTTCTCTAAAAAGCGCTGCACACCATTAGGATTCGTGAGAAATATATATGCAGTCTATTCTTCATTTTGGGCTTCCATAAAAATAGCTAGGGTTAACCAAAGTTAACCTAAAGACTTAGTCTTGGGCTTTCATCATAACAGATTAGGGTTAAGCAAGGTTAACCTAATATCCACGTGAGCATCTGATCTAGTCAATATACTTCAACTCAGAATAGCACACCAGATTCCTGAAAATTCTCAGGAACAATAAATCTGCACAACAACTTGATCAGTACAGGATGTCTTAACATTGGTTATGACATCAGGTATCCTGCTCACTGATTTTGGTAGAATTCAGTACATATGATCATAGCTTAATCATCATGATATTCACTCATACTGAGTTGTTCCTGTAGAACATTCCTTCTGCAGAATTTGTCTTTATCCCAGAATGTTATGACATCAGTTATGACATTCGCAAATCTGGTTTTACCAAAAATTAATGCCAACAAGCAAACACTTAAAAACTCCCCCTTTGGCAAATTTTTGGCTAAAACCCCTAAACAATCAGAGATTAGATGAAACTATCAGAGATCAAAATGCAGCAGAATTTTTAATAACAGCTAATCTAACTACCAATATCCAATTCTACCAAAATTACCACAATTACTTCTCCCCCTTTTTAGCCATAAAGAGGCCAAAGGATCTAGTACTTCAAGTTATACAGTCATCAAAAGGAAATCCAAAATACACAGAAACAAAGAGAAGGTATCAAATAGCAGCAGCAAGTTCCAGCATCAATCTTTACAACTTAGCAAACACAGACCTTCAGGTACTGCCCCTGAGGAAGCACTATTTTCAGCAGCATCTTCTGGTGAGCTTCTTGCAGAACCATCATGCTGTTCTTCATCAACATCCTCGTCCCTCATTTATTCTTCATTCTCCTCATGTTCCAGACTAGTAATCAGCTCTTCAAGAGTCCTTTTTCTTGCATGAAGCTCTCTGCAGGTTTCTTTTAGAACAGCTATAACATCATCTTTCTTGGAATTAACTTTGACATTTGATGTCTCAGCATATGTCATAACAATGTCAGGGACATGTGTTCCCTGAAACAGCTTATAGTGAAAACCAAGTGCAGGGGCTCTTTTTCACAGAGTCCTTTTCAACCAGAATATCAGGATATTTATCAATGATTATACCACACAAGAGAGAGGGAAAAGCAATAGGGCCTTTAATAGCACAACTCTCATCATGTTTCATTGTTTGATCAAAGATGTAGTTTCCATAATCAAAGTTTGTTTTGGTTCCAACAACATAGATAAATCTTCCCAAACCAGTGGAGATGGTAGATTTGTGGTTGGTGGGAACCCAGTTAGCTGCACCAATTTTGTGCAGTATGGAAAACTTCACACTCAGCTTGCTTGCAGTTAGCTTCCCTTTCAAGGGCCAGTGCTTGACTTGCTTGGCAGTGATGGTTTGACAAACCTGGTTATCAGTAACTTCAAGCTCAGGCTGAGCATCATCAGGCCTCCCTAGGTATTTGTTTATCACAGTAGGAGAGAAATTTACCTTCCTTCCTCTCACATAAACACTCTTAAAATCAGCTGACTTTCCATTAGCACATCCACCAGAAAAATTTACTATGAATTCTTTGACAAGAATCTCATAGCAGTTGGAAAACTTGACCACTGTTTTCATCAGGCCAGCAGCCTTGATGAGATCCATGACTTCCTTACACTTAATAGCACTTCTGTTCAGCTCCCTCTCTAAGGCAATCCTTTTCAGAAACACATACTTCTACCTGCTTGCATTTTCTGGATGGTAAAAGGAGATGTTGTCAATGGCAACCTCATGAACCTTAGGCAGTTTGCTAGAAGAGGGTTTCTTCCTGAGAGGAATGTCTGGAACATTGCTCTCAACATCAAAATCAAAGTCTGATTCCTCATCAGATTCAGAGGGTTTATGAGCCTTTCTTTTCTTGGCTATATGTTGTCTCAAGGGTTTTGAGAGACTACCAACAGATACCCTAGCTTCTACCTTACCCTTCCCTTTGGAAGTTCCAGCCTTTTGATCCGTCTCAGCTTCTTCTCTAGCCTTGTTCTCAGGCCTAGCTTTCTCATGAACAACTTTAGTAGCCTTCTCTTTGGAGGGGCTTTGGGCAACACTCTTCTTTTCTTTTCTACTCATCATCCTTCTTGCTATGATAGGGTTGACATTAGCAATTAAATCATTGTCAGAAAATTCTTCATCAACATCAATGACAGGAGGTTCAACAGCCTTGTCAGTAGGGGTCTCTGGAGATTTCTCAATGTTGTCATCAGGTGTCTCAACATTCTGAGTGACATTGGGATCACTTTCTAAATTAGGGCTAGCAGTTTCTTGGTTCAATGGTACAGATACACCAGGAACAGAGTGATTCTCATTAAGAATCCTAGTGACTAGTCTGGCAATAGCTTGATGCACATAAGCAGAACCTTCCCTATGAGCTATCTCTGGAGGAACAGAGCATGATGGTTGAGAATATTTACTAGAGGGAGAAGCTTGTGATCTTCTTGCATGTCTGGTTCGCAGCTTCTTGACCTTAGTAGGATCAACTTCCATTGCACGAAGTAGAGTTACCTCAAGAACATCAGCATCCATGGGGTTTAAGTTTGCCCTAGGTTCGGTGTCAGTGGGTGAGGAAGATGCAGTTGCCTTTGATGAAGATGATGACACAGATTGTTGAGACATCTTGAGAGATTGAGAATACAAGTGACAACGAGTGTGAAATTTTCTTTTGAGGGAATGGAGAGTGATGCAACAAATTGAGAAGAGGGAGATATAAATATGTCTATTCCTCTTCTTAAACTTTTGGAAAGAAAGAGGGAAACAAATGATTAGCCCAATCAGAATAAACTTGATTAAAATATCTCTTTCAAACCTTGTATTAAGCAAAATTAATTTCTAGATCTCTTCATATTGGAAAATACCCAACTTGCCCCTTAAATTCTCAAACTGACTAGCATCAAGTGCCTTGGTAAAAATATCAGCCAGTTGTAGTTCAGTGGCAACATGTTCCAGCTTAATCACCTTCTCCTCCGCAAGATATCTGATGAAGTGATGTCTAATGTCAATATGCTTAGTCCTGTTGTGCTGTATATGATTCTTGGATATGTTAATAGTACTCAAATTGTCACAGTACAATGTCATGACATCTTGTGTGACATTATACTCAGTCAGCATCTGTTTCATCAAGATCATTTGAGAACAGCTGCTACCAGCTGCTATGTATTCAGCTTCAGCAGTAGATAGAGACACACAGTTTTTTTTCTTGCTAAACCAAGAAACAAGATTATTTCCCAAAAAGAAGCATCCTCCAGAGGTGCTCTTTCTATCATCAGCACTACCATCCCAATCAGTATCACAATAACCAGACATAATTGGTTCACATCCATGAGAGTACAACATGCCATAATTGTAAGTTCCACTCACATACTTCAGAATCCTTTTCACCTGGTTGATGTGACTTACTTTGGGTTCAGCCTAGTATCTTGCACATACTCCAACTGCAAAGGCAATGTCAGGTCTGCTGGATGTTAAGTATAGAAGACTTCCTATCATGCCTCTGTACAAACTTTGATCCACATTTGCCCCACTTGTGTCTTTGGACAACTTTAAATGAGTAGGTGCAAGAGTCCTTTTATGACTGGCATTCTCCATCCCAAACTTCTTGACAATATTCTTTGCATACTTACTTTGAGACAGAAAAATTGAGTCTTCCATCTGTGTGACTTGTAGTCCAAGAAAGTAGGTCAATTCTCCCATGAGGCTCATTTCAAATTCAGCTTGCATCTGGTTAGCAAAATTTTTAACCATTTTATCTGACATTCCTCCAAACACTGTGTCATCAACATAAATTTGAGCTACCATTATCTTTCCTCCTTCATCCTTGACAAAAAGAGTTTTATCCAAACCTCTTTTCCTGTATCCTTTGTCAGTAAGGAACTTTGTCAACCTTTCATACCAAGCTCTAGGAGCTTGTTTCAGACCATATAATGCTTTCCTCAATTTGTAGACATGATCAGGACAGTTTGGATCCACAAATCCTTTAGGTTGTTCCACATACACTTCCTCATTTAAGTACCCATTTAGGAAGGCACTCTTCACATCCATCTGAAACAGCTTGAACTTAAGGAGACAAGAAATCCCCAAGAGAAGTATGATTGATTCCAGTCTGGCTACAGGAGCAAAAGTCTCATCAAAATTAACCCCTTCAACTTGAGTGTATCCTTGAGCAACAAGCCTTGCCTTATTCCTAGTGACAACTCCTTCAGCATCTGACTTTTTCTTGTAGATCCATTTTGTGCCAATGATGTTTGTTCCTTCTGGTCTAGGAACTAACTCCCATACTTCATGTTGCTTGAACTGGTTCAATTCATCTTGCATTTCTCCAATCCAGTATTCATCAGTCA
Organism: Vicia faba; assembly: GCA_948472305.1. Taxonomy (NCBI): domain Eukaryota; kingdom Viridiplantae; phylum Streptophyta; class Magnoliopsida; order Fabales; family Fabaceae; genus Vicia; species Vicia faba. The sequence continues at coordinate 1,306,699,571 of OX451736.1, read as the reverse complement.
AAGCCTCTTTAACATTTTTTGGTTCAATCTTAGACACAAAACAAGAGTTTGTGATGATTTCTCTAGATCTTGTAGTGACTCCACTGTTAGGATCTCCTATGATGAGTTCCTTAGGATGATCTTTCTGAATTCTAATGGAAGGATCTTTGTTAGCTTCCTTTGATTCATACTCTGATGGAGTAGGATTAGGCACATCATCCTTTTTAGACACTTGTGTTGAAGTCTCAAACAATGTCTCAACATCATATGGGACATTTGTTTCCTCATGGTGATCATCAACTATGACATTTATAGACTCCATCATAACTTTGGTCCTTGAATTGAACACCCTATATGCTCTGATGTTGGTAGAGTATCCTAGGAATATTCATTCATCACTTTTAGGGTCCATCTTTCTCCTTTGTTCATGATCTATCAGAATATAGCATTTGCTCCCAAAGACATGGAAGTACTTCACTGTAGGCTTTCTTCCTTTCCATAGTTCATAAAGGGTGGATGATGTTCCCTTTCTCAAGGTGACCCTGTTGTGGACATAACAGGCTGTATTCATAGCTTCATCACAAAAATGAATAGGAAGCTTCTTGGCATGTATCATTGCTCTGGCAGATTCTTGTATAGTCATGTTTTTCCTTTCCACAACTACATTTTATTGAGGAGTTATAGGTGAAGAGAACTCATGATTGATTCCTTCTGAGGAACAGAACTCATCAAACTTACTATTTTCAAATTCCTTACCATGATCACTTCTGATTCTGACAATGCATCCTTCTTTTTCTCTTTGAATTCTTTTGCACAATTCCTTAAATACATCAAATACATCAGACTTTTCCCTAATGAAGTTTATCCAGGTGAATCTGGAAAAATCATCCACAACAACATAGGCATATCTCTTTCCACCAAGACTTTCCACCTGCATGGGACCCATCAGATCCATATGTAGAAGTTCTAGCACCTTAGAGGTGGTAAGATGTCTTGTCTTTGAATGTGACATTCTAGTTTGCTTTCCAACCTGACATTCACCACAGACTCTCCCTTCATCAATCTGAAGCCTTGGAATCACGCTGACAACCTCCATGGATATGATCTTTTTCATCCCTATAAGATGTAAATGATCAAGTTTTTGGTGCCACAGTTTCACTTCCTTTTCTTCTTTGGCTATAGAGCACACAGAAGAGTAGTTAGTGTTCTCAGACTCCCATAAGTAACAGTTGTCTTTTGATCTGAATCCTCTCATTACAACTTCTTTTTTTTCATTAGTTACAAGACATTCAGACTTGGTGAAGTTGACCTTGAATCCTAGATCACATAATTGACTGATACTTATGAGATTAGCAGTCAAACCATTTACCATCAACACTTCATTTAGGTTTGGAACTCCAGGGCAGTCCAAGTTTCCAACTCCACTGATTTCTCCTCTAGCACCATCTCCAAAAGTGACATAACTAGTAGTATGAGGTTTGACATCATTCAACAGATTCTTGATTCCAGTCATGTGTTTAGAGCATCCTTTGTCAGCAGCTCTCCAAGATTTATTGTCCAGTGACTTCAAGAAGCCAATCATACGAGGTTTCCAGTAGTCATAGTTTGATCCATCCAGAATAGGTGGTCTGTTCCCAAGTCCTCCTTCCTTGTCCATAGCGCCAGAAAATAATATCCCTAGATCTCACCCAGAAAGACAGGCAGCTAGAAGATAGATACAAGCAGCTAGAAGACCGTTTGAGCGCTATGGAAAATAATATCCCTAGATCTCACCCAGAAAGACTGATTATGACGATGAGCAATATCCTCCTCCTGAGGATAGATACAAGCAGCTAGAAGACCGTTTGAGCGCTATGGAAATTCAGAAAATACCTGGTTTAGATTTCGGAGAATTGGGACTGGTATCGGGAGTGGTCATCCATCATAAGTTTAAAGCTTCAGTTTTTGTTAAGTATGATGGGGTGTCTTGCCCAAAACTCCGACTCCGCTCGTACGTCAGGAAGATCCAACCCCACATAGCTGATAGAAATCTGTGGGTGCACTTCTTTCAAGATAGTCTATCAGGGACTCAACTTGAATGGTTCTATCAATTGGAGGGAGCCAGTGTCCGAAACTAGGAAGATCTTGTTGCTGCATTTTACAAGCAGTATCAGTATAATGTCGACCTTGCTCCCACTCGTACTCAGCTGCAGGGTATGTCCATGGGTGTAGGTGAAGGTTTTAAGGATTATGCTCAAAAGTGGAGAGACTTGGCTGGAAGATAAGGTGCATTGATTGCTTGAAATACAATGTCACAATGTTTGTTCATGATTTCTTGAAATTAAAGTTATAAAAGTAAGATGTGCACTCAAATCATTCAATTGGAAATTGTTTCTTTCATTCAAAATTCAAGAGTTTGTTTAATTTTCATACAACCGATTCATTCAAAATATTTCATTCAGGTTTTTTTTGTGTTCATTACATTTTTGGGACCGATTACAGAGCATGTGAAAGCATAAATTACAATTGTTGAAATACAAGCTGCAAATCTTTTTACAAGGGAAACGTTGTTTCTTTAAAATATCTTTGCTTCACCTTTAAGCCATTCATCCTCACTCCTCGCCATGGCATTTTCATCATTCAATCTCGCTTTGGCCGTCCAATTCTCATTGATCATAAAACAAGAAAAGAAAGAAGTTAGTTAACATCGATATCTTAATCAAAGTCCAAGCAAGAATTGTTTGCTAATAAAAAAGCTCATCATCAGGGTTGGTATTTGGAATCAGATATCAAAAGGAGTTTATCTTTAATCATGGGCCATTTTCTCCCAATTGCAAATCAAAAAAGGTCGCCCTTCTGGTTCACAAAAAGGAGAAAAGAAAAATAGCACAACATGTAGCAACAGGGAGCGACGAGCCAAACAAGCACAATACAAAATTGCAGCGCAAGCAGTAGGCTACCAAAGCCACGAAACAAGTGCAGCAAATAAAAACAACAAAACAATAAACACCGCAAGCAGCAGGCTTCTAAAGTCACAATACCAGTGTAACAAGCCCAAGGCTGCAACCAGCAAGCATTGCATCACAAAAGCCACAGGCTAACAAACAAATAGCAAAGCAGAACAACAATAGAACAACAACAAATATAAGACAAGCAAAGGGCGGGTTTGCAACAAATGAAAATAGACAGCAGTTCATAAAATCAACAAGCTATCAAGTAACTCACAACACCCTATTGTGTCATCACATTCCTAGAAAGTACAAACCCTTCGGAATTATGTAAAAAAAGCAATAGCTTTACGTCATAGAAAGATGAGAGAGAAAAGGATAAAACCTCTATTATGCAAGAACCAAAACAGTCCAAACACCTGCTCAAAACAGTCTGAAAATAACATCATATAAGGTAGCATAAAAACCTGTATCCTGAAGAATAAAGACAACATACCAATTGTGTTCAAACTTATCTCATTCCCCCCCCCCCCCCCCAAAAAAAACCCACTTAATCACACACTATATAAACCCCTTTTTAGTGTTCAAATAGGGGTGTTAAGAAGAAAAAGAATCTAGCCAGCAAAAAACCAAGAAAGAGAGAAAATATACAGAGCCAACACCAAAGAAAGACAACACACAGAATCACATAGAAATCACCCACATTTTGCTATCGAACCTCTGTCTAAACTACCTCAATATCTCTACACCATCCTCAATATTTCATCATTAATTTCACATGCTTTAGACTACACCACCAATCTGTAATTGCTAGTGACAACCAAATAAACTTCAATCAGAATCTGTAATCATAACAGCAGATTCTCGGAACCACCCATGACAACACCAACAACTTGACACAACAACGGATTTTGCAGAAAAACAACAACATCCATCACTCTTATGAGATTTTGTCAGTAAATTACAAAGATTTTAACAGCATGCATAACAACAGCATAACAACACATCAAAGGAAATAACAACGTTTGTGTACGAGTCAAATCACGAGGATTTTCGAAGAAGAAATTGTAAAAGAAGAACAAGCATCTAATCTGAGTGTCGTCAAAATCGTCCTATTTGTGGTTAGTATATCTCAAAACATACCTTATTCTTTTTGATTTTGCATGGTGTTGTAGTTATCTGCATTTTGAACTGCGGCGAGCTGTAGATTGAGAAACGAAGAAGGAGATTGGTAAGAATCAGAAATGCAAAAAGGGTCTGTTAATTTAGAATATATTTAGAATTAGATTTTTAATTTTATTTAGATTTTAATTTAGAATTTAGAATATATTACTTAGGAAAATCACAAAATATTAGAATATATTTAGAATTAGATTTTAATTTTCTTTTAATATTTTCTTTACTTAGGAAAATCACAAAAATATTAGAATATATTTAGAATTAGATTTTAATTTTCGTTTAATATTTTCTTTACTTAGGAAAGTCACAAAAAATATTTAGAATTAGTTTAAATTTTCTTCTAACATTTTCTTTACTTAAAATTCATAAAAAATATAAAAATACAAAAAATATGAAAATAATTTTTTTCATTAAATATTAATTAGTTGGTTTCTTAATTTTCGATTTGGTTGTATTGTTTGTTTAAACTATTCTTAATCAAATTTGCGATTCGATTCATCCCCGTTCATCAAATTTGTACCCCCACCCCCACATGGCCTGTAATAATTTAGAATTTTGTTTCTTTTGCTATTTTTCTGTATGTTTTAATTGCCAATCATTCATATTTCATCCAACGTATAAACACTTGGCCTCCTCTTGGGCTCATAATCAATGAACAGGTATCCACTGACAAAATGCACACCCGCACACATTTCATAGTTTGGTCCTGGGCTATTCTACAGTGACAACTATTCGATCGATTGTTTCAATTGGTCATTTAGAATACTAGCGCCACGCTAGTCCCACTCTTTAGGAGCATGCATATGGCCACCTTATATGGGCTTTTCATCTTATCCATTGAAGTAATTTCTCTCCCCTTGGTCTACGTACCAAGCATCTTCTTAAAGGGTCTCATAGTTGAGTTTGGGCATGGCCATTCTCACAAGGTTAATCAAGTTTTACCCTTGGTTAACCATAACCCGAATCAATCACTTGGGTCCATATACCAAGTGTTTCCATGCACAAAGGGTCTCATGGTTGAGGGTAGGAACACTTATCCTCACGAGATTAATCAAGTACACCCCTTGGTTAATCATAACCCGATTCAATTCCCATACCCCAAGCATTCTGTTTACACTTCTAATACCACATATTTTTGTTACTTGAACCATGATCACGACACACGACCACCCTTCACAAAGACCGCCTCCTTTTACCTATAACATGCTCCCTTAGGATGTTATTTTCCTCTTCTTTAAGATGCGAACTAATTAGACCTTAGGATGAAACCCATGCATGACAACATTAGGGCTTTTTTCTAGTTTCCCCCTTACCCTCTTCTTCTTTTGTCATTAAAACTTAACTTTCACAAATCAAAAATCCAAATACACTCTTAATCATTACTTGAATTTATTTTAAAACTCGCAAAAACACTCAACCAATCAAAAACTCCCCCAAAGGGCATGTTATCTTCGTTCTACCGCGATATCGGCCGTGCCAATTGCTAGAATGCATGCGTTAACGTCGCCCACTAAAAAACACTGACAAACCGACCATTTTGTAGAGGAACTACGATGTTTTGATTCCTTCATTGGATACGTAGGAAAAGGGTCACAAAACCCTCACGAACGCAATAATAAAAACCTTTCATTTCCCCTTAAGCAAGCATAGTTGTAGATAAATACACCCTTTAAGACAAGCAAACAAAATGGATCCCGTTGAGTACAACGGATGTGAGGGGTGCTAATACCTTCCCCTCGCATAACCGACTCCCATACCCTTTCTCTTGGTCGTAAGACCATCTTATCCATTCCCTTGTGGTTTTATTGATATTTCCGCTTCCTTCGGGATAAATAAAGTCCGGTGGCGGCTCTGTGTTTTCTGCCGGTAGCTTCAGCTGGCGACTCTATTGGGGAATTTTTGTGAGTCTCTCCTAGTTTTGTTTATTTGTATTTTTGGGTGTTTATTTATTTGCTTTGTTTTGCTTTACTATTTTATTAGTGCCTTATTATTTTGTATATATTGCATATATTGTTGCTACTCACATATTCTGGATACATTGTGATGTTGGGTTTGGTGAGTACTTTTGATAAGTCCTATACCCGGACTTGGGTTACACATAGGATTAGGACGGGCGGTATAGTCATGTTAACTTTGAGGGAGTAATCCCAAAGAAGGAGGCATGAAAATCCCCCACTCAGTGGAGGTCCCCTTGAAAGTAGTGATGTTTACCGAGTAATCGAGAAGACGTTGTTGCTTTCGACCTGGGAACTCGAGAAGCTGAGGGCCGTAAAACCATTAACCTATCCTGGCCTTTTAGGTGCAGTGCAGAGACTATAACGGAGTAATCTGGAAGTAGTTGTCACGCGATATTGCACTCGGACGAGTTTTTCCTGCGAATATTACTCATTACCAATTAATTGGGACGTCGGTAATATCCAAAGGAAGAACGTAGACTTCGAGAACTCTTTAGAACCTTGTTCGGAAGGTGATAAACCCCTAGTACATACCTCATGGGTGGTTACTTTGACTTCATTCCTGTGATGTCGAACTTTTGATCTTGTTACTTTCAGCCTGTGCAACGGACTACGCAATGGTTATCCAGAATATGTGGAGCTGAGACTTCATGCCATAGCATACCATGACATCATATCATCATGTATATCTCATATCTAGGGAAATCCAAAGACAAGTCTCGTTGATATAGCTTTTCAAAAAAGGGAAATATTAAAAGATAGACGATTCTTTGGGTCTCCTCAGAAATGAAGATAAAGCATTCATCCATGTTACCATGCATTCATTTTTCACAATAAAAACTCATTGGGGTCCCTTTTATCAGACTACAGTAAACAACAAAGATGACTCCTCCACATCCTTACCGTACCAGAGGCAACCAGCAAAGGCTAATGGATCTTTTTAAAGATAACCAGAATGCACTCCGTCGGGATATGGACACCATGGGTACTCGCATGGATCAACTTATGGAAACCCTACATGCTGTGATCACGGGTCAAGAAGAACTACACCAAAGTGTTGCCAAGCTTACTACTGCTGCACCCTCCACTTCTGCTAATGGGAGAAATGACAATGCAAATGTTGAGACTCCTACCGGTGCTCCTAGGAATGATGTCGACGATCATCATGATGTTATTGATCTTGATGAACCCCAAGTGAACCTTGCTGCCAGGGTTGCTGAAACTGCGAAAATGTATCATGCTCTCGGAGAGCGACTTAGAGCCATGGAGGGTATCAAGGCTTCCAGATTCAATACTGCTACAATGTGCCTCGTGCCTGGGGTAGTTATTCCTCCCAAGTTTAAAGTCCCAGAGTTTGACAAATACAAAGGCACTTCTTGCCCAGAGACTCATCTCCGTTCCTATTGTCGCAAAATGGCGGCCTATGCTGAAAATGAACCTTTACTCATGCATTTCTTTCAAGACAGCTTGACCGGGGCACCGTTGGATTGGTATATGCAATTGGAAAGATCTCATGTCAGTACTTGGGGAGAGCTTGCTGAAGATTTTTTGAAACATTACCATTACAATACTGCCATGGCTCCTAGCCGTACTCAACTCCAAGGGATGGTACAAAAATCTGAAGAGTCTTTCAAGGAATACGCTCAGAGGTGGCGTGAACTGGCTGCAAGGGTCCAACCTCCTCTCTTGGATCGTGAATTGATTGATCTGTTTATGGGTACTCTACGAGGCCCTTATCTCCAGTATATGCTCAGTAGCACTTCTACTTCTTTCTCGGATATGGTCATTATTGATGAACATGTTGAGACGTGCATTAAGGCTGGAACGATTCAAGGTGTTCCTAACAATATTAGCAACAATGCGAGCATTAGTAGAAAACCATTCTCTGGTTTTGTCAAGAAGAAACAGGGCGAGACTAGTTCCATCACCGTCAACCAAGGAAGAGCTCCCTCATTTCCTCAAGTCTGATTCCCTTATTTTCCTACACCTGCTGTTGTTCCCAACCAATTTGTTCCTCAAGTATATGCTGCTACAACTCCAGCACCCTGGTTGGCCCAACAACGGCCTTTCGCTCCGCAACCACATTATGTTCCACAAAAACAAGTTGCACCTCCTCCAACTTATCAACAACCACAAGGACCGAGAGCCCCTCAAAGACAAAGAGCCCCTCAAAGAAGATTTGATCTCATTCCCATGTCCTACGCTCAGCTTCTCCCACAGTTACTTGCTAGTGAATTGGTTCAATTGTGCGAACTCAGTCCACCGCCAAATCCTCTCCCTAGGGGGTATGATATTAATGCTCATTGCGAATTCCATTTTGGTGCCCCAAGCCATACAATTGAAAATTGTAGAGCATTCAAATGCAAAGTTCAAGATCTTATCGATACAAAAGCCATCAACTTCAACCCTGTTGGTCCGAATATTCAAAATAATCCCATGCCTCCTCGTCAATGGGGAACGGTTAGTGCTATTGAAGAAGTTAATGAACGGGTTTTGGTATCAAGGGTTGACGAAATTAAGATACCTTTAGGAACTATCAGAGAACATTTGCTGAAGCATGAGATGCTACAAGAACTCCATGACTTCTGCTTAACATGTTCTTCCAAGCCTGGAGAGTGTACTGATTTGAAGATGGCCATCCAACAGTTGATTGATGAAGGTGTCCTACAGATAGAGAAAATATTCTGAGAAGAAGAGATTGATGTCCTGGAAATCCCCTACTACCCGAGAAGCTTTTCAGCAAACCCTAGTATTCCGTTAACAATTCAGGTTCCTATTACCCCCACAATGATTCAAGCTCTTATTCCTCCTATAAGCAACGACTCGAAGGAAGTTCCATGGGAGTATAATGTGGTTTATATTCATGGAAGGAGGTATGAGTGCCCTCCGATTTGTGACAAGAATGTTACCAACATTGCGGGAACCAGTAACATGACTCGCAGTGGTCGGATCTTTTCTCCTCCACCACCACCTCCTAGGGAAACTAACAGTGAAGTTCTATCTAAAGCCAGGGGAAAGCAAGTGATGGATAATCAACCCGAACTTTTTGTAGGACAAGAAGCGGAGAAACTTTTGAGAATTCTCAAGCAGAGTGATTACAAAGTAGTGGATCAACTCAACCAGACACCATCCAAGATTTCCATCTTGTCTCTCCTTTTGTGTTCAGAGGCCCACCACAACGCCTATTGAAGACCTTATGTTCCGCTCATGTTACCCAAGACACCTCTGTGGCCCAGTTTGAAGGAATAGTCACCAATATTGTTGTGGGAAATTGTTTGGGTTTCTGTGATGATGAACTCCGAATTGAAGGCAGATCCCATAATAAAGAGCAACATGTTTCTATGAAGTGTTTGGACACTGTTTTATCTCTAGTTTTTGTGGATACGGGATCTTCACTTAATGTGATGCCTAAGGCTACCTTGTTTAATCTGAATATGGATGGAGTAATGATGAGTCCCTCCACTCTAAATGTTCGAGCGTTTGATGGTTCGAGAAGATCGGTGGATGGAGAAGTGGATTTTTCCTGTAAAGATTGGTCCCTACACTTCTATTTATCATTCTATGTCATGGACATTCGTCCGTCCTATACTTGCCTTTTGGGTCATCCATGGATTCATGTAGCAGGAGTTGTGACATCTACTCTTCATCAATGCCTGAAGTTCATCGTGAATGACCAAGTCGTCATCGTTTGCGGGGAAGAAGACATAGTGATTAATAATCTGACTACCTACTGTTATGTAGAAGTGGAAGGTGTGGTACAAGAGTTGTCCTTCCAAGCTCTAGAGATTGTTACTGTTGACAAATTCCCCATTATGGAATGTAAAAAGTCTGAGATACCCATGGCCTCTTTGAAGGATGCCAAAGCCATCATAGAAGCCAGACCTCCCCATGACAGTTGGGGAAAATTGATTGAAGTGCCAGATAAGAAAGATCGTTTTGGTCTTAGGTATCAGCCATCATCCTCCGTGCAAGCTGGTTGGGTTCCTCTCAAAGGACAACAGGTTTCCCCAATTTCTGAAGTGTTTGTCAGTGCTGGTGTAGGAAAAGAAGGACAAGTACTCTCCACAGATGTTGAAGGTGACGAGGAAGATATTTCAAGATTTATCTATCAAGTTGTGCCGGACCAGGAGCTCAGCAATTGGACTGCCGTGGACATCCCTGAAGTTGTTTTCCTTGATGTGTAATTTTCTGTTTCCATTTTAAGTCATATGTCCTGCCCAAGGCATACTGACAGCTTGTAGAAGGGGCCCCTTATGTTTCAATCTCCATTTAACATTGAATGAAAAATCGCACTTTCGCATACAACTCCGTTCCCTGTCTTTTCTTTTACTTTTACTATTTCAAAATAAAAATGGAAATACTTTTATTTTCATATTCTAAATATTCTTTTGCATTTTCTAAAAATAAAACATAAAATCATCGATCATGCAGATCCGTCTCGAACTTCGTTGGAAATGATAATTCTATGGCTCCTTATATCCTTGAGAATTCAGTTGATCATGCTAACGGAGATAGTGAGGAAGATTGTGAAGTCCCTTGAGAACTAGCCAGGCTCTTGAGACAGGAAGAGAAGGTCATCCAGCCGTATCAAGAAGAAACAGAAGTCGTCAATCTTAGTACTGAAGATGTAAAGAGAGAAGTCAAGATAGGGTCTGCCTTGGAAAGTGAAGAAAAGAAGGGGTTGATTGAATTGCTTCAAGAGTATGCTGACATCTTCGCTCGGTCGTACGAAGACATGATCGACTTAGACACTGATATAGTGATGCATAGATTGCCGCTCAAGACAGAATGTCCTCCTGTAAAGCAAAAACCAAGAAAGACCAGACCTGACATGGATTTAAAGATCAAAGAAGAGATTCAGAAATAGCTCGAAGCAGGTTTCCTATCTGTGATAAATTAACCGCCTTGGATTGCTAACATTGTGCCCATACCTAAGAAGGATGGTAAGGTACGTATGTGTGTTGACTACCGAGACTTGAATAGAGCAAGCCCGAAGGATGATTTCCCGTTGCCTCATATTGATGTATAGGTTGATAACACTTCCCAGTTTTCAGTGTTTTCATTTATGGATGGTTTCTCTGGCTACAATCAGATAAAGATGGCTCTGGAGGACATGGATAAAACGGCTTTCACAACTCCTTGGGGTACCTTTTGTTATAAAGTCATGCCTTTTGGTCTTAAAAACACCGGTGCGACATATCAGCGAGCTATGGTGACTCTCTTTCACGACATGATTCATAAAGAAGTCGAGGTGTATGTGGACGACATGATTGCGAAGTCACAAACTGAGGAAGAACATTTGGTCCATTTGCAGAAGTTGTTTGATCGTTTAAGAAAGTTCAGGTTAAGGCTCAATCCCAACAAATGCACCTTTGGGGTTCGATCGGGCAAGTTACTTGGTTTTATTGTAAGCCAACGGGGAATTGAAGTAGATCCAGACAAAGTAAAAGCAATACAGGATATGCCGGCACCGAAAAATGAGAAGGAAGTACGAGGTTTCCTTGGAAGGTTGAATTACATAGCCAGGTCCATTTCCCATCTTACTGCTACCTGTGAACCCATCTTTAAATTTTTACGCAAGAATCATGATGTTTGTTGGGATGAGAGTTGTCAAGAAGCTTTCGAGAATATTAAGTAGTATCTTCAAGCACCAATACTCATACCACCAGTTCCTTGGAGACCTCTCATTATGTATTTGAATGTTCTTTAAGGATCTATGGGTTGTGTGCTCAGACAACATGATGATATTGGACGAAAAGAACACGCCATTTACTATTTGAGCAAGAAGTTTACTGATTGCGAATTGAGGTATTCCTTACTTGAGAAGACTTGTTGTGCTCTTACGTGGGTAGCTCGACGTTTGAGGCAGTATATGTTGACACATTCTACACTTCTGATATCTAAGATGGATCCGATAAAGTACATCTTCGAGAAACCAACACTTACAGGCAGATTGGCTCAGTGGCAAATGCTGTTGTCTGAGTATGACATCCGGTATGTCACACAAAAGGCTATCAAAGGTAGCATTATTGCTGATCATCTCGCTCACCAACCATTGGAAGAATATCAGCCCATAAAGTTCGATTTTCCAGACGAGGATATTATGAAACTTGATGACAAAGAAGGACCTGAATCAGGGGAGCGATGGACTCTCACGTTCGATGGTGCATCAAATGCTATGGGTCACGATATTGGGGCAGTTCTGACCTCTCCACGCAACACTCACATACCTTTCACTGCCAGATTATGTTTTGATTGCACGAATAATGTCGCTGAATACGAAGCTTGTTTGATGGGCCTTGAATTCGTCATTGATTTGAAGATCAAGATTCTTGAAGTTTATGGGGACTCTGCCTTGGTGATACATCAAGTACGGGGTGATTGGGATACACGGCACCCTAATTTAGTTCCATACAGGGATTACATAGTTGAGTTATTGCCCGCTTTCGATGAGGTCACCTTTGAGCACATTCCTAGAGAAGCGAACCAACTGGAAGACGCTCTGGCCACTTTAGCAGCAATGTTCAAAGTCAGTTACCCGAATCATGCACCCAGTATAAGGATATGTCATTACAAGGAGCCAGCACACATTTTCCCTGCTCATTGTCTCACAACTGAAGATGTATTAGATGAAAGGCCGTGGTACTTCAACATCAAAAAATATCTTGAGAAGCAAGAGCACCCCGAAGGTGCTACAATTTGTGATAAGCAGACTTTCAGAACGTTGGCGTCTAAGTTTTTAATTTCAGGAGACGTTTTGTACAAGAGAAACTATGATTCGGTTCTGCTCAGATGCGTGGATAGACACGAAGCAGAATCCATTATATGAGAAATACACGAGGGGTCTTTTGGGACTCATGCCAGTGGGCATTCCATGGCCAAGAAAATCCTACGAGTAGGTTATTTCTGGATGACGATGGAAAGTGACTGTTGTGTATATGCCAAAATGTGCCACAAATGTCAGGTTTACGCAGACAGATGTTCCTCCCACTCCCTTGAATGTGATGACTTCACCATGGCCCTTTGCAATATGGGGAATCGATATGATTGGACGCATTGAGCTGAGCGCTTCAAATGGACACAAGTTTATCCTCGTTGCTATTGATTACTTCACTAAGTGGGTGGAAGCGGCTTCGTACAATAATGTGACCAAGCAAGTTGTCACTCGTTTCATCAAAAGAGGGATCATATGCCGGTATGGAACTCCTAACAAGATCATCACTGATAACGGGTCAAATCTCAACAACAAGATGATGAAGGAAATGTGTGAAGAGTTCAAGATTGAGCACCATAATTCATCACCTTATCGGCCGAAGATGAATGGGGCAGTTGAAGCCGCTAACAAGAACATAAAGAAGATCGTCCAGAAAATGGTGAGAACATACAAAGATTGGCATGATATTTTGCGTTTTGCCCTGCATGGCTATCGAACTTCGGTGCGTACTTCCACGGGGGCAACTCTGTTTTCACTAGTCTCTAGTATGGATGCGGTACTCCCGGTCGAAGTGGAGATTCCTTCCTTAAGGGTTATGATGGATACTAAGCTTGATGAAGCAGAATGGATTCAAACGAGACTCGACCAAGTCAATCTCATGGAAGAAAAGTGCCTGGCAGCCATTTGTCACGGTCAGTTATACAAACAGCGTCTCAAGAGGGCATTTGACAAGAAGATTCGGCCTCGAGAGTTCCACGCAGGTGACCTGGTCTTAAGAAAGATTCTCCCAATCCACACTGATCCAAGAGGTAAGTGGACTCCCAACTATGACGGACCGTACATCGTGAAGAAAGCTTTCTCAGGAGGTGTCTAATCCTGACAAACATGGATGGGGAAGACGTTCTGCTTCCAGTCAATTCAGACTCAGTCAAAAAATACTATGCATGAAAGGACCCTCTAAGTCGAAAACCCAAAAGGGAGGCTTAGGCAAAATTTAGGGCTAAAAAAGAAGAAAAAAGAATAACCTACTAAGTCGAAAACCCGAAAGGGCGGCTTAGGCAAAAATGGGTGTCCTGGTGGATTGAAAACCCGAAAGGGAGATCCAGGCAAAAATTAGGGACAAAAAGCGAGAGACTGCAGTCTGAAGACTCTTCACGTACACCCTCCTAATGCGAGATGGATCAATCTAGCTATTATCCTTTGGAAGCACGACACTAGGACGACCCATGATGCGAGAACTATAGCAATATCAGTTTTAACGAAAATTCGAGATTTTCTTATTGCCATTTTACCCGTTGTATTTCTTTTATTTTCCGCAACTTCCTCATTTAGGAGTTGTTTCTATGTATGAATTCCCATTCACGGGCCAAACTCATTAATAAAAATTTTCCCTTCCATTAAAAATCTTTGTTATGTTCTTTTACTTTATCTTTCGTATGCGAATCATGATTTAAATTCTTTGTTAAGCATTGCATTGAAAACAATAAGTCAATAATAATCACGAGCTAAGATGTGAAACACTACATTACATGGATATGAAGGCATCCCAAGGGAATGTTGTGGCGTTCCAGTGTTCACTCTTCTGTGCAAATAGCAGGTGATAACGGTCACCTTGACCAAGATGTCATCCTCGTCACCTCCTTACAATCGACCGAGCGCCCGATTCTCCCACACGGAGAGACTTGGGGCATTGGTTGAGATCCACGTCTCTTTTCAGTTATTCACAAAAAGTCCAACACATGAAGGAAGTCAGATCAAGTCATTTCTCCTCAGCAAGATTTAATCCCCCGATGAACTCGACAAGGCTAACCCTTTTCTCTCAAATTTCAAGCACTAGTCCATATCGGTATCTCAAGGTGACGAGCAATAGATCCCAATGAGTTTTTGCACTTTACATACAATAATCATCACGACATACTGCATTGCATCCTAAAATGCATATCACATCCATGGATCATCATGTCACACCTCAAATGCATATGAAGCATGAGTCAAATCAATACCAAATCAACAAAACATCCTCACAAAGAATATCATCCTCATAATTCCCAGTTAACATCTATCTTTACACTACCAATCAAAATAAACCAGGGTGTTAGTACGTCATGCTCCCCAACTCTCAATACTCACGTTATCTTATCCTAAGGTCGTAGATCGTCCGTAGGTCTTACCGTCGCATTTCAGGGTCGTAGATCGTCCGTAGATCTCACCATCGCAATATTTTTTTAGGGTCATAGATCCTTCCGTAGATCTTACCTTCGTTTTTTAGGGTCGTAGATCATCCATAGATCTCACCATCGCAATAAATTTTTTTTAGGGTCATAGATCGTCCGTAGATCTTACCTTCATTTTTTTAGGGGTCGTAGGTCGTCCGTAGATCTTACCATCACGTTATATTTTCAGGGTCGTAGATCGTCCGTAGATCTTACCTTCGCTTTACCCTCTCCTCCTTTTGTTTTTAAGGTTGTAGATCATCCGTAGATCTTACTTTCTCTTTATCTCTCTTAGGGTCGTAGGTCGTTCGTAGACTTTACCCTCTCCTTCTCGTATTTTTAAGGTCGTAGATCATCTGTAGATCTTACCACCGCGTCATCTTTCTAAGGTCGTAGGTCGCCCATAGATCTTACCTTCACTTTATCTCTCTTAGGGTCGTAGATCGTCCGTAGATCTTACCATCGCATCTTATTTTTAAGGTCATAGGTCGTCCGTAGATCTTACCATCACGCTATATTTTTTAGGGTCGTAGATCGTCCGTAGATCTTACCATCGTGCTATATTTTTAGGGTTGTAGATTGTCCATAGATCTTACCATCGCCTTCAGGTTTAAGACGATTAAATAGGGGCAGCTGTCGTACCCCAAATTTTCTCTATCTCTTTTATTTTTGTATGGCTTTGGACTTTGCATTCCATTTGCATCATTTTATTACTCAGTCATTTGCATATCCCGCATCTCATGGAATCAGGCGCTTTGGTTCGAGGTATTAGGGTTGCTCCCTCTTTATGTCTAATTTTGTTTTAAAGTTTTCTTATCAGGTGAAGGGGAATTCTTCTGGTTCTCGATTAATGGATCGTGGAATGAATTTTGTCATCACGTTACAAGGTTGGTTCTCGCTCAAATTTATCAGAGCCTGGATTAGGGTTTATTTCCCTATGTGTGTTGGTCAAGATGCTAGGGTTTCGGGTCCTTGGTTTTTTGTGAATATGTTTCTTTCGCCTGCCTCGAAGATGGCTCAAAGCTCAGTGCATTAGGTCAAGAATTTCATCTCCTCACATTGCAAGTTTCTTCTTAAAGTCTCTAAGCCATTGAGCCGAGAATTTGAAGTTTAAGTTGACAAATGTGGAGTTTGGGCACAAGTAATGAGGTTGGGGGTCATGACGATCAAGGCATGTTTTGTTGTTTAAGTTACAAGTTGTTGTGGTTTGAATATCAAAATTAGGGTTCTGGTCGAGAAGTGCAAGTCTGGTTCAATTGTGAGGAGAAGATAAGGTTTAAGTGGCCATTTTGTTTTGGGTTCAAATTAACCAAGTGGAATTAAATTCTCAAGCATTTATTTTGTTTGAGAGTTTGATTAGATTTTGAAAGATAAGGCGCATTGATTGATTGAAATACAATGTCACAACGTTTGTTCATGATTTCCTGAAATTCAAGTTATAAAAGCAAGATGTGCACTCAAATCATTCAATTGGAAATTGTTTCTTTCATTCAAAATTCAAGATTTTGTTTAATTTTCATACAACCGATTCATTCAAAATATTTCATTCAGTTTTTTTTGTGTTCATTACATTTTTGGGACCGATTACAGAGCATGTGAAAGCATAAATTACAATTGTTGAAATATAAGTTGCAAATCTTTTCACAAGGGAAATGTTATTTCTTCAAAATCTCTTTGCTTCACCTTCAAGCCATTCATCCTCACTCCTCGCCATAGTATTTTCACCATTCAATCTCACTTTGGCCGTCCAATTCTCATTGATCATAAAACAAGAAAATAAAGAAGTTAGTTAACATTGATATCTTAATCAAAGTCCAAGCAAGAATTATTTGCTAATAAAAATGCTCATCATCAGGGTTGGTATTTGGAATCAAATATCAAAAGGAGTTTATCTTTAATCATGGGCCATTTTCTCCCAATTGAAAATCACAAAAGGTCGCCCTTCTGGTTCACAAAAAGGAGAAAAGGAAAATAGCGCAACATGTAGCAACAGACAGCAACGAGCAAAACAAGCACAATACAAAATTGCAGTGCAAGCAGTAGGTTGCCAAAGCCACGAAACAAGTGCAGCAAATAAAAACAACAAAACAATAAACACCGCAAGTAGCAGCATAAGCAGCAGGCTGCTAAAGTCACAAAACCAGTGTAACAAGCCCAAGGCTGCAACCAGCAAGCATTTCATCACAAAAGCCACAGGCTAGCAAAAAAATAGCAAAGCAGAACAACAATAGAACAACAGCAAATATAAGACAAGCAAAGGGTAGGTTTGCAACAAATGAAAATAGACAGCAGTTCATAAAAACAGCAAGCTATCAAGTAACTCACAACACCCTATTGTGTCACCATGTTCCTAGAAAGTACCAACCCTTCAGAATTATGTAAAAAAAGCACCAGCTTTGTGTCATAGAAAGATGAGAGAGAAAAAGATAAAACCTGTATTATGCAAGAACCAAAATAGTCCAAACACCTGCTCAAAACAGTCTGAAAATAACATCATATAAGGTAGCATAAAAACCAGTATCCTGGAGCACAAAGACAGCATACCAATTGTGTTCAAACTTATCTCATTTCCCCCCCCCCCAAAACCCACTTAATCTCACACTATATAAACCCCTTTTCTGTGTTCAAACAGGGGTGTTAAGAAGAAAAAGAACCTAGCCAGCAAAAAAACAAGAAAGAGCGAAAATATACATAGCCAACACCAAAGAAAGACAACACACAGAATCACACAGAAATCACCCACATTTTGCTATCGAACCTCTATCTAAACTACCTCAATATCTCTACACCATCCTCAATCTTTCATCATTAATTTCACAGACTTTAGACTACACCACCAATATGTAATTCCTAGTGACAACCGAACAAACTTCAGTCAGAATCTGTAATCATAACAGCAGATTCTCGGACCCGCCCATGACAACACCAACAACTTGACACAACAATGGATTTTGCAGCAAAACAACAACATCCATCACTGTTATGAGATTTAGTCAGTAAATTACAAAGATTTTAACAGCATGCATAACAACAGCACAACAACACATCAAAGGAAATAATAACATTTGTGTACAAGTCAAATCACGAGGATTTTCGAAGAAGAAACTGTAAAAGAAGAACAAGCATCTAATCTGAGTGCCGTCAAAATCGTCCTATTTGTGGTTAGTATATCTCAAAACATACCTTATTTTTTTCGATTTTGCATGGTGTTGTAGTTATCTGCATTTTGAACCGCGGCGAGCTGTAGATTGAGAAACGAAGAAGGAGATCGGTAAGAATCAGAAATGAAAAAAGGGTCTGTTGTTTTTGTAGCGACAAAGAGATGTTTTTAGAACAAAAATAGAATAGAAAGAGTTAAAATCGCAAAGCTTTTAGGCTGAGTTTGAGAAAGGGTTTTTGTTCTTCTTCCCCTTTAGAAGAAGAAGTAGGATAATGGGTTTGTGGGAGCAGAGAAGGTGAATCAATTTGTTTCACCGTGAACAATAACATTAGGATATGAATGTAGTCTCCATTAGTTGAGAATTATTAGGAATTATAGAAATTAAGTAAGTAATTATTGCTGATTATTTCTTTCCCCTTCCCTAGTAATACCTGCCGCCCCCATTCCTTTTGGCTTCTAGGGTTTTTCTTAATACAACTTCTGATTGGGCCTAACCTGAACCGGGTTCTCCAATTGGGCCCTGTCCTTTTTTTGTTTTACTTATTATTTTTGAACTGTGACAATAATGAATCATAAGGCATGGTGTAGTGCTAAAGACTCAGAGTTGCAAACCAATGTTCCCGGGTTCAATACCCATAGGGACCATTTTTGGACTCTCTTTTTTTCCATTCTCTTTATTCTAGCTTCTAAACTTTGTTCATGTTTGTTTATTTTAAACTCTTCTTTAAATAAATAACTAGAATTATAATTTCATTTTCTTTACACAAAAACCACAAAATATTAAAATATATTTAGAATTAGATTTTAATTTTCTTTTAATATTTTCTTTACTTAGGAATATCACAAAATATTAGAATATATTTAGAATTAGATTTTAATTTTCTTTTAATATTTTATTTACTTAGGAAAATCACAAAAATATTAGAATATATTTAGAATTATATTTTAATTTTCGTTTAATATTTTCTTTACTTAGGAAAGTCACAAAAAATATTTAGAATTAGTTTTAATTTTCTTCTAATATTTACTTTACTTAAAAATTCATAAAAAATATAAAAATATGTAAAATATGAAAATAATTTTTTTCATTAAATATTAATTAGTTGGTTTCTTAATTTTCGATTTGTTTGTATTGTTTGTTTAAACTATTCTTAATCAAATTTGCGATCTGATTCATCCCCGTTCATATAATTTGTACCCCCACCCCCACATGGCATGTAATAATTTAGAATTTTGTTTCTTTTGCTATTTTTCTGTATGTTTAAATTGCCAATCATTCATATTTTATCCAACGTATAACCACTTGGCCTCCTCTTGGGCTCATCATTAATGAACAGGTATCCACCGACAAAATGCACACCCGTACACATTTCATAGTTTGGTCCTGGGCTATTCTACAGTGACAACTATTCGATCAATTGTTTCAATTGGTCATTTAGAATACTAGCGCCACGCTAGTCCCACTCTTTAGGAGCATGCATATGGCCACCTTGTATGGGGTTTTTATCTTATCCATTGAAGTAATTTCTCTCCCCTTGGTCTACGTACCAAGCATCTTCTTAAAGGATCTCATAGTTGAGTTTCGGCATGGCCATTCTCACAAGGTTAATCAAGTTTTACCCTTGGTTAACCATAACCCGAATCAATCACTTGGGTCCATATACCAAGTGTTTCCATGCACAAAGGGTCTCATGTTTGAGGGTAGGAACACTTATCCTCACGATATTAATCAAGTACACCCCTTGGTTAATCATAACCCGATTCAATTCCCATACCCCAAGCATTCTGTTTACACTTCTAATACCACATATTTTTGTTACTTGAACCATGATCACCACACACGACCACCCTTCACAAACACCGCCTCCTTTTACCTATAACATGCTCCCTTAGGATGTTAGTTTCCTCTTCTTTAAGATGCGAACTAATTAGACCTTAGGATGAAACCCATGCATGACAACATTAGGGATTTTTTCTAGTTTCCCCCTTACCCTCTTATTCTTTTGTCATTAAAACTAAACTTTCACAAATCAAAAATCCAAATACACTCTTAATCATTACTTGAATTTATTTTAAAACTCGCAGAAACACTCAACCAATAAAAAACTCCCCCAAAGGGCATCTTATATCCGTTCTACCGCGATACCGGAAGTGCCTATTACTAGAATGTGTGTGTTAACGCCACCCGCTAAAAAACACCGACAAACCAACCATTTTCTAGAGGAACTATGATGTTCTGATTCCTTCATTGGATACGTAGGCAAAGGGCCGTGAAACCCTCACGAACGCAATAATAAAAACCTTTCATTTCCCCTTAAGCAAGCATAGTTGTAGATAAATACACCCTTTAAGACAAGCAAACAAAATGGATCCCGTTGAGTACAACGGATGTGAGGGGTGCTAATACCTTCCCCTAGCAAAACCGACTCCCTTACCCTTTCTCTTGGTCGCAAGACCATCTTATCCATTCCCTTGTGGTTTTATCGATATTTCCCCTTCCTTCGGGATAAATAAAGTTCGATGGTGGCTCTGTGTTTTCTGTCGGTAGCTTCATCATTGTCTGATAGGGAGTTGGTTGACATGTTTCTAGGGACGCTATCTGGTCCATTTTTCAATCACTTGATCGGCAGCTCGTCATCTGGTTTCATCGAGCTGATTTTAACTAGAGAAAGAGTGGAAGCTGGCATTCGAAGTGGTAAAATACAGAAGGATGCCTTTTCGAGTTCTATAAAGAATCCTTTCACTGGTAAGAAGGAAGCTAGTGCAGTCTATAGCCCGAGGGGCCAAAGCAGATCTGAACACCATCAGACGGTAAATGCTGTAGTGATACCAAGACCCACAGTTGCTCCACAATGCAACAATCAACAAAGGGTGGAAAGACCACAACGGCAGTTTTCCCGCATCAACATGACTTTGGCTGAAGTTCTTCCTCATCTGTTAAAATCTAACTTGGCAACCTTGAAAGAGGCTCTCAAGAATCCGAATACTACCTCTCCCAGATACAATCCCAACGCACGGTGCGCCTACCATACTGAGAGTCCAGGCCACGATACAAATGATTGTTGGGATCTGAGAAACAAAGTACAAGACTTGCTTGAAGCCAAGGAAATAGAGTTTGATGCTCCAGAAAAGCCGAATGTTATAACTGCTCCCATGCCCAAACATGGTCGTGGAGTTAATGCTGTTGACACTGACTTGTTTGTGACCTCTGTTGAAGAAATTTCTACTCCTCTGATGACTGTTAAGAAGAATTTTCTGTTGTTCGGTTTATTTCCGGGTTATGGTGAAGGTTGCCACATGTGCTCAATTATACCTACTGGTTGCCGCTTGTTGAAGTCAGGTGTTCAGTGCCTGATGGATAATAAAGAGATTATGTTCGAGAAGACTATGATTCCCGTTGTTCGCACTGAAGACGTTGCCATTATAACCATTTCTGCCAATCCTTCCAGGGTTTCCTTGAGAAAACCTGTTAGGATTACACCTGTTCAAAGAATTGCTCTGTTAATAATCACTGTTCCTGGTCCCATCCCGTACACCTCAGACAAGGTTGTCCCATGGCTATATGGTGCTGATGTGTATTATCATGGCATTAAGCAGGATTTGAAGAATGAAGAAGCTGATATTGATGTCAGTAATATTGTCGGGACTAGTAAAGTTACCCGAAGTGGAAGGGTCTTCTCTCTCGAGATTTCCCCGAAGACTATCACCAATCCTACTGTTATTCCAACTGCTGCTCCAACCAGCACTCCTGACATTTCTCCTGTTCCTACTCTGGTTATTACACCTGCTACTATTCCTATTCTTACTCCAGTTATCACCCCTGCTGCTGAGCCATCTGGGACTCGGGGCAAGGAAATTTTAGGTGAGCCTTCCCCGACAGAGGCACCTAAGAAAATCGTTGTGGAAGCCTCTAAACAAGAAATAGAGGAAATACTGAAGATTATCAAGAAGAGAGATTACAATATGGTCGAGCAGCTGGGGCAGACCCTGTCAAAGATCTCCATGTTGTCCCTACTATTGTGATCTGAAGCCCATGCGAAGGCTTTGATTTCATTTCTCAAGACTACGCATGTGCAACAGGAAACTTCCACAGATCAGTTCAAAGATTGTGTGGCCATCTTGACTGCCAACAATAGGCTGGGTTTCTCAGATGCAGATCTGACATCAAAAGGAAGGAATCATAATGATGCTTTGTATGTCTCGATTGAGTGCATGGGCACCACTATAGCTCGTGCGCTAGTAGATACCGGGTCTTCGCTGAATGTTCTGCCAAAGAAAGCGTTAGACCATCTGGATTGTGAAGGTTTGATTCTAAAGCCGAGTAACATTGTGGTAAGGGCTTTTGATGGATCAAAAAGAATGGTGCATGGGGAGGTGGACATCGCCGTCAAAGTGGGTTCTCAGACCTTTGGGTCCACCTTCTACATAATGGATATCAGACCATCATATTCTTGCTTGCTGGGTCATCCTTGGATTTATAAGGCTTGGGCAGTTACTTCCACACTCCATCAAATGCTGAAATATCCGGTGAAGGGGAAGATTGTCACGGTGCAAGGTGAAGAAGAGTATATGGTGATTCATCTCAATTCCTTCCGCTATATAGAGATGGACGGGGAATTCATAGAAACTCCTTCTCATAACTTCGAAGAGGTCCCTCAGTTCTCGGCATCAACTAAAGTTACTACCGGTAAAACTCCGTTGAAGATGGCTTCTCTCAAAGGCGCCAAGGTTATGGTTGAAGAAGGGGCTCAAAGGGCTGTTAGGCGCGCGCGGGCTGGAAGACCTCCTCTACACATCAGCAATCGGGGAGTTAATGCAATTGAAGACAGTGAAGAAGATTCAGACATCGACAGCTGGATCTACCCAATAACCAACGGTGGACCGAACAACTGGACGGCGGAGGACTTCATACCTGTTTCTTTTATTCTGCAGTAATTGACTTTTGTTTTAAGATTTGTAATAAACAGTTTGAAACTTTACGGCCCGTTGCCTTTCCCGAGGCACCTTGGCTTTGCTTGTGAGGGCTATTATTTGTCATTTCATATATCATTAATAAAGCATTGGACGTTTCTTGCATACAAATTTTGCGCTCCTTGTTTTTATTTTCTGTTTCTCACATTATCGAAACAGTTATTCTCTTACACACACACGTATCATAATGCAGATCCATATCCACTCTGGATCCAATTGATAACAACTCTACTACTACAAGTTATGACTTAAAAAATCCGATCAACCAAGCCGAGGACGAAGGTGAGGATGATTGTGAGGTGCCTGGAGAACTTGCTAGACTATTACAGCAGGAAGAAAGGGCCATACAACTTCATGAAGAGCCAGTTGAGTCAGTAAATTTGGGTACAGAGGAAGAAAGGAAAGAAGTTAAAATAGGTGCAAATCTGGAGCCTAGTGTCAAACAACGGTTAATACAGATGCTACACGACTATGTTGAGATCTTTGCCTGGTCCTATGATGACATGCTTGGTTTGGACACTGATATTGTGGTACATCACCTGCTGACCAAAGAATACTTCCCTCCGGTAAAGCAGAAGGTCCGCCGTATACGCCCTGAAATGTCAGAGAAAATCAAGGCGAAGGTCATGAAACAGTTCGACGCAGGGTTCTTAGCTGTCACTTCTTATCCGCAGTGGGTTGCCAACGTTGTTCCGGTACCTAAGAAGGACGGTAAGGTACGGATGTGTGTGAACTATAGAGATCTGAACAGGGCAAGCCCCAAGGATGAATTCTCACTTCCTCACATTGATGTTCTAGTCGACAACATCGCACAACACAAGATCTTCTCCTTCATGGATGGTTTTTCTGGTTACAACCAGATCAAGATGGCTCCTGAGGACATGGAGAAGACAACCTTTGTTACATAGTGGGGCACTTTCTATTACAAGGTAATGCCTTTTGGGTTGAAAAATGTTGGGCCAACTTATCGGCGCACCATGGTCGCTTTGTTCCACGACATGATTCACCACGAGATCGAGGTTTATGTTGTCCTTCAGGGTAATGTCTGGTAAGCTTCTGGGTTTTGTTGTCAGTGACAAAGGTATTCAGGTAGACCCTGCAAAGGTAAAGGCAATACAAGAGATGCCGGCTCCCTGCACAGAGAAGGAAGTTAGAGGTTTTTTGGGACGTCTGAATTACATCGCCAGATTCATTTCACATCTGACTGCTACTTGTGAGCCAATCTTCAAGCTGCTGAAGAAAGATCAAGTGATAAAGTGGAATGATGAATGTCAGACCGCTTTCGAAATAATTAAGGAATAACTTCAAGAACCACCAATTCTGATGCCTCCAGTTGAAGGAAGACCTTTGATATTATACTTAACAGAGCTAGAAAATTCAATGGGGTGTGTGGTGGGGCAGCATGACGAGTCTGGCCGAAAAGAGCACGACATTTACTACCTTAGCAAAATGTTTACCGACTATGAGATCCGATACTCATTGCTCGAGAAAACTTGCTACGCTTTGGCATGGGTTGCTCGCCGGCTGAGACAATATATGCTGACTCACACCACTTTGTTGATATCAAAGATGGATCTGATTAAGTATATTTTCGAGAAGCCCGCCTTATCCAGAAGAATAGCAAGATGGAAGATGATCTTAACTGAGTACGACATCCAATACACAAACCAAAAATAAATCAAGGGGAGTGTATTGGTGGATCATTTGGCGCATCAGGTTGTGGATGACTACCAGTCCATGAATTTCGAGTTCCTGGATGAGAATATCATGTTGGTAACCGACTGCGAAGAGCCTGGACCGGAGGAAGGACCCGAGGAGGGATCCCGATGGTCTATGTATTTTGATGGAGCCTCGAACGCGTTGGGTAATGGCATTGGCGCTGTAATTATATCTCCAGAGGGTTGTCATACTTCATTCACCGCCCGATTATGTTTTAACTGCACCAACAATATGGTAGAGTATGAAGCATATATCACGGGTCTTCGAGCTGCTATTGACTTGAGGATTAAGTTCTTGAGTGTATTCGGAGATTCCACTTTAGTAGTAAGTCAGATCAAAGGCGAGTAGGATACGAAGCACCCGAATCTTATTCCTTACAAAGAGTATGTACTAACATTGCTCCCACACTTCGAAGAGATAACCTTTAAACATTTCCCAAGAGAAGAGAATCAGCTGGCGGACGCGCTAGCTACCAATGTCTTCTATGCTCAAAGTCAGGTGGGACAATGAAGCTCCCCAGATTACTATCGAGAGGTTGGATGAACCCGCACATTGTTGTGACATTGAGACTGAAGAGGTAGCAGATAAACCCTAGTTTCATGATATAAAGAGATATCTTGAGGCTCAAGAATACCCCGAGGGGGCATCTGTCAATGATAAGAAGTTTTTGAGAAGGTTCGCTGCGAAGTTCTTCATTAGTAATGGAATCCTCTATAAGCGTAACCATGATTAACCTTACTACGGTGTGTAGACAAGAGCGAGGCAGAAAGGATCATGGCAGAGTTACATGAAGGTACCTTCGGAACTCATTCCAGTGGACATAATATGGCGAAGAAAATCCTACGGGCAGGATATTACTGGTCCACTATGGAGGCTGATTGTTATCAGCACTCTCGAACTTGCCATAAGTGCCAAGTCTATGCTGATAAAGTGCATGTGTCTCCAGTCCCTCTGAATGTCTTGACATCTCCTTGGCCCTTTGCAATGTGGAGCATCGACATGATCGGCGAGATCAGACCTACTGCATCTAACGGGCATCGTTTCGTTCTAGTGAATATTGATTATTTCACGAAGTGGGTTGAGGTAGCTTCATTTGCTACAGTAACCAAGAACTTCGTGGCACCGTTTATCCGACACAATCTGATATGTCGATATGGTGTACCAGAGAGGATTATTACTGGCAATGGTACAAATCTCAACAACACAATGATCATTGAGCTCTGTAAACAGTTCAAGATTCAACATCATAACTCTTCTCCCTACCAGCCGAAGATGAATGGGGCCATTGAAGCAGCTAATAAGAACATCAATAAGATTGTACAGAAGATGACGATGACATACAAAGACTGGCACAAGATGTTACCATTCGCTCTTCATGGGTACCGTACCTCAGCACGGACATCGACAGGGGAAACACCCTACTGTTTGGTGTATGGCATGGAGGCAGTCCTACCCATCGAAGTTCAGATACTCTCTCTCAGGATTATGAAGGATGCAGGTTTGAACAAAGACGACTGGATCCAAACTCGGCTTGATCAGCTGAATCTAATCGATGAAAAGAGACTTACTACTATCTGTCATGGTCAGACGTATCAAAAGTGAATGATCAAGGCTTTTAACAAGAAGGTCAGACGTCAAGAATATCAAGTCGGGGATCTAGTGATCAAATGCATCATACTACCGCAAGGTGATGCCAGGGGAAAATGGACCCCTACATATGAAGGGCCATTTATGGTTAAGAACATTTTCTCGGGAGGAGCTATGATTCTAACCACCATGGATGGTGACGACCTTCCTCACCCCGTCAATGCAGACATAGTGAAAAGATACTACGCATAATCAAAGACCCGCTAGGTTGACTGGCCTAGGCAAAAATAAGGGCTTCCCGGCGAACCAAAAGGGTTCGGGCAAAAGTAAGGGATGAAAATGAAAAAAATTGTACACTCGGCAAGTCGAAAACTTGAAAAGGCGACTTGGGAAAAAAAGGGTATCCTGGTGGACTGAAAATCTGAAAGGGCGGTCCAGGAAAAAATTAGGGATTAAAGCGTAACACTATGTCTCATTGGATCATCTTGCAACCAGAATTCGGTATCGACTATCATGTTCAGACGACGCCAATCAATTTGATCCACGTTCGGCCAAGCAGCAAAGTGATGAGACACTTGAAGATATAAGGGCAATAGCAGAGTTGGAACCCAATGGGATTGTTTCACATAGTTGTTTTATTTCTTTTACACAAATTGTTATTTCTTTCAGAGGCGTTCTCTTACTGGGACGTCAGCCTCCTTGTACAAAACGCCTATTACAGGCCAACTTCAAAAATCAATACAATTCATTTTCACAAGAAATTTCAACTTGTTTTTTCTTTTTTCTGTTTTTTTTTGCAAGAACGTCCAATGATTCATTTTTTATATATGCATTTGAAAATAATTGTTGCTCATAAATATTTACATAAGAAACGAAAGACGATTACTCGTAATTCCAGGAACAGGGAAGATAAGAAGTGCCCAGACCCTACAGTTACTATGCCCATCAGGTACAGGGATAGATCCAGTTTGAGAACATAAGTATTGATACATACACACCCCACAAAGTTAAAAAGTATCGAAAGACGATGATGTTAGCTTTCTCGAACAGGACATAACTCTCCCCAGCTGAGGTTCACAATCGCGAGTGAGTCAGTAAATTTTTCCCTAAGCAGAGTTTATTTCTCTCACAAGAAGAAACTTAATCTCCAACAAAATTCATTATCACCAGCAATGGAAATTCATCCCCATCTGAGTTAGCTCTCCAAAACAGCAGATCTATCAACAGAGTATCTCCTCTCCAACAGAGTTATTCCCCATAGAGTTATCCTCAAACAGGGTCTCTTTCGACAGAATATTCTCCAGCCAAGTGGCAAATCCCTAGCACAGTCCTCTTTGTTCACCATCCCAAACAGAAGTAGTGGAACTATGATTTTTTATAGCAGTCAGGGATTTATTTTCCCAGATTCAGATTATTACGACAACATTTCATGTTCATACATCATGACATATGCATACATCACATATAACATAGTCTCATTTATTTTGAGAACGTCCCCATACAATGCATCCCATGCATCGCACATAACTAACCATGTATTTCTTTCAGGAAAGATAGTTATTATCGATAATTTCAAGTAGGTCCATGATCAACACTCAAAGCTAAACAAAGTAATCATCGGTGCGACAAAAACAACCTTACCCAGGTTCCCTCTACAGTACTACCCAGGATTTCATATCAAGGTAACCCTACTATCTAGGTTCCTTCCCCACAACCCTACTATCCAGACTTTCATATCGAAGTAACCCTACTATCCAGGTTCCTTCTCACAGCCCTACTACCCATGCTTTTCATATCGAAGTAACCCTGCTATCCAGGTTCCTTCCCCACAACCCTACTATCCAGGCTTTCATATCGAGGTAACCCTACTATCCAGGTTCCTTCCCCACAGCCCTACTATCCAGGCTTTCATATCGAAGTAACCCTACTATCCAGGTTCCTTCTCATAGCCCTACTATCCAGGATTTCATATCGAAGAAACTCTACTATCCAGGTTCCTTCTCAAGCCCTACTATCCAGGCTTTCATATCGAAGTAACCCTACTATCTAGGTTCCTTCTTTCAGCCCTACTATCCAGGATTTCATATCGAAGCAAGCCTACTATCCAGGTTCCTTCTCAAGCCCTACTATCCAGGTTCCTTCTTACAGCCCTACTATCCAGGCTTTCATATCGAAGCAACCCAACTATCCAGGTTCCTTCTCAAGCTCTATTATCCAGTCTTTCATCCCAAAGTAACCCTACCATCCCGGTTCCTTCTCATAACCTTACCATCTGGGTTCTGTCTCTCTTATCCCCAAACAGCAGTCTACAACACTGTAAGACTGGGACCCGATCAAACATGATTGGTTTCGCATTTCCCCAATAAGTCGTGGTGCAGCATATACCCCAACCAAACACACAGTTCACTTCCGCTTCCCAAACCGGAATTATTTCCCAGTAGAGTAACGGACAACTGAAGCTCCTAAAACTCTATTTCTCTCAAGACAGAGACCAGCATTCCACAACAAAGTCCTCCTCAACAACAGGTATACAGGATCTCGCAAAGAAATCTCTTATGTGATTGACACCTCTTTGGATGGCATATTTAATCCCATCTTCCATCATCGACTTCTAAATGGAAACTATAAGCCCATTCCCGATATCGCAAGTGAAGTATCACTTCAGGCGAGTGCAAATTTCTGGGCACTCTAGTGTTCAATCATCGTCCACCTTCGAATCACGAAAGGCAGACGAGCCAATCTATATCCTCAAGTCTAAGAAGATTGAACAGGGGCAAATATATTAACAAAAGACCCTCAATCTAAAGTCATCATAAAGATCATAGTCCCTTAACATCCGTCGACTTGCCTACGAGAAATGATCTTGTCCCTCGATGTTGCCTACGAATATATGATGACAATCCCTTCGAAATGCTAAGTTATCCTTAATTGTTGCCTTCAGAGACCATTTCATCCCTTCGAACGTCCCATTAAAACTCCAACGATGATTCTACCTATTTCTCTATAATGGGATAGCATTGTATAAAAGGAAAACGAACATACTTTTTTCGAGTATGTAGATAACTTTTAGGTACTTGCTCAAAATAATAAATCTTTTACACCATACACTTTCAAACAAACTTTTCAAACTAAAGTTTTCAAAACACTTCGTAACACTCTTGAGGACAAAAATAAGGGTTAAAACGAAGTAAAATAAAACTTTTCAAAGCAAGCACACACAAGCAATTTCAAAATGATCAAGTACCTAAGAGCCCATGGAAAGCCATGGATAGAAAGGGTGCTAACACCTTCCATTTCTATAATCTACCCCCTGTACTCAGAAACATCTCGAAAAAGGCTTTTTCTGTTCTTTTTCCTTTTCCTTTGTTGGATGAAATAAAAGTTGGTGGCGACTCTTGCTTACCGCGACATTTTGCAAACACAAAACGCAAACCAGTAAAAACAGTCGGTTCTGCCACCATATCACAGAACTAGCGACTATGCTGGGAAATTAAAATAAAGTGGGGTATACCTTAGGATCTAGGTCATTAAAATTGCTTCTCTTGATTGCTTTGTTTGCTTTATTTTTGAGGGTTTTGTTTGGGGTTACTATAGATCCTATACCCAGATCTGGGGGCACTCATTAGGTAAGTAGAAATAGACTATGAGGGAACTGTACAGTGTAGACCAATACGGTTGAAGCAGTAGCTACGTTGGTGTGGCACTTTGGTTGGTACCGGTATCCCTTGTGGTGAAACAAAGAGAATACGGGGCCGCCGCGTGTTGTCATAAAGCACCAATGGACCTTAGAAACTTAGTTGAACAACTTGGCCATTAGAAAGTAGTGACATAGCCGGCCTCGGTGTAAAGCTAAGAACTGGTTGATACTCGATACTACGCTCATTGAGATCATACTTTCGGGATATTTTGGCCACAAGAAAAGATTGAGAGTTGAAACAATGCCGGATAAAGGATGGTCAGTGATATTGAGAATCTCTAGAACCCGGTTACTTTTTTAGGACCGGTTGAACCAACTAAACTTCAAGAAGGTACTATTTTAAATGCCATGCAACCCTAAAACTAAGGCTGTTTGTGTGACTTTTGTGCTTTCAACTTGAACTACTTGCACAGTTTTATTATCTGATAACATGAGTTCCTTGCAGGTTTTGTTTACAGTCCTTATCCAATAACTTGGATTTCTTGCTGGGTTTACTTGCTTATATCACCTCGCACTTTTGCTTAAACGCATAGCATACACATCATAACATCATGCCTTAACATTTACATAACCATTTCAAGGATCTCAAGGGTTTGTGATGCAGGTTATGGTAAATCAGACGTCTAGCAAGGGGCAAGGGGATTTATTTTCCTCTAGCCAATGTCGTCTAGAGATCAAAACACGATTACTTGAGTAAGTGGCTATGACCCACTCAATATGGTGAGCTTGACTCTTGAAGAAGGGCTCTCAACGACACGAAGTTTCTTCAATCAAGCTGCAATCAAATTCTAACTGTTTCTTGTTTACCCCGCGAGATCCTTGAAAACATTGCATACATATATAATACATATCATTGCATAAGCAAGTTTCAAAGCAGGTCTTTCATGTCCTCGCTGTTTATTTCAGCAACGGCTCTTCAAAAAGACAACTGAGATCTCCAAGCTCAAGATGCCCAGTTCAAGGAATTTCTCTTGGATCTATCCAAGGGGCAAGAAGACCTGAAAACACTCTTCGCCGGGAATCTGACCAAGGAACGTCCTGACAACAACAAGGATGAACAATTGGAACAATTGTGAGCTGAGGTAGAAGCAATGAGAATCCAGATGCTGGGGCAGATAACTCTTATCCAAGGCCTAGCCTGAAGATAAGAAGAGCTGAAAACCATCATCAACCAACTTTATCAAGACGGATACAATAGTATAAAGCAAACAGTCGAGGCTAGGGACCAAGTCATTGACCAACCTCTAAGAAGACAAAAGTTTGGTTTGGGGAAGAGTGGACCTTTCCAAATTTCTACTACATCACGTGTCCAATAATAACCTCGCCAAAAACAACGGGTTAATCAGAGTAAGCCGGATATGCCCAAAAGGCAGTTTACCAAACTCAACATGTTGTTGTCTCAAGCTTTGCAACACCTGTTAAGGATGAATCTGATTATGTTGATAGGACCTCATCCGAATGCCAAGACTTCTTCCCCTAACTACAATCCTGATGCAAGGTGTGTATACCATTCCAACAGCCCGGGGCATTATACTGACGACTGTTGGAGGCTGAAATATAAAATTCAGGACATGATTGATGAAGGAGTGTTGGAGTTTACACGAGATGGTCAGGCTGAGTTCTTCTACCATCCCTCTAAGGCACGTCCTCTGAAGTGACAAGATCAGACGAAGAGGCTTTTATTCATTAGAATTTGCAATTTGCAATTTTCTTTTGATTGTTCGAACATCTATTCATGTCAAACTTTGTTACTTTATCAATGCATTGCATATGTTTGTTTTGAATCAATTCATTCGTATTCACTATATTTAAATTGCTTTCCTTATCGTGATATTCAACTCTCGACTAAAAAACTATAAGCCTTTAGAGGGAGGATGACGAAAATGATACCACAATATATACAATATGCTTTTGAACAGTGGAGTTATAAGGTAGATAATCCCTAGTCAACCCCTTCGAGCCAAAGAAGTAGGAGTTTTTCTTTTCACACATATTAAAACCCTTAATCATAACTTGGGGCAGGGTAGTTTTCTCAGTTAATTCAGAGGCGCATGCAGTCACGATCTTCCGCTTCGTACACAATGAATGGCATCAAAGACGTCCTTCTAAAACAAAAGACGATGATGGTTACATATAATCATCCAAGCAGGCAGGAATTATCTCTCGAAATAAAAGCCCATTAAGTCAAAACCTATGAAGGAGACTTAAGAAAAAACTGGGGCATCCCGCTGACTGTAATCACAAAAGAAATAGTTCAGGCAAAAGACAGGGATAATAAAATAAAAAAGAAAGAGGTCCTACAAACCCTCAACAAAAATGAATGCCTATTCAAAATAAACTGTCAATATCCGAACCATCACTGGAATATCAGAGCAAAGACTCAAACGGGATCTAAATGCACAATTAACTGAGTTTAGGATCGAAGAACATCACAAAGAACGGTTGGGTACAAATAAAATTTGAGCCTTTATCCTTTGTTTTTTAAACCGTGAACCAGGCCACGTTATAACCCTTAAAAGTCCTAGTTGAAGCATGGGTTATTCCGAAAGCATATTGTTACAAAAGGTATCCTGAATCCTGTAAGGTTTTCTATAAATCACGAGTTGATATCACATCTTTGCAAAATTCTATTTTTTCTAAAAAAAACAGCATTTTCAAAACTTCAAGACAGACGTAATTCTTAAAATAACATTGTTTGCATATGACTATTTGTTCAACAGCAGAGAAATTCGCATGACGAATATTGTTGTACCCCAAAATTTTCCGTCTCCTATTATCAAGATTTTCCTCACAAGACTCCTTGGACTCCAGACAGGATTAGGGTTTACTCAGCTCAAGACATCTCCTTACACTAATGACCTAAAATTAGGGTTTGAGTTTGCACAGGATTTTTTTGGACTTCCAATGCCTCATGTGACTTTCATACTTCATGTTGGACCTCTAAGATTGCTCATACCAAGTTTCAAGCTTTGTATCACATTTTTGCCCAGTCAATTGGATAGTTGACCTAAAAATCAACTGTATTGGGGAAAAACTCAACTATGGCCAATTTACAGTCCAACCTCATAATCTTTGGTCCACATCAACATTATGGACTCATGTGAACCATTTGATCAAGTTTGGACCACAACTCCTCAAGAAATTTGATCAGATCATCAAAAGGGCAAAATGGTCATTTTTAGGGTTTTGACTGCAAAAGGGCAATTTCTGATTTTTAACCTAGCCAATGGCAAATTGGGTTCAAGAATGGTTTCAAGGACTCAATGGTATCCTATTGAACTAATCACAAGGTTTAAAAGATCTCAAATACATTGGTTTGACAGATGAATTTTCCAGTCAACTGATCAAAAATCAATTGTACACTGAAAAGTCAAACTTTGACTTTTTGGTAAAAATCAAGTGCCAAGGGTCATTTTTCATCAATTTGTGTCAAAACATGAAACTTGTTCACCAATAAACCTAATTTTGAAAATTAGGGTTTAAGTTTGAAAATTTTGATAACTTAGAAATTTTCTAAGTTATGAAAATTTCTTATTTTTGCCCAACTTTTCCCAACTTTTTCACCATGATTCAATTGGATTCAAACAAAACTTCCAACATGAAAGTTTTAGTCCTCCATTAAATATACAACTTTGATTCACAAAGTTTTCCCAAATGATGCTTGGATCTCAATTTATGATTTTGTGAATAGGGGTCCAAAAACTTTTTAACTTAGTGAAATTTTGCCCTAGTTTAGGCAGATTTTTGACCTAGCTTCATGGCAACGTTTCACCAAGTTCCAAGTTGAATCTCAAAATGCATTTCAAAGATGGAGTGTAGAGCATGTTACAAGCTTTCCAAAATGTCCAAGAAATCTCAAAGATCATTTATGGTTAGGGAGAATCGAAGGAATAAAAATGGCCATTTCTCACCTTTGTCCAAGGCATTTTGCACATTGCTACAACTTGCAAATTTGTTCAAAGAATGCTTGTACTTATTTTACAGGTCTTAAACCTTTCCACACTCCTTAATTGAATGCAAATACATTGGACAAATGCATTGTTCTGAGCTTTGGAGCATTATACAAAGAATTATTCCAAAAATGGCATAAAGGTTGCAATACCATTTCCAAAAAGCATACTTTTTGCATTTTTGTTTATCTTGAGCCATGGACCTGATCTCTTGATACAAACAACATCCAAAAACTTCAAGAAAAGCTCATCAACCTTATTCAGACCTTGAGCTAGCTTGTACAACCTTGGCCTTTGTCATTTCAACTTTTGCTTCAAAAGCAAGTAAGCTTGCAAAAAGTCCACAACTTGAAAATATGATAAAACTAAGTCTTGTAACATTTTCAAACAACTTCAGCATATTGTAGCAAGCCAGAAAAAACGAATTTCCAAGCTTCCAAACACCCAAAACACAAAAACACCAACTTCTGCCCAAAACAGGGCAAGCTCTATAGAACTCAAGCCATCTCCACATTGCCTCGTGCGTTTTGCTTGAAACCACTTCAAACACATTCTATACATCACACCTGAACTACCCAAGTCCCTGTCCAGCAACTGTAACTTCATTTTCACACTTCACCATTTTCATTTTGAAGCTTTGCAGGTTGAGTTCTACAAGGAGTTTCATACCATTTCAAAGCAAGCTAAGCATTGGGAAAGGTTGAGGGAACATCAAGCAAGCTCAAAAGAACTTCAGGCCTCACTCAAAGTTGTTGCATTGCCATAGCAAAACTCAACTGAACAAGGTAATTTCCAACTTTCTATCTCCTTATTTAGACATCCTTAGGCTTAGGTTTGTGAAGCAAAAATGTAGTCCTTAAGTTCCTTGAGTTGTACATATGCATAGATTTCATTTATATTAACTGAGCTAGGAGTATTTGATAGTTGAAGTTGCTGAAAAAACCAGGTCAAGATTTAGGGCCACTGAAATTCTCTCTGGTCTTTGAGAGTTAGATCAAGTTTTTTATATCATTAGAATCGTGGTTTAAAACTCTATAAATTTCATGTTGTGAGTTTTTGAGTTCATGCAAAGAATAGAGAGAACAGATTTGAAGTTGCAGAAGGCGCGCGTGTTTGGCCAGAGGACAGGGACGAATGAGATTGGGCCTGGGCTTGGCTTTTCTGTTATTCACACCCTCCATCTTGTTATTTGCACCCCCTTGGCCCATTTGTTATATTTTGCTATATTTTTTATTTCTTTTTGTGATTTCTGACTTTTTATATTTTTTATGAACATTAAAAAATCTCAAAAATATTTTCTTAATTTTTTTGCATTTTATTTTGTTATTTTTATTATTTTTTGGGCATAAAAATAGTTTATTAATAATAATATAACTTATTTTCTTAAATAAAATTTGTAAATAATGCAAAAATATTATATATTTTTATTTTATTATTTATACACTTAAATTAATATTTTCTCATATTTTTTATTTTTTAACATTTTTATATATAATTTTATTTATTTTCTTGTACATAAAAATGAATAAATAAATAATATATAATATATTTTCTTAAAACAAAAATTAGGGTTTCTTCACCCTTTCAAAAATAATTAATATTTTTTTCTTATTTTAAACTTAAATAAACTTATTTTACATACATAAAATAAATACAAAAACATTTGTGCATATTTACATTTAATTGTATATTTAAATATTTGCTTATTTATTTATTGTACATTAAATTCAATATGGTTGTAATAGTTTTAGGGTTTTTATTTTGTGCAAATATCCCCCTATTCAAACTTGTACCCCCCTCCCCATAATATTTTTGTAATAGTCTTAGATTTACTTTTACGCAATTTATCGTATTATATGCATGACAGTAAGATTAGGGTTTTGTATGCAAAGACCAAAAATCAAACAAATAGCATGACTAAACAAAAGATAAAAATGCATGAAAAATGACAATACAAGGCACACAAGCACCCCTAGGGTTTCATCCACTTTGTTGCCTTAAAATGGCCATGGTATGCATGCTAGGTATCTTGGCAAAACAAATCAAAACAAAAAGATCATAGTCCCTCGATGACTCTATCTTAGTTGCCTAAACAAAAATGATCTAGTCCCTCAAAAAAGCTTGCTAAGATACTTGGCACCATTGCTATCATGGTCATACGATGACCGACGCCCGTCCCGTTTAACATCCAAAGATAGGGTTGTTTACCAAATACAATGGTAAAACAACAATATCAAAGGAATAAAAATGTATAGGAAAGATCTTTGAGTAGGGTAGACAACTCCTAGTTACTTGATCAATTTGCAAACCATCCTTGCTATTTTCAAACTATCACACAATTTCAAAATAATTTCAAAACAATTTTCAAACATTGAAACATTTTTCAAAAGACAAACACCTTTGTATACATTCAAACAAGAATCATTACAAAGGTTGCCTAAACAAAGGCCTCTTTTCAAAATACTTTCAAAACCACACACAAAAGCACCATTTCAAACAATTGAAAAGAAAAAGCAAGTGATCTAAAACAAGTAACTAAGATCCCATGGAAAACCATGGATGAAAAGGGTGCTAGCACCTTCCCTTTTCATAATCTACCCCCCGAACCCAAAAACAATCTCAAAGGTCTTTCTTGTGCTTTTTTACCTTTCCTTTTGGATAAAATAAAAGTCGGTGGCGACTCTTGCTAAACCAAAACATTTGCGAACACAAAACGCAAAACCTCAAGTCAGTTCTCCCACCGCATCACAGAACTGGCGACTCTGCTGGGGATATTATATAAAAGTGGGGTAACCTTAGGGTTTTAGATCACCTTACATGCTTATCTTGCTTGACTTGTATGCTTTACACTTTGGTTCTATTGTTTGGGTTTGAATCCTCTACCCGTATTTGGGAAACATTCATAGGTAAATAGCAATACATTGTGGAAACTGTGCGGGGTATACCGACATGGTTGAAGCAATAGATATATTAGTGCGACATATTTATGGGTACCGGTAGCCTTTGAGTCAATCAAAGAGAATACGGGGCCGCTGAGTGATGTCATAAAGCACTAATGGGCTTTTATAACTTTACTTGACCAACTTGGCCTTTTTAGGGGTAGTGAGATGACCGGCTTTGGTGCAGTCCGAAGTTGGTAGATACTCGATACTACACTCATTAAGGGTTGTTTTCTTGGAATATTTCAGTCGCCAATAAAGTGGCTAAACTGAAACAATGAACACAGAAAATAATCAAGTGATATTGAGCTCCTTAGAACCCGGTTACTGTTTATAGGACAGGTTGAGCCAACTACACTTCAAGAGGGTACTTACCTACGAAACCCCATGCAAGCCTGAAACTAGGAACTTGTGTGATTTGTTTGTACATATATACTTGTGCATAACATCATGGACATCATGAAGCATCATATGCATCCACTAACCATTTCAAGGATTTGGATCTTCATCTTTGTTCCTGTTTTGTAGGTAATGGATTCACTTCGCAGGAAAATTATCCAAGTCAACCTTGTGAGAATTCCTCCACAACTCAAGGATCTAGCTTCAAGGATTCCTGAGAATTCTCCATTCACCGAGATGCATGGACGTCTTCTCAACTTAGTCAACACCAACACTGAGGAAGACATGGTGAAAGTTCTCTTCCAGTTCTTTGACCCCCTACACCACTGCTTCACATTTCCTGATTACCAGCTAGTGCCTACTTTGGAAGAATTTTCTCAACTCCTGAGGATTCCTATTCTCCATAAAATACCTTTCAACGGTACGGAAAGAGATCCAAAGCCTGAAGATGTTGCTGAAGCCCTACACTTGCAACCATCTGATATCACAAGTCATTGGGAAACTAGAAGTGGTGTCAAGGGTTTCTTGGCAAAGTTTCTGTTTGAGAAAGCACAAGAATGCTGGAATTCTCTAGACCTACAAGCTTTTGAGGAGATTTTAGCTCTTCTCATCTATGGGTTGGTCTTGTTCCCAAACCCTGAGCAGCTTATAGATGTCAGTGTTGTCAAAATCTTCATGGCTCGAAATCCGGTGCCTACATTGCTTAGGGTTATCTTACACTCTTTTCACACTAGAACAATGAGGAAAAGAGTTGTTCTCATGTGTTGCACTCATCTACTGGCAAGATGGTTTATTTCTCATCTTCCCCAATCAGTCTTGAAGAATGAGCAAGGTTTGAGGTTGTCACAACGGTTGATGAACCTTTCACATTCAGATATCCATTGGTGTTCTCGATCAAAAAAGAAGGTTATCATCATTGACCATTGTGGGGAATTCCCTAATGTCCCTCTATTTGGCATTAGGGGAGGTATCACCTACAACCCTTTCTTGGCTCTGAGACAGTTTGGGTATGCCCGAAGAGATGGCCCACATGACATGTTGATTCTAGACTTGGTTTTTGACTTCGACAACGACGATCAAGGACTCCGACAAAGGTTCATCCGAGCTTGGAGAATGCCCAACAAGGTGGACAGTAAGACCCTGGGACACAAGAATTCCATCCCCCTTGAGCCTTACCTCAAGTGGGTACGAACCCGCGCCCAAAGTCTTATGATACCTTACCCCTACATTCTCCCTGTGATCAAAGAGCCTGTTATGGAAGGAGAGGTTCCATACACCCTCCTACATCCTGACATGCCAACATCACTTGAAGATTTACAAAGGAGTTGGATACAGCTCAAGGGAGAACGCGATACTTTTGAAGCCCAATTCTACGCAAGCGAGAAGAAGGTCTTGGAACTTACTTATCAACTTCATGAAGAGCAGACTCTCAACACCTACATTGCTTCAAAGAGGATGCGCAACGTCTTTTTACCTTAGAATTTTGTACTATTTTGCCCATGGGGCATTAATGTACTAACAAATTCTATCTTATTAATATGACGTGTGTTCCTTTTTTGTTTAAAACAAATTTGAATTTCTGAATCCTTGAATGCATTACATGAATACATATCATTCATCATATGCATAAACAGGTCTTCACACGAGGTCTTCTTATCTTCCTATTGTTTATTTCAGTAGAATCTAGAGAAGACTATCAAGGACATCCAGGCTCAAAACGCTCAACTTCAAGAGATGTTCTTGAACCTATCCAAGGGGCAAGAAGAAGTGAACTCTCTCCTCACTAGGGGCATGATTATGGGGAATCCTAAGGGCAACAAAGATGATCAGTTGGAGCTTCTACGAACTGAGATAGCCATTATGAAAATCCAGATGATGGGACAACTGGTGGGCCAAATGGCTCTCATCCAAAACATGGCACGAGGACAAGAGGAGCTAAGGGTCCTCATCAGCAAACTTCATCAAGATGAATGTAACCAAATGGGGCAAACAACTAAGATTGAGGATTAAGTCATCATTCAGCCTCCCTTGAGACAAGAAGTCGAGGGAAAACCTCCCCAGTTTGCTTCAGGGTCACGAGCCCAACAGCAACCTCACCAACGTCAACAGGGTAATCGGCGTAAGCGAAATACATTTGAAAAGCGCTTCACTGAGATTAACATGTCATTATCTCGAGTGCTGCAACGCTTGTTGGAAGTCAAGCTGATTATATTAAGGGACCCCCTCGGAATCCCAACACAACCTTTCCAGGGTACATTCCAAATGCAAGATGTGCGTATCACTCCAACAGTCCTGGACATGACACCGATAGCTGTTGGGAATTGAAAAACAAAATTCAAGATCTGATGAAAATCTTCCGCTGAGGGCTCTCCACCTAAAATGACAAGTTCGAACAAAGAGGCTTCTGTTCATTTTGAATTTCCATTTGTAATTTCTTTTGTTATTTAGACAATTATCTATTGATGTCAAACTCTGTTTCATTAATGCATTGCATATGTTTGTCTTGAATTCATGAAAATAAGGGCATCCCAATCGGTTGACTGGCCTAGGACAAAATACTCTGCATGAACAAAGACCCTCTAGGTTGACTGGCCTAGGAAAAAATAAGGGCATCCCGACGAACCAAAAGTGTTCGGGAAAAAATTAGGGATAAAAACAAAAATGATATGTACACCCGGCAAGCCGAAAACCTGAAAAAGGCGGCTTGGGCAAAAAAGGGTATCCCGGTGGACTGAAAATCTAAAAAGACAGTCTAGGCAAAAGTTATGTATTAAAGCGTACGACTATGTCCCGTCATCTCGTCACTTGCCTATCAGTAGAAGACTTATCATTTCAATCGGAAGTTACCAAGCACCTCATAAGTTGGGATAACACTAAATGCACAAGGCCTCCGCAGGCACTTTCTCCAGCAGGTACAGGGGCAAAAAAGTCTTAATACGAAGTCCTTGTCGTATCCTCAGCATATGACCCTTTGACATCTACACTCCCCACAGAGTAGAGGAAACTAAAGCTTTGACATAGGCTTCCCCAAATAGGAGATACATTCCCCAACAAAGTTCCTTCAGAGAATCGACATATATATTCCCCGATCGAATTTCATAATCGCAAGCGGGTCATAAAGTTTTTCCCGAACAGAGTTTATTTCTCTAAATACAGAAACTCAATCCTCGACAAAGTTTATCCCTTCATCTATGGAAGCTTCTTTCTCAAACAGAGTTATTCCCCCGCAGAGTTGTTCTCAAGTAGAGTCTCTCCTCGGCAGAATATCCGTAAACAAGGGGCAAATCCCCAGCATAGTCATCTCCGATACGCCATCTCCAGCAGAAGTAGAAGAACCACTTTTTCTACTACGATCAGGAATGTAATTTCCATTACTCTCTAACAGCAGTCAGGATTTATTTTCCCAAACTCGGATGTGCCACAATAGCATTTCATGTTCATATATCATGACGTGCGCATACATATTGCATACAGCATAATCTCATTTATTTTGAGAACGTCATCATATAATGCATTTCATGCATCATATATGATTAATCATGTACATTTTCAGGAAAGATTGTTATCATCAACAACTTCCAACAAGTTCAAGATTAGCTCCTGAAACTAAACAGAATAATTATTTGCGCGACAAAATGCAGCTTTACACGGGTTCGTCACGAAGAAATCTTACAAGGGTTTCTCCTAAATGCAGCTTCACACGAGTTTATCCTGAAAAATATTACACGAGTCCTTTCTCATACATTTCCGAATGAAGTTTTACACGAACTTACCCCAAGGTGACCTTACCCAGGTTCCTTCTGATGTTTTACACGAACTCATCCCAAAGTAACCTTACCCAGGTTCCTCCTGAAGTTTTACACGAACTCATCCCCAAGTAACCTTACCCAGGTTTCTTCTGAAGTTTTACACGAACTTATCATAAAGTAACCTTACCCAGGTTCCTCTTGAAGTTTTACACAGACGTATCCCAAGGTGACCTTACCCAGGTTCCTTCTGAAGTTTTATGTAACGCCCGTAATTTAATTAATTTTTTAATTAAATTATTTTTGGAATAGTTGTGAAGATGTGTTATAATTAATTGGATTGATTTTATTAAGTGGAGAAATAATATTAGAGATATAATATTATGTGGTGAAATAATATTAAAAGTGTAATATTATTTAATGTGGGCTTATTTTGAGAGAGTAGAAGTAATAAGGGGTGTGTTGGTTTTAAGCCCAATAAGGAATAATAGAATAATAGGGTTATTTTATTATTTGTTAGAAGGAATAGAAAGAAAGAAGCAGTAGAAGAAATAAGGATTTGGAAGAGGACGTGCAAGCTGCTAGAGAAGTGGAAAACGACAAGAACGTGAATCCAACTGAAAATTGTAGAGCGACCTTCAATCCAAGGTAAGGGTGGGGTTCTAACTCTATAATTGGGTTCATGATGATTGGTATGTGGGATTAGTGATGATTATTGTCTTGTTCTTGAATTGGATGTATATGATGATGTATGATGAAGATTTGATGAATCTTAGATGGATATTGATGTCATGATGTTGTTTAATTGATGTAGAATTATAAGATGATTATGGGTGATGAATTGTCATGATTATAATAAGTTTTAGGGCTTTAGTTATGGAACTGTAGTGAGATGCATTGATGAAAAACATAGAACATAGCAGTAATGAAAATGCAGAATTATGCTGGAATGATATCAGGCGCTATTGTATTAGAATTAATGAATTAATTGGAGAATAGAATTTGTTAGTATTGTTCTT
This sequence comes from Vicia faba, assembly GCA_948472305.1. Taxonomy (NCBI): domain Eukaryota; kingdom Viridiplantae; phylum Streptophyta; class Magnoliopsida; order Fabales; family Fabaceae; genus Vicia; species Vicia faba. The sequence continues at coordinate 1,306,657,197 of OX451736.1, read as the reverse complement.
AGTTAGATTGATATCAGGCAAAGAATTAGAACAATAGGATGAATATAAAATAGCAGTTATGATGTTAGACGTAAGTGTTAGAATTTGTGTGGCCTAGTGAAAGGTAGAAATTCTGATGTTAGAAGTTGCGCTGCACTATTGAAAAATAGAGGTTCCGGTAGTAGAAGTTGTACTAGGCAGATGATGTGGCTGGTCAGAAGTTGTATTAATCAGAAGATGTGGCTAGTCAGAATTTATATTAGTCAGAAGATGGGGTTAGTCAGAAGATGTGATGATCAGAAGTTGTACCTGGTCAGAAGATGGGGTTGGTCAGAAGCTGTGATGATCAGAAGTTGCATCTGATCAGAGGTTGCATTAGTCAGAAGTTATAGTAGTCAGAAGATGGTGTCGCCCAGAGGTTGCGTCATTAGAAGTTATGTACTTATAAATAGCGTTGGTTAGAGGTTACATGGTCAGAAGTTGGATGGCCTTTGCGTTGTTTTGTGCAGAGCAATGAACGTTAGATGCTTAGAAGCTGTTGTTTGAGCTATAACAGTAGGATAATATCGGTATTGACTTTAGAGTTACAGAATGACAGTGTTGACTTACTGTGGAAATTAAAATACTGTTGAGTTATAATGAGAAGTTAATAATAAATAAATGATGTTTTATGAATTATTTTGATTATTTGAGATGTTGTTTTGAGATGTATTTTGAGATATTTTGAGATGATAAATTGAGATGTTTTGAGATGATAAATTTAGATATTTTGAGATGTTAAATTGAGATGTTTTGAGATGATTTTAGATGTTGTTAACTTGGTTGTTATCATTACATTCATGGTTGTGTCACATACATTGCATTTTTGAGATGTAGCTTATACTCATTGAGATGGCCTGGATTGGCAAATTTTGAGATGAAGGCTATGCCTTGTTGATGCCTCTATTAATTGGAAAATTTTTGAGATGGGAGTTCTGCTCCAATTGTACCACATGCATTTGCATAGTATCGAGTCGCATTATATGATTTCATAAAGAAGTGTATTTTGATGTTGGTGAATGTATATTATTGCTGAGATTGTTGTTGATTATGAGATGAGAAGTGGTGACGCTGTTGATCTAATTCAATATATTAATTATAATGCACTTTATTATATTGTTAGATATCTCACCCCTTCTGTTTGAATGTTTCCCCTATGTTGGTAACGTGCAGGTAATCGAGAGTGAAGGCTGTATACCTTCAATAGTTCGAGTCGGTGTCATTGCTCTGATATGTAACACTCGGGGGGATGAACGCTTGCTGTTTTTGATTGATGATTTTAAGTTGTTGAACTCTAATTTAATTATTACTAAATATGTGATGTTTCAAAGTTGCTGTTTTGTTGTTAGAAATGTTATTAAGAATTTCGATGCTTAGATGTCTATTTAATTGATCAAAGATGTTATGTTGATGGTTTATCCGATGTTTGAAAAAGTGTTATATATCCATGATGAATGCAATGAATTTGTTAGAAGAACTTGTGACATCCCGATTCATTTGTATGATTGAAATTTTATAACTCTAATTTATTTTGCATAATTGCTTGGGGTAGAATTGGGGTGTTACAAAGTTGGTATCAGAGCAAAAGGTTGGTCCGACCTTGTCGTCGAGTCCTAGTTGTCTAACAATTGAGTATTGTTATTTGAGTTCTAACCGTTGTTTATGTTGTAGTGAGAAGTTGAGATGGATGGAAGGAACGATGTTGCTCTAGCTGCTGCTTTAGAAGCAATGGCTCAGGCGATGGAAAATCAGCTGAATGCTGACAGGAATGCTGGATCTGGTAGCTTGGCGACTTTCCAGAGAGAGAATCCACCTACGTTCAAGGGAAAGTATGATCCCGATGGAGCATTGGAACTGTTGAAAGAGATTGAGAGAATCTTTCGCGTAATGGACTGCACTCCAGTGCAGAAGGTTCATTGTGGGACTCATATGCTAGCAGTCGAGGCTGATGACTGGTAGCTAGAGACTTGTCGGAAGTTAGAAGCTGCAGGTGAGACTGTCACTTGGGCGGTGTTCCGTAGGGATTTTTTGAGAAAGTATTTTCCTGAAGATGTCCGTGGTAATAAGGAAATTGAGTTCCTTGAGTTGAAGCAAGGAAGTATGTCTGTTGTTGAGTTTGCTGCCAAGTTTGCTGAGTTGGCCATGTTTTATCCCATTACGCTGAGGAAAATGCTGAATTTTCGAAGTGTATTAAGTTTGAGAATGGGTTGCGTCCGGAGATTAAGAAAGAAGTTGGATATCAGAAAATCCGTGTCTTTGCTGATTTGGTTGATAGCTGCAGGATTTATGAGGAAGATAATAATGCTCATTATAAGATTATTAGTGAGAAGAGGGGTAAGCACCCACAGAATCGTGGTAAGCCCTATGATGCCCCAACTGGTAAGGGTAAACAGACAGTTGCTCATGGTTAGAGGACTAGTGGGGGAGATGCTCCTGCTGGTGTGGTTTGTTTTAAGTGTGGAAAGTCTAGGCACAAGAGTAATGTTTGCACTACTGAAGTGAAGGGGTGTTTCCGTTGTGACAAGAACGGACATGTTATATCTGAGTGTGAGAACAAGAGTTTTGTTTGTTTCAATTGTAAAGAAGAAGGGCACATTGGTAGCCAGTGTCTGAAACCGAAGAGGGCTCAACCAAGTGGAAAGGTGTTTGCTTTGGTTGAGGATCAGACAGCTGCTGAGGACAGACTTATTAGAGGTACATGTTTCATTAATAGTACTCCTTTAATTACTATTATTGATATTGGTGCTACGCATTGTTTTATGGCTACTGATTGTGTTGAAAGATTGGGTCTTTTGTTGTCTTCTTTGAATGGAGAAATGGTCGTCGATACTCCAGCCAAGGGGTCGGTGACTACTTCTTTTGTGTGTGCTAAGTGTCCCTTGTCGATCTTCGACAGAGACTTTGTTGTTGATTTGGTTTGTTTACCGTTAAGAGGTTTGTATGTAATTTTGGGTATGAACTGGTTAGAGCATAATTGTGTTCATATTAACTATTATGACAAGTCGGTGAAGTTTTCTACTCCTGAGGAAGAAGAAAATGGTCTGTTGTCTGCTAGACAGTTGAGAAAGTTGACGCATGAGGAAGCGCAGATGTTTTCGTTGATGGAGTCGCTATCTGTAGAGGCTCAAGCTATGATTGAGGAATTGAAGGTGGTATGTGAATTTCCTAAAGTTTTCCCTGAAGAGATTCATGATGTACCGCCGGAGAGGGAAGTTAAATTTGCAATTGATCTTGTACTTGGTACCAGACCTGTGTCTATGGAACCATACAGGATGTCTGCATCTGAATTTTCAGAGTTGAAGAAGCAATTGGAAGAGTTACTTGAGAAGAGGTTTGTAAGACCAAGTGTATCACCGTGGGGAGCTCCAGTGTTGTTAGTGAAGAAGAAAGATGGAAGTATGAGGCTTTGTGTTTATTATAGACAGTTGAACAAAGTGATGATTAAGAACAAGTATCCGCTTCCAAGAATAGACGACTTGAGGGACCAATTAGTGGATGCTTGTGTGTTTAGTAAGATTGATATGAGGCCGGGTTACCATCAGATTAAAGTGAAGGATGAAGATATTCAGAAGACGGCTTTCAGAACGCGTTATGGACATTACGAGTATTCAGTGATGCCTTTCGGTGTTACTAATGCATCGGGAGTATTCATGGAATATATGAATCGTATCTTTCATACTTATTTGGATCGGTTCGTAGTGGTGTTCGTTGATGATATTTTGATTTACTCTAAGTTAGAAGAAGAGCATACTGAACATTTAAGAGTAGTATTGCAAGTTTTGAAAGAGAAGAAGTTGTATGCAAAGATTTCCAAGTGTGAATTTTGGTTGAAAGAGGTTAGTTTTCTTGGTCATGTGATTTCAGGTAGTGGCATTGTTGTAGACCCATCGAAGGTTGATGCTGTGTTGCAATGGGAAACTCCAAAGTCAGCTACTGAGATTAGAAGCTTCTTGGGATTAGCTGGTTATTATAGAAGGTTTATTGAAGGGTTTTCTAAGTTGTCACTCTCGTTGACTAAGTTAACTTGTAAAGGTAGAGCGTTTGTGTGGGATGTTCAATGCCAAGAAAGTTTTACAGAATTGAAGAAGAGGTTGACGTCGGCTCCGATTTTGACGTTGCCTAATCCAGAAGAGCCTTTTGTGGTTTATTGTGATGCTTCTAAGATGGGTTTAGGAGGTGTGCTTATGCAGAATGGTAAGGTAGTTGCTTATGCATCGAGGCAGTTAAGAACTCATGAGAAGAACTATCCTACGCATGATTTAGAGCTTGCCACAGTTGTTTTTGCATTGAAGATTTGGAGACATTATCTTTATGGATCTAGATTTGAAGTGTTTAGTGACCATAAGAGTTTGAAGTATTTGTTTGATCAGAAGGAGTTGAATATGAGGCAACGAAGATGGTTGGAATTGTTAAATGATTATGATTTCAGTTTGAATTATCATCCAGGAAAAGAAAATGTGGTAGCTGATGAGTTGAGTCGAAAGACTTTACATATGTCAGCAATGATGATTAAAGAGTTGGAATTGATTGAGCAGTTCAGAGATATGAGCTTAGTTTGCGAGGTTACTCCGCAAAGTGTTACGTTGGGTATGTTGAAGATTAATAATGAATTTTTAGACAGTATCAGAGGAGCTCAAAAGTTGGATGTGAAACTGGTAGATTTGATGGTTGGGATTGACCAATCTGAGAATAGTGATTTTAAGCTAGATGAGCAAGGTGTGTTGAGGTTTCGTAACCGGATTTGTATTCCTGATGATGCTGAGATGAAGAAAGTGATACTTGAAGAGAGCCATAGAAGTAACTTGAGTATTCATCCAGGAGCTACAAAGATGTATCAAGATTTGAAAGGTTTGTTTTGGTGGCCTGGGATGAAGAGTGTCGTGGCTCGGTTTGTGTATGCATGTTTGACTTATCAGAAGTCGAAAGTTGAACATCAGAAGCCTGCAGGATTGATTTAACCGTTGGAAGTTCCAGAATGGAAATGGGATAACATTTCAATGGACTTTGTGATAGGATTGCCTAATACTTTAAGAGAACATGATTCAATTTGGGTGATTGTTGATAGGCTTATGAAGTCATCTCATTTTATTCCTATTAACATCAGTTTTCTAGTGTCGAAGTTGGCTGAGATTTATATCAGTGTGATTGTGAAGCTGCATGGTGTTCCTTTGTGCATTGTGTCAGATAGAGATCCGAGATTTACTTCTGATTTTTGGAAGAGTTTGCAAGAAGCGTTGGGTTCTAAGTTGAGGTTGAGTTCAGCGTATCATCCTCAGACAGATGGTCAGACTGAACGGACTATTCAATCGTTGGAAGATTTGCTGGGGGCATGTGTTCTTGAGCAGGGAGGTTCGTGGGATACTTATCTTTCGTTGATAGAGTTCACGTATAATAACAATTACCATTCTAGTATTGGGATGGCACCTTTTGAGGCGTTGTATGGTCGAAGATGTAGAACTTGTTATATTGGCATGAATCTGGTGAAAGTGTAGTACTTGGACCTGAACTTGTTCGTGAGACAACTGAGAAGGTGAAGTTGATTAGAGAAAAGATGAAAGCTTCACAAAGTAGACAAAAGAGTTATCATGACAAGCGAAGGAAAGATTTAGAATTTCAAGTTGGTGATCATGTGTTTTTGAGAGTTACACCTGTGACTGGTGTTGGGCGAGCGTTGAAGTCTAAGAAGCTCACTTCTCATTTTATTGGACCGTATCAGATTTCGGAGAGAGTGCGGAATGTTTCTTATAGAGTGGCTTTACCGCCTAATCTTTTGAATTTTCATGATGTGTTTCATGTGTCGCAACTTCGGAAGTATATTTCAGATCCGTCTCATGTGATTCATATGGACGATGTGCAAGTACGGGATAATATTATGGTGGAGACGATGCCTGTACGGATCATGGATCGTGAAATGAAGACTCTGAGGGGCAAAGAGATTGACTTGGTTAAAGTGGTTTGGCTAGGAGCTGCTGGTGAAAGCATGACTTGGGAGTTGGAGAGCAAGATGCGAGACTCCTATCCTGAATTGTTTGATTGAGGTAAATTTTCGAGGACGAAAATATTCTAAGTAGGGGAGAGTTGTAACGCCCGTAATTTAATTAATTATTTAATTAAATTATTTTTGGAATAGTTGTGAAGATGTGTTATAATTAATTGGATTTATTTTATTAAGTGGAGAAATAATATTAGAGATATAATATTATGTGGTGAAATAATATTTAAAGTGTAATATTATTTAATGTGGGCTTATTTTGAGAGAGTAGAAGTAATAAGGGTGTGTGTTGGTTTTAAGCCCAATAAGGAATAATAGAATAATAGGGTTATTTTACTATTTGATAGAAGGAATAGAAAGAAAGAAGCAGTAGAAGAAATAAGGATTTGGAAGAGAACGTGCAAGCTGCTAGAGAAGTGGAAAACGGAAAGAACGTGAATCCGACCGAAAATTATAGAGTGACCTTCAATTCAAAGTAAGGGTGGGGTTCTAACTCTATAATTGGTTTTATGATGATTGGTATGTGGGATTAGTGATGATTGTTGTCTTGTTCTTGAATTGGATGTATATGATGATGTATGATGAAGATTTGATGAATCTTAGATGGATATTGATGTCATGATGTTGTTTAATTGGTGTAGAATTATAAGATGATTATGGGTGATGAATTGTCATGATTATAATAAGTTTTAGGGCTTTAGTTATGGAACCGTAGTGAGATGCAGTGATGAAAAACATAGAACATAGCAGTAATGAAAACACTGAATTATGCTGGAATGATATCAGGCGGTACTGTATTAGAATTAATGAATTAATTGGAGAATAGAATTTGTTAGTACTGTTCTTAGTTAGATTGATATCAGGAAAAGAATTAGAACAATAGGATGAACAGAAAATAGTAGTTCTGATGTTAGACGTAAGTGTTAGAAGTTGCGTGGCCTAGTGAAATGTAGAAATTCTGATGTTAGAAGTTGCGCTGCACTATTGAAAAATAGAGGTTCTGGTAGTAGAAGTTGTACTAGCCAGAAGATGTGGCTGGTCAGAAGTTGTATTAATCAGAAGATGTGGATAGTCAAAATTTGTATTAGACAGAAGATGGGGTTATTTAGAAGATGTGATGATCAGAAGTTGTACTTGGTCAAAAGATGTGGTTGGTCAGAAGATGTGATGATCAGAAGTTGCATCTGATCAGAGGTTGCATTAGTCATAAGTTATAATAGTCAGAAGATGGTGTCGCCCAAAGGTTGCGTCATTAGAAGTTGTGTACTTATAAATAGTGTTGGTTAGAGGTTGCATGGTCAGAAGTTGGATGGTGTGATCGGTGGATCTGGAACTGACTGTTTAACGCTGGTTCGCGAAATGTCGCGGAAGCAAGAGTCGCCACCGTCTTTTATTTTCTCCAAATGGAAAGGACAAAAGCACAGAAAAATTCCTTATAGAGATTGCTCTCGGTTCGGGAGGTAGATTATAGAAAGGGAAGGTGTTAGCACCCTTTCTATCCATGGTTATCCATGGGCTCTTAGATACTTGCTCATTGTGTTTTCAAAAACGGTTTGTTTGCTTTTCAATTGTGGGTTTTAAAAAGGTTTCTTTGAAAATTCCAGTTCGACTCTTGTATCAGTCCTCAAGAGTGTTTGAAAAAATGCTTTCGAAAGCTTTTTGAAAATGTGTTGGTGTGAGGGGTTGGAATCTGTTCAGGAGACCACAAGGAAGCTTTTGGAAAAGGAATTAAGACTTGAATCCACCTAGAACACTGATTTCAGTTTTGAGTTTTATGGAGAATTTTTCCAAGTTGGCAATGGTGTTTGGGAGCAGCCTTTAGTGTGTGGTCCTTAGGTTTTGACTCAGTACTTATGATGGAAGAGAATTAGCTTGCTAGCTGGCCTTGATTTATGCTCATGAGAGAACAAGTCCTAGGGTTTTCACCATTAACCAATTTTCCTTCTTTTAAGCCAAGACCAAGACTTAGTGTGCAATTTAACCCTAGCATAAGTTTGTGAGCTGGCCCATGATATATGGAAGTTGTCCAAATTCAAATGACACTATTCCATTGGTTTTTGAATTTTATTTGAATTTTTAAAGATTTAAAATGAATTAATTATCAAAAATTAAATAAAATAGAAAAATCAATGTTTGATCTTGAAATTAATCATGGGACACGTGTGTGGCATGACAAGGATGAATCAAGTGGAAGAAAGTGGGCCCTTTTGTCAAAAATTGGAGTTTCAAGGATAGTTGACTTTTGCCATTTCACAAAAATTTCCCAACTTCTACAAGGCATAACTTGCTCAATTTTTAAGCTTTTCACATGTTCTTGGACATTTTGGAAAGGTCTTTGAGTCCTCTAACCAATGCCTTTGGTCCCATGTCATTTTGATTTACCAATCTCAAGTTATGGTCTTTGACTTAAAGTCCCTTTTTGTTGACTTTTGAAAATGACCTATAATGTTGAAATTGATAACTTTTTGTGAGATCATTTCTTGGACTTGAAGTATGAAGATGAGTTGTAGGAAATGTCTTTCTCTTCAAAATGAGCTTTGGATGGAATTTTTCTGATAATCCATGTGAAAGTTATGCCCTGGTCAATTTCAGTTGACTTTTTCAGCTATCCAAATATAGCAACTTTTGCATCTTTGATGATTTCTGAGCCAAATTTTGAGAGTCATGATCAAGCATTGATCAAATGATGTTTGTGGCTTCAAAATGATATGTTGACCAAAAATTTGAACTTTTGACTGTCAAATGACCATTTTGCCCCTACAGTTGACTGTAGTGCAATTTAGGGTTTTGACTGTGCAATTTTGAGCTGAATGCCTTGAAACTTGATATGAGGATGCTTGACCATGTTTGTAAGCATATGAGACTTGATTGAACCTTTGAACACTTCATTTTCTTGATCAGAACCCAAACCCTAGTTTTGACTGTATGGGAGACTGTTGCACTGCACAACCCTTGGGGAATTTTGTAGCTTGGCTTGGCAATTTCTCGAGGAATATGGGAGGGCAAATTTTGGGGTATAACAGTTGCCCCTGTTCAATCTTCTTAGACCTGAGGATGCAGATTGGCTGACGTGCCTTTCGTAATCCGAGGGTAAAAGATGATTGGACACTAGAGTGCCCAGAAATTTGCGCTCACATAGTGGCAGTGTGGTGGGAATGGGCTTATAGATGCCATTTAGAGATTGATCGCGTAAGAGATTCCTTAGCGAGAACCTGCATACCTGCAAAAGAAAAAATGAGTACCTGACACGTTGCAGGAGCTGATTTTAGATGCTTGGTATAGATGTGTCCTGACTGGTTACAGGAGCTGAGTCTGGAGCTTCAAACGCTGATGAATGAACCAGGGATGGTTACTGCCTCAGCATGGATGGTAAGAGAACCTTGGGCGATTTTAACTTCAACAACGCTCGTTGAGAAAAATCTTGGGTGTCTTCTACTGGAATAAGAATCAGGGAGATCTTAGGGTCGATCTGACTGAACCAGAGGAGGCCTTTGACTGGATAAGCATCAGGAAAATCTTAGGGTCGATTTAACTGAACCGGTCTAGGTCTTGAAATATCTTCAACTGGATAAGCATCAGGGAGATCTTAGGGTCGATCTGACTGAACCAAGAGAAGGCCTTTGACTGGATAAGCATCAGGAAAATCTTGGGACGATTTAACTGAACCGGTCTAGGTCTTGAAATGTCTTCAACTGGATAAGCATCAGGGAGATCTTAGGGTCGATCTGACTGAACCAGAGAAGGCCTTTGACTAGATAAGTATCAGGAAAATCTTGGGACGATTTAACTGAACCGGTCTAGGTCTTGAAATGTAGCTTGAGAACTTAATTGGATCTTTCCTGAAAGATAAAAGTCAGTCATATGCAATGCATGATATGGATCAAGCAACGATGTTCTCAACATAAATGAGATTGGTATGATGCCGTGCGTTATGCATGCTATAATGATGTATGTGATGTTTCATGTATATTTTTGTCTAGGAAAGTAAATCCTTGACGGGTGCCGGGAAGTCGTATCCTGGGCTGATGTCGAAGAATAGATTTTGCTTCCGCTGGGGATGATAATTGCAAGGATACCGGTAGGAGAAGATGACTCCGTTGCGGAATAAACTTGGCGAATGGAAGATTCTGCGGGGAGAAAAGATACTCTAGCGATCATGCTGGGAAGCAATACTCTGTGGGGATAGAGATGCTTTGCTGAGTGTTGATAGCAGTAATTTGCTGAGGATGTCTTTGTTGTTGGAAGTGTTAACGGACTTCGCTGGGGATAGGAAAGAAATATGTTGATGACGACCTTTCCGTGGCTTTCGGCTGAGGATAACCCAGTTATATCCTGTTAAGGAAATAACTCTTTGAATAAAGCCGGACGACGCGTTCGTGCTCTGCGAGGGGATAAGCTTCCAGAATCTACTGGGGATAAGCTTACTGCTTGGAGAGATGAATTCCAATTTTCCTGGGGAAACTGGATTGGACTCTTCTAGGGAGTTTTGGAATGTAATTTTATAAGTTGAAAGGGGGAACCTATGTAGGGTTGCATGCTGATGAGTTTGTGTAAAACTGTATCTGAAATGGAGAAGGAACCTGGGTAGGGTTACTTTGATGATGAGTTCGTGTAAAACTTTGTTTTTTTGGAAAGGGAGAACCTGTGTAGGGTTTCTGGGTGACGAGTCCATGTAAAACTGCATCTTGAAGAGAGGGAACCGATGTAGGGTTGCTTGGTGAGGTAAGTTCATGTAAAACTTCTTGATGAACCGGGGTGAGGTTATCTTGAGCTAAATCCATGTAAGACTTCTGGGGGGAACCAGGGTTAGGTTGCCGCAGGATAAGTTCGTGTAAAACTTCTTGACGAACCGAGGTAAGGTCATCTTGAGATAGGTCCATGTGAGACTCTTGGAGGAACCGGGGTTTGGTTACGGCAGGATAAGTTTGTGTAAAACTTCTTGATGAACCGGGGTTAGGTCATCTTGAGATAGGTCCATGTGAGACTCTTGGAGGAACCGGGGTTAGGTTACGGCAGGATAAGTTTGTGTAAAACTTCTTGATGAACCGGGGTTAGGTCATCTTGAGATAGGTCCATGTAAGACTTCTGGAGGAACCGGGGTTAGGTCACTTCGGGATAAGTTCGTGTAAAACTTCTTGGCGAACCGGGGTAAGGTTACTTGTGATAAATCCATGTAAGATTTCTGGAGGAACCGGGGTAAGGTTACTTGGATAAGTTTGTGTAAAAACTTCTGGAGGAACCGGGGTAAGGTTACTTGGATAAGTTTGTGTAAAAACTTCTGGAGGAACCGGGGTAAGGTTACTTGGATAAGTTTGTGTAAAAACTTCTGGAGGAACCGGGGTAAGGTTGCTTCGGGATAAGTTTGTGTAAAACTTCTTGATGAACCGGGGTTAGGTCATCTTATGGAGGAGGAGTCTGTGTATGACTTTGTCTGAAGGTTGAGCAGAAACCGGTGTTGGGTTGCATGATTTTGATTAAGTGGATAATTGTCCTGTTTGGTCTCGGACGTTAGCCCACGATCTGGAATTTGTAAAGGTAGATGGTAATCATTTTTATGTTGATCTGTCCTTTGTAATTTGGTTGACAGAGCAATTGGATCGCCTGGATAGCTCATTATTGCCCCTGCTTCGGAGGTGAGGGAAGAGGATACCTGTGCGGGTGATCGACAAATCTTCGGGTAGGCAAGTGACGAGATACCGGAACATAGTCGTACGCTTCGATCCCTAACTTTTGCCTGGACCGCCCTTTCGGGTTTTCAGTCCACCGGGATACCCATTTTTGCCCAAGCCGCCTTTTCAGGTTTTCGACTTGCCGGGTGTACATGTTTTTCGTTTCATCCCTTCATTTTGCCCGAACCCTTTTAGTTCGCCGGGAAGCCCTTATTTTTGCCTAGGTATGTCAACCTAGCGGGTCTTTGATTATGCGCAATATTTTTTTCGACTATGTCCACGCTCTCAGAATGTAGGGAGTTGCCCCTGTTGGAAGTATTTTGCCATGCCCCAGATAATGAGCAATGTGCCCCTTGATTGGAGGTTCTTCTGTTCACAAGGTGTTCATCGTGCGAATTTCCCTGCTTGTTCAAACAAGTAGTCATATGCAAACAAGGTTATTTTAAGAATGCAAAAGTCTATGTCTGTCTTGAATTTTGAAAATGCATTTTTTGTAATACAGTGCGATGTCAACTCAATATTTTACAGCAAACCTTCAGGAGTCAGGATACCTTCGTAACAGTATGCTTTCGAACTAACCCATGCTTCAGCTAGGACTTTTAAGAGTTATATCGTGGCCTGGTTCACGGTTTAAGAAACAAAGGATAAAGGCTCAAATTATTTGTACCCACCCGCTCTTCGTGATGTTCTCCAAACCTAAACTCAGTTGATCGTGCGTTAGACCTTGTTTGAGTCTTTGCTCTGATTTTCCGGTGATGATTCGGATATTGAACGTTTATTTGAATAGGCAATCATCCCCTTTTTTGCTGAGGGTTTGTGAGACCTCTTTTTTTTTTTTTGATTTAATTATCCCTTTCTTTTTTTTTGCCTGAACTGTTTCCTTTTTGGGATTACAGTCAGCGGGATGCCCCAGTTTGGTAAGTCTTCTTTATTGGTTTTGACTTTTTGGGCTTTTCATTCATGAATTTTTTTTTGATAATGACTGCCTGTCCTTATGATTGTTCGGAACCATCACTGTCTTTTGTTTTTGAAAAACTCATTTAGTGACATTCATTGTGCACTTGGATCGACTGAGAGAACTACCCTGCCCCAGGTTATGATTAAGGGTTTTGATTTTCGAAAATACAAACTCCTACTTCTTTGGCTCTGATGGGTTGACGAGGGATTATCATCCTTATAACTCCAGTGTTTAGGAATTGAAACAATGCCTGTACCTCATCAGCGGGGTCTGTTCAAAAGCATACTGTAAATTGTGGTATTGTTTTCGTCATCCTCCCTCAAGAGGTTTAGAATTTTCCATTAAGAATTGACCATCGCAAAAAATATGAAAGCAGTTTTAAGCATAGTAAACATAATTAATTCAAGACAGACATGTGTAATGCATTCATGAAATAAAAGAGTTTAACACAATAATTGTTTATCTGAACAAGAAAAGGAAAAATACAACTTGAAATCAAATGAACAAAAATTTAGCCATGCTTTGGCAATGGAGCGGTGATCACGTTGGGAGTCTCCGCAGGCTCGAACTCGATCTCTTTGGCATCGATCATGTTCTGAATTTTGTACTTCAGTGCCCAACAGTCCTCATTATCGTGCCCCGGGCTATCAGAATGATAGGCACACCTTGCTTCTGGATTGTAGCTAGGAGAGGAGGTCTTAGGATTGGCAGGAGGGTTGATTACTGCAATCAGGTTCATCTTCACCATATGCTGCAATGCTTGTGACCAAGGCATGTTAATGTTGGTGAATTGCCTTTTAGGCCCTTCCGGCCTTTGCTGGTTTCCCCTTTGTGGTTGACGGCGTGGTGCAGAACCAGAGATCATGACTGCCCCTGCATGTTGATCACGGCGACTCTTTTGACTGTATACAGCATTGGATTCCTTCTTTCCCGTGTAAGATTTTTTATGAATATCAGAAGGTGTGGCCTCTTGAATCTTCCCCGACTTGATACCAGCTTCAATTCTTTCGCCAGTCAGGATGAGGTCGGTAAATCCAGCAGATGAGTTACCAATGAGGTGATTGAAGAATGGCCCGGATAGGGTCCCCAAGAACATATCAACGAGTTCCCGGTCAGTTAACGGAGGTTGCACCCTTCCAGCAAGGTCTCTCCATCTTTGTGCGTACTCCTTGAAACCTTCACTTGACCCCAACGACATACCCTGGAGTTGGGTACGTGTGGGAGCAAGGTCGGCATTGTACTGGTACTGCTTATAGAAAGCAGTCGCCAACTCCTCCCAGTTACGAACTTTGGTCCCATCCAGTTGATAGAACCATTCGAGGTGAGTCCCTGAAAGACTTTCCTGGAAGAAGTGGATCCACAAGTTCTTGTCTGCTGAGTATGGTTGGATTTTCCGAACATAAGACCTGAGATGCAACTTGGGACAAGACGCCCCGTCATACTTGGTAAAGGATGGTGCCTTGAACTTCCGAGGAATAATCACACCAGTTGACAAACCCAGATCTCCAAAATCCAGCCCAGGTACCTGTTGGATCTCCATAGCATTCAGCCTATCCTCCAACTGTTTGTACTTGTCCTCAGCCGGAGGGTACTGTTCGTCGTTGAAATCTGTCTCGCTGTCGGAGACCACTGGACTAGGCACCTCTCTCTCATGGTGACTGCTTTCCCTCACAGATGGGGTTGTCCCCTCAGTTTCCTCCTGCGGTGTATTCCCAGATCTGCGTCTAGGGCTGAACAGAACAATCCTCTTCTTCTTCTTGTCCTTCTTCAAAAACAAAGCCTTCAGATCTTGTTGACCCTGAGCCAAGCCTTTGATCAGCTCCTGAAATTGGGCGTTCTGCGCCTGAAATTGGGCGTTCTGCGCCTGAAGAGCCTTGATAGATGCCTCGGTTGATGATTCAGGATTCATGACGAGACTGCTGAAATAAACAGCGAAGAAGGTAAGCAACCTGCAGAGGAAGGGTACCTGTTATGTAATGATATGTATGATATGCATGCAATGATTTCAAGGACCTCGTGGGGTAAACAGAGAAACTTGTTAGAGTTGGAAACTGGCAACTTGATTGAAAGTACTTCATGTTGTTGAGAGTCCTTCGTCACGGGTCAAAGGCTCACCATATCCAGTGGGTCATAGCCCCTGACTTTAGTCATCATGTCTGGTTTTGATTTCCAAACAACCTTGGTTAGGGAACCTTCTTCAGGAGTCAGAGCTCACCATATCAAGTGGGTCATAGCCTCTGACAACATTGGCTAGAGGAAAATAAATCCTCTTTGCCCCTTGCTAGACGTTTGATTTATATGACCTGTATCACAAGCCATTGAGATCCTTGAAATGGGTTAGGAGGTATGCAATGGTATGATGTCATGATATGCATGGGGTAATGTGAGTAACCCTGTTATGAGTCCCAATTAAGGACTATAAACAGACCCTGCAAGAAATTCAGTATACTTTGTTATGAGTCCCAATTAAGGACTATAAACAAAACCTGCAAGAAATTTGGTAAACCTTGTCATGAGTCCTAGTTAAGGACTATAAACAAAACCTGTAAGTAGTTCATGTGTCAGCTAACAAGCATGCAAGTAGGCAAGTACAAAGGCACACAAGTCACACAAGAGAAACCCTTAGGGTTTAGGCCAGCATGGGGTCTGGGTAGTACCCTCTTGAAGTTGGTGGGCTCAACCTGTCCTAATCAAAGTAACTGGGTTCTAAGGTTCCCAATATCACGGGATTGCTTTCATTGTTCATCGTTTCGATTTAGCCACTGAACTGGCGACCGAAATATTCCAGGAAAGCAACCCTCAATTGAGTGTAGTATCGAGTATCAACCAACCTCGGACTGCACCAAAGTCAGTTATCTCACTACCCTAAAGAGGCCAAGATAGTTCAATTAAGGTTCCTAAGGTCTGTTGATGCTTCACGACACCACGCGGAGGCCCCGTACTCTCCTTGACTGAACTCAAGGGTTACCGGTACACACCAAAGTGCCACATCAACGTAGCAGACTGTTTCAACCATGTCGGTATACCCCGCACAGTTCCCTCACAGCCTTGTTGCTACTTTCTAAAAGGGTATCCCCCAGATCCGGGTTAGGATCTATAGAACTCCCAAGACAGTCCCACAATTTAAAGCAAACAAAGCAATACAATTGAAAACACAGTTATGAACTAACCCTAAGGTACACCTCACTTTAAGTTTGTAATTCCCCAGCAGAGTCGCCAGTTCTGTGATCGGTGGATCTGGAACTGACTGTTTAACGCTGGTTCGCGAAATGTCGCGGAAGCAAGAGTCGCCACCGTCTTTTATTTTCTCCAAATGGAAAGGACAAAAGCACAGAAAAATTCCTTATAGAGATTGCTCTCGGTTCGGGAGGTAGATTATAGAAAGGGAAGGTGTTAGCACCCTTTCTATCCATGGTTATCCATGGGCTCTTAGATACTTGCTCATTGTGTTTTCAAAAATGGTTTGTTTGCTTTTCAATTGTGGGTTTTAAAAAGGTTTCTTTGAAAATTCCAGTTCGACTCTTGTATCAGTCCTCAAGAGTGTTTGAAAAAATGCTTTCGAAAGCTTTTTGAAAATGTGTTGGTGTGAGGGGTTGGAATCTGTTCAGGAGACCACAAGGAAGCTTTTGGAAAAGGAATTAAGACTTGAATCCACCTAGAACACTGATTTCAGTTTTGAGTTTTATGGAGAATTTTTCCAAGTTGGCAATGGTGTTTGGGCGCAGCCTTTAGTGTGTGGTCCTTAGGTTTTGACTCAGTACTTATGATGGAAGAGAATTAGCTTGCTAGCTGGCCTTGATTTATGCTCATGAGAGAACAAGTCCTAGGGTTTTCACCATTAACCAATTTTCCTTCTTTTAAGCCAAGACCAAGACTTAGTGTGCAATTTAACCCTAGCATAAGTTTGTGAGCTGGCCCATGATATATGGAAGTTGTCCAAATTCAAATGACACTATTCCATTGGTTTTTGAATTTTATTTGAATTTTTAAAGATTTAAAATGAATTAATTATCAAAAATTAAATAAAATAGAAAAATCAATGTTTGATCTTGAAATTAATCATGGGACACGTGTGTGGCATGACAAGGATGAATCAAGTGGAAGAAAGTGGGCCCTTTTGTCAAAAATTGGAGTTTCAAGGATAGTTGACTTTTGCCATTTCACAAAAATTTCCCAACTTCTACAAGGCATAACTTGCTCAATTTTTAAGCTTTTCACATGTTCTTGGACATTTTGGAAAGGTCTTTGAGTCCTCTAACCAATGCCTTTGGTCCCATGTCATTTTGATTTACCAATCTCAAGTTATGGTCTTTGACTTAAAGTCCCTTTTTGTTGACTTTTGAAAATGACCTATAATGTTGAAATTGATAACTTTTTGTGAGAGCATTTCTTGGACTTGAAGTATGAAGATGAGTTGTAGGAAATGTCTTTCTCTTCAAAATGAGCTTTGGATGGAATTTTTCTGATAATCCATGTGAAAGTTATGCCCTGGTCAATTTCAGTTGACTTTTTCAGCTGTCCAAATATAGCAACTTTTGCATCTTTGATGATTTCTGAGCCAAATTTTGAGAGTCATGATCAAGCATTGATCAAATGATGTTTGTGGCTTCAAAATTATATGTTGACCAAAAATTTGAACTTTTGACTGTCAAATGACCATTTTGCCCCTACAGTTGACTGTAGTGCAATTTAGGGTTTTGACTGTGCAATTTTGAGCTGAATGCCTTGAAACTTGATATGAGGATGCTTGACCATGTTTGTAAGCATATGAGACTTGATTGAACCTTTGAACACTTCATTTTCTTGATCAGAACCCAAACCCTAGTTTTGACTGTATGGGAGATTGTTGCACTGCACAACCCTTGGGGAATTTTGTAGCTTGGCTTGGCAATTTCTCGAGGAATATGGGAGGGCAAATTTTGGGGTATAACAGATGGCCTTTGCGTTGTTTTGTGCAGAGCGATGAACGTTAGATTCTTAGAAGCTGTTGTTTGAGCTATAACAGTAGGATAATGTCAGTCTTGACTTTAGAGTTATAAAATGACAGTGTTGACTTACTGTGGAAATTAAAATACTATTGAGTTAATAATAAATAAGTGACGTTTGATGAATTATTTTGATTATTTGAGATGTTATTTTGAAATGTATTTTGAGATGTTTTGAGATGATAAATTAAGATGTTTTGAGATGATAAATTGAGATGTTTTGAGATGTTAAATTGAGATGTTTTGAGATGATTTAAGATGTTGTTAACTTGGGTGTTATCATTACATTCATGGTTGTGTCGCATACATTGCATTTTTGAGATGGAGCTTATGCTCGTTGAGATGGCATGGATTGGAAAATTTTGAGATGAAGGCTATGCCTTGTTGATGCCTTTATTAATTGGAAAATTTTTGAGATGGGAGTTCAGCTCCGATGGTACCACATGCATTTGCATAGTATTGAGTCGCATTATATGATTTCATAAAAAAGTGTATTTTGATGTGGGTGAATGTATATTATTGCTGAGATTGTTGTTGATTATGAGATGAGAAGTGGTGACGCTGTTGATCTAATTTAATATATTAATTATCATGCACTTTATTATATTGTTAGATATCTCACCCCTTCTGCTTAAATGTCGCCCCTATGTTGGTAACGTGCAGGTAATCGAGAGTGAAGGTTGTATACCTTCAATAGTTAGAGTCAGTGTCATTTCTCTGATATGTAACACCAGTGGGGATGAACGCTTGTTGTTTTTGATTGATGATTTTCAGTTGTTGAACTCTAATTTGATTATTACTAAATATGTGATGTTTCAAAGTTGTTTTTTTGTTGGTAGAAATGTTATTAAGAATTCCGCTGCGTAGATGTTGATTTAATTGATTAAAGATGTTATGTTGATGGTTCATCCGATGTTTGAAAAAGTGTTATATATCCACGATGAATGCAATGAATTTGTTAGAAGAATTTGTGACGTCCCGATTCATTTGTATGATTGAAATTTTATAACTCTGGTTTATTTTGCATAATTGTTTGGGGTAGAATTGGAGTGTTACATTTTACACGGACCTATCCCGAAGTAATCTTATCCAGGTTCCTCCTGAAGTTTTACATGAACTTATCACAAAGTAACCTTACCCAGGTTCCTCTTGAAGTTTTACACGAACTCATCCCCAAGTAACGTTACCCAGGTTCCTCCTGAAGTTTTACACGAACTCATCCCCAAGTAACCTTACCCAGGTTCCTCCTGAAGTTTTACACGAACTTATCACAAAGTAACCTTACCGAGGTTCCTCCTGAAGTTTTACACGAACTCATCCCAAAGTAACCTTACCCAGGTTCCTTCTAAAGTTTTACACGAACTTATCACAAAGTAACCTTACCCAGGTTCCTCCTGAAGTTTTACACAAACTTATCTCAAAGTAACCTTACCCCGGTTCATTCTGAAGTTTTACATGAACTTATCACAAAGTAACCTTACCCAGGTTCCTCTTGAAGTTTTACACAGACTTAGTCCAAAGTAACCTTACCCAGGTTCCCGTCGAAGTTTTACACAGACTTATTCTGAAATAACCCTACCTAAGTTCCTCCTAAAGCCCTACACAGACTCCTCACAAAATAACCTTACCCAGGTTCCTTCTCAGCTTATATGCAGTTTTACCCAAACTCCTCACAAAGCAACCTTACCCAGGTTCCTTCTCAGTTCAGATGCAGTTTTACCCAAACTCCTCACAAAGTAACCTTACCCAGGTTCCTTCTCGGTTCAGATGCAGTTTTACCCAAACTCCTCACGAAACAACCTTACCCAGGTTCCTTCCCATAAGCCCTACTATCCAGGTTCCTTCTCATAACCTTACCATCCAGGTTTCTTTTCTCTTATCTCCAGACAGCAGTCCATGGACCTGATCAAACCCGATTGGTTTCGCATTTCCCCAGTAAGTCGCGGTGCAGCCTGTACACTGACCAGATATGTAGTTCACCTCCGGAGTTAATTCCCCAGTAGAGTAACGGACAACTGAAGCTCCTAAAATTATATTTCTCCCAAGACAGAGACCAACATTCCTCAGCAGATTTCTCCTCAACGATAGGAACATGAATTCTCATCAAAGGAATATCTCGATAAATCAACATCCTTTATATGGCATCTTTAAGCCCATCTCCGTTGAACTTCCGTCATCTCCTCCAAATGGCATCTGTATGCCCATTCCCAATACTACCTACACAGTCCAGCACCATCTCAGACGAGTGCAAATTTCTGGGCACTCTAGTGTTCAATCATCTTCCACCTTCAGATTACGAAAGGCAGACAGTCAATCTACATCCTCAGGTTTAAGAAGATTGAACAAGGGCAGCTGTTGTACCCCAAAATTTAACCTCTTTTCATACACGCATATTATTGATTTTATGGTTATGGAATAAAGGTATATTTATCAAGCTTCGTCAGGTTACAAGTGACGTTTATTTCGCCAACGGATGTTCTCAGAGTATTTTCCTTGCTGAAGATCGGTTCATCATTTCGCAATGATTCGGGGTTCAAAGATTCACAAGTCCAACTCGACGCGTCATATTCAGATGCTCTTTCGCTAAGATATCCCAGGTGACATATTCTCAAATTTAGGTTATGCTTGAGAGCAAATTATTTAAAGAAGGTCTCCGAATGTGCGAGTTTTCTCGAAGAAATATGATGAAAAAGTGTGCTGAAAGTGCAGTTTTTACGCGCTAAAAAATTCATAACTTTAAGATCGTGGCTCATTTTGAACCCGTTCCTGTGGCCAAAACTCCGTCTTGATGTTATCTACGTATTCATCTCTCACGGACGGAAGCCAATTTCGATCAGAAGGTCTTCAAAAATGTGGATTTATCAAGTATTTTCGTACAGAAAATTTGTGACTGAAGTTTATTTGCGTCATGTTCAGAAAATCATAACTTGGTCGATTTTCATTGTATCGAGTTGGTTTCGGCGCCAAAATTTCACAAATTGAGTTGGCTAAGTTTTTACAGGAGTTATCGAGTTCTAACGGTATCCAAAAGGCCTTCGTTTTTTACTCAAAGTGTGTGTGATGCGCCGAAAATCCTGAATGCTGAATATTATTTCATCTGGGTTGAAACTTCGAAAATTCATAACTCAGTGAATTTTTATCGGATCGGACCCATCTTTTTACACAAGGTCACTAACTCAGAGATCTACAACTTTTCTTCCAAAGTAGAGACCGGGTTATGCTCCGATCAATACCAGTTTTTTATTGAAAAACGTGTCAGAGTTGACACTGGAGCCCAAAATAAGTTTGTCTGAGCGAAAAATTCAAAAATTCATAACTAATTCACTGTTTATCCGGTTGAGCCCATTTTCGGACAGGAGTTAGTTCCCGATGTCGGCTACATTTTGTTTTCAAATTTCAACTTCAAAAATTGCACTTAAGCCCCTGATATTTAGCCTGGAACGTGACGGACTCAAGTGAACATTGGAGGCCCAATTGCACATTCAAAGCCCATATCTTTGCTCTAATTTCCATTATATAATTTAATTCTTTTCACAGAAAGAACAGGGAGAGAAAAAAAACCTTTGCCACAATCCTGTCAAAATATCAAATTTTTTCAAGAACCCTAAAACCTTTAAATCCTTATTACAAACCCACATCTCGCTATAAACAAGTCATCCTTGTTACAAATCCACATCTCACTACTTCTCCAATAAGGGTAAGGCTGGTTTGATCTCCATGATCAAAAGGGTGTAGAAGTATTCATACATGCCATATCGGTTTTAAAATTAAAAAAATTTCATATATTTGTTTTATTTGTGTTTCGTGATATAGTAATTTATTTAATGTGTTCATGAGATTTAACACTGCAGATTTAGACGGGATCCCATGCAAGATTATTACAAAACGCTGAAGGCAAAACAAAACAACTAATGCATGGCTCATGGCAAGACAGGCATCTTGAGGAGGCTAAGGGTATGGGTTCAACAACCACCCCTATTGGTATTGGTTTTCTTCCTTTCTATTTATCCTTTTACCTATTTTTATTCTTTCTGTTTGTAGTTGTTTAGGTATTGGCTTGCATTTTTGGTAAAACCCAAGTGTATGTGTGAATGTCATGACTGATGTCATAACATTCTAGTTTAGTTTGTACTGATTCATTAGGTACCTTTGCAGAAAAATATTGTCATTCAGGAACTGATGTTTATAAGTGTGTATCTGAGCATTTTGCAAAATGATCACATTTTGCTAAATCAGTAGACAGGTTTTCTCAGATGTCATAACAGATGTTAAGACATCCTGTTCTGAACTAACAGGTTTGCAGGTTGGATAAGTCTGAGTTTTTTCAGGAAAATAACTCAGTCTTTCCAGAACAGAATCCTGCGTTTTCTGAGGGGTAACCTAGCTCAACCCTAACCTGGTTAATAAAGTCCTGTGACCTGGTCTTGAGGTCAAACGGAATTAACCCTAGGTTTTTGTGGAAACCCTAACTGAAGTTGCAGCTGCTATATATTCAACAGAGCTGCTGTTTTGCAAGCAATCCCTTTTTGATCAGAAGATCATTTGTAATCTGTATAGGTTTGATTATTGTACTCCAAGCAATTATCATTGTGATAAGTGACTTGGAATAGGTTTTTAATTGTAAGGGTTGTGTAGCACTCAAAGCTTTGAAGCAAGAGTGTTTGAATGTTCCTTGACTAAAGCTGTGAAGCAGAGTCAAGTTAGTTGTGTGCATCACTCAAAGCTGTGAAGCAAGAGTGATTGTGTTGCTTGATTAAAAAGCTGTGAAGCTTAATCAAGTGTTTGTTTTTGAAGAGTGTCTTCATCAAATCATTAGTCAAATTGTTTTATGTATCACTGCTGCGATTGAGGGGGAGTGAGTAGGAACTCAGGTTTAAGTTGTACTTAGATTGAAATTGCATTCGGTAGGTTTTAAGTGAAGGAGATAAACTGGTTGGTTTATTCCTGAATTAACATCTCTTATAGTGGATTTCCTCCCTGGCTTGGTAGCCCCCAGAGTAGGTGTTGTTGCACACTGAACTGGGTAAACAATTGACTGTGTTCTTTATTGTTTTTGTATTTACTGTCATATAGTAAGTCAGATACGGTGTCATAACATTGAACGTGACATTGAGTATCTGCAGCCAGAATTTCAATTGGTATCAGAGCAGGCACCCTGCCTGTATTACTGGGTGAGATCTAGGGATATCACTTTCTGGCACTATGGACAAAGAAGGAGTTTTTGGAAATAGACCACCCATTCTGGATGGAACTAATTATGACTACTGGAAACCTCGTATGATTGCCTTCTTAAAATCTCTGGACAAAAAGGCTTGGAAAGCTGCTGACAAAGGATGGATTCATCCCACCATAACTGAGAAAGATGGGACAATCAGTCTGAAGCCTGAGGAAGATTGGAGTAAAGAAGAAGATGAGTTAGCTCTGGGAAATTCAAAAGCTTTAAATGCCTTGTTCAATGGAATTGATAGAAACATTTTCAGACTAGTACATCAATATGAACTGGCCAAGGAAGTTTGAGACACTCTCAAAACTACTCACGAGGGCACTTCCAAAGTAAAAATGTCAAGGCTTCAGATGTTGACTACCAAGTTTGAGAATCTAAAAATGATGGAAGATGAAACCATTCATGAGTTTCACATGAACATCTTGGAGATTGCCAACACCTCAGGAGCACTGGGAGAAAAGATGTCAGAAGAAAAACTGGTGAGGAAGATTCTCAGATCCTTGCCTAAAAGATTTGCAATGAAGGTAACTGCCATAGAGGAAGCCCAGGACATCAGCAAGTCGAAAGTGGATGAACTTATTGGGTCTCTTCAGACTTTTGAGATGGGGATCACTGATAATGGTGACAAGAAGAACAAAAGCATAGCACTTGTATCCAACACTGATGTTGAAAACAAGGAGGATGAAGAAGAAAATATTTCAGAAGCTATTGCCATGCTTGGAAGACAGTTCAACAAGATCATCAAAAGAATGGATCCAAAGTCAAGGTCTAATGTTCATAACATTCCCTCTGACATTGACAGTTCCAGCAGAAGACCAAGGTCAGAAGATAAGGGAAACCAAGGCAGAGGTATTCAATGCCATGGATGTGAAGGATATGGACATATTCGAGCTGAATGTCCTACCTTTCTTAAGAAACAAAAGAAAGGAATGACTGTTACTTGGTCTGACTATGATTCAGAAAGTAATTCTGAAGAAGAATCTGCCAAACTAGTTACTGCTCTAACTAGTGTTTGTACTTCTGAAAGTGACACTAGTGATGAAGAAGTGACATTTGAAGAACTGGCTGATACCTACAAGAAATTGTGTATCAGAAGTGCTGAAGTCTGTGTGCAGAATGAGAAACAATCAAAACTCATTATAAAGCTGGAGACTGAAAAAAGGGCAGATCTTGAAACTATAAGTCACCTAGAAGGGGAAGTTCAATTACTGAACTCACAACTGAACCAAATGACAAAATCTGTCAAGATGTTGACCAATGGATCAGATAAATTGGAAGAGATCCTACAAGTTGGACAAAATGTGGGAAACAAATCTGGTCTAGGATTTGTGGAAGCTAAGAAACCTGGTGCAGACAAGAAGATCAGGCATGTTAAACAATTGTCAAAGCAGATGTCTCAACACAACTCTCAACATCAGAAATACATGAAGAAAAAATACCAAAGATGGAGATGTCATCATTGTGGGAGGTATGGACACATAAAGCCCTTCTGCTTCAAATTACATGGATACCCTAATCAAAACTCAGGTGCTAAACCTAAGCCAAAAAGGGTACCACATACTCCTCATTGGAAGAAAAAGGCTACTGCCCTGATAGCCCATACTTCCCTGAGAGTGTCTGCAAAGGAAGGCTGGTACTTTGACAGTGGATGTTCCAGACACATGACTGGAATCAAAAATCTCCTCAATAATGTTATGCCTCACACCACCAGTTTTGTGACCTTTGGAGATGGTGCTAAAGGTGAAGTCAAAGGAGTTGGTAATTTGGACTGCCCTGGAGTTCCAAGTCTGAATAAAGTACTGCTGGTAAAAGGGCTGACTGCTAATCTCATTAGTATCAGTCAATTATGTGATCTAGGATTCAAGGTCAACTTCTCAAGATCTGAATGTCTAGTAATTAATGAAAAACTAGAAGTTGTAATGAGAGGAATCAGATCCAAAGATAACTGCTACTTGTGGAAGCCTGAGAACACTGATATCTCCACTATGTGTCCAATTACCAAAGAAGAAAAAGAGATGAAACTGTGGCAGCATAAGCTTGGTCCTCTTCATCTAAGAAGAATGAAAAGAGCTATTTCTATGGAAGCAGTCAGAAGAACTCCAAAACTACAGGTTGATAATGTCTGTGATGTGGCAAATAAACTTGAAGAAGGATGTGTTGTCAGAACCATAAGTTATCTTGACAAGGATGTTGGAAATAACAAGTCTAATAAATTCTGTTTCCCTGATGAAATGAGGCTTGAAGTCTCCTCTCCTATAACTCTCCATCAAAATGGACTGGACAAACAGAAAATTATTCAAGAATCAACTAGAACTATGATTCATATCAAAAGAATGCCTTCCCAACTCTGTGCGGAAATAGTTGCTGCTAGGAAAAACTGTTCTCAAAATATCTGGTCAAAACAGATGCTCACTGAGTATAATGTCACACAAGATGTTGTGACATTGTGTTGTGACAATCTGAATACAATCAATATTTCCTTGAACCCTATTCAGCATAACTGGAACAAGCACATTGACTTTGTAGAGAAGAAGTCATTTAAACTGGAACATAGTTTCTCTAAGCTTCAGCTGACTGATTCTTCTACCAAGGCTCTTGTTGGAAATAAACTTGAAAATTTGAGGGGCAGGTTGGGTATTTACCAACATGAGAAATTATAGCAATTAATTTTGCTTAAAACAAAGGTTGAAGGAATTAATTTTATTAAGTCTATCTTTAGTGGGTTAATCATATGCTTTCACAATTCTTTCAAAATCTTTAAGAAGTTGAAAAGACTCCCTTTTGCCTCCTACCTCTCTCGTCCTTGCAACCTGTTTCCTCCTCTCAATCAAAGATTTTTCTCAAATTGCTACCGTTACTCAAAGTCAATCAAAATGTCTCAGACATCGTCTTCAACCATGGAGACTTCATCATCCTCATCATCTTCATCATCTGACCAAGACTCTAGAGCAATCACCACATGCATAGAATCTGAAGTTCTTGAGGTCACTCCTCTCAGAGAGATGGCAACTGACCCAGCCAAAGTCAAAAAGCTAAGAACTAGACATGCAGGAAGAGCTCAAGCTACAACCTCTGGTAATTCTTCTCATCCTTCTTCTTCTGTACCAAAAAGAGAAGGATCAGTTCAAGTTCATCAAGCCATTGCTAGACTTGTTACTAGTATACTGAGCGGAAACCAACCTGTACTGGGGATTTCTGTCCCTTTAAATCAATCAGAAAGCCCAAATGTGGAAGTCTCTAAGAATATAGATGTCACTGAGAATGTTGTGACACAAAAAGACAACATTCAGAACCCTTCAGAAAAGGCAGCTGATCAACCTATCATTGATGTGGATGAGGATTACTCAGATAATGATCTGATTGCTAATGTGAACCCTAGCATAGCTAGGAGATTGATGAAAAGAAAGAGTAATCAGAATGATGCAAAATGTGTGTCCAAAGACAAACCTGCTGCTAAGAAATCCAAGGCTGAAGGCATGGCTGAGAAAAGTATTCAGACAAAAGGGAAGAAGGCCCAGGTGCATACTGCTAGACAATCAATCACTAAGAAGAGAAAAGAACCTGAATCTTCTGATTCTGATGAGGAATCAGAATTTGAGATTGATGCTGAAGAAACTCCTATCAGAAGGAAGCTCCCTTCCAGCAAAATTGCTAGAGTACCTGAAGTCCCAACAGACAACATCTCTTTTCATCATCCTGACAATGCAAACAGATGGAAGTATGTTTGCTTAAAGAGAATAGCTTTAGAGAGAGAACTCAACAATGATGCCTTGGAGTGCAAAGACATCATGGACCTGATCAAGAATGCTGGTCTGATGAAGACAGTAATAAAATTTAACAAATGTTATGAAAATCTGGTCAAGGAGTTTGTAGTGAACTTGTCTAATGATTGTGCTGATGGAAGGTCAGCTGACTTTGAAAGTGTTTTTGTTAGAGGGAGAAGGGTCAAGTTCTCTCCATCAGAAATTAACAAGTTTCTTGGAAGAACAAATGAGGATTGTCCTGATCTGGAGGCCACTGACAATGAAGTTTGTCAAACCATCACAACCAGGCAAGTGAAGTGCTGGCCCTTGAAAGGTAAGCTGAATGCCAGCAAACTCAGCATGAAATTTGCCATCCTGCATAAAATAGGTGCAGCCAACTGGGTGCCTACAAATCATAAATCAACTATCTCCATAGGATTGGGGAGATTTATTTATGCTGTGGGAACCAAGACTGCTTTTGACTATGGCAGGTACATCTTTGAACAAACTTTAAAGCATGCTGGTAGTTATGCTGTCAAAGGACCAATAGCCTTTCCCTCCATCCTTTGTGGAATCATCCTTGCACAATTCCCTGATATCCTTGTGGCAAGAGATACAGTCTGCAAAAGAGCTCCTGCCATTGGCTTGCACTACAAACTGTTTCAGGGATCTCATGCTCCAGACATTGTCATAACATCAGCTGAAACATCGTCTGTGAAGACCCAGTCCAAGACATCAGATGTCATAGCTGTTTTAAAAGAGACTTGCAAAGAGCTGGATGCTAGGAAAAAGACCCTAGAAATCCTAATTTCCAGGCTAGAAAAGGAGGAAGCTGAAGAAAACAGAAGGGAAGAAGGTGTAGAAGCTGAAGGTCATCTCAACATTGAAGAAACTAGCTCCTCTGAGTCTGATGACAGTGCTTGAAGGTTGGTTGCTGTTTGGTGGTGTTGATATCTGGTGGAGTTTGGAAGTGTGTTCAGTTTTTGTTCTGCTGCTGCTCTTATTATTTGTTTTGGATAAATGTATAATCATTATGAACATGTATCTTTGGCCCATTTGTGGCTAAAGAGGGGGAGAATATTTTGGTACTTAATATGTACTTGCTCAATTAGACATTCTATTTTTCTGCAGTCATTTCTTTCTGCTGCTATCTATCTCTGATTGCTTAGGGTCTTTAGCCAAAAATCTGCCAAAGGGGGAGTTTGTAGTTGTTTAGGTATTGGCTTGCATTTTTGGTAAAACCCAAGTGTATGTGTGAATGTCATGACTGATGTCATAACATTCTAGTTTAGTTTGTACTGATTCATTAGGTACCTTTGCAGAAAAATATTGTCATTCAGGAACTGATGTTTATAAATGTGTATCTGAGCATTTTGCAAAATGATCACATTTTGCTAAATCAGTAGACAGGTTTTCTCAGATGTCATAACAGATGTTAAGACATCCTGTTCTGAACTAACAGGTTTGCAGGTTGGATAAGTCTGAGTTTTTTCAGGAAAATAACTCAGTCTTTCCAGAACAGAATCCTGCGTTTTCTGAGGGGTAACCTAGCTCAACCCTAACCTGGTTAATAAAGTCCTGTGACCTGGTCTTGAGGTCAAACGGAATTAACCCTAGGTTTTTGTGGAAACCCTAACTGAAGTTGCAGCTGCTATATATTCAACAGAGCTGCTGTTTTGCAAGCAATCCCTTTTTGATCAGAAGATCATTTGTAATCTGTATAGGTTTGATTATTGTACTCCAAGCAATTATCATTGTGATAAGTGACTTGGAATAGGTTTTTAATTGTAAGGGTTGTGTAGCACTCAAAGCTTTGAAGCAAGAGTGTTTGAATGTTCCTTGACTAAAGCTGTGAAGCAGAGTCAATTTAGTTGTGTGCATCACTCAAAGCTGTGAAGCAAGAGTGATTGTGTTGCTTGATTAAAAAGCTGTGAAGCTTAATCAAGTGTTTGTTTTTGAAGAGTGTCTTCATCAAATCATTAGTCAAATTGTTTTATGTATCACTGCTGTGATTGAGGGGGAGTGAGTAGGAACTCAGGTTTAAGTTGTACTTAGATTGAAATTGCATTGGGTAGGTTTTAAGTGAAGGAGATAAACTGGTTGGTTTATTCCTGAATTAACATCTCTTATAGTGGATTTCCTCCCTGGCTTGGTAGCCCCCAGAGTAGGTGTTGTTGCACACTGAACTGGGTAAACAATTGACTGTGTTCTTTATTGTTTTTGTATTTACTGTCATATAGTAAGTCAGATACGGTGTCATAACATTGAACGTGACATTGAGTATCTGCAGCCAGAATTTCACTGTTTAAAATCTTTTTCGTAAAACTTAACATTTTTCAGAAACCTTTGATTTTTCATAATAAACTCGAATAATTAATTTTAGGTTTTTTTAATTTTAAATTTTAAATTAATTTTTGGATCAACACCCACCCCTGACAATATGTATAATTTTTCTTATTTTTAACCATGTGTGCCTCATTTCTTTCTCTTTAATATCTTCCTTAAAAATCCTAAATTCCTATAAACTCTAATTTTATTTAAATCAAAAACCCTATTAATTGGCAAACTTAACTTTTTTTACAAACCCTAATTAATTTTGGTTTTAAATTTTTTATTTATTATTAACTCTTTTTTTATTAACTCTTTAATTTTTTTCTCTTTATTTTCCTTTTTTAATTATTCATTAATTATTTTCTTTTTACAAATAACACAAAAATCATTTTTTATCATTAAATCAAAAAATCACAAAAAACATAAAAATCATTTTTTTTCATAAAAATATTTTATTTTCTTAATTAATTTGTTTAATTAAATTAGGGCAAATAAATCTTATTTTTCATAATTAAAAATAATTAGTAATTAGGGTTTAATTTTGTATATAACCTAATTAATTTTTTCTTAAAAAATAACCTAAATATTTTTTTCAACTAGATTTTTTAGGTTTCTCAATTCGTTCTCGCATTTAATTCGCCGCGCGCATTTTTTGATTTCTTTTTTATTATTATTGTAACTGCTCCGAGTTTGTAATAGTAATTAGGGTTTTAAATTCCGCATCTTTATTTTCAGTCCAAGATGATTATGTATCTGCAAAAGCCTTGTAATAGCTAGGACTTTAGAGTTTCTGCATTTTATTTTCGTAAACTATAAATTGCTTAGATGTATGTTAATAGGATTGTATGGAAAGACTAATTGAAAATTAACCCAGTAGATCACCTTAATTGTGCAAAGATTAAATAACTGAAATCAAACACACGCACATGCTCACTCTTAGGGTATGCATCACTTGGTTTCCTCGGAAAACAATGGTCATGTCCCTTGAACGTAGGGATATCTTAGCAAAAGACCCTCAATCTAAAAGTCATCATAAAGATCATAGTCCCTTAACGTCCCTCGAGTTGCCTATGAGAACTGATCTTGTCCCTCGATGTTGCCTAGGAATATATGATGACAGTCCCTTCGAAATGCTAAGGTATCCTTACTTGTTGCTTCCAGAGACCATTTCATCCCTTCGAACGTCCGTTTAAAACTCCAACGATGATGCTACCTATTTATCAATAATGGGAAAGCATTGTCTAAAAGGAAAACGAACAGACTTTTTTCGAGTATGTAGATAACTGTTAGGTACTTGCTCAAAACAATAAATCTTTTACACCATACACTTTCAAACAAACTTTTCAAACTAAAGTTTTCAAAACACTTTGTAACACTCTTGAGGACAGAAATAAGGGTTAAAACGAAGTAAAACAAAAATTTTCAAAGCAAGCACACACAAGCAATTTCAAAATGAGCATGTACCTAAGAGCCCATGGAAAGCCATGGATAGAAAGGGTGCTAACACATTCCCTTTCTATAATCTATCCCCCGTACTCAGAAACATATCGAAAAAGGTTTTTTCTGTTCTTTTTCCTTTTCCTTTGTTGGATGAAATAAAAGTCGGTGGCGACTCTTGCTTACCGCAACATTTTGCGAACATAAAACACAAACCAGTAAAAACAATCGGTTTTTCCACCGTATCACAGCATGAAATCATTTTCAAGTTTTTCAAAATGAAAACAAGTCTTTCTTTAGCAAGGGGTTTTGTAAAGATATCAACCCATTGATGGTCTGTATCAACAACTTTTAAACATAGAATTCCCTTCTGAACATATTCACTTATAAAGTGATGCTTATTCTCAAGATGCTTAGCTCTATAATGTAAAATAGGATTCTTGGACAATCAAATAGCATAAGTATTGTCATAGAAGATATGAATGTTACTCTCAAATATTTGATATTCTTCTAGTTGACTTTTCATCCAGAGAATATGGGTGCTGCATCCAGAAGTAGAAATGTATTCAGCTTCTGTAGTTGAGAGTGATATTGTATATTTCCTTTTGCTGGACTAAGAGATTAAGTTTTCTCCCATAAACTGACAGCTTCCAAATGTGTTTTTCCTCTCAAGTATGTCTCCAGCATAATCAACATCACAATAACCTACTAACTTGTATTCATTTAGTTTTCTATAATATAAACCAAGGTTATTAGTACCTTTCAGATACCTAAAAATCCTCTTAACAGCTATTAAGTGAGATTCTCTAGGATCTGATTGGAAGCAAGCACACAAACAAACATTGAATAAAATATTAGGCCTAGAATCAGTCAAATCTAAATGAGAGCCTATCATACTGTTATGCAGCTTTTGATCAACCTTAACACTTACCTCGTCCTTCTCTAGAACACACGAAGGACGAATAGGCATCTTTGTTGTCTTGCAATCAGACAAGTCAAAATTCTTCAGAATTTCTTTGGTGTACTTGCTCTGATGGATGAAAGTCTCTTCTGGGCCTTGATTGATTTGGATCCCTAGTAAGAACTTGAGTTCTCCCATTAAGCTCATCTCGAACTTAGTCTGCATAGACATAGCAAATTCCTTGCACAAATTGGAATTAGCATAACCAAATATAATATCATTAACATATATTTGAACTACAAGAATATCATTTTTGAAAGTCTTACAGAACAAGGTGGTATTAACCTTTCCTCTGGTGAAATCATTTTTTAAAATAAAATTGTTTAATCTTACATATCAAGCTCTGAGAGCTTGTTTTAGACCATACAAAGATTTCTTGAGTTTGAAAACAAAATTTGGATTTTTATGATTTTCAAAACTAGGAGGTTGGTGCACATACACTTCCTTAGTAATGTATCCATTCACAAATTCACTCTTAACATCCATCTGAAATAAGATAATGTTAAGATTAATAGAAAATGAAATTAAGAGACGAATAGACTCTAACCTGGAAGCTGGTGCAAAGGTTTATGTATAGTCAATCCCTTCTTGCTAACTATAACCTTGTGCAACTAGTCGAGCCTTATTTCTTACTGCCTCTCCTTTTTCATTGAGCTTGTTTCTAAAGACCCACTTGGTTCCAATCACATTACTTCCTTTGGGTCTAGGAACAAGATCCCACACATCATTTATGTATAATTGAATTAATTCTTCTTGCATAGCCAAAATTCATTCTGTGTCCAGAAGGGCTTCATCAACAGATGTAGGTTCTATGAGGGACACCAAACCCAGAAGCGTCTCTTCAGAAGGTTTGAAAAAGGATCTGGTTATGACTGATTCAATTTTGTCACCCATAATCAATTCTTCAGAATGTGAGGATCTGGTTTTATGCTTTCTCATAGGGGTCTAAGCGTCAATAGCTTCTGGATGAACATCTTCAGAGTCCTTCTTCTTTGGTTCTTTTGCTGCATCTTTGTTACCTTTAGCTTTAGAAAAGGTAATCTCCAGATTTGCAAACTTTTCAACTAGATTTGACTTTTCATACTCAAGCTTATCATTAAACTAACATGAATTGATTCGTCAACAATAAGTGTTTTAGTGTTGTACACTTTATAGCCTTTTGAGCATTCATAGTATCCTAACATGATACATTTTTGTGACTTAGAATCAAACTTGTTAAGATTCTCCTTAGTGTTTAGAATTAAACAATCATATCCAAAAGGGTGAAAATATGAAATGTTGGTTTTTCTGTTCTTCCATAATTCATAAGGAGTCTTAGAATAGGTCTTATGGAGACCATGTTCTGAATGTAACAAGTTGTGTTAACTACCTCTGTCCAAAAGTACTTTACAACATTAGTCTCATTGATCATGGTTCTGGACAATTCTTGCAAAGTCCTATTATTCCTCTCTATAACTCCATTTTTCTATGGAGTTCTAGATCATAAGAAATCACGAGAAATTCCATTTTCATCAAAAAGCTTTTCAAAGTATTTATTTTCAAACTCCCCACCATGGTCACTTCTGACTTTGACAATTTTAAGATCCTTTTCATTCTGCACTTGACAACATAAGGTGAAGTAAACATAATGTGACTCATCCTTGTGTTTAAGAAACATTACCCATGTCCAACGAATGTAGTCATCAATAATGACTAATCCATACTTCTTCCCATTGACTGACGCAGTTTTCACTAGTCCAAACAAGTCAATGTGCAGAAGCTCCAATGGCCTTGAAGTAGAAACGACATTCTTTTATTTAAAGGAATTTTTTGAAAACTTTCCCTTCTGACATGCTTCATAAAGAGCTTCTGAAGAGAACTTCAAATTAGGAAGGACTCTGACTAAATCAAGCTTATTTAGGTGAGAAATCCTTCTCAAGCTAACATGGCTCAATCGTCTATGCCAGATCGATAACTCTTCATTAACATACATAAGACATTTTACTTTTTTCCTCTTTAAGATCAGAAAGTATATATTACAGATATTGTTCTTTCTATTTCCATTGAAAAGGATTTAGCCATCCTTTTGACTAACAGCCGTACAGGAGTTTTGATTGAAGATTATATCATAACCATTGTCACTTAATTGACTTGTGGAAAATTAGTTGCGCATCAATCCTTCAAGAAGAAAAACATTAGTAATAGAAAGGAGATAATAACTACCTATTTTTCTAGAGCCTATGATCTTCCCTTTCTGATCAGTTCTGAAATCCATGAAGCCTCCAGGCTTAAGTTCTAGGCTTTGGAACCTATGCCTTCTTCCCGTCACGTGTCACGAGCAGCCATAGTCCAGGTACCATGACTGGTGTCATAATTGAGCTTCTAAGGATATCTGTATCATAAATTATTTGTTTCTTAGGTACTCGTAGCTCCTTTGGTCCTTCCTTGTTAGTCTTCCCATAGTTATTACTAACTTTGCGCTTAGATGCAAGATAATCATATTTAATGACATTCTTGAAATAGGATCTTGCTTTGGATTTAGCCTTGGGATCAGAAAGAGTTTTACCTTTTTCTTTTTATTTAGGCTCAAAACCAGCAGAGACATTATAAAATTAAAGATTATTTGGTTTCTGATCATAACCAACGCCTCTTGTACTATTTCTGCTCATGCCATAGATCGTTGAAGCCATGACACTTCTACCTAGGTTTCTAGCAGGAAATTTCGGGAATGATTTGTCATATTTATTTATGACATCCTCAGTGCTCACAAAAGCTTCTGAAAGAATTTCCCTCTCAGTTTTGGAACTCTTACTTTTGAGGGCGGAGTTATCATTCTTAAGAATAAAGTTTTCTTCATTTAAAAAGGAAAATTCTTTCTTAAGTTTATTGTGTTCTTTAGGTACGAATTCATGGTTCTCTTTAAGTTCTTTGAATTCAATCTTAAGCAACTCATGTTTTTCCAGAATTTCAAGTAAGGAAGATGTTAATTCAGAATGAGTAAGGTTAGAAAATACCTCTTAACTATCTAAATCAGAATCAACTTCAACTTCTGGTTGAGTAATCTCATCAGAAGCTCTGATGCTTGCCATTAGTGCCACATTGGATTTTTATTCCTCAGAATAATCTCTTGAATAATCAGAGTCATCCCAGGTTGCCATTAGCCATTTCTTCTTTCCTATGAAAGCTTTCTTATGGGGCTTGTCCTTTTTGAGCTTGGGACACTCATTCTTGTAAAGGTCTGGCTCATTACACTCGTAGCAAGTGACATCCTTGCTGCTACTAGGCTTCCTTTGACTAGAAGTAGACTCAAAGAGACTACCAGTCCTTCTAGCTCCTATGAATGTGTTTCCTTGCTTTCTCTTCCAGATTTGGTCGACCCTTCTGGACAGCAATGACAACTCTTCTTCGTCTTCATCAGAATCTTCTTCAGATTCCTCTACTTCTTATGCTTGAAGATATGTAGTCTTGTCAGACCAACCCCTTGATTTAAGAGCTACATATTTAAATTTCCTTTAAGGTTCATCCTAATTAAGATTAATCTCATGGCTTCTAAAAGAAATAACCATTTCCTCAAGACAAGTGTTGTTCAGATCTTTGGCAAGCTTGAGTGCAATTACCATTGGCCTCCATTTCTTTGGAAAGCTTCTGATGATTTTCTTCACATAATCTAAAGTAGAATACCCTTTGTTCATAACCTTAAGTCCTGCGACCAGAGTTTGAAACCTTTAGAATATATTCTTAACAGTTTTTTCATCTTCAATCTTGAATGCCTCATACTTCTAAATCAAGGAAAGCGCCTCGGTTTCTTTGACTTATGCATTTACTTCATAAGTCATTCTCAAAGAATCAAAAATGGTTTTGGAAGTGTCTCTATTAGTAACCTTTTCATACTCAGTGTAGGAGATAAAATTCAATAAGATGGTTTTTGCCTTGTGATGATTCTTATACTCTTTCTTTTGTTGCTCTGTCGTCACTCTTCTTTCCACAAGATTACCACTAGCATCTACTAGATGTGTGTAGCAATTAACTACTATATCCCAGAGATCTATGTCATGACCAAGAAAGAACCTCTCAATTATTTCTTTCCAATAGTTAAACCTTTCTCTATCAAAGATTGGAGGTTTAGACCAAATTTATCTCTTTTAACATATTGTGAAGCCGATATAGGGATATTAATAGCCATTCTATTTCTAAAACGTATGATATTTCTCTGACATGGTTAAGTGTTTTATAACAATCAATACAAGTACCAGAGCTCTGATTCCAATTGAAGGTGTAAGAAACATAAGAAAGGGGGATTGGAATTGAGTTTCAAGAAATAAAACTTCCAACAAGGACTTAACCCACTAAAACCAAACTGATTACATAATCCAAACAAAGACTATCTGATAATGTTTACAACCACAATGACAAACTGCCATTGTATTCTTGGGAATACCCTAGTCTCTTATGGAACTATCAACTCACTGTTGAAATACAAGTTGTGTGTTTACAAAGATGCTTCTTGAAAGAGTATTAGACAAGATTGAATTACAGATAATAACACAACAGTGTTAAGAGAAATTTAATGAGCAACCGTTCCTTGCTAGCAAGTTGATGAACAAAATTTCCTTGCTTATACAAACTTTACAAAAGATTTACAATGAAACTTCAATAGCATTCAGCAAAATGATTCAGTGTAAAAAGTTATTTTCTAATTCTTCAAAATCTCCCTTTTATAGGCAAAAAGAATTCTTTTGGAGGGTAGAATAGGAATACCGAAATTCCAGCTTGTCTTCTTGCATAATGGTTAGTGAGAGTGGTAGACAACATCGTACCAATAATAATGTCCTTTCATAACAAAACTGGCATAGTTGGAGAAAGTGAACTTGTACCATTTCTCACGTAGAAATCCATTTTGTTCATATCATCTAATCTTCAAAGGCTTCGGATAGTGTAGGAGTTGAAAGCATGTTTAGAAGGATCAAAACCTTGACTTCAGAACCATGTCTTCAGAGTTATCTGAACTTGTTCAGTAGAACCTTGCTTTAGAGTCTTCAGCACTTGGTCTTCAGAGCCTCATCTTCAGAACCTTTTCTTTAGATTATTTAGAACTTCGTTCAATAGAACCTTGTCTTCAGAGTCTTCAGAAGTTATTCTTCAGAACCATTGGTCTTCAAAATCTTCAGAACTCGTTCAGTAAAACCTTGTCTTCAAAATCTTCAAAACTTGGAGCAAGAGAGCTTGGAATCTTCAGAGCTTAAGAACTCATCAGAAGCCCTACCATCAGAGTCACAGTCAGAATATTTAAAACTAACGTTTTACAGAACCGTTGTTTTAGATGCATCTAAGCTATGAAACATGTACTTGTATATCCTATTGCATTGAGTCCTATTGCATTGAGTCCAGAATCTGACAACGTCACACGTCAATTCTTTAGAGTCAGAACCTGTTAGGAAAATGTACACATTAAAAAACAATTAGGGTAATAAGTTGTTATCTAATCACCCATGCAATGTTATCACCAAAACTAAAGGCCATATGCAGAATAAAATCTTGTTCTTACATAACATACCCAAGTACTTCAAACCATGAATTCGACACCATACAAGGAGATGCAACCATGGTTCATCGTTTCTTAACATACTTGATCACTAACAATCCAAAAAATTTCTAACACAACAACATAACTTCATGTTACACACAAACAACATCAAACATCATAAATTAACAACAATAGAGATACAACACATCAAGAAGATCATGCATCAAACATCAATTTCACAAACATAGTAAGGATTCACAAAACCATAAACCCAATATCCATGTAATTTCCCCCCAGAGATATACTAACTAAGAACCCACCTCATGAGAAGAAGTTGATGATGAATTTTGATGAGATTAGATGACAAATTTCTTCCCGACTCTTGCTCCAAGCACTTATTCTTACATGAGTTCTTCATCTCTTTTCTTCTCTTCCTTCTCTCTTCTTACTAGCTTTGGGATAAATGAGAAAAATGAGATAAAAGGAAGGTTAATTGTGATTTTACCATCTTTCCCTTGCTAACTCTCATAATTTCTAAAATTCCATTCTTCACAACTTTTACTAATTTTCCCTTCCTTACTAACTAGTAAGGATTAAGAGAGTGATTAAGGATTAATCTCTTCTTAGAACACTAACTACTCAATTTCTCCCACTTAATGAGGAAATTACCATTTAAGATGATATGGGATATTACAACAAACATTTCACTTATAGTTTGAATCAGGGGACCTCCTTAAACTGAAGACTTCCTCGGTTTCCTAATCACCTGGGAAGACTTGGGGGAAACTATTCGGGGCTAGACAAAGGCCCAAACCAACTCAAATTAAATCCATATTATCCCGGATATAAATTTCATCTTACATGAAATGCAATGTACAATATATTATCTCCACTTTTTACAACATTCATCTTGAATCTCGAACTGACTCAAGCATCAGAGTGATAACCTTCTAGGTCCACACCCGCGCAACCAAGTTGAAGATTAGGACAATCAGTTCAAGATTCCACACCACCCAATTACCTCCATTTCTGGTTCCTAAACTAAACATTTTCATTATTCAAAATGGGACTACTTCTCCAACCCTTAGTAGTGGAGAAGCACTGAGGCATCTGCAAGTGAACGAAAATATCGAAGTAATATAAAAGATTGTCCAACCCACAAAGACCAATATCAACCTACTGTAATGTATCGTTGCTTTGTAAAGCTAAGGCTAATGATTAATTGATTAAGAGGAAACTAATACTAGATTAAAATCAAAAATAAGATTAAGGAAATATAAGAAAAGAGAGGCCGAAATGTGAATTCCATGTACCTTAGAGACTCTGTAGCTCGCTGGCTTATACTGATTTAAAATTGTGTTAGTAGAAACTATCAATTTAAAGACTAAACCTCACACACTCGCGCTATTGAGATTTTTCTCTCGCTCACCCATTTTAATTAAGGAATGTGTTTTGAAAATTGAATAAGTCATAATCGATACTTAAAGCGATGTCGCCCTCTTTAAGATCGATGTCTCGTTTCTGCTATCTCGTTCGACCCCCGTGCTCTCGTAGTGTCAGTTTGAACCTTAGTTAATTTCCCACTCTCGTGATAAAATCATGTTAAGTAGCCTCTCACTCTCGTGACAAGGCTATTTAATTAAGTTTAAAAATAAGAACCAAAACAGAATTTTCAAATAAAGATTTAGCCAACATTGTTATAGAGTCCCGTCGAAAATGACGGTCCTCGCATACCGGACTCAAAATGTTTAGCTATACATGTTACTAATTAAAAACGCAATAAACATGAAGGTTACGATAAAAAGAAAACATGGTGGATAATTTTATGATAACAACAATAATAATGCAATAAACATAAACCTGTAAAGACAGAAAATAAGAGAACATAAATACTTTCACTAATGGAGTTAAGATTAATGATCCATGAGTTACACATATTATAGGCCTAAAAATAATGGTGTGGTAGCTCCTAGATGTGAGAAACTACCACTATTACAAATGTGATTTCTGCCAAAAACTAAGAACAATGATTCCGTGCACAAACTTGAATGCCTTGAAAATGAATGGTAGGTCCTTTATATAGTGAAAACTAGTGGAAGCTATTTCCAAAATTCATAAGAAAAGTAGTGGAGATAATGGGAAGTTGGAGAAGTAGTGCAGATAATGGTAAGTTGGATAAGTAGTAGAGATAATGGGATGTTGGAGAAGTAGTTGAGATAATGGGAGGTTGAAGAAGTAGTGGAGATGATGGGAGAAACCTCCAAAGTGGTGCTATTAGTGGGCGGTTATTTTTATGAACTACGACATCACGGCGACCGCCACCAAGCCATGGCAAATGCCATGGCCTTAAAATGTGGAGAGCGTGGATTTTGAGTCCATGGCGAATGCCATGCATCAGAAACTTGGTTTTTGCTGCATTTTTCTTCCTTTCTTGTTCCTTTTTCTGGTTTCTTCGCATAGTTGCTCCATAATTGATTTATGTTTTAAATACAAACAGAAGAAGACATAAAAGCGAAAAGACATAACAAAATGACATCAAATAACATGTGAAACGGGTCTAAAAACATGGTAAATTTTCATGCTATCAAACTCCCCCACACTTAAACTATTGCTTGTCCTCAAGCAATACCAACACGGTAAATGAAATAATTAAGCGTGATTTGAA
This sequence comes from Vicia faba, assembly GCA_948472305.1. Lineage (NCBI taxonomy): Eukaryota > Viridiplantae > Streptophyta > Magnoliopsida > Fabales > Fabaceae > Vicia > Vicia faba. The sequence goes on along the minus strand of OX451736.1, from coordinate 1,306,617,711 downwards.
ACAAATACAAACAAAAATCTAATCGTATGTAGTTGTTAGGCTATATCAAATCAATTCGGACTAACAATCAATACCAAAGATACCGTAATGACACAACGTTCAAAAACTCCCTCTTTATGCAATATAATTCGAATCATGCCATTATAACTCAACCTATATCTCTCACTTTCTTTCACTCTTTTTCATTCAAGCTCAATCATATTAAACCTGTTGTCCATACACGCACATAGTAAGGAAACCTGTTAGTGATTATGATCTTTATTAACACGGGTTTCTGGTGGCTAAAGTGGTGCACCCCTTTTTACCCAATTGTAATCGTGGGAGATCGGATTGTAATACGCCCTACCAAGTCCAACACCAGAGACCAATGGACCGGCTAACAATGGGTGTTATGATTTTTGTTTTTATTGGTTCAACAACCGTTGGGATAAATGATCGGGTGATGTTCACCTGATTTAAAAGGCACATTCCCTTTTTTTTTCTACTTTCAATTCATTAATTCGTGATCATCTACTTATATTCATCAGCTTCCCTATGTAGTTTATGCTTAAGATGGTGCTCGCTGCAAATATAAACTACTTAAGAGCTACTTTGAAAACATGAGCCTAAGGTCTCGGCATAATGGTTATCTAAATTGATTATCACATAATGATGGGGTTTAGGGTGTCATAATAGTATAGATGTTATTGAGACTTTCCTAAATCTCTCTAATGCAGCCTAAAGTGTGACAACCTATATACTTTTATAGTTTGTACCATGCATTAGAAAAGAAATTTTTTTATGGGAGGTTAAAATTTTAAAATTTCATGGAAATTCAATAACAACTGAAAAAACAGGCATACAGACTTGACATCACATGCAATGAATAAACTAAATACTGAAAAACAGATAAAAACATGAAAAAAATTAGAAAATAATAAATAAAAATAAGAAGTGATAATTGGAAAGCGGTAAGGTTCCTACCCCACACTTAAACCAGACATTATCCTCAATGTTTCAATAAAAGTGGGAAAAGGAATAAGAACCTGATCAATGCTCGCCTCAATAGTTTCCTGCATGAAACTGATAGGTGTCAATCAATTGATGTCCTTATTTTCTTCAAACTAAAACAAAAGCAAAAATATTAAATTAAAAACATGTGGGTTACCTTCCATGCAACACTTCTTTTAACGTCGGTAGCTCAACGACTCAAGAGTGTCAACACTCATGGTGATTCTCTAAAGAATGACTCCTCGATCGAGCCACTTATCAAGCCATCTCACATATGCCTCACCTTTTCTTATCTTTTTTTCTGTGTGGTGGTTCATTCTTTTAAACGTGTGGTGGTGGTTCTGGATCTATCATGAGTATCATTTTTTGAAGTTTAGGCTTAATCATTTCATCCACCACCTTAAAGGCTGACCTTACCCTCTTAATACTAATAATTTCCCTAGCTTCATGGTCCTCAATTTTTCTCTTTTTATGCAGGACCTCAAACAAAGGTGCATTGGTGTGGATATTGTCCATATACCTTCTGGATTGGGAATCTATATTAGCTTCCACAAATATTTGCAGGAAATAAATAGGTGGGTTATAGGGAGGAGGAACAACATAAGGTGCTTCCTTCTCTACCTCTTTGACAACCTCCCTTTCGGATGGTGTCGGTGTATTGTTTTCTCAATCTCTACTCCTTTTCTCACCGGATCTCTCCTCAGCCTCATTATCACTCTCTTCAACCTTATTTTCACTCTCCTCTACCTCATTATTTCCCTCCTTAGGATTTTCAATTTTTTTCACTACCGATTGTTACAATATCCACAAGCTTCTGAGGGAAGGGTCCTAAAGGTTTTTGTTCAAGCAGGGAAATTTGAGTCTCCAGGGCCATGTTGTGAGTCGCTATGGACTCGACCACAATGTTCATTTGTCTAAGGGTTTCATTAATATGGATACTTTCTTTGCTAAACTCTTCATTTTGGACATTTTGTGTCGCTACAAAGCGCTCCATCGTAAATTCTAGCCTAGAGAGAGTTTGTATTTCAATTATTTCTCCATTAATATTTCAAGGTCGGATTTATGGGAGTCTTATGATTCCTCAAAATGTTGGGCGTGTTGAGGATAAGTTAGTGACGCATTGAAATCATCCATTAATGTTTCGAGGTCGGATTTATGGGATTCTTGCGGCTCCTCAAAATATTGGGATTGGTAGTTACAAAGGTAATTTGGCTGAGAATGAGTTAGTGACACATTGAAATTCTCCATTAGTATTTTGAGGTCGAATGTATGGGATTCTTGTGATTCCTCGAAATACTGAGAGAGAGAGAGAGAGTTGTAGAAAAAATTTGGGTGTTACATAGTAATTTAGGTAAGAGTGCCTTAGTTTATACGATGCAACAACAGAATAATAATATTGATTGTTGGTCCTCGACAATGGCGCCAAAAACTTGATGCATCCACAAGTGCAAGAAAATATCAAAGTAATATAAAAGATTGTTGAATCCACAGAGACCAACATCAAACTACTGTAATGTATCATCGCTTTGTTAAGCTAAGGAAAATGATTAATTAATTAAGATGAAATAAAGACTAGATTAAAAACTAAAATAAGATTAAGGAAACAAATAAGAAAAGATAGGCCGGAATATGGATTCCATGTACCTCAGGGACTCTGTAACCCGTTGGCTTATAGTGATGTTAAAATTTTGTTTAGTAGAAAATATAAATTTAAAGACTAAACCTCGCGCTATTGAATAAAGCCACACTCCTTGACCATGATATTTTGCTCTCGCTCGGAAATTTTATTTAAGGAATGTGTTTGTAAAATTGAACAAGTCCCAATCAATACTTAAAGCGATCTCGCCCTCTTTAAGATTAATGTCCCGTTTCTACTATCCGGTTCAACCCCCACACTCTCGTAGTGCTGGTTCAAACCTTAGTTAATTTACCACTCTAGTGACTAAATCATGTTAAGTAACCTCTCACTCTCGTGACAAGGCTATTTAAATTTAGTTAAAAATAATAACCAAAACATAATTTTTTAATAAAGATTAAGCCAACATTGTTCTTGAGTCCCGTCGAAAACGACGCTCGTCACATACCTCACTAAATTTTTTTAGCTAGGCATGTTACTAATTAAAAATGCAATAAACATGACAGTTAGGATAAAAGAAAACATGGTGGATAAATTCACGATAACAACAATAAGAATGCAATAAACATAAACTTGTAAAGATAGAAAATAAGAGAACAAAAATTCTTTCACTAATGGCGTCAAGATTAATGATCCAAGAGTTACACAGATTATAAGCCTAAAACTAATGGTGTGGTAGTTCTTCGATGTGAGAAACTACCACGTTTTCAAATATGATTTATGTATAAAACTACAAACTGTGCTTCCGCGCACATACTTGGATGCCTTGAAAATGAATGCTAGGTCCTTTATATAATGAAAAATATTGGAAGTTATTTCTAAAACTCGGGTGAAAAGTAGTGGAGATAATGGGAAGGTTGAGAAGTAGTGGAGATAATGGGAAGTTGGAGAAGTAGTGAAGATAATGGGATGTTGGAGAAGTAGTGCGGATAATGGGAGAAACCTCCAAAATGGTGCTATTCGTGGGCTGTTATTTATCTAAACTACGACATCATAGCGACCTCACCAAGCCATGGCAAACACCGTGGCCTTAAAATTTGGAGAACCTGGATTTTGAGTCCACTGCGAATGCCATGCACCAGAAACTTGGTTTTTGCTGCATTTTTCTTCCTTTCTTGTTCCTTTTCTGATTTCTTCGCATAGTTGCTCCATAATTGATTTATGCCTGAAATACAAACAAAAGAAGACATAAAAGAGATAAGACATAACAAAATGATATCAAATAACATGAGAAACGTGTCTGAAAACATGGTACAATTTTCGTGCTATCAAACTCCCCCACACTTAAACCATTGCTTGTCCTCAAGAAATCAACAAACACGGTAAAAGAAATAATTAAGCGCAAATTAAAAAAAATACACACAAAACTCTAATCGTATGCAGTTACTAGGCTATGTCAAATCAAACTGGACTAAGAATCAATACCAAGGATACCGTAATGACACAATGTTAAAAAACTCCCTCTTTATGCAATACAATTCAAATCATGCCATTATAACTCAACTTATATCTCTCACTTTCTTTCACTCTTTTTCATTCAAGCGCAATCATATTAAGCCTGTTATTCGTACATGCACATATTGAGGAAACCTGTTAGTAATATGATCTTTGTTAACACGAGGTTCTGGTAGCTAAAGCGGTGCTCCCCTTTTTACCCAACTGTAGTCGTGGGGGATCAGATTGTAATCCGTCCTACCAAGTCTGACACCAGATACCAATGGACTGGCTAAAAATGGGTGTTATGATTTGTGTTTTTATTGGTTCAACAACCATTGGGATAAATGACCGGGTGATGGTCACCTAACTTAGAAGGCGTATTCCCTGTTTTTTTCTTCTTTTAATTAATTAATTCGTGATCATTCACTTATTTTCATCAGCTTCCCTACGTAGTTTGTGCTTAAGATGGTGTTGGTTGCTAATATAAACTACTTAAGAGCTACTTTGAAAAGTTGAGCCTAAGGTCTCGACATAATGGTTATCTAAATTTATTATCACATAATGAGGGGGTTTAGGGTGTCATAACAATATAAATATTATTGAGACATTCCAAAATCTCTCTAACGCAGCCTAAAATGTGACAACCTATATACTTTCAGAGTGTGTTCCATGCATCAGAAAAGAAAATTTTTGTTGGGAGGTTAAAATTTTAAAATTTCAGGGAAATTCAATAACAATTGAAAAAATAGACATACAAACTCGACATTACATGCAATGAATTGACCAAATACTGAAAAACAGATAAAATCCTAAAAAAATGAAATAAACTAGAAAACAATAAATAAAAATAAGAAGTGATAAATGAAAAGCGGTAAGGTTCCTCCCCCATACTTAAACCAAACATTGTCCTCAATGTTTCAATAAAAGTGGGAAAAGGAATAAGAACCTGATCAATGCTCGCCTCGATAGTTGCCTGCATGCAACTGATAGGTGTCAAGTGATTAATATCCTTATTTTCTGCAAACTCAAACAAAAGAAAAAATATTAAATTAAAAACCTGTGGGTTGCCTCCCATGCAGCACTTCTTTAAATGCCGGTAGCTCGACGACTCAAGAGTGTCAGCACTCATGGATATTCTCTCGAGAATGACTCCTCGATTAAATTTTTAATCGTATTTGGTTTCTATAGCCACTTATCAAGCCATATCACATATGCCTTACTTTTTCGTATCTTTTTTCTAGTGGGGTGGTTCATTCTTTTGAACTTGTGGTGGTGGTTTTGGACCTATCATGAGTATCAGTTTTTGAAGTTTGGGCATAGTTATTTCATCCATCACCTTAAAGGCCGACCTTTCCCTCTTAATACTAATGATTTCCCTAGTTTCATGGTCCTTAAATTTTCTCTTTTAATGAAGGACCTCGGACAAAGATGCATTGGTGTGGATATTGTCCACATACCTTTTGGACTGGGCATCTATATTAACTTCCACAAATATATACGGTAAATAAATTGTTGGGTTATAGGGAGGAGGAACAACATAAGGTGCTTCCTTTTCTACCTCTTCGACACCCTCCCTTTCGGATGATGTCGATGTATTTTTTCTCAATCTCTACTCTTTTCTCACTGGAACTCTCCGCAGCCTCATTATCACTCTCTTCAACCTTATTATAACTCTCCTCAACCTCAATATCACTCTCCTTAGGATTTTAAATTTGTTTTTCACTAATGGTTGTTACAACATCCACATGCTCCTCAGGGAAGGGTCCTAGAGGTTTTTGTCCAAGCAGGGAGATTTGAGTCTCCTGGGCCATGTTGTGAGTCGCTAGGGACTCGACCACATTGTTCAGCTGTCTAAGGGTTTCATTAATATGGAGACTTTGTTTTCTAAACTCTTCATTTTGGACATTTTATTTCATTACAAACCGTTCCATCATAGATTCTAGCATAGAGAGAGTTTGTGTTTCAATAAAATTCTACATTAATATTTCAAGGTCGGATTTATGGGAATCTTATGATTCCTCAAAATGTTGGGCGTGTTAAGGATAAGTTAGTGACACATTGAAATCCTCCATTAATGTTTCATGGTCGGATTTATAGGAATCTTGCGACTCCTATAAATGTTGGTATTCGTAGTTGCAGAGGTAATTTGGCTGAGAATGAGTTAGTGACACATTGAAATTCTCCATTTGCATTTTGAGGTCTGATGTATGGGATTCTAATGATTCCTCGAAATACTGAGAGAGAGAGAGAGAGAGAGTTGTAAAAAAAATTTGGGTGATACATAGTAATTTAGGTAAGAGTTCCTTAGTCTATATGGTGCAACAACAGAATAACAATATTGATTGTTGGTCCCCAACAATGGCGCCAAAAACTTGATGCATCCGCAAGTGCACAGAAGTATCGAAGTAAAATAAAAGATTGTCGAACCCATATAGACCAATACCAACCTATTGTAATCTATCGTCGCTTTGGAAAGCTAAGGCTAATGATTCATTGATTAAGAGGAAACAAATACTAGATTAAAAACTAAAATAACATTAAGGAAATAAATAGCAAAAGAGAGACCGGAATGTGGATTCCATGTTCATCAAGGACTCTATAACTCGTTGGCTTATACTGATGTTAAAATTGTGTTTAGTAGAAAATATCAATTTAAAGACTAAACCTCACACTCTCGCGGTATTGAATAAAGCCACACTCCTTAGCCATGAGATTTTGCTCTCTCTCGCCCATTTTAATTACGGAATGTGTTTTTAAAATTGAACAAGTACTAATCAATACTTAAAGCGCTATCGCCCTCTTTAAGATCAATGCCAGTTTCTACTATCCAGTTCGACCCCCACACTCTTGCAGTGCTGGTTCGAACCTTAGTTAATTTCTCAATCTCGTGACAAAATCATGTTAAGTAACCTCTCACTCTCGTGACAAGGCTATTTAAATTAAGCTTAAAAATAATAACCAAAACATAATTTTCAAAAAAGATTAAGCCAACATTATTATCGAGTCCCGTCGAAAATGACGGTCCTCATATATCGGACTCAAAATGTTTATCTAGACATGTTATTAATTAAAAACACAATAAACATGACAGTTACGATAAAAGAAAACATGGTGGATAAATTTACGATAACAACAATAATGCAATAAAAATAAACCTCTAAAGACAGAAAATAAGATAACAAAAATGCTTTCACTAATGGCGTCAGGATTAATGATCCAAGAGTTACACAGATTATAGGCCTAAAACTAATGGTGTGGTATTTCCTCGATGTGAGAAACTACCCCTTTTACAAAGGTGATTTCTGTCTAAAACTACAAACAGTGCTTCCGCGCACATACTTGGATACCTTGAAAGTGAATGCTAGGTCCTTTATATAGTGAAAAATATTGGAAGTTATTTCCAAAACTCAGGTGAAAAGTAGTGGAGATAATGGGAAGGTTGAGAAGTAGTGGAGATAATGGGAAGTTGGAGAAGTAGTGGAGATAATGGGAGGTTGGAGAAGTAGTGGGGATAATGGGAGAAACCTCCAAAGTGGTGCTATTAGTGGGCGATTATTTTTCTGAACTGCGACATAATGGCGACCGCCACCAAGCCATGGCAAACGCTGTGGCCTTAAAATGTGAAGAACGTGGCTTTTTAGTCCATGGCGAGTGCCATGAACCAGAAACTTAGTTTTTGTTGCAATTTCCTTCCTTTTTTGTTCCTTTTCTGGTTTCTTCGCATAGTTGCTCCATAATTGATTTATGCCTGAAATACAAACAGATGAAGATGTAAAAGCGATAAGACATAATATGACATCAAATAACCTGTGAAATGGGTCTAAAAACATGGTACATTTTCATGCTATCAAACTCCCCCACACTTAAACCATTGCTTGTCCTCAAGCAATCAACCAACACGGTAAAAGAAATAATTAAGTGTGATTTGAAACAATTACACAGAAAACTCTAATCCTATGCGGTTGCTAGGCTATGTAAAATTAACCCGGACTAAGAATCGATACCAAGGATACCACAATGACACAATGTTCAAAAACTCCCTCTTTATGCAATACAATTCGAATCATGCCTTTATAACTCAACCTATATCTCTCGCTTTCTTTCACCCTTTTTCATTCAAGCTCAATCACATTAAGCTCGTTATCCGTACACGCACATAGTAAGGAAACCTGTAAGTGATTATGATATTTATTAACATGGGGTTCTAGTAGCTAAAGCGGTGCACCCCTTTTTACCCAAATGTAGTCGCAGGGGATCAGATTGTAATCTGCCCTACCAAGTCCAACACCAGAGACCAATGGACTGGCTAACAACGGGTGTTATGATTTGTGTTTTTATTAGTTCAACAACCATTGGAATAAATGACGGGGTGATGGCAACCTAACTTAGAAGGAGTATTCCTTGTTTTTCTTCTTCTTTCAATTAATTAATTCATGATTATTCACTTATTTTCATCAGCTTCCATATGTAGTTTGTGCTTAAGATGGTGTTGGCTGCTAATATGAACTACTTAAGAGCTACTTTGAAAACTTGAGCCTAAGGTCTCGGCATAATGGTTATGTAAATTGATTATCACATTATGAGAGGGTTTACGGTGTCATAATAATATAGATGTTATTGAGACTTTGCCATATCTCTCTAACGCAGCCTAAAGTGTGACAACCTATATACGTTAAGAGCGTGTTCCATGCATTAGAAAAGAAAATTTTTGTTGGGAGGTTAAAATTTTAAAATTTCAGGTAAATTCAGTAACAACTAAAAAAACAGACATACGAAGTCGACATCACATGCAATGAATCGACCAAATACTAAAAAACAGATAAAATCATAAAAACATGAAATAAACTAGAAAGCAATAACTAAAAATAAGAAGCGGTAAATGGATAGCGGTAAGGTTCCTCCCCCACACTTAAACCAAACATTATCCTTAATGTTTCAATAAAAGTGGGAAAAGGAATAAGAACCTGATCAATGCTCGCCTCGATAGTTGCCTGCATGCAACTTATAGGTGTCAAGCGATTAATATCCTTATTTTATAGAAACTCAAACAAAATCAAAAATATTAAATTAAAAATCTATCGGTTGCCTCCCACACAACGCTTCTTTTAACGTCGGTAGCTCGGTGACTCAAGAGTGTCAACACTCATGGTTATTCTCTTGAGAATGACTCCTCGATCGAATTTTTAATCGTCTTTGGTTTCCATAGCCACTTATCAAGCCATATTACATATGCCTCACCTTTTCTTATCTTTTTTCTTTGGGGTGGTTCATTCTTTTGAACTTGTGGTGGTGGTTCTGGATCTATCGTGAGTATCTATTTTTGAAGTTTTAGGCTTAGTTATTTAATCCACCACCTTAAAGGCTGATCTTACCCTCTTAATACTAATGATTTCCCTAGTTTCATGGTCCTCAATTTTTCTCTTTTTATGAAGGACCTCGGACAAAGGCGAATTGGTGTGGATATTGTCCACATACCTTGGATTGGGCATCTATATTAGCTTCCACAAATATTTGTGGTAAAGAAATATGTGGGTTATAGGGAGGAGGAACAACATAAGGTGCTTCCTTCTCTACCTCTTTGACGACCTCCCTTTTGGATGGTGTCGGTGTATATTCATCTCAATCTCTACTCTTTTCTCACCGGAATTCTCCTCAATCTCATTATCACTCTCTTCAACCTTATTATAACTCTCCCCAACCTCATTATCGCTCTCCTCAGGATTTTCATTTTTTTTCACTATCGGTTGTTACAACATCCACATGCTCCTCGGGGAAGGATCCTAGAGGTTTTTGTTCAAGCAGAGAGATTTGAGTCTCTAGGGCCATGTTGTGAGTCGCTAGGGACTCGACCACAGCGTTAAGCTGTCTAAGGGTTTCATTAATATGGAGACTTTGTTTTCTAAATTCTTCATTTTAGACATTTTGTGTCGCTACAAAGCGCTCCATCATAGATTCTAGCCTAGAGAGAGTTTATGTTTCAATAAAATCCTCCATTAATATTTCAAGGTCGGATTTATGGGAATCTTAATATTCCTCAAAATGTTGGGCGTGTTAAGGATAAGTTAGTAACGCATTCAGATCCTCCATTAATGTTTCTAGGTCAGATTTATGGGATTCTTGCTACTCCTCAAAATGTTGGGTTGGGTAGTTGCAGAGGTAATTTGGCTGAGAATGAGTTACTGACGCATTCAAATTCTCCATTAGTATTTAGAGGTCAGATTTATGGGATTCTTGTGATTCCTTGAAATATTGAGAGTGAGAGTTGTAGAAAAAATTTGGGTGATACATAGTAATTTAGGTAAGAGTGCTTTAGTCTATACAGTGCAACAACAGAATAAAAATATTGATTGTTGGGCCCCGACAATGGCGCCAAAAACTTGATGCATCCGCAAGTGCACCAAATTATCGAAGTAATATAAAAGATTTTCGAACCTACAAAGACCAATATCAACCTACCATAATCTATCGTTGCTTTGTAAAGCTAAGGCTAATGATTAATTGATTAAGAGGAAACTAAGACTAGATTAAAAACTAAAATAAGATTAAGGAAATAAATAAGAAAAGAGAGGCAGGAATATGGATTCCATGTACCTTAGGGACTCTAACTCATTGGCTTATACTAATGTTAAAATTGTGTTTAGTAGAAAATATCAATTTAAAGACTAAGCCTCACTCTCTCGCGCTATTGAATAAAGTCACACTCCTTAACCATGATATTTTTCTCTCGCTTTCCCATTTTAATTAAGGAATATGTTTAGGAAATTGTACAAGTCCTAATCAATACTTAAAGTTCTCTCACCCTCTTTAAGATCAATGTCCTGTTTCTACTATTCGGTTCGACTCCCACACTCTTACAGTGCTGGTTCGAACCTTAGTTAGTTTCTCAATCTCGTGACAAAGTCATGTTAAGTAACCTCTCACTATTGTGACAAGGCTATTTAAATTAAGTTTAAAAACAATAACCAAAATAGAATTTTTAAATAAAGATTAAGCCAACATTCTTACCGAGTCCAGTAAAAATGACAATCCTCACATACCGGACTCAAAACGTTTAGCTAGACATGTTACTAATTAAAAACGCAATAAACACGACGGTTACGATAAAATAAAACATGGTGGATAAATTTATGATAACAACAATAATGCAATAAACATAAACTGTTAAATAAAGAAAATAAGAGAGCTAAAATGCTTTCACTAATGGCGTCAAGATTAATGATCCAAGAGTTACACAGATTATAGGCCTAAAACTAATGGTTTGGTAGTTCCTAGATGTGAGAAACTACCACTTTTACAAATGTGATTTCTGTCTAAAACTACGAATAGTGCTTCCACGCACATACTTGGGTGCCTTGAAAATGAATGTTAGGTCCTTTATATAGTGAAAAATATTGGAAGTTATTTCCAAAACTCATGTTAAAAGTATGGAGATAATGGGAAGGTTGTGAAGTAGTGAAGATAATGGGAGGTTGGAGAAGTAGTGAAGATAATGGGAGAAACCTCCAAAGTGGTGCTATTAGTGGGCGGTTATTTTTCTGAACTATGACATCATGGCGACCACCACCAAACCATGGCAAACTCCATGGCCTTAAAATGTGGAGAACATAGCTTTTGAGTCCATAGCAAATTCCATGCACCAAAAAGGTTGTTTTTGCTGTATTTTTCTTCCTTTCTTGTTCCTTTTCTGGTTTCTTCACATAGTTGCTCCATAATTGATTTATGCCTTAAATACAAATAGAATAAGACATAAAAGTGATAAGACATAACAAAATGATATCAAATAGCATGTGAAACGGGTCTAAAAACATGGTATGTTTTCATCCTATCAAGCACCCTATGGAAATCTTAAAATATCCTCCTTATTCTGGAAATACATCTCCGGACGCACCTATTTTACACCAAAATATGTTCTAAGTGAACACACCCCAATTTTTCCAAAATTTAGTCTAAAAGTTTATCCTTAGACAAACCCCTTCAATGGTTTTGTTAATTTAACAACTCAATGACTAATACGAAAGTGAGGTTCCAGATTTATAAATCAGTATTTTGAAAAAATACCACCCTGCATGTATTTTTTAACTCTGAATATTTCAAAAGTGCATTTCCGGAAATGTCAAGCGGGAAATTTAATAAAACGCCACCTTGGATGTTTGCTTCACTCATGATTATTCCACCATATCTTCTTCAAACCCTACACATATCTCCTCCCACACTCAATCAATTTTCTACTTCTAAATAACATTTATCTATTTTTTCACATCAAAAGGAGCAAAAGAGACAAAAATGGTGTTTGCTACCCAGTTATTTTTGATTTGAGAACCAGAAAGGCTTATAGGAAAAATACTGATGATTTTAAGGTTAGGTGGCATTACAATGTAGAAGCAAAGTGAGTATTTTGATAAATAATTGGCATGAGGTTGAAGGTGAATTAAGAGATAGGAAATTGACCGATATTATGAAATTTATTATGAATTTTTTTATTTGGTTTACTACTAATATCAACTCTTTCATGTAAACATAGAAAATGTTTATTGTTCCATAGAAAATATGTTGAAAAATAAATGGCTTAGATATGCTGGTGAGTGTTAAAGGGGCTTTAAGACACAACTCATAGATGAATATATTAAAAATCCAAAAGATAACGAAGTTCCTCCATTTGTGAAGTATTCATATATTGATAAGAAAGTTTGGGAGGATTTCGTAAAGTGTCGTACCACTTCTGAATTCTTGGCTAAGAGCCAAATAGAAAAAATGAATTTTTTTAAGCTAGAAATATCTATCCACATAGATTGTCTCTTGGAGGATATGTTAAACTTGAACAAAAAATGATTAATGAAAAAAGAAAACAAATGGAACTAGAGTTGAGAGATCCTTCAAGAAGCCTTGATCATAGTCCATCTACACCATCACACCGTGATAAATGGAAGAGGGCGTGTCAAAGGCCAGATGGCTCGTCCACATCAAAGGCTACACGCAAAGTGGCTAAAAAGATTGTAAGGAGATACGTTTTAACTTTACTTAATTTAGTTAACTCAATGTGTTGTAGGATGTACTGGTAGAACAAGCTAAAGTTGGTAGCGTTGTTCCACAAAATCATCATGACATCTTGGTAGATTTGATTGGAACCGAGGAGCATGTTGGGTGTGTCCATGGTCATGGAATAGGAGTCGTTTTCAAGTTACATTTTGGACCATCGCAAACAATTAACGAAGTAAACTATAGGAGAGAAATTAAAGGTATAGTTGTTGAAAAGATAAAGGAGGAATTAGAGCAGGAGTGAGAGAAGCGGAATCAAGAATATTAGGAGGAGAAAGAGAGGATGTTGCAGGAGGAGGGGAGAAGCGAAAGAGGTGTTACAAGAGGAACATGAGACGATGTTGCAGGAGTTGCAGGATGAGCAAAAGAGGTTGGCTGAAATTGACCGAGAGAAGTGTATCCACAATGTCATTGGGGTATATTGCACGGTATATTGCACGCTTGAGCAAACACCTAATTACATGAAAAACAAAGAGAAAATGCAAAGCGCTGACCACTGGGACACTAACGCCTTGGAATTGGACTTGCTGACCACTGGGACACGCTGTTTCAAATGTTATATGAATATAAATGATATATATTATATAAAAACAAAATCATATGCCAGAAAAACAAAAACGCACGCGTGATTTTGAAAGGGCCAACGGGTGGATGACACGAGTTCATCCCTGTCCTTTAAAACCAATAAAAATACCTGCGGATTTGAATACACAGCTAAATGCGCAAGCTTGTTCTAAAATTCATTCCAGGCCACAAAAATGAGTTCTAAGGGCATGGTTGTACTCGTCCTTCCCTCCCGGTCACAACCATGTCCATCTTGTAGCCTAATTTCACCTGAAAAGAAAAACCCCAAAAACGCTTCCAAGAACCCTAGCTACGGCGTTTTACATTACATGTTAGATAAACAAAATTGAATGATGCAAATAGCTTAGAAATATTGTGAGGATTACAAATATGCAAGTAATTTTCATTATAGATGCAAGAATGGAGAGTTACGATTTCAAGAACAGAGCTAGGTTTCGTGACACTTACAGCTGTTAGGGCGTATGAACAAGCTTGCTTTGGATTACTTTGGATTGAGTGAATGTCCAGGAAACGATTGGGACAAGTCTTGGCCTTTGAAAATGCCTCTAGCTATGATTTTGATTTCAAGCTTTTTAGTGAATTTTTCAACTTTTGTCTTGCCTCTGCCTGCAGCTTCTAACCCTGATCTCGATTTCCTTTGCTTCCTTATGTATTGTGTGGTGTATTAGGGTAGATATTATGGACTCAATCTTCCCATATCAATGCATACATATTTGATTTTATCTCTTCTTTAAAACTTGCCAATTTTGCCAAATCTCAATCTTTTTGCACATGAATTGGTCTGATTCGATTTCAATGATGTTAATGATGGTAATCAAGTCCTGAAATAGCCAAAAGATCTCATGTTATCAAAGCATTGGATTTTATATGATTTTATTTGATTAAAAGTGAATAAATTCAATTAAAAATCAAATTAAATAATAAAAATGAAATATGGGATCATGGATGAAGCTAGGACACGTGGGAAACTATTCAAGCTCAAATCAAGTGGAAAATAATGGGCCCATTTGACAAAATTTGAAGTTTTGGGGATAGTTGACTTTTGGCAATTTTGCAAAAATGTCCAACTTCAACAATGCATAACTTCTTCAATTTTGAACTTTTGGAAGTTTTCTTGGACTTTTAAAAAAGCTTGAGATGTCCTCTAACAAACCCTTTTGGTCTCATCGCATTTTTATATTCCATGACCAAGTTATAAGCTTTGGAAAAAAAGGTGTTTTTGTTGACTTTCAAAAATGACCTATAATGTCCAAATTTATAACTTCTTGTGAGTGCATTTTTTGATATTGGTGTATGAATATGGATTGTAGGTAATTGCGTCCTCTTAAAAATGAGCTTTGGATGGGTCATTTATCATAAATTATGAGAAAGTTATGCTTGGTCAAAGTTGAGTTGACTTTTCCTACAAAACCCTAATTTAGCAACTTTTGAGTCTTGATGAATTTTGAGCAATCCTTGATGAATCATGATCAACCCTTGATCAAATGATGAAATATCCTTCAAAATGAGAATTTTGGAAAAAAATCTCGAAGTTTGACTGTATTTGGGTCACAGTTTACTTTTGCCCTAGCATAGTCGATTTTGGGACCCTTTGAGCAATTGACTAGGCAAACTTCCTCTGCAAAGATTGAAATTTGACATGGATGATCTTGAGAAAATATTAGGACATTTGGGAGAACTTTAGGTCATTTGGAATCAAGGATATTGATGCTACACAAAACCCTAATTTGGGGTTGACTGCCTTAGGAGATAGCTTGTCTGTCCAACTTTTGAGCAAACTTAAGCAACTTGGAGATTTTTCTTGCAATGTTTTGAGGAATATGAGAGGGAAAATTTTGGGGTACAACAGCTGCCCCTGTTCAATCTTCTAAAAACCTGAGGATGTAGATTGGCTTTCGTGCCTTTCGTGATCCGAAGGTGGAAGATGATTGAACACTAGAGTGCCCAGAAATTTGCACTCGCATGAAGTGGTATCAGCCTTGTGATGTCGGGAATGGGCTTACAGATGCCATTTGGAGATTGCTGGCTGGAGGATGGGCTTAAAGATGCCATCTGCAGGAGTGTCGATCGCATAAGATATTCCTTAGCGAGAACTTGCATACCTGTTGTTGTTGAAGATTCTGTTGGGGAAGTCTGATCTTTGTTGAGATTTAGGAACTTGCTTGTACTTCAAATGAGAGAACATCTTTGTTGAGTTTTAAGAACTTGTCCGTAATTCAAATGGGGGAACTCTGTCGAGATTTAAAACCTTATTTGTAATTCAACCAAGGATAATTCAGTTGAGATTTAAGAACTGGTCAGTACTTCGACTGAGGAGAATTGTCGAGATTTAGAAACTTATCTGTAATTCAACCGAGACTAATTCAGTTGAGATTTAAGAACCGGTCAGTACTTAGACTGAGGAGAATTTCCGAGATTTAGAACCTTATCTGTAATTCAACCGAGACTAATTCAGTTGAGATTTAAGAACCGGTTAGTACTTCGACTGAGGGAAACATCTTCATCAAGATCTAAGACTGTATGTACTTCAACGGAGGATAATTCTCTTGAGATTTAAGAACTCGTCCACACTTCGACGGAGGAAAATTGTCGAGATTTAGAACCTTATCTGTAATTCAACTGAGACTAATTCAGTTGAGATTTAAGAACCGTTCAGTACTTTGACTGAGGGAAACATATTTATCGAGATCTAGGATTGTTTGTACTTCAACGGAGGATAATTCTGTTGAGATTTAAGAACTCGTCCACACTTCGACGGAGGAACTTTGTCGAGATTTAGAACCTTATCTGTAATTCAACCGAGACTAATTCAGTTGAGATTTAAGAACCGTTTAGTACTTCGACTGAGGAGAATTGCCAAGATTTAGAACCTTGTCTGTAATTCAACCGAGACTAATTCAATTGAGATTTAAGAACCGGTCAGTACTTCGACTGAGGGAAACATCTTCATCAAGAATTAGGATTGTCTATACTTCAACGGAGGATAATTCTGTTGATATTTAAGAACTCGTCCACACTTCGACGGAGGAAAATTGTCGAGATTTAGAACCTTATCTGTAATTCAACCGAGACTAATTCAGTTGAGATTTAAGAACCGGTCAGTACTTCGACATAGCTGGGAACTTAACTACATCTTTCTTGAAAGGTAAAGGTCAGTCGTATGCAATGTATGATATATATCAAGCAATGATGTTCTCAAAATAAATGAGATTGTTTTGTATGATGCGTATATGCATGTATCATGATGTATGAAAATATAATGTTTTAGCTGGGGAAAATAAATCCTGGATAGCTGCTGGAGAATAGAATTGGATTCTTCTTTTCTGCTGGGGATGGCGAACGAAGATGATTGTAAGAATAAACCTACAGGAGAGGATAACTACATTGGGGAATAAACTGATGAGGAGATTACTATATGGGGAAGAGACACTCTATAGTGGATTCCACCAATAAATTCCGTTGAGGATGAATTACCGTTGCTGGTGATACTGAATCCTGTTGGGGATTGACTTCCTGTTTGTGAAAGGTAAAGAACTCCGCTGGGGATGATCTTTCAGTTGCTACTTCACTGAGGATAACCTTTTAGACTCTTATGGGGATAATCCTTTGAACTTGCTTGGGACAATCTTCCAAAGTCTACTGGGGATGATTCTCCAAAATCCACTGGGGAGCTTCTTTCAGGCTGCGCTGGGAAAATTTCAAACTCCACTGGGGATATCTTGTCTTATGCCGGGGAATATTTTTATACTCCATTGGGGAATACTAAGACTGCCGGGGATATTAAGCCTTTTCAGGTGTTGGTGGTAGATAAACTTTGCTTGGGGAGAATATTGTCGATTCATTCACAGTTGCAAGTCTCAGCTAGGGAGAGCTAACATTACTGTCTTCCTTACTCTATGGGGAGTGAAAGTACCTTAGCCATATTCTTCAACTGAATCTACCTTGTACCTGGTGGATGATCGGGACTTTATAAGTCTGTCGGGATATTAACTACAAGTATACAGTTCAGTCGTTCTAGTTTTAAAAGATTATCGAACCCACAGAGACTGTGTATCAATCGCATACGATCTAATGCTACAGTTTTGTCTAACTAAGCGATGAATATTTGATATTTGGGGGAGACAGTTTAGTTTTAAAAGTAATAGTACTAATTATACCGGTATGTGATAATCGGACTTAGGGAATTCGATGAATCGCTTGGCCTATAAAGTATTTCGGTAAAAGCTAATTGTTTAAAAACCTGAGACATACACTCTCGTGTTTATGAAATAAGTCATGTTACTAAACCTAGTGGATTCACTTTAAATTTAATAACACTTTTTGAAAACAATTTGAATTTAATTAATTTATTAAAACACTCTCGTGTATTTAAAAATCAATGCTTCGTTACCACTATCTGGGTTGAACCCCAGCTCTCGCATGCAGGTTCTTGCCTTAATTAATTTCCCACTCTCGTGGCAAAATCGTGTTAATTAACCTCTCACTCTCGTGACAAGGATAGTTAAATTAATATTGGAAATTGGAAACCAGAAATTGTTTTATAAATATTTTTGGCCAAGGTATCATTGAATTCTTTCAGTTCTTACAGTCACATACCGGTAATAATAATTTAGCCAGACATAATTAACTTAACAACAATAACGTTTAGAATATAATTCATGTCAATAAACGGCATATTATAGAAACTAAATAAATAATAATTGCAATATAAAAAAACCTAGAATTACAGATGCTATAGTAATCTTGAGGGAATACAATAATCCAAATCTTCGAGCTTGACTTGCAGTAGAAATTCGTGTTAATTCTTGTAAGAAGAATTAACACTTAAAAATAGAAACTAAGGCTTGAATGAAAATTACAAGGAATTGAAAGCAGAATTGCAAAACACACAAATTGGAAATAACTGTAAAAATAAAATAAGTATTTGCTGAGTAAAATTCTTCGACCCTTGGACTGTGCCTTGGTACTCATATATATAGCAGGAAAAATCAGCAGTTTAATTTTGAATTCTTGATGAAGTCTTCGTGGAGAAATTCTAGGAGCAGTAATAGTTGTGGCAATAAAATAGGAGATTCAGTAGAAACAGGGAGAAGTAGTCTGCCCTTCACGCCCACGTCTTCAAGCCATGCGTAACGTCCTCCTTTACGCGCGTGACGGTCGTCACAGGTGGGTGACGGTCGTCACACGCTGAAGAGGTGCCTTACGCTCGTCAGGTGCGTGTGACGAGCGTTTGGTTATGTTGTGGGGTGTTACGCCCGTCACAGGGGAGTGATGACCGTCACCTATCCAGAAGTCCACACTTTGTATATTTTTATTCTTTTTCTCTTTGTTTTTCGTCTAGCTTTCTTCATGTTGTTCTTTTGCATCGGTTTGAGTCGACAAGTGTTATACCTGTAAAAAAGACAAATAATCTCGGAATAATCGAGGGTTAGACGACTTAATGGAATATAAAATCGGTAAAAAGTATGTTAATTATACGATATATTTTCTTGTTATCAAATTCCCCCATACATAAACCTTTGCTTGTCCTCAAGCAAATAGTCATTCGAAAGGCTGGACAAGATTTCTGGTAAGCGCATAAGCATGACATACCCTTGGATTTTTAAAGTGGTTTCGGGAAATCCTCGTTGGTTCGGCCAATACTTGAGTAGAGCACTAAAGATACGCTAATGACGCAAGCGATAAGCTTACTCGTAGACTTCCATTTTAAACGAGCTATCCAACAATTCCGTTATAACTCTGCCCGGAGTTCCTCGTATCTATTTCACCCGGTTTCGTTCTGGCGCAATCACATTAAGCCCTTTGCCTTAGCACGCACGTAGTGGAGTAACCGGTTAGTGACTTTGATCCTTTAGCACGGGGTCTGGTACATGAATATGGCAACCCTACATATTTTATCCAAATTGGAGGTTGTGGGGGATCGGGCCGTAGCACGCCCTACCGAGTTCAGAACCAGATACCTCTGAACCAACCAACACTGGATTCCTTCATTATTTGCTCAGCTCTTGTATGTGCCCGTATATTTTGGTACACAAGTTTTCTTTTCTTTTAGCAGCGAGATAGGAAGGATATTTTTAGAATCAAGCATCAAACACTTATATTCATCGATTCTCCACGTGGTTTGTGTCAAGACGGTGCTGACTGCTAGTATAAACTACTAGGGGTTACTTCTAGAACTTGAAACTCCAGATAACGGTATAATGGTTATTGAAACGGATCGCGTAAGCAGGAAGTCTACGGTGACAGAACCGTATCGATCTTGTTATGTCGTTTTCGGCTTCCTCAACTGGGATTTCATTAAAGTAGGTATGTCGGGCTAATGCGAAAATAAAAAATTTTCGGCATGGCAAAGTAAAGCGAAGAATTTGAGTCGAGACATATCGCAAGAATTTACTAGTTTTATTAACGATTGAAAGGTACCTCTCCCACACAAAATCTGACATTGTCCTCAATGTTGCGATATATATGCGGGGAAGTACAATTACAAAAACAAAAAGGAAAAGAAATGAAACAGAAAAATAACAAATTATAAAGAAATTAAAGAAAGACAAACTACTGGTGACCCCGTCCTCTGCTCCTGGTGCGAGAGCGTCTTGTAGGAGTGGCTTCAGCGTCGGTGTCTTGGAAGCCATAGGTGTTCATATCTATTCTCAAGGCGTTAAGCTCTGACAGCGCCTCATCCAACCTCTCATTCATTTTTCGCTGCCCAGTCAAGATCTGAGCGTTTTGGGCGCACAAAGACTCAAACTGCTCAGCTTGCCTCCTTTCAAGCGCCGCATTCATTTGATTTTGCATGTGGAGGGCGCGGAGGATGTCTTTGAGATTGATAGGAGGAGGTGCGGATAAGGATCCAGGGATATCGTGGACAGGAGGAGCACTATCCAACTCTTCTTGTATATCGTCTGCGGCGGCTGCAGCTTGGTCTTCGTGGGCAGGTGCAGGCTCTGCGGGAACTTCAGGGTCGAACAACCAGTTTGCTCGGTTACTTGGATCGATTCGGTCCCTGTTCGGCAAAATGATATTCTGATAGACGGTATTCCTAATTACGGGGTGGAATCTGCCGTCTTCCCGCTCGTAGATGAGGTGTGCGGCTTTGCAGTGATCCAAGGTTAGCAAAGCCGGTGCCATAGAAGGCAAGGTTGCAAGAGCAGCACCATAATTCAGACCAATGGAAATAGAAGTAACTAGCCCTCCGAAATAGAAAGGTTTTCCACCTCTAGCACAAATAGAGTGGATGTGAGCAAGTAGGAACGGGGCGGCATTTATCTTTTTCCCAGTGAACGCACAATGTAGAAAGAAGAGCTCCTTGGAGTTGAGCTTATGGTTGTTGTCGCAGGCGAAGATGGTGTTACTAAGAATGCGATGAAAGTAGCGGATGGCCAGATTGTGGATGTGGGTAGCGTTGAGGTGGTCGTAGGAACCGGCACGGATGTTCGTTAAAATGTGCCACAAGTTGAAAGCCTCCTCATTAAAACTATCTGGTACCCGAAAATGAGCACCTTCGTCCGAACAAAATCCCATAAGCCTCGCGATGTCGGATTGAGGAAACTGATGCTCAACTCCGAACATGCAAAATTTTGCCACGCCTGATAATTGGTTTGTGACACCCGGCGGAGTGAGGTAAGCGAACGAACTCAAGAACTCAAGAGTAAGAGTTTCGTAGATTGGTCTTGGTTCGCGGCATTAGACAGCATGGTAATTAACCCACCTAACAAGATAGGTGCATTTGGAGTTTCGATGATCCGCTCCATATTGGCGAGCATATAAGCTGCGCCATTCACCGGACGGTTTTGAGATGCACAATACATGATAAACAGTTCATCGCGGGATACAGAGGTGACATTTTGCTGTTTGCCGAAGATAGTGTGGGCTATGATCTTGTGGAAATACCTAATGGCCGGGTTATGAATGCATTCAGAGTAGAGATCCGACGACTCAGGATGGTTAACACTAGCTATGCTTCCCCATAAAAGTCAAGCTCAGATACGGGCAAAAGGTTCTCCTGTGTCATACTGATAACATCGGGTCCAAAAGGGAACCCAAGAAGTTGGCTAAACTCTCGCAGGTTGTAAGTGTAATCCATGTTAAACATTCTAAATGTAATCAACCCACGGTTGAATCCCATTCCATGATTTGGAATGAAACTCAAGGTGCTGAGAAACTCCAGAGTCAGCCTTTTGTAAGTACAGAACCTTCGACGGATAGGAGCGGTGTCCCAACCAATTTGGTGCAGCAGGTACATGACACTCTCGCGAATGCCAAGGGCAGCCATAGCATGATCATCTGCATATATAGTAGGACACATCTCCCGGTCACCCAGATCTGCAAACCTTCTTCTCTGGTGTCGGCTTCGCAATTTGACATTCATGAAGTTAGCACAATCCATAGCGCGAGATGTGAAAGAAAAAGAGTTACCCCCCTGAAAATATTTGAAAAATGTTTGAAAGAAAAGGAAATTAAGTAAGTATTTTCGGGATAGGAAATTACCAAAGTTAAATTAAAAAGAAAAAGAAAGATGAAAGGGAGAATTAAAAACAGAAGAAAAATAGAAAGGAGTAAGAAATGCAATAATGAAAATGTTTTAAAGATTAAGAAAAAGAAAAGAAAAATAAAAACATATTAAAGCAGAAAAAATAATTAAAGTAAAAACATGGGTTGCCTCCCACGAAGCGCCTTTATTTTATGTCGACGGCTCGACATTAAATACCTATTCAGTTAGGTAAAAGGGTAGGCGGCTCACTTAACTGAAGATAAGCCGAGAAGTCGATATTTTCGACGTTAAAATAGTGCTTTAAGCGCTGGCCATTAACAATGAATGGTTCGATAGAACTACCTTTAATTTTTATCGCCCCACTTGGGAAAACTTTGCTAATTTCGAACGGTCCAGACCATCTGGAACGTAATTTTCCCGGGAAAAGTTTTAGTCTAGAGTTGAATAGGAGTAAGATGTCTCCTTCCTTAAAGTCTTTCTGCGAGATACGCTTAACGTGCCATTTTTTTGTTCGTTCTTTATAGATTTTAGCATTTTCATAAGCGTCTAAACATAATTCTTCCAGTTCATGGATATCTAACACTCGTTTCTCTCCAGCACTCTTATAGTTTAAGTTAAGGGTTTTTATCACCCAATAAGCTTTATGTTCTAATTCTACTGGAAAATGACAAGATTTTCCATAAACTAACTTGAACGGCATTGTTCCGATAGGAGTTTTGAAAGCTGTCCAGTATGCCCAAAGAGCATCATTGAGCTTGGAGGACCAGTCCTTTCTGGATAGGGCTACGATTTTCTCAAGTATTTGTTTGATATCCCTATTTGATACTTCCACTTATCCACTTGTTTGAGGATGGTATGGTGTGGCTATGCGATGTTTAACAACGTATTTGGAAAGTAACCTTTCGAAAATTCTGGAGATAAAATGTGAGCCACAATCGCTGATCACTAGTCTTGGTACACCGAATCGTGGGAAGATAAAATTCTTGAATAGTTTTAGTACCACACGTGTATCGTTCGTGGGTGCAGCGATGGCTTCAATCCATTTTGATACATAGTCGACGGCTACCAAAATGTATTTATTTCCAAAAGATGCGGGGGAAAGGTCCCATGAAATCAATTCCCCACACATCGAAAACTTCTACTTCGAGGATTCCTTTTAACGGCATTTCGTCACGTCTAGATATATTTCCTGTGCGTTGACATCTATCGCAGTTCATAATTGCTACGTGGACGTCTTTCCATAAGGTAGGCCAAAAGAAGCCACCTTGAAGTATTTTTGCACAGGTTTTCGATGTACTAGCGTGTCCACCATAAGGGGCGGAATGACAATGGGAAATGACATCGTTTATTTCATCATTAGGAACGCAGCGACGGTAGATACCATCGGCGCCTCTTTTAAATAGTAGTGGTTCATCCCAAAAGTAGTGTTTAAGGTCATGGAAAAATTTCTTCCGCTGTTGGTACGTCAAATCAGGTGGTAAAACACCGGCAGCTAAATAGTTGACGAAGTCAGCGTACCATGGTAATGTGGTATTAGTACAAATGGATTTTACTACCGCAGTTGTGAAAGTTTCATTGCATGGATCTAAACTGTCGGTAGGGTTTGTCTCTAGCTTGTTAATGAGGCGTTCATAAGGGAAATCTTCGTTTATGGGAACACTCTCGGCTTGGATTCCATCTAATCTCGATAAATGGTCAGCTACCACGTTTTCAGTTCCTCTTTTGTCTTTTATCTCTAGGTCAAACTCTTGTAGGAGTAAGATCCATCTGAGTAATCGCGGTTTGGCGTCCTTCTTGCTTAGTAGGTATCGGATTGCAGCGTGATCCGTATAGATAATGATTTTAGCGCCTACTAAGTAGGAATGAAATTTGTCCAATGCGAATACCACAACTAAGAGTTCCTTCTCCGTAGTGGCGTAATTCATTTGTGCGGGGTCGAGTGTTCTGCTTGCGTAGTAGATAGCGTGAAGCTTCTTTTCTTTGCGTTGTCCTAGGACTGCGCCTACGGCATAATCGCTCGCATCGCACATTATCTCAAATGGTAAATTCCAATCAGGAGGTTGCATAATAGGTGTCGATATTAAGGCCTCTGTTAGTGTCTCGAATGCGTTCAAGCATTTATCATCGAAAATAAACTCAGCCTCTTTCATTAATAACTCAGTTAGTGGCTTGGTGATTTTAGAGAAATCTTTTATGAAACGTCGGTAAAAACCCGCGTGTCCTAGAAAACTTCGTATTTCTCTAACTGTTTTGGGTGGTTGAAGGTTTTTGATAATTTCGATCTTTGCTTTGTCAACTTCAATCCCTCTATTTGATACAATGTGACCCAACACAATTCCTTGTCTTACCATGAAGTGACATTTTTCCCAGTTGAGCACTAGGTTGACATTAACACAGCGTTTCAGTACTAATTCAAGATTTGTTAAACATCCGTCGAAACTTTCTCCACAGACAGAGAAATCATCCATAAATACTTCCATGATTCCGTCTAAGAAATCTGCGAAGATCGCCATCGTGCATCGTTGGAAAGTTGCAGGTGCATTACATAGTCCAAATGACATTCTCCGGTATGCAAAGGTACCATAGGGACATGTGAACATAGTTTTCTCTTGATCGTCAGGATGAATGGGAATTTGAAAGAATCCTGAGTATCCATCAAGATAGCAGAAATGGGAATGTTTGGCTAAACGCTCGAGCATTTGATCAATGAATGATAATGGGAAATGGTCTTTGCGCGTAGCTTTGTTTAGTTTTCTATAATCGATACACATCCTCCATCCTGTTTGCGTATGTTGTGCTACCGATTCGCCTTTTGTATTTGTTATAACTGTAACACCTCCTTTCTTAGGCACCACATGAACTGGACTGACCCAGTTGCTATCTGATATTGGGTATATGATGCCTGCCTCTAGTAGTTTTTTCACTTCCTTCTTAACGACTTCACTTAGGATAGGATTTATTCGTCTTTGATGTTCTCTAGAAGTCTTGCAGTCCTCCTCCAGCATAATGCGGTGCATACAGAGAGAAGGGCTTATTCCTTTGAGATCTGAGATATTATAGCCTAACGCGGTTGGATATTTCCTTAACACACTAAGAAGTTTTTCGGTTTCGATCTCTCCTAATTCGGCATTGACTATAACTGGTCGTTCGAGTTCTTTATCTAAGAATTCATACCTAAGATCTTCAGGTAGTGTTTTAAGTTCTATACCGGGTTTCTTATTAGTTGAGTCAGAATCAGGTGTTAAGGCTAAACATTCGCTTAGGTTGGCATATAAGTGTTCTTGTTTCCAGTCTTCGTTCTTGAGGATAGTCGGTGTGAATTTTCAGCATCTCAGAGTAGGTGTCCTCTTGGCATTCAAGTTCTTTGACACATTCATCAATGATATCTAGGAGACAACACGAGTCATCTATAGCAGGGGCTTTAAATAATTGGGAAAGAATGAATTCTACTTTTTCTTCTCCTACCTCGAAGGTAAGTTTTCCTTTCTTGACGTCAATGATGGCTCCTGCAGTAGCTAAAAATGGTCTTCCTAGTATGATGGGAATGTTTGAATCTTCCTTGATGTCCATTATTATGAAGTCAGTCGGTATGTAAAATTATCCTATTCAGACAGGAATGTTCTCTAGCATACCTACAGGAAATTTGACTGATCTATCGGCTAGTTGTAAGGACATCTTGGTAGGTCTCATGTCGCCTAATTTGAGCTTTTCGCAAATAGATAAGGGCATTAGACTGACACTGGCTCCTAAATCGCATAGAGCTTTGTCTATGACAAATTTTCCAATTACACATGGTATGGAGAAACTACCAGGATCTTTTAGCTTCGGAGGCATGTTATTTTGAATTATGGCGCAACACTCGGCAGTTAGCATAACGGTTTCGTTCTCAACGATTTTTTTCTTATTAGCCAATATTTCTTTTAGGAATTTAGCAAATGACGGCATTTGGGTTATAGCTTCTGTAAACGGAATAGTGACGTTTAGTTGTTTCAGAAGTTCTACAAATTTCTTGAATTGTCCCTCGTTCTTGGATTTTGCAAGTCTTTGAGGGTATGGAATTGGTGGTTTGTATGGTGGTGGAGGCACATAAGGTTTTTCTGAGGCCTCTCTGTTCTCTTTCGCGTCTTCCTCTACATTTTCAGATTGATCTTTCGACTTCTCTATTTCTTTCTCAGGTTTTTGATACATGGTCGGGTTTTGGAGTCTAGGATCTACCGGTCCATCAAGGGCTGTCCCACTTCGTAATGTAATAGCATTTGCATGTCCTTTAGGATTTGGCTGTGGCTGTCCAGGAAATGTACCAGCAGGAGTGGCAGAACTAGCTTGGTGTTGTGCTACTTGGGAGATTTGGGTTTCTAACATTTTGTTATGAGTAGCTAGGGCATCTACCTTGTTCGCTAATAGCTTCAATTGTTCACCGGTGTGAACGTTTTGATTGAGGAATTCTTTGTTTTGTTGGGCTTGATTAGCGATAAAATTTTCCATTAGGATTTCAAGGTTAGATTTCTTAGGAATGTTAGGAACATTACCAGCGGGTTTTTGATATCCTGGAGGTACAGCAGGTGCTTGGCCAGGTGCATATAAAGTGTTATTGCTCTTGTACGAGAAGTTAGGATGGTTCTTCCAACCAGGATTATAGGTATTGGCATAGGGATTTCCTTGAGCGTAATTTACCTGATCAGCCGTTATTCCTGCTAAGATTTGACATTCGGTTCCAACATGACCAGGTACTCCACAAACTTCGCAGCTTGGGGTAACTGCAGCTACGGTAGCTGCAGGAGGTAAGGTCAAGCTTTCTATCTTTTGGGTAAGAGCATCTACCTTAGCATTAACTTTATCTAGGCTACTAACCTTGTACATCCCGCCTTTGGCTTGAGTCTTCTCCACAGATGTTCTTTCTCCTCCCCACTGATTGTGGTTTTGAGCCATGTTTTCAATGAGTTGGTTAGCTTCGTCATAAGGCTTGTCCATCAGTGTACCACCTGTGGCGGAATCTATAGATAGTCTTGTGTTGTACAAGAGGCCATTATAAAACGTGTGGATTATTAGCCATTTTTCTAGTCTGTGATATGGGCACATTCGCATCATATCTTTGTAGCGCTCCCATGCATCGAATAGTGATTCAGTATCCTTCTGCCTAAATCCGTTGATTTGGGCTCTTAGTGCAGCGGTCTTGCTTGGGGGAAAGTATCGTGCTAAGAATACGATCTTCAGCCCTTCCCACATAGTGACGGAATTTGATGGCAAGGATTGCAACAAAGCCCAAGCTCTATCTCTTAGTGAAAAAGGGAAAAGACGTAATCTTATCGCATCTTTACTAACACCATTTACTATAACTGTGTCGGCAAATTGAATGAATTTTGTAAGGTGTTCATTCGGATCCTCGGAAGGATCTCCAGAGAATTGGCGTTGTTGGATAGTTGATATCAATGACGGCTTTAACTCGAAATCGTTTCGGTTTATTGCTGGAGCAGCAATGCTGTTATGGGGCTCTTGTTGTGATGGAGCTGCGTACTCCTTCAGTGGACGGGTCCTTTGTTCTTCGTCCATGTCTAATTCTGGATTGGTTTCGGTTTCAGAGGAAGAATTAGAATCAGTTTCAGAATCAATCATTATTTCTGGTTTAGGTAAGGGAATAGCGTGATTTAAACAGTAATCCCTGACTGCACGTCTTACGGAAAGAATGCGTTCAGGTTCGTCCGTCGGTTTGTCAAGTGGTTCGCCTTGTGAGCGAGTCCTTGGCATACAAATCGACAAAGGGTGTCTGTTGCTTAGTCTAAACGCGCAACAGAAGAATCGTAATTAATTGACTACCAGTCCCCGGCAACGGCGCCAAAAACTTGATCGGGACTTTATAAGTCTGTCGGGATATTAACTGCAAGTATATAGTTCAGTCATTCTAGTTTTAAAAGATTATCGAACCCACAGAGACTGTGTATCAATCGCATACGATCTAATGCTACAGTTTTGTCTAACTAAGCGATGAATATTCGATATTTGGGGGAGACAGTTTAGTTTTAAAAGTAATAGTACTAATTATACCGGTATGTGATAATCGGACTTAGGGAATTCGATGAATCGCTTGGCCTATAAAGTATTTCGGTAAAAGCTAATTGTTTAAAAACCTGAGACATACACTCTCGTGTTTATGAAATAAGTCATGTTACTAAACCTAGTGGATGCACTTTAAATTTAATAACACTTTTTGAAAACAATTTGAATTTAATTAATTTATTAAAACACTCTCGTGTATTTAAAAATCAATGCTTCGTTACCACTATCTGGGTTGAACCCCAGCTCTCGCATGCAGGTTCTTGCCTTAATTAATTTCCCACTCTCGTGGCAAAATCGTGTTAATTAACCTCTCACTCTCGTGACAAGGAGAGTTAAATTAATATTGGAAATTGGAAACCAGAAATTGTTTTATAAATATTTTTGGCCAAGGTATCATTGAATTCTTTCAGTTCTTACAGTCACATACCGGTAATAATAATTTAGCCAGACATAATTAACTTAACAGCAATAAAGTTTAGAATATAATTCATGTTAATAAACGGAATATTATAGAAACTAAATAAATAATAATTGCAATATAAAAAAACCTGGAATTACAGATGCTATAGTAATCTTGAGGGAATACAGTAATCCAAATCTTCGAGCTTGACTTGCAGTAGAAATTCGTGTTAATTCTTGTAAGAAGAATTAACACTTAAAAATAGAAACTAAGGCTTGAATGAAAATTACAAGGAATTGAAAACAGAATTGCAAAACACACAAATTGGAAATAACTGTAAAAATAAAATAAGTATTTGCTGAGTAAAATTCTTCGACCCTTGGACTGTGCCTTGGTACTCATATATATAGCAGGAAAAATCAGCAATTTAATTTTGAATTCTTGATGAAGTCTTCGTGGAGTAATTCTAGGAGCAGTAATAGTTGTGGCAATAAAATAGGAGATTCAGTAAAAACAGGGAGAAGTAGTCTGCCCTTCACGCCCACGTCTTCAAGCCATGTGTAACGGCCTCCTTTACACGTGTGACGGTCGTCACAGGTGGGTGACGGTCGTCACACGCTGAAGTGGTGCCTTACACTCGTCAGGTGCGTGTGACGAGCGTTTGGTTATGTTTTGGGGTGTTACGCCCGTCACAGGGGCGTGACGAGCGTCACCTATCCAGAAGTCCACACTTTATATTTTTTATTCTTTTTCTCTTTGTTTTTCGTCTAGCTTTCTTCATGTTGTCCTTTTTCATCGGTTTGAGTCGACAAGTGTTATACCTGTAAAAAAGACAAATAATCTCGGAATAATCGAGGGTTAGACGACTTAATGGAATATAAAATCGGTAAAAAGTATGTTAATTATACGATATATTTTCTTGTTATCAGTGGACAGAGCAACTGTACAGCTTGGACAATTCTTATTTGCCCCTTTTTCTGATGTTACAAGTAATGGTCTTTTGTTTCGCATGTAAATATTCAGGAGCAGCAATTAATGTCAAGTGCATATATCAAAAATGAACATTGGACTTTCTTTACAAAACAAAATAGATAAAGGAAAAACAATTTGAAATTTCTTTGAAGATGAATTGTATTGATTTTTGAAGTTTGGCCTGTAAATGGGCATTTTTTGTACAACAGGCTGACGTCCTAGTAAGAGAACGCCGCTGAATAATAGAATTTACACAATTTGTGAAAAACTAAACAAAACAGCTATGTTAATAATCCCACTGGGTTCCAACTCTGCTATTTCCTTTATGTGCTCGAGCGTCTCATCACTTTTCTACTTGGTTGAAGGTAGACCAGATTGATTAGTGCCATCCGAGCTTGATAGTTGATACCGAAGTCTGGTTACAAGGTGATCCAATGAGACATAGTGTTAGGCTTTGATCCCTAATTTTTGCCTGGACTGCCCTTTCGGGTTTTCAGTCCACCGGGATACCCTTTTTTTCCCAAGCCGCCCTTTCAGGTTTTCGACTTGCCGGGTGTACAGATTTTTTTCATTTTCATCCCTTATTTTTGCACGAACCCTTTTGGTTCGCCGGGAAGCCCTTATTTTTGCCTAGGCCAGTCGACCTAGCGAGTCATTGATTATGCGTAGTATCTTTTCACTATGTCTGCATTGACGGGGTGAGGAAGGTCGTCACCATCCATGGTGGTTAGAATCATAGCTCCTCCTGAGAAAATGTTCTTAACCACAAATGGCCCTTCATAAGTAGGGGTCCATTTGCCCCTGGGATCACCATGAGGTAGTATGATGCGCTTGATAACCAGTTCCCCAACTTGATACTCTTGTCGTCTGACTTTCTTGTTAAATGCCTTGATCATTCGCTTTTGATATGTTTGACCATGACAAATAGCAGTAAGTCTCTTTTCATCGATTAAGTTCAGCTGATCAAGCCGGGTCTGGATCCAATCATATTCGCTTAAACCTGCATCCTTCATAATCTGAAGAGAGGGTATCTGAACTTCAATGGGCAAGATGACCTCTATGCCATAAACCAAGGAATAGGGTGTTGCCCCTGTTGACGTCTGCGTTGAGGTACGGTACCCATGGAGAGCAAATGGTAACATCTCGTGCCAGTCTTTGTATGTCACCGTCATCTTATGCACAATCTTTTTGATATTTTTATTAGCCGCTTCTACAGCTCCATTCATCTTTGGTCGGTAAGGAGAAGAGTTATGATGCTGTATCTTGAATTATTTGCAGAGCTCAGTGATCATCTTATTGTTCAGATTTGTACCATTGTCTGTAATGATCCTCTCTGGTACACCATATCGACAAATCAGATTATGCCTAATGAACTGTGCCACGACGTTCTTGGTTATCGTAGCAAAGGAAGCTGCTTCAACCCACTTCGTAAAGTAATCAATAGCTACCAGGATGAAACGATGCCCGTTGGACGCAATAGGTCTAATCTCGCCGATCATATCAATGCCCCACATTGCGAAAGGCC
Source organism: Vicia faba (assembly GCA_948472305.1). Taxonomy (NCBI): domain Eukaryota; kingdom Viridiplantae; phylum Streptophyta; class Magnoliopsida; order Fabales; family Fabaceae; genus Vicia; species Vicia faba. Next base: position 1,306,586,585 of record OX451736.1, on the reverse strand, counting down.
ACAGAGTTGTCAAGACATTTAGAGGTACTAGAGGTATGTGCACCTTATCAGCATAGACTTGGCACTTGTGACAGGGCCGAGAATGCTGATAACAATCGGCTTCCATTATGGACAAATAATATCCTGCCCGTAGGATTTTCTTCGCCATGGTGTGTCCACTGGAATGAGTTCCGAAAGTACCTTCATGTAAATCTACCATGATCCTTTCTGCTTCATTCTTATCCACACAACGCAGTAAGGTCGAATCATGGTTACGCTTGTAAAGGATGCCATTGCTGATGAAGAACTTCGCCGCGAACCTCCTCAGAAATTTCTTGTCATTAACAGATGCACCCTCGGGGTATTCCTGAGCCTCAAGGTATCTCTTCACCTCATGAAACCAGGGTTTATCTGCTACCTCTTCAGTCTTAATATCACAGCAATGTACACGCTCGTCCAATCTTTCTATGATAATCCGAGGAGCTTCGTTGTCCCAATTGACTTTGAACATAGAAGACATCGTAGCTAGCGCGTCCGCCAACTGATTCTCCTCTCTAGGGAAGTGTTCAAAGGTTATCTCCTCGAAATGCGGAAGCAACGTCAATACATATTCCTTATAAGGAATAAGATTTATATGTTTCGTATCCCACTCGCCTTTGATCTGACTGATCACGAGAGCCGAATCTCCCAACACACTCAAGAACTTAATCCTTAGGTCAATAGCTGCTCGAAGACCCATGATGCACCCTTCATACTCCGCCATGTTGTTGGTGCAGTTGAAACATAGTCGGGCGGTGAACAGAGTATGAGAGCCTTTAGGAGATATGATTACGGCGCCAATGCCATTACCCAAAGTGTTTGAAGCTCCATCAAATTACATAGACCATCAGGATCCTTCCTCAGGTCCTTCATCCGGTCCAGGTGTCTCACAGTCAGTCACTATCATGATATTCTCATCCGAAAATTCAAAGTTCATAGACTGGTAATCATCCACTGCTTGGTGTGCCAAATGAACCGCAAATACACTTCCTTTGATTGCCTTTTGGGTTGTGTATTGGATGTCATACTCAGTCAATATCATCTGCCATCTTGCTATTCTTCCGGACAAGGCAGGCTTCTCGGAGATATACTTAATTGGATCCATCTTCGATATCAATAGAGTAGTGTGAGTCAGCATATACTATATCAGCCGGCGAGCAGCCCATGCCAAAGCGCAACAAGTTTTCTCAAGCAACGAGTATCGGGTCTCGCAGTCGGTAAACTTTTTGCTAAGGTAATAAATAGCATGCTCTTTTTGGCCAGACTCATCATGCTGCCCCAGCACGCACCCCATTGAATTATCGAGTACTGTCAAGTATAGGATTAAAGGTCTCCCTTCAACTAGAGGCATCATAATAGGTGGCTCTTGGAGATATTCTTTGATCCTTTAGAAAGCGGCCTAACATTCATTGTTCCATCTTACCACTTGATATTTCTTCAGTAACTTGAATATCGGTTCACAAGTAGCAGTCATGTGTGAGATGAATCGAGCAATGTAATTCAGATGTCCCAGAAAGCCTCTGACTTCTTTTTCTGTTCGAGGATTTGGCATTTCCTGTATAGCCTTCACCTTTGCAGGATCAACTTGAATACCTTTATCACTTACGACGAAACCCAGCAGTTTACCAGATCTCACCCCGAAGGTGCACTTGTTTGGGTTTAACCTCAACTTGTACAACTTCAACCTGTCAAATAGCTTCTGAAGGTGGTCAAAATGTTCTCCCTCAGTCTGGGATCTTGCAATCATATCTTCGACGTATACCTCAATCTCATGATGGATCATGTCGTGGAACAAAGTGACCATGGCGAGCTGATACGTTTCCCCAACATTATTCAATCCGAAAGGCATGACCTTGTAGCAAAAGGTACCCCATTGAGTAACGAAGGTTGTCTTCTCCAAGTCTTCGGGAGCTATCTTAATCTGGTTATAACTGGAGAAACCATCCATAAAGGATAAAACCTTGTGCTGAGCGGTGTTGTCAACTAGAATGTCAATATGAGGCAGAGGGAAATCATCCTTGGGACTCGCCCTGTTCAGATCCCTATAGTCAACACACATTCGAACCTTACCATCCTTCTTCGGCACTGGAACCACGTTGGCAACCCACTGTGGGTAAGAAGTAACTGCTAGAAAACCGGCGTCAAACTGTTTCATAACTTCAGCCTTGATTTTCTCAGACATCTCTGGGCGCATTTAGCAAACTTTCTGTTTTACTGGAGGACAGTCCTCCTTGGTAGGCAGATGGTGAACCACAATATCGGTATCCAACCCAGGCATATCTTCATAAGACCAGGCAAAGATCTCAACGTAGTCACGCAACATCTAAATCAGTCGTTGCTTGACACTAGCTTCCAGATTTGCACCGATCTTGACCTCTTTCTTGTCTACCTCTGTACCCAGATTCACTAATTCCACGGGCTCTTCATGCGGCTGTATGGCCCTCTCTTCCTGAAGTAGTAGTCTAGAAAGTTCACCAGGAACTTCGCAATCATCTTCACCTTCGTCTTCTGCTAAGTTGATCGGACTTTCGAAGTCATAACCAGCAGTAGCAGAGTCGTTATCAGTAGGATCCAGAATGGATGTAGACCTGTATATGTGAGTGTGTGTAAAATATTGTTTTGCAATATGTAGTAAAAGAAAAACAAGGAGCGCAAAATTTGAAATGCAAGAAACTTCCAATGCTTTTATTAATGATATATGTAGATGACACACATAAATCCCTCACAAACAAGGCCACGGTGCCCCGGGTAAGACACCGGGCCGTAAAGTTTAAAAATTGTCTGTTACAAATACAAAACAAAAGTCTCATTACTGGGTAACAAAAGAAATTGGGATGAAGTCCTTTGCTGTCCAGTTGCTTAGTCCACCATCAATAGTAGGATATATCCAACTGTCGAACTCAAATTCTTCAACATCGTCTTCAATGGCATTCACTCCTGAATTGCTGATAAATAGGGGAGATCTTCTGATCCGTGCACTCCGAACAGCCCTTTGAGCTTCTGCAGTGAAACCCAAACCAAACTTGTTAGTCTTATGTGCAAAGTCGGGGAGTTGACCCTAATTCGCACACCCACTTTTCTCAACAACAGCCCGAGCATCCTTGAAGGAAGCCATCTTCATGGGAGGATCTTTAGTGACAGTTTCAGCTGACGCCAGCGTCTGAGGAACCTTTTCAAAATGTTGAAACGGGGTATCAATGAACTCCCCATCCATCTCTACATATCGGAAATAGTTGAGGTGGCTCACCATGTACTCCTCTTCTCCTCGTACCGTAACAATTTTCCCCTTGGCTGGGTACTTCAGCATCTGGTGGAGCGTGGAAATGACTGCCCCAGCTTTGTGGATCCATGGGCGACCCAGCAAACAAGAATAGGATGGCCGAACGTCCATCACATAAAAAGTAGACGCAAATAACTGAGAACCAACCTTTATTGGAATATCCACTTCTCCATGTACAATTCTCTTTGACCCATCAAAGGCCCTGACAACAATGTTACTTGGCTTCAACTCTAAACCCTCACAGTCCAACCGGTCTAAAGCTTTCTTAGGAAAAACGTTCAATGAGGAACCAATATCCACCAATACATGAGCAAGAGTAGTGCCCCTGCATTCAATAGAGACATGCAGGGCATCATTGTGATTCCTCCCCTTAGCAGGCAAGTCGGTGTCAGAGAAACCCAAACCATTATCAATAGTCAGACTAGCCACACAATCTTTAAACTGACCAGCTGATGTTTCTTGCGGCACGTGCGCAGTCTTTAGGAAGGCAATCAGAGCCTTGGCATGGGCTTCTAAGCATAGAAACAGAGACAACATAGAGATTTTGGATGGGGTTTGCCCCAGCTGCTCGACTACATTGTAGTCGCTCTTTTTGATAATCTTTAAAATTTCCTCCATTTCTTGTCTAGAGGCTTCAACAGTAATTGTCTTTGGTGCCTCCGTCTGGGTAAGCTCATCAACGGTCCCTTTGCCCCGAGTGTCAGATGACTCGGCAACAGGGGTAAGAATGGGAACTTGAACAGGAATAGTAGCAGGTACACTGGCAGGCGTAATGACATCAGGTTTCTGAACAACTGGTGGAGAGATCTAAGGGGAGAAAAGTCTTCCACTGCGGGTGACTTTAGCAGGTCCAACAATATTGCTGACGTCAGTATCAGACTCTCCAGCACTCAAGTCTTGCTTAACTCTGTGATAGTATACGTCAGCCCCATAATGCCACGGGACAGATTTATTGGATGTATAGGGGATAGGCCCAGGAACAGTGATGATCAAGGGTGCAATTCTTGGAACGGATGTAATTCTAACAGGCTTTCTCGAGGAAGCCTTGGAAGAATTATCGAAAATGGTGATTATAGCAACTTCTTCAGTAGGAACCACAGGAACGAAAGTCTTCTCAAACAAAATTTCTTTATTATCCATCAGGCGTTGGACACCTGACTTCAAAAGATGGCAACCGGTAGGTTGGACGACACAGAGATGGCAACCTTCGCCCCAGCCCGGAAATAAACCAGCTAACAGAAGGTTCTTCTTCACAGTCATTAATGGAGTAACAATCTCTTCCACAGAAACCACAATCGAGTCTTCCTCTACAACATTCACTCCATGCTTGGGCATAGGAGCAGTCACAACATTAGGTCTTTCAGGCACTTCGAACTGAATCTCCTTCGCATTAATCAAGTCCTATACTTTGTTTTTCAAGACCCAGCAGTTATCCGTATCATGCTCCGGGATATCAGAGTGAAAAGCACAGTGGGCATTCAGATCGTACATCAGTGATGTTGTGTTGGGACTCTTCGGGGCCTCCTTCGGAATTACCAAGTTGGTCTTTCATAACTGTGGCAGAATTTGGGATAAAGTCATGTTGAGCTGAGTGAATTGTCTTCGTGGCCTTTCGGCCCTTGATTGATTGTTACGCTGAGGAGCACCAGCAGGTCTTGATATAACAACCGCATTAACATCTTGGCGGCGTTCAGGTCTATTATGGCTTTTTGAACTATAAACAATGTTGGATTCCTTCTTAAAAGGTTTCTTCTCGGTTCCTGATGAAGCACCCTTTTGTATTTTACCGGATTTGGTACGAGCCTCAATTCTTTCCCCTGTCATAATCAGCTCCATAAACCCGGACGAAGAACTTCCAATCAGATGGTTGAAATACGCACCAGACAAGGTCCCCAAAAACATATCCACTAGCTCCCTAACAGCCAAGGGAGGTTGCACTCTGCCAGCGAGGTCCCTCCACTTTTGAGCGTAATCTTTGAAACCTTCACCCGCACCCATAGACATACCCTGGAGTTGGGTACGCGTAGGAGCGAGGTCGACATTGTATTGGTACTGCTTGTAGAAAGCAGCAACCTAGTCCTCCCAATTACGGATACTAGCTCCTTCCAGCTGGTAAAACCATTCAAGCTGAGTCCCTGAGAGAATGTCTTGAAAGAAGTGGATCCAGAGGTTCTTGTCAGCGGTGTATGGCTGAATCTTCCTAACATACAAACAGAGGTGCAGTTTTGGGCAAGAAACCCCATCGTACTTAGCAAAGGCTGGTGCTTTGAACTTGTGAGGGATCACCACCCTAGATGACAGACCCAGATCACCAAAGTCTAGACCAGGCACCTTCTGAACTTCCATCGCGCTCAACCGGTCTTCCAATTGTTTATATTTATCCTCAGCCGGAGGATACTTGTCTTTGTCAAAGTCAGTCTCGTTGTCTGAAACCAAAGGGCTAGGAGCCCTCCTTTCTTCCTGATTATCTCCCCCTCCAGATGAGTGGGTCAAATCAACCTCTTCTCGCAAATCGTTTCCGAATCTCCGACCCATATTAAATAAGACCGTCTTCTTCTTCTTCTCTTTCAAGATAAGGGCCTTCAGATCTTGCTGACCCTTAGCCAGATTCATGAACAACTCCTGGAATTGGGCGTTTTGGGCTTGCAGAGCCTTGATTTCTTGTTCAGTTGATGGTTCAGAAGACATGATGCTGAAATAAACAGCGAAGAAGATGAGAAAAACCTGTAAGGGTACCTGTTATGAGGTGCATGAGAATGATATGTGCATGATATGATTTCAAAGACGTCGAGAGATTCAAATTCGTAAACAAAAACAAAACACACTTTTATTAGATAAACTTGGAATTCAAGTGTTCGACAGATGCCTTTAAGGCGTTACAAGAAAGAAAAACTGAAAATTAAATCAAAACTAGGAATAATTAAAAAGATAATCAATGCTCCCATGGTCGTTTCTTGTCGGTGCGGACATAATCATTGAGGATCTGCTCGTTCTCCAGCTGCCTTGTCAACTTCTGAATCTTCTGATCTTCCTCGTGATACTTTTCTCTATAAGTATCCCATTCTTCCCTCAGCTGCATCCAGGACCTCTTCAATGCCACAATGTCAGTAGGCATGTAAGGGTGTAGGATAGTAGGAGGAACCCCTTCTTCATCAGCAACTTCAAGAGTTATAGGCAAGACAGCTTCGTAGGACATTCCCAGCTTTTGGGCACGTATGTGAACCCATCAGAGATATGGTTCCATTGATAGAGAAGTCTTCGCACCCAGCTCGTGTGGATCAGACCTGTGTACCCTATCCCAAGTTCTTATGAATCTGCGACGTTTCTCGTCACTATATCCTTGGAAATCAAAGACAATACTAGGCATTAGCAACTCATGAGGTCCTTCCCTTCTAGCTCGCCCAAATTGACGTAAGGCCAAGCACGGATTATAAGTGATCCCTCCATTGGTTCCTATCAGTGGAACATTGGGGTATTCCCCACAGCGATCAATAATAGCCACATCTTTCATACCCTTAATAGTCCAAATGATGTCATTATGAGAGAGAGACATAATCCTATAGGCCCAACCCATGCCTTCCTTGTTCTTCAGAACTGATTTAGGGAGGTGAGAAATAAACCACCTCGCCAGCAATGGCGCACAACACATAAGGGTTCCCCGCTTCCGAGCAGTACGGGCATAAAGAGAATGAAGAATGTCACCCAAGAGAGTGGGCACATGATTACTGGATATGAAAATTCTCACTGCATTCATGTCGTCGAAGGAATCTGAGTTAGGAAACAACACCAAACCATATATGAGAAGGGCCAGAATGTCTTCAAATGCCTGGAAGTCTAGGCTGTTCCAGAACTGATTAGCCTTACCAACCAAGAATTTAGTCAAGAAGCCCTTTGCTCCACTATGAGTTTCCCAATTATACATTACCCCAGCCTTTGTCAGATGGAGGGCTGAAGCAATCTCTTCTGGCCTAAGTATCTTATCCCAACCTATGAATGGGGTTTGCTCTAGAATAGAGATACCAAGCAGATCAGAGAACTCTTCCAAGGTAGGGACCAACTGGTAGTCCGGAAAAGTAAAGCAATGGTACAGTGGATCAAAGAACTGGACTAAAACACTCATCATCTATTCATCCAACTTGGAGGTGACCAAACTAAGAAGGTGCCCATGTCTTCTGATAAATGAGGTAGTATCTGGCATCTTTGCAACCAATTCTTTAAGCAGAGTGGGAACCTGGACAAAGTTAATCCGAATAGTGTTTCTACGCATGGGTTCCATGACCTACAAAACAGAACAAAGATGAATCTCCTCCTGTCTTTGAAATAGGTTAGTCCAATGCAAGATGCATGCAATGTCATGATGTCATAATGTCATGATAGAGAAACACACCACAAATATCCACAAATAGCAAACATGGTAAAGGCATACAAGTCATACAGAGAGCCCTTAGATTTCAGGCTGGCAAGGAGCTTAGGTACTACCCTCTTTCAGTTTAGTTGGTTCAAACCTGTCCTAGAAATATTAACCGGGTTCTAGAGGATCTAAATATCATTGACTGCCCTCGACCGATCATAATTCCAATTTAGCAGGCTTTTCTTGCGGCCAGAATCATCGCGAGATTTTAGTCTCAAGGAGTGTAGCATACTGTTACTGTTTTATGGCCAAGTTGGTCAATTTAAAGGTTCTAAGGTCAGTTGGTGCTTAATGACCCCTTAGCAGACCCATATTCTCCTCGTTGCGCCACAAGGGATATTGGTACAAACTAAAGTGCCACACCAACGTAGCTATTGCTTCAACCGTATCGTTCTACGCCGTAAAATTCCCTCACAGTTTATTGCTACTTAACTAAAGGGTGTCCCCCAGATCCAGATTAGGATCTATAGTAATTCGGATTCAAACCCACAAAGATAAAGCATACAAATCAAGCAATTGAAAACATTATGATGAACTATTCCTAAGGTACACCCCACTTATTATGTCCCCAGCAGAGTTGCCAGTTCTTTGATACGGTGGGAAGAACTGCCTGTTTTTTGGAATGCTGGTTTGCGTTTTGCATTTTTTGTTCGCAAAATGTTGCGGTAATCAAGAGCCACCACCGAATTTTGTTTTATCCAACAAGGAAAGGAAAAAAGCACAGAAAAATTCCTTTTTCGAGATATTTCTTGGGTTCGGGGGGTAGATTATAGAAAGGGAAGGTATTAGCACCCTTTCTATCCATGGTTATCCACGGGCTCTTAGGTACTTGCTCAATTGTTTTCAAAAATGTTTTCTTTGTGCTTGTGGGTTTGAAAAAGTTTCTATTTTGAAACTTCGATTTAACTCTTGCTTATGTCCTCAAGAGTGTAATGAAGTGTTTTTGAAAACTTTGTTCAAAAAGGAGTGTAAGTGTGAAAAAAGTTTTGTTTTGAAAGAGTGAGCAAGTACTTAAGAACTAATCTACCTACTCAAAAAAGGAATCGTTCTATGTTTGTTTCCTTTAGACAATGCTATCACACTATTAGTGAGTAGGTAGCACCGTCGTTGGAGTTTGAGGGTCAATTCGAAAGAGGGACATACAGTCACTAAAGCAATGTTAGGACACCTTAGCGGTAACCCTAATGTCTTAGATCATTTGTTTGAGGCAACTATATCCGAGGAAACCGCTTCGAGGAGACTACGATCTTTTAGACAAAAGGACGACCTCTAAAGTGACCTATACTCAATGATCGTGTACGAAGGCAACCAAGTGGGGTGTACCCTAAGAGTGCGCATGTGCGAGTGTGTCATTTTCAGTTATTTTTATCTTTGTACATGTTAAGGGTGATCTAAGTTAATTTTAGGTTAGAACATTCAGTCTTGTCATGCCATCCTATCATCAAACATCTAACAGTTATAATTTGCGGAAAATAAAATGCGGAATTTAAATTACAAGGCGTCGGATATTTACATCGCCAAAGACAAACCCTTTAAAAATAAATAAAGCGATAAAAAATAAATAAAAGTCCTATTAACTATTACAGTCTGGGAGCAAGTACATAATTGGTAAAAGAAAGTAAATCGCGTGCGGGAAATTAAATCGAGCGCAAAATTCTAGGGTTTTGACCCTTTTGGTTTAAAGGAAATATCTTTTTGTTGTTTTTAATTTTAAGAAGGAAATAAATCCTAAATTAATTACTAAATAGAATTAATTAATTAATTAATAAAAATAAATTATTTTTGGGTTTTTGTTATTTTAAGAAAGAAAAATAGAATAATTAATGTTAGTAATTAAAACCTAATTAAATCTAATTTAATTTTAATTATTTACAAAAAATAGGTTAAAGTTATTCTAATTAAAACCTAAATTAATTAATTAGTGTTTATTAATAAAAATAAAAATTAGATTGAATAAAAATATTTTTTAGTTTTTATTTTATAAAAGGAAGAATTTTTTGATTGGTTAGTAAATGAAATAAAAAATAATAAAACAAAATAATAAACCAAAGTAAATAAAATAAAAAGAGAGAGGGGTTTGGGCCTGAAATGGGAGTGTGACTAGAAATTATGTGGCCCAATTGCAGCTGGCCTTGTTTGACTTTGTGGAATCCAATGTGCACGCTTGGACTTGGTCTAGGGTGGACCTTCATCTTTGGACCTTCAGATTTGGCCTTTGACCATCTGGCAATTAGACAACTGATGGCGCATGGTATATTGCATGCTTGAGAAAACACTTGATTACATGAAAAACAAAGAGAAAATGCAAAGCGCTGGAGGCAGGGATCGAACCCCTGACCTCCAGCCACTAACGCCTTGGAATTGGACTTGCTGACCACTGGGGGACACGCTGTTTCAATTGTTATATGAATATAAATGATATATAATATATAAAAACAAATTCATATGCCAGCAAAATAAAAACGCGCACGTGATTTTGAAAGGGCCAACGGGTGGATGACACGAGTTCATCCCTGTCCTTCAAAACCTGTAAAAATACCTGCGGATTTGAATCCGCAGCTAAATGTGCAGGCTTGTTCCAAAATTCATTCCAGGCCACAAAAATGAGTTCTAAGGGCATGGTTGTACTCGTCCTTCCCTCCCGGTCACAACCATGTCCATCTTGTAGCCAAATTTCACCTGAAAAGAAAAACCCCAAAAACGCTTCCAAGAACCCTAGCTATGGCGTTTTACATTACATGTTAGATAAACAAAAATTGAATGATGTAAATAGCTTGGAAGTATTGTGAGGATTACAAATATTCAAGTGATTTTCATTATAGATGCAAGAATGGAGAGTTACGATTTCAAGAACAGAGCTAGGTTTCGTGACACTTACAGTGTATTTGGGCGTATGAACAAGCTTGCTTTGGATTGGTTTGGCTTGAGTGAATGTCCAGGAAATGATTGGGACAAGTCTTGGCCTCTGAAAATTCCTCTAGCTATGATTTTGATTTCAAGCTTTTTAGTGAATTTTTCAACTTTTGTCTTGCCTCTGCCTGCAGCTTCCAACCCTGGTCTCGATTGCCTTTGCTTCCTTATGTATTGTGTGGTGTATTAGGGTAGAAATTATGGACTCAATCTTCCCATATTAATGCATACATATTTGATTTGATCTCTTCTTTAAAACATGCCAATTTTGCCAAATCTCAATCTTTTTGCACATGAATTGGTCTGATTCGATTTTGATGATGTTAATGATGGTAATCAAGTCCTGAAATAGCCAAAAGATCTCATGTTATCAAAGCATTGGATTTTATATGATTTTATTTGATTAAAAGTGAATAAATTCAATTAAAAATCAAATTAAATAATAAAAATAAAATATGGGCTCATGGATGAAGCTAGGACACGTGGGAAACTATTCAAGCTCAAATCAAGTGGAAAATAATGGGCCCATTTGACAAAATTTGAAGTTTTAGGGATAGTTGACTTTTGGCAATTTTGCAAAAATTTCCAACTTCAACAATGCATAACTTCTTCAATTTTGAACTTTTGGAAGTGTTCTTGGACTTTTTAGAAATCTTTAATGTCCTCTAACCAACCCTTTTGGTCTTATCTCATTTTGATATTCCATGCTAAAGTTATAAGCTTTGTAAAAAAAGGTGTTTTTGTTGATTTTCAAAAATGACCTATAATGTCCAAATTTATAACTTCTTGTGGATGCATTTTTTGATCTTGGGGTATGAATATGGATTGTAGGGAATTGAATCCTATTCAAAATGAGATTTGGATGGGTCATTTCTCATAAAGTATGAGAAAGTTATGCTTGGTCAAAGTTGAGTTGACTTTTCCTACAAAACCCTAATTTAGCAACTTTTGAGTCTTGATGAAATTTGAGCAATCCTTGATGAATCATGATCAACCCTTGATAAAATGATGAAATATCCTTCAAAATGAGAATGTTGGAAAAAATCTTGAAGTTTGACTGTATTTGGGTCACAATTGACTTTTGCCCTAGAACAGTCGATTTTGGGACCCTTTGAGCAATTGACTGGGCAAACTTCCTCTGCAAGGCTTGAAATTTAACATGGATGATCTTGAGAACATATTAGTACATTTGGGATCACTTGAGGTCATTTGGACTCAAGGATATTGATGCTACACAAAACCCTAATTTGGGGTTTACTGCCTTAGGAGATAGCTTGTATGTCCAACTTTTGAGCAAACTTGAGAAACTTGGAGATTTTTATTGCAATGTTTTGAGGAATATGAGAGAGAAAATTTTGGGGTACAACAGTTGGCATATCAGATGATTTAGGTGCTAAGCATATGTGTTCTGGTCACACAAGTTTAGAACATTTCCTGATCAGGAAGAGAAGGCATTTGTGTTATGCGTCTAAGAAGTTTTTAAACAAGAAACATATCTTAGATAAGTGGGTTGGTAAAGAGATGGTCAACCTATTTGACTAATTCTTGTATTAGTTTATTTATGATCCAAGGAAGTAGGAGTGCAGAGGCCAAGCTTTTCTGTTAAATGGAGGACTGTTACATATATCTATACCAGAGTCTATATGAAGATCAAGCTCAAATGTCGAGGAATTTATATCTGACATCTAGAGGATTCCTCTGTCTAAAAGAACTAGATGTGTGTGTATGAAAAATAAGTGAACATGAAGCAGCATCTGATTAAGATGGTTGGCTAGTGTTTGTCCATAGACATGATGGAGGTTGTTTACTCAAACTTGATATTGTTATCAAGTCTATGAGAATATGGGATTTATATTCTGTCACAATGGAAGAGACATCCTTGGTAGGGTGATGTATAGATTATTGGGGGTGTCTGCATGTATTTGGAAATCCTCCTAAGCTTAAAGATCAGTCATGTGGTGTTCTCATGGAATGGAACACTTGTTTGTGCACAAGGGCTAAAAGTGAATCATTGATCCTTAAAGGACGTGGAAGAAGCATACGTGTTTGTGGTATGGTGTTGGTTCTATAACTTGTCTGTTGGAGTTTGTACCAGTTACCTGTTCGAGGGAATCACCTCTTTAGGTGTAGTAGGATGATGTGTTACACCTGAAAGTCAGACAAACGGTCTGGTTATTATGCTTATAAGAAGAAACCTCTTAAGGTGTGCAGTGTGCAGGTCACTGCATGTATTCATGGTCAGATCTTGCATGTTGATCAACTACTGGTGTGTTCTCTTGTGTCCCCCGTAAGAGTTGAGTATAGACTTCCATGGGTATTGTCTCCAAAGCCATGGTAAATGGTTAAGTCCATGCACTTTAGGTTGTTTTCTAAACTGATGTTGGAACATCATTTCAGTTATTTGCCTCTTCAGCCAAGAAAGGTTGTTTTGCCTTGGGTGAAGTGTAGAGTTGATTCACTGACCAAATCTGGTGTGGTTTGTGGTGTAGATATATTGCATGTCTTCCTATTGTGATGAAGAATTCATGTGTGATTTTGTTGCTCAACCCATTGTGAGAAGGTGGTTCTAACTTCTATCTGTCTCTCTTAGAGGAAATTGTTAAGAAAATGCTCTGTTGATAAAGATATACATATGAATGATTGCAAATAATCTGTCGGGAGCTGAGTATTTGTCTGATGTGTTCATGCAGAATTATGTTCTAAATAATATGATTCAGAAAATGATTGGAGTATATTTATCTTCATGAGTATGGGGTGTGTGGTAGCATTATCTATTATGTTTGCATGAAGATATGTTCCTCTGATGAGGATGTGCATGTGAATCATGTCAAATATAATGACGTGAGCTGTGTGTTTGCCTGACGTATCTTGTGCTAGGTTGCCTCTGGTGATTTTACTGTGTCAAGCAAAAATGTTTTGACATTGTGTTTAGTATGTTTTCTGAACTTGAATGGAAGTAGTAGGCTTGGATTTCAGGGAGAAGCCTTGGGTTTTAGAGAATTGTGATTATGCCTCTGATCTATGTTCTATAGTGTGTCAGAGTTGCCCTTGTGTCTTGGGAATGTCCTGAGAAATTATGCTGGTTGTTTTCTGAGAGAATTTATTTTTCTCTGCAGAAGTTGTAGAGCTCAAGAGGGAGTTTTATTGTTGGATGATGCCAAAGTGATCAGGTTCTATGATAAGAATCTGATGTCCTACACGATACTCATGCCTGTTGGTGGCTATCTGTTGTACCCCAAAATTTGCCCTCCCATATTCCTCAAAGATTTGCCAAGAATAATCTTCAATTTGCTCAAGTTGGCTCAAGGATTGGACAGTCAAATCACCTCCTAAGGCAGTCAAGTCAAAATTAGGGTTTTGTGTTGCATCAAGGTCCTCACATACAAATGACCTCAAGTTCTCTCCAATGTCCTAATATGTTCTTAAGTTCATCCATGTCAAATTTCAAGCCTTGCAGAGGAAGTTTGGTCAGTCAATTGCTTAAGAGACCCAAAAGTCGACTGTGCTAGGGCAAAAGTCAACTGTGTCCCAAATACAGTCAAACCTCAAAATTTTTTGTCAACATTCTCATTTTGAAGGATAAGTCATAATTTGATCAAGGGTTCATCATGACTCATCAAGGATTGCTCAAGATTCATCAAGATTCAAAAGTAGCTAAATTAGGGTTTTGCATGAAAAGTCAACTCAACTTTGACCAAGCATAACTTTCTCATAATTTATGATAAATGACCCATCCAAAGCTCATTTATAATAGGATGCAATTTACTACAATCAATCTTCACACCCCAAGATCAAGAAATGCTCTCACAAAAAGTTACAAATTTGGACATTATAGGTCATTTTTGAAAGTCAACAAAAACACCTTTTTCTCCAAAGCTTATAACTTGAGAATGGAACATCAAAATGAGATGAGACCAAAAGGGTTGATTAGAGGACATATCAAGGTTTCTAAAAAGTCCAAGAACACCTCCAAAAGTTCAAAATTGAAGAAGTTATGCATTGTTGAAGTTAGGCATTTTTCCAAAATTGCCAAAAGTCAACTATCCTCAAAACTCCACTTTTTGACAAAAGGGCCCACTTTTTTCCCCTTGATTTGGTCTTGTCATGCCACACACGTGTCCCATATTTAATTTTATGACCATTCATCTATTTTTCTATTTTATTTAGTTTTTATAGATTTAATTCATTATTAATCAATATTAAATCAAATAAAATCTAAAAATTTATGTAAAGGGATTCTTGTGATTTGTACAGCTTGCAAATACCATGTGACACTCAATCAATTCGTATGAAGTCGAAACAAGCACAAAAAATCAGATTTGGCCTATTTTTGGAAAGCTTATCAATGGTGATCAATTCCAATATTCCCTCTTCAATGCATGAGGATCATGGCCCATATTTTGACCTAAAATCATTCTATTATATGCACACAAGCAAGCCAGACCTAGGACACGCATAGAACTCTGCAGAAACAGCCATACAAAGTTGTGAAAAAAGCTTGTAAAGTGTGAGATCGAAAACAACATTGGAGGCCAATTCAGACCAAAAGCTCAACACTACTCTCTTCCCTGCCATCCAGTGAAGCAATACTAATCAAAACCAAGCTTTCTCATTGCCTAAATTGCACCGTAAGTCAACACGAACTAAGCTCTGAACATGGCATCGTGAAATCATTTTCTTGCATCCTCTTGCCAATTTTCTTGTACATTCATACTCACCATTCAATTTCCAACGTTTTTGTAATATTTGATTTTATTTTTGTGGCTTCTAACCCCGTATCCAGAACCTAGGGTTCTTGTTCTTGTTTTTGGGTGTTCTTGATACAGGCATAATCAGGACCAATAATGGCCATGGATGAGTTCAGGGGAGAGAGACGAGTGCATTGGCACTCTTAGTTTGCATTTACATGGCCTAGGAAGGGTTTTTGAGAGATGCCACGAATCTTCCTGCGGAACAAAATCCGCAGGTAAATGAACCAGGGCGTTTGAAGAAGACGAAGACGTGGCTGGGCGTGATTGGTTCATTTGAATCAATTGCGCGTTTTATTTTTTTGGCCAGGCATAATTAATTTTTTTCCATATAATATTTGTTATGTATTTCAATAATGAATAAGCAGCTTGGTTGGGTTGGTGAGCGCGCTGGCATATGAACAATGGGACCTGGGTTCGAATCCCAGGTCCCCCAAAACTTTGATATATTTTATTTTCAGATAATCTCACGCAGCGTGCAAAAACGTGGTCCACCATATGCCTCAGGTATCCATGTGCCAGGTGGTTCTAGATTTAGATCTAGTGGTCCAGGATGGAGGTTCACCATGAACCCTGGTCAACAAGCGCACATGCAATCTGAAAGTAAAAGCAGGCTGGAATACGTTTGGGCCAAGGAAATGCTGACCAAACCTCCTGATTTGGGGCCCAAACCCCCTTTGGTTTACTTCTTTTCTTTTCTACATTTCTTTATTTAATTTTTTTTCATTATTTTTATTGTTAATTAACCAATTAAGAATTTTTCTCATAAAATCAAAAAACAACAAAATAATATTTTTTTAATTCCATTAATCTTATTATTTATTTTTGTAAATAACAATTAATTAATTTTATTTAGTTTAAATAAGTTTAACATTAATATCTTTTGCAATAAATTAAAATTAATTTAGAATTAGGTTTTAATATTTTTTTTAATCATTCTTATTTATTTCCTTAATTAAAATAAAAAAACCAAAATATTTTCATTTAATTAATTATTTCAATTATTAATTTAGATTGATTTTTAATTCAAAAATAACAAAAATTTGCTTTATTTAATAAAAAGGGTCAAAACCCTAAAAGACACTCCGATTTAATTTTCTCGCGCGCGATTAATCTTTGATCAATATTGTAACTGTTTCGGGAATGTAATAGTTTTTAAATTAGGATTTTATTTATCGCTTTATTTACTTTCCGCAATTTAATTTTAAAGGGTTTGTTTTTGGCGATGTAAATACCTGACGCCTTGTAATAGTTTAGATTTATTTTCCGCAATTTAATTTCCGCTACCATTAACTGTTAGATGTTTGAATAATAGGCAATGCATGACAAGATCAACTTTTAATTTAAAATCAACAGTGGCTCACCATTAACATTTACAAAGATAATATAACTGAAAAACAATACACTCGCACATGCCACTCTTAGGGTACACCTCACTTGGTTGCCTCGAACGTGGTCATTGAGTATAGGAAGTTTTAGAGGTCGCCCTCTTGTCCAAAGATCATAAGTTACCTCGAAACGGTTGCCTCGGATAAAATGATCTAAGACATTAGGGTTACCGCTAAGGCGTCCTAACATTGCTTTAGTGACCACACGTCCCTTAATCGAATTGACCCGAAAAACTCCAACGACGATGCTACCTACTCCTCAATAGTGGGATAGCATTGTCTAAAGGACACTTGCACAATTTAATTCCTTTTTGATTAGGTAGATGTTCTTAAGTACTTGCTCTTTTGAAAACAAAAACAAAACTTTTTCGCACTTACACTTTCTTCAAAAAACAAACTCTTTCCAAACCCACAATCACAAAGAAAAGCAAACTTTTGAAAACATAATGAGCAAGTACCTAAGAGCCCGTGGATAATCACGGATAGAAAGGGTGCTAACACCTTCCCTTTCTATAATCTACCTCCCGAACCCGAGAAACATCTCGAAAAGGAATTTTTCTATGCTTTTGTCCTTTCCTTGTTGGATAAAATAAAAGACGGTGGCGACTCTTGCTTACCGCGACATTTTGCAAAAAAAAAACAAACGCAAACGCGAACCAGCATTCCAAACCAGTCAGTTCTCATTCCCACCGATCACAGAATTGGCGACTCTGCTGGGGACGCTTTTATAAGTTTGGTGTACCATAGGATTAGATCACTATGTTTTCAATTGTATGCTTTGTATGCTTTAATTTTGTGGGCTTGTATCCGAGTTTTATAGATCCTAACCCGGATCTGGGGATACCTTTTAGGTAAGTAGCAATAAAAAGTGAGGGATCTGTCCGACGTAGACCGACACGGATGAAGCAGTAGCTACATTGGTGTGGCACCTTGGTCTGTATCGATATCCCTTGTGTTGGAACGAGGAGAATATGGGTCTTCTAAGGAGTCATTAAGCACCAACTGACCTTAGAACCTTAAATTGACCAACTTGGCCATAGAACAGTAGCAGTATGCTACACTCATTGAGACTAAACTCTCGCGAGGATTCTGGCTGCAAGAAAAGGTTGCTAAACTGGAATTATGACCGATTGAGGGTAGTCAGTGATATTGAGATCCTCTAGAACCCGGTTACTATTCTTAGGACAGGTATTAACCAACTGAACTGAAAGAGGGTAGTACCTAAGCTCCATTCCAGCCTGAAATCTAAGGGCTCTTTTGTGTGACTTGTGTGACTTTACCATGTTTGCTTTTTGTGGATACTTGTGGTGTGCCTTTATCATGACATCATGACATCATAACATTGCATACATCTTGCATAAGGACTAACCTATTTCAAGGACAAGAGGGTTTCATCTTTGCTCTGTTTTGTAGCACATCATGATGCCCATGCGTAGGAATACTATCTGAATCAACTTTGTCCAAGTACCTACCCTACTTAAAGATTTGGTTGTCAGGATTCCAGAAACTACTTCCTTCATCAGAAGGCATGGTTCTCTTCTCAGTTTGGTCACTTCAAAATTGGATGAACAAATGATGAGTGTTCTGGTCCAATTTTATGATCCGTTGTACCATTGTTTTACTTTCCAGGACTTCCAACTAGTTCCTACTCTAGAAGAGTTCTCTGAGCTGCTTGGTATCTCTGTTTTGGAGCAGACTCCATTTACTGGTTAGGAAAAGACTCTTAAGCCCGAAGAAATTGTTGCAGCCCTTCACTTGACCAAGGAGGAGGTAATGGCTAATTGGGAGACTAGAAGTGGAGCTAAGGGTTTTCTGGCTAAGTTTTTGGTTGACAAAGCTAATTACTTCTGGGACAGCTTAGACTTCAAGGCTTTCGAGGATATTCTGGCTCTCTTTATTTATGGCTTGGTATTGTTTCGAATCCTGACACTTTTGTTGATATTAATGCCATCAAGATCTTCATCTCTCAGAATCCGGTACCCACTATCTTGGGTGATATCCTTCATCAGCTCTATGCTCGTACTGCCCGAAAGCGGGGAACTTTGATGTGTTGTGCTCCTTTATTGTCGAGGTGGTTTATTTCGCACCTCCCTAAGTCCGTACTGAAGAACAAAGAAGGAATGGGCTGGGCTTATAGGGTGATGTCCCTTTCTAATAATGACATTATCTGGACTCTCAAAGGTATGGATGAGGTGACTGTAATTGATCGCTGTGGAGAGTATCCTAATGTTCCATCGATTGGAACTCATGGAGGGATTTCTTACAACCCATGCTTAGCTCTCCGAAAGTTTAGAAGAGCCAGAAGAGAAGGGCCTCATGAGATGTTGATGCCTCATATCATCTTTGATTTTCAAGGAGACAATGACGAGCTGTGTCGTAGATTCATAAGGGCTTGGGACAGAGTTCACCAATCTGACCCACATGAGTTGGGACCGAAGACTTCTCTGCCAATGGAGCCATATCTCAGATGGGTCCGCATCCGCGCCCAGAAGTTAGGTATGCCATATGAAGCTGTCAGGCCTGTTACTCTTGAAGTTGCTAATGAGGAAGGGGTTCTTCCAACCATTCTCCACCCTTATATGCCCACTGACATTGGGGCACTGAAGAGGTCTTGGATGCAATTGAGGAATGAACGGGATTCCTACCGAGAGAGATTCAATGAACAAAAGAAAAAGATCCAGAAGCTGACTAGACAACTGGAGAATGAGCAGATTCTGAATGATTATGTTCGCACTGAGAAGAAGAGACCATGGGAGCATTGATGGACCTTTGATGATTTCTTTTACAGTTTTCATTTACTTTCCAATATTTCCATTCTTGTAACGCCTAAGGGAAGTTTGTTGAACAATTTAAATTTTTAAGTTTAAATCTAATAAAGTGTGTTTCCTTTCTTGTTTACAAAGTTGAATCCCGCTTGTCTTTGAAACCATAAATCATACACATTTCATCCCATGCACTTCATAAACAGGTACCCTTTACAGGTCTCTTATCTTCTTCGCTATTTATTTCAACAATCATCATGTCTACTGAACCTTCAACTAAGCAAGCTATCAAGGCCCTCCAGGCCCAGAATGCCCAGTTTCAAGAGCTGTTCATGAATCTAGCTAAGGGTCAGCAAGACCTGAAGACTTTGATTCTGAAAGAGAAAAAAAGAAGAAGAAGAAGAGGACCATCTTGTTCAATATTGGATGCAGGTTTGGAAACAGGATGCAGAATGAAGTTGATCTGACCACCTCATCTGGAGGGAATAATAGTCCACAAGAAAGGAGGGCTCCTAGCCCTATGGTCTCCGACAACGAGACGGACTATGATGAAGAACAGTATCCTCCTGCTGAGGATAAGTACAAACAGCTGGAAGACCATTTAAGCGCTATGGAAATACAGAAGGTGCCCGGTCTGGACTTCGGAGATTTGGGTCTATCATCTGGGGTGGTGATTCCCCATAAATTCAAGGCACCTGCCTTTGCCAAATATGACGGAGTTTCCTGTCCGAAGCTGCACCTCCGGTCATATGTGAGGAAGATCCAACCTTACACTGCTGATAAGAACTTATGGATCCATTTCTTTCAAGACAGTCTCTCAGGG
This sequence comes from Vicia faba, assembly GCA_948472305.1. Taxonomy (NCBI): domain Eukaryota; kingdom Viridiplantae; phylum Streptophyta; class Magnoliopsida; order Fabales; family Fabaceae; genus Vicia; species Vicia faba. The sequence continues at coordinate 1,306,566,245 of OX451736.1, read as the reverse complement.
ACTCAGCTTGAGTGGTTCTATCAGTTGGACGGAGCCAGTATCCGTAGTTGGGAGGATTTGGCTACTGCATTTTAGAGGCAGTATCAGTACAACTCAGACCTCGCTCCTACGCGTACCCAAATCCAGGGTATGTCAATAGGAACGGGTGAAGGATTCAAAGAGTATGCGCATAAATGGAGAGACCTTGCCGGAAGGGTGCAACCACCTTTGGCTGATCGTGAGCTGGTTGACATGTTTCTAGGGACCCTGTCTGGTTCATTCTTTAACCACCTGATTGGAAGCTCTTCAGCTGGGTTTACAGATCTTATTTTGACCGGTGAGAGGATCGAAGCTGGTATTAAGGCTGGGAAGATACAGAAGGGTTCCTCATCGAGCACCGAGAAGAAACCGTTTAAGAAAGAGTCCAGTGTTGTCTACAGTTCGAGAAGACAGAATAGACCTGAACACCGCCAAGCTGTCAACGCGGTTGTTATTTCAAAACCTGCTGGTGCTCCTCATCATCACAATCAACAAAAGGACGAGAGACCTCGAAGGCAATTCACTCGTCTCAGCATGACTTTGTCTCAGATTCTGCCACAGTTGCTAAAGACCAATTTGGTGACTCTAAAAGAAGATCTAAAGAATCCAAGTACCACGTCACCAAAGTACAACCCTAATGCCCGCTGCGCTTTTCACTCTGATAGCCCAGGGCATAATACAGATGATTGATGGGTTTTGAGGAACAGGGTGCAAGACCTAATTGATGCAAAGGAGATTGAGTTCGAGGTGCACGAGAGGCCCAATGCTGTTACTTCTCCCATGCCTAAACATGGAGTAAATGCTGTAGAGGAAGACTTGTTTGTAGTTTCCATGGATGATATTGTTACCCCTCTGATGACTGCCAAGAAGAACCTATTGCTAGCCGTTTTATTTCCGGGTTGTGGCGAAGGTTGCCATATGTGTTCTGTTTCACCTACTGGTTGCCCATTTCTGAAGTCAGGTATCCAAAACCTGATGGATAATAAAGAGATCCTGTTTGAGAAGATTGTTGTTCCTCCCATTCCTATTGAAGAAGTTGCCATCATTACCATTTTCAACAATTCTTGCAAGGCTCCCTCGAGGAAGCCTGTTAGAATTACATCTACTCCAAAGATCGCGCCTGTGATTATCACTGTTCCGGGGCCCATCCCCTACACCTCTAACAAAGTTGTCCCCTGGTACTATGGGGCAGATGTTTATGTTCTTAGAGTTAAGCAAGAGTTGGATGCTGATACCGGTGTCGGCAACATTCTTGGACCTGCTAAAGTAACTCGTAGCGGTAGACTTTTCTCACCTGATATTGCTCCACCAGCTGTCCGAAGACCTGTTGTCATTACACCTGCAAGTGTACCTACTTCCATTCCTGATCAAGTTCTTAGTTTTACTCCTGTCGCTGAGTCATCTGACGCTCGGGGCAAAGGGATCACCGCTGATGTGCCTGCTCAGACGGAGGCACCGAAGACTATTACTGTTGAAGCTTCCAAACAGGAGATGGAAGAGATTTTGAAGATTATTAAGAAGAGTGATTATAACGTAGTTGAGCAGCTGGGGAAAACCCCATCCAAGATTTCTATGTTGTCATTGTTGTTGTGTTCAGAGGCCCATGCCAAAGATCTGATTACCTTCCTAAAAACTGCCCACGTGCCACAAGAGACATTAGCTGATCAGTTTACCGATTGTGTGGCCAATTTAACTGCTGATAATGGTTTGGGTTTCTCCGACGCTGCTTTGACTGCCAAAGGGAAGAACCATAACGATGCCCTGCATGTCTTTATTTAATGCAGGGGCACTACTCTTGCACATGTATTGGTTGACACTGGTTCCTCATTGAACGTCTTGCCCAAGAAAGCTCTGGACCGGTTGGATTGCAAAGGGTTGGAGCTAAAGTCAAGTAACATCGTTGTCAGGGCCTTTGACGGGTCTAAAAGGATGGTGCATGGTGAGGTTGATATTCCAATTAAAGTTGGTTCTCAGGTCTTCAATTCTACATTCTACGTGATGGATATCCGGCGATCATATTCTTGTTTGTTGGGTCGTCCATGGATCCACAAAGCTGGAGCTGTAACCTCAACACTCCATCAGAAGCTAAAGTACCCGGTCAGAGGGAAGATTGTGACAGTACAAGGGGAGGAAGAGTACATGGTCAGCCACCTCAACTAGTTCAGATACGTAGATATGGATGGGGAGTTCATTGAGACCCCATTTCAGCACTTTGAAGAGGTTCCTCAAACACTGGCATCAGCTGAGACTGTGGTTGAAGATTCTCCTATGAAGATGGCTTCCTTAAAGGATGCCCGGGCTGTTATTGAGAAGGGTGAGTGTGCAAATTGGGGCCGACTTCCTGATTTCACTCAGAAGACTAACAAGTTTGGTTTGGGTTTCACTGCAGAAGCTCAAAGGGATGTCCTTAATGCAAGGATTGGAAGACCTCCCGTGTTCATCAGCAACTCAGGAGTAAATTCCATTGAAGATGATGTGGAGGAGTCTGAATTCGACAGCTGGATCTATCCTACGACCAACGGTGGACCAAGCAACTGGACAACAAAGGACTTAATCCCTATTACTTTTGTTACCCAGTAATGAACTCTTTGTTTTTAACTTGTAACAGATAATGTTTTGAAACTTTATGGCCCGGTGTCTTACCCGGGGAACCGTGGCTTCATTTGTGAGGGCTTTTGTGTGCCATTTTCATATATCATTAATAAAAGCATTGGACGTTTTTTGCATTTCAATTTTTGCGCTCCTTGTTTTTCTTTATTATATATTGCAAAACAGCTATTTTACACACACTCACATATACAGGTCTCAATCCACTCTGGATCTCACTGGTAACGACTCTGCTACTGTCAATTATAACTTCGAAAAATCCGATCAACTTAGCCGAAGACGAAGGTGAAGATGATTGCGAAGTGTCAGGTGAACTTGCAAGATTGCTACTCCAGGAAGAGAGGGCCATTCAGCCACATGAAGAGCCGGTGGAAACGGTGAATCTGGGTACTGAAACAGACAAGAAGGAAGTCAAGATCGGTGCAAATCTGGAGCTTAGTGTGAAGCAGCGGTTGATTTAGATGCTGCATGACTATGTTGAGATCTTTGCCTTGTCTTACGAAGATATGCCTGGGTTGGATACTGACATTGTGGTTCATCGCCTGCCTACCAAGGAAGATTGCCCTCCCGTAAAACAGAAGGTTCGCCGTATGCGCCCAGAGATGTCCGAGAAAATCAAGGTTGAAGTCATGAAACAGTTTGACGCCGGTTTTCTAGCAGTTACTTCTTACCCTCAGTGGGTCGCCAATGTGGTTCCTGTTTCGAAGAAGGATGGTAAGGTTCAAATGTGTGTTGACTACAGGGATTTGAACAGGGTGAGCCCCAAGGATGACTTCCCTCTACCTCACATCAACGTTCTGGTTGACAATACTGCTTAGCACAAGGTGTTCTCCTTTATGGATGGTTTCTCCGGTTATAATCAGATAAAGATGGCTCCCGAAGACATGGAGAAGACGACCTTTGTTACTCAGTGGGGCACCTTTTGTTACAAGGTCATGCCTTTTGGATTGAAGAATGTTGGGGCAACATATCAGCGTGCCATGGTCGCTTTGTTTCATGATATGATCCATCATGAAATTGAAGTATACGTCGACGATATGATTGCGAGGTCCCAGACTAAGGAGGAACACCTTGACCATCTACAGAAGCTGTTTGACAGGTTGAAGTTGTACAAGCTGAGATTGAACCCGAACAAGTGCACCTTCAGGGTGAGGTCTGGAAAACTACTAGGTTTCGTCGTGAGCGACAAAGGTATTCAAGTGGACCCTGCCAAAGTGAAAGCCATACAAGAGATGCCAGCTCCCAAGACAGAGAAGGAGGTCAGAGGCTTTCTGGGACGACTGAACTACATTTCCCGGTTCATCTCGCACCTAACTGCTACTTGTGAGCCAATCTTCAAGTTACTGAAGAAAGATCAAGTGGTACGTTGGAATGATGAATGTCAGGCCGCTTTCGAAAGAATCAAAGAGTATCTCCAAGAGCCACCTATTCTGATGCCACCAGTTGAAGGGAGACCTCTGATCTTATACTTGATAGTACTTGACAACTCAATGGGGTGTGTGCTGGGGCAGCATGACGAGTCTGGCCGAAAAGAGCATGCTATTTATTACCTTAGCAAAAAGTTTACCGATTGTGAGACTCGATACTCACTGCTTGAGAAAACTTGCTGCGCTTTGGCATGGGCTGCTCGCCGGCTGAGACAGTATACACTGACTCACACTACTATGTTGATTTCAAAGATGGATCCAATCAAGTATATCTTCGAAAAGCCTGCCTTGTCTGGAAGAATAGCAAGATGGCAAATGATCTTGACTGAGTATGACATCCAGTACATGACTCAAAAAGCAATCAAGGGAAGTGTATTGGCAGACCATTTGGCACATCAGGCAGTGGATGATTACCAGTCTATGAACTTTGAATTCCCGGACGAGAAATCATGGTAGTGACTGATTGTGAGACACCTGGACCGGATGAAGGACCTGAGGAGGGATCCCGATGGTCTATGTACTTTGATGGAGCTTCAAACGCTTTGGGTAATGGCATTGGTGCTGTGATCATATCTCCTAAAGGCTCTCATACTCTGTTTACCGCCCGATTATGTTTCAACTGCACCAACAACATGGCGGAGTATGAAGCGTGCATCATGGGTCTTCGAGCTGCAATTGACCTAAGGATTAAGTTTCTAAGTGTCTTCGGAGATTCCGCTCTCGTGATCATCAGATCAAAGGCGAGTGGGATACGAACCACCCAAATCTTATCCCTTATAAAGAGTATGTGTTGACGTTACTTCCCCATTTCGAGGAGATAACCTTTGAGCACTTTCCTAGAGAAGAGAATCAGTTGGAGGACGCGCTAGCTACGATGTCTTCCATGTTCAAAGTCAAATGGGACAATGAGGCTCCCCGGATCATTATTGAAAGATTGGACGAACCTGCACATTGTTGTGATCTTGAGACTGAAGAGGTAACAGAAAAGCCCTGGTATCATGAGGTGAAAAGGTACCTTGAAGCTCAAGAATACCCCGAGGGTGCTTCTGTTAATGACAAGAAGTTTCTGAGGAGGTTTGCAGCCAAGTTCTTCATCAGCAACAACATTCTGTACAAGCGTAACCATGATTCAACCTTACTGCGTTGTGTGGATAAGATTGAAGCAGAAAGAATCATGACAGAGCTACATGAAGGTACTTTCGGAACTCATTCCAGTGGACATACCATGGCAAAGAAAATCCTTCGGGCAGGGTATTACTGGTCCACAATGGAAGCTAACTGTTATCAGCATTCTCGGACATGTCACAAGTGCCAAGTCTATGCTGATAAGGTGCATATTCCTCCAGTTCCTATGAATGTTCTGACAGCACCTTGGCCTTTTGCAATGTGGGGCATTGATATGATCGGCGAGATCAGACCTACGACATCTAACGGGCATCGTTTCATCCTGGTAGCGATTGATTACTTTACAAAGTGGATTGAAGCAGCTTCCTTTGCTACGGTAACCAAGAACGTCGTGGCACGGTTCATTCGGCACAACGTGATCTGTCGATACGGTGTACCAGAGAGGATCATTACGGACAATGGTACCAATCTTAACAACAAGATGATCACTGAGCTCTGTGAGCAATTCAAGATACAGCATCATAACTCTTCCGCCTACCAGCCGAAGATGAACGGGGCTGTCGAAGTGGCAAATAAGAACATTAAGAAGATTATGCAGAAGATGACAGTGACATACAAAGACTGGCATGATATGTTACCATTTGCTCTTCATGGGTACCGTACCTCAGCACGAACGTCAATAGGGGCAATACCCTATTCCTTGGTATATGGCATGGAGGCAGTCTTGCCTATTGAAGTTCAGATACCCTCTCTTCGGATCATGAAGGATGCAGGTTTGAGTGAAGATGACTGGATCCAGACCCAACTTGATCAACTAAATCTAATCGATGAAAAGAGACTTGCTGCTATTTGTCATGGTCAGACATACCAGAAACGGATGATCAAAGCATTTAACAAGAAATTCAGACGACAAGAGTATCAAATTGGGGACCTGGTAATCAAGCGCATTATTCTACCTCAAGGTGATCCCAGGGGAAAATGGACCCCTACTTACGAAGGGCCATTTGTGGTTAAGAACATTTTCTCAGGAGGAGCGATGATTCTAACCACCATGGATGGTGACGACCTTCCTCACCCCGTAAATGCATACATAGTGAAAAGATACTACGCATAATCAAAGACCCACTAGGTTGACTGGCCTAGGAAAAAAAAGGGCTTCCCGGCGAACCAAAAGGGTTCGGGCAAAAATAAGGGATGAAAATAAAAAAATATGTACACCCGGCAAGTCGAAACCCTGAAAAGGGGGCTTGGGCAAAAATGGGTATCCCGATGGACTGAAAACCCGAAAGGGCGGTCCAGGCAAAAGTTAGGGATAAGCGTAACACTATGTCTCATTGGATCACCTCGCATCCAGAATTCGGTATCGACTATCAAGCTCGGACGGCACCAATCAATCAGGTTCATCTTCAACTAAGCAGCAAAGTGATGAAATGCTTGAAGATATAAAGGAAATAGCAGAGTTGGAACTCAATGGGATTATTCACATAGCTGTTTTATTTCCTTTTCACAAATTCTATAAATTCTATTTGTTCGGCGGCGTCCTCTTACTAGGACGTCAGCCTCTTGTACAAAAACGCTTATTTTCAGGCAAACTTCAAAATCAATACAAATTCATTTTCAGACAAATTTCAAATTGTTTTTCCTTTATCTATTTTGTTTTGCAAAGAACGTCCAATGTTCATTTTTGATATATGCATCTGACATTAATTGCTGCTCATAAATATTTACATATGAAACAAAGGACGAATTATTGGTAATATCAGAAACAGGGGCATAAGAAATGTCCAAATTGTGTAGTTACTTTGTCCACCAAGGTACCAAGTTAGTTTCAGCTGAAGAATATGACCAAGATACCATCACTCCCGCAGAGTAAAACAGTAATGGTAGCTCTCCCCACTGAGAATTGCAACTATGAACGAATCAGCAATGCTCTCCCCAAGCAGAGTTAGTCTACCATCAACCCTGAAAAGGTTCTATATCCCCAGAAGGTCTTAATATTCCCCAACAGAGTATAAAGACATTCCCCAACAAGTATAAGAGCATCCCCAGCAGTCTTAATATTCCTCAACAGAATATAAGAATGTTCCCCGGTGGAATACAAGATACCCCTAGTGGAGTCATTTCCCCAGCACAGTCTAAAAAGCCTCCCCGTCAGATTTGAATCATCTTACCCAGTAGATTCGGGAAGCTTATCCCCTGCAGAATACAAATAAATCTCCCCAGCCAAATTTAGAAGGTTATCCTTACAAGAGTCTAACTGGGTTATCCTCAGCAAGTCGCAACTGAAAGATCATCCCCAGCGAGAAGTTCTTTCTATCGCCATCGGAATTCATCATTAAAATTCCCAACAGAGCTTATCAACAGAATCCCCGGCGGAGTTATCGTTAAAATCTTCAGCAGAACGTCTCCTCCCTACAGAGTATTCCCCTCAGAATAATCTCTTCATCAGTTTATTCACCCAACGGAGTTCTTCTCTCCTACAAGTTTAGCATCTTCGTTCATCATCCAGCGGAAACGAAGAACTCAACTCTATTCTCCAGTAGCTCCGGGATTTATTTTCCCCAACTAAAACATCACATTTCCATACATCATGATACATGCATATACGCATCATACCATGCAATCTCATTTATTTTGAGAACATCATTGCCTGATCCATATCATGCATTGCATATGACTGACCTTTACCTTTCAGGAAAGATGCAGTTAAGTCCCTAGCTTCGTCGAAGACCTGACCAGTTCTTAAATCTCAAATGAATTATCCTCGGTTTAATTTCAGATAAGGTTCTCAATATCGACAATTTCCTCCGTCATAGTGTGGACGAGTTCTATAACCTCAACGGTATACTCCTTTGAGCACGAGACAATTCCTCGATCTTGATGAAGATGTTTCCCTACGTCATAGTGTGGACGAGTACTATAACCTCAACGGTATACTCCTTTGAGCACGAGACAGTTCCTAGATCTTGATGAAGATGTTTCCCTACGTCATAGTGTGGACGAGTACTATAACCTCAACGTTATACTCCATTGAGCACGAGTCAGTTCCTAGATCTTGATGTTTTCCTCCGTCATAGTGTGGACAAGTTCTATAACCTCAACGGTATACTCCTTTGACCACGAGACGGTTCCTAGATCTTGATGAAGATGTTTCCTTACGTCATAGTGTGGACGAGTACTATAACCTCAACGGTATACTCCATTGAGCACGAGTCAGTTCCTAGATCTTGATGTTTTCCTCCGTCATAGTGTGGATAAGTTCTATAACCTCAACGGTATACTCCTTTGAGCACGAGATAGTTCCTAGATCTTGATGAAGATGTTTCCCTACGTCATAGTGTGGACGAGTACTATAACCTCAACGGTATACTCCATTGAGCACGAGTCAGTTCCTAGATCTTGATGTTTTCCTCCGTCATAGTGTGGACAAGTTCTATAACCTCAACGGTATACTCCTTTGAGCACGAGACAGTTCCTAGATATTGATGAAGATGTTTCCCTACGTCATAGTGTGGACGAGTACTATAACCTCAACGGTATACTCCATTGAGCACGAGTCAGTTCCTAGATCTTGATGTTTTCCTCCGTCATAGTGCGGACAAGTTCTATAACCTCAACGGTATACTCCTTTTAGCACGAGGCAGTTCCTAGATCTTGATGAAGATGTTTCCCTACGTCATAGTGTGGACGAGTACTATAACCTCAACGGTATACTCCATTGAGCACGAGTCAGTTCCTAGATCTTGATGTTTTCCTCCGTCATAGGGTGGACAAGTTCTATAACCTCAACGGTATACTCCTTTGAGCACGAGACAGTTCCTAGATCTTGATGAAGATGTTTCCCTATGTCATAGTGTGGACGAGTACTATAACCTCAACGGTATACTCCATTGAGCACGAGTCAGTTCCTAGATCTTGATGTTTTCCTCCGTCATAGTGTGGACGAGTTCTATAACCTCAACGGTATACTCCACTGAGCACGAGACAGTTCCTAGATCTTGATGAAGATGTTTCCCCCCAATTGAATTATGGACAGGTTCTTAAAACTCAGCTGAAGCATTCTCTCAGTTAGAGTACAGGCAAGTTCCTCAATCTCAACAAAAGTTAGACTTCCCCAGCGGAATCTTCTATGACAACAGGTATGCAAGTTCTCGCTAAGGAATCTCTTATGTGATCGACACTCCTGCAGATGGCATCTGTAAGCCCATCCTCCTACCAACAATCTCCAAATGGCATCTGTAAGCCCATTCCCGACATCACAATGCTGATACTACACCATGCGAGTGCAAATTTTTGGGCACTCTAGTGTTCAATTCTCTTCCACCTTCGGATCACGAAAGGCTCGAAAGTCAATCTATATCCTCAGGTTTAAGAAAATTGAATAGGGGCAACTATTGTACCCCAAACTTTGCCCTCCCATATTCCTCAAAGATTTTCCAAGAATAATCTTCAATTTGCTCAAGTTGGCTCAAGGATTGGATAGTCAAATCACCTCCTAAGGCAGTCAAGTCAAAATTAGGGTTTTGTGTTGCATCAAGGTCCTCACATCCAAATGACCTCAAGTTATCTCCAATGTCCTAATATGTTCTTAAGTTCATCCATGTCAAATTTCAAGCCTTGCAGAGGAAGTTTGGTCAGTCAATTGCTTAAGAGACCCAAAAGTCGACTGTGCTAGGGCAAAAGTCAACTGTGTCCCAAATACAGTCAAACCTCAAATTTTTTTGTCAACATTCTCATTTTGAAGGATAACTCATCATTTGATCAAGGGTTTATCATGACTCATCAAGGATTTCTCAAGATTCATCAAGATTCAAAAGTTGCTAAATTAGGGTTTTGCATGAAAAGTCAACTCAACTTTTACCAAGCATAAATTTCTCATACTTTATGATAAATGACCCATCCAAATCTCATTTTGAATAGGATGCAATTTACTACAATCAATCTTCACACCCCAAGATCAAGAACTGCTCTCACAAAAAGTTACAAATTTGGACATTATAGGTCATTTTTGAAAATCAACAAAAAGACCTTTTTTTCCAAAGATTATAACTTGAGCATGGAACATCAAAATGAGATGAGACCAGAAGGGTTGATTAGAGGACATCTAAAGGTTTCTAAAAAGTCCAAGAACGCCTCCAAAAGTTCAAAATTGAAGAAGTTATGCATTGTTGAAGTTGGGCATTTTTCTAAAATTGCCAAAAGTCAACTATCCTCAAAACTCCAATTTTTGACAAAAAGGCCCACTTTTTTCCACTTGATTTGGTCTTGTCATGCCACACACGTGTCCCATATTTAATTTCATGACCATTCATCTATTTTTCTATTTTATTTAATTTTTATTGTTTTAATTTATTATTAATCAATATTAAATCAAATAAAATCTAAAAATTTATGTAAAGGGATTCTTGTGATTTGTACAGCTTGAAAATACCATGTGACACTCAATCAATTCGTATCAAGTCAAAACAAGCACAAAAAAAACAGATTTGGCCTATTTTTGGAAAGCTTATCAATGGTGATCAATTCCAATATTCCCTCTTCAATGCATAAGGATCATGGCCCATATTTTGACCTAAAATCATTCTATTATATGCACACAAGCAAGCCAGACCTAGGACGTGCATAGAACTCTGCAGAAACGGCCATACAAAGTTGTGAAAAAAGCTTGAAAAGTGTGAGATCGAAAACAACATTGGAGGCCAATTCAGACCAAAAGCTCAACACTACTCTCTTCCCTGCCATCCAATGAAGCAATACCAATCAAAACTAAGCTTTCTTATTGCCTAAATCACACTGTAAGTAATCACGAACCAAGCTCTGAACATGGCATCGTGAAATCATTTTTTGCATCCTCTTGCCAATTTTCTTGTACATTCATACTCACCATTCAATTTCCAACGTTTCTGTAATATTTGATTTTATTTTTGTGGCTTCTAACCCCGTATCCAGAACCTAGGGTTCTTGTTCTTGTTTTTGGGCGTTCTTGATACAGGCATAATTAGGACCAATAATGGCCATGGATGAGTTCAGGGGAGAGAGACGAGTGCATTGGCACTCTTAGTTTGCATTTACATGGCCTAGGAAGAGTTTTTGAGAGATGCCACGAATCTTCCTGCGGAACAAAATCCACAGGTAAATGAACCAGGGTGTTTGAAGAAGACGAAGACGTGGCTGGGCGTGATTGGTTCATTTGAATTAATTGCGCGTTTTATTTTTTTGGCCAGGCATAGTTAATTTTTTTCCATATAATATTTGTTATGTATTTCAATAATGAATAAGCAGCTTGGTTAGGTTGGTGAGCGCGCTGGCATATGAACAATGGGACCTGGGTTCGAATCCCAGGTCCCCCAAAACTTTGATATATTTTGTTTTCAGATAATCTCACGCAGCGTGCAAAAACGTGGTCCACCATATGCCTCAGGTATCCATGTGCCAGGTGGTTCCAGATTTAGATCCAGCGGTCCAGGATGGAGGTTCACCATGAACCCTGGTCAACAAGCGCACATGCAATCTGAAAGTCAAAGCAGGCTAGAATACGTTTGGGCCAAGGAAATGCTGACCAAACCTCCTGATTTGGGGCTCAAACCCCCTTTGGTTTACTTCTTTTCTTTTCTATATTTCTTTATTTAATTTGTTTTCATTATTTTTATTGTTAATTAACCAATTAAATTTTTTTCTCATAAAATCAAAAAACAACAAAATAATATTTTTTTAATTCCATTAATCTTATTATTTATTTTTGTAAATAACAATTAATTAATTTTATTTAGTTTAAATAGGTTTAACATTAATATCTTTTGCAATAAATTAAAATTAATTTAGAATTAGGTTTTAATATTTTTTTTAATCATTCTTATTTATTTCCTTAATTAAAATAAAAAAACCAAAAATATTTTCATTTAATTAATTATTTCAATTATTAATTTAGATTGATTTTTAATTCAAAAATAACAAAAATTTGCTTTATTTAATAAAAAGGGTCAAAACCCTAAAAGAAACTCCGATTTAATTTTCTCGCACGCAATTAATCTTTGATCAATATTGTAACTGTTTCGGGAATGTAATAATTTTTAAATTAGGATTTTATTTATCTCTTTATTTACTTTCCGCAATTTAATTTTAAAGGGTTTGTTTTTGGCGATGTAAATACCCGACGCCTTGTAATAGCTTAGATTTATTTTCCGCAATTTAATTTCCGCAACCATTAACTGTTAGATGTTTGAATAATAGGCAATGCATGACAAGATCAACTTTTAATTTAAAATCAACAATGGCTCACCATTAACATGTACAAAGATATTATAACTGAAAAACAATACACTCGCACATGCCACTCTTAGGGTACACCTCACTTGGTTGCCTCGAATGTGGTCATTGAGTATAGGAAGTTTTAGAGGTCGCCCTCTTGTCCAATGATCATAAGTTGCCTCGAAACGGTTGCCTCGGATAAAATGATCTAAGACATTAGGGTTACCGCTAAGGCGTCCTAACATTGCTTTAGTGACCACACGTCCCTTAATCGAATTGACCCGAAAAACTCCAACGACGATGCTACCTACTCCTCAATAGTGGGATAGCATTGTCTAAAGGACAGTTGCACAATTTAATTCCTTTTTGAGTAGGTAGATGTTCTTAAGTACTCGCTCTTTTGAAAACAAAAACAAAACTTTTTTGCACTTACACTTTCTTCAAAAAACAAACTCTTTCCAAACCCACAATCACAAGGAAAAGCAAACTTTTGAAAACATAATGAGCAAGTACCTAAGAGCTCGTGGATAACCACAGATAGAAAGGGTGCTAACACCTTCCCTTTTTATAATCTACCTCTCGAACCCGAGAAACATCTCGAAAAGGAATTTTTCTGTGCTTTTGTCCTTTCCTTGTTGGATAAAATAAAAGACGGTGGCGACTCTTGCTTACCGAGACATTGCAAAAAAAACAAACGCAAACGCGAACCAGCATTCCAAACCAGTCAGTTCTCATTCCCACCGATCACACTATCATTGGAAGAGTCCTTGAATATATATCTATGAGGACGTATAGCAATCATTGGTATTGTTATTGTTGTCAATAAATTCTTCTTCATACCATCTACATCGTGGTATTTTATTGACTATTGCTAAGAAAAGGGAATCTCCTCGTCTTTGCATTACTATTTGTTTGGAGGGAAATATCTTTCAAACATTGTTGTGACATCATCTCAGGTGAAGAACCTGCTGACTAGGGTAAGGATGTTGTTGTTCCTGCTGCATCAGATATTAAATATGCTTATGCTGATGAAGGGGGAAAAGGGTGTCAGATAATGTCATCTGATTATAATGCTTGTTAGGGAGGTGGTGCCATCTACTACAAGAATAGTTTGTGTGAATATGGACCTTGTTGAAGCAAGCTATCTAAATATAGTTGTTTGGGAGTATGTGAGAAACTTCAAAAAAAGTGTGCACGACTTCTTACCTATACAAAGAGTCATGAATTTTGTGGAGCTAGAGTATCCATGATTGAGTCTACATGGTATGGGCATGTTCAACAGGGGAGTAAAATACTTGCTTGTGGGTTGTTGTTGCATTGGTGCAGACTTGGTGAAGCTTGCGTGCTGATCAAGCTTGTGGAGATTGTGTATCTCTTATGAGGTTGTGATGTCAGAAAAGTTGTCGTGACATGTAGCTACTAGATGTAGTTATTTATGTAATTAACAAGGTCTGTATTGTTATAGCCATGTGAAGATGTGTTACACTGTCCTACTCCAAGATTTTTGATATGACTCAAATGAGGTTGTGGGAATGTCATACATGACGTCTTGACATCATGATAGATTTCACCAATTCTATGTGAAAGGAGTTCTCTTAAAGATCAGTGGAGGATGTGAGGTTATTCTTCAGAACATGTGGATAGTTCTGTGGATTTTTTTAGACGTTCTAACCTAGTTTGAAGTTACAAGAGAAGGTAGACAATGTCTGGTCAGATGACAAGGATGTATTATGGACGGTGTTATCAGGAGGGAGTATGGAACGTGTTTCTCATTTTGCATTAATGTTGCATTTTTTATCTTAATGTGCAAATGTGCTACTGCGGTTTGTGTTTGGTTAGTTGCTTCCTTTGTCATATTATGGCTTAAAATGGGGAGAAACGTGTATATGTGCACTAAACACTGATTGATTGCTAGCAGCTATTGAGGGGGAGAATTTGTGAATTTATGATTCTCTGTTATTGATAGCAGGTGTTGAGGGGGAGTCCCTGTTGTTCTGGATTGGGGTGCTCCAAAGAGATGTCGGACATGATGTCTTAATATCATGGTCTTGAAAACATTTGTGTTGTAGTTGTGTTAGTAGATCCTCTAACTACTAACTTGGTTCTTGTTATATACTGCTGTAATGCGGTGGGAGAACTGACTTGGAATGTTTTGCGTTTGATGGCAAATGTTGCGGTTAGCAAGAGTTGCCACAGACTTTTCTTTTATCCAAAAGGAAAGGTGGAAAAGAACAGGAAAAACCTTTGAGATTATTTCTTGAGTTCGGGGGGTAGATTATGAAAAGGTAAGGTATTAGCACCCTTTTCATCCATAGTTATCTATGGGCTCTTAGTTACTTGCTAGATCACTTGCTTTGTTTGAAAATATGGTTTGTGGTGGTTTTTTGAAAGTATTTTGAAAAGGCGTGTTCGTTTAGGTAAACTTTGTAATGGTTCTCGTTCGTAAGAACGTATACAAAGTGTTGGACTTTTAAAAATATTTTATGTTTTGAAAGTTTGTTTTTGAAAGTGTTTGGTATTTGTTTTGAAAATAAGCAAGGATGTTTGTTTTGAAAGTGAGCAAGCAACTAGGAACAATCTACCTACTCAAAAGTCTTTGTTCATTTCTTCCTTTCTTTTGATATTGCTATCTTACCATTGATTGGTAAGAAGCCTTATCTTTGGATGTAAAGGGACGGGCGTGGGTCACTGTATAGTCATGATATAAATGTTGTGAGATATCTTATCATTTTTCTTTGAGGGACTAAGATCATTTGAAAGGCAACATTTAAAGCGTCATTGAGGGACTATGATCTTATATTTTTGATTGTTTTTGCTAAGATATTCCACATGCATAACATGACCATTTTTGTAAGGCAACAAGTGGAATTACCCTAAGGGTGCATGTGTGAATAGTGTGTTAGATTTGTATGCATTTAATCTTTTATTAGGGTTATCTACTTGTTGATTTTATCTTTCCATACAAACCCTAATTACTAGCATTTATATAAAAGCGATAAATTGTGGAAAGTAAAGTTACTATGTTATTACATCATTAGGGGATGGGGTATATAAATTTACAAATGGAGATTCGCAAGAAATTAAATCTAATTATCTATTACAACCATATTGAATAATGTACAAGAATTGAAAATATAATATACAAGAATATAAATGGAAAGGAAATGATTTTTGTTTGGTTTTTGAGGAAAGGGTTTAGTTTTGACCTAATTATCTAAAAGAGAATTATTAATTAACACTAAACAAAATTAAACCTAAACTAAATAAGAAAAGAAAAGTAAGTTAGAAAGCATTTTTTAGGGTTTTTAAGAAAAAGTTTTTTTAGTATAATAAAAATAATATGGAAATTAATTAATTAAAGGAAACCTAAATTCTAAGTTAATTTTGAATAAAAAAGAAAATAACTAAACCTAAATTTAATTATTAATTTATTTAAGAAAAAAAGAAATTAAGTTTGTTTAAGAAAATGTTTTTGTCTTTTTTAGTTTATAAAGAAAATAAAAATGTAAGTATGTAAATAATAAATAAAAATATTTTTTGGATTTTTATTAATAAAAATAATAATAATAATAATAATAATAATAAAAATAATAATAAAATAAAATAAAATATAATGTAAAAATAAAAGTCAGGGGGTTTGAAATTGGATTTGGGAGTTTAATAGAAAAAACAGTTTTGTTTGAGTTAGGCCCAAATGATGTTTTTGTTTAAAAATCAGAAAAATCAAAAAGGGGTTGGGCCTGGTTGTGAATGGAAACAGGGGGTGAGAAGAAGCAAAAATTATGAGGGCCCAGTAACTAAGCCCAACGTGCTTGGTTTGTAACAAAAAATGAGAAAATGTTGAAAAATAATGACAAAAGGCAGCGCTGAGACTTGAACCCATGACCTTGAGATAAACGCGTGATGCCTTTGCCATTAGGGTGGCTGTACATCCGTTAACTTAAATGAAACAATAAATACATAACATAAATTAAGTCCTGAAAATGACTTCATCTTCAACCTCCAGCCATGGTTCCTGTAACTTGCTCATTTCGCATCCAAAATGAAAAATGTAAACATGAAAGTTGCTCCATTTTTCCATACGAATCCAACCATATAAATATCATAAGCTATAAATCAAAGATGAATGAGAATTTCTAATGGTACAAAATTCTGACCTAAATTTTTCAGAAAGTTCAAACTTAAAATTCTCACTACTCAAGCAATATAAATGAATTTTAAGGACATGGTCATCTTCAGGGCTATGATATCTACATTTTGTCTTTGAAAATGGAAAGCTAACAATGCCTATATGAAGATTTCAAAAGTCATAAAAACTTATTGTGATACGGTGGCAGAACCGACTGTTTAATACTGGTTTGTGTTTTGCGTTTGCAAAATGTCGCGGTAAGCAAGAGTCGCCACCAACTTTTATTTTATCCAACCGGAAAGGAAAAAAGTACATAAAAAAATCCTTTTTCGAGATTTTGAGCACGGAGGGTAGATTATAGAAAGGGAAGGTGTTAGCACCCTTTCTATCCATGGTTTTCCATGGGCTCTAAGGTACTTGCTCATTTTTTAAATTGCTTGTGTGTGTGCTTTGCTTTGAAAATGTTTTGCTTCGTGATAACCCTTGTACCAGTCCTCAAGAGTGTGACGAAGTTGTATTGAAAATTGTTTGAAAAGTGTAAGTGTGAAAAGTTTTGATTTAAGCAAGTACCTACTAGCATCTACCTACTAGAAAAAAGATTGTTCTATTCTTGTTTCCTTTAGACAACGCTATCCTGCTATTGAGAAATAGGTAGCACCGTCGTTGGAGTTGTACGAGTCAATTCGAAAGGAACGTAAGATCACTAAAGAAATACTAGGACACCTTAGTAGTAACCCTAGAGTCTTAAGATCTTATTTGAGGCAACATTTTCGAGGCAAAATTTCTGAGGCAACATTCGAATGGGACATTTGATCTTTTTAGACAGGAGGGCAACCACTAAGACACCCTATGCTTAATGATCGTTTACTGAAGGCAAACAAAGTGAGAGTATACCCTAAGAGTGATATGTGCGAGTGATTTGTTTCAGTTATTTAATCTTTGCATATTAGGGTTTTCTAACTGTATTAATTTGTCATGCATTCTTGCTATACAATCCTATTAGCATACATCTAAACAGTTAAATATTTGCGGGAATTAAAAATGCAAGAAAATAAACCTAGCTATTACAAGGCTTTGGGGAGGGGGATTAATTACATAGCCAAAAAATCGGGGATTTAAACAGTAAATAAAACCCTAAATTAACTATTATAAACCATGAACAGTTACAAAATAATGGAAAAATAATTAACAAGCGCGCGATGAATTAAATACGAGACGATTAGGGTTTTGACCCTTTGACTAATCCTACTTGCGATTGATTAAAGAAAAAAAAATTCTTTTTTGTCATGTTTTGTTATTTGAGAAAATAATGGAATAATTAAATTAAAAGAAAATCCTAAGTTCTAATTAATGTTAATTTTTGAAAATAAATAAATTAATTCTAAACAACCTATTTTTGTATTTTTTATTTAAAAAAAGAAAAGAATTAAATCAAGAAATTAAACCTAATTTTCTATTTGATTTTTAATTATAGAAAAAACAAATTAAAGTTACCCTAAACTAAATTAAACTAATTAAATTAAATTTGATAAAAAAACCTAATTCTAATTTTTGTGAATTCTTGATTTTATGATTTTATGAAAAAAAAGTGATTTTAAAATAAAATAAACGATTAAACAAATTGAAATAGGAAATAAAAAATCAAGAGAAATTGAGAATTGGGCCTGATAGTGTTAGCAAATGCAGGGGGTTTGACTGTTTGACCACGGTTGATTTGGTGTGGGGATTGACTTGAGAACTATGGTGGTCTATCATTGGATATGCATGGGATCTGATGGCACGCTGGATCAAAGGATGGACGTTGATAACATACGGTGGGCGCTTGAGATTGTAGTGCACCTGATCACATGAAGAAAAATAATATGAAGCAAATGTTGGGACCTGGGGATCAAACCCAGGTCCTTATACTCAAATCCAATGCCACGCTGCCAGCTGAGCTATGATGGTTAGTTGTGATTATAATGATAATAAAATATAATATAAGAAAAGCAAGAGATCTGATTCCAAAAACGCACGAAATTCAATCGGACGAGCGGCTGGTTGACACGCAAGCATCTTCTTCCTTGGACTGTCGTTTTAGCAAACAAGACTTTTACCTACGGACACCTTGCTGTAACTACAAACCTGTAACATTCAATAATCGTGTACATGCAATATAAATGAAAGGTGATGGTACCAATCAATTCGTCTTATCCTCACGAGCATCATGGTACCAGAATCAAGGCCTAATTTTACTTGTACTGAAAATCCCTAAAACGAGCAAAGAAACCCTAGCAATGGCATATTGTGATTCCTCCACTGCAAATGCAATTAAGTGGTACCAATAGCTTTCAAACACGATGATGAACAATAATATATAATTAAAACATGCTTATGATGAGTAAATTGGTGAAATCAGAATCAAGTTTTTAGGAAAACTGTGGTGCCTGTAGGGTGCAATTCTGGGTGTTTCAACACCTGGGAGTGATTGGAATAGCTTCCTTGGATGTCTAGCAAGAGATTGGAACCTTCAGCACACCTTAAATTGGCCCGTGGAAGAAGATTCGTCTCACACTTTTCTTGGAAATTTTCAAGTTATGTTCTGGTTTTACACGACCTCTAACCCGTGTTTTTTGATCTGGCAAGCTTCATTATATAACCTAGAATGAATTAGGTTAACAAACTTGGCATGAATCTTTGCATTTATCCAAGATTTGATTTTCAAGTTGTATGATATGTTCCTATTTTGAGCCAAATCATGCCTTTCTTGTACCAATTGCCATTGATTCGAATTGATCTTGTAAACTCAGCATATCTTGATTGCCAAACTGTCAAAAAACAAATCAAATCATATATTTGTTAATTTTCATCATTTATTTGATTTAATTCACTTTTTAATTAATAAAAAAATCAAAATAAATTGAAAAAATGAAGCACATAATTGGTGAGTGAACATTTGAGTCGTGAACCACATTATAATTGAGGTGCAAGCATAAAAAGGTGGGCCCATTTAGCAAAAAATGCAAATTTGAGCACACTTGACTTTTGGCAATTTTGAAAAAATGGTCAACTTGGCCAATGCATAACTCTCTCAATTTTGACCCTAGAGATGTGTTCTTGGACTTTTTATAAATCTTAGGATGTACTCTAAACAACCCTTTTGGTCTCATCTCAGTTGAGTCTTCCATGCTCATGTATGAAGCTTTGACCCAAAAGGTGTTTTTGTTGACTTTTCAAAATGACCTATAATGTCAAAATTCATATCTTTTTGTGAGTGCATATTCTGAACTTGAGAGATGAAGTTGAATTGTAGGGAATTGCATCCACTTCAAAATGCGATTTGGATGGTATTAAGCATGGACAATGCATTGAATGCTTGGATTAAAGCTCTAACAGTTGTAAAAGCATTTAATTATGGAGTGAAACGCAAGTTAGAAGCCTGAAAAGTGGGATTTGAACAGCATGATTGAAGATTAGATCAAGTGTTCATCACAAAATTGACTTGTAATTCAAGTTTGAAACCCTAACTTCTTGCCTTCGATTCTCTTAGCTCAAGTATGATCTCAATGAGTTCTTGGACATTTTTGAAAGCTTGGCACATCCTCTACAACCTTCATGTTGGACATTTTTGAAAATTCAATTTGTAACTAGGTGATAAATTGCCATGAAGTTAGGTCAAAATCCTGCCTAACTAGGGCAAAATTTCACTAAGTCTTTTAAGTTTCATGAACATGTCTTCACAAAATCATAACTTGAAATCTAAGCATTTATAGAAAAAGTTCTGCCCTACAATGTTTTAGATCTCATTGAGATCTACAACTTTCATGTTGGAAGTTTCCTTTGAATCATCTTGCATCATGGTGTAAATTTGACCATAGTTGACTTTTTCCCCAATATAGCTGATTTTAGGTCAACTGATCAATTGATTGAGGAAAAATGTGATCCAAGACATGAAACTTGACATGAGAAATCTTGAGGGTTCAAAATGATCCATTAAATTCATACGGGGCATTAAAAGTCCATTTGTCCTTGTGCAAACTCAAACCCTAATTTGAGTCATCAGTGCTTAAGGAGGTGTCTTGAGCTGATCAAACCTTGTGCAGTCTTGAATCAATGGAGATCTTGTGAGATTTTTTTGAGAAATGAGAGGGAAAATTTTGGGGTACAACATCTGCCCCTTTTCAATCTTCTTAAACCTGAAGAGTTAGATTGGCAGATCCGCTATTCGTGACTTGAATGTGGAAGATGATTGAACACTAGAGTGTCCAGAAATTTGCACTCGAAGATGTATTGGGAATGGGCTTATATATTCCATTTGGAGGAATGATGGTAAATATTGGAAGAAGTATCAGCGCAAATCTTTGGTCGATTTATACAAAAACTTGATGTTTTACCTATCGGAAAAAAGGGTTAGTTAAATGCAGATGTATGCATGATGTTCACAAGATGAATGAGATTGTGCTAAATGAATTTCATATGTATATGCTATGATGTATGAATATGGGATGAATATTCGTCTGGGAAAATAAATCCCTGACTACTACTGAGGATTTATGGGAAGCTGAATCCCGGATTGCTGTTGGGAATGAAGAATATACATATCTTCAAACTTTGTGGAAAGGATGCTTCTGTCGGGGATTATCTTTTGCATGTTAGCCGTTATCTGGTCGGATCTAGGCTTCACAACAATTTGTTGAGGATGAGGAAGTCAACTACTATCTGGTTGGATCCAGGCTTCACGGTAACTTACTAGGGAAGAATAAATTAATTGTTATCTAGTCGGATTCCAAGCTTTGCATAAGATTTCTTGAAATTAAAAAAGTTATCTGGTCGGATCCAGGCTTCGCAAATTTCTTGAAGTGGAAAACTACTATCTGGTCGGGTCCAGGCTTCATAGTTCTTTTGAAAAGTTATACTATTATCTGGTCGAGTCCAGGCTTTATAGTGTCTCGCTGGGGATTGTAGTCAGTTGTTATCTGGTCGGACTCCAGGCTTCATAATAACTTGCTTGAATAGACAAAGTTGAAAACTGATATCTGGTCGGATCCAGGCTTCACAGTAACTTGTTGGGGTTGAGGAAAACTCTACTGGGTAAAAGAAGTTAAACCCTGGTCTGGTTGAGTCCAGGTTCTTCAATATTTCGAAGACTTAAACTATTATCTGGTCGGGTCCAGGTTTCATAGTATTTGAAAGTTGTACTATTATCTGGTCGGGTCCAGTATTTATAGTATTTGAAAGGTTACATTATTCTCTAGTCGGGTCCAGGCTTTATAGTATCTTTTAGAGATAGTAAAGGTTTTGTTGACTAATTTACTGGGGATTAGAGGTTGTGGTCCTCTGATTTCTAATAGTCTGAAAGGAAAACTCAAGCTGGAGAGGACAGAATATGACGAGGTGAGTTCTTTTAGGAAGAGATCCATAAGGCTTCTTATTTTAGGACAAACTTATCTGGGGAGAAAGTTGTCAAGGGATTGAGACTCTGGCTGGGTATCAACCTATGCAAAGAGACTTCGTTGGTAACTCTGTTGAGGATTGGTTTATTGTAGCCGGTCTTGTGGAGATAATGTTAATGAAGTAACACTGTGGGGATATTCCATATATATTAAAGAGATGCTTGCTGCTGCTTAGCAGGACACATGTGCCAAATAGTTTTAATTATGTTCATATGCATATGTTCGTTCAATTTTAGTCATTGGACATTTTGCATTCAAAATAAAAACAGAAAGTTTGCACTTCAAAGTATATTTGTATTGATATTTTTCCCGTGAATATGCGTTTTTGTACAAAGATACGGAGATCCTAGTAAGAGGAAATCATCGAAAGGAAAACAAAAATTGAAAACAAAAACAAATAGCCATGTAGAAATGATCTCATTGCATTCCAACTCTACTATTGCCCCAATGTCTTCGAATGCCCCTTGCTATTGACAGAAGTTGATTAGATTGATCTTGGACTGTTTGAACTCGGACCTTGGTAATAAAGTCGACTGTGGTGATTCTACGAGACATAGTCATACACTTTCAATCCTTAACTTTTTCCTGGACCTCCATTTCGGGTTTTCAGCCCACCAGGATACCCATTATTTCCCAAGTCTCCCTTTCGAGTTTTCAACTTGCCGGGTGTACAATATTTTGCATATATCCCTAATTTTTGCCTAAACCTTTTGGTTTTCTAGGAGCCATTATCTTGCCTAGGTGTGTCAGCCTAGCGGGTCTCTTATGCATAGTATTTTTTAACTTTTTCCGTGTTCACAGGATGTGGGAAGTCTTCACCATCCATGGTAGTCAGCATCATGGCACCACCAGAGAACACTCTCTTGACAAAAAATGGTCCTTCGTAGGTGGGAGTCCATTTTCCTCTAGGGTCACCTTGTGGCAGAATGATGCGCTTTATCATCAAGTCACCAGCTTGATATACTCGAGGCTTGATCTTTTTGTTGAAAGCCTTGATCATACATTATTGGTACATCTGGCCATGACAAACAACAGCCAGTCGCTTTTCATCGATCAAGTTCAACGTATCCAATCTTGTCTGAATCCACTCGTCTTTTCCTAGGCCTTCCTCATTCATAATCCTTAGTGAGGGAATCTGAACTTCCACTGGAAAAATAGCTTTTATTCCATAGACTAAAGAAAAGGGAGTTGCCCCAGTTGATGTTCTAGCTGAAGTACAGTAGCCATGAAGAGCAAACAGTAACATCTCATGCCAGTACTTGTAGGTTACTACCATCTTTTGCACAATCTTCTTAATGTTTTTGTTGGCCGCTTCGACTGCGCCATTCATTTTAGGTCTATAAGGAGAAGAATTGTGATGCTTGATTTTGAACTGAGTGTAAAGTTCGGTAATAATAACATTGTTGAGGTTAGTCCCATTGTCGATGATGATCCTTTCGGGGATACCATAGTGGCAGCTGAGGTTATGTTTTATGAATCTGGATACCATGCTCTTGGTGACTGAGGCAAATAAGGCGGCTTCTACCCATTTGGTGAAATAATCAATAGCGACCAGAATGAAGCGATGTCCTTTGGAAGCGGTGGGCTTGATCTCTCCAATCATGTCAATGCCCCATATTGAAAATGGCCACGGAGCGCTCATGACATTCAGAGGGATAAGAGACACATGGACCTTGTCAGCATAGATTTGGCATTTGTGACAAGTTCTTGAATGTTGATGGCAATCAGCCTCCATTGTTGACCAATAGTAACCAGCTCTCAGGATTTTCTTGGCCATAGTATGTCCGCTAGAGTGAGTCCTAAAGAGACCATTATGCATATCTTCAATAATTTCCTCTGCCTCCTTCTTGCCCACACATCAGATTAGAGTAGAGTCATGGTTGCATTTGTACAAGATTCCATTACTTAGGAAGAATTTGGCTGAATCTTCGTAAGAATTTTCTGTCATTGATGGAAGCTCCTTCGGGATACTCTTGTGCTTCAAGGTATCTCTTCACCTCATGGTGCCAAGACTTTTCTGTGTCAGTGTCAAGCTCACAACAGTGTGCAGGTTCGTCAAATCTCTCAATGGTAATCATAGGAGCTTCGTTGTCCCATTTGACTTTGAACATAAAAGACATGGTAGCCAAAGCATCGGTTAACTGATTTTCTTCCTTAGGGAAGTGTTCAAAGGTGATCTCTTCGAAGTAAGGAATCAGAGATAGCATAAGCTCCTTGTACGAGATGAGATTAAGGTGCTTAGTGTCCCAATCTCTTTTTACTTGGCTAATCACTAGAGCGGAATCTCCGAACACATTCAAATGCTTGATCCTTGTGATACGGTGGGAAGAACTGACTGTTTTTTGGAATGCTGGTTTGTGTTTTGTGTTTGTTTTTGCAAAATGTCGCGGTAAGCAAGAGTCGCCACCGACTTTTATTTCATCCAACAAGGAAAGGAAAAAAGCACAAAAAAATTCCTTTTTCGAGATATTTCTCGGGTTCGGGGGACAGATTATAGAAAGGGAAGGTGTTAGCACCCTTTCTATCTGTGGTTATCCACGGGCTCTTAGGTACTTGCTCAAATGTTTTCAAAATTGCTTTCTTTATGCTTGTGGGTTTGAAAAAGTTTTTTTTTGAAAACTTCGATTTAACTCTTGCTTCTATCCTCAAGAGCGTATGAAGTGTTTTTAAAAACTTTGTTCGAAAAGTGTAAGTGTGAAAAAGATTTTGTTTTTTGAAAGAGCTAGTACTTAAGAACCATCTACCTACTCGAAAAAGGAATCGTTCTATGCTAATTTCCTTTAGACAATGCTATCCCACCATTGATGAGTAGGTAGCACCGTCGTTGGAGTTTAAGGGTCAATTCGAATGAGGGACTTACAGTCACCAAAGCAATGTTAGGACGCCTTAGCGGTAACCCTAATGTCTTAGATCATTTGTTTGAGGCAATTATGTCTGAGGAAACCGTTTCGAGGCGACTATGATCTTTTAGACAAGAGGACGATCTCTAAAGTGACCTATACTCAATGATCGCGTACGAAGGCAACTAAGTGGGGCGTACCCTAAGAGTGTGCATGTGCGAGTGTGTCGTTTTCAGTTATTTTTGTCATTGTACATGTTAATGGTGATCTAAGTTGATTTTAGGTTAAAACATTCAATCTTGTCATGCAGCCCTATTATCAAACATCTAACAGTTATATTTTGCGGAAAATAAATTGCGGAAATTAAATTACAAGGCGTCGGGTATTTACATCGCCAAAAGCAACCCTTTGAAATTTAAATGCGGAAAAATAAATAAAGCGATAAAAATAATTAAATGGTCCTAATAATCTATTACATTCCGGGAACAAGTACAATATTGAATAAATAGATCGCGTGCGGAAAACTAAATCGAGTGCGAGTTTAGGGTTTTGACCCTTTTTGTTATTAAAGAAAAGATTTTTTTTGTTGTTTTTATTTTAAGAAAGAAACTATCCTAAATTAATTATTAAATTAATAAATTAATTAATTAATTAATGAAAATAAATAGTTTTTTTAGATTTTTGGTATTTAAAGAAAGAAAATAAAATTAATCAATGTTAGTAAAAACCTAATTAAGTCTAATTAGTTTTAATTATTTACAAAAATATATTAGAGTTATTCCTAATTAATGGCCTAAATTAATTAATAGATGTTTATTAAAAAATTAAAATTAAAATTTTATGAAGAAAATGTTTTTGTGGTTTTAATTTTATAAAGGGAAAAATTTGATTGGTTAGAAAATAATAAAAAAATATAATAAAACAATTAAATAAAAGAAATGAAATAGAAAGAGATAGGAGGTTTGGGCCTGAAAAGGGTGGTTTGAGAAGCAATCTGAGGCCCATTAGGCGGTGGCCTTGGTTGACTTTCTTGGTTCAGTGGGTACACGTTGACTGGGTCTATGGTAGACCAACAACTTCTGGCCACCAGATTTGGCCTATGGCCATCTGGCCATCAGATGCTTGAGGATGTATGATAGGTTTCACGTTTGGATTTGTACCTGATTATATGAAGAAGAAAAATAACAAAGCGCATGGGGGACCTGGGATTCGAACCCAGGTCCTGTTGGTCATTGGCAAGCACGCTTACCACTTGGCTATTGTGTTCCATTTGTTAATTATATACAAAATAATAATAATAAGAGAAAATAAACTAATATGCCAGCACAACAAAATTAAGCGCGCCATGGTTTGAATTGGCCAATGGGGAGGCGACACGCCATCGTCCCCTACCTCCAGCCACTGTAATATTTCCTGCGGATTTGGATCCGCAGCTAAATGCGTAGCTCGATCCAAAAATCACTTCCAGGTCATAAAAACGACCTTTAAAGACATGGTTAGGTTCGTCTCCCTCCCCTGAGTCCAACCATGCCTTTCTCGTCAGCCAATTTTTCCTGAAAGAGAAATACCCAAAAACAAACCACGAAACCCTAGCTATGATACTCGGCTTTACAGGTCATATAAATACAATTAACTAATGCAAAAAGCTTTGAAATGTCATGAGGATCACAAATATATCAACGATTTGCCCAGAGGATGCAAGAATGGAGAGTTATAATTTCGAATACAGGGCTAAGAAACGTGATACTTACAGCGTGTTTGGGTGTGTATGGGAACTTGTTTTTGATTGGTTTCAACTCAGTGAACCTCCAGGAATCGAATGGGATGCTTCTTGGCTTCTGAGATTGCCTATAAGTGTCAATTTGAATTCAAGCTTTTTCACCACTTTTTCAAGTTTTGTTTTGCTTGTTCTTGCAGCCTCTCCCCCTTGTTTTCGTGTCTTCAGCTTCCTTATGTATTATGGAATGCATTAGGTTAAGAATTATGGTCCAAATCTTCTCCCATCATGGCTTGCATATTTGATTTGATACACTTTTGCAAGCTTTCCAAATTTGTCAAAAACCAATCATTTTGCACATGATATGGTGAGATATGAATTTGATGCTGATCATGATGATGATTAAGACCTAAAACAACCAAAAAGATCTCAAGTAATCAATATTTAGATTTTACATGATTTAATTTGATTTAAAATGAAATAATTCAATAAAAAATCAAATAAAATAATAAAAAAGAAATATGATCTCAAGGCTAAATCTAGGAAACTTGTGCAATGTTACAAGCTCAAATCAAGTGGAAAAGAATGGGCCCATTTGACAAAATTTGAAGTTTTGGGGATAGTTGACTTTTGGCAATTTTGCAAAAATGTCCAACTTCAACAATGTATAACTTCTTCAATTTTGAAGTTTTGGAGGTTTTCTTTGACTTTTTAGAAATCTTGAGATGTCCTCTAACCAACCCTTTTGGTCTCATCGCATTTTGATATTCCATGCTTAAGTTATAAGCTTTTGCAAAAAAGGTGTTTTTGTTGACTTTCAAAAATGACCTATAATGTCCAAATTTGTAACTTCTTGTGAGTGAATTGTTTGATCTTGGGGTGTGAAGAGGGATTGTAGGAAATTGCATCCTCTTTAAAATGAGATTTGG
Source organism: Vicia faba (assembly GCA_948472305.1). Classification (NCBI taxonomy): domain Eukaryota; kingdom Viridiplantae; phylum Streptophyta; class Magnoliopsida; order Fabales; family Fabaceae; genus Vicia; species Vicia faba. The sequence continues at coordinate 1,306,538,773 of OX451736.1, read as the reverse complement.
ATGGGTCATTTATCATAAAGTATGAGAAAGTTATGCTTGGTCAAAGTTGAGGTGACTTTTCTTGCAAAACCCTAATTTAGCAACTTTTGATTCTTGATGAATTTTGAGCAATCCTTGATGAATCATGATCTACCCTTGATAAAATGATGAAATATCCTTCAAAATGAGAATTTTGACAAAAAATCTTGAGTTTTGACTCTATTTGGGTCACAGTTGACTTTTGCCCTAGCACAGTCGATTTTTGGACCCTTTGAGCAATTGACTGAGCAAACTTCCTCTGCAAGGCTTGAAATTTGACATGGATGACCTTGAGAACATATTAGGACATTTGGGAGAACTTGAGGTCATTTTGAATCAAATATCTTGATGAAACACAAAACCCTAATTTGGGGTTGACTGCTTTAGGAGATAGCTTGACTGTCCAACTCTTGAGCAATCTTGAGCCACTTGGAGATTTTTCATGCAATGTTTTGAGAAACATGAGAGGGAAAATTTTGTGGTACAATTTCTGCCCCTGTTCAATCTTCTTAAACCTGAGGATGTAGATTGGCTTTCGCGCCTTTCGTGATCCGAAGGTGGAAGATGATTGAACATTAGAGTGCCCAAAAATTTGCACTCGCATGAAGGTGTATCAGCCTGGTGATGTCGGGAATTGGCTTATAGATGCCATTTGGAGATTGTTGGTAGGAGGATGGGCTTACAGATGCCATATGTAGGAGCGTCGATCGCATAAGAGATTCCTTAGCGAGAACGTGCATACCTGTTGTTGTAACAGATTCCGCTGGGGAAGTCTAACTTTTGTTGAGATTTAGGAACTTACCTATACCTCAGGTGGGAGAACATCTATGCTGAGTTTTAAGAACTTGTTCGTAATTCAACCGGGGGAAACATCTTCATCAAGATCTAGGAACTGTCTGGTCTTCAATAGAGTATACTGTTGAGATTATAGAACTCGTCCACACTTTGACGGAGGAAAATTGTCGAGATTGAGAACCTTATCTGAAATTCAAACGAGGATAATTCAATTGAGATTTAAGAACCGGTCAGGTCTTCGACTGAGGGAAACATCTTTACCAAGATCTAGGAAATGTCTGGTCTTCAACAGAGTATACCGTTGGGATTGTATAACTCGTCCACACTATGACGGAGGAAAATTATCGAGATTGAGAACCTTATCTGAAATTCAACCGAGGATAATTCAGTTGTGATTTAAGAACCGGTCAGGTCTTCGACTGAGGGAAACATATTCATCAAGATCTAGGAACTGTCTGGTCTTCAACGGAGTATACAATTGAGATTGTAGAACTCGTCCACACTTTGACGGAGGAAAAGTGTCGAGATTGAGAAACTTATCTGAAATTCAACCGAGGATAATTCAGTTGTGATTTAAGAACCAGTCATGTCTTCGACTGAGGGAAACATCTTCATCAAGATCTAGGAACTGTCTGGTCTTCAACGGAGTATACCATTGAGATTGTAGAACTCGTCCACACTATGACGGAGGAAAATTGTCGAGATTGAGAACCTTATCTGAAATTCAACCGAGGATAATTCAGTTGTAATTTAAGAACCGGTCAGTTATTCGACTGAGGGAAACATCTTCATCAAGATCTAGGAACTGTCTGGTCTTCAACAGAGTATACCATTGAGATTGTAGAACTCGTCCACATTATGACAGAGGAAAATTGTCGAGATTGAGAACCTTATCTGAAATTCAACTGGGGATTATTCAGTTGTAATTTAAGAATCAGTCAGGTCTTCGACTGAGGGAAACATCTTCATCAAGATCTAGGAACTGTCTGGTCTTTAACGGAGTATACCGTTGAGATTTTAGAACTCGTCCACACTATGACGGAGGAAAATTGTCGATATTAAGAACCTTATCTGAAATTCAACCGGGGATAATTCAGTTGTAATTTAAGAATCGGTCAGGTCTTTGACATAGCTGAGAACTTAACTGCCTCCTTCCTGAAAGGTAAAGGTCAGTCATATACAATGCATGATATAGATCAAGCAATGATGTTCTCAAAATAAATGAGATTGTGTTGTCTGATGCGTATATGCATGTATCATGATGTATGGAAATGTAATGTTTCTAGCTGGGGAAAATAAATCCCGGATAGCTGCTGGAGAATAGAGTTGGATTCTTCATTTCCGCTGGGGATGGTGAACGAAGATGATTTCGAGAATAAACCTACAGGAGAAGATAACTCCGTTGGGGAATATACTAATGAGGAGATTACTCTGTGGGGAAGAGATGCTCTGTTGAGGATTCCACTGATAAATTCGGTTGGGGACGAATTACCGTTGCTGGTGATATTGAATCCTGTTGGGTATTGAATTCCTGTTTGTGAAAGGAAAGAACTCCGCTGGGGATGATCTTTCAGTTGTGACTTCACTAGGGATAACCTGTTAGACTCTTGTGGGGACAATCCTTTGAGATTTGTTGGGGACAATCTTCCTTTGAACTCGGCTGGGGATATTTAATTTTATAATCTGCCGGGGACAAACTTCCAGAGTCTACTGGGGATGATTCTTCAACTACACTGGGGAAGCTTTTTCAGATTGTGCTGGGAAAATTTTAACTCCACTGGGGATGTCGGGGAACATTCTTATATTCTGCTGGGAAATATTAAGACTGTTGAGGATATTAAGCTTTTTCGATGCTGATGGTAGATAAATTCTGCTTGGGGAGAATATTACCGATTCATTCACAGTTGTAAGTCTCAGCTGGGGAGAGATATCATTATTGTCTTACTCTGCGGGGAGTGAATGCATCTCAACCATATTCTTCATCTGAATCTACCTTCGTATCTGATGGATAAAGCATCTGTACAGTTTGGATAATTCCTATTTTCCCCTGTTTCTGATGTTACTAGTAATCGTCTTTTGTTTCGCATGTAAATATTTATGAGTAGCAATTAATGTCAAGTGCATATATCAAAAATGAACATTGGACGTTCTTTGCAAAACAAAATAGATAAAGGAAAAATAGCTTGAAATTTCTTGACAACGAATTGTATTGATTTTGAAGTTTGGCCTGTAAATAGGCGTTTTTGTACAAGAGGCTGACGTCCTAGTAGGAGAACGCCGCTGAATAATAGAATTTACACAATTTGTGAAAAACGAAACAAAACAACTATGTGAATAATCCCACTGGGCTCCAGCTATGCTATTGCCTTTATGTCCTCGAGCATCTCATCTCTTTGCTACTTGATTGAAGGTAGATCAGATTGATTAGTGCCATTCGAGCTTGATAGTTGATACCGAAGTCTGGATGCAAGGTGATCCAATGAGACATAGTGTTACGCTTTGATCCCTAATTTTTGCCTGGACCGCCCTTTCGGGTTTTCAGTCCACTGGGATACCCTTTTTTGCCCAAGCCTCCTTTTCAGGTTTTCGACTTGCCAGGTGTACAGATTTTTTATTTTCATCCCTTATTTTTTCCCGAACCCTTTTGGTTCGTCGGGAAGCCCTTAGTTTTGCCTAGGCCAATCGACCTAGCGGGTCTTTGATTATGCATAGTATCTTTTCACTATGTCTGCGTTGACGGGGTGAGGAAGGTCATCACCATCCATGGTGGTTAGAATCATAGCTCCTCCTGAGAAAATGTTCTTAACCACAAATGGTCCTTCGTAAGTAGGGGTCCATTTTCCCCTGGGATCACCTTGAGGTAAGATAATGCGCTTGATCACCAGATCCCCAACTTGATACTCTTGTCATCTAACTTTCTTGCTAAATGCCTTGATCATTCGCTTTTGATACGTTTGACCATGAAAAATAGCAGTGAGTCTCTTTTCGTCGATTAAGTTTAGCTGATCAAGTCGGGTCTGGATCCAATCATCTTCGCTCAAACCTGAATCCTTCATAATCTGAAGAGAGGGTATCTGAACTTCAATGGGCAAGACTGCTTCCGTGCCATATACCAAGGAATAGGGTGTTGCCCCTGTTGACATTCGCGCTGAGGTACGGTACCCATGAAGAGCAAACGGTAGCATCTCGTGCCAATCTTTGTATGTCACCGTCTTCTTTTGCACAATCTTCTTAATATTCTTATTAGCCGCTTCAACAGCCCCATTCATCTTTGGCCGGTAGGGAGAAGAGTTGTATTGTTGTATCTTGAACTGCTTGCAGAGCTCGGTGATCATCTTATTGTTGAGATTTGTACCATTATCCGTAATGATCCTCTCTGGTACACCGTATCGACAGATCAGGTTGTGCCGAATGAACCGCGCCACGACGTTCTTGGTCACTGTAGCAAAGGAAGCTGCTTCAACCCACTTTGTAAAGTAATAAATTTATACCAGGATGACACGATGCCCGTTGGATGTCGTAGGTCTGATCTCGCCGATCATGTCAATGCCCCACATTGAAAAAGGCCAAGGTGCCATCAAGACATTCAGAGGAACTGGAGGTATGTGCACCATATCAGCATAGACTTGGCACTTGTGACATGTCCGAGAATGCTGATAACAGTCGGCTTCCATTGTGGACCAATAATATCCTTCCCGTAGGATTTTCTTTGCCATGCTGTGGCCATTGGAATGAGTCCCGAAAGTACCTTCATGTAACTCTTCCATGATCCTTTCTGATTCGTTCTTATCCATACAACGCAGTAAGGTTGAATCATGGTTACACTTGTAAAGAATTTCATTGCTGATGAAGATCTTCGTCGCGAACCTTCTCAAAAACTTCTTATCATTAACAGATGCACCCTCGGGGTATTCTTGAGCTTCAAGATACCTCTTCACCTCATGAAACCAGGATTTTTCTGCTACCTCTTCAGTCTCAATGTCGCAGCAATGTGCAGGTTCATCAAATCTTTCAATGATAATCCGGGGAGCTTCGTTGTCCCAATTAACTTTGAACATTGAAGACATCGTAGCCAGCATGTCCGCTAACTGATTCTCCTCTCTCGGGAAGTGTTCAAAGTTTATCTCCTCGAAGTGCGGAAGCAACGTCAGTATATACTCTTTGTAAGGAATAAGATTTGGGTGCTTCGTATCCCACTCGCCTTTGATCTGACTGATCACTAGAGCGAAATCTCCTAAGACACTCAAGAACTTAATCCTTAGGTCAATTGCTGCTCGAAGACCCATAATGCATGCCTCATACTCCGCCATGTTGTTAGTGCAGTTGAAACATAGTCGGGTGGTGAACGGAGTATGAGAGCCTTTAGGAGATATGATCACGGCGCCAATGCCATTACCCAAAGCATTTGAAGCTCCATCAAAGTACATAGACCATCGGGATCCTTCCTCAGGTCTAACATGATGTTCTCATCCGGAAATTCAAAGTTCATAGACTGGTAATCATCCACTGCCTGATGTTCCAAATGGTCTGCCAACACACTTCCCTTAATTGCCTTTTGGGTTATGTATTAGATGTCATACTCAATCAATATCATCTTCCATCTTGCTATTCTTCCGGACAAGGCTGGCTTGTCGAAGATATACTTGATTGGATCCATCTTTGATATCAACAGAGTAGTGTGAGTCAGCATATACTGTCTCAGCCGACGAGCAGCCCATGCCAAAGCGCAGCAATTTTTCTCGAGAAACGAGTATCGCGTCTTGCATTCGATAAACTTTTTGCTAAGATAGTAAATAGCATGCTCTTTTCGGCCGGACTCGTCATGTTGACCCAATACACACCCCATTGAGTTGTCGAGTACCGTCAAGTATAAGATCAAAGGTCTCCCTTCAACAGGAGGCATCAAAATAGGTGGCTCTTGGAGATACTCTTTGATCCTTTCGAAAACGGCCTGACATTCGTCGTTCCATCTTACCACTAGATCTTTCTTCAGTAACTTGAAGATTAGCTCACAAGTAGCAGTCAGGTGCGAGATGAATCGGGCAATATAGTTCAGACGTCCCAGAATGCCTCTGACTTCTTTCTCTGTTCATGGATCCGGCATGTCCTGTATAGCTTTCACCTTTGCAGGATCCACTTGAATACCTTTATCGCTTATGACGAAACCCATCAGTTTACCGGATCTCACCCTGAAGGTGCATTTGTTCGGGTTTAACCTCAGCTTGTACAATTTTAAGCTGTCAAATAACTTCTGAAGGTGGTCAAGATTCTCTTCCTCAGTCTGGGATCTTGCAATCATGTCGTCGACGTATACCTCAATCTCATGATGGATCATATCATGGAACAAAGCAACCATGACACGCTGATACGTTGCCCCAGCATTTTTCAATCCAAAAGGCATGACTTTGTAGAAAAAGGTACCCCATTGAGTAACAAAGGTTGTCTTCTCCATGTCTTCGGGAGCCATTTTAATCTGATTATAACCAGAGAAACCATCCATAAAGGAGAATACCTTATTCTGAGCGGTGTTGTCAACCAGAACGTCGATATGAGGTAGGGGAAATCATCCTTGGGACTTTCCCTGTTCAGATCCCTATAGTCGACACACATTCAAACCTTACCATCCTTTTTCGGCACAGGAACCACGTTGGCCACCCACTGAGGGTAAGAAGTAAGTGCTAGAAAACCGGCGTCAAACTGTTTTATAACTTCAGCCTTGATTTTCTCAGACATATTTGGGCGCATTCGGCGGACCTTCTGTTTCACTGGAAGACAGTCTTCCTTGGTAGGAAATCGGTGAACCACAATATCGGTATCCAACCCAGGCATATCTTCATAAGACCAGGCAAATATCTCAACATAGTCACACAGCATCTGAATCAACCGTTGCTTCATACTAAGCTCCAGATTTTCCCCGATCTTGACATCTTTCTTGTCTATCTCTGTACCCAGATTTACTGACTCCACCGGCTCTTCGTGAGGCTGAATGGCCCTCTCTTCTTGAAGTAGCAGTCTAGCAAGTTCAACAGGCACTTCACAATCATCTTCACCTTCGTCTTCAGCTAAGTTTATCAGACTTTCAAAGTCGTAACTGGCAGTAGCAGAGTCGTTACCAGTGAGACCCAGAGTGGATGTAGACTTGTATACGTGAGTGTGTGTAAAATAGTTGTTTTGCAATAAAAAGAAAAACAAGGAGCGCAAGATTTGAAATGCAAGAAAACATCCAATGCTTTAATTAATGATATATGTAGATGACGCACATAAAGCCCTCACAAATGAAACCACGGTGCCCCGGGTAAGACACCGGGCTATAGAGTTTAAAACATTGTTTGTTACAAATTCAAAACAAAAGTCTCATTACTGGGTAACAAAAGAAATTAGGATGAAATCCTTTGTTGTCCAGTTGCTTAGTCCTTCATCAGTAGTAGGATAGATCCAACTGTCGAACTCAGACTCTTCAACGTCGTCTTCAATGGCATTCACTCCTGAACTGCTGATGAACAAGGGAGGTCTTCTGATCCGTGTATTTCGAACAGCCTTCTGAGCTTCTGCAGTGAAAACCAAACCAAACTTGTTAGTCTTATGTGATAAATCAGGGAGTTGGCCCCAATTTGCACACCCACCTTTCTCGATAACAGCCCGAGCATCCTTGAAGGAAGCTATCTTCATTGGAGGATCTTCAACAACAGTCTCAGTTGACGCCAGTGTCTGGGGAACCTCTTCAAAATGCTGAAATGGGGTCTCAATGAACTCCCCATCCATTTCTACATATCGAAAAGAGTTGAGGTGGCTCACCATGTACTCCTCTTCTCCTTGTACTGTCATAATTTTCCCTTTTACCGGGTACTTCAGCTTCTGGTTGAGCGTAGACGTCACTGCCCCAACTTTATGGATCCATGGACGACCCAGCAAACAAGAATATGATGGCTGAATGTCCATCACATAGAATGTAGATGCAAAAACCTGAGAACCAACCTTGATCGGAATATCCACTTCACCGTGTCCCACTCTTTTGGACCCATCAAAGGCCCTGACGACAATGTTGCTTGGTTTCAGCTCCAACCCTTCACAGTCCAACCGGTCTAGAGCTTTCTTAGGAAAAACGTTCAATGAGGAACCAGTATCCACCAATACATGAGCAAGAGTAGTGCCCCTGCATTCAATGGAGACATGCAGGGCATTATTGTGATTCTTCCCCTTAGCAGTCATGTCGGCATCAGAGAAACCCAAACCATTATTTGCTATCAGACTAGCCATGCAATCTTTAAACTGATCAGCTGATGTTTCCTGAGGTACGTGTGCAGTCTTCAGGAATGCAATCAGAGCCTTGGCATGGGCCTCTTAGCATAGCAACAGAGGCAACATAGATATTTTTGATGGGGTATGCCCCATTTGCTCGACTATATTGTAGTCTCTCTTTTTGATAATCTTCAAAATTTCCTCCATCTCTTGTCTAGAGGCTTCAACAGTAATTATTTTCAGTGCATCTGTCCGGGCAGGCTCATCAATGGTCCCTTTTCCCCGAGCGTTAGAGGACTCGGCAACAGGGGTAAGAATGGGAACTTGAACTGGAATAGTAGCAGGTACACTGGTAGGTGTAATAACAACAGGTTTCCGGGCAGTTGGTGGAGAGATATCAGGGGAGAAAAGTCTTCCGCTGCGGGTGACTTTGGTAGGTCCAACAATGTTGCTGACGTCAATATCAGCATCCAAATCTTGTTTAACTCCGTGATAATAAACATCAGCCCTATAATGCCAAGGGACAACTTTATCAGATGTATAGGGGATAGGCCCAGGAACAGTGATGATCAACGGTGCGATTCTTGGAACAGATGTAATTCTAACAGGCTTTCTCGAGGAAGCCTTGGAAGAATTGTCAAAAATGGTGATAATAGCAACTTCCTCAGTAAGGATCAAAGGAACAATAGTCTTCCCAAACAGAATTTCTTTATTATCCATCAGGCGTTAGACACCTGACTTCAAAAGATGGAAACCGGTAGGTAGGACAGAACACATACGACAACCTTCGTCACAACCCGGAAATAAACTGGCTAACAAAAGGTTCTTCTTTACAGTCATTAAAGGGGTAACAATGTCGTTCACGGAAACCACAAACGAGTCTTCATCTACAGCATTTAATCCATGCTTGGGCATGGGAGCAGTCACAACATTAGGTCTTTCAGGCGCCTCGAACTCAATCTCCTTAGCATCAATCAAGTCCTGTATTTTGTTCTTCAAAACCCAACAATCATCTGTATCATGCCCCGGGCTATCAGAGTGAAAAGCACAGCGAGCATTAGGGTTGTACTTTGGTGATGTAGTGTTGGGATTCTGCGGGGCCTCCCTTGGAATCACTAGATTGGTTTTCAATAACTGTGGCAGAATCTGAGATAAAGTCATGTTGAGCTGAGTGAATTGTCTTCGAGGTTTCTCGGCCCTTGGCTGATTTTTTGCGCTGAGGAGCACCAACAGGTCTTGAAATAACAACCGCGTTAACAGCTTGGCGGTGTTCAGGTCTATTTTGGCTTTTCGAACTATAAACAACACTGGACTCCTTCTTAAAAGCCTTTTTCTCGGTGCTTGATGAAGCACACTTCTGTATTTTACCATACTTAATACCAGCCTCAATCCTTTCCCCAGTCATAATCAGCTCCGTAAACCCGGATGATGAACGTCCAATCAGATGGTTGAAATACGGACCAGACAAGGTCCCCAAAAACATATCAACTAACTCCATATTGGCCAAGGGTGGCTGCACTCTTCCAGCGAGGTCCCTCCACTTCTGAGCATAGTCTTTGAAACCATCGCCCGCACCCATTGACATACCCTGGAGTTGGGTACGCGTGGGAGCGAGGTCGACATTGTATTGGTACTGCTGGTAGAATGCAACAGCCAAATATTCCCAACTATGGATACTGGCTCCTTCTAGCTGGTAAAACCATTCAAGCTGAGTCCCTGAGAGACTGTCTTGAAAGAAGTGGATCCATAGGTTCTTGTCAGGGGTGTATGACTGAGTCTTCCTTACATACGACTGGAGGTGCAGTTTCGGACAAGAAACTACGTCGTACTTAGCAAAGGCTGGTGCTTTGAACTTGTGGGGAATCACCACCCCATAAGATAGACCCAGATCACTAAAGTCCAGACCAGGCACTTTTTGAACTTCCATCGCACTCAACCGGTCTTCCAACTATTTGTATCTATCCTCAGCCGAAGGATACTGGTCTTCGTCGAAGTCCGTCTCGTTGTCTGAAACCACAAGGCTGGGAGCCCTCCTTTCTTCCTGACTATCTTTCCCTCCAAATGAGGTGGTTAAATCAAATTCATCGTGTATCCTATTTTCAAACCTGTGGCCCATGCTAAACAGGACCGTCTTCTTCTTCTTCATCTTCTTCTTCTTCTTCTCTTTCAAGATAAGTGCCTTCAGATCTTGCTGACCCTTAGCTAGATTCATGAACAATTCTTGGAATTGGGCGTTTTGAGCCTGTAGAGCTTTGATTTCTTGTTCTGTTGATGGTTCAGAAGACATGATGCTGAAATAAACAGCGAAGAAGATGAGAAAACCTGTAAGGGTACCTGTTATGAGGTGCATGGAATGAAATACGTATGATATAATTTCAAAGACGTCGAGAGACTCAAATTCGTAAACAAGAAATAAAACACACTTTTATTAGATAAACTTGAAATTCAATTGTTCAACAAATGCCCTTAAGGCGTTACAAGAAAGGAAATACTGAAAAGTAAATAAAAACTGGAAATAATCATAGGACATCAGTGCTCCCATGGTCGTTTGCCTTTAGTGCTGAAATAGTCGTTGATGATTTGCTCATTCTCCAACTGTCTTGTTAACTTCTGGATCTTTCGCTCTTGCTCGTGATACTTTTCTCTATAAGCATCCCGCTGTTCCCTTAACTGCATCCAGGACCTCTTCAATGCCCCAATGTCAGTAGGCATGTAAGGGTGGAGAAAGGTAGGATGAACCCCATCCTCATCAACAACTTCAACAATGATATGCAAGACGGCTTCTTAGGGCATTCCCAACTTTTGGGCACGTATGCGAACCCATCGGAGATATGGTTCCATTGGTAGAGAAGTCTTCGCACCCAGCTCGTGTGGATCAGATCTGTGTACTCTATCCCAAGCCCTTATGAATCTGCGGCGTTGCTCGTCATTGTCCCCTAGGAAATCAAAGATTATATTAGGCATTAGCAGCTCATGAGGTCCTTCTCTTCTAGCTCTCCCAAACTGACATAAGGCCAAGCATGGATTGTACATAATTCCTCCATTGGTTCCTATCAATGGAACATTGGGGTATTCCCCACAGCGATCAATAACGGCCACCTCGTCCATACCCTTAATAGTCCAAATGATGTCATTGTGAGAGAGAGACATAATCCGGTAGGCCCAGCCCATGCCTTCCTTATTCTTCAGAATTGATTTGGGGAGGTGAGAAATAAACCACCTCACCAACAGTGGAGCACAACACATCAAGGTTCCCCACTTCCGAGCATTACGGGCATAAAGTTGATGAAGAATGTCACCCAAGATAGTAGGTACAGGATTACCAGAGATGAATATTTTTACCGCATTCACATCAACAAAGGAGTTAGAGTTAGGAAACAATACCAAGCCATATATCAGAAGAGCCAGAATATCTTTGAATGCTTGGAAGTCTAGACTATCCCAGAAATTATTAGCCTTACCAACCAAAAACTTAGTCAAAAAGCCCTTTGCTCCGCTACGAGTTTCCCAATTAGCCATTACCTCAGCCTTTGTCAAATGAAGGGCTGAAGCAATCTCTTCCGGCCTAAGGTTCTTCTCCCAACCTGTAAACGGGGTCTGCTCCAGAATAGAGATACCGAGCAGATCAGAGAACTCTTCCAAGGTAGGGACCAACTGGTAGTCCTGAAAAGTAAAGCAATGGTACAGTGGATCAAAGAACTGGACTAGGACACTCATCATCTGCTCGTCCAATTTGGAGGTGACCAAACCAAGAAGATGCCCATGTCTTCTTATGAAGGAGGTAGTATCTGGCATCTTTGCAACCAAATCTTAAAGCAGAGTGGGAACTTGGACAAAGTTGATCCGGATGGTGTTCCTACGCATAGGTGCCATGACCTACAAAATAGAACAAAGATGAATCCCTCCTGTCTTTGAAATAGGTTAGTCCAATGCAAGATGTATACAATGTTATGATGTCATGATGTCATGATAGAAAGCACACCACAAGTATCCACAAATAGAAAACATGGTAAAGGCACACAAGTCACACAGAGAGCCCTTAGATTTCAGGTTGGCAAGGAGTCTAGGTACTACCCTCTTTCAGTTCAGTTGGTTTAAACCTATCCTAAAAATAGTAATCGGGTTCTAGAGGATCTCAATATCACTGACTACCCTCGATCGGTCATAATTCCAGTTTAGCAACCTTTTCTTGCAGCCGGAATCATCACGAGAGTTTAGTCTCAATGAGTGTAGCATGCCGCTACTGTTCTATGGCCAAGTTGGTCAATTTAAAGGTTCTAAGGACAGTTGGTGCTTAATGACCCCTTAGCAGACGCATATTCTCCTCGTTGCGCCACAAGGGATATCGGTACATACTAAAGTGCCACACTAACGTAGCTACTGCTTCAACCGTATCGGTCTACACCGTACAGTTCCCTCACAGTTTATTGCTACTTACCTAAAGGGTGTCCCCCAGATCCGGGTTAGGATCTATAATAACTCCAATACAAGCCCACAAATATAAAGCATACAAATCAAGCAATTGAAAACATATGAACTATTCCTAAGGTACACCCCACTTATAATACTCCCCAGCAGAGTCGCCAGTTCTGTGATACGGTGGGAAGAACTGACTGTTTTTTGGAATGCTGGTTTGCGTTTTGCGTTTGTTTTTGCAAAATGTCGCGGTAAGCAAGAGTCACCACCGACTTTTATTTTATCCAACAAGGAAAGGAAAAAAGCACAGAAAAATTCCTTTTTCGAGATATTTCTCGGGTTCGGGGGGTAGATTATAGAAAGGGAAGGTGTTAGCACCCTTTCTATTCGTGGTTATCCTAATGTCTTAGATCATTTGTTTAAAGGAAATTATGTCCGAGGCAACCGTTTCGAGGCGACTATGATCTTTTAGACAAGAGGACAACCTCTAAAGTGACCTATACTCAATGACCGCGTACGAAGGCAACCAAGTGGGGCGTACCCTAAGAGTGTACATGTGCGAGTGTGTCGTTTTCAGTTATTTTTGTCTTTGTACATGTTAATGGTGATCTAAGTTGATTTTAGGTTAAAACATTCAATCTGGTCATGCATCCCTATTATCAAACATCTAACAGTTATATTTTGCGGAAAATAAATTGCGGAAATTAAATTACAAGGCGTCGGGTATTTACATCGCCAAAAGCAACCCTTTGAAATTTAAATGTGGAAAAATATAAATAAAACGATAAAAATAATTAAATGGTCCTAATAATCTATTACATTCCGGGAACAAGTACAATATTGAATAAATAGATCGCGTGCGAAAAATTAAATCGAGTGCGAGTTTAGGCTTTTGACCCTTTTTGTTATTAAAGAAAAGATTTTTTTTGTTGTTTTTATTTTAAGAAAGAAACTATCCTAAATTAATTATTAAATTAATAAATAAATTAATTAATTAATGAAAATAAATAGTTTTTTTGGCTTTTTGGTATTTAAAGAAAGAAAATAAAATTAATCAATGTTAGTAAAAACCTAATTAAGTCTAATTAGTTTTAATTATTTGCAAAAATATATTAGAGTTATTCCTAATTAATGGCCTAAATTAATTAATAGATGTTTATTAAAAAATTAAAATTAAAATTTTATGAAGAAAATATTTTTGTGGTTTTAATTTTATAAAGGGAAAAATTTGATTGGTTAGAAAATAATAAAAAAATATAATAAAAACAATTAAATAAAAATGAAATAGAAAGAGATAGGAGGTTTGGGCCTGAAAAGGGTGGTTTGAGAAGCAATCTGAGGCCCATTAGGCGCTGGCCTTGGTTGACTTTCTTGGTTCAGTTGGTACACGTTGATTGGGTCTATGGTAGACCAACAACTTCTGGCCACCAGATTTGGCCTATGGCCATCTGGCCATCAGATGCTTGAGGATGTATGATAGGCTTCACGCTTGGATTTGTACCTGATTATATGAAGAAGAAAAATAAAAAAGCGCATGGGGGACCTGGGATTCGAACCCAGGTCCCGTTGGTCATTGGCAAGCATCCTTACCACTTGTCTATTGTGTTCCATTTGTTAATTATATACAAAATAATAATAATAAGAGAAAACAAACTAATATGCCAGCACAACAAAATTAAGCGCGCCATGGTTTGAATTGGCCAATGGGGAGGCGACACGCCATCGTCCCCTACCTCTAGCCACTGTAATATTTCCTGCGGATTTGGATCCACAGCTAAATGCGTAGCTCGATCCAAAAATCACTTCCAGGCCATAAAAACGACCTTTAAAGACATGGTTAGGTTCGTCTCCCTCCCCTGAGTGCAACCATGCCTTTTTCGTCAGCCAATTTTTCCTGAAAGAGAAATACCCAAAAATAAACCACGAAACCCTAGCTATGATACTCGGCTTTACAGGTCAGATAAATACAATTAACTAATGCAAAAAGCTTTGAAATGTCATGAGGATCACAAATATATCAACGATTTGCCCAAAGGATGCAAGAATGGAGAGTTATGATTTCAAATACAGGGATAAGAAACGTGATACTTATAGCGTGTTTGGGTGTGTATGGGAACTTGTTTTTGATTGGTTTCAACTCACTGAACCTCTAGGAATCGATTGGGATGCTTCTTGGCTTCTGAGATTGCCTCTAAGTGTCAATTTGAATTCAAGATTTTTCACTACTTTTTCAAGTTTTGTTTTGCTTGTTCTTGCAGCCTCTCCCCCTTGTTTTCGTGTCTTCAGCTTCCTTATTTATTATGGAATGCATTAGGTTAAGAATTATGGTCCAAATCTTCTCCCATCATGGCTTGCATATTTGATTTGATTCACTTTTGCAAGCTTTCCAAATTTGTCAAAAACCAATCCTTTTGCACATGATATGGTGAGATACGAATTTGATTCTGATCATGATGATGATTAAGACCTAAAACAACCAAAAAGATCTCAAGTAATCAATATTTGGATTTTACATGATTTAATTTGATTTAAAATGAAATAATTCAATAAAAAATCAAATAAAATAATAAAAAAGAAATATGATCTCAAGGCTGAAGCTAGGACATGTGTGCAATGGTACAAGCTCAAATCAAGTGGAAAAGAATGGGCACATTTGACAAAATTTGAAGTTTTGGGGATAGTTGACTTTTGGCAATTTTGCAAAAATGTCCAACTTCAACAATGCATAACTTCTTCAATTTTGAACTTTTGGAGATGTTCTTGGACTTTTTAGAAAGCTTGAGATGTCCTATAACCAACCCTTTTGGTATCATCTAATTTTGATATTCCATGATTAAGTTATAAGCTTTGGCAAAAAAGGTGTTTTTGTTGACTTTCAAAAATGACCTATAATGTCCAAATTTGTAACTTCTTGTGAGTGAATTTTTTGATCTTGGGGTGTGAAGAGGGATTGTAGGAAATTGCATCATATTTAAAATGAGCTTTATATGGGTCATTTATCATAAAGTATGAGAAAGTTATGCTTGGTCAAAGTTGAGTTGACTTTTCCTACAAAACCCTAATTTAGCAACTTTTGAGTCTTGATGAATTTTAAGCAATCCTTGATGAATCATGATCATCCCTTGATAAAATGAAGAAATATCCTTCAAAATGATAATGTTGACAAAAAATCTTGAGGTTTGACTGTATTTGGGTCACAGTTGACTTTTGCCCTAGTAGAGTCGATTTTTGGACCCTTTGAGCAATTGACTGAGCAAACTTCCTCTGCAAGGCTTGAAATTTGACATGGATGACCTTGAGATCATATTAGGACATTAGGGAGCACTTGAGGTCATTTGGACTCAAAGATCTTCATGCAACACAAAACCCTAATTTGGGGTTGACTGCGTTAGGAGATAGCTTGACTGTCCAACTCTTGAGCAATCTTGAGCCACTTGGAGATTTTTCTTGAAATGTTTTGAGAAATATGAGAGGGAAAATTTTGGGGTACAAAAATCCTCAAATCAATGGCAGCCTTCATACCTAAAATTCATGCTTTGTACTCAGCCATGTTGTTCGTACAATCGAAGCATAATCTGGCAGTGAAAGGAGTGTGACAACCTTCACGGGAGATAATCACAACACCTATTCCATTACCCAAGATGTTTGAAGCCCCATCAAAGACCATAGTCCATCGGGATCCTTGTTCAGGTCCGTCATACGGTCCATGTTGCGTGCAGTCGATCACTAACATGATATTCTCATCTGGGAAGTCAAAGTTCATAGACTGATAAACTTCAACAGCTTGATGGGCCAAATGATCTGCTAGTATGCTTACTTTGATGGCCTTTTATGTTGTGTATTGAATATCATATTCAGTCAAGATCATTTTCCATCTAGCTATCCGTCCGTAAAGAGCGAGCTTCTCGAAGATGTACTTGATTGGGTTCATCTTAGAAATCAACAGAGTGGTATGAGTCAACATATACTGTCAGTCGGCGAGCAGCCCATGCCAGAGCGCATAAAGTTTTCTTGAGCAGTGAATATATGGTTTCACAGTCGGTAAACTTTTTGTTCAAGTAGTAAATAGCATGCTCTTTTCGGCCAAACTCGTCATGTTGGCCCAAAACACACCCCATAGAGTTCTCTAGTACTGTTAAGTATATGATCAAGGGTGTTCCTTCAACTGGAGGCATGAGAATAGGAGGTTATTGCAGATATTCTTTGATTTTTTCGAAGGCAGCTTGGCATTCATCGTTTCATCTGACTACTTGATCTTTCTTCAAGAGTTTGAATATTGGCTCACAAGTAGCAGTCAAGTGAGATAGGAAGCGGGCGATGTAATTAAGACGACCCAAGAATCCTCTAACTTCCTTTTCTGAGTGAGGGACTGGAATTTCTTGGATGGCCTTTACTTTTGCAGGATCGACTTTGATGCCTTTACCGTTGACAATAAAACCTAGAAGCTTTACAGATCTTAGTCCGAATGTGCACTTGTTTGGGTTCAACCTTAACTTGTACTTTTTCAACCTCTCGAATAGCTTATATAGGTGATCAAGATGTTCCTCTTCAGTCGGTGATCTTGCAATCATATCATCCACATATTCCTCTATCTCATAATGGATCATGTGATATGGTGGCAGAAATGACTGTTAATATTGGTTTGCATTTTGCGTTTTTTGTTCGCAAAATGTCGCGGTAAGAAAGAGTCGCCACCGACTTTTATTTTATCCAATCATGGAAAAGGAAAAAGAACAGAAAAAACCTTTTTTCCGAGATTTCTGAGTACGGGGGGTAGATTATAGAAAGGGAAGGTGTTAGCACCCTTTCCATCTGTGGTTTTCCATGGGCTCTTAGGTACTTGCTCATTTTGAAAATTGCTTGTGTGTTATTGCTTTGAAAAGTTTTGCTTTACTTCGTTTTAACCCTTGTTTCTGCCCTCAAGAGTGTTACGAAGTTGTTTTTGAAAACTTGTTTGAAAAGTGTTTGGTGTGAAAAAAGTTTGCTTGTTTTGAGCAAGTACCTAACAGTTATCTACCTACTCAAAAAAAGATTATTTCTATTCTTGTTTCCTTTAGACAGCGCTATCCTACTATTGAGAAATAGGTAGCACCGTCGTTGGAGTTTGGCATCAATTCAAAAGGGACATACGATCACTAAAGCAATATTAGGACACCTTAGTAATAACCCTAGAGTCTTAAGATTATATTTGAGGCAACATTTCCGAGGAAACATTTCCGAGGAAACATTTCCGAGGAAACATTTCCGAGGCAACATTTCCGAGGCAACATTCGAATGGGACGTTTGATCATTTTTAGACAGGAGGGCAACCACTAAGACACCCTATGCTTAATGATCGTTTACCGAAGGCAACCGAAGTGAGGGAATACCCTAAGAGTGATATGTGCGAGTGATTTGTTTTCAGTTATTTAATCTTTGCACATTAGGGTTTTCTAACCGTATTAATTTGACATGCATTCTTGTCATACAATCCTATCAACATACATCTAAATAGTTAAATATTTGCGGGAATTAAAAATGCGAGAAAATAAATCTACGCTATTACAAGGCTTCGGGGAGGGGGATTAATTACATAGCGAAAAACCCGGGGAAAAAGCGATAAGTAAAAGCCCTAGTTTAAAAGACTATTACAACCTCGGAGCAATTACATAATTAGATGAAAAAAATGCAAGAAAAGATAAATCTACGCTATTACATTGATAATGCAATCTATACAATTTCTTTCTAGAAATTAAAATGTAAAAGAATAAATAAAAATAAATTAAGGAAAAATTAAAACGTAAAATTCTAAGTTAATATTTTTGGTGTTTTATGTAGAAAATAATTTTAAGTTAATTAAAAAACCTAATTCTAACTAATTTTAATAAAAAGTTAATTAACTTAATTTATTAATAAATGAAAAAAAGCCAAAAATTCAGTTACTAACTAAAACAAAAACCTAATCCTAATTTGTTAAAAAAAGGTTAATTAAAGGGTTAATTACAAAGAAAACCTAAAACCTAATTGTTTAATAAAAAATGTTAATTTTGAAAGAAGTTAATTAAAATATCTAAATCCTAATTAGTTTTAATTAAAAAAAGGGTTAATTTTGAAGAAAAAAAAGGTTAATAAGAAATCCTAAAACATAGATGACGTCAATACGGAACTTTGGCCAGCGGAACGGGTTCAAAACGAGCCACGATCTTCAAGTTATGAATTTTTTAGCGCGTAAAAACTGTACTTTCAGCACACTTTTTCACCACATTTCTTCGAGAAAACTCACACATTCGGATACCTTCTTTAAAGAATTGACTCTTGAGCCGAACCTGTTTGATAATACGTTATCAGAGATATATTGGCGAAAGAACACCTGAATATGACGAGCCGGGTTGGACTTGTGAATCTTTGAACCCCGAATCATTGCAAAACGGCGAACTGATCTTCAGCATGAAAAATACTCTGAGAACATCCATTGGCGAAATAAACGTCACTTGTAACTTGAAGAAGCTTGATAAATATACCTTTATTCCATAACCATAAAACCAATA
The DNA here is from genome assembly GCA_948472305.1 of Vicia faba. Classification (NCBI taxonomy): domain Eukaryota; kingdom Viridiplantae; phylum Streptophyta; class Magnoliopsida; order Fabales; family Fabaceae; genus Vicia; species Vicia faba. The sequence goes on along the minus strand of OX451736.1, from coordinate 1,306,519,778 downwards.
ATATGCGTGTATGAAAAGAAGGAAAATTTTGGGGTACAACAACTGCCCCTATTCAATCTTCTTAAACCTGAATATTTAGATTGGCTCGTCTGCCTTTCGTGATCTTAAGGTGGAAGATGATTGAACACTAGAGTGCCCAGAAATTTTCACTTGTCTATAATGGTGCTTGACTATGTAGGTAGTATCGGGAATGGGCTTACAGATTCCATTTGGAGGAGATGACAGAAGGTCACTGGAGATGGGCTTAAAGATGCCATCCGAAAGATATGACGGAGAATCGTCGGAGATGGGCTTAAAGATGCCATGTAGAGGATGTTGATTTCCCGAGATATTCCTTTGATGAGAATTCTTGTTCCTATCTTTAAGGAGGAATCTGCTGAGGAATGTTGGTCTCTGTCTTGGGAGAAATAAAATTTTAGGAGCTTCAGTTGTCCGTTACTCTACAGGGGAAATAACTCCTGCTTGAGGAAGCTGAAGTGAACTGCATATCTGGTCGGAGTATATGCTGCAGGCTTTACAGTGATTTGCTGAGGACGATAAGATAAAATGCTATTTGGTTGCACTCCAAGTCTCACAGTGACTTACTGGGGAGATGAGATTAAACTTGCTATCTTATCGTTCTCCAGACTTTGAAATTTCTCAATTCTTATCTGGTCGTGCTCCAGGCTTCAGAAGGATTTAATTAGTTATCCGGTCACATCCGGGTTTCAACTTGAACTTGAGGCATACTAATATCTGGTCGATTTTTGGGCTTCATAGTAATTGGCCGAGTAAACTGCTATTTGGTCGAATTCCGAGCTTCGCAGTACCTTATACTGTTATCTGGTCATGTCCTAGGTTTCACAGTGTCTTTCGCCGCTATCTGGTCGTGCTCCAGTCTTCACAGCGTCTTATACCGTTATCTAGTTGTGCGTCAGGCTTCACGGTGTCTTATACCACTATCTGGTCGATTCCAGGCTTCATAGTATTTTGGAGAAATCAAGATATTATCCGATCAATTCCCGGACTTCATAGCTTGAATTTGAGATATACCACTATCTGGTCGATCTTAGGCTTCGTAGTATTTTGGAGAATTCAAGATATTAACCGGTCTATTTTCGGGCTTTATAGTCTCTTGTACTGTTATCCGGTCGATTTCCAGGCTTCATAGTAACTTGCTGGGGATTAAGCTATTTTCCGGTCGATTTCCGGGCTTCATAGCTTGAACTTGAAATATACCACTATCTGGTCAATTCCAGGCTTCGTAGTATTTTGGTGAAATCAAGATATTATCCGGTCGATTTCCGGGCTTCATAGCTTGAACTGGAATAGAAATCTTAGTATCGATTTGACTGAACCAGGGAAAACTTGTGAGAACTTCAACTGGAGAGAAATATTAGTGTCGATTTGACTGATCCCAAGGGAGGTCTCGAATTAACATTGCCTGGCATAGAAATCAGGGGAATCTTAGCGGCGATTCGGCTGACCCAGACGAAAGTCTTAAAACATCTTCAACTAGAATAGAAACCTTAGTGTCGGTTTGACTGAGCCAGAGAAAATTTGTGAGAACTTCAACTAGGAGAGAAATCTTAGTATAGATTTGACTGATCCCGGGAAAGGTCTCGGATTAACTTTGACTGGCATATAAATCAGGGGAATCTTAGCGGCGATTCGGCTGACCCAGACGAACGTCTTAAAACATCTTCAACTAGAATAGAAACCTTAGTGTCGGTTTGACTGAACCAGAAAAAATGTTGGAATATCTTTAACTGGAATAGAAACATTGGTATCAGTTTGACTAAACCAGAGAAAACTAGTGAGAACATGATTGCATCATTCCCTAAAAGGTAACGAGTTAGTTGTATGCAATGTCATGATGTATGAAATGTATTGAGTAATGTTGTTCTCAAACTAAATGAGATTATGCTGTATAATATGTATGCGCATGCCATGATGTATGGATATGTAATGCCATTGTGATACTCTCTAGCCGGGGAGAATAAATCCTGGACTGCTGCTAGAGAGTATAAGGAGTTGAGTTCTTCATTTCCGCTGGGGATAGTGAACGAAGATGATTAGTTGGAGATTTACATCCATTCTGCTTGAGAACATTCTACTGGGAGAGACTTTGTCTGAGAACAATCCTGCGGGGTAATGACTCTGTTGGAGAGGAGATACTCTGGTGATAGATCATGCTGATTTGGAGAAATAAAATCCATCGGGGATGAATTTCCGTTGCTGGCGATAATGAATTCTATTGGAGATTGAATTTCTGCTTGTGAGAGAAATAAACTCTGCTTGGGGAAAAACTTACCGACACACTCGCGATTGTGAACCTCAGCTGGGGAGAGTTGTGTCCTGTTCGAGAAAGCTAACATCACTACCTTTGGATACTTTTTACTCTGTGGGGAGTGTAGATGTTACTGGGACGCATGCTGAGGATATAAAAATGACTTCGCATCGAGACTTTTCTGCCCCTATACCTGCTGGAGAAAGTGCCTGCGGAGGCCTTGTGGATTGAGTGTCATCCTAACTTATGAGGTTCTTGGTAACTGCCGATCAAAATGATAAGTCTTCTACTGATAGGCAAGTGACAAGATAACGGGACATAGTCGTACGCTTTAATCCCTAACTTTTGCCTGGACTGTCTTTTTAGATTTTCAGTCCACCGGGATACCCTTTTTTGCCCAAGCCACCTTTTCAGGTTTTCGGCTTGTGGGTGTACATACCTTTTTTGTTTTTATCCCTAATTTTTTTCCCGAACCCTTTTGGTTCGCCAGGATGCCCTTATTTTTGCCTAGGCCAGTCAACCTAGCGGGTCTTTGTTCATGCGCAGTATTTTCTGACTATGTCCACGCTCTCAGGATGTAGGGAGTTGTCATTGTCGATAGTGTTGTGTTGCCACACTACCAGAAGATGTTTGTTTGATCGTACAGGATTCGTTGCTGGAACTCATGCCCAATGCCCCCAAGTGATTCAGATGGAGATCTGCCCCTGGCTATTTGGCATCTTTGAGAGATTCCTTGAATCTTGACTTGACTGCCCCAAATGATGGACAATGATCATGCCGTGCCCCTTGGTTGGAAGTGTTTTTCCACTTGAGGTGATCCTTTTTATTGAGATGGTTTTTGTTCACTAGATATTCGTCATGCGAATTTCTCTACTGTTGAACAAATAGTCATATGCAAACAATGTTATTTTAAGAATGCAAAGCTTACGTCTGTCTTAATGTTTTGAAAATGCAGTTTTTTTTTAGCAAAATAGAATTTTGCAAAGATGTGATATCAACTCGGGATTTGCAACGGACCTTCAGGAGTCAGGATACCTTTTGTAACAGTATGCTTCCGAACTAACCCATGCTTTAGCTAGGACTTTTAAGGGTTATAACATGGCCTGGTTCACGGTTTAAGAAACAAAGGATAAAGGCTCAAATTTTATTTGTACCCACCCGTTCTTCGTGATGTTCTTCGATCCTATGCTCAGTTCATTGTGCATTTAGATCCTGTTTGAGTCTTTGCTCTGATATTCTAGTGATGGTTCAGATACTGACAATTTATTTTGAATAGGCAGTCATTTTTTTGTTGTTAAGGGTTTGTAGGACCTCTTTCTTTTTTATTTTATTATCCTTGTCTTTTGCCTGAACTGTTTCTTTTTGTGATTACAGTCAATGGGATGCCCCAGTATTTTTCTTAAGTCTCCTTCATAGGTTTTAACTTAATGGGCTTTTATTTCGAGAGATAATGACTTCCTTCTTGGATGATTAAGCGGAACCATCACCGTCTTTTGTTTTGGAAGGACATCTCCGATGCCATTCATTGTGTACGAAGCGATAGATCGTGACTGAATGCGCCTCTGAATTAACTGAGAAAACTACCTTGCCCCCAGGTTATGATTAAGGGTTTTAATATGTGTGAAAAGAAAAACTCCTACTTCTTTGGCTCAAAGGGGTTGACTAGGGATTATCTTCCTTATAACTCCACTGTTTAGGATTTAAAACAACGCCTGTACATCGTCAGCGGGGTCCGTTCAAAAGCATACTGTAGAGATCATGGTATCGTTTTCGTCATCCTCCCTCTAAAGGCTTAGAGATTTTGTTTGAGATTTGAATATCACAAAAAGGAAAGCAATTTAAATATAGTGAATATGAATGAATTGATTCAAAATAGACATATGCAGTGCATTGATAAAGTAACAGAGTTTGACATGAATAAATGTTCGAACAATCAAAAGAAAATTGCAAATTGAAAATTCTAATGAACAAAAGCCTATCTTTTTAGAACTTGTCACTTCAAATGGTGAGCCTTGGAGGATTGACAGAAACATTCCAGTTGACCATCTTGTGTGAATTCCAATGCTCCTTCATCAATCAGGTCTTGAATTTTGTATTTCAACCTCCAACAGTCGTCAGTATCATGCCCCAGACTATTGGAGTGATATGCTTACCTTGCATCAGGGTTGTAGTTAGGGAAAGAAGTCTTGGGATTCGGATGAGGTTCTATCAATGTAATCAGATTCATCCTTAATAGGTGTTGCAAAGCTTGAGACAACAACATGTTGAGTTTGGTAAACTTCCTTTTGGGCATATCCGGCTTACTCTGATTAACCCGTTGTTTTTGGCAAAGTTGTTGTTGGACCCGTGATGTAGTAGCAACTTGGAAAGGTCCACTCTTCACCAAACCAACCTTTTGTCTTCTTGGAGGTTGATCAATGCCTTGGTCCCCTGCCTCAACTGTTTGCTTCATACTGTTGTATCCGTCTTGCTAAAGTTGGTTGATGATGGCTTTCAGCTCTTCTTGTCTTCGGGCTAGGCCTTGGATAAGAGCCATCTGCCCCAGCATCTGGGTTCTCATTGCACCTACCTTAACTTGCAGTTGTTCCAGCCGTTCGTCCTTATTGTCTTCAGGACTTTTCTTGACCAAATTCCCAATGAGGAGTGTTTTCAACTCTTCCTGCCCCTTGGATAGGTTTAGGAATATTTCCCTGAACTGAGCTTCTTGAGTTTGAAGATCTCTGTTGTCTTGTTTGAGAGCCATTGCTGAAATAAACATCGAGAACATGAGAGACCTGTAATGGAAGACATGTTATGCAATGATATGTATGATATATGTATGCAATGTTTTCAAGGATCTCGCGGGGTAAACAAGAAACTGTTAGAATTTGATTGTAGCTTGATTGAAGAAACTTCGTGTCGTTAAGAGTCATTATTCAAGAGTCAAGCTCACCATATCGAGTGGGTCATAGCCATTGACTCAAGTTATCGTGTTTTGATCTCTAGACGACATTGGCTAGAGGAAAATAAATCCCCTTTCCCCTTGCTAGACGTCTGATTTACCATAACCTGCATCACAAACCCTTGAGATCCTTGAAATGGTTAAGGAAATGTTAAAGCATGATGTTATGATGTGTATGCTATGCGTTTAAGCAAAAGTGCGAGGTGATGTAAGCAAGTAAACTCAGCAAGAAATCCAAGTTATTAGATAAGGACTGTAAACAAAACCTGCAAGGAACTCATGTTGTCAGATAATAAAAATGTGCAAGTAGTTCAAGTTGAAAGCACATAAGTCACACAAACAGCCTTAGGTTTAGGCTTGCATGGGTTTTAAGGTAGTACCCTCTTGAAGTTTAGTTGGTTCAACCTGTCCTAGAAAAGTAACCGGGTTCTAGAGGATCTCAATATCATTGACCATCCTCCATCGGTCATGGTTTCAGCTCACGCAATCTTTTCTTGCGGCCAAAATTATTCCGAGAGTATGGTCTCAATGAGTGTAGCATCGAGTATCAACCAGTTCTCAGCTCTACACTGAGGCCGACTATCTCACTACTTTCCAATGGCCAAGTTGGTCGATTAAAGGTTCTAAGGTCAGTTGATGCTTAACGACACACGCAACGGCCCCGTATTCTCCTTGTTTCTCTACAAGGGATACCAGTACCAACTAATGTGCCACATCAACGTAGCTACTGCTTCGACCGTATCAGTCTATGACGTACAGTTCCCTTATAGTTTATTGATACTTACCTAAAAGGTGTCCCCAGATCCGGGTTAGGATCTATGGTAACCCCAAACAAAACCCTTAAAGGTAAAGCAAACAAAGCAATCAAGAGAAGCAATTATGATGACCTAGATCCTAAGGTATACCCCACTTATTATAATCCCCAACAGAGTCGCCAGTTCTGTGATACAGTGGCAGAATCGACTGTTAATACTAGTTTGTGTTTTGCGTTTTTTGTTTGCAAAATGTCGCGGTAAGCAAGAGTCATCACCGACTTTTATTTTATCCAATCATGGAAAAGGAAAAAGAATAGAAAAAACCTTTTTTCGATATTTCTGAGTATGAGGGGTAGATTATCGAAAGGGAAGGTGTTAGCACCCTTTCCATCCATGGTTTTCCATGGGCTCTTAGGTACTTGCTCATTTTGAAAATTACTTGTGTGTGCTTGCTTTGAAAAGTTTTGCTTTACTTCGTTTTAACCCTTGTTTTTATCCTCAAGAGTGTTACAGAGTTGTTTTTGAAAACTTGTTTGAAAAGTGTTTGGTGTGAAAAAAGTTTGTTTGTTTTGAGCAAGTACCTAACAGTTGTCTACCTACTCGAAAAAAGGTTGTTTCTATTCTTGTTTCCTTTAGACAGCGCTATCCTACTATTGAGAAATAGGTAGCACCGTCGTTGGAGTTTGGCGTCAATTTGAAAGGGACATACGATCACTAAAGCAATATTATGACACCTTATTAATAATCCTAGAGTCTTAAGATCATATTCGAGGAAATATTTCAGAGGCCACATTTCTGAGACAACATTCGAATGGGACGTTTTATCTTTTTAGACAGGAGGGCAACCACTATGACACCCTATGCTTAATGATCGTTTACCGAAGGCAACTGAAGTGAGGGTATATCCTAAGAGTGATATGTGCGAGTGATTTGTTTTCATTTATTTAATCTTTGCACATTAGGGTTTTCTAACCGTATTAATTTGTCATGCATTCTTGTCATACAACCCTATCAACATACATCTAGACAGTTAAATATTTGCGGGAATTAAAAATGCGAGAAAATAAATCTACGCTATTACAAGGCTTCGGGGAGGGGGATTAATTACATAGTCAAGAACCTGGGGAAAAAGTGATAAGTAAAAGCCCTAGTTTAAAAGACTATTACAACCTCGGAGCAATTACATAATTAAAAAAAAATTCAAGAAAAGATAAATCTACACTGTTACATTAATAATGCGATCTATACCGTTTTTTTCTAGAAATTAAAATGTAAAAGAATAAATAAAAAGAAATTAAGAAAAAATTAAAACGTAAAATTCTAAGTTAATGTTTTTGGTATTTTTTGTAGAAAATAATTTTAAGTTAATTAAAAAACCTAATTCTAACTAATTTTAATAAAAAGTTAATTAACTTAATTTATTAATAAATAAATAAAAGCCAAAAATTCAGTTACTAACTAAAACAAAAATCTAATCCTAATTTGTTAAAAAAAGGTTAATTAAAGAGTTAATTACAATCAAAACCTAAAACCTAATTGTTTAATAAAAAATGTTAATTTTGAAAAAAATTAATTAAAATATCTAAATCCTAATTAGTTTTAATTAAAAAAAAAGGGTTAATTTTGAAAAAAAGGTTAATAAGAAATCCTAAAACCTAAAACCTAACTAATTTTAATAATAAAAAGTTAGTTTTGAAAAACAAAGATTTATGTGTACTGATTAATAAGAAAGAATTAAGTTTGCCAAAAAATAGATAGGGGAAGAAACATTAATGAAAAATAGGGTTAGAAAATAAAGATAATGCAAATGTCATGAGTGGTTGTTGAACCAAAAATTAATTTAAAACCTAAAATTAAATTAAAAGAAGACCTAAAATTAATTATTCGAGTTTAGAAGGAAAAATCAAAGATTTGTGAAAAATGTTAAGTTTTATGGAAACAAAGTTTTAAACAGATGGTTGCCTTAACCTCTTCAGGATGTATGTCTTGCCATGAGTCATGCATTGGTGGTTTTTCTATTTTGACCTCAGCGTTCTATAATGAACCTGCATGGGAACCTGTCTAAATTTGCAGTGTTGAATCTCATGAGCACATTAAATAAATTACTATATATCATGAAATACAAATAAAGCAAATATATGGGGAAAAATTAATGTTAAAACTAATATGGCCTGTATGAATGATTATACCCTTTTGATCATGGAGATCAAACCAGCCTTACCCTTACTGCAGAAGTAGTAAGATGAATGCTTCTATGCCCGTTTGATCATGGAGATCAAATCAACCTTACCCTTACTGGAGAAGTAGTGAGATGTGGGTTTGTAATAAGGATGGCTTGTTTGTAGTGAGATGGGGATTTGTAATAAGGATTTAAAGGTTTTAGGGTTCTTGAAAGAATTTGGTATTCTAATAGGGTTGTGGCAAAGGTTTTTTCGTGTCCCCTTTGTTTGTGTGAAAAGAATGAGATTATATAATGGAAATTAGAAAAAAAAGGCTTTGAATGTGCAATTGGGCGTCCAATGTTCACTTGAGTCTGTCACATTCCAGGCTAAATCGCAGGGGCTTAAGTATAATATTTGAAGTTGAAATGTGATAATAAAATGTAGCCGACATCAAAAAATAACTCTTGTCCAAAAATGGGCTCAATCGGATAAATGGTGAATTAGTTATGAATTTTTGAAGTTTCAGCTCAGACAAACTTATTTTGGGCTCCAGTGTCGACTCTGACACGTTCACCAATCATGGTACCTGGACTCTGTCTACTCACGACACATGATGGGAAGAAGGCATATGTTCCAAAGCCTGGAACTTTATCCTGGATGCTACGTGGGCTTTGGAGGAAATCAGAGAGGAAAAATCATTGACTCTGGAATAGTAGCACAAAAGTGCATTATAGTAGGATACTCTGAATGCTCAAGAGGGTACAAAGTATACAATACAGAAACACAGATTGTTGAAGAGTCAATCAGTGTTAGGTTTGATGATAAGCTTGACTCTCAAAAGTCAAAGCAGAATGAACTCCTTGCAGGTATGGAAGTTAAACTCACAGGTACTGAAGACAACTCATCAGAAGTTCTCAACAGAGACACTCCCTCAACATCAAAAAGAGATACTGCAAGCAATCTAGCACCTTCTGTTGATCAACTCCAGAAAAGACTATCCAGAAGCAGCGTTGATCACCCAGAAGATACAATACTGGGAAAGAAGGATGATCCAATCAGAACAAGATCAACATTCAGAAACTCTGAAGAATCCCTCATGGGACTGGTCTCTCTGATTGAGCCAACAACTATTGATGAAGCACTTATGGACAATGACTGGATTCTGGCAATGCAAGAGGAACTAAATCAATTCACCAGAAATGATGTATGGGATCTTGTTCCCAAACCAAAAGGATTCAACGTCATTGGTACAAAGCGGGTGTTCAGAAACAAATTGAACGAGAAAGGTGAAGTCATCAGAAAACAAAGCATGACTGGTAGCACAAGGTTATAGTCAGCAAGAGGGGATAGACTATACAGAAACCTTTGCTCCAGCCGCCAGGTTAGAATCTATCAGACTTTTAATATCATTTGTTGTTAATAAAGGCATCACTTTGTATCAGATGGATGTCAAAAGTGCATTCTTAAATGGCTATATAGATGAAAAGGTATATGTACACCAACCTCATGGTTTTGAGAATTCCAAAAATCTAGAATATGTTTTCAAACTAAAGAAGTCACTTTATGGTCTGAAACAAGCTCCCAGAGCTTGGTATGAAAGACTAAGTAACTTTCTGTTAGAAAAGGAATTCACCAAAGGGAAAGTGAACACAACCTTATTCTGTAAGACAGTTAAGAACAACATGTTAGTATGTCAGATTTATGTTGATGATATTATATTTGGATCTACTAAACCCTCTATGGGAAGAGAGTTTGCTAAATGTATGCAAGCAGAGTTTGAGATGAGCTTAATGGGGGAACTCAAATTCTTTCTAGGCACTCAGATAAACCAAACTCCAGAAGGAACTTACATTCATCAGAGCAAATATGTCAGAGAACTTTTGAAGAAATTTGATCTCTCAGATTGTAAGCCCTCAAAGATTCCAATGCATCCCACGTGCATTCTGGAAAAGGAAGAGGTAAGTAAAAAGGTAGAACAGAAGGTCTACAGAGGTATGATTGGTTCTCTTCTCTATCTGATGGATTCAAGACCTGACATTTTATTTAGTGTTTGCATATGTGCTTGATTCCAATCAGATCCTAGAGAATCTCACTTAACAACAGTTAAGCGAATTTTCAAGTATCTGAAAGGTACTGCTAATCTGGGTTTATTTTATAGAAAATCAAATGATTACAGCTTAGTAGGATATTGTGATGCTGACTTCACTGGAGACAAAGTAGAACATAAAAGCACTTATGGAAGCTGTCAGTTTTTGGGAGAAAATCTGATCTCATGGTCCAGCAAGAGACAGTCTACAATAGCACTATCAATAGCAGAAGTTGGATACATAGGAGCTGTTGGATGTAGTACGCAAATGCTTTGTATGAAAAGTCAACTTGAAGACTTCAATATATTTGAGAGTAACATTCCTATCCTCTGTGATAATACTTCTGCTATTTGTCTAAGTAAAAATCCAATTTTGCATTCTAGGGCTAAGCATATAGAAATAAAACATCATTTTATTAGGGACTATATTCATAAAGGGATTCTTAACTTAAAATTCATTGACACAGACCATCAATGGGCTGATGTCTTTACAAAACCTCTTTCTGAAAATAGGTTTAACTTCATTCTGAAGCATCTCAGCATGAAGCTATGCCCAGAATAAATTGTTTTATTTACATATCTTAACCATCAAAACTTTGTTATTTTCTGTGAACTACTGATCAACCTACCTTCAGAGTTTTAGAAGTATAGATTGCATCAGAATCTATCCATGAAGATCTGAACATTTCATTTCAAGGATAGAAGTGCGTTGTTCACATAATCAAACATTTGTCATCCATTCATCAGCTACTTTCTGAGGCTGAACACGCGTTCATATTTCTGAAAGGTCAAAAGCGCTGATTGGGTGCATTGAGACACACGTCATGGGTAACCGTTCCAGTATCTTTCTGAATCCCCTAATTTCAGCTGTAATTAATGCTTGTAATTATGACTAATTACTTCTCTCTCTTACTGTTTACGCTTTCAAGAAAAACTATTTAAACTCAAATCTCACTTTTTACAATCACATCTTTTTACTCTCTAAATACTTTCAATCGTTTCCAGTTCATTTTTTCAAAAAAAAAAACCTTTTCATCCTTCTCAAATCTTGTGTGAACAATGGCTTCTTCAAGCGTCCAAAACATCAGAACTCAGGAAACGGCTTCAATGGAATAGTACGAAGAACCTTACAGAATGCTACTCACTCCCATTGATAATCTGGAAGTTCTTTCAGAACTGATTATTGACTTTGAAAGTTTGCAAGAAAACAGCTTCAATCTGTATGAAGACGTCAATGCTCAAGGTTGGAACATATACTTTGACCGTCTTCTAGGGCCAACATTTCCAATTCTTGTCAAAGAATTTTGGATACATGCTTCTTCTTCAAATCATCAAGTTACCTCTTATGTCGTGGGGAAGAAAATTGTCATTGCAGAAGACCTAATTTCAAGGCTTATCGGTTACAATGGTGGAGGTGTCAGATGTATTGACATGGCTAAAAGATGCTCTGATGTAGCCTCTATTGCAAGGGAAATATTTACTCATGGACTTCTCTCTAGCAAAATCAGATATCTGAAGGATCACCACAGAATTTGGGCAAGAATTATTCTGGGGTGTATCAACCACAGGAAGCCAACTAGCTCTCCTGATTATATAAACATTTATCAGCAGTTTATGATCTATTTCATTTCCAAGAAGACTAAGGTGAACCTCCCACACTTGCTGTTTAATCATCTTAGAACTAGTGTGAAGGAAATAAGAGAAGATGAACGGACCAAGAGGGACTGGATTGCTTTAGGCAGGCTCATATCAGATATTTTGACAGAGAATAGGCGGATAGAGCATTTGACTGAAGCGCAGGAAATCAGTACACTGGAAGCAACTGCTGGGAGGCCTCTGAATGCAAAAAATATGAAAAAGATGAAAATCATTGAGAATATCAAGAAGGAACCCAACATTACTTCTTTTATAACCATCACTTCAAGAAGAATTCCTCTGGATAATTTTCCTCTTTTCTCTGAGATTGACTCCAAGCCAGAGATAATAATTAGATATATGGATGCTTGTAAGGCAGATGGTACTACACCAGAAATCAATATCCAGGACTTATATCAGGCTTCTCCAGAAGTTGTTTTGAATAAGACCAAGAAGAGGAAAGCTGCAGCAGAAGGACCATCTCAGAGGACTCCAAAAGCTTCCAAAAAGAAATGTAATCCTTCCTCTATTACTATTTTAGAATTAATTAATTTATAAACATCTGAAACCATAACTACTCAACTAGAACATCCAACCCCACAAACACTTGAATACTTTGACATAGGGTTTGATCCATCAGAAACTCTAGGTCTGAATGAAACTCACTCCCTTCTTCTTAATCCAAATCCTGAACAAACTCAACCAGAAATTTCCAAAGTTATGTCTGATATTGACTCAATTGACCAAGAGTTTTCAGCTCCGGTACCACAAAATCCAAATTCTCGACTTCCTGAAAATCCAAACTCTGATACCACACCAGAAGTTCCACAACCTCTTTCTCCACAATAAGATATCCCTCATCCACCATCACCTCAACTTGAACAACAACAACCATAAGCTCAACCTTCTGAGAATCAATCCTCTGATATCCATGGACCAGAACATCACCATGTTTCAACAAACCAATCTGAAGAACCTCATTCAGATTATGATACAATCCCAATACCCAGAATCACTAAACCAGTTGCCATTCGCATGCCTCTTACCATCCACGACATTCCAGAAATTCCTTCTTCTCTGGAATCCACACCACTAAACTCCCCTACCAGTCCAATCATCTTACCTGACTCTCCCACTCCTTCACCCAATAACAGTCCAGCTGAAAATGTAAGACTTGTCATTGATCCAATTGCGCTGGAAAGACTAGCTGCCATCTCTCACAAAACTGCCATTCCCAAACCTAAACCAACTGAAACCACATCAGATGTTGGTACAAATTTGTTGATTTTTGAAACAGGGATACGGGAATGGACAAATTCTTTGAGGTATGCTAGTCTAGAGATGACTAATCATGCTGCTTCTGATTATATATGGACAAAATTCAGAAACTGGCTGAGTTCTGAAACACTTAAGCTAAAGGAACAGAGCTATGAACAGGTTCAACATAACTTCAGTGCTAAGCTAAAGGCTTTTCACGACCAAGTTCTGAGCCATCTACTCAAGAAAGAAATTCTCTCTCTAGTAATGCTCCCTGGTCAGAGCATCATCCCTCAGATGAAGTTCAACCAGAATCAGAAGGTCTCTCCCTGACTGCTGCACCAGAAAAGATGATCACAGCAGAGGAAATGGTTCACTGTGAACAAGCTGCAGAATGCTCTGAGAAGCGTCCAACTACTGAAGAATCTCCAGCACCTTCCTCAGTCATGCAAACTCTGGAAGAGTTGAAGAAAGAAAATGCTCTTATCCATGCAAGGTTGGATAAGTAGGAGGACACAAACAAAGAGATTAAAAGCATATTGGGCAAAAAAGAAGAATCTAATGCCCAGATCAAGAGCTTGTTGGAAGCTTTGTTCACACGTCTTCCTCCACCCTCTTAGATTATTTTCTGTTCTTAAATCTGTTTATTTGTAACGCTTAATTTTTTTTACCACTTCTGTTCTGAAACTTATCATTGCTTCCTGTCTTTAATATAATTCAACTATTTTGGCTCTGATTATATTGTCTTTTTGATAACTGACAAAAAGGGGGAGAAAGTAAGATATTTTCAATAACGGTTTACCGAGACAGAAGTCTCAAACATTCTGAATTACTTAACCTCTATCTTCTGAAAAGCTTGAACAGGTACAAACTCTGATGAAAGATGCAGCTAAACTCTGATGCTCAAAGAACTTAAGGGAAGTAATCAACTCAGGGGGAGTTTCTCCTAAACCTTTTATTCTTTATTTTTTAATTGAAAAATCAAGTTTTTGTCATCATCAAAAAGGGGGAGATTGTTAGAACATAGATTGATTCTACAACCCTTGGTTAGAGTTTTGATGATAACAAATACAAAGAATAAATAATAAATTCAAATAACAAATATGCACCTAAAAATTATGTTTTATGAATGAAGAAGTTCTGACCATATCCATCAGAAGATGAGTCATAAGAGCTTTATGATGAAGCAATCAGAACATACACTGAAGATTGATGACCAGAACCTGCGCTTAATCAAAGTAAACTCTGATTCTGAACAAGAACATACTAATCCAAGTCATCAGTATTCTGAAGCGTCATCAGCAAGTAAAGAGATAAGATTCTGAAGTGTTACTGATCATTCAAGACAACATCAATTCCAACGGCTTCTTTCAGACAGAATCTTCTCCAAAAGGAAAGTGTGTTAATGACATTAAACATGATTTATGATCAACATCATTCCACTGCCTATATAAACAAAGTCAGCTTTCAAAATCAACAACGATTTTGATATACTATCAATTACGCATATTCAAAGCTGCAAGCAATTTTCATTTATATTTCCAAGCTATAATCCTGTGTAATTTATCACAGTTGTGATAAACAGTTTTGTTAGAAACATAACAACACATATCCTATGTACTTACGTTGAAACAATGTTCCTTGAGATTAATCGGACTGTGGTTGTACTCAAGAAGACTTTAATAGTTGTTAAAGTAGATTTTGTAATCTTGTTGAGATTAGTGGATTAAGACCTCGTTGGAGAGAGGCGAAATCACTTTGACGGGTGGACTGGAGTAGTTTGAGATCAAAGGAACCACGATAAAAATATTGTGTCATTGACCTTTTATGATTCATGTTTTCAATTCAACCCCCCCCCCCTTCTTGTGTTTTTCACATCTTCACGGTATTGGCACCACATTTGCAACCCATTGGAGATAAGATGTCACAGCTAGGAATCCTGCATCAAATTGTTTCATCACTTCGGCTTTTATCTTTTCAGACATGTCAGGCCTCATGAAACAAACTTTTTGTTTGACAGGAGGAAAATCTTCCTTTGTCGGCAGATGATGAACTACAATATCGGTATCCAAACCTGGCATAACTTTATACTACCAAGCAAACACTTCCACATAGTCATGCAACATCTAAACCAATCTTCTCTTGACACTGCTTTCTAGGTTAGCGCCGATCTTGACTTCTTTCTTGTTTGTCTCAGTACCCAGATTGATGACTTCAATTGACTCTTCTTGCGGCCGAATAGCTTTTTCCTCTTGTAATAGAAGTCTGGCTAGTTCTCCCGATATTTCACAATCTTCCTCGCCTTCGTCTTCGGCTTGGTTAATTGGACATTCAAAATCATAGTCGGCAATAATAGAGTCATTGGCAATGAGATACAGAGTGGATGAGGACCTGCAAGAGTGTGGTGTGTGCATGTAAGACACATGGCTATTTTGAAAAACGTATTTGAAGAAAAAGAAATACAATGAGCACAAAGATTTGAATGCAAAAGAGTCCAATGGTTTTTATTGAATGATCATATGATAACATGAACATAAATAAAAACCCTTGACAAATGGACCAAAGTGCCCCGGTCCAGGCACATGGCTTAAAAGTCATTGTTTAATATTACAGACAAAATGTTCTTGAATTAATAAATAGCAATAAACAAGTGATTACTCCTCAATGAAGGAGATGGGGATGAAGTCCTTTGCGTGCCAATTGTTGAGCTTTATTATAGTAGGATAAACCCAATATTCAAATGCAACTTCATCATCGGAATCACCTACAACGTTGACTTCGTGGCTTCCAATATGGAGAGGGGGCTTCCCTGCACAAGCGCGCCTCACTTCCTTCTGATCCTTGACGGTGAAACCCAAACCACATTTGTCCACTTTGAATGGGATCTCGAGGAGTTTCCCCCAAGTATCACAACTTCCTTCTTTGACTGCAGCATGAGCGTCTTTTAATGAAACCATCTTTGGCACAACCTTAATAGCTTTGGACACATCAGAGGAACATTTGGCAGTGGAAATCATTGGTGGCATAACTTCAAAATCCTGACACGGGGTTTCTATAAATTTTCCATCCATCTCCACATATTTGAACAAGTTGAAGTGGCTTACCATGAACTCCTCCTCACCACAGAAAGTGACAATTATTCCTTTGACCGGATACTTGAGATTTTGATGAAGCGTTGATGTTACTGCCCTTGCTCCATGGATCCAAGGGCGACCCAACAAACAGGAGTAGGCAGGACGGATATCCATGATGTAGAAAGTAGAGTTGAAAATTTGTGAGCCCACTTTGATCGGGAGATCCACCTCTCCATGAACTATCCTTTTGGACCCATCGAAAGCCCTCACAATAATATCACTTGGTTTTAAAACTAAACCTTCACAGTTTAAACGGTCCAAATCCCCCTTGGGTAGAACATTTAAAGAGGAGCCAGTGTCAACCAGAACATGTGTTAAAGTAGTTCCTTTGCATTCAACAGAAATGTGTAGAGCTTTATTATGGTTCTTTCCAAGCGGTGTCAGGTCAGCATCCGAGAATCCCAAGCCATTGTCGGCTGTCAAACTTGCCACGAAATTTTCAAACTGGTCAGTTGTGGTCTCATGAGGGACATGAGCCTTCTTCAGGAATTTGATTAACTCCCGAGCATGAGCATCAGAACAGAGTAACAGAGATAACATGGAAATATTGGAAGGGGTTTGCCCTAACTACTCCACAATCTTGAAATCACCCCTTTTTATGATTTTCAAGGTCTCTTCCATCTCACAAGCAGAAGGTTCTCCATCAGCAATGTCCTTTGCGGGTATTTCTATCTCAGCGGGCTCAAGCACTTTCTCTTTTCCCCTTGTATCAGTGCTAGGCTTAGCAGCGGTGATGCGGACAGGCGCCTTTGTAACAACTGGTGGTGAGATGTTGGGTGAAAAGATTCTCCCAGTTCTGGTTACCTTAGTAGAGCCGGTAATTTTACCAATGTCATCAGTTTTGTTTTCTTCAATCTAAGCGTCTTGCTTTATCCCATGGTAAAACACCCCAACACCATAGTTCCATGGCACTGCTTTGTTGGAAGAGTATGGAATTGGTCCGGGAACAGTAATTGTCAGAAGAGCAACAATTGGTTCATTTGAAATCCTGATAGGACCCTTGGAGGAGATCCTAAGAGGCTTGTTTGGGATAGTTATGATGGGGGAATCTTCAATCTTATTGGTCAAACTTTTGGCAGCCGGAGTCTTCTCAAATAGAATCTCATGGCTATTCATCAGGCGTTGAATGCCTTCCTTCAGCCCTTCGCATCCATTGAGTTGTTTGGCACAACAAACACAATCCTTCAAACACTCAGGGAAAATCCCGAATTTCAATAGATTATCTTTGATGATGATTAATAGAGTAGTCAACTCTTCGACAGAGGCAACAAAATTGGTATCTTCAACAGCATTGACACCCTTTCCATGATTTATCATAGGCGCGGTGATTGCATTTGGAGTTGGAGGAGGATCAAATTGAATAATCTTGTTATCTATCAAGTCATGAATTTTATTCTTCAGTGCCCAGCATTGGTCAGTCTCATGCCCGAGACTACTTGAGTGATATGCACATTTGGCGTTCGGATTATACTTTGGTGAAAAGGTATCTGGATTGGCCAGAGGATCACGCAGTGTCACCAAATTAGCCTTTAGTAAGTGTTGTAAGGCTTGGGATATTGACATGCCTATCCTTGTGAATTGTCTTCTCGGAGTTTCAAACCATTGATGATTGGCAGATGGTCTTTGAGCAGGAGTTAGATTGGAGATTCAGACAGCATTAACAGACGGACGATCATCCTTCTTGGTACGGGCCCTTGCCCCATACACAACATTTGTTTCTTTCTTCATGATAAAAGGTTTCTTTATAGGATTGTAGGTGGAGGCAGATTCCATGGGAATCTTCCCGCTTTTGATACCGCTTTCAACTCTTTCACCGATTAAGATCAGCTCGGTGAAACCGAAAGAAGAACAGCCAACCAATAAGTTAAAGAATGGACCAGATAAAGTATCCATAAACATGTCAATATGATCCCTATTGGTCAAAGGTGGTTAAATACTACTGGAGAAGTCTCTCCACTTTTGGGTGTACTCTTTGAACCATTCACCCTTACCCATTGTCATGTCTTACAACTGAACTCTTGTCGATGCCAAGTCGACATTATAATGGTATTGATGGTAGAAAGCGGTGGCTAAATCTTCCCATGTATAGATATGGGAACCATCCAATTGGTAAAACCACTCTAGTTGCGTCCCAGCCAAACTTTCTTAAAAAAAGTGAACCCAAAGTTTCTTGTCAGTGGTGTGAGGCTGTATCTTGCGCACATAAGATTTCAGGTGAAGTTTTGGACATGAGACCCCATCGTATTTTGTAAAGACGGGTATCTTGAATTTGTGGGGAATGACAACCCCAAATATTAAACCCAAATCATCAAAATCCAATCCGGGGACGACTTGAATCTCAATGGCCTTCAATCTGTCTTCTAGCTACTTGTACTTGACATCGGCAAGAGGATACTGCTCGTCAAAATAATCACCATCATTAGACGCTTGATCATTGATAGACCCATCCTGGGTACTCCTAGCTTCTCCAATTTGATTCTCGTCTTCCTTAGATGAGTCTTCCACTACTGGGATCTGACAGACTGACTCCTTGAATCTTCTACCCATGTTGACTAAAGCTTTCCTCTTTGGTTTCTTTTTGGCTGCTAGTAACGCCATCAAGTCTTGTTGCCCCTTGTCTAGGGTCAGTAGAGTCTCTTGAAACTAAGAGTTTTGTGCTTGTAGGTCCTTCATTGTTTTCTCGATATCCATCTTGCTGAAATAAACAACAGAAAGATAAGGAAACCTGTCGTGTGAAAACCTATTATGTTATGATGCATGGAAGATGTATATGCAAATGATTTCAAGGATTTATGATATTTAAATTTGTATAGACAAAAAGAGAACAAACGTCAAATTCCAGTAATTAGTTCAAAATGATTACAGCATGCCTCTTGGGCTTACAAAATAAATCTCTAAGATAAAAAGACCGAACGCATCCTCTTTGGCGCAAGGTAGGCGTTCACACTTTTCTCTTTATGCAGTTTCTTTGTAAGCTCCAAGACCCTTTTCTCACTAGCATAGAATTGAGCTTCGAAGGTATCTCGTTCTTCCTTTAGCTGAATCCAACCTTTTTGCAAGTCTTCGAGAGAAGTAGGCATGTCGGGATGGAGGACAGTGTACGGGACATCTCCTTCAATCACAAGTTCCATGATAACTGGTAGGATGGAGGGATAAGGCATCACGAGCTTCTGAGCACGAGCTCGTACCCACCTAAGGTAAGGCTCAAGGAGAATGGAATTTCTTGTGTCCCAGCGTCTTACTATCCACTTTACTTACCATCCTCCAAGCTCGTATAAACTTCTGACGGTAACCTTGATCGTCGCTCTCGTATTCGAATACCACTCCTTGGATGAGCATCTCATGAGGACCATCCCTTAGGGCGTAACCAAACAGTCACAAGGCTAAGCAAGGGTTGTAAGTGACACCTCGCCTCATGACAAGCAAAGGGACATTAGGGAATTCCCCACAATGGTCGATGATAGTAACATTCTCCAAGGATCGAGAACACCAATGAATATTCGAATGTCTGAGCATCATCAACCTATGGGACGACCCTAAACCTTGCTCGTTCTTCAACACAGATCGGGGAAGATGTGAAACCATCTAGTCAAGAGAGGAGTGCAACACATGAGGATCCATCTCTTCCTTATAGTGCGGGAATGGAGAGAATGTAGAATATCTCCCAATAAAGCAGGCACCGGATTATGAGTCATGAAGATTTTGACAGCATTTACATCTATAAGTTGGTCAGGGTTTGGAAACTATGATACGGTGGCAGAACCGACTAATAATACTGGTTTTGCATTTTGCGTTTTTTGTTTGCAAAATTTCGCAGTAAGCAAGAGTCGCCACCGACTTTTATTTCATCCAATCATGGAAAAGGAAAAAGAACAGAAAAACCTTTTTTCGAGATATTCTGAGTACGGGGGGTAGATTATAGAAAGGGAAGGTGTTAGCACCCTTTCTATCCATGTTCTTACATGGGCTCTTAGGTACTTGCTCATTTTTCAAATTGCTTGTGTGTGTGCTTGTTTGTTTTTGAAAATGTTTTACTTCGTGATAACCCTTGTATCAGTCCTCAAGGATGTGACGAAGTTTGTTTTGAAAGGTGTTTGTGTGAAAAGTTTTTATTGAGCAAGTACTTAAGATTCTACCTACTTGAAAAAAAGAGTGTTCGTTCTCGTTTCCTTTAGACAACGCTATCCTACTGTGATACAGTGGGAGAACTGACTTGGGATTTTGCGTTTGTGTTCGCACTTGTTCGGTTTAGCAAGAGTTGCCATCGACTTTTTATTTTATCCAAAGGAAAGGACAAAAAGCACAGGAAAGACCTTTGAGATGTTTTCTTGGGTTCGGGGGGTAGATTATGAAAAGGGAAGGTGCTAGCACCCTTTTCATCCATGGTTATCCATGGGCTCTTAGTTACTTGTTTTAGATCACTTGCCTTTGCTTTTCAATTGTTTGAAATGGTGCTTTGTGTGTGTGGTTTTGAAAATGTTGTGAAAAAGATGCCTTGTCTAGGCAACCTTTGTAATGATTCTTGTTTGAATATATACAAAGGTGCGTGTCTTTTTTGAAAAAGATAATTCAATGTTTTGAAAGTTGTTTTTGAAATTGTTTTGAAGTGTATTTGAAAAAAAAAGGCAAGGATTTTTTGCAAGATTTTTGATCAAGTAACTAAGAGTTGTCTACCCTATTTTACTCAAAGATCTTTCTTATGTTTTTAACCCTTTTAACAGTGTTGTTTCACCATTGTGTTTGATGAGAAACCTTGCGTTAGGATGTTTAAACGGGACAGGCGAGGGTCATCGTATGCGATCATTGAAGGCAACTTGTGAGACGCTCTAACAATTTTGTAAGGGACGAGATCGTTTTATCGAAGGCAACATCGAGGGTCATCGAGGGACTACGATCTTTGTTTATCGAAGGGACATTTGCTAGAGTGTCTCATAATCGAGGGACATGATTGCATTTTCTGAGGCAACAAGCGAGGTTACCCTAGATGTGCAAGTGTGAATTGTGTATTGATTTTCATGCATTTATCTTGTGTTAGGTCATCTAGCGATTGATTTTGAATCTTCGCATACAAACCCTAATTACTATACAGTATATGGAAAGCGATAAATTGCGGGAATTTAAAGTCTAATTTATTACAAATAAGTATCCGGGGATGGGGGTACAAATGTTTACAAATGGGGATGAGTCTCATCAGAATATTAATGTCCAAGTATTATGTTACAACCAAATCGAACTTGTCGCATTCTCAATTAAAACAAGGTATAAGATAATAAAAAATCAAAGAAAATATGAGATGCGTATATTTATTCTCAAATGCTCAAATAAAAATTAACCTAATTAAAGACTTAAGTATTTATTATTTTTTTTGTATTTTATGTTTTTTATTGATTATATAAACAAAGAGTTTTAAAGAAAAGAAAAATTATTTTAGGTTAAAAATTCTATTACTTATATATGTTGATTAAATGTAATAATTGTTTAAGAAAAATTATTAATAAATTTTAATATGTTCTCTTTATTTAACAAAAGAAAAAAAAGAAATTAGATTATAGAAAGTGAGAGCAAAGTGATAAGAAAAAAGTATTGGTTTTAAAACATTAAAGAAAAAAGGACAAATGGGCCTAAGGAAAGTTTTGGATGGCCCAAATAAAAAAGGATAAAGAAAAACAACAAATTAAAGAAGAGGAGGGGGGGCGTAGGCGCCAGTACGTGTTTGGGCTTCAGTTTGGTTGGGCGAAGGCCCATGATGAAGGGTTGTTGTAACAAATTTTTAGGGTTTGCGTTTTGTAGGTTAAGAAATTAGGGTTTTGCAATTTGTTAACGGCATCGCTCCTTCTCTCGTCTTCTTCGTCTCTCTTCTCATTCTCAGACATGAACTTCTGATTATTTCTTCAACCTTCCAACCGCCAGAGCGCCACCTCCATCCATCTCCTCTCCATGACGGTACAAGGCAGTGGTTTGAAAAGGTACGTTTTGTTCTAAGCGCGTTTTCTTTACAGTTTGCATGTTTAATTCTTGTATGTTTTCAATCTTATGGTTTCTTTTTATGTTTATGCGTAGTATGAGTTTGAAGGACATACCTTGAGCGTTTTGCTCTGTAAGACGATGGAGAGAGAGAGGGCTTGGAACGACGGCGCTCTAGGTGGCCGGAGGAGGAGGACTGTGATGACAGCTTGCTGGTATTTTGTATCTTTAACTTATTTTTGAACCGTTTGATGATGATTTCGTTCTGAAAACTGCTTGCTTTTTTCTTCACTTCTGGACTTCTTCCTCTTTGCTATGTTAGTGATGGTCAAATCTGAAACTTGCTTATTTTTGTTGGTTCTCTCTCTTTCTTTATTGAATATGGACACCAATGATGATGATATTCTGATATGTTGCTTGTTGTTAACTTGGTGGATGATTTGTTGATGACGAAACTTCCTTCTGAAACTCTTTGTTTTATTTCTAAAACTCTTCCTTTCTTTGGGTGTTGGATATTAGATGATGAAATGGTTTTCTGAGGTTTGCTATTGTTGTTGATTTGGCTTTGAGTTGATGATGATTCTTTTCTGAGACTTGCTTCTTTCTCTTCTTTGCTATGTTACTGATGAGGGTTTTCTGAGATTTTGCCTCTTTATGGGCCATGTTGATTTGATGATGAACTTGTTCTGAGGAGGCTTGAATATTTGTTTCTGATTTGAATTGATGATTTTTTTGGTTACTGATTGTTGGTGAAGGTTTAGCAGTTTTATTTACTGGTTTGTTGGCCTGAGTATTTGGAAGGCAGTTTTACAGGTTGAACTAGTTTGTGTGATTTGTGAGGCAGGCTGATGAGTATTTGGTGTTTGTTGTTTAAACTGCTTTGTGTAGTTTTGTGCAGTTTGAGCAGGTTTGAATAGGTTGGAGATTTTCTTGTTATGCAGGCTTGTGTTTGGAAGCTTCTGGTAAGATTTAGGCAGGCTTGTGTTTGTATCACAGGTTTTGTGATTTTTAAACTTGCAGTTTTACAGGTTTGAATAGGTTTGTGTTTTGGGTTTGGAAGCAGTTTTGCTTCTGCATATTTGCTATTTTGTAAGGCAGGCTGTATGGAGAAAGCAGGCTTGAAGGCTTGTTGTGCTTGTTTGGATTTGGTTCTTACAAGTTTGCTGGTAAGTTTTTGGGGAAGTCAGGCTCGGGCTTGTTGGCTTGAGAAGCAGTCTTGCAGATTATGCTTGCTTCTGGTATGCAGGTTCAGTTTTGTAATGCAGGGCTATACAGTTTTCTTTTTGCTTGCAATTTTGGATCTCTCTCCCCTTTTTGAACTGTTATATTGTTGTTCTCTTATATCTTTTTCACTGCTTTGTATAGCCTGCCAAACTGCAAAACTCTTTTTCTGGTTCTCTCTTTCTTTCTCCATAAAAGCATTTTAAATTTCTTAATGTATTTTTTTTATTCTGAAAAGTTTTGTTGTCCAGAATATGATGATGAATATTGACAAGCCTTCTTGCTTGTATCTTGGTTTATCTCTGCATTTTGTACTTTCTTTCCATATTTTCTGCATTGTTCTTTTTGATAGCTTGTGCTTTGACAGCTTTTCTGCTTTGAAAGCTTTGCGTACTTGGTTTGCTTTGTGACAGTTTTGCAACTTAGTTTGCTTTTGGTTGACTAATGCAGTTTGTTGTTCAGTTTGCTTTGCCTTGCTGCCTTGTATCTTTGCATTTAATTGAGTGTATGCTTGCAAAATCTTTCCTTATTGTGAACCAAGAAGAGAAATCTTCTTGTGATTTGCAAAGAGGACAAGTAAAACATGATGAACCCAAAAACAATCTAATTCCGGCCAACAAGCTTTAATGATGACTTTATATTTTATCTGCTTGAAAATGTTTTTTTAGTTTAACTGCACTGATTTCTTTTTTCTTCTGTCCTTTGCAGGTAAGCACTAGTTGAATAATGGAGGATGCAGTAAAAATAGAAGATTTCAAGAGATTTAAGCTTTAGATTTATTTTCTTTTCATTTATTGTAATAAATATTATTGTAAACACTGTAAATTATGAATTTATAGTATTCGAACAAAATTTGTAACAAAATTTGAAATAAATAAATAAACAAAGTCTTTGTCAAATACGAATTCTTTACTGTCAAATATTTCCTTGTTTCCTTTGCACTGTCTATTTAATTATTTAAACCTCTTGAATTAAAATAACTGGAAATGTATCCCAATGACTTTTAATCCAGATGAAATAAATAATCAACAAACTTTGCAGTCTCGCAATCTCGCATTAATCACAATACGCCTGGCACTCCAATTAACCATGCTATAAATAAACAAGCATTACACACATTCTTTCACTCCACTGATCAAACCAATGCCTCATAGTTTCAAACAAAGCCTCAACTCCTATCTCAGATATTTAGGTTTTGAGAAACAACCGGTAATCTGGAACAAGCGTAAAAATAATGTAACAGTCAATTGAATTATTGTGGATTCAATTTCTTCTAAGAAATACGAGCGAAAACCCTAATTCTAGATTTGTCGTCAAAGAAAAGTCTGTTTGATCAATTCCTGAGCCAATCTCAACCCAGTCAATGGAAACCCTAATTCTGGACTTGTTGTCAAAGAAAAGTCTGTTTGATTAATTCAAAATCAATGGAAACCCTAATTCTGGATTTGTCGTAAAAGAAAAGTATGTTTGATCAATTCCTGAGCCAATCTCAACCCAATAAATGGAAACCCTAATTCTGGACTTGTTGTCAAAGAAAAGTCTGTTTGATTAATTCAAAATCAATGGAAACCCTAATTCTGGATTGACTGATAAAGAAAAGCATGTTTGACCGATTCTTGAGCCAATCTTGAAAAGTCAGGAAAAATCCTGAAGTTGTGATTTCTTGTGAAAAAGGGAGGGCAAATTGTGGGGTACAACAGTTGCCCCTGTTCAATCTTCTTGAACCTGAAGAGTTAGATTGGCGAGTTTGCCTTTCGCGACTCGAAGGTAAAAGATGATTGGACACTAGAGTCCCCAAAAATTTGCACTCGTCAAAGCATAGCTGAGGGAATGGGCTTAAAGATGCCATTTTGAGATGTGACAGAATCTTGTCAGAGATGGGCTTAAAGATGCCATCTGGAGATGTGACAGAATCTTGTCGGAGATGGGCTTAAAGATCCCATCCAAGAATGTTTGTTGAACTGTATGTCGTAGGTGAGTGGGTGAGTATCAGAAAGGTATCCATGTTTGGAACATCTCTGGGTTGGGGGTCTGAATAGGCAACAGGTTGACATCCATGTTGGGAAGCAACCGTAAACTGTTTTCAAAAGTTGAATCTGAACAAGCGATAGATTAGCATCCGTGTTTGGAGAATCCGTAAACTGTTTTCAGAAGTCTTGAAGTTGAATAAGCAATAGATTAACATCCGTGTTGGGAAGCAACCGTAAACTGTTTTCAAAAGTTGAATCTGAACAAGCGATAGATTAACATCCGTGTTTGGAGAATTCTTAAACTGTTTTCAGAAGTCTTGAAGTTGAATAAGCAATAGATTAACATCCGTGTTGGGAAGCAACCGTAAACTGTTTTCAAAAGTTGAGGTCTGTATGAGTATCAGAATGACTTCTGTGTCTGGGATATATATGTACTGTATTTGACTAATTGTTAATGATAGCCTTTTAATCTTATCCTGAAAAGGGTAAAATGTTATCTAAAACGTAAAGTCATGTTGCATGATATGTATGATGCACTGAACTGTACTTCATCAATGTTTATGATATGAATGTAATGGATGCGCATGTAAGCTGAGTAGCTGTCTTGCTGAGGAAGATAAATCCTGGATAATGAAATCTTTGACAATTGTCAGGGAAAGTAAATCCTTGACTGCTGCTGGGGATTGAAAATCCTTTGATCGTTGAAAATGAGAAGTCCTGGGACCACTGTTGGGGAAATCAAGAGTTTGGGTTGTATGCCAATCTACTGGCGATTCCTGTTTTGAGGAGATCTTCACTGGGGAATACCTGAATACTCTATGAGGAACTGAGAATGAGAGTCTTCATTCTGCTTGGGGAATAAGAATTCTGTGGGGAATAGCCATACCGTTGAAAAGTAGTTATCTTGTTGGAGAGTAAAACTCAGGATTCTGGAAAAAGCTTATTCCTGTCTAGAAGAAGTTCAGGTTTAGGTTGTATGCCACTTTAAGAATGAAAATCTTCACTCTGTTGGGAATATCATAAATTCAGATGCTATACCACTTTGAGAAATGAGAATCTTCATTCTGTCGGGAATATCAGGAGGTTGGATGTATGCCAATCTTCTGAGGTTTCAAGGATGAGAATCTTCATCCTTGAGAGAAACAGATTTTTAGGAGCTTCAATTGTCCGTTATTCTGTTGGTGGGTATCAGGAGCTTGGGAGTATACCAATCTCTTGATGTTTTAAGGATGAGAATCTTCATTCTGTTAACGGTCAAGAGGTTGGGAGTATACCAATCTTCTGAGGTTTCAAGGATGAGAATCTTCATTCTGTTAACGGTTAACTGTTATCTGGTTGATCTCCAGGCTTCAAGATGTATCATACCATTATCTGGTCAACTCCAGTCTTCATAGTATTCTTGGCTACTATCTGGTCGTAATCCAGGCTTCACAGAAATTTGTATTGCTATCTGGTCGTAATCCAGGCTTCACAATAACTTGTTGAGCTGTTATCCAGTCGAATCTGGGCTTCACAACTTGTGTTAAAGATATACCAATATCTGGTCGACTCCAGGCTTCGTAGTATTCTTGGCTGCTATCTGGTCGTAATCCAGGCTTCACAGAAACTTGTATTGCTATCTGGTCGTAATCCAGGCTTCAAAATAACTTGTTGAGCTGTTATCTGGTCAAATATGGGCTTCACGGCTTGTGTTAAAGATATACCACTATCTGGTCGACTCCAGGCTTCGTAGTATTCTTGGCTTCTATCTGGTCGTAATCCAGGCTTCACAGAAACTTGTATTGCTATCTGGTCGTAACCCAGGCTTCATAATAACTTGTTGAGTTGTTATCCGATCGAATCCGGGCTTCACGGCTTGTGTTAAAGATATACCACTATCTGGTCGACTCCAGGCTTCGTATTATTCTTGGCTGCTATCTGGTCGTAATCCAGGCTTCACAGAAACTTGTATTGCTATCTGGTCCTAACCCAGGCGTCACAATAACTTGTTTAGCTGTTATCCGGTCGAATCCGGGCTTCACGGCTTGTGTTAAAGATATACCACTATCTGGTCGAACCCAGGCTTCATAGTATTCTGATACCGTTATCCGGTCGTAATCCGGGCTTCACAATATGCTGTAGAGATCAAGATACTATCCGGGCGAATCCGGGCTTCATAAGTTGAATTTTGTGAGAATTTGATTTTTGACGACCGTAACTTCCAATAGGTGATGAAGGAATCTTTGATGACTGTAACTTCCAACAGGTGATGAAGGAAATTTTTAACGACCGTGAATTTGAAATGTAATTTTGTTGTGGAGAATAAATCCTTGATGAATGTTGGGGAAATAAACCCATGACTGCTGGTCTGCTCAGAGAGGTGATAAACTTCTCGAGGACGCTTGAACTTCTTTTCAGAAAGATTTCGGAGAGGTTCATCATTGCCCCTAGTATCAGGTGCTTGTCGTATTTCCAGGAAACTTGGACTATACATAACCCTTTGTTGAGATTGACGTTTAAATGCCTCGAGTGATGGTGAGGGAGACTTGCCCCAGGTTATCCCGCAATTGAGAGATTTCTCGAAATCTTGACTAGACTGCCCCAGGTTTAATGGGCTTTGAAAGATTTGTTGAAATCTTGACTGGACTGCCCCAGATTTGCTGGGCTATACCAAACCAAGTCCCCTTCTTGTTGATAGGAGATCTTTGCAACGGGGGTGTCATCTCACTTGAAGTGATTTCATTCCCTGAGAGAGCTTTCGTTTCTCCGAACATTCACCGTTGTGAATTTCTTTGATGTCAAACAAATATACATGTGCAAACAACGATATTCAAATAATGCAAAGTTTATGCTTGTCTCGAAGTTTTGGAAAATGCATTTTTTAGCAGAAAACGTTTTATAAGACAAATTCAAAACAAGATTTAGAGCAAAGCCTTACAGGAGTCAGGATACATTTTGTAACAGTATGCTTTCGAACTAACCCATGCTTCAATTAGTACTTTTGAAGGGTTATAACGTGGCTCGGTTTGCGGTTTAAGAAACAAAGGATAAAGGCTCAAAGTATATTTGTACCCACCCGCTCTTCGTGATGTTCTTCAATCCTAAACTCAGTTAATTATGCGTCGAACTCTATTTGAGTTTATAACGACGTTTTGGGTGATGGTTCACACCTATTAAATTTATTGGAAAGGCAGTCACCATTTGCAACATTTTTCATGTTGTTGAGGATTTATAATAACCTCTTTTTTTTTATTTAATATCCCTAACTTTGCCTGACTGTTCTGGTTTTCGAGATTACAGTCAGTGGGATGCCCCAGCTTTCTTAAGCCTCCTTTGTAGGTTTTGGCTCAGCGGGCTTTTCTCTTTTGAGATATAATGATTGCCTATGAGATAAGGAACCATCACTGTCTTTTGGTTCCAAAGGAATGTTTTTGATATCATTCGTTGTATTACGAACTGAGAGTTTGCGACTTCAATGCGCATCTTTTGAATTAAATAAGAGACTACCTTGCCCCAGGTTTAATAAAAGGTTTCAATTTGTGTTTTAAGACAGAAAACTCCTACTTTTTTGGCTCGAAGGGGGTTGACTAGGAATTATCTTCCTTATAACTCCAGTGTTTAGGATCTGAAAGAAACGCTTGTACATCGTCAGCAAGGTCTGTTCAAAAGCATACTGTATGAGATTATGGCATTGTTTCGTCATCCTCCCTCTAAAGGCTCGTAGCTTTTTGTCAAGAATTAAACGTCATAGAGAAAGTAGAAAGGATAGTTTAAAAATAGTGAAAACGAATGGATGAATTCAAGACAAACATATGCAATGCATTAATGAAACAGAGTTTGACATCAACAGATAATTGTTTGAATAACAAAAGAAATTACAACTTGAAAATTCAAATGAAACAAAAGTCTCTTTGTTCGAACTTGTCATTTCAGGTGGAGAACCCTTAGTGGAAGATTTTCATCTCGCCATCCGGCATGAATTCCAAAACTCCTTCGTCAATCAAGTCTTGGATCTTGTTTTCAAAGCCTAACAGTCATCGGTGTCATGTCCAGGACTATGGGAGTGGTATACACAAAATGTGTTGGGGTGATAGCTAGGAGTAAAGGTATTGGGCTTCCGAATAGGATCCTTCAAAGCAATCAGATTGACCTCCAACAAGCATTTCAGTATTAGAGACGATGGTATGTCAGTCTCAGAGAAATGTCTTCCAGACGTATTTTTCTTACGCCGATTACCCCGTTGATACTGGCGAGGTTGTTACTGGGCTTGTGACCCCGAAGCAAGTTGAGGAGCTTTTCCCTTGTCTTCTTGTCTCAAAGGAGGTTGAATGATGACTTGACCTTCAACCCTAGATGTTTGCCCCACTTGGTTGTCTCGAAGCAGTTTGTTGACGAGAACCCTGAGCTCTTCTTGTCTTTGAGCCAGGTCTTGAATGAGAGCCATCTGGCCCACCAGTTGTTCCATCATCTAGATCTTCATTGTTTCCAGCTCAATCTGTAGCTCTTCCAATTGATCATTCCTGACACTGCATGAATTCCCTAGGATCATGCCCCTTGTGAGGAGAGCCTTCACTTCTTCTTGCCCCTGGGACAGGTTCAAGAACATTTCTTGAAGTTGAGTATTTTGATCTTGGATATCTTTGACAGTCCTCTCTAGAGCCATATCTACTGAAATAAACAGTAGGAGAATAAGGAAACCTGAAAAGGAAAACCTGTCATGATGCAATGCATGGTATGTGGATACATGTTCTCAAGAATCTCGTGGGGTAAACACAAGAAAATGTTAGAGGTCGAATTTTGATCAACATCTTTGATTGGAGAACTTTGTATCGGTGGATGTCTTTCCACGAGAATCAAGCTCACCATGTCCAGTGGGTCCTAGCCCCCGATTCGAGTTGTTGCACTTGATCTTTGACGGTGTTTGTTTGTAGGAAAACCCTCTTGCCTTTTGGTAGATGTCTGGTTCAACGTGCCCCTGCATCAAAAGACCCTCGAGATCCTTGAAATGGTCATTGAAAATGCTATGGTATGATGTTATGATGTTATGTACATGTATGCAGAAGTAGGCAAGTGTATATACAGACAGTCATATTCACACAAAGCAGACAAGTCCTTATGTTTAGGCTTGCATGGGGTTTGTAGGTAAGTACTCTCTTGAAGTTAGTTGGCTCAACCTGTCCTAAAATAGAAACCGGGTTCTAAGGAGCTCAATATCACTGGATTATTTTTTGTGTTCATTGTTTTGGTTTAGCCACTTAACTGGCGACCAAAATATTCCAAGAAAACAATCCTCAATGAGTGTAGTATCGAGTATCTACCAACTTCGGACTGTACCAAAGTCAGTCATCTCACTACCCCTAAAAAGGCCAAGATGGTCAAGTAAGGTTCTAAGAGTTCGTTAATGCTTCATGACATCACTCAGCGGCCCCGTATTCTCTTTGATTAACTCTAAGGCTACCGGTACCCACAAATATGTCACACTAACGTAGCTACTGCTTCAACCATGTCGATATACCCCGCACAGTTCCCTCACAGTTTATTGCTACTTACCTAAAAGGTGCCCCCAAATCCGGGTGTAGGATTTAAAACAAACCCAAACAAGGAACCCAAAAAGTAAAGCAATCAAAGCAATCAAGGTAAGCATGTAAAGGTGAACTAAAACCCTAAGGTAACCCCACTTTTAAAACTTTCTCCCCAGCAGAGTCGCCAATTCTGTGATACGGTGGGAGAATTGACTTGGGATTTTGTGTTTATGTTCGCACTTGTTCGGTTTAGCAAGAGTCGCCACCGACTTTTTATTTTATCCAAAGGAAAGGTCAAAAAGCACAGGAAAGACCTTTGAGATGTTTTCTTGGGTTCGGGGGGGTAGATTATGAAAATGGAAGGTGCTAGCACCCTTTTCATCCATGGTTATCCATGGGCTCTTAGTTACTTGTTTTAGATCACTTGCCTTTGCTTTTCAATTGTTTGAAATGGTGCTTTGTGTGTGTGGTTTTGAAAATGTTTTGAAAAAGATGCCTTGTCTAGGCAACCTTTGTAATGATTCTTGTTTGAATATATACAAAGGTGCGTGTCTTTTTTGAAAAAGATAATTCAATGTTTTGAAAGTTGTTTTTGAAGTCGTTTTGAAGTGTATTTGAAAAAAAAAAGGCAAGGATGTTTTGCAAAATTTTTGATCAAGTAACTATGAGTTGTCTACCATATTTTACTCAAAGATCTTTCTTATGTTTTTAGCCCTTTTAACAG
The DNA here is from genome assembly GCA_948472305.1 of Vicia faba. Lineage (NCBI taxonomy): Eukaryota > Viridiplantae > Streptophyta > Magnoliopsida > Fabales > Fabaceae > Vicia > Vicia faba. The sequence goes on along the minus strand of OX451736.1, from coordinate 1,306,488,159 downwards.
TGTTGTTTTACCATTGTGTTTGATGAGCAACCTTGCGTTAGGATGTTTAAACGGGACAGGCGCGGGTCATCGTATGCGATCATTGAAGGCAACTTGTGAGACGCTCTAGCAATTTTGTAAGGGACGAGATCATTTTATTGAAGGCAACATGGAGGGTCATCGAGGGACTACGATCTTTGTTTATCGAAAGGATATTTGCTAGAGTGTCTCATACTCGAGGGACATGATTGCATTTTCCGAGGCAACAAGCGAGGTTACCCTAGAGGTGCAAGTGTGAACTGTGTATTGATTTTCATGCATTTATCTTATGTTAGGTCATCTAGCGATTGATTTTGAATCTTCACATACAAACCCTAATTACTATACAGTATATGGAAAGCGATAAATTGCGGGAATTTAAAGTCTAATTTATTACAAATAAGTATCCGGGGATGGGGGTACAAATGTTTACAAATGGGGATGAGTCTCATCAGAATATTAATGTCCAAGTATTATGTTACAACCAAATCGAACTTGTCGCATTCTCAATTATAACAAGGTATAAGATGATAAAAAATCAAAGAAAATATGAGATGCGTATATTTATTCACAAATGCTCAAATAAAAATTAACCTAATTAAAGACTTAAGTATTTATTATTTTTTTTGTATTTTATGTTTTTTATTGATTATATAAACAAAGAGTTTTAAAGAAAAGAAAAATTATTTTAGGTTAAAAATTCTATTACTTATATATGTTGATTAAATGTAATAACTGTTTAAGAAAAATTATTAATAAAATTTAATATGTTCTCTTTATTTAACAAAAGAAAAAAAAGAAATTAGATTATAGAAAGTGAGAGCAAAGTGATAAGAAAAAAGTATTGGTTTTAAAACATTAAAGAAAAAAGGACAAATGGGCCTCAGGAAAGTTTTGGATGGCCTAAATAAAAAAGGATAAAGAAAAACAACAAATTAAAGAAGAGGAGGGGGGTGTAGGCGCCAGTACGTGTTTGGGCTTCAATTTGGTTGGGCGAAGGCCCATGATGAAGGGTTGTTGTAACAAATTTTAGGGTTTGCGTTTTGTAGGTTCAGAAATTAGGGTTTGGCAATTTGTTAATGGCGCCGCTCCTTCTCTTGTCTTCTTCGTCTCTCTTCTCATTCTCAACCATGAACTTCTGATTATTTCTTCAACCTTCCAACCGCCAGAGCGCCACCTCCATCCATCTCCTCTGTACAACGGTACGAGGCAGTGGTTTCAAAAGGTACGTTTTGTTCTAAGCGCGTTTTCTTTACAGTTTGCATGTTTAATTCTTATATGTTTTCAATCTTATGGTTTCTTTTTATGTTTATGCGTAGTATGAGTTTGAAGGACATACCTTGAGCGTTTTGCTCTGTAAGGCGATGGAGAGAGAGAGGGCTTGGAACGGTGGCGCTCTAGGTGGACGGAGGAGGAGGACTGTGATGAAAGCTTGCTAGTATTTTGTATCTTTAACTTCTTTTTGAACAGTTTGATGATGATTTCGTTCTGAAAACTGCTTGTTTTTTCTTCACTTCTGGACTTCTTCCTCTTTGCTATGTTAGTGATGGTCAAATCTGAAACTTGCTTGTTTTTGTTGGTTCTCTCTCTTTCTTTATTGAATATGGACACCAATGATGATGATATTCTGAGATGTTGCTTGTTGTTGAATTGGTGGATGATTTGTTGATGACGAAACTTCCTTCTGAAACTCTTTGTTTTATTTCTAAAACTCTTCCTTTCTTTGGGTGTTGGATATTAGATGATGAAATGGTTTTCTGAGGTTTGCTATTGTTGTTGATTTGGCTTTGAGTTGATGATGATTCTTTTCTGAGACTTGCTTCTTTCTCTTCTTTGCTATGTTAATGATGAGGGTTTTCTGAGATTTTGCCTCTTTCTGGGCCCTGTTGATTTGATGATGAACTTGTTCCAAGGAGGCTTGAATATTTGTTTCTGATTTGAACTGATGATTTTGTTGGTTACTGATTATTGGTGAAGGTTTATCAGTTTTATTTACTGGTTTGTTGGCCTGAATATTTGGAAGGAAGTTTTACAGGTTGAACTAGTTTGTGTGATTTGTGAGGCAGGCTGATGAGTATTTGGTGTTTGTTGTTTAAACTGTTTTTTGCAGTTTTGTGTAGTTTGAGCAGGTTTGAATAGGTTGGAGATTTGCTTGTTATGCAGGATTGTGTTTGGAGGCTTCTGGTAAGCTTTAGGCAGGCTTTTGTTTGTAACAGGTTTTGTGATTTTTAAACTTGCAGTTTTGCAGGTTTGAATAGGTTTGTGTTTTGGGTTTGGAAGCAGTTTTGCTTCTGCAGATTTGCTATTTTGTAAGGCAGGCTGTCTGGAGAAAGCAGGCTTGAAGGCTTGTTGTGCTTGTTTGGATTTGGTTCTTACAAGTTTGTTGGTAAGTTTTTGGGGAAGTCAGGCTTGGGCTTGTTGGCTTGAGAAGCAGTCTTGCAGATTATGCTTGCTTCTGGTATGCAGGTTCAGTTTTGTAATGCAGGGCTATACAGTTTTCTTTTTTCTTGTAGTTTTGGCTCTCTCTCCCCTTTTTGAACTGTTAGACTGTTGTTCTCTTATATATTTTTCACTGCTTTGTACAACCTGCCAAACTGCAAAACTCTTTTTCTGGTTCTCTCTTTCTCTCTCCATAAAAGCATTTTAAATTGCTTAATGTATTTTTTTTATTCTGAAATGTTTTGTTGGCCAGAATATGATGATGAATATTGACAAGCCTTCTTGCTTGTATCTTGGTTTATCTCTGCATTCTGTACTTTCTTTCCATATTTTTTGCATTGTTCTTTTTTATAGCTTATGCTTTGACAGCTTTTCTGCTTTGACAACTTTGTGTACTTGGTTTGCTTGTGACAGTTTTGCAACTTAGTTTGCTTTTGGTTGACTAATGCAGTTTGTTGTTCAGTTTGCTTTGCCTTGCTGCCTTGTATCTTTGCATTTAATTGATTGTATGCTTGCAAAATCTTTCCTCTTTGTGAACCAAGAAGAGAAATCTTCTTGTGATTTGCAAAGAGGACAAGTAAAACATGATGAACCCAAAAACAATCTGATTCCGGCCAACAAGCTTTAATGATGACTTTATATTTTATCTGCTTGAAAATGTTTTTTTAGTTTAACTGCACTGATTTCTTTTTTCTTCTGTCCTTTGCAGGTGAGCACTAGTTGAATAATGGAGGATGCAGTAAAAATAGAAGATTTCAAGAGATTTAGGCTTTAGATTTATTTTCTTTTCATTTATTGTAATAAATATTATTGTAAACACTGTAAATTATGAATTTACAGTATTTGAACAAAATTTGTAACAATATTTGAAATAAATAAATAAACAAAGTCTTTGTCAAATACGAATTCTTTATTGTCAAATATTTCCTTGTTTCCTTTGCACTGTCTATTTAATTATTTAAACCTCTTGAATTAAAATAACTGGAAATGTATCCCAATGACTTTTAATCCAGATGAAATAAATAATCAACAAACTTTGCAGTCTCGCAATCTCGCATTAATCACAATACGCCTGGCACTCCAATTAACCATGCTATAAATAAACAAGCATTACACACATTCTTTCACTCCACTGATCAAACCAATGCCTCATAGTTTCAAACAAAGCCTCAGCTCCTATCTCAGATATTTAGGTTTTGAGAAACAACCGGTAATCTGGAACAAGCGTAAAAATAATGTAACAGTCAATTGAATTATTGTGGATTCAATTTCTTCTAAGAAATACGAGCGAAAACCCTAATTCCAGATTTGTCGTCAAAGAAAAGTCTGTTTGATCAATTCCTGAGCCAATCTCAACCCAGTCAATGGAAACCCTAATTCTGGACTTGTTGTCAAAGAAAAGTCTGTTTGATTAATTCAAAATCAATGGAAACCCTAATTCTGGATTTGTCGTAAAAGAAAAGTATGTTTGATCAATTCCTGAGCCAATCTCAACCCAATAAATGGAAACCCTAATTCTGGACTTGTTGTCAAAGAAAAGTCTGTTTGATTAATTCAAAATCAATGGAAACCCTAATTCTGGATTGACTGATAAAGAAAAGCCTGTTTGACCGATTCTTGAGCCAATCTTGAAAAGTCAGGAAAAATCCTGAAGTTGTGATTTCTTGTGAAAAAGGGAGGGCAAATTGTGGGGTACAACACCTACTATTAAGGAGTAGGTATCCCAGTCGTTAGAGTTTGTAAGGGACATTCGAAAGGGACAAGTACAGTCACTAAAGCAACAGTTAGAAAACTTTAGCAGTAACCCTAGAGTCTTAAGATCTTTCCGAGGCAACAATTCTGAGGCAACATTCGAATGGTACATTTTGATATTTCAGAGTGGAGGGCAACCACTAAAATCTCCTTTGCTTAATGACTGTTTACCGAAGGCAACCGAAGTAAGGTAAACCCTAGGAGTGAACATGTGCGTGTGAATTTTTCAGTTAATTAGTCTTTGCACGTTAGGTGATCTACCGTTTTAATTTCAAGATATTATTCCCATATAATCCTATTAGCATGCATCTAACAGTTAAATATTTGCAGGAATTTAAAGTGCGAAAAATAAACCTAGCTATTACAAGACTTTGGCAGTTACATAATTATCTTGACCGAAAATAAAAATGCGGAATTAAAACCTAGTTAAAAATATTACAAACTCGGAGCAGTTACAATAATAATAAAAAAAATTAAAATGCGCGCGGCAAATTCAATGCGAGAAAAATTGAAAACCCTAAAAATCTAACTGAAAAAATATTTAAGTTATTTTTGAGAAAATAATTAATTAGGTTATGTACAATTAAAACCCTAATTCTAATCATTTTTAAATTATAAAAAGAAATTGAAATTAACCTAATTTAAACTAAATTAAATAATTCAAGAAAATAAAATATTTTATAAAAAAAGATGTTATGTATTTTTTGTGGTTTTTATTTGAAAAAAAACAATTTAATTATAAAATTTAAAAACCTAGTTTCTAATTATTTTTAACTACAAAAAAAGAATTAAATTATCCTAGTTTCTAATTAAATTAATTAAAGAAATAAGTATTTCATGAGAAAAATAGTTTTTGTGTTTTTGTGATTTTTGATTAAATAAAAAAAGATTTGCTGATGTTAATTAAAATAATTAAGAAAAATAATAAAAGAATTAAAAAATAAGAAAAATAGAAAAAAGGAAGAAATGGGCCTGCGTTATGCTGAATGGGGGGGGTGTATTTTTGGATTTTCAGGCCCAATTGACCTTCAAGCCCAGTCAGCGCTTGATTTCCTGTGGCGTTGACTGGAGGGTGTATCGTAGATCCCCCATTGTTATGCGTTAGATTTTGAGAGGCTGTGATCCATTGGTGATGATTTGAGGAGTATGGAATGCGCATGCAAGGTTGATGCACATGATCCTACACAATGAAAGCAAAATAATCAAAATTGTTGGGACCTGGGATCGAACCCAGGTCCCCATACTCCCCACTAAGCACTCTTACCACCATGCCAATCTGCTTTATTGTACATAGAATAAAAACAAAATATAATAAAACAAAATAACTGAGTTAGTGGGAAACGCGCGCGAGATTCAAATGACCCAATGGAATCATGTCACATATCTTCTTCTTCCTGGAACCATCGTGTTAAGTATATACCTTTTACCTACGGTTGAGCGTTTGTAGCTATAGCCCCTGCAGATTTCCAAAATGCACAAGACACATGATAAATTACTTCCAACTATGTGGATCAATTCGTCTTGATCTCGTGAACATCATGGTGTTCTTATTTTGGCCTAATTTAACATGTGTGACAAATCCCTAAAACGCACATGAAAACACTAATAATGGCAAAGGCATGTATATGCGTCAAAAACACAATTAAATCATCCAGTCAGGTTGAAAACATATCAATGGTCACAAATATATCACTTAAATATGCTAATGATGCAGGAAATTCAGTAATTGATTTGGAAAAAATAAGTAAACCGTGGGAGTGATTGTGTGTGTTTCTGGTTGAGATAAGACTTGCAAATGCTCCAGTTGGCTTCAGGGATGCTCAAGGATACGATTACTGGATTTGAATGGCTCTGAAAGGCCCTGTGGAGTGAAAACCGAGTCACACTTTTTGTCCACTTTTTTAAGTTTTTTCTTTCTCTTCTACGACTGCCCAACCTTGTCTCATGCCTTGTACATGTCCAATATATATCTAAGAATGAATTAGGGTTATAAAATTGGATTGAATCTTTGCAATTATGAGAGATTTGATTTGATTTCCATGCTACATGTAAACTTGCTATTTTGAGCCAAATCATCCCTTTCTTGTACCAATTATGCTTGATTCGTTTTGGTCTTGATATCTCATCATATTTTGATTGCCAACCTGTCCAAAAACCAAATCAAAACATATCTTTGCTATTATTCACCAATTATTTGATTTTATTCAATTGTTAATTAATAAAAAATCAAAATAAATTTAAAAGTGAAGAAAATAACGTGTGGGTGAATATTTGGGTTGTGGACCATGTTATAAGTGAGGTGCAAGCATAAAAAGTTAGACCCATTTGACAAAAAATGCATTTTTGAGCACATTTGACTTTTGGCAATTTTGCAAAAAAGGTCAACTTTGACAAGGCATATCTCCTCCAATTTTAACCCTAGAGAGGGTTTCATGGACTTTTTAGAAAGCTTAGGATGTCCCCTAAGCAACCCTTTTGGTCTCATCTCAATTGAGTCTTCCATGTTCATGTAAGAAACTTTGACCCAAAAGGTGTTTTTGTTGACTTTTCAAAAGGACCCATAATGTAGAAATTCATATCTTTTTATGAGTGCATTTTTTGAACTTGTGGGATGAAGATGAATTGTAGGTAATTTAATCCTCTTAAAAATGAGCCTTGGATGGAAAATTTATTATAAAGTATGTGGAAGTTATGCTTGGTCAAAGTTTGGTTGACTTTTCCTAAGAAACCCTAATTTAGCAACTTTTGGGTTTTGATGAATTTGGAGCATTCCTTGAGGAATCATGATCAACCCTTGAAGTTTTACTGTATGTGGGTCAACCCCTAAGAAACCCTAATTTAGTAACTTCAAAATCTTAATGTTGACCAAAAATCTTGAAGTTTTACTGTATGTGGGTCATAGTTGACTTTTGACCTAATACAGTCGATTCTCAAGCATCTGAGCAGTTGACTGACCAAACTTCTTGTGCAAGGCATGAAACTTGACATGTAGGGTCTTGAGAACATATTTAGACCATGGATAGCATATGAGGTCTTTGGATTCCACCTATCTTGATGAAAATGGAAACCCTAATTTGAGACACCCTGCCTTAGGAGAGAGTTTGTCTGGTCAACTCTTGGGAAAACATGGGCAACTTGAGAATCTCTAGGAGTATGTATTGAGTAAAATGAGAGGGAAAATTTTAGGGTACAACAGCTGCCCCTGTTCAATTTTCTTAAACCTGAGGATGTAGATTGGTTGTCTTCCTTACGTAATCTGAAGGTGGAAGATGATTGAACAGTAGACTGCCCAGAAATTTGAACTCGCATGAACTAATACTTGATTTGTTACATCGGGAATGGGCTTATAGATTCCATTTCGAGGTTGATGATATAAGATTGTCGGAGATGGGCTTAAGGATGCCATCCTGGATGTGATGGAGAATCGTCAGAGATGGGCTTAAAGATTCCATCTAAAGAATGTTGGTTTCCCGAGATATTTCTTCGATTAGAGTCCCTGCTCCTGTCGTTGAGGAGGAATCTGCTTAGGATTATTGGTATCTGTCTTGGGAGAAATACAATTTTAGGAGCTTCAATTATCCGTTACTCTACTGGGGAATTAACTCCGGCTTGAGGAATCAGAAGTGAATTGCATATCTGGTCGGTGTACAGGCTGTACCACGACTTACTGGGGAACTGTGAAACCAATCTTGTTTGATCGGGTCCTAGTCTTACAGTGTTATGGATTGTTGTCTGGAGAAAAGAGAGAAGGAACCTAGATAGTAGGGTTACTTCGATGTGAAAGCCTAGATAGTAGGGCTGTGAGAAGGAACCTGGATAGTAGGGTTTCTTCGACATGAGAGCCTGGATAGTAGGGCTGTGAGAAGGAACCTGGATAGTAGGGTTACTTCGATATGAAATCCTGGATAGTAGGTCTGTGAGAAGGAACCTGGGTAGTGGGGAGCATGGATAGTAGGGTTGTGAGAAGGAACCTGGATAGTAGGGTTACTTCGATATGAAAGCCTGGATAGTAGGGTTGTAAGAAGGAACCTGGGTAGTAGGGTTACTTCGATATGAAAGCCTGGATAGTAGGGCTGTGAGAAGGAACCTGGATAGTAGGGTTACTTAGATATGAAAGCCTGGATAGTAGGGCTGTGAGAAGGAACCTGGATAGTAGGGTTACTTCGATATGAAAGCATGGATAGTAAGGCTGTAAGAAGGAACCTGGATAGTAGGGTTACTTCGATATGAAAACCTGGATAGTAGGGCTGTGAGAAGTAACCTGGGTAGTAGGGTTACTTCGATATGAAAGCCTGGATAATAGGGCTGTGAGAAGTAACCTGGGTAGTAGGGTTACTTTGATATAAAAGCCTAGATAGTAGGGTTCTGAGAAGGAACCTGGATAGTAGGGTTACTTCGATATGAAAGCCTAGATAGTAGGGTTGTGAGAAGGAACCTAGATAGTAGGGTTACTTAGATATGAAAGCCTGAATATGAGGGTTGTGAGAATGAACCTGGATAGTAGGGTTACTTCGATATGAAAGCCTGGATAATAGGGTTGCAAGAAGGAACCTGGGTAGTAGGGTTACTTCGATATGAAAGCCTGGATAGTAGGGTTGTGAGAAGGAACGTGGATAGTAGGGTTACTTTGATATCAAAGCCTGGATAGTAGGGCTGTGAGAAGGAACCTGGGTAGTAGGGTTACTTCGATACGAAAGCTTGGATATTAGGGTTGTGAGAAGGAACCTGGGTAGTAGGGTTACTTCGATATGAAAGCCTGGATAGTAGGGCTGTGAGAAGGAACCTGGATAGTAGGGTTACTTCGATATGAAAGCCTGGATAGTAGGGCTGTGAGTTGGAACCTGGATAGTAGGGTTACTTCGATATGAAAGCCTGGATAGTAGGGCTGTGAGAAGGAACCTGGACAGTAGGGTTTCTTCGACATGAGAGCTTGGATAGTAGGGCTGTGAGAAGGAACCTGGATAGTAGGGTTACTTCGATATGAAAGCCTGGATAGTAGGGCTGTGAGAAGGAACCTGGGTAGTAAGGTTACTTCGATATGAAAGCCTGGATAGTAGGGTTGTGAGAAGGAACGTGGATAGTAGGGTTACTTCGATATGAAAGCCTAGATAGTAGGGATGTGAGAAGGAACCTGGGTAGTAGGGTTACTTCGATACGAAAGCTTGGATAGTAGGGTTGTGAGAAGGAACCTGGGTAGTAGGGTTACTTCGATATGAAAGCCTGGATAGTAGGGCTGTGAGAAGGAACCTGGATAGTAGGGTTACTTCGATATGAAAGCCTGGATAGTAGGGTTGTGAGAAGGAACCTGGATAGTAGGGTTACTTCGATATGAAAGCCTGGATAGTAGGGTTGTGAGAAGGAACTTAGATATTAGGGTTACTTTGATATGAAATCTTGGATAGTAGGGTTGTGAGAAGGAACCTGGGTAGTAGGGTTACTTCGATATGAAAGCCTGGATAGTAGGGCTGTGAGAAGGAACCTGGATAGTAGGGTTACTTCGATATGAAATCCTGGATAGTAAGGCTGTAAGAAGGAACCTGGATAGTAGGGTTACTTCGATATGAAAGCCTGGATAGTTGGGCTGTGAGGAGGAACTTAGATAGTAGGGTTACTTTGATATGAAAGCTTGTATAGTAGGGCTTTGAGAAGGAACCTGGGTAGTAGGGTTACTTCGATATGAAAGCCTGGATAGTAGGGCTGTGAGAAGGAACCTGGATAGTACGGTTACTTCGATATGATAGCCTGGATAGTAGGGCTGTGAGAAGGAACCTGGATAGTAGGGTTACTTCGATATGAAAGCCTGGATAGTAGGGTTGTGAGGAGGAACTTGGATAGTAGGGTTACTTCAATATGAAAGCCTGCATAGTAGGACTTCGAGAAGGAACCTGGGTAGTAGGTTTACTTGGATATGAAAGCCTGGATAGTAGGGCTGTGAGAAGAAACCTGGATAGTAGGGTTACTTCGATATGAGAGGCTGGATAGTAGGGCTGTGAGAAGGAACCTGGCTAGTAGGGTTACTTCGATATAAAATCCTGGATAGTAGGGCTGTGAGAAGGAACCTGGGTAGTAGGGTTACTTCGATATGAAAGCCTGGATAGTAGGGCTATGAGAAGGAACCTGGGTAGTAGGGTTACTTCGATATGAAAGCCTGGATAGTAGGGCTGTGAGAAGGAACCTGGACAGTAGGGTTTCTTCGACATGAAAGCCTGGATAGTAGGGTTGTCAGAAGGAACCTGGGTAGTGGGGTTTCTTCGACATGAGAGCTTGGATAATAGGGCTGTGAGAAGTAACCTGGGTAGTAGGGTTACTTCGATATGAAAGCCTGGATAATAGGGCTGTGAGAAGTAACCTGGGTAGTAGGGTTACTTTGATATAAAAGCCTAGATAGTAGGGTTCTGAGAAGGAACCTGGATAGTAGGGTTACTTCGATATGAAAGCCTAGATAGTAGGGTTGTGAGAAGGAACCTAGATAGTAGGGTTACTTAGATATGAAAGCCTGAATATGAGGGTTGTGAGAATGAACCTGGATAGTAGGGTTACTTCGATATGAAAGCCTGGATAATAGGGTTGCAAGAAGGAACCTGGGTAGTAGGGTTACTTCGATATGAAAGCCTGGATAGTAGGGTTGTGAGAAGGAACATGGATAGTAGGGTTACTTTGATATCAAAGCCTGGATAGTAGGGCTGTGAGAAGGAACCTGGGTAGTAGGGTTACTTCGATACGAAAGCTTGGATATTAGGGTTGTGAGAAGGAACCTGGGTAGTAGGGTTACTTCGATATGAAAGCCTGGATAGTAGGGCTGTGAGAAGGAACCTGGATAGTAGGGTTACTTCGATATGAAAGCCTGGATAGTAGGGCTGTGAGTTGGAACCTGGATAGTAGGGTTACTTCGATATGAAAGCCTGGATAGTAGGGCTGTGAGAAGGAACCTGGACAGTAGGGTTTCTTCGACATGAGAGCTTGGATAGTAGGGCTGTGAGAAGGAACCTGGATAGTAGGGTTACTTCGATATGAAAGCCTGGATAGTAGGGCTGTGAGAAGGAACCTGGGTAGTAAGGTTACTTCGATATGAAAGCCTGGATAGTAGGGTTGTGAGAAGGAACGTGGATAGTAGGGTTACTTCGATATGAAAGCCTAGATAGTAGGGATGTGAGAAGGAACCTGGGTAGTAGGGTTACTTCGATACGAAAGCTTGGATAGTAGGGTTGTGAGAAGGAACCTGGGTAGTAGGGTTACTTCGATATGAAAGCCTGGATAGTAGGGCTGTGAGAAGGAACCTGGATAGTAGGGTTACTTCGATATGAAAGCCTGGATAGTAGGGTTGTGAGAAGGAACTTAGATAGTAGGGTTACTTTGATATGAAATCTTGGATAGTAGGGCTGTGAGAAGGAACCTGGGTAGTAGGGTTACTTCGATATGAAAGCCTGGATAGTAGGGTTGTGAGAAGGACCCTGGATAGTAGGGTTACTTCGATATGAAATCCTGGATAGTAAGGCTGTAAGAAGGAACCTGGATAGTAGGGTTACTTCGATATGAAAGCCTGGATAGTTGGGCTGTGAGGAGGAACTTAGATAGTAGGGTTACTTTGATATGAAAGCTTGTATAGTAGGGCTTTGAGAAGGAACCTGGGTAGTAGGGTTACTTCGATATGAAAGCCTGGATAGTAGGGCTGTGAGAAGGAACCTGGATAGTACGGTTACTTCGATATGATAGCCTGGATAGTAGGGCTGTGAGAAGGAACCTGGATAGTAGGGTTACTTCGATATGAAAGCCTGGATAGTAGGGTTGTGAGGAGGAACTTGGATAGTAGGGTTACTTCAATATGAAAGCCTGCATAGTAGGACTTCGAGAAGGAACCTGGGTAGTAGGTTTACTTGGATATGAAAGCCTGGATAGTAGGGCTGTGAGAAGAAACCTGGATAGTAGGGTTACTTCGATATGAGAGGCTGGATAGTACGGCTGTGAGAAGGAACCTGGCTAGTAGGGTTACTTCGATATAAAATCCTGGATAGTAGGGCTGTGAGAAGGAACCTGGGTAGTAGGGTTACTTCGATATGAAAGCCTGGATAGTAGGGCTATGAGAAGGAACCTGGGTAGTAGGGTTACTTCGATATGAAAGCCTGGATAGTAGGGCTGTGAGAAGGAACCTGGACAGTAGGGTTTCTTCGACATGAAAGCCTGGATAGTAGGGTTGTCAGAAGGAACCTGGGTAGAGTGGTTTCTTCGACATGAGAGCCTGGATAATAGGGCTGTGAGAAGGAACCTGGATAGTAGGGTTACTTCGATATGAAAGCCTGGATAGTAGGGCCGTGAGAAGGAACCTGGGTAGTGGGGTTACTTCGATATGAAAGCATGGCTAGTAGGGTTGTGAGAAGGAACCTGGATAGTAGGGTTACTTTGATATGAAATCTTGGATAGTAGGGCTGTGAGAAGGAACCTGGGTAGTAGGGTTACTTCGATATGAAAGCTTTGATAGTAGGGTTGTGAGAAGGAACTTAGATAGTAGGGTTACTTTGATATGAAATCTTGGATAGTAGGGATGTGAGAAGGAACCTGGGTAGTAGGGTTACTTCGATATGAAAGCCTGGATAGTAGGGTTGTGAGAAGGACCCTGGATAGTAGGGTTACTTCGATATGAAAACCTAGATAGTAGGGATGTGAGAAGGAACCTGGATAGTAGGGTTACTTCGATATGAAAGCCTGGATAGTAGAGTTGTGAGAAGGAACCTGGATAGTAGGGTCACTTCGATATGAAAGCCTGGATAGTAGGGTTGTGAGAAGGAACTTAGATATTAGGGTTACTTTGATACGAAATCTTGGATAGTAGGGTTGTGAGAAGGAACCTGGGTAGTAGGGTTACTTCGATATGAAAGTCTGGATAGTAGGGCTGTGAGAAGGAACCTGGATAGTAGGGTTACTTCGATATAAAATCCTGGATAGTAGGGCTGTAAGAAGGAACCTGGATAGTAGGGTTACTTCGATATGAAAGCCTGGATAGTAGGGCTGTGAGGAGGAACTTAGATAGTAGGGTTACTTTGATATGAAATCTTCTATAGTAGGGCTTTGAGAAGGAACCTGGGTAGTAGGGTTACTTCGATATGAAAGCCTGGATAGTAGGGCTGTGAGAAGGAACCTGGATAGTAGGGTTACTTCGATATGAAAGTATGGATAATAGGGTTGTGAGAAGGAACCTGGATAGTAGGGTTACTTTGATATGAAAGCCTGGATAGTAGGGCTGTGAGAAGGAACCTAGGTAGTGGGGTTACTTCGATATGAAAGCCTGGATAGTAGGGTTGTGAGAAGGAACCTGGATAGTAGGGTTACTTCGATATGAAAGCCTGGATAGTAGGGCTGTGAGGAGGAACCTGGATAGTAGGGTTACATCGATATGAAATCTTGGATAGTACGGTTGTGAGAAGGAACCTGGGTAGTAGGGTTACTTCGATATGAAAGCCTGGATAGTAAGGCTGTGAGAAGGAACCTGGGTAGTAGGGTTACTTCGATATGAAAGCCTGGATAGTAGGGCTGTGAGAAGGAACGTGGATAGTAGGGTTACTTTGATATCAAAGCCTGGATAGTAGGGCTGTGAGAAGGAACCTGGGTAGTAGGGTTACTTCGATATGAAAGCCTGGATAGTAGGGTTGTGAGAAGGAACCTGGATAGTAGGGTTACTTCGATATGAAATCCTGGATAGTAGGGCTGTGAGAAGGAACCTGGATAGTAGGGTTACTTCGATATGAAAGCCTGGATAGTAGGGCTGTGAGGAGGAACCTGGATAGTAGGGTTACTTCGATATGAAATCTTGGATAGTAGGGCTGTGAGAAGGAACTTAGATAGTAGGGTTACTTTGATATGAAATCTTGGATAGTAGGGCTGTGAGAAGGAACCTGGGTAGTAGGGTTACTTCGATATGAAAGCCTGGATAGTAGGGTTGTGAGAAGGACCCTGGATAGTAGGGTTACTTCGATATGAAAGCCTAGATAGTAGGGATGTGAGAAGGAACCTGGGTAGTAGGGTTACTTCGATACGAAAGCCTGGATAGTAGGGTTGTGAGAAGGAACCTGGATAGTAGGGTTACTTCGATATGAAAGCCTAGATAGTAGGGCTGTGAGAAGGAACCTGGATAGTAGGGTTACTTCGATATGAAAGCCTGGATAGTAGGGTTGTGAGAAGGAACCTGGATAGTAGGGTTACTTCCATATGAAAGCCTGGATAGTAGGGCTGTGAGAAGGAACCTGGATAGTAGGGTTACTTCGATATAAAATCCTGGATAGTAGGGCTGTAAGAAGGAACCTGGATAGTAGGGTTACTTCGATATGAAAGCCTGGATAGTAGGGCTGTGAGGAGGAACTTAGATAGTAGGGTTACTTTGATATGAAATCTTGTATAGTAGGGCTATGAGAAGGAACCTGGATAGTAGGGTTACTTCGATATGAAAGCCTGGATAGTAGGGCTGTGAGGAGGAACTTGGACAGTAGGGTTACTTCAATATGAAAGCCTGGATAGTAGGGCTGTGAGAAGGAACCTGGGTAGTAGGGTTACTTGGATATGAAAGCCTGGATAGTAGGAATGTGAGAAGAAACCTGGATAGTATGGTTACTTCGATATGAAAGGCTGGATAGTAGGGCTATGAGAAGGAATCTGGCTAGTAGAGTTACTTCGATATAAAATCCGGGATAGTAGGGTTGTGAGCAGGAACCTGGGTAGTAGGGTTACTTCGATATGAAAGCCTGGATAGTAGGGCTATGAGAAGGAACCTGGGTAGTAGGGTTACTTCGATATGAAAGCCTGGATAGTAGGGCTGTGAGAAGGAACCTGGATAGTAGGGTTTCTTCAACATGAGAGCCTGGATAGTAGGGCTGTGAGAAAGAACCTGGATAGTAGGGTTACTTCGATATGAAAGCCTGGATAGTAGGGCTGTGAGAAGGAACCTGGGTAGTGGGGTTACTTTGATATGAAAGCATGGATAGTAGGGTTGTGAGAAGGAACCTGGATAGTAGGGTTACTTCGATATGAAAGCCTGGATAGTAGGGTTGTGAGAAGGAACCTGGGTAGTAGGGTTACTTCGATATGAAATCCTGGATAGTAGGGTTGTGAGAAGGAACCTGGATAGTAGGGTTACTTAGATATGAAAGCCTGGATAGTAGGCCTGTGAGAAGGAACCTGGATAGTAGGGTTACTTCGATATGAAATCCTGGATAGTAAGGCTGTAAGAAGGAACCTTGATAGTAGGGCTGTGAGAAGTAACCTGGGTAGTAGGGTTACTTCGATATGAAAGCCTGGATAATAGGGCTGTGAGAAGGAACCTGGATAGTAGGGTTACTTTGATATGAAAGCCTGGATAGTAGGGCTGTGAGAAGGAACCTGGGTAGTGGGGTTACTTCGATATGAAAGCATGGATAGTAGGGTTGTGAGAAGGAACCTGGATAGTAGGGTTACTTCGATATGAAAGCCTGGATAGTAGGGCTGTGAGAAGGAACCTGGGTAGTAGGGTTACTTCGATATGAAAGCCTGGATAGTAGGGCTGTGAGAAGTAACCTGGGTAGAAGGGTTACTTCGATTTGAAAGCCTGGATAGTAGGGTTGTGAGAAGGAACCTGGATAGTAGGGTTACTTAGATATGAAAGCCTGGATAGTAGGGCTGTGAGAAGGAACCTGGATAGTAGGGTTACTTCGATATGAAAGCATGGATAGTAAGGCTGTAAGAAGGAACCTGGATAGTAGGGTTACTTCGATATGAAAACCTGGATAGTAGGGCTGTGAGAAGGAACCTGGATAGTAGGTTTTCTTCGACATGAGAGCCTGGATAGTAGGGTTGTGAGAAGGAACCTGGATAGTAGGGTTACTTCGATATGAAAGCCTGGATAGTAGGGCTGTCAGAAGGAACCTGGGTAGTGGGGTTACTTCGATATGAAAGCATGGATAATAGGGTTGTGAGAAGGAACCTGGATAGTAGGGTTACTTCGATATGAAAGCCTGGATAGTAGGGCTGTGAGAAGGAACCTGGATAGTAGGGTTACTTCGATATAAAATCCTGGATAGTAGGGCTGTAAGAAGGAACCTGGATAGTAGGGTTACTTCGATATGAAAGCCTGGATAGTAGGGCTGTGAGGAGGAACTTAGATAGTAGGGTTACTTTGATATGAAATCTTGTATAGTAGGGCTATGAGAAGGAACCTGGATAGTAGGGTTACTTCGATATGAAAGCCTGGATAGTAGGGTTGTGAGGAGGAACTTGGATAGTAGGGTTACTTCAATATGAAAGCCTGGATAATAGGTCTGTGAGAAGGAACCTTGATAGTAGGGTTACTTCGATATGAAAGCCTAGATAGTAGGGTTGTGAGAAGGAACCTGGATAGTAGGGTTACTTCGATATGAAAGCGTTGATAGGAGGGCTGTAAGAATGAACCTGGATAGTAGGGTTACTTCTATATGAAAGCCTGGATAATAGGGCTGTAAGGAGGAACCTGGGTAGTAGGGTTACTTCGATATGAAAGCCTGGATAGTAGGGCTGTGAGAAGGAACCTGGATAGTAGGGTTACTTCGATATGAAAGCCGGGATAGTAGGGCTGTAAGAAGGAACGTGGATGGTAGGCTTACTTTGATATGAAAGCCTGGATAGTAGGGTTGTTAGAAGGAACCTGGGTAGTAGGGTTACTTCGATACGAAAGCCTGGATAGTAGGGCGGTGAGAAGGAACCTGGGTAGTAGGGTTACTTCGATATGAAAGCCTAGATAGTAGGGCTGTGAGAAGGAACTTGGATAATAGGGTTACTTTGATATGAAATCCTAGATAGTAGGGCTGTGAGAAGGAACCTGGGTAGTAGGGTTACTTCGATATGAAAGCCTGAATAGTAGGGCTGTGAGAAGGAATCTGGATAGTAGGGTTACTTCGATATGAAAGCCTAGATAGTAGGGTTGTGAGAAGGAACGTGGATAGTAGGGTTACTTTGATATCAAAGCCTGGATAGTAGAGCTGTGAGAAGGAACCTGGGTAGTAGGGTTACTTCGATACGAAATCTTGGATAGTAGGGTTGTGAGAAGGAACCTGTTTAGTAGGGTTATTTCGATATGAAAGCCTTGATAATAGGGCTGTGAGAAGGAAAATGGATAGTAGGGTTACTTCGATATGAAAGCCTGGATAGTAGGGTTGTGAGAAGGAACTTGGATAGTAGGGTTACTTCGATATGGAAGCCTGGATAGTAGGGCTGTGAGAAGAAACTTAGATAGTAGGGTTACTTTGATATGAAATCTAGGATAGTAGGGCTGTGAGAAGGAACCTGGGTAGTAGGGTTACTTCGATATGAAAGCCTGGATAGTAGGGTTGTGAGAAGGACCCTGGATAGTAGGGTTACTTCGATATGAAAGCCTAGATAGTAAGGATGTGAGAAGGAACCTGGATAGTAGGGTTACTTCGATATGAAAGCCTGGATAGTAGGGTTGTGAGAAGGAACCTAGATAGTAGGGTTACTTCGATATGTAAGCTTGGATAGTAGGGCTGTGAGAAGGAACCTGTATAGTAGGGTTACTTCGATATGAAATCCTGGATAGTAGGGCTGTGAGGAGGAACTTAGATAGTAGGGTTACTTTGATATGAAGTCTTGTATAATAGGGCTTAGAGAAGGAACCTGGGTAGTAGGGTTACTTCGATATGAAAGCCTGGATAGTAGGGATGTGAGAAGGAACCTGGATAGTAGGGTTACTTCGATATGAAAGCCTGGATAGTAGGGCTGTGAGGAGGAACTTAGATAGTAGGGTTACTTTGATATGAAATCTTCTATAGTAGGGCTTTGAGAAGGAACCTGGGTAGTAGGGTTACTTCGATATGAAAGCCTGGATAGTAGGGCTGTGAGAAGGAACCTGGATAGTAGGGTTACTTCGATATGAAAGCCTGGATAGTAGGGCTGTCAGAAGGAACCTGGATAGTAGGGTTACTTCGATATGAAAGCCTGGATAGTAGGGTTGTGAGAAGGAACCTGGGTAGTAGGGTTACTTCGATATGAAAGCCTGGATAGTAGGGCTGTGAGAAGGAACTTAGATAGTAGGGTTACTTTGATATGAAATCTTGGATAGTAGGGCTGTGAGAAGGAACCTGGGTAGTAGGGTTACTTCGATATGAAAGCTTTGATAGTAGGGTTGTGAGAAGGAACTTAGATAGTAGGGTTACTTTGATATGAAATCTTGGATAGTAGGGCTGTGAGAAGGAACCTGGGTAGTAGGGTTACTTCGATATGAAAGCCTGGATAGTAGGGTTGTGATAAGGACCCTGGATAGTAGGGTTACTTCGATATGAAAACCTAGATAGTAGGGATGTGAGAAGGAACCTGGATAGTAGGGTTACATCGATATGAAAGCCTGGATAGTAGAGTTGTGAGAAGGAACCTGGATAGTAGGGTTACTTCGATATGAAAGCCTGGATAGTAGGGTTGTGAGAAGGAACTTAGATATTAGGGTTACTTTGATACAAAATCTTGGATAGTAGGGTTGTGAGAAGGAACCTGGGTAGTAGGGTTACTTCGATATGAAAGTCTGGATAGTAGGGCTGTGAGAAGGAACCTGGATAGTAGGGTTA
Source organism: Vicia faba (assembly GCA_948472305.1). Taxonomy (NCBI): domain Eukaryota; kingdom Viridiplantae; phylum Streptophyta; class Magnoliopsida; order Fabales; family Fabaceae; genus Vicia; species Vicia faba. Next base: position 1,306,469,380 of record OX451736.1, on the reverse strand, counting down.
CTTCGATATAAAATCCTGGATAGTAGGGCTGTAAGAAGGAACCTGGATAGTAGGGTTACTTCGATATGAAAGCCTGGATAGTAGGGCTGTGAGGAGGAACTTAGATAGTAGGGTTACTTTGATATGAAATCTTCTATAGTAGGGCTTTGAGAAGGAACCTGGGTAGTAGGGTTACTTCGATATGAAAGCCTGGATAGTAGGGCTGTGAGAAGGAACCTGGATAGTAGGGTTACTTCGATATGAAAGCATGGATAGTAGGGTTGTGAGAAGAAACCTGGATAGTAGGGTTACTTCGATATGAAAGCCTGGATAGTAGGGTTGTGAGAAGGAACCTGGATAGTAGGGTTACTTAGATATGAAAGCCTGGATAGTAGGGTTGTGAGGAGGAACTTGGATAGTAGGGTTACTTCGATATGAAAGCCTGGATAGTAGGGTTGTGAGAAGGAACTTAGATATTAGGGTTACTTTGATATGAAATCTTGGATAGTAGGGTTGTGAGAAGGAACCTGGGTAGTAGGGTTACTTCGATATGAAAGTCTGGATAGTAGGGCTGTGAGAAGGAACCTGGATAGTAGGGTTACTTCGATATAAAATCCTGGATAGTAGGGTTGTAAGAAGGAACCTGGATAGTAGGGTTACTTCGATATGAAAGCCTGGATAGTAGGGCTGTGAGGAGGAACTTAGATAGTATGGTTACTTTGATATGAAATCTTGTATAATAGGGCTTTGAGAAGGAACCTGGGTAGTAGGGTTACTTCGATATGAAAGCCTGGATAGTAGGGCTGTGAGAAGGAACCTGGATAGTAGGGTTACTTCGATATGAAAGCCTGGATAGTAGGGCTGTCAGAAGGAACCTGGATAGTAGGGTTACTTCGATATGAAAGCCTGGATAGTAGGGTTGTGAGGAGGAACTTGGATAGTAGGGTTACTTCAATATGAAAGCCTGGATAGTAGGGCTGTGAGAAGAAACCTGGGTAGTAGGCTTACTTCGATATGAAAGCCTGGATAGTAGGGTTGTGAGAAGGAACCTGGATAGTAGGGTTACTTAGATATGAAATCCTGGATAGTAGGGTTATGAGGAGGAACTTGGATAGTAGGGTTACTTCGATATGAAAGCCTGGATAGTAGGGTTGTGAGAAGGAACTTAGATATTAGGGTTACTTTGATACGAAATCTTGGATAGTAGGGTTGTGAGAAGGAACCTGGGTAGTAGGGTTACTTCGATATGAAAGTCTGGATAGTAGGGCTGTGAGAAGGAACCTGGATAGTAGGGTTACTTCGATATAAAATCCTGGATAGTAGGGCTGTAAGAAGGAACCTGGATAGTAGGGTTACTTCGATATGAAAGCCTGGATAGTAGGGCTGTGAGGAGGAACTTAGATAGTAGGGTTACTTTGATATGAAATCTTCTATAGTAGGGCTTTGAGAAGGAACCTGGGTAGTAGGGTTACTTCGATATGAAAGCCTGGATAGTAGGGCTGTGAGAAGGAACGTGGATAGTAGGGTTACTTTGATATCAAAGCCTGGATAGTAGGGCTGTGAGAAGGAACCTGGGTAGTAGGGTTACTTCGATACGAAAGCTTGGATAGTAGGGTTGTGAGAAGGAACCTGGGTAGTAGGGTTACTTCGATATGAAAGCCTGGATAGTAGGGCTGTGAGAAGGAACCTGGATAGTAGGGTTACTTCGATATGAAAGCCTGGATAGTAGGGATGTGAGAAGGAACCTGGATAGTAGGGTTACTTCGATATGAAAGCCTGGATAGTAGGGCTGTGAGAAGGAACTTAGATAGTAGGGTTACTTTGATATGAAACCTTGGATAGTAGGGCTGTGAGAAGGAACCTGGGTAGTAGGGTTACTTCGATATGAAAGCCTGGATAGTAGGGTTGTGAGAAGGACCCTAGATAGTAGGGTTACTTCGATATGAAAACCTAGATAGTGGGGATGTGAGAAGGAACCTGGATAGTAGGGTTACTTCGATATGAAAGCCTGGATAGTAGAGTTGTGAGAAGGAACCTGGATAGTAGGGTTACTTCGATATGAAAGCCTGGATAGTAGGGTTGTGAGAAGGAACTTAGATATTAGGGTTACTTTGATACGAAATCTTGGATAGTAGGGTTGTGAGAAGGAACCTGGGTAGTAGGGTTACTTCGATATGAAAGTCTGGATAGTAGGGCTGTGAGAAGGAACCTGGATAGTAGGGTTACTTCGATATAAAATCCTGGATAGTAGGGCTGTAAGAAGGAACCTGGATAGTAGGGTTACTTCGATATGAAAGCCTGGATAGTAGGGCTGTGAGGAGGAACTTAGATAGTAGGGTTACTTTGATATGAAATCTTCTATAGTAGGGCTTTGAGAAGGAACCTGGGTAGTAGGGTTACTTCGATATGAAAGCCTGGATAGTAGGGCTGTGAGAAGGAACCTGGATAGTAGGGTTACTTCGATATGAAAGTATGGATAATAGGGTTGTGAGAAGGAACCTGGATAGTAGGGTTACTTCGATATGAAACCCTGGATAGTAGGGCTGTGAGAAGGAACCTGGGTAGTGGGGTTACTTCGATATGAAAGCATGGATAGTAGGGTTGTGAGAAGGAACCTGGATAGTAGGGTTACTTCGATATGAAAGCCTGAATAGTAGGGTTGTGAGAAGGAACCTGGGTAGTAGGGTTACTTCGATATGAAAGCCTGGATAGTAGGGCTATGAGAAGGAACCTGGGTAGTAGGGTTACTTCGATATGAAAGCCTGGATAGTAGGGCTGTGAGAAGGAACCTGGATAGTAGGGTTTCTTCGACATGAGAGCATGGATAGTAGGGCTGTGAGAAGGAACCTGGATAGTAGGGTTACTTCGATATGAAAGCCTTGATAATAGGGTTGTAAGAAGGAACCTTGGTAGTAGGGTTACTTTGATATGAAAGTTGGGATAGTAGGGCTGTGAGAAGGAACGTGGATAGTAGGGTTACTTTGATATGAAAGCCTGGATAGTAGGGTTGTGAGAAGGAACCTGGGTAGTAGGGTTACTTCGATACGAAAGCCTGGATAGTAGGGCTGTGAGAAGAAACCTCGGTACTAGGGTTACTTCGATATGAAAGCCTAGATAGTAGGGCTGTGAGAAGGAACTTGGATAGTAGGGTTACTTTGATATGAAATCCTAGATAGTAGGGCTGTGAGAAGGAACCTGGGTAGTAGGGTTACTTCGATATGAAAGCCTGGATAGTAGGGCTGTGAGAAGGAACCTGGATAGTAGGGTTACTTCGATATGAAAGCCTGGATAGTAGGGTTGTGAGAAGGAACCTGGATAGTAGGGTTACTTCGATATGAAATCCTGGATAGTAGGGCTGTAAGGAGGAACCTGGATAGTAGGGTTACTTCGATATGAAATCTTGGATAGTACGGTTGTGAGAAGGAACCTGGGTAGTAGGGTTACTTCGATATGAAAGCCTGGATAGTAGGGCTGTGAGAAGGAACCTGGATAGTAGGTTTACTTCGATATGAAAGCCTGGATAGTAGGGTTGTGAGAAGGAACGTGGATAGTAGGGTTACTTTGATATCAAAGCCTGGATAGTAGGGCTGTGAGAAGGAACCTGGGTAGTAGGGTTACTTCGATACGAAAGCTTGGATAGTAGGGTTGTGAGAAGGAACCTGGGTAGTAGGGTTACTTCGATATGAAAGCCTGGATAGTAGGGCTGTGAGAAGGAACCTGGATAGTAGGGTTACTTCGATATGAAAGCCTGGATAGTAGAGTTGTGAGAAGGAACCTGGATAGTAGGGTTACTTCGATATGAAAGCCTGGATAGTAGGGTTGTGAGAAGGAACTTAGATATTAGGGTTACTTTGATATGAAATCTTGGATAGTAGGGTTGTGAGAAGGAACCTGGGTAGTAGGGTTACTTCGATATGAAAGTCTGGATAGTAGGGCTGTGAGAAGGAACCTGGATAGTAGCGTTACTTCGATATAAAATCCTGGATAGTAGGGCTGTAAGAAGGAACCTGGATAGTAGGGTTACTTCGATATGAAAGCCTGGATAGTAGGGCTGTGAGGAGGAACTTAGATAGTAGGGTTACTTTGATATGAAATCTTCTATAGTAGGGCTTTGAGAAGGAACCTGGGTAGTAGGGTTACTTCGATATGAAAGCCTGGATAGTAGGGCTGTGAGAAGGAACGTGGATAGTAGGGTTACTTTGATATCAAAGCCTGGATAGTAGGGCTGTGAGAAGGAACCTGGGTAGTAGGGTTACTTCGATACGAAAGCTTGGATAGTAGGGTTGTGAGAAGGAACCTGGGTAGTAGGGTTACTTCGATATGAAAGCCTGGATAGTAGGGCTGTGAGAAGGAACCTGGATAGTAGGGTTACTTCGATATGAAAGCCTGGATAGTAGGGATGTGAGAAGGAACCTGGATAGTAGGGTTACTTCGATATGAAAGCCTGGATAGTAGGGCTGTGAGAAGGAACTTAGATAGTAGGGTTACTTTGATATGAAACCTTGGATAGTAGGGCTGTGAGAAGGAACCTGGGTAGTAGGGTTACTTCGATATGAAAGCCTGGATAGTAGGGTTGTGAGAAGGACCCTGGATAGTAGGGTTACTTCGATATGAAAACCTAGATAGTGGGGATGTGAGAAGGAACCTGGATAGTAGGGTTACTTCGATATGAAAGCCTGGATAGTAGAGTTGTGAGAAGGAACCTGGATAGTAGGGTTACTTCGATATGAAAGCCTGGATAGTAGGGTTGTGAGAAGGAACTTAGATATTAGGGTTACTTTGATACGAAATCTTGGATAGTAGGGTTGTGAGAAGGAACCTGGGTAGTAGGGTTACTTCGATATGAAAGTCTGGATAGTAGGGCTGTGAGAAGGAACCTGGATAGTAGGGTTACTTCGATATAAAATCCTGGATAGTAGGGCTGTAAGAAGGAACCTGGATAGTAGGGTTACTTCGATATGAAAGCCTGGATAGTAGGGCTGTGAGGAGGAACTTAGATAGTAGGGTTACTTTGATATGAAATCTTCTATAGTAGGGCTTTGAGAAGGAACCTGGGTAGTAGGGTTACTTCGATATGAAAGCCTGGATAGTAGGGCTGTGAGAAGGAACCTGGATAGTAGGGTTACTTCGATATGAAAGTATGGATAATAGGGTTGTGAGAAGGAACCTGGATAGTAGGGTTACTTCGATATGAAAGCCTGGATAGTAGGGCTGTGAGAAGGAACCTGGGTAGTGGGGTTACTTCGATATGAAAGCATGGATAGTAGGGTTGTGAGAAGGAACCTGGATAGTAGGGTTACTTCGATATGAAAGCCTGAATAGTAGGGTTGTGAGAAGGAACCTGGGTAGTAGGGTTACTTCGATATGAAAGCCTGGATAGTAGGGCTATGAGAAGGAACCTGGGTAGTAGCGTTACTTCGATATGAAAGCCTGGATAGTAGGGCTGTTAGAAGGAACCTGGATAGGAGGGTTTCTTCGACATGAGAGCATGGATAGTAGGGCTGTGAGAAGGAACCTGGATAGTAGGGTTACTTCGATATGAAAGCCTTGATAATAGGGTTGTAAGAAGGAACCTTGGTAGTAGGGTTACTTTGATATGAAAGTTGGGATAGTAGGGCTGTGAGAAGGAACGTGGATAGTAGGGTTACTTTGATATGAAAGCCTGGATAGTAGGGTTGTGAGAAGGAACCTGGGTAGTAGGGTTACTTCGATACGAAAGCCTGGATAGTAGGGCTGTGAGAAGAAACCTCGGTACTAGGGTTACTTCGATATGAAAGCCTAGATAGTAGGGCTGTGAGAAGGAACTTGGATAGTAGGGTTACTTTGATATGAAATCCTATATAGTAGGGCTGTGAGAAGGAACCTGGGTAGTAGGGTTACTTCGATATGAAAGCCTGGATAGTAGGGCTGTGAGAAGGAACCTGGATAGTAGGGTTACTTCGATATGAAAGCCTGGATAGTAGGGTTGTGAGAAGGAACCTGGATAGTAGGGTTACTTTGATATGAAAGCCTGGATAGTAGGGCTGTGAGGAGGAACCTGGATAGTAGGGTTACTTCGATATGAAATCCTGGATAGTACGGTTGTGAGAAGGAACCTGGGTAGTAGGGTTACTTCGATATGAAAGCCTGGATAGTAGGGCTGTGAGAAGGAACCTGGATAGTAGGTTTACTTCGATATGAAAGCCTGGATAGTAGGGCTGTGAGAAGGAACGTGGATAGTAGGGTTACTTTGATATCAAAGCCTGGATAGTAGGGCTGTGAGAAGGAACCTGGGTAGTAGGGTTACTTCGATACGAAAGCTTGGATAGTAGGGTTGTGAGAAGGAACCTGGGTAGTAGGGTTACTTCGATATGAAAGCCTGGATAGTAGGGTTGTGAGAAGGAACCTGGATAGTAGGGTTACTTCGATATGAAAGCCTGGATAGTAGGGCTGTGAGAAGGAACCTGGATAGTAGGGTTACTTCGATATGAAAGCCTGGATAGTAGGGCTGTGAGAAGGAACTTAGATAGTAGGGTTACTTTGATATGAAATCTTGGATAGTAGGGCTGTGAGAAGGAACCTGGGTAGTAGGGTTACTTCGATATGAAAGCCTGGATAGTAGGGTTGTGAGAAGGACCCTGGATAGTAGGGTTACTTCGATATGAAAACCTAGATAGTAGGGATGTGAGAAGGAACCTGGATAGTAGGGTTACTTCGATATGAAAGCCTGGATAGTAGAGTTGTGAGAAGGAACCTGAATAGTAGGGTTACTTCGATATGAAAGCCTGGATAGTAGGGTTGTGAGAAGGAACTTAGATATTAGGGTTACTTTGATACGAAATCTTGGATAGTAGGGTTGTGAGAAGGAACCTGGGTAGTAGGGTTACTTCGATATGAAAGTCTGGATAGTAGGGCTGTGAGAAGGAACCTGGATAGTAGGGTTACTTCGATATAAAATCCTGGATAGTAGGGCTGTAAGAAGGAACCTGGATAGTAGGGTTACTTCGATATGAAAGCCTGGATAGTAGGGCTGTGAGGAGGAACTTAGATAGTAGGGTTACTTTGATATGAAATCTTCTATAGTAGGGCTTTGAGAAGGAACCTGGGTAGTAGGGTTACTTCGATATGAAAGCCTGGATAGTAGGGCTGTGAGAAGGAACCTGGATAGTAGGGTTACTTCGATATGAAAGCCTGGATAGTAGGGTTGTGAGAAGGAACCTGGGTAGTAGGGTTACTTCGATATGAAAGCCTGGATAGTAGGGCTGTGAGAAGGAACTTAGATAATAGGGTTACTTTGATATGAAATCTTGGATAGTAGGGCTGTGAGAAGGAACCTGGGTAGTAGGGTTACTTCGATATGAAAGCTTGGATAGTAGGGTTGTGAGAAGGAACTTAGATAGTAGGGTTACTTTGATATAAAATCTTGGATAGTAGGGCTGTGAGCAAGGACATGGGTAGTAGGGTTACTTCGATATGAAAGCCTGGATAGTAGGGCTATGAGAAAGAACCTGGGTAGTAGGGTTACTTTGATATGAAAGCCTGGATAGTAGGGTTGTGAGAAGGAACCTGGATAGTAGGGTTTCTTCGACATGAGAGCCTGGATAGTAGGGCTGTGAGAAGGAACCTGGATAGTAGGGTTACTTCGATATGAAAGCCTGGATAGTAAGGTTGTGAGAAGGAACCTGGGTAGTGGGGTTACTTCGATATGAAAGCATGGATAGTAGGGTTGTGAGAAGAAACCTGGATAGTAGGGTTACTTCGATATGAAAGCATGGATAGTAGGGTTGTGAGAAGAAACCTGGGTAGTAGGGTTACTTCGATATGAAAGCCTGGATAGTAGGGTTGTGAGAAGGAACCTGGATAGTAGGGTTACTTAGATATGAAAGCCTGGATAGTAGGGTTATGAGGAGGAACTTGGATAGTAGGGTTACTTCGATATGAAAGCCTGGATAGTAGGGTTGTGAGAAGGAACTTAGATATTAGGGTTACTTTGATATGAAATCTTGGATAGTAGGGTTGTGAGAAGGAACCTGGGTAGTAGGGTTACTTCGATATGAAAGTCTGGATAGTAGGGCTGTGAGAAGGAACCTGGATAGTAGGGTTACTTCGATATAAAATCCTGGATAGTAGGGTTGTAAGAAGGAACCTGGATAGTAGGGTTACTTCGATATGAAAGCCTGGATAGTAGGGCTGTGAGGAGGAACTTAGATAGTATGGTTACTTTGATATGAAATCTTATATAGTAGGGCTTTGAAAAGGAACCTGGGTAGTAGGGTTACTTCGATATGAAAGCCTGGATAGTTGGGCTGTGAGAAGGAACCTGGATAGTAGGGTTACTTCGATATGAAAGCCTGGATAGTAGGGCTGTCAGAAGGAACCTGGATAGTAGGGTTACTTCGATATGAAAGCCTGGATAGTAGGGTTGTGAGGAGGAACTTGGATAGTAGGGTTACTTCAATATGAAAGCCTGGATAGTAGGGCTGTGAGAAGAAACCTGGGTAGTAGGGTTACTTGGATATGAAAGCCTGGATAGTAGGGCTGTGAGAAGAAACCTGGATAGTAGGGTTACTTCGATATGAAAGGCTGGATAGTAGGGCTGTGAGAAGGAACCTGCCTAGTAGGGTTACTTCGATATAAAATCCTGGATAGTAGGCCTGTGAGCAAGGACATGGGTAGTAGGGTTACTTCGATATGAAAGCCTGGATAGTAGGGCTATGAGAAAGAACCTGGGTAGTAGGGTTACTTCGATATGAAAGCATGGATAGTAGGGTTGTGAGAAGGAACCTGGATAGTAGGGTTTCTTCGACATGAGAGCCTGGATAGTAGGGCTGTGAGAAGGAACCTGGATAGTAGGGTTACTTCGATATGAAAGCCTGGATAGTAGGGCTGTGAGAAGGAACCTGGGTAGTGGGGTTACTTCGATATGAAAGCATGGATAGTAGGGTTGTGAGAAGAAACCTGGGTAGTAGGGTTACTTCGATATGAAAGCCTGGATAGTAGGGTTGTAAGAAGGAACCTGGATTGTAGGGTTACTTAGATATGAAAGCCTGGATAGTAGGACTGTGAGAAGGAACCTGGATAGTAGGGTTAATTCGATATGAAATCCTGGATAGTAAGGATGTAAGAAGGAACCTGGATAGTAGGGTTACTTCAATATGAAAACCTGGATAGTAGGGCTGTGAGAAGTAACCTGGGTAGTAGGGTTACTTCGATATGAAAGCCTGGATAATAGGGCTGTGAGAAGGAACCTGGATAGTAGGGTTACTTCAATATGAAAGCCTGGATAGTAGGGCTGTGAGAAGGAACCTGGGTAGTGGGGTTACTTCGATATGAAAGCATGGATAGTAGGGTTGTGAGAAGGAACCTGGATAGTAGGGTTACTTCGATATGAAAGCCTGGATAGTAGGGTTGTGAGAAGGAACCTGGGTAGTAGGGTTACTTCGATATGAAAGCCTGGATAGTAGGGCTATGAGAAGGAACCTGGGTAGTAGGGTTACTTGGATATGAAAGCCTGGATAGTAGGGCTGTGAGAAGAAACCTAGATAGTAGGGTTACTTCGAAATGAAAGGCTGGATAGTAGGGTTGTGAGAAGGAACCTAGCTAGTAGGGTTACTTCGATATAAAATCATGGATAGTAGGGTTGTGAGCATGAACCTGGGTAGTAGGGTTACTTCGATATGAAAGCCTGGATAGTAGGGCTATGAGAAGGAACCTGGGTAGTAGGGATACTTCGATATGAAAGCCTGGATAGTAGGGCTGTGAGAAGGAACCTGGATAGTAGGGTTTCTTCGACATGAGAGCCTGGATAGTAGGGATGTGAGAAGGAACCTGGATAGTAGGGTTACTTCGATATGAAAGCCTAAATAGTAGGGTTGTGAGAAGGAACCTGGGTAGTGGGGTTACTTCGATATGAAAGCATGGATAGTAGGGTTGTGAGAAGGAACCTGGATAGTAGGGTTACTTCGATATGAAAGCCTGGATAGTAGGGTTGTGAGAAGGAACCTAGGTAGTAGGGTTACTTCGATATGAAAGTCTGGATAGTAGGGTTGTGAGAAGGAACCTGGATAGTAGGGTTACTTAGATATGAAAGCCTGGATAGTAGGCATGTGAGAAGGAACCTGGATAGTAGGGTTACTTTGATATGAAATCCTGGATAGTAAGGCTGTAAGAAGGAACCTGGATAGTAGGGTTACTTCGATATGAAAACCTGGATAGTAGGGCTGTGAGAAGTAACCTTGGTAGTAGAGTTACTTCGATATGAAAGCCTGGATAATAGGGCTGTGAGAAGAAACCTGGGTAGTAAGGTTACTTGGATATGAAAGCCTGGATAGTAGGGTTGTGAGAAGAAACCTGGATAGTAGGGTTACTTCGATATGAAAGGCTGGATAGTAGGGTTGTGAGAAGGAACCTGCCTAGTAGGGTTACTTCGATATAAAATCCTGGATAGTAGGGCTGTGAGCAAGGACATGGGTAGTAGGGTTACTTCGATATGAAAGCCTGGATAGTAGGGCTATGAGAAAGAACCTGGGTAGTAGGGTTACTTCGATATGAAAGCATGGATAGTAGGGTTGTGAGAAGGAACCTGGATAGTAGGGTTTCTTCGACATGAGAGCCTGGATAGTAGGGCTGTGAGAAGGAACCTGGATAGTAGGGTTACTTCGATATGAAAGCCTGGATAGTAGGGCTGTGAGAAGGAACCTGGGTAGTGGGGTTACTTCGATATGAAAGCATGGATAGTAGGGTTGTGAGAAGAAACCTGGATAGTAGGGTTACTTCGATATGAAAGCATGGATAGTAGGGTTGTGAGAAGAAACCTGGGTAGTAGGGTTACTTCGATATGAAAGCCTGGATAGTAGGGTTGTGAGAAGGAACCTGGATAGTAGGGTTACTTAGATATGAAAGCCTGGATAGTAGGACTGTGAGAAGGAACCTGGATAGTAGGGTTAATTCGATATGAAATCCTGGATAGTAAGGATGTAATAAGGAACCTGGATAGTAGGGTTACTTCAATATGAAAACCTGGATAGTAGGGCTGTGAGAAGTAACCTGGGTAGTAGGGTTACTTCGATATGAAAGCCTGGATAATAGGGCTGTGAGAAGGAACCTGGATAGTAGGGTTACTTCGATATGAAAGCCTGGATAGTAGGGCTGTGAGAAGGAACCTGGGTAGTGGGGTTACTTCGATATGAAAGCATGGATAGTAGGGTTGTGAGAAGGAACCTGGATAGTAGGGTTACTTCGATATGAAAGCCTGGATAGTAGGGTTGTGAGAAGGAACCTGGGTAGTAGGGTTACTTCGATATGAAAGCCTAGATAGTAGGGCTATGAGAAGGAACCTGGGTAGTAGGGTTACTTGGATATGAAAGCCTGGATAGTAGGGCTGTGAGAAGAAACCTAGATAGTAGGGTTACTTCGAAATAAAAGGCTGGATAGTAGGGCTGTGAGAAGGAACCTGGCTAGTAGGGTTACTTCGATATAAAATCATGGATAGTAGGGTTGTGAGCATGAACCTGGGTAGTAGGGTTACTTCGATATGAAAGCCTGGATAGTAGGGCTATGAGAAGGAACCTGGGTAGTAGGGATACTTCGATATGAAAGCCTGGATAGTAGGGCTGTGAGAAGGAACCTGGATAGTAGGGTTTCTTCGACATGAGAGCCTGGATAGTAGGGCTGTGAGAAGGAACCTGGATAGTAGGGTTACTTCGATATGAAAGCCTGGATAGTAGGGTTGTGAGAAGGAACCTGGGTAGTGGGGTTACTTCGATATGAAAGCATGGATAGTAGGGGTGTGAGAAGGAACCTGGATAGTAGGGTTACTTCGATATGAAAGCCTGGATAGTAGGGTTGTGAGAAGGAACCTAGGTAGTAGGGTTACTTCGATATGAAAGTCTGGATAGTAGGGTTGTGAGAAGGAACCTGGATAGTAGGGTTACTTAGATATGAAAGCCTGGATAGTAGGCCTGTGAGAAGGAACCTGGATAGTAGGGTTACTTTGATATGAAATCCTGGATAGTAAGGCTGTAAGAAGGAACCTGGATAGTAGGGTTACTTCGATATGAAAACCTGGATAGTAGGGCTGTGAGAAGTAACCTTGGTAGTAGAGTTACTTCGATATGAAAGCCTGGATAATAGGGCTGTGAGAAGAAACCTGGATAGTAGGGTTACTTCGATATGAAAGCCTGGATAGTAGGGCTGTGAGAAGGATCCTGGATAGTAGGGTTACTTCGATATGAAAGCCTGGATAGTAGGGCTGTGAGAAGGAACCTGGGTAGTGGAGTTACTTCGATATGAAAGCATGGATAGTACGGTTGTGAGAAGGAACCTGGGTAGTAGGGTTACTTCGATATGAAATCTTGGATAGTAGGGCTGTGAGAAGGAACCTGGGTAGTAGGGTTACTTCGATATGAAAGCCTGGATAGTAGGGTTGTGAGAAGGAACATGGATAGTAGGGTTACTTCGATATGAAAACCTGGATAGTAGGGCTGTGAGAAGTAACCTGGGTAGTAGGGTTACTTCGATATGAAAGCCTGGATAATAGGGCTGTGAGAAGGAACCTGGATAGTAGGGTTACTTCGATATGAAAGCCTGGATAGTAGGGCTGTGAGAAGGAACCTGGGTAGTGGGGTTACTTCGATATGAAAGCATGGATAGTAGGGTTGTGAGAAGGAACCTGGATAGTAGGGTTACTTCGATATGAAAGCCTGGATAGTAGGGTTGTGAGAAGGAACCTGGGTAGTAGGGTTACTTCGATATGAAAGCCTGAATAGTAGGGCTATGAGAAGGAACCTGGGTAGTAGGGTTACTTGGATATGAAAGCCTGGATAGTAGGGATGTGAGAAGGAACCTGGATAGTAGGGTTACTTCGATATGAAAGCCTAAATAGTAGGGTTGTGAGAAGGAACCTGGGTAGTGGGGTTACTTCGATATGAAAGCATGGATAGTAGGGTTGTGAGAAGGAACCTGGATAGTAGGGTTACTTCGATATGAAAGCCTGGATAGTAGGGTTGTGAGAAGGAACCTAGGTAGTAGGGTTACTTCGATATGAAAGTCTGGATAGTAGGGTTGTGAGAAGGAACCTGGATAGTAGGGTTACTTAGATATGAAAGCCTGGATAGTAGGCATGTGAGAAGGAACCTGGATAGTAGGGTTACTTTGATATGAAATCCTGGATAGTAAGGCTGTAAGAAGGAACCTGGATAGTAGGGTTACTTCGATATGAAAACCTGGATAGTAGGGCTGTGAGAAGTAACCTTGGTAGTAGAGTTACTTCGATATGAAAGCCTGGATAATAGGGCTGTGAGAAGAAACCTGGGTAGTAAGGTTACTTGGATATGAAAGCCTGGATAGTAGGGTTGTGAGAAGAAACCTGGATAGTAGGGTTACTTCGATATGAAAGGCTGGATAGTAGGGTTGTGAGAAGGAACCTGCCTAGTAGGGTTACTTCGATATAAAATCCTGGATAGTAGGGCTGTGAGCAAGGACATGGGTAGTAGGGTTACTTCGATATGAAAGCCTGGATAGTAGGGCTATGAGAAAGAACCTGGGTAGTAGGGTTACTTCGATATGAAAGCATGGATAGTAGGGTTGTGAGAAGGAACCTGGATAGTAGGGTTTCTTCGACATGAGAGCCTGGATAGTAGGGCTGTGAGAAGGAACCTGGATAGTAGGGTTACTTCGATATGAAAGCCTGGATAGTAGGGCTGTGAGAAGGAACCTGGGTAGTGGGGTTACTTCGATATGAAAGCATGGATAGTAGGGTTGTGAGAAGAAACCTGGATAGTAGGGTTACTTCGATATGAAAGCATGGATAGTAGGGTTGTGAGAAGAAACCTGGGTAGTAGGGTTACTTCGATATGAAAGCCTGGATAGTAGGGTTGTGAGAAGGAACCTGGATAGTAGGGTTACTTAGATATGAAAGCCTGGATAGTAGGACTGTGAGAAGGAACCTGGATAGTAGGGTTAATTCGATATGAAATCCTGGATAGTAAGGATGTAATAAGGAACCTGGATAGTAGGGTTACTTCAATATGAAAACCTGGATAGTAGGGCTGTGAGAAGTAACCTGGGTAGTAGGGTTACTTCGATATGAAAGCCTGGATAATAGGGCTGTGAGAAGGAACCTGGATAGTAGGGTTACTTCGATATGAAAGCCTGGATAGTAGGGCTGTGAGAAGGAACCTGGGTAGTGGGGTTACTTCGATATGAAAGCATGGATAGTAGGGTTGTGAGAAGGAACCTGGATAGTAGGGTTACTTCGATATGAAAGCCTGGATAGTAGGGTTGTGAGAAGGAACCTGGGTAGTAGGGTTACTTCGATATGAAAGCCTAGATAGTAGGGCTATGAGAAGGAACCTGGGTAGTAGGGTTACATGGATATGAAAGCCTGGATAGTAGGGCTGTGAGAAGAAACCTAGATAGTAGGGTTACTTCGAAATAAAAGGCTGGATAGTAGGGCTGTGAGAAGGAACCTGGCTAGTAGGGTTACTTCGATATAAAATCATGGATAGTAGGGTTGTGAGCATGAACCTGGGTAGTAGGGTTACTTCGATATGAAAGCCTGGATAGTAGGGCTATGAGAAGGAACCTGGGTAGTAGGGATACTTCGATATGAAAGCCTGGATAGTAGGGCTGTGAGAAGGAACCTGGATAGTAGGGTTTCTTCGACATGAGAGCCTGGATAGTAGGGCTGTGAGAAGGAACCTGGATAGTAGGGTTACTTCGATATGAAAGCCTGGATAGTAGGGTTGTGAGAAGGAACCTGGGTAGTGGGGTTACTTCGATATGAAAGCATGGATAGTAGGGGTGTGAGAAGGAACCTGGATAGTAGGGTTACTTCGATATGAAAGCCTGGATAGTAGGGTTGTGAGAAGGAACCTAGGTAGTAGGGTTACTTCGATATGAAAGTCTGGATAGTAGGGTTGTGAGAAGGAACCTGGATAGTAGGGTTACTTAGATATGAAAGCCTGGATAGTAGGCCTGTGAGAAGGAACCTGGATAGTAGGGTTACTTTGATATGAAATCCTGGATAGTAAGGCTGTAAGAAGGAACCTGGATAGTAGGGTTACTTCGATATGAAAACCTGGATAGTAGGGCTGTGAGAAGTAACCTTGGTAGTAGAGTTACTTCGATATGAAAGCCTGGATAATAGGGCTGTGAGAAGAAACCTGGATAGTAGGGTTACTTCGATATGAAAGCCTGGATAGTAGGGCTGTGAGAAGGATCCTGGATAGTAGGGTTACTTCGATATGAAAGCCTGGATAGTAGGGCTGTGAGAAGGAACCTGGGTAGTGGAGTTACTTCGATATGAAAGCATGGATAGTACGGTTGTGAGAAGGAACCTGGGTAGTAGGGTTACTTCGATATGAAATCTTGGATAGTAGGGCTGTGAGAAGGAACCTGGGTAGTAGGGTTACTTCGATATGAAAGCCTGGATAGTAGGGTTGTGAGAAGGAACCTGGATAGTAGGGTTACTTCGATATGAAAACCTGGATAGTAGGGCTGTGAGAAGTAACCTGGGTAGTAGGGTTACTTCGATATGAAAGCCTGGATAATAGGGCTGTGAGAAGGAACCTGGATAGTAGGGTTACTTCGATATGAAAGCCTGGATAGTAGGGCTGTGAGAAGGAACCTGGGTAGTGGGGTTACTTCGATATGAAAGCATGGATAGTAGGGTTGTGAGAAGGAACCTGGATAGTAGGGTTACTTCGATATGAAAGCCTGGATAGTAGGGTTGTGAGAAGGAACCTGGGTAGTAGGGTTACTTCGATATGAAAGCCTGAATAGTAGGGCTATGAGAAGGAACCTGGGTAGTAGGGTTACTTGGATATGAAAGCCTGGATAGTAGGGCTGTGAGAAGAAACCTGGATAGTAGGGTTACTTAGATATGAAAGGCTGGATAGTAGGGCTGTGAGAAGGAACCTGGCTAGTAGGGTTACTTCGATATAAAATCCTGGATAGTAGGGCTGTGAGCAAGGACATGGGTAGTAGGGTTACTTCGATATGAAAGCCTGGATAGAGGGCTATGAGAAGGAACATGGGTAGTAGGGTTACTTCGATATGAAAGCCTGGATAGTAGGGTTGTGAGAAGGAACCTGGATAGTAGGGTTTCCTCGACATGAGAGCCTGGATAGTAGGGCTGTGAGAAGGAACCTGGATAGTAGGGTTACTTCGATATGAAATCCTGGATAGTAGGGCTGTGAGAAGGAACCTGGGTAGTGGGGTTACTTCGATATGAAAGCATGGATAATAGGGTTGTGAGAAGGAACCTAGGTAGTAGGGTTACTTCGATATGAAAGCCTGGATAGTAGGGCTGTAAGAAGAAACCTGGGTAGTAGGGTTACTTGGATATGAAAGCCTGGATAGTAGGGCTGTGAGAAGAAACCTGGATAGTAGGGTTACTTCGATATGAAAGCCTGGATAGTAGGCCTGTGAGAAGGAACCTGCCTAGTAGGGTTACTTCGATATAAAATCCTGGATAGTAGGGCTGTGAGCAAGGACATGGGTAGTAGGGTTACTTCGATATGAAAGCCTGGATAGTAGGGCTATGAGAAAGAACCTGGGTAGTAGGGTTACTTCGATATGAAAGCATGGATAGTAGGGTTGTGAGAAGGAACCTGGATAGTAGGGTTTCTTCGACATGAGAGCCTGGATAGTAGGGCTGTGAGAAGGAACCTGGATAGTAGGGTTACTTCGATATGAAATCCTGGATAGTAGGGCTATGAGAAGGAACCTGGGTAGTGGGGTTACTTCGATATGAAAGCATGGATAGTAGGGTTGTGAGAAGAAACCTGGATAGTAGGGTTACTTCGATATGAAAGCATGGATAGTAGGGTTGTGAGAAGAAACCTGGGTAGTAGGGTTACTTCGATATGAAAGCCTGGATAGTAGGGTTGTGAGAAGGAACCTGGATAGTAGGGTTACTTAGATATGAAAGCCTAGATAGTAGGACCGTGAGAAGGAATTTGGATAGTAGGGTTAATTCGATATGAAATCCTGGATAGTAAGGATGTAAGAAGGAACCTGGATAGTAGGGTTACTTCAATCTGAAAACCTGGATAGTAGGGCTGTGAGAAGTAACCTGGGTAGTAGGGTTACTTCGATATGAAAGCCTGGATAATAGGGCTGTGAGAAGGAACCTGGATAGTAGGGTTACTTCGATATGAAAGCCTGGATAGTAGGGCTGTGAGAAGGAACATGGGTAGTGGGGTTACTTCGATATGAAAGCATGGATAGTAGGGTTGTGAGAAGGAACCTGGATAGTAGGGTTACTTCGATATGAAAGCTTGGATAGTAGGGTTGTGAGAAGGAACCTGGGTAGTAGGGTTACTTCGATATGAAAGCCTGGATAGTAGGGCTATAAGAAGGAACCTGGGTAGTAGAGTTACTTGGATATGAAAGCCTGGATAGTAGGGCTGTGAGAAGAAACCTAGATAGTAGGGTTACTTCGAAATGAAAGGCTGGATAGTAGGGCTGTGAGAAGGAACCTGGCTAGTAGGGTTACTTCGATATAAAATCATGGATAGTAGGGTTGTGAGCATGAACCTGGGTAGTAGGGTTACTTCGATATGAAAGCCTGGATAGTAGGGCTATGAGAAGGAACCTGGGTAGTAGGGATACTTCGATATGAAAGCCTGGATAGTAGGGCTGTGAGAAGGAACCTAGATAGTAGGGTTTCTTCGACATGAGAGCCTGGATAGTAGGGCTGTGAGAAGGAACCTGGATAGTAGGGTTACTTCGATATGAAAGCCTGGATAGTAGGGTTGTGAGAAGGAACCTGGGTAGTGGGGTTACTTCGATATGAAAGCATGGATAGTAGGGTTGTGAGAAGGAACCTGGATAGTAGGGTTACTTCGATATGAAAGCCTGGATAGTAGGGTTGTGCGAAGGAACCTAGGTAGTAGGGTTACTTCGATATGAAAGTCTGGATAGTAGGGTTGTGAGAAGGAACCTGGATAGTAGGGTTACTTAGATATGAAAGCCTGGATAGTAGGCCTGTGAGAAGGAACCTGGATAGTAGGGTTACTTTGATATGAAATCCTGGATAGTAAGGCTGTAAGAAGGAACCTGGATAGTAGGGTTACTTCGATATGAAAACCTGGATAGTAGGGCTGTGAGAAGTAACCTTGGTAGTAGAGTTACTTCGATATGAAAGCCTGGATAATAGGGCTGTGAGAAGAAACCTGGGTAGTAGGGTTACTTGGATATGAAAGCCTGGATAGTAGGGCTGTGAGAAGAAACCTGGATAGTAGGGTTACTTCGATATGAAAGGCTGGATAGTAGGGCTGTGAGAAGGAACCTTCCTAGTAGGTTTACTTTGATATAAAATCCTGGATAGTAGGGCTGTGAGCAAGGACATGGGTAGTAGGGTTACTTCGATATGAAAGCCTGGATAGTAGGGCTATGAGAAAGAACCTGGGTAGTAGGGTTACTTCGATATGAAAGCATGGATAGTAGGGTTGTGAGAAGGAACCTGGATAGTAGGGTTTCTTCGACATGAGAGCCTGGATAGTAGGGCTGTGAGATGGAACCTGGATAGTAGGGTTACTTCGATATGAAAGCCTGGATAGTAGGGCTGTGAGAAGGAACCTGGGTAGTGGGGTTACTTCGATATGAAAGCATGGATAGTAGGGTTGTGAGAAGAAACCTGGATAGTAGGGTTACTTCGATATGAAAGCATGGATAGTAGGGTTGTGAGAAGAAACCTGGGTAGTAGGGTTACTTCGATATGAAAGCCTGGATAGTAGGGTTGTGAGAAGGAACCTGGATAGTAGGGTTACTTAGATATGAAAGCCTGGATAGTAGGACTGTGAGAAGGAACCTGGATAGTAGGGTTAATTCGATATGAAATCCTGGATAGTAAGGATGTAAGAAGGAACCTGGATAGTAGGGTTACTTCAATATGAAAACCTGGATAGTAGGGCTGTGAGAAGTAACCTGGGTAGTAGGGTTACTTCGATATGAAAGCCTGGATAATAGGGCTGTGAGAAGGAACTTG
This sequence comes from Vicia faba, assembly GCA_948472305.1. Classification (NCBI taxonomy): domain Eukaryota; kingdom Viridiplantae; phylum Streptophyta; class Magnoliopsida; order Fabales; family Fabaceae; genus Vicia; species Vicia faba. The sequence continues at coordinate 1,306,450,428 of OX451736.1, read as the reverse complement.
GATAGTAGGGTTACTTCGATATGAAAGCCTGGATAGTAGGGCTGTGAGAAGGAACCTGGGTAGTGGGGTTACTTCGATATGAAAGCATGGATAGTAGGGTTGTGAGAAGGAACCTGGAATGTAGGGTTACTTCGATATGAAAGCCTGGATAGTAGGGTTGTGAGAAGGAACCTGGGTAGTAGGGTTACTTCGATATGAAAGCCTGGATAGTAGGGCTATGAGAAGGAACCTGGGTAGTAGGGTTACTTGGATATGAAAGCCTGGATAGTAGGGCTGTGAGAAGAAACCTAGATAGTAGGGTTACTTCGAAATAAAAGGCTGGATAGTAGGGATGTGAGAAGGAATCTGGCTAGTAGGGTTACTTCAATATAAAATCAGGGATAGTAGGGTTGTGAGCATGAACCTGGGTAGTAGGGTTACTTCGATATGAAAGCCTGGATAGTAGGGCTATGAGAAGGAACCTGGGTAGTAGGGATACTTCGATATGAAAGCCTGGATAGTAGGGCTGTGAGAAGGAACCTGGATAGTAGGGTTTCTTCGACATGAGAGCCTGGATAGTAGGGCTGTGAGAAGGAACCTGGATAGTAGGGTTACTTCGATATGAAAGCCTGGATAGTAGGGTTGTGAGAAGGAACCTGGGTAGTGGAGTTACTTCGATATGAAAGCATGGATAGTAGGGTTGTGAGAAGGAACCTGGATAGTAGGGTTACTTCGATATGAAAGCCTGGATAGTAGGGTTGTGAGAAGAAACCTAGGTAGTAGGGTTACTTCGATATGAAAGTCTGGATAGTAGGGTTGTGAGAAGGAACCTGGATAGTAGGGTTACTTAGATATGAAAGCCTGGATAGTAGGCCTGTGAGAAGGAACCTGGATAGTAGGGTTACTTTGATATGAAATCCTGGATAGTAAGGCTGTAAGAAGGAACCTGGATAGTAGGGTTACTTCGATATGAAAACCTGGATAGTAGGGCTGTGAGAAGTAACCTTGGTAGTAGAGTTACTTCGATATGAAAGCCTGGATAATAGGGCTGTGAGAAGAAACCTGGATAGTAGGGTTACTTCGATATGAAAGCCTGGATAGTAGGGCTATGAGAAGGAACCTGGATAGTAGGGTTACTTCGATATGAAAGCCTGGATAGTAGGGCTGTGAGAAGGAACCTGGGTAGTGGAGTTACTTCGATATGAAAGCATGGATAGTACGGTTGTGAGAAGGAACCTGGGTAGTAGGGTTACTTCGATATGAAATCTTGGATAGTAGGGCTGTGAGAAGGAACCTGGGTAGTAGGGTTACTTCGATATGAAAGCCTGGATAGTAGGGTTGTGAGAAGGAACCTGGATAGTAGGGTTACTTCGATATGAAAACCTGGATAGTAGGGCTGTGAGAAGTAACCTGGGTAGTAGGGTTACTTCGATATGAAAGCCTGGATAATAGGGCTGTGAGAAGGAACCTGGATAGTAGGGTTACTTCGATATGAAAGCCTGGATAGTAGGGCTGTGAGAAGGAACCTGGGTAGTGGGGTTACTTCGATATGAAAGCATGGATAGTAGGGTTGTGAGAACGAACCTGGATAGTAGGGTTACTTCGATATGAAAGCCTGGATAGTAGGGTTGTGAGAAGGAACCTGGGTAGTAGGGTTACTTCGATATGAAAGCCTGAATAGTAGGGCTATGAGAAGGAACCTGGGTAGTAGGGTTACTTGGATATGAAAGCCTGGATAGTAGGGCTGTGAGAAGAAACCTGGATAGTAGGGTTACTTCGATATGAAAGGCTGGATAGTAGGGCTGTGAGAAGGAACCTGGCTAGTAGGGTTACTTCGATATAAAATCCTGGATAGTAGGGCTGTGAGCAAGGACATGGGTAGTAGGGTTACTTCGATATGAAATCCTGGATAGTAGGGCTATGAGAAGGAACATGGGTAGTAGGGTTACTTCGATATGAAAGCCTGGATAGTAGGGTTGTGAGAAGGAACCTGGATAGTAGGGTTTCCTCGACATGAGAGCCTGGATAGTAGGGCTGTGAGAAGGAACCTGGATAGTAGGGTTACTTCGATATGAAATCCTGGATAGTAGGGCTGTGAGAAGGAACCTGGGTAGTGGGGTTACTTCGATATGAAAGCATGGATAGTAGGGTTGTGAGAAGGAACCTAGGTAGTAGGGTTACTTCGATATGAAAGCCTGGATAGTAGGGTTGTGAGAAGGAACCTGGTTAGTAGGGTTACTTCGATATGAAAGACTGGATAGTAGGGTTGTGAGAAGGAACCTGGATAATAGGGTTACTTAGATATGAAAGCCTGGATAGTAGGCCTGTGAGAAGGAACCTGGATAGTAGGGTTAATTCGATATGATATCCTGGATAGTAAGGCTGTAAGAAGGAACCTGGATAGTAGGGTTACTTCGATATGAAAACCTGGATAATAGGGCTGTGAGAAGTAACCTGGGTAGTAGGGTTACTTCGATATGAAAGCCTGGATAATAGGGCTGTGAGAAGGAACCTGGATAGTAGGGTTACTTCGATATGAAAGCCTGGATAGTAGGGCTGTGAGAAGGAACCTGGGTAGTGGAGTTACTTCGATATGAAAGCATGGATAGTAGGGTTGTGAGAAGGAACCTGGATAGTAGGGTTACTTCGATATGAAAGCCTGGATAGTAGGGTTGTGAGAAGGAACCTGGGTAGTAGGGTTACTTCGATATGAAAGCCTTGATAGTAGGGCTATGAGAAGGAACCTGGGTATTAGGGTTACTTCGATATGAAAGCCTGGATAGTAGGGTTGTGAGAAGGAACCTGGATAGTAGGGTTTCTTCGACATAAGAGCCTGGATAGTAGGGCTGTGAGAAGGAACCTGGATAGTAGGGTTACTTCGATATGAAATCCTGGATAGTAGGGCTGTGAGAAGGAACCTTGGTAGTGGGGTTACTTCGATATGAAAGCATGGATAGTAGGGTTGTGAGAAGGAGCCTGGATTGTAGGTTTAATTCGATATAAAAGCCTCGATAGTAGGGTTGTTAGAAGGAACCTGGGTAGTAGGGTTACTTCAATATGAAAGCCTGGATAGTAGGGTTGTGAGAAGGAACCTGGATAGTAGGGTTACTTAGATATGAAAGCCTGGATAGTAGGGTTGTGAGAAGGAACCTGGATAGTAGGGTTACTTCGATATGAAATCCTGGATAGTAACGATGTAAGAAGGAACCTGGATAGTAGGGTTACTTCGATATGAAAACCTGGATAATAGGGATGTGAGAAGTAACCTGGGTAGTAGCGTTACTTCGATATGAAAGCCTGGATAATAGGGCTGTGAGAAGGAACCTGGATAGTAGGGTTACTTTGATATGAAAGCCTGGATAGTAGGGTTGTGAGAAGGAACCTGGGTAGTAGGGTTACTTCGATATGAAAGCCTGAATAGTAGGGCTATGAGAAGGAACCTGGGTAGTAGGGTTACTTGGATATGAAAGCCTGGATAGTAGGGCTGTGAGAAGAAACCTGGATAGTAGGGTTACTTCGATATGAAAGGCTGGGTAGTAGGGCTGTGAGAAGGAACCTGGCTAGTAGGGTTACTTCGATATAAAATCCTGGATAGTAGGGCTGTGAGCAAGGACATGGGTAGTAGGGTTACTTCGATATGAAAGCCTGGATAGTAGGGCTATGAGAAGGAACATGGGTAGTAGGGTTACTTCGATATGAAAGCCTGGATAGTAGGGTTGTGAGAAGGAACCTGGATAGTAGGGTTTCCTCGACATGAGAGCCTGGATAGTAGGGCTGTGAGAAGGAACCTGGATAGTAGGGTTACTTCGATATGAAATCCTGGATAGTAGGGCTGTGAGAAGGAACCTGGGTAGTGGGGTTACTTCGATATGAAAGCATGGATAGTAGGGTTGTGAGAAGGAACCTAGGTAGTAGGGTTACTTCGATATGAAAGCCTGGATAGTAGGGTTGTGAGAAGGAACCTGGGTAGTAGGGTTACTTCGATATGAAAGCCTGGATAGTAGGGTTGTGAGAAAGAACCTGGATATTAGGGTTACTTCGATATAAAATCCTGGATAGTAGGGGTGTGAGCAGGAACCTGGGTAGTTGGGTTACTTCGATATGAAAGCCTGGATAGTAAGGCTGTAAGAAGGAACCTGGATAGTAGGGTTACTTCGATATGAAAGCCTGGATAGTAGGGCTGTGAGAAGGAACCTGGATAGTAGGGTTTCTTCGACATAAGAGCCTGGATAGTAGGGCTGTGAGAAGGAACCTGGATAGTAGGGTTACTTCGATATGAAAGCCTGGATAGTAGGGCTGTGAGAAGGAACCTGGGTAGTGGGGTTACTTCGATATGAAAGCATGGATAGTAGGGTTGTGAGAAGGAACCTGGATAGTAGGGTTACTTCGATATGAAAGACTGGATAGTAGGGTTGTGAGAAGGAACCTGGGTAGTAGGGTTACTTCGATATGAAAGCCTGGATAGTAGGGCTATGAGAAGGAACCTGGGTAGTAGGGTTACTTCGATATGAAAGCCTTGATAGTAGGGTTGTGATAAGGAACCTGGATAGTAGAGTTTCTTCGACATAAGAGCCTGGATAGTAGGGCTGTGAGAAGGAACCTGGATAGTAGGGTTACTTCGATATGAAAGCCTGGATAGTAGGGCTGTGAGAAGGAACCTGGGTAGTGGGGTTACTTCGATATGAAAGCATGGATAGTAGGGTTGTGAGAAGGAACCTGGATAGTAGGGTTACTTCGATATGAAAGCCTGGATAGTAGGGCTGTCAGAAGGAACCTGGGTAGTAGGGTTACTTCGATATGAAAGCCTGGATAGTAGGGTTGTGAGAAGGAACCTGGATAGTAGGGTTACTTAGATATGAAAGCCTGGATAGTAGGGTTGTGAGAAGGAACCTGGATAGTAGGGTTACTTCGATATGAAATCCTGGATAGTAAGGCTGTAAGAAGGAACCTGGATTGTAGGGTTACTTCGATATGAAAACCTGGATAGTAGGGCTGTGAGAAGTAACCTGGGTAGTAGGGTTACTTCGATATGAAAGCCTGGATAATAGGGCTGTGAGAAGGAACCTGGATAGTAGGGTTACTTTGATATGAAAGCCTGGATAGTAGGGCTGTGAGAAGGAACCTGGGTAGTAGGGTTACTTCGATATGAAAGCCTGGATAGTAGGGTTGTGAGAAGGAACCTGGGTAGTAGAGTTACTTCGATATGAAAGCCTGGATAGTAGGGTTGTGAGAAGGAACCTGGATAGTAGGGTTACTTAGATATGAAAGCCTGGATAGTAGGGCTGTGAGAAGGAACCTGGATAGTAGGGTTACTTCGATATGAAATCCTGGATAGTAAGGCTGTAAGAAGGAACCTGGATAGTAGGGTTACTTCGATATGAAAACCTGGATAGTAGGGCTGTGAGAAGTAACCTGGGTAGTAGGGTTACTTCGATATGAAAGCCTGGATAATAGGGCTGTGAGAAGGAACCAGGATAGTAGGGTTACTTCGATATGAAAGCCTGGATAGTAGGGTTGTGAGAAGGAACCTGGATAGTAGGGTTACTTCGATATGAAAGGATGGATAGTAGGGCTGTGAGAAGGAACTTGGCTAGTAGGGTTACTTCGATATAAAATCCTGGATAGTAGGGCTGTGAGCAGGAACCTGGGTAGTTGGGTTACTTCGATATGAAAGCCTGGATAGTAGGGCTATGAGAAGGAACCTGGGTAGTAGGGTTACTTCGATATGAAAGCCTGGATAGTAGGGCCGTGAGAAGGAACCTGGATAGTAGGGTTTCTTCGACATGAGAGCCTGGATAGTAGGGCTGTGAGAAGGAACCTGGATAGTAGGGTTACTTCGATATGAAAGCCTGGATAGTAGGGCTGTGAGAAGGAACCTGGGTAGTGGGGTTACTTCGATATGAAAGCATGGATAGTAGGGTTGTGAGAAGGAACCTGGATAGTAGGGTTACTTCGATATGAAAGACTGGATAATAGGGTTGTGAGAAGGAACCTGGGTAGTAGGGTTACTTCGATATGAAAGCCTGGATAATAGGGCTATGAGAAGGAACCTGGGTAGTAGGGTTACTTCGATATGAAAGCCTGGATAGTAGGGTTGTGAGAAGGAGCCTGGATAGTAGGGTTTCTTCGACATAAGAGCCTGGATAGTAGGGCTGTGAGAAGGAACCTGGATAGTAGGGTTACTTCGATATGAAAGCCTGGATAGTAGGGCTGTGAGAAGGAACCTGGGTAGTGGGGTTACTTCGATATGAAAGCATGGATAGTAGGGTTGTGAGAAGGAACCTGGATAGTAGGGTTACTTCGATATGAAAGCCTGGATAGTAGGGCTGTCAGAAGGAACCTGGGTAGTAGGGTTACTTCGATAAGAAAGCCTGGATAGTAGGGTTATGAGAAGGAACCTGGATAGTAGGGTTACTTAGATATGAAAGCCTGGATAGTAGGGTTGTGAGAAGGAACCTGGATAGTAGGGTTACTTCGATATGAAATCCTGGATAGTAAGGCTGTAAGAAGGAACCTGGATAGTAGGGTTACTTCGATATGAAAACCTGGATAGTAGAGCTGTGAGAAGTAACCTGGGTAGTAGGGTTACTTCGATATGAAAGCCTGGATAATAGGGCTGTGAGAAGGAACCTGGATAGTAGGGTTACTTCGATATGAAAGCCTGGATAGTAGGGCTGTGAGAAGGAACCTGGGTAGTAGGGTTACTTCGATATGAAAGCATGGATAGTAGGGTTGTGAGAAGGAACCTAGATAGTAGGGCTATGAGAAGGAACCTGGGTAGTAGGGTTACTTAGATATGAAAGCCTGGATAGTACGGTTGTGAGAAGGAACCTGGATAGTAGGGTTTCTTCGGCATGAGAGCCTGGATAATAGGGTTGTGAGAAGGAACCTGGATAGTAGGGTTACTTCGATATGAAAGCCTGGATAGTAGGGCTGTGAGAAAGAACCTGGGTAGTGGGGTTACTTCGATATGAAAGCATGGATAGTAGGGTTGTGAGAAGGAACCTGGATAGTTGGGTTACTTCGATATGAAAGACAGGATAGTAGGGCTGTCAGAAGGAACCTGGGTAGTAGGGTTACTTCGATATGAAAGCCTGGATAGTAGGGTTGTGAGAAGGAACCTGGATAGTAGGGTTACTTAGATATGAAATCCTGGATAGTAGGGCTATGAGAAGGAACCTGGATAGTAGGGTTACTTCGATATGAAATCCTGGATAGTAAGGCTGTAAGAAGGAACCTGGATAGTAGGGTTACTTCGATATGAAAACCTGGATAGTAGGGCTGTGAGAAGTAACCTGGGTAGTATGGTTACTTCGATATGAAAGCCTGGATAATAGGGCTGTGAGAAGGAACCTGGATAGTAGGGTTACTTCGATATGAAAGCCTGGATAGTAGGGCTGTGAGAAGGAACCTGGGTAGTGGGGTTACTTCGATATGAAAGCACGGATAGTAGGGTTGTGAGAAGGAACCTGGATAGTAGGGTTACTTCGATATGAAAGCCTGGATAGTAAGGCTGTGAGAAGGAACCTGGGTAGTAGGGTTACTTCGATATGAAAGCCTGGATAGTAGGGCTGTGAGAAGTAACCTGGGTAGAAGGGTTACTTCGATTTGAAATCCTGGATAGTAGGGTTGTGATAAGGAACCTGGATAGTAGGGTTACTTAGATATGAAAGCCTGGATAGTAGGGTTGTGAGAAGGAACCTGGATAGTAGGGTTACTTCGATATGAAAGCCTTGATAGTAAGGCTGTAAGAAGGAACCTGGATAGTAGGGTTACTTCGATATGAAAACCTGGATAGTACGGTTGTGAGAAGGAACCTGGATTTTAGGTTTTCTTCGACATGAGAGCCTGGATAATAGGGTTGTGAAAAGGAACCTGGATAGTACGGTTTCTTCGATATGAAAGCCTGGATAGTAGGGCTGTGAGAAGGAACCTGGGTAGTGGGGTTACTTCGATATGAAAGCATGGATAATAGGGTTGTGAGAAGGAACCTGGATAGTAGGGTTACTTCGATATGAAAGCCTGAATAGTAGGGCTGTGAGAAGGAACCTGGGTAGTGGGTTACTTCGATATGAAAGCCTGGATAGTAGGGCTGTGAGAAGGAACCTGGATAGTAGGGTTATTTAGATATGAAAGCCTGGATAGTAGGGCTGTGAGAAGGAACCTGGATAGTAGGGTTACTTCGATATGAAAGCCTGGATAGTAAGGCTGTAAGAAGGAACCTGGATAGTAGGGTTACTTCGATATGAAATCCTGGATAGTAGGGTTGTGAGAAGGAACCTGGGTAGTAGGGTTACTTCGATATGAAAGCCTGGATAGTAGGGCTATGAGAAGGAACCTGGGTAGTAGGGTTACTTCGATATGAAAGCCTGGATAGTAGGGTTATGAGAAGGAACCTGGATAGTAGGGTTTCTTCGACATAAGAGCCTGGATAGTAGGGCTGTGAGAAGGAACCTGGATAGTAGGGTTACTTCGATATGAAAGCCTGGATAGTAGGGTTGTGAGAAGGAACCTGGGTAGTGGGGTTACTTTGATATGAAAGCATGGATAGTAGGGTTGTGAGAAGGAACCTGGATAGTAGGGTTACTTCATTATGAAAGCCTGGATAGTAGGGCTGTCAGAAGGAACCTGGGTAGTAGGGTTACTTCGATATGAAAGCCTGGATAGTAGGGTTGTGAGAAGGAACCTGGATAGTAGGGTTACTTAGATATGAAAGCCTGGATAGTAGGGTTGTGAGAAGGAACCTGGATAGTAGGGTTACTTCGATATGAAATCCTGGATAGTAAGGCTGTAAGAAGGAACCTGGATAGTAGGGTTACTTCGATATGAAAACCTGGATAGTAGGGCTGTGAGAAGTAACCTGGGTAGTTGGGTTACTTCGATATGAAATCCTGGATAATAGGGCTGTGAGAAGGAACCTGGATAGTAGGGTTACTTCGATATAAAAGACTGGATAGTAGGGCTGTGAGAAGGAACCTGGGTAGTAGGGTTACTTCGATATGAAAGCATGGATAGTAGGGTTGTGAGAAGGAACCTATATAGTAGGGCTATGAGAAGGAACCTGGGTAGTAGGGTTACTTTGATATGAAAGCCTGGATAGTACGGCTGTGAGAAGGAACCTGGATAGTAGGGTTTCTTCGGCATGAGAGCCTGGATAATAGGGCTGTGAGAAGGAACCTGGATAGTAGGGTTACTTCGATATGAAAGCTTGGATAGTAGGGCTATGAGAAAGAACCTGGGTAGTGGGGTTACTTCGATATGAAAGCATGGATAGTAGGGTTGTGAGAAGGAACCTGGATAGTAGGGTTACTTCGATATGAAAGCCAGGATAGTAGGGCTGTCAGAAGGAACCTGGGTAGTAGGGTTACTTCGATATGAAAGCCTGGATAGTAGGGTTGTGAGAAGGAACCTGGATAGTAGGGTTACTTAGATATGAAATCCTGGATAGTAGGGCTGTGAGAAGGAACCTGGATAGTAGGGTTACTTCGATATGAAATCCTGGATAGTAAGGCTGTAAGAAGGAACCTGGATAGTAGGGTTACTTCGATATGAAAACCTGGATAGTAGGGCTGTGAGAAGTAACCTGGGTAGTATGGTTACTTCGATATGAAAGCCTGGATAATAGGGCTGTGAGAAGGAACCTGGATAGTAGGGTTACTTCGATATGAAAGCCTGGATAGTAGGGCTGTGAGAAGGAACCTGGGTAGTGGGGTTACTTCGATATGAAAGCATGGATAGTAGGGTTATAAGAAGGAACCTGGATAGTAGGGTTACTTCGATATGAAAGCCTGGATAGTAAGGCTGTGAGAAGGAACCTGGGTAGTAGGGTTACTTCGATATGAAAGCCCGGATAGTAGGGCTGTGAGAAGTAACCTGGGTAGAAGGGTTACTTCGATTTGAAATCCTGGATAGTAGGGTTGTGAGAAGGAACCTGGATAGTAGGGTTACTTCGATATGAAAGCCTGGATAGTAGGGCTGTGAGAAGGAACCTGGATAGTAGGGTTACTTCGATATGAAAGCATGGATAGTAGGGTTGTGAGAAGGAACCTGGATAGTAGGGTTACTTCGATATGAAAACCTGGATAGTAGGGTTGTGAGAAGGAACCTGGGTAGTAGGGTTACTTCGATATGAAAGCCTGGATAGTAGGGCTATGAGAAGGAACCTGGGTAGTAGGGTTACTTCGATATGAAAGCCTGGATAGTTGGGTTGTGAGAAGGAACCTGGATAGTAGGGTTTCTTCGACATAAGAGCCTGGATAGTAGGGCTGTGAGAAGGAACCTGGATAGTAGGGATACTTCGATATGAAAGCCTGGATAGTAGGGTTGTGAGAAGGAACCTGGGTAGTGGGGTTACTTTGATATGAAAGCATGGATAGTAGGGTTGTGAGAAGGTACCCGGATAGTGGGGTTACTTCATTATGAAAGCCTGGATAGTAGGGCTGTCAGAAGGAACCTGGGTAGTAGGGTTACTTCGATATGAAAGCCTGGATAGTAGGGTTGTGAGAAGGAACCTGGATAGTAGGGTTACTTCGATATAAAAGACTGGATAGTAGGGCTGTGAGAAGGAACCTGGGTAGTAGGGTTACTTCGATATGAAAGCATGGATAGTAGGGTTGTGAGAAGGAACCTATATAGTAGGGCTATGAGAAGGAACCTGGGTAGTAGGGTTACTTTGATATGAAAGCCTGGATAGTACGGCTGTGAGAAGGAACCTGGATAGTAGGGTTTCTTCGGCATGAGAGCCTGGATAATAGGGCTGTGAGAAGGAACCTGGATAGTAGGGTTACTTCGATATGAAAGCTTGGATAGTAGGGCTATGAGAAAGAACCTGGGTAGTGGGGTTACTTCGATATGAAAGCATGGATAGTAGGGTTGTGAGAAGGAACCTGGATAGTAGGGTTACTTCGATATGAAAGCCAGGATAGTAGGGCTGTCAGAAGGAACCTGGGTAGTAGGGTTACTTCGATATGAAAGCCTGGATAGTAGGGTTGTGAGAAGGAACCTGGATAGTAGGGTTACTTAGATATGAAATCCTGGATAGTAGGGCTGTGAGAAGGAACCTGGATAGTAGGGTTACTTCGATATGAAATCCTGGATAGTAAGGCTGTAAGAAGGAACCTGGATAGTAGGGTTACTTCGATATGAAAACCTGGATAGTAGGGCTGTGAGAAGTAACCTGGGTAGTATGGTTACTTCGATATGAAAGCCTGGATAATAGGGCTGTGAGAAGGAACCTGGATAGTAGGGTTACTTCGATATGAAAGCCTGGATAGTAGGGCTGTGAGAAGGAACCTGGGTAGTGGGGTTACTTCGATATGAAAGCATGGATAGTAGGGTTATGAGAAGGAACCTGGATAGTAGGGTTACTTCGATATGAAAGCCTGGATAGTAAGGCTGTGAGAAGGAACCTGGGTAGTAGGGTTACTTCGATATGAAAGCCCGGATAGTAGGGCTGTGAGAAGTAACCTGGGTAGAAGGGTTACTTCGATTTGAAATCCTGGATAGTAGGGTTGTGAGAAGGAACCTGGATAGTAGGGTTACTTCGATATGAAAGCCTGGATAGTAGGGCTGTGAGAAGGAACCTGGATAGTAGGGTTACTTCGATATGAAAGCATGGATAGTAGGGTTGTGAGAAGGAACCTGGATAGTAGGGTTACTTCGATATGAAAACCTGGATAGTAGGGTTGTGAGAAGGAACCTGGGTAGTAGGGTTACTTCGATATGAAAGCCTGGATAGTAGGGCTATGAGAAGGAACCTGGGTAGTAGGGTTACTTCGATATGAAAGCCTGGATAGTAGGGTTGTGAGAAGGAACCTGGATAGTAGGGTTTCTTCGACATAAGAGCCTGGATAGTAGGGCTGTGAGAAGGAACCTGGATAGTAGGGATACTTCGATATGAAAGCCTGGATAGTAGGGTTGTGAGAAGGAACCTGGGTAGTGGGGTTACTTTGATATGAAAGCATGGATAGTAGGGTTGTGAGAAGGTACCCGGATAGTGGGGTTACTTCATTATGAAAGCCTGGATAGTAGGGCTGTCAGAAGGAACCTGGGTAGTAGGGTTACTTCGATATGAAAGCCTGGATAGTAGGGTTGTGAGAAGGAACCTGGATAGTAGGGTTACTTAGATATGAAAGCCTGGATAGTAGGGTTTTGAGAAGGAACCTGGATAGTAGGGTTACTTCGATATGAAATCCTGGATAGTAAGGCTGTAAGAAGGAACCTGGATAGTAGGGTTACTTCGATATGAAAACCTGGATAGTAGGGCTGTGAAAAGTAACCTGGGTATTTGGGTTACTTCGATATGAAAGCCTGGATAATAGGGCTGTGAGAATGAACCTGGATAGTAGGGTTACTTCGATATGAAAGCCTGGATAGTAGGGCTGTGAGAAGGAACCTGGGTAGTAGGGTTACTTCGATATGAAAGCATGGATAGTAGGGTTGTGAGAAGGAACCTAGATAGTAGGGCTATGAGAAGGAACCTGGGTAGTAGGGTTATTTAGATATGAAAGCCTGGATAGTAGGGCTGTGAGAAGGAACCTGGATAGTAGGGTTACTTCGATATGAAAGCCTGGATAGTAAGGCTGTAAGAAGGAACCTGGATAGTAGGGTTACTTCGATATGAAAGCCTGGATAGTAGGGCTGTGAGAAGTAACCTGGGTAGTAGGGTTACTTCGATATGAAAGCCTGGATAATAGGGCTGTGAGAAGGAACCTTGATAGTAGGGTTACTTCGATATGAAAGCCTGGATATGAGGGTTGTAAGAATGAACCTGGATAGTAGGGATACTTCTATATGAAAGCCTGGATAATAGGGCTGTAAGAAGGAAGCTGGGTAGTAGGGTTACTTCGATATAAATCCTGGATAGTAGGGCTGTGAGAAGGAACCTGGATAGTAGGGTTACTTCGATATGAAATCCTGGATAGTAAGGCTGTAAGAAGGAACCTGGATAGTAGGGTTACTTCGATATGAAAACCTGGATAGTAGGGCTGTGAGAAGTAACCTGGGTAGTATGGTTACTTCGATATGAAAGCCTGAATAATAGGGCTGTGAGAAGGAACCTGGATAGTAGGGTTACTTCGATATGAAAGCCTGGATAGTAGGGCTGTGAGAAGGAACCTGGGTAGTGGGGTTACTTTGATATGAAAACATGGATAGTAGGGTTGTGAGAAGGAACCTGGATAGTAGGGTTACTTCGATGAAAGCCTGGATAGTAGGGGTGTGAGAAGTAACCTGGGTAGAAGGGTTACTTCGATTTTATAATCCTGGATAGTAGGGCTGTCAGAAGGAACCTGGATAGTAGGGTTACTTAGATATGAAAGCCTGGATAGTAGGGTTGTTGGATAGTAGGGTTACTTCGATATGAAAGCCTGGATAGTAAGGCTGTAAGAAGGAACTTGGATAGTAGGGTTACTTCGATATGAAAACCTTGATAGTAGGGCTGTGAGAAGGAACCTGGATAGTAGGTTTTCTTCGAAATGAGAGCCTGGATAGTAGGGTTGTGGGAAGGAACCTGGATAGTAGGGTTACTTCGATATGAAAGCCTGGATAGTAGGGCTGTGAGAAGGAACCTGGGTAGTGGGGTTACTTTAATATTAAAGCATGGATAATAGGGTTGTGAGAAGGAACCTGGATAGTAGGGTTACTTCGATATGAAAGCCTGGATAGTAGGGCTGTGTGAAGGAACCTGGGTAGTGAGTTACTTCGATATGAAAGCCTGGATAGTAGGGCTGTGAGAAGGAACCTGGATAGTAGGGTTATTTAGATATGAAAGCCTGGATAGTAGGGTTGTGAGAAGGAACCTGGATAGTAGGGTTACTTCGATATGAAAGACTGGATAGTAAGGCTGTAAGAAGGAACCTGGATAGTAGGGTTACTTCGATATGAAAACCTGGATAGTAGGGCTGTGAGAAGTAACCTGGGTATTTGGGTTACTTCGATATGAAAGCCTGGATAATAGGGCTGTGAGAAGGAACCTGGATAGTAGGGTTACTTCGATATGAAAGTCTGGATAGTAGGGCTGTGAGAAGGAACCTGGGTAGTAGGGTTACTTCGATATGAAAGCATGGATAGTAGGGTTGTGAGAAGGAACCTAGATAGTAGGGCTATGAGAAGGAACCTGGGTAGTAGGGTTATTTAGATATGAAAGCTTGGATAGTAGGGCTGTGAGAAGGAACCTGGATAGTAGGGTTACTTCGATATGAAAGCCTGGATAGTAAGGCTGTAAGAAGGAACCTGGATAGTAGGGTTACTTCGATATGAAAGCCTGAATAGTAGGGCTGTGAGAAGTAACCTGGGTAGTAGGGTTACTTCGATATGAAAGCCTGGATAATAGGGCTGTGAGAAGGAACCTTGATAGTAGGGTTACTTCGATTTGAAAGCCTGGATATGAGGGTTGTAAGAATGAACCTGGATAGTAGGGATACTTCTATATGAAAGCCTGGATAATAGGGCTGTAAGAAGGAAGCTGGGTAGTAGGGTTACTTCGATATGAAATCCTGGATAGTAGGGCTGTGAGAAGGAACCTGGATAGTAGGGTTACTTCGATATGAAATCCTGGATAGTAAGGCTGTAAGAAGGAACCTGGATAGTAGGGTTACTTCGATATGAAAACCTGGATAGTAGGGCTGTGAGAAGTAACCTGGGTAGTATGGTTACTTCGATATGAAAGCCTGGATAATAGGGCTGTGAGAAGGAACCTGGATAGTAGGGTTACTTCGATATGAAAGCCTGGATAGTAGGGCTGTGAGAAGGAACCTGGGTAGTGGGGTTACTTCGATATGAAAACATGGATAGTAGGGTTGTGAGAAGGAACCTGGATAGTAGGGTTACTTCGATATGAAAGTCTGGATAGTAGGGCTGTGAGAAGGAACCTGGGTAGTAGGGTTACTTCGATGAAAGCCTGGATAGTAGGGGTGTGAGAAGTAACCTGGGTAGAAGGGTTACTTCGATTTTATAATCCTGGATAGTAGGGCTGTCAGAAGGAACGTGGATAGTAGGGTTACTTAGATATGAAAGCCTGGATAGTAAGGTTGTGAGAAGGAACCTGGATAGTAGGGTTACTTCGATATGAAAGCCTGGATAGTAAGGCTGTAAGAAGGAACTTGGATAGTAGGGTTACTTCGATATGAAAACCTGGATAGTAGGGCTGTGAGAAGGAACCTGGATAGTAGGTTTTCTTCGACATGAGAGCCTGGATAGTAGGGTTGTGAGAAGGAACCTGGATAGTAGGGTTACTTCGATATGAAAGCCTGGATAGTAGGGCTGTGAGAAGGAACCTGGGTAGTGGGGTTACTTTGATATTAAAGCATGGATAATAGGGTTGTGAGAAGGAACCTGGATAGTAGGGTTACTTCGATATGAAAGCCTGGATAGTAGGGCTGTGAGAAGGAACCTGGGTAGTGAGTTACTTCGATATGAAAGCCTGGATAGTAGGGCTGTGAGAAGGAACCTGGATAGTAGGGTTATTTAGATATGAAAGCCTGGATAGTAGGGTTGTGAGAAGGAACCTGGATAGTAGGGTTACTTCGATATGAAAGACTGGATAGTAAGGCTGTAAGAAGGAACCTGGATAGTAGGGTTACTTCGATATGAAAACCTGGATAGTAGGGCTTTGAGAAGTAACCTGGGTAGTAGGGTTACGTCGATATGAAAGCCTGGATAATAGGGCTGTGAGAAGGAACCTGGGTAGTAGGGTTACTTTGATACGAAAGCCTGGATAGTAGGGCTGTGAGAAGGAACCTGGGTAGTAGGGTTACTTCGATATGAAAGCCTGGACAGTAGGGCTGTGAGAAGGAACATGAATAGTAGGGTTACTTTGATATGAAATCCTAGATAGTAGGGCTGTGAGAAGGAACCTGGGTAGTAGGGTTACTTCGATATGAAAGCCTGGATAGTAGGGTTGTGAGAAGGAACCTGGATAGTAGGGTTACTTCGATATGAAAGCCTGGATAGTAGGGCTGTGAGAAGGAACCTGGGTAGTGGGGTTACTTTGATATGAAAGCATGGATAGTAGGGTTGTGAGAAGGAACCTGGATAGTAGGGTTACTTCGATATGAAAGCCTGGATAGTAGGGTTGTGAGAAGGAACCTGGGTAGTAGGGTTACTTCGATATGAAAGCCTGGATAGTAGGGCTATGAGAAGGAACCTGGGTAGTAGGGTTACTTCGATATGAAAGCCTGGATAGTAGGGTTGTGAGAAGGAACCTGGATAGTAGGGTTTCTTCGACATAAGAGCCTGGATAGTAGGGTTGTGAGAAGGAACCTGGATAGTAGGGTTACTTCGATATGAAAGCCTGGATACTAGGGTTGTGAGAAGGAACCTGGGTAGTAGGGTTACTTCGATATGAAAGCCTGGATAGTAGGGCTGTGAGAAGGAACCTGGGTAGTGAGTTACTTCGATATGAAAGCCTGGATAGTAGGGCTGTGAGAAGGAACCTGGATAGTAGGGTTATTTAGATATGAAAGCCTGGATAGTAGGGTTGTGAGAAGGAACCTGGATAGTAGGGTTACTTCGATATGAAAGACTGGATAGTAAGGCTGTAAGAAGGAACCTGGATAGTAGGGTTACTTCGATATGAAAACCTGGATAGTAGGGCTTTGAGAAGTAACCTGGGTAGTAGGGTTACGTCGATATGAAAGCCTGGATAATAGGGCTGTGAGAAGGAACCTGGGTAGTAGGGTTACTTTGATACGAAAGCCTGGATAGTAGGGCTGTGAGAAGGAACCTGGGTAGTAGGGTTACTTCGATATGAAAGCCTGGACAGTAGGGCTGTGAGAAGGAACATGAATAGTAGGGTTACTTTGATATGAAATCCTAGATAGTAGGGCTGTGAGAAGGAACCTGGGTAGTAGGGTTACTTCGATATGAAAGCCTGGATAGTAGGGTTGTGAGAAGGAACCTGGATAGTAGGGTTACTTCGATATGAAAGCCTGGATAGTAGGGCTGTGAGAAGGAACCTGGGTAGTGGGGTTACTTTGATATGAAAGCATGGATAGTAGGGTTGTGAGAAGGAACCTGGATAGTAGGGTTACTTCGATATGAAAGCCTGGATAGTAGGGTTGTGAGAAGGAACCTGGGTAGTAGGGTTACTTCGATATGAAAGCCTGGATAGTAGGGCTATGAGAAGGAACCTGGGTAGTAGGGTTACTTCGATATGAAAGCCTGGATAGTAGGGTTGTGAGAAGGAACCTGGATAGTAGGGTTTCTTCGACATAAGAGCCTGGATAGTAGGGTTGTGAGAAGGAACCTGGATAGTAGGGTTACTTCGATATGAAAGCCTGGATACTAGGGTTGTGAGAAGGAACCTGGGTAGTAGGGTTACTTCGATATGAAAGCCTGGATAGTAGGGCTATGAGAAGGAACCTGGGTAGTAGGGTTACTTCGATATGAAAGCCTGGATATTAGGGTTGTGAGAAGGAACCTGGATAGTAGGGTTTCTTCGACATAAGAGCCTGGATAGTAGGGCTGTGAGAAGGAACCTGGATAGTAGGGTTACTTCGATATGAAAGTCTGGATAGTAGGGCTGTGAGAAGGAACCTGGGTAGTAGGGTTACTTCGATGAAAGCCTGGATAGTAGGGGTGTGAGAAGTAACCTGGGTAGAAGGGTTACTTCGATTTTATAATCCTGGATAGTAGGGCTGTCAGAAGGAACCTGGATAGTAGGGTTACTTAGATATGAAAGCCTGGATAGTGAGGTTGTGAAAAGGAACATGGATAGTAGGGTTACTTCGATATGAAAGCCTGGATAGTAAGGCTGTAAGAAGGAACTTGGATAGTAGGGTTACTTCGATATGAAAACCTGGATAGTAGGGCTGTGAGAAGGAACCTGGATAGTAGGTTTTCTTCGACATGAGAGCCTGGATAGTAGGGTTGTGAGAAGGAACCTGGATAGTAGGGTTACTTCGATATGAAAGCCTGGATAGTAGGGCTGTGAGAAGGAACCTGGGTAGTGGGGTTACTTTGATATTAAAGCATGGATAATAGGGTTGTGAGAAGGAACCTGGATAGTAGGGTTACTTCGATATGAAAGCCTGGATAGTAGGGCTGTGAGAAGGAACCTGGGTAGTGAGTTACTTCGATATGAAAGCCTGGATAGTAGGGTTGTGAGAAGGAACCTGGATAGTAGGGTTATTTAGATTTGAAAGCCTGGATAGTAGGGTTGTGAGAAGGAACCTGGATAGTAGGGTTACTTCGATATGAAAGACTGGATAGTAAGGCTGTAAGAAGGAACCTGGATAGTAGGGTTACTTCGATATGAAAACCTGGATAGTAGGGCTTTGAGAAGTAACCTGGGTAGTAGGGTTACGTCGATATGAAAGCCTGGATAATAGGGCTGTGAGAAGGAACCTGGGTAGTAGGGTTACTTTGATACGAAAGCCTGGATAGTAGGGCTGTGAGAAGGAACCTGGGTAGTAGGGTTACTTCGATATGAAAGCCTGGACAGTAGGGCTGTGAGAAGGAACATGAATAGTAGGGTTACTTTGATATGAAATCCTAGATAGTAGGGCTGTGAGAAGGAACCTGGGTAGTAGGGTTACTTCGATATGAAAGCCTGGATAGTAGGGCTGTGAGAAGGAACCTGGATAGTAGGGTTACTTCGATATGAAAGCCTGGATAGTAGGGCTGTGAGAAGGAACCTGGGTAGTGGGGTTACTTTCATATGAAAGCATGGATAGTAGGGTTGTGAGAAGGAACCTGGATAGTAGGGTTACTTCGATATGAAAGCCTGGATAGTAGGGTTGTGAGAAGGAACCTGGGTAGTAGGGTTACTTCGATATGAAAGCCTGGATAGTAGGGCTATGAGAAGGAACCTGGGTAGTAGGGTTACTTCGATATGAAAGCCTGGATAGTAGGGTTGTGAGAAGGAACCTGGATAGTAGGGTTTCTTCGACATAAGAGCCTGGATAGTAGGGTTGTGAGAAGGAACCTGGATAGTAGGGTTACTTCGATATGAAAGCCTGGATAGTAGGGTTGTGAGAAGGAACCTGGGTAGTAGGGTTACTTCGATATGAAAGCCTGGATAGTAGGGCTATGAGAAGGAACCTGGGTAGTAGCGTTACTTCGATATGAAAGCCTGGATATTAGGGTTGTGAGAAGGAACCTGGATAGTAGGGTTTCTTCGACATAAGAGCCTGGATAGTAGGGCTGTGAGAAGGAACCTGGATAGTAGGGTTACTTCGATATGAAAGCCTGGATAGTAGGGCTGTGAGAAGGAACCTGGGTAGTGGGGTTACTTCGATATGAAAGCATGGATAGTAGGGTTGTGAGAAGGAACCTGGATAGTAGGGTTACTTCGATATGAAAGCCTGGATAGTAGCGTTGTGAGAAGGAACCTGGGTAGTAGGGTTACTTCGATATGAAAGCCTGGATAGTAAGGCTATGAGAAGGAACCTGGGTAGTAGGGTTACTTCGATATGAAAGCCTGGATAGTAGGGTTGTGAGAAGGAACTTGGATAGTAGGGTTTCTTCGACATAAGAGCCTGGATAGTAGGGCTGTGAGAAGGAACCTGGATAGTAGGGTTACTTCGATATGAAAGCCTGGATAGTAGGGTTGTGAGAAGGAACCTGGGTAGTGGGGTTACTTTGATATGAAAGCATGGATAGTAGGGTTGTGAGAAGGAACCTGGATAGTAGGGTTACTTCATTATGAAATCCTGGATAGTAGGCCTGTCAGAAGGAACCTGGGTAGTAGGGTTACTTCGATATGAAAGCCTGGATAGTAGGGTTGTGAGAAGGAACCTGGATAGTAGGGTTACTTAGATAAGAAAGCCTGGATAGTAGGGTTGTGAGAAGGAACCTGGATAGTAGGGTTACTTCGATATGAAATCCTGGATAGTAAGGCTGTAAGAAGGAACCTGGATAGTAGGGTTACTTCGATATGAAAACCTGGATAGTAGGGCTGTGAGAAGTAACCTGGGTAGTATGGTTACTTCGATATGAAAGCCTGGATAATAGGGCTGTGAGAAGGAACCTGGATAGTAGGGTTACTTCGATATGAAAGCCTGGATAGTAGGGCTGTGAGAAGGAACCTGGGTAGTGGGGTTACTTTGATATGAAAACATGGATAGTAGGGTTGTGAGAAGGAACCTGGATAGTAGGGCTATGAGAAGGAACCTGGGTAGTAGGGTTACTTTGATATGAAAGCCTGGATAGTACGGCTGTGAGAAGGAACCTGGATAGTAGGGTTTCATCGGCATGAGAGCCTGGATAATAGGGTTGTGAGAAGGAACCTGGATAGTAGGGTTACTTCGATATGAAAGCCTGGATAGTAGGGCTGTGAGAAAGAACCTAGGTAGTGGGGTTACTTCGATATGAAAGCATGGATAGTAGGGTTGTGAGAAGGAACCTGGATAGTAGGGTTACTTCGATATGAAAGCCAGGATAGTAGGGCTGTCAGAAGGAACGTGGGTAGTAGGGTTACTTCGATAGGAAAGCCTGGATAGTAGGGTTGTGAGAAGGAACCTGGATAGTAGGGTTACTTAGATATGAAATCCTGGATAGTAGGGCTGTGAGAAGGAACCTGGATAGTAGGGTTACTACGATATGAAATCCTGGATAGTAAGGCTGTAAGAAGGAACCTGGATAGTAGGGTTACTTCGATATGAAAACCTGGATAGTAGGGCTGTGAGAAGTAACCTGGGTAGTATGGTTACTTCGATATGAAAGCCTGGATAATAGGGCTGTAAGAAGGAACCTGGATAGTAGGGTTACCTCGATATGAAAGCCTGGATAGTATGGCTGTGAGAAGGAACCTGGGTAGTGGGGTTACTTCGATATGAAAGCACAGATAGTAGGGTTGTGAGAAGGAACCTGGATAGTAGGGTTACTTCGATATGAAAGCCTGGATAGTAAGGCTGTGAGAAGGAACCTGGGTAGTAGGGTTACTTCGATATGAAAGCCTGGATAGTAGGGCTGTGAGAAGTAACCTGGGTAGAAGGGTTACTTCGATTTGAAATCCTGGATAGTAGGGTTGTGAGAAGGAACCGGGATAGTAGGGTTACTTAGATATGAAAGCCTGGATAGTAGGGTTGTGAGAAGGAACCTTGATAGTAGGGTTACTTCGATATGAAAGCCTGGATAGTAAGGCTGTAAGAAGGAACCTGGATAGTAGGGTTACTTCGATATGAAAAGCTCGATAGTAGGGTTGTGAGAAGGAACCTGGATTTTAGGTTTTCTTCGACATGAGAGCCTGGATAATAGGGTTGTGAAAAGGAACCTGGATAGTAGGGTTACTTCGATATGAAAGCCTGGATAGTAGGGCTGTGAGAAGGAACCTGGGTAGTGGGGTTACTTCGATATGAAAGCATGGATAATAGGGTTGTGAGAAGGAACCTGGATAGTAGGGTTACTTCGATATGAAAGCCTGGATAGTAGGGCTGTGAGAAGGAACCTGGGTAGTGGGTTACTTCGATATGAAAGCCTAGATAGTAGGGCTGTGAGAAGGAACCTGGATAGTAGGGTTATTTAGATATGAAAGCCTGGATAGTAGGGCTGTGAGAAGGAACCTGGATAGTAGGGTTACTTCGATATGAAAGCCTGGATAGTAAGGCTGTAAGAAGGAACCTGGATAGTAGGGTTACTTCGATATGAAAACCTGGATAGTAGGGCTGTGAGAAGTAACCTGGGTAGTAGGGTTACTTCGATATGAAAGCCTGGATAATAGGGATGTGAGAAGGAACCTTGATAGTAGGGTTACTTCGATATGAAAGCCTGGATATGAGGGTTGTAAGAATGAACCTGGATAGTAGGGATACTTCTATATGAAAGCCTGGATAATAGGGCTGTAAGAAGGAAGTTGGGTAGTAGGGTTACTTTGATATGAAAGCCTGGATAGTAGGGCTGTGAGAAGGAACCTGGATAGTAGGGTTAGATCGATATGAAATCCTGGATAGTAAGGCTGTAAGAAGGAACCTGGATAGTAGGGTTACTTCGATATGAAAACCTGGATAGTAGGGCTGTGAGAAGTAACCTGGGTAGTATGGTTACTTCGATATGAAAGCCTGGATAATAGGGCTGTGAGAAGGAACCTGGATAGTAGGGTTACTTCGATATGAAAGCCTGGATAGTAGGGCTGTGAGAAGGAACCTGGGTAGTGGGGTTACTTTGATATGAAAACATGGATAGTAGGGTTGTGAGAAGGAACCTGGATAATAGGGTTACTTCGATATGAAAGTCTGGATAGTAGGGCTGTGAGAAGGAACCTGGGTAGTAGGGTTACTTCGATGAAAGCCTGGATAGTAGGGGTGTGAGAAGTAACCTGGGTAGAAGGGTTACTTCGATTTGAAATCCTGGATAGTAGGGCTGTGAGAAGGAACCTGGATAGTAGGGTTACTTAGATATGAAAGCCTGGATAGTAGGGTTGTGAGAAGGAACCTGGATAGTAGGGTTACTTCGATATGAAAGCCTGGATAGTAAGGCTGTAAGAAGGAACTTGGATAGTAGGGTTACTTCGATATGAAAACCTGGATAGTAGGGCTGTGAGAAGGAACCTGGATAGTAGATTTTCTTCGACATGAGAGCCAGGATAGTAGGGTTGTGAGAAGGAACCTGGATAGTAGGGTTACTTCGATATGAAAGCCTGGATAGTAGGGCTGTGAGAAGGAACCTGGGTAGTGGGGTTACTTTGATATTAAAGGATGGATAATAGGGTTGTGAGAAGGAACCTGGATAGTAGGGTTACTTCGATATGAAAGCCTGGATAGTAGGGCTGTGAGAAGTAACCTGGGTAGAAGGGTTACTTCGATTTGAAATCCTGGATAGTAGGGTTGTGAGAAGGAACCGGGATAGTAGGGTTACTTAGATATGAAAGCCTGGATAGTAGGGTTGTGAGAAGGAACCTTGATAGTAGGGTTACTTCGATATGAAAGCCTGGATAGTAAGGCTGTAAGAAGGAACCTGGATAGTAGGGTTACTTCGATATGAAAACCTGGATAGTAGGGTTGTGAAAAGGAACCTGGATTTTAGGTTTTCTTCGACATGAGAGCCTGGATAATAGGGTTGTGAAAAGGAACCTGGATAGTAGGGTTACTTCGATATGAAAGCCTGGATAGTAGGGCTGTGAGAAGGAACCTGGGTAGTGGGGTTACTTCGATATGAAAGCATGGATAATAGGGTTGTGAGAAGGAACCTGGATAGTAGGGTTACTTCGATATGAAAGCCTGGATAGTAGGGCTGTGAGAAGGAACCTGGGTAGTGGGTTACTTCGATATGAAAGCCTAGATAGTAGGGTTGTGAGAAGGAACCTGGATAGTAGGGTTATTTAGATATGAAAGCCTGGATAGTAGGGCTGTGAGAAGGAACCTGGATAGTAGGGTTACTTCGATATGAAAGCCTGGATAGTAAGGCTGTAAGAAGGAACCTGGATAGTAGGGTTACTTCGATATGAAAACCTGGATAGTAGGGTTGTGAGAAGTAACCTGGGTAGTAGGGTTACTTCGATATGAAAGCCTGGATAATAGGGCTGTGAGAAGGAACCTTGATAGTAGGGTTACTTCGATATGAAAGCCTGGATATGAGGGTTGTAAGAATGAACCTGGATAGTAGGGATACTTCTATATGAAAGCCTGGATAATAGGGCTGTAAGAAGGAAGTTGGGTAGTAGGGTTACTTCGATATGAAAGCCTGGATTGTAGGGCTGTGAGAAGGAACCTGGATAGTAGGGTTAGATCGATATGAAATCCTGGATAGTAAGGCTGTAAGAAGGAACCTGGATAGTAGGGTTACTTCGATATGAAAACCTGGATAGTAGGGCTGTGAGAAGTAACCTGGGTAGTATGGTTACTTCGATATGAAAGCCTGGATAATAGGGCTGTGAGAAGGAACCTGGATAGTAGGGTTACTTCGATATGAAAGCCTGGATAGTAGGGCTGTGAGAAGGAACCTGGGTAGTGGGGTTACTTCGATATGAAAACATGGATAGTAGGGTTGTGAGAAGGAACCTGGATAATAGGGTTACTTCGATATGAAAGTCTGGATAGTAGGGATGTGAGAAGGAACCTGGGTAGTAGGGTTACTTCGATGAAAGCCTGGATAGTAGGGGTGTGAGAAGTAACCTGGGTAGAAGGGTTACTTCGATTTGAAATCCTGGATAGTAGGGCTGTGAGAAGGAACCTGGATAGTAGGGTTACTTAGATATGAAAGCCTGGATAGTAGGGTTGTGAGAAGGAACCTGGATAGTAGGGTTACTTCGATATGAAAGCCTGGATAGTAAGGCTGTAAGAAGGAACTTGGATAGTAGGGTCACTTCGATATGAAAACCTGGATAGTAGGGCTGTGAGAAGGAACCTGGATAGTAGGTTTTCTTCGACATGAGAGCCAGGATAGTAGGGTTGTGAGAAGGAACCTGGATAGTAGGGTTACTTCGATATGAAAGCCTGGATAGTAGGGCTGTGAGAAGGAACCTGGGTAGTGGGGTTACTTTGATATTAAAGGATGGATAATAGGGTTGTGAGAAGGAACCTGGATAGTAGGGTTACTTCGATATGAAAGCCTGGATAGTAGGGCTGTGAGAAGGAACCTGGGTAGTGGGTTACTTCGATATGAAAGCCTGGATAGTAGGGCTATGAGAAGGAACCTGGATAGTAGGGTTATTTAGATATGAAAGCCTGGATAATAGGGTTGTGACAAGGAACCTGGATAGTAGGGTTACTTCGATATGAAATCATGGATAGTAAGGCTGTAAGAAGGAACCTGGATAGTAGGGTTACTTCGATATGAAAACCTAGATAGTAGGGCTTTGAGAAGTAACCTGGGTAGCAGGGTTACGTCGATATGAAAGCCTGGATAATAGGGCTGTGAGAAGGAACCTGGGTAGTAGGGTTACTTCGATACGAAAGCCTGGATAGTAGGGTTGTGAGAAGGAACCTGGGTAGTAGGGTTACTTCGATATGAAAGCCTGGATAGTAGGGATGTGAGAAGGAAAATGAATAGTAGGGTTACTTTGATATGAAATCCTAGATAGTAGGGCTGTGAGAAGGAACCTGGGTAGTAGGGTTATTTCGATATGAAAGCCTGGATAGTAGGGCTGTGAGAAGGAACCTGGATAGTAGGGTTACTTCGATATGAAAGCCTGGATAGTAGGGATGTGAGAAGGAACCTGGATAGTAGGGTTACTTCGATATGAAAGCCTGGATAGTAGGGTGTGAGGAGGAACCTGGATAGTAGGGTTACTTCGATATGAAATCTTGTATAGTAGGGTTGTGAGAAAGAACCTGGGTAGTAGGGTTACTTCGATATGAAAGCCTTGATAGTAGGGCTGTGAGAAGGAACTTGGATAGTAGGGTTACTTTGATATGAAATCCTAGATAGTAGGGCTATGAGAAGGAACCTGGGTAGTAGGGTTACTTCGATATGAAAGCCTGGATAGTAGGGTTGTGAGAAGGAACCTGGATAGTAGGGTTACTTCGATATGAAAGCCTGGATAGTAGGGTTGTGAGAAGGAACCTGGATAGTAGGGTTACTTCGATATGAAAGCCTGGATAGTAGGGCTGTGAGGAGGAACCTGGATAGTAGGGTTACTTCGATAAGAAATCTTGGATAGTAGGGTTGTGAGAAGGAACCTGGGTAGTAGGGTTACTTCGATATGAAAGCCTGGATAGTAGGGATGTGAGAAGGAACTTGGATAGTAGGGTTACTTCGATATGAAATCCTGGATAGTAGGGCTATGAGAAGGAACCTGGATAGTAGGGTTACTTCGATATGAAAGCCTGGATAGTAGGGTTGTGAGGAGGAACTTAGATAGTAGGGTTACTTTGATATGAAATCTTGTATAGTAGGGCTTTAAGAAGGAACCTGTGTAGTAGAGTTACTTCGATATGAAAGCCTTGATAGTAGGGCAGTGAGAAGGAACCTGGATAGTAGGGTTACTTCGATATGAAAGCCTGGATAGTAGGGCTGTGAGAAGGAACCTGGATAGTAGGGTTACTTCGATATGAAAGCCTGGATAGTAAGGCTGTAAGAAGGAACCTGGATAGTAGGGTTACTTCGATATGAAAACATGGATAGTAGGGCTGTGAGAAGTAACCTGGGTAGTAGGGTTACTTCGATATGAAAGCCTGGATAATAGGGTTGTGAGAAGGAACCTTGATAGTAGGGCTACTTCGATATGAAAGCCTAGATAGTAGGGTTGTGAGAAGGAACCTGGATAGTAGGGTTACTTCGATATGAAAGCCTGGATAGGAGGGCTGTAAGAATGAACCTAGATAGTAGGGTTACTTCTATATGAAAGCCTGGATAATAGGGATGTAAGAAGGAACCTGGGTAGTAGGGTTACTTCGATATAAAAGCCTGGATAGTAGGGCTGTGA
The DNA here is from genome assembly GCA_948472305.1 of Vicia faba. Classification (NCBI taxonomy): domain Eukaryota; kingdom Viridiplantae; phylum Streptophyta; class Magnoliopsida; order Fabales; family Fabaceae; genus Vicia; species Vicia faba. The sequence continues at coordinate 1,306,424,147 of OX451736.1, read as the reverse complement.
GAAGGAACCTGGATAGTAGGGTTACTTCGATATGAAAGCCTGGATAATAGGGTTGTAAGAAGGAACCTGGGTAGTGGGGTTACTTCGATATGAAAGTCGGGATAGTAGGGTTGTGAGAAGGAACGTGGATAGTAGGGTTACTTTGATATGAAAGCCTGGATAGTAGGGTTGTGAGAAGGAACCTGGGTAGTAGGGTTACTTCGATACGAAAGCCTTGATAGTAAGGCTGTGAGAAGGAACCTGGGTAGTAGGGTTACTTAGATATGAAAGTCTGGATAGTAGGGCTGTGAGAAGGAACATGGATAGTAGGGTTACTTTGATATGAAATCCTAGATAGTAGGGTTGTGAGAAGGAACCTGGGTAGTAGGGTTATTTCGATATGAAAGCCTGGATAGTAGGGCTGTGAGAAGGAACCTGGATAGTAGGGTTACTTCGATATGAAAGCCTGGATAGTAGGGCTGTGAGAAGGAACCTGGATAGTAGGGTTACTTCGATATGAAAGCCTGGATAGTAGGGTGTGAGGAGGAACCTGGATAGTAGGGTTACTTCGATATGAAATCTTGTATAGTAGGGTTGTGAGAAAGAACCTGGGTAGTAGGGTTACTTCGATATGAAAGCCTGGATAGTAGGGCTGTGAGAAGGAACCTTGATAGTAGGGTTACTTTGATATGAAATCCTGGATAGTAGGGCTGTGAGAAGGAACTTGGATAGTAGGGTTACTTCGATATGAAAGCCTGGATAGTAGGGTTGTGAGGAGGAACTTAGATAGTAGGGTTACTTCGATATGAAAGCCTGGATAATAGGGCTGTGAGAAGGAACCTGGATAGTAGGGTTACTTCGATATGAAAGCCTGGATAGTAGGGTTGTGAGAAAGAACCTGGGTAGTGGGGTTACTTCGATATGAAAGCCTGGATAGTAGGGTTGTGAGAAGGAACCTGGATAGTAGGGTTACTTCGATATGAAAGCCTGGATAGTAGTGTTGTGAGGAGGAACCTGGATAGTGGGGTTACTTCGATATGAAATCTTGGATAGTAGGGCTGTGAGAAGAAACCTGGATAGTAGGGTTACTTCGATATGAAAGCCTGGATAGTAGGGCTGTGATGAGGAACCTGGATAGTGGGGTTACTTCGATATGAAATCTTGGATAGTAGGGTTGTGAGAAGGAACCTGGGTAGTAGGGTTACTTCGATATGAAAGCCTGGATAGTAGGGCTGTAAGAAGGAACCTGGATAGTAGGGTTACTTCGATATGAAAGCTTGGATAGTAGGGCTGTGAGAAGGAACCTGGATAGTAGGGTTACTTCGATATGAAAGCCTGGATAGTAGGGCTGTGAGTAGGAACCTGGATAGTAGGGTTACTTCGATATGAAATCTTGGATAGTAGGGTTGTGAGAAGGAACCTGGGTAGTAGGGTTACTTCGATATGAAAGCCTGTATAGTAGGGCTGTGAGAAGGAACCTGGATAGTAGGGTTACTTCGATATGAAATCCTGGATAGTAAGGCTGTGAGAAGGAACCTGGATAGTAGGGTTACTTCGTTATGAAAGCCTGGATAGTAGGGCTGTGAGGAGGAACTTAGATAGCAGGGTTACTTCGATATGAAAGCCTGGATAATAGGGTTGTGAGAAGGAACCTGGATAGTAGGGTTACTTCGATATGAAAGCCTGGATAGTAGGGCTGTGAGAAGGAACCTGGGTAGTGAGGTTACTTCGATATGAAAGCATGGATAGTAGGGTTGTGAGAAGGAACCTGGATAGTAGGGTTACTTCGATATGAAAGCCTGGATAGTAGGGTTGTGTGGAGGAACTTGGATAGTAGGGTTACTTCGATATGAAAGCATGGATAGTAGGGCTGTGAGAAGAAACCTGGATAGTAGGGTTACTTCGATATGAAAGCCGGGATAGTAGGGCTGTGAGAAGGAACCTGGCTAGTAGGGTTAGTTCGATATGAAATCCTGGATAGTAGGGCTGTGAGAAGGAACCTGGGTAGTAGGGTTACTTCGATATGAAAGCCTGGATAGTAGGGCTATGAGAAGGAACCTGGGTAGTAGGGTTACTTCGATATGAAAGCCTGGATAGTAGGGCTGTGAGAAGGAACCTGGATAGTAGGGTTTCTTCGACATGAGAGCCTGGATAGTAGGGCTATGAGAAGGAACCTGGATAGTAGGGTTACTTCGATATGAAAGCCTGGATAGTAGGGCTGTTAGAAGGAACCTGGGTAGTGGGGTTACTTCGATATGAAAGCATGTTTAGTAGGGTTGTGAGAAGGAACCTGGATAGTAGGGTTACTTCGATATGAAAGCCTGGATAGTAGGGCTGTAAGAAGGAACCTGGGTAGTAGGGTTACTTCGATATAAAAGCCTGGATAGTAGGGTTGTGAGAAGGAACTTGGATAGTAGGGTTACTTAGATATGAAAGCCTGGATAGTACGCCTGTGAGAAGGAACCTGGATAGTAGGGTTACTTCGATATGAAATCCTGGATAGTAAGGCTGTAAGAAGGAACCTGGATAGTAGGGTTACTTGGATATGAAAACCTGGATAGTAGGGCTGTGGGAAGTAACCTGGGTAGTAGGGTTACTTCGATATGAAAGCCTGGATAATAGGGTTGTGAGAAGGAACATGGATAGTAGGGTTACTTCGATATGAAAGCCTGGATAGTAGGGCTGTGAGAAGGAACCTGGGTAGTGGGGTTACTTCGATATGAAAGCATGGATAGTAGGGTTATGAGAAGGAACCTGGATAGTAGGGTTACTTCGATATGAAAGCCTGGATATAAGGCTGTTAGAAGGAACCTGGATAGTAGGGTTACTTCGATATAAAAGCCTGGATTATAGGGCTGTGAGAAGTAACCTGGGTAGTAGGGTTACTTCGATATGAAAGCCTGGATAATAGGGCTGTGAGAAGGAACCTTGATAGTAGGGTTACTTCAATATGAAAGCCTAGACAATACGGTTGTGAGAAGGAACCTGGATAGTAGGGTTACTTCGATATGAAAGCTTGGATAGGAGGGCTGTAAGAATGAACCTGGATAGTAGGGTTACTTCTATATGAAAGCCTGGATAATAGGACTGTAAGAAGGAACCTGGGTAGTAGGGTTACTTCGATATGAAATCCTAGATAGTAGGGCTGTGAGAAGGAACCTGGATAGTAGGGTTTCTTCGACATGAGAGCCTGGATAGTAGGGTTGTGAGAAGGAACCTGGATAGTAGGGTTGCTTCAATATGAAAGCCTAGATAGTACGGCTGTGAGAAGGAACCTGGGTAGTGGGGTTACTTCGATATGAAAGCATGGATAGTAGGGTTGTGAGAAGGAACCTGGATAGTAGGGTTACTTCGATATGAAAGCCTGGATAGTAGGGCTGTGAGAAGGAACCTGGGTAGTAGGGTTACTAAGATATGAAAGCCTGGATAGTAGGGCTGTGAGAAGGAACCTGGATAGTAGGGTTACTTCGATATGAAATCCTGGATAGTAAGGCTGTAAGAAGGAACCTGGATAGTAGGGTTACTTCGATATGAAAACCTGGATAGTAGGGCTGTGAGAAGTAACCTGGGTAGTAGGGTTACTTCGATATGAAAGCCTGGATAATAGGGCTGTGAGAAGGAACCTGGATAGTAGGGTTACTTCAATATGAAAGCCTGGATAGTAGGGCTGTGAGAAGGAACCTGGGTAGTGGGGTTACTTCGATATGAAAGCATGGATAGTAGGGTTGTGAGAAGGAACCTGGATAGTAGGGGTACTTCGATATGAAAGCCTGGATAATAGGGCTGTGAGAAGGAACCTGGGTAGTAGGGTTACTTCAATATGAAAGCCTGGATAGTAGGGCTGTGAGAAGTAACCTGGGTAGAAGGGTTACTTCGATATGAAAGCCTGGATAGTAGGGCTGTGAGAAGGAACCTGGATAGTAGGGTTACTTAAATATGAAAGCCTGGATAGTAGGGTTGTGAGAAGGAACCTGGATAGTAAGGTTACTTCGATATGAAAGCCTGGATAGTAAGGCTGTAAGAAGGAACCTGGATAGTAGGGTTACTTCGATATGAAAACCTGGATAGTAGGGCTGTGAGAAGGGACCTGGATAGTAGGTTTTCTTCGACAGGAGAGCCTGAATAGTAGGGCTGTGAGAAGGAACCTGGATAGTAGGGTTACTTCGATATGAAAGCCTGGATAGTAGGGCTGTGAGAAGGAACCTGGGTAGTGGGGTTACTTCGATATGAAAGCCTGGATAATAGGGTTGGGAGAAGGAACCTAGATTGTAGGGTTACTTCGATATGAAATCCTAGATAGTAGGGTTGTGAGAAGGAACCTGGATAGTAGGGTTACTTCTATATGAAAGCCTGGATAGGAGGGCTGTAAGAATGAACCTGGATAGTAGGGTTACTTCTATATGAAAGCCTGGATAATAGGGCTGTAAGAAGGAACCTGGGTAGTAGGGTTACTTCGATATGAAAGCCTGGATAGTAAGGCTGTGAGAAGTAACCTGGGTAGTAGGGTTACTTCGATATGAAAGCCTGGATAATAGGGCTGTGAGAAGGAACCTTGATAGTAGGGTTACTTCGATATGAAAGCCTAGATAGTAGGGTTGTGAGAAGGAACCTGGATAGTAGGGTTACTTCGATATGAAAGCCTGGATAGTAAGGCTGTAAGAAGGAACCTGGATAGTAGGGTTACTTCGATATGAAAGCCTGGATAGTAGGGCTGTGAGAAGGAACCTGGATAGTAGGGTTTCTTCGACATGAGAGCCTGGATAGTAGGGCTGTGAGAAGGAACCTGGATAGTAGGGTTGCTTCAATATGAAAGCCTGGATAGTAGGGCTGTGAGAAGGAACCTGGGTAGTAGGGTTACTTCGATATGAAAGCCTGGATAGTAGGGTTGTGAGAAGGAACCTGGATAGTAGGGTTACTTAGATATGAAAGCCTGGATAGTAGGACTGTGAGAAGGAACCTGGATAGTAGGGTTACTTCGATATGAAATCCATGATAGTAAGGATGTAAGAAGGAACCTGGATAGTAGGGTTACTTCGATATGAAAACCTGGATAGTAGGGCTGTGAGAAGTAACCTGGGTAGTAGGGTTACTTCGATATGAAAGCCTGGATAGTAGGGTTGTGAGAAGGAACCTGGATAGTAGGGTTACTTAGATATGAAAGCCTGGATAGTAGGACTGTGAGAAGGAACCTGGATAGTAGGGTTACTTCGATATGAAATCCATGATAGTAAGGCTGTAAGAAGGAACCTGGATAGTAGGGTTACTTCGATATGAAAACCTGGATAGTAGGGCTGTGAGAAGTAACCTGGGTAGTAGGGTTACTTCGATATGAAAGCCTGGATAATAGGGTTGTGAGAAGGAACCTGGATAGTAGGGTTACTTCGATATGAAAGCCTGGATAGTAGGGCTTTGAGAAGGAACCTGGGTAGTGGGGTTACTTCGATATGAAAGCATGGATAGTAGGGTTGTGAGAAGGAACCTGGATAGTAGGGTTACTTCGATATGAAAGCCTGAATAGTTGGGCTGTGAGAAGGAACTTGGGTAGTAGGGTTACTTCGATATGAAAGCCTGGATAATAGGGCTGTGAGAAGGAACCTGGATAGTAGGGTTACTTCGATAGGAAAGCCTGGATAGTAAGGTTGTGAGAAGGAACCTGGATAGTAGGGTAACTTCGATATGAAAGCCTGGATAGTAAGGCTGTTAGAAGGAACCTGGATAGTAGGGTTACTTCGATATTAAAACCTGGATAGTAGGGCTGTGAGAAGTAACCTGGGTAGTAGGGTTACTTCGATAAGAAAGCCTGGATAATAGGGCTGTGAGAAGGAACCTTGATAGTAGGGTTACTTCGATATGAAAGCCTAGATAGTAGGGTTGTGAGAAGGAACCTGGATAGTAGGGTTACTTCGATATGAAATCCTGGATAGGAGGGCTGTAAGAATGAACCTGGATAGTAGGGTTACTTCTATATGAAAGCCTGGATAATAGGGCTGTAAGAAGGAACCTGGGTAGTAGGGTTACTTAGATATGAAAGCCTGCATAGTAGGGTTATGAGAAGGAACCTGGATAGTAGGGTTACTTCGATATGAAATCCTGGATAGTAAGGCTGTAAGAAGGAACCTGGATAGTAGGGTTACTTCGATATGAAAACCTGGATAGTAGGGTTGTGAGAAGTAACCTGGGTAGTTGGGTTACTTCGATATGAAAGCCTGGATAATAGGGCTGTGAGAAGGAACCTGGATAGTAGGGTTACTTCGATATGAAAGCCTGGATAGTAGGGCTGCGAGAAGGAACCTGGGTAGTAGGGTTACTTCGATATGAAAGCATGGATAGTAGGGTTGTGAGAAGGAACCTAGATAGTAGGGCTATGAGAAGGAACCTGGGTAGTAGGGTTACTTTGATATGAAAGCCTGCATAGTACGGTTGTGAGAAGGAACCTGGATAGTAGGGTTTCTTCGGCATGAGAGCCTGGATAATAGGGCTGTGAGAAGGAACCTGGATAGTAGGGTTACTTCGATATGAAAGCCTAGATAGTATGGCTGTGAGAAAGAACCTGGGAAGTGGGGTTACTTCGATATGAAAGCATGGATAGTAGGGTTGTGAGAAGGAACCTGGATAGTTGGGTTACTTCGATATGAAAGACAGGATAGTAGGGCTGTCAGAAGGAACCTGGGTAGTAGGGTTACTTCGATATGAAAGCCTGGATAGTAGGGTTGTGAGAAGGAACTTGGAAAGTAGGGTTACTTAGATATGAAATCCTGGATAGTAGGGCTGTGAGAAGGAACCTGGATAGTAGGGTTACTTCGATATGAAATCCTGGATAGTAAGGCTGTAAGAAGGAACCTGGATAGTAGGGTTACTTCGATATGAAAACCTGGATAGTAGGGCTGTGAGAAGTAACCTGGGTAGTATGGTTACTTCGATATGAAAGCCTGGATAATAGGGCTGTGAGAAGGAACCTGGATAGTAGGGTTACTTCGATATGAAAACCTGGATAGTAGGGCTGTGAGAAGGAACCTGGGTAGTGGGGTTACTTCGATATGAAAGCACGGATAGTAGGGTTGTGAGAAGGAACCTGGATAGTAAGGTTACTTCGATATGAAAGCCTGGATAGTAAAGCTGTGAGAAGGAACCTGGGTAGTAGGGTTACTTCGATATGAAAGCCTGGATAGTAGGGCTGTGAGAAGTAACCTGGGTAGAAGGGTTACTTCGATTTGAAATCCTGGATAGTAGGGTTGTTAGAAGGAACCTGGATAGTAGGGTTACTTAGATATGAAAGCCTGGATAGTAGGGTTGTGAGAAGGAACCTGGATAGTAGGGTTACTTCGATATGAAAGCCTGGATAGTAAGGCTGTAAGAAGGAACCTGGATAGTAGGGTTACTTCGATATGAAAACCTGGATAGTACGGTTGTGAGAAGGAACCTGGATTTTAGGTTTTCTTCGACATGAGAGCCTGGATAATAGGGTTGTGAAAAGGAACCTGGATAGTAGGGTTTCTTCGATATGAAAGCCTGGATAGTAGGGCTGTGAGAAGGAACCTGGGTAGTGGGGTTACTTCGATATGAAAGCACGGATAATAGGGTTGTGAGAAGGAACCTGGATAGTAGGGTTACTTCGATATGAAAGCCTGAATAGTAGGGCTGTGAGAAGGAACCTGGGTAGTGGGTTACTTCGATATGAAAGCCTGGATAGTAGGGCTGTGAGAAGGAACCTGGATAGTAGGGTTATTTAGATATGAAAGCCTGGATAGTAGGGCTGTGAGAAGGAACCTGGATAGTAGGGTTACTTCGATATGAAAGCCTGGATAGTAAGGCTGTAAGAAGGAACCTGGATAGTAGGGTTACTTCGATATGAAAGCCTGGATAGTAGGGTTGTGAGAAGGAACCTGGGTAGTAGGGTTACTTCGATATGAAAGCCTGGATAGAAGGGCTATGAGAAGGAACCTGGGTAGTAGGGTTACTTCGATATGAAAGCCTGGATAGTAGGGTTGTGAGAAGGAACCTGGATAGTAGGGTTTCTTCGACATAAGAGCCTGGATAGTAGGGCTGTGAGAAGGAACCTGGATAGTAGGGTTACTTCGATATGAAAGCCTGGATAGTAGGGTTGTGAGAAGGAACCTGGGTAGTGGGGTTACTTTGATATGAAAGCATGGATAGTAGGGTTGTGAGAAGGAACCTGGATAGTAGGGTTACTTCATTATGAAAGCTTGGATAGTAGGGCTGTCAGAAGGAACCTGGGTAGTAGGGTTACTTCGATATGAAAGCCTGGATAGTAGGGTTGTGAGAAGGAACCTGGATAGTAGGGTTACTTAGATATGAAAGCCTGGATAGTAGGGTTGTGAGAAGGAACCTGGATAGTAGGGTTACTTCGATATGAAATCCTGGATAGTAAGGCTGTAAGAAGGAACCTGGATAGTAGGGTTACTTCGATATGAAAACCTGGATAGTAGGGCTGTGAGAAGTAACCTGGGTAGTTGGGTTACTTCGATATGAAAGCCTGGATAATAGGGCTGTGAGAAGGAACCTGGATAGTAGGGTTACTTCGATATAAAAGACTGGATAGTAGGGTTGTGAGAAGGAACCTGGGTAGTAGGGTTACTTCGATATGAAAGCATGGATAGTAGGGTTGTGAGAAGGAACCTATATAGTAGGGCTATGAGAAGGAACCTGGGTAGTAGGGTTACTTTGATATGAAAGCCTGGATAGTACGGCTGTGAGAAGGAACCTGGATAGTAGGGTTTCTTCGGCATGAGAGCCTGGATAATAGGGCTGTGAGAAGGAACCTGGATAGTAGGGTTACTTCGATATGAAAGCCTGGATAGTAGGGCTATGAGAAAGAACCTGGGTAGTGGGGTTACTTCGATATGAAAGCATGGATAGTAGGGTTGTGAGAAGGAACCTGGATAGTAGGGTTACTTCGATATGAAAGCCAGGATAGTAGGGCTGTCAGAAGGAACCTGGGTAGTAGAGTTACTTCGATATGAAAGCCTGGATAGTAGGGTTGTGAGAAGGAACCTGGATAGTAGGGTTACTTAGATATGAAATCCTGGATAGTAGGGCTGTGAGAAGGAACCTGGATAGTAGGGTTACTTCGATATGAAATCCTGGATAGTAAGGCTGTAAGAAGGAACCTGGATAGTAGGGTTACTTCGATATGAAAACCTGGATAGTAGGGCTGTGAGAAGTAACCTGGGTAGTATGGTTACTTCGATATGAAAGCCTGGATAATAGGGCTGTGAGAAGGAACCTGGATAGTAGGGTTACTTCGATGTGAAAGCCTGGATAGTAGGGCTGTGAGAAGGAACCTGGGTAGTGGGGTTACTTCGATATGAAAGCACGGATAGTAGGGTTATGAGAAGGAACCTGGATAGTAGGGTTACTTCGATATGAAAGCCTGGATAGTAAGGCTGTGAGAAGGAACCTGGGTAGTAGGGTTACTTCGATATGAAAGCCCGGATAGTAGGGCTGTGAGAAGTAACCTGGGTAGAAGGGTTACTTCGATTTGAAATCCTGGATAGTAGGGTTGTGAGAAGGAACCTGGATAGTAGGGTTACTTCGATATTAAAGCCTGGATAGTAGGGCTGTGAGAAGGAACCTGGATAGTAGGGTTACTTCGATATGAAAGCATGGATAGTAGGGTTGTGAGAAGGAACCTGGATAGTAGGGTTACTTCGATATGAAAACCTGGATAGTAGGGTTGTGAGAAGGAACCTGGGTAGTAGGGTTACTTCGATATGAAAGCCTGGATAGTAGGGCTATGAGAAGGAACCTGGGTAGTAGGGTTACTTCGATATGAAAGCCTGGATAGTAGGGTTGTGAGAAGGAACCTGGATAGTAGGGTTTCTTCGACATAAGAGCCTGGATAGTAGGGCTGTGAGAAGGAACCTGGATAGTAGGGTTACTTCGATATGAAAGCCTGGATAGTAGGGTTGTGAGAAGGAACCTGGGTAGTGGGGTTACTTTGATATGAAAGCATGGATAGTAGGGTTGTGAGAAGGAACCTGGATAGTAGGGTTACTTAGATATGAAATCCTGGATAGTAGGGCTGTGAGAAGGAACTTGGATAGTAGGGTTACTTCGATATGAAATCCTGGATAGTAAGGCTGTAAGAAGGAACCTGGATAGTAGGGTTACTTCGATATGAAAACCTGGATAGTAGGGCTGTGAGAAGTAACCTGGGTAGTATGGTTACTTCGATATGAAAGCCTGGATAATAGGGCTGTGAGAAGGAACCTGGATAGTAGGGTTACTTCGATGTGAAAGCATGGATAGTAGGGTTGTGAGAAGGAACCTGGATAGTAGGGGTACTTCGATATGAAAGTCTGGATAATAGGGCTGTGAGAAGGAACCTGGGTAGTAGGGTTACTTCGATATGAAAGCCTGGATAGTAGGGCTATGAGAAGTAACCTGGGTAGAAGGATTACTTCGATATGAAAGCCTGGATAGTAGGGCTGTGAGAAGGAACCTGGATAGTAGGGTTACTTAAATATGAAAGCCTGGATAGTAGGGTTGTGAGAAGGAACCTGGATAGTAAGGTTACTTCGATATGAAAGCCTGGATAGTAAGGCTGTAAGAAGGAACCTGGATAGTAGGGTTACTTCGATATGAAAACCTGGATAGTAGGGTTGTGAGAAGGAACCTGGATAGTAGGTTTTCTTCGACAGGAGAGCCTGAATAGTAGGGCTGTGAGAAGGAACCTGGATAGTAGGGTTACTTCGATATGAAAGCCTGGATAGTAGGGCTGTGAGAAGGAACCTGGGTAGTGGGGTTACTTCGATATGAAAGCCTGGATAATAGGGTTGGGAGAAGGAACCTAGATTGTAGGGTTACTTCGATATGAAATCCTAGATAGTAGGGTTGTGAGAAGGAACCTGGATAGTAGGGTTACTTCTATATGAAAGCCTGGATAGGAGGGCTGTAAGAATGAACCTGGATAGTAGGGTTACTTCTATATGAAAGCCTGGATAATAGGGCTGTAAGAAGGAACCTGGGTAGTAGGCTTACTTCGATATGAAAGCCTGGATAGTAAGGCTGTGAGAAGTAACCTGGGTAGTAGGGTTACTTCGATATGAAAGCCTGGATAATAGGGCTGTGAGAAGGAACCTTGATAGTAGGGTTACTTCGATATGAAAGCCTAGATAGTAGGGTTGTGAGAAGGAACCTGGATAGTAGGGTTACTTCGATATGAAAGCCTGGATAGTAAGGCTGTAAGAAGGAACCTGGATAGTAGGGTTACTTCGATATGAAAGCCTGGATAGTAGGGCTGTGAGAAGGAACCTGGATAGTAGGGTTTCTTCGACATGAGAGCCTGGATAGTAGGGCTGTGAGAAGGAACCTGGATAGTAGGGTTGCTTCAATATGAAAGCCTGGATAGTAGGGCTGTGAGAAGGAACCTGGGTAGTAGGGTTACTTCGATATGAAAGCCTGGATAGTAGGGTTGTGAGAAGGAACCTGGATAGTAGGGTTACTTAGATATGAAAGCCTGGATAGTAGGACTGTGAGAAGGAACCTGGATAGTAGGGTTACTTCGATATGAAATCCATGATAGTAAGGATGTAAGAAGGAACCTGGATAGTAGGGTTACTTCGATATGAAAACCTGGATAGTAGGGCTGTGAGAAGTAACCTGGGTAGTAGGGTTACTTCGATATGAAAGCCTGGATAGTAGGGTTGTGAGAAGGAACCTGGATAGTAGGGTTACTTAGATATGAAAGCCTGGATAGTAGGACTGTGAGAAGGAACCTGGATAGTAGGGTTACTTCGATATGAAATCCATGATAGTAAGGCTGTAAGAAGGAACCTGGATAGTAGGGTTACTTCGATATGAAAACCTGGATAGTAGGGCTGTGAGAAGTAACTTGGGTAGTAGGGTTACTTCGATATGAAAGCCTGGATAATAGGGTTGTGAGAAGGAACCTGGATAGTAGGGTTACTTCGATATGAAAGCCTGGATAGTAGGGCTTTGAGAAGGAACCTGGGTAGTGGGGTTACTTCGATATGAAAGCATGGATAGTAGGGTTGTGAGAAGGAACCTGGATAGTAGGGTTACTTCGATATGAAAGCCTGAATAGTTGGGCTGTGAGAAGGAACTTGGGTAGTAGGGTTACTTCGATATGAAAGCCTGGATAATAGGGCTGTGAGAAGGAACCTGGATAGTAGGGTTACTTCGATAGGAAAGCCTGGATAGTAAGGTTGTGAGAAGGAACCTGGATAGTAGGGTAACTTCGATATGAAAGCCTGGATAGTATGGCTGTTAGAAGGAACCTGGATAGTAGGGTTACTTCGATATTAAAACCTGGATAGTAGGGCTGTGAGAAGTAACCTGGGTAGTAGGGTTACTTCGATAAGAAAGCCTGGATAATAGGGCTGTGAGAAGGAACCTTGATAGTAGGGTTACTTCGATATGAAAGCCTAGATATTAGGGTTGTGAGAAGGAACCTGGATAGTAGGGTTACTTCGATATGAAATCCTGGATAGGAGGGCTGTAAGAATGAACCTGGATAGTAGGGTTACTTCTATATGAAAGCCTGGATAATAGGGCTGTAAGAAGGAACCTGGGTAGTAGGGTTACTTAGATATGAAAGCCTGCATAGTAGGGTTATGAGAAGGAACCTGGATAGTAGGGTTACTTCGATATGAAATCCTGGATAGTAAGGCTGTAAGAAGGAACCTGGATAGTAGGGTTACTTCGATATGAAAACCTGGATAGTAGGGTTGTGAGAAGTAACCTGGGTAGTTGGGTTACTTCGATATGAAAGCCTGGATAATAGGGCTGTGAGAAGGAACCTGGATAGTAGGGTTACTTCGATATGAAAGCCTGGATAGTAGGGCTGCGAGAAGGAACCTGGGTAGTAGGGTTACTTCGATATGAAAGCATGGATAGTAGGGTTGTGAGAAGGAACCTAGATAGTAGGGCTATGAGAAGGAACCTGGGTAGTAGGGTTACTTTGATATGAAAGCCTGGATAGTACGGTTGTGAGAAGGAACCTGGATAGTAGGGTTTCTTCGGCATGAGAGCCTGGATAATAGGGCTGTGAGAAGGAACCTGGATAGTAGGGTTACTTCGATATGAAAGCCTAGATAGTATGGCTGTGAGAAAGAACCTGGGAAGTGGGGTTACTTCGATATGAAAGCATGGATAGTAGGGTTGTGAGAAGGAACCTGGATAGTTGGGTTACTTCGATATGAAAGACAGGATAGTAGGGCTGTCAGAAGGAACCTGGGTAGTAGGGTTACTTCGATATGAAAGCCTGGATAGTAGGGTTGTGAGAAGGAACCTGGAAAGTAGGGTTACTTAGATATGAAATCCTGGATAGTAGGGCTGTGAGAAGGAACCTGGATAGTAGGGTTACTTCGATATGAAATCCTGGATAGTAAGGCTGTAAGAAGGAACCTGGATAGTAGGGTTACTTCGATATGAAAAACTGGATAGTAGGGCTGTGAGAAGTAACCTGGGTAGTATGGTTACTTCGATATGAAAGCCTGGATAATAGGGCTGTGAGAAGGAACCTGGATAGTAGGGTTACTTCGATATGAAAGCCTGGATAGTAGGGCTGTGAGAAGGAACCTGGGTAGTGGGGTTACTTCGATATGAAAGCACGGATAGTAGGGTTGTGAGAAGGAACCTGGATAGTAAGGTTACTTCGATATGAAAGCCTGGATAGTAAAGCTGTGAGAAGGAACCTGGGTAGTAGGGTTACTTCGATTTGAAAGCCTGGATAGTAGGGCTGTGAGAAGTAACCTGGGTAGAAGGGTTACTTCGATTTGAAATCCTGGATAGTAGGGTTGTTAGAAGGAACCTGGATAGTAGGGTTACTTAGATATGAAAGCCTGGATAGTAGGGTTGTGAGAAGGAACCTGGATAGTAGGGTTACTTCGATATGAAAGCCTGGATAGTAAGGCTGTAAGAAGGAACCTGGATAGTAGGGTTACTTCGATATGAAAACCTGGATAGTACGGTTGTGAGAAGGAACCTGGATTTTAGGTTTTCTTCGACATGAGAGCCTGGATAATAGGGTTGTGAAAAGGAACCTGGATAGTAGGGTTTCTTCGATATGAAAGCCTGGATAGTAGGGCTGTGAGAAGGAACCTGGGTAGTGGGGTTACTTCGATATGAAAGCACGGATAATAGGGTTGTGAGAAGGAACCTGGATAGTAGGGTTACTTCGATATGAAAGCCTGAATAGTAGGGCTGTGAGAAGGAACCTGGGTAGTGGGTTACTTCGATATGAAAGCCTGGATAGTAGGGCTGTGAGAAGGAACCTGGATAGTAGGGTTATTTAGATATGAAAGCCTGGATAGTAGGGCTGTGAGAAGGAACCTGGATAGTAGGGTTACTTCGATATGAAAGCCTGGATAGTAAGGCTGTAAGAAGGAACCTGGATAGTAGGGTTACTTCGATATGAAAGCCTGGATAGTAGGGTTGTGAGAAGGAACCTGGGTAGTAGGGTTACTTCGATATGAAAGCCTGGATAGTAGGGCTATGAGAAGGAACCTGGGTAGTAGGGTTACTTCGATATGAAAGCCTGGATAGTAGGGTTGTGAGAAGGAACCTGGATAGTAGGGTTTCTTCGACATAAGAGCCTGGATAGTAGGGCTGTGAGAAGGAACCTGGATAGTAGGGTTACTTCGATATGAAAGCCTGGATAGTAGGGTTGTGAGAAGGAACCTGGGTAGTGGGGTTACTTTGATATGAAAGCATGGATAGTAGGGTTGTGAGAAGGAACCTGGATAGTAGGGTTACTTCATTATGAAAGCTTGGATAGTAGGGCTGTCAGAAGGAACCTGGGTAGTAGGGTTACTTCGATATGAAAGCCTGGATAGTAGGGTTGTGAGAAGGAACCTGGATAGTAGGGTTACTTAGATATGAAAGCCTGGATAGTAGGGTTGTGAGAAGGAACCTGGATAGTAGGGTTACTTCGATATGAAATCCTGGATAGTAAGGCTGTAAGAAGGAACCTGGATAGTAGGGTTACTTCGATATGAAAACCTGGATAGTAGGGCTGTGAGAAGTAACCTGGGTAGTTGGGTTACTTCGATATGAAAGCCTGGATAATAGGGCTGTGAGAAGGAACCTGGATAGTAGGGTTACTTCGATATAAAAGACTGGATAGTAGGGTTGTGAGAAGGAACCTGGGTAGTAGGGTTACTTCGATATGAAAGCATGGATAGTAGGGTTGTGAGAAGGAACCTATATAGTAGGGCTATGAGAAGGAACCTGGGTAGTAGGGTTACTTTGATATGAAAGCCTGGATAGTACGGCTGTGAGAAGGAACCTGGATAGTAGGGTTTCTTCGGCATGAGAGCCTGGATAATAGGGCTGTGAGAAGGAACCTGGATAGTAGGGTTACTTCGATATGAAAGCCTGGATAGTAGGGCTATGAGAAAGAACCTGGGTAGTGGGGTTACTTCGATATGAAAGCATGGATAGTAGGGTTGTGAGAAGGAACCTGGATAGTAGGGTTACTTCGATATGAAAGCCAGGATAGTAGGGCTGTCAGAAGGAACCTGGGTAGTAGAGTTACTTCGATATGAAAGCCTGGATAGTAGGGTTGTGAGAAGGAACCTGGATAGTAGGGTTACTTAGATATGAAATCCTGGATAGTAGGGCTGTGAGAAGGAACCTGGATAGTAGGGTTACTTCGATATGAAATCCTGGATAGTAAGGCTGTAAGAAGGAACCTGGATAGTAGGGTTACTTCGATATGAAAACCTGGATAGTAGGGCTGTGAGAAGTAACCTGGGTAGTATGGTTACTTCGATATGAAAGCCTGGATAATAGGGCTGTGAGAAGGAACCTGGATAGTAGGGTTACTTCGATGTGAAAGCCTGGATAGTAGGGCTGTGAGAAGGAACCTGGGTAGTGGGGTTACTTCGATATGAAAGCACGGATAGTAGGGTTATGAGAAGGAACCTGGATAGTAGGGTTACTTCGATATGAAAGCCTGGATAGTAAGGCTGTGAGAAGGAACCTGGGTAGTAGGGTTACTTCGATATGAAAGCCCGGATAGTAGGGCTGTGAGAAGTAACCTGGGTAGAAGGGTTACTTCGATTTGAAATCCTGGATAGTAGGGTTGTGAGAAGGAACCTGGATAGTAGGGTTACTTCGATATTAAAGCCTGGATAGTAGGGCTGTGAGAAGGAACCTGGATAGTAGGGTTACTTCGATATGAAAGCATGGATAGTAGGGTTGTGAGAAGGAACCTGGATAGTAGGGTTACTTCGATATGAAAACCTGGATAGTAGGGTTGTGAGAAGGAACCTGGGTAGTAGGGTTACTTCGATATGAAAGCCTGGATAGTAGGGCTATGAGAAGGAACCTGGGTAGTAGGGTTACTTCGATATGAAAGCCTGGATAGTAGGGTTGTGAGAAGGAACCTGGATAGTAGGGTTTCTTCGACATAAGAGCCTGGATAGTAGGGCTGTGAGAAGGAACCTGGATAGTAGGGTTACTTCGATATGAAAGCCTGGATAGTAGGGTTGTGAGAAGGACCCTGGGTAGTGGGGTTACTTTGATATGAAAGCATGGATAGTAGGGTTGTGAGAAGGAACCTGGATAGTGGGGTTACTTCATTATGAAAGCCTGGATAGTAGGGCTGTCAGAAGGAACCTGGGTAGTAGGGTTACTTCGATATGAAAGCCTGGATAGTAGGGTTGTGAGAAGGAACCTGGATAGTAGGGTTACTTAGATATGAAAGCCTGGATAGTAGGGTTTTGAGAAGGAACCTGGATAGTAGGGTTACTTCGATATGAAATCCTGGATAGTAAGGCTGTAAGAAGGAACCTGGATAGTAGGGTTACTTCGATATGAAAACCTGGATAGTAGGGCTGTGAGAAGTAACCTGGGTATTTGGGTTACTTCATTATGAAAGCCTGGATAATAGGGCTGTGAGAAGGAACCTGGATAGTAGGGTTACTTCGATATGAAAGCCTGGATAGTAGGGCTGTGAGAAGGAACCTGGGTAGTAGGGTTACTTCGATATGAAAGCATGGATAGTAGGGTTGTGAGAAGGAACCTAGATAGTAGGGCTATGAGAAGGAACCTGAGTAGTAGGGTTATTTAGATATGAAAGCCTGGATAGTAGGGCTGTGAGAAGGAACCTGGATAGTAGGGTTACTTCGATATGAAAGCCTGGATAGTAAGGCTGTAAGAAGGAACCTGGATAGTAGGGTTACTTCGATATGAAAGCCTGGATAGTAGGGCTGTGTGAAGTAACCTGGGTAGTAGGGTTACTTCGATATGAAAGCCTGGATAATAGGGCTGTGAGAAGGAACCTTGATAGTAGGGTTACTTCGATATGAAAGCCTGGATATGAGGGTTGTAAGAATGAACCTGAATAGTAGGGATACTTCTATATGAAAGCCTGGATAATAGGGCTGTAAGAAGGAAGCTGGGTAGTAGGGTTACTTCGATATAAATCCTGGATAGTAGGGCTGTGAGAAGGAACCTGGATAGTAGGGTTACTTCGATATGAAATCCTGGATAGTAAGGCTGTAAGAAGGAACCTGGATAGTAGGGTTACTTCGATATGAAAACCTGGATAGTAGGGCTGTGAGAAGTAACCTGGGTAGTATGGTTACTTCGATATGAAAGCCTGGATAATAGGGCTGTGAGAAGGAACCTGGATAGTAGGGTTACTTTGATATGAAAGCCTGGATAGTAGGGCTGTGAGAAGGAACCTGGGTAGTGGGGTTACTTCGATATGAAAACATGGATAGTAGGGTTGTGAGAAGGAACCTGGATAGTAGGGTTACTTCGATGAAAGCCTGGATAGTAGGGGTGTGAGAAGTAACCTGGGTAGAAGGGTTACTTCGATTTTATAATCCTGGATAGTAGGGCTGTCAGAAGGAACCTGGATAGTAGGGTTACTTAGATATGAAAGCCTGGATAGTAGGGTTGTGAGAAGGAACCTGGATAGTAGGGTTACTTCGATATGAAAGCCTGGATAGTAAGGCTGTAAGAAGGAACTTGGATAGTAGGGTTACTTCGATATGAAAACCTTGATAGTAGGGCTGTGAGAAGGAACCTGGATAGTAGGTTTTCTTCGACATCAGAGCCTGGATAGTAGGGTTGTGAGAAGGAACCTGGATAGTAGGGTTACTTCGATATGAAAGCCTGGATAGTAGGGCTGTGAGAAGGAACCTGGGTAGTGGGGTTACTTTGATATTAAAGCATGGATAATAGGGTTGTGAGAAGGAACCTGGATAGTAGGGTTACTTCGATATGAAAGCCTGGATAGTAGGGCTGTGAGAAGGAACCTGGGTAGTGAGTTACTTCGATATGAAAGCCTGGATAGTAGGGTTGTGAGAAGGAACCTGGATAGTGGGGTTACTTCATTATGAAAGCCTGGATAGTAGGGCTGTCAGAAGGAACCTGGGTAGTAGGGTTACTTCGATATGAAAGCCTGGATAGTAGGGTTGTGAGAAGGAACCTGGATAGTAGGGTTACTTAGATATGAAAGCCTGGATAATAGGGTTTTGAGAAGGAACCTGGATAGTAGGGTTACTTCGATATGAAATCCTGGATAGTAAGGCTGTAAGAAGGAACCTGGATAGTAGGGTTACTTCGATATGAAAACCTGGATAGTAGGGCTGTGAGAAGTAACCTGGGTATTTGGGTTACTTCATTATGAAAGCCTGGATAATAGGGCTGTGAGAAGGAACCTGGATAGTAGGGTTACTTCGATATGAAAGCCTGGATACTAGGGCTGTGAGAAGGAACCTGGGTAGTAGGGTTACTTCGATATGAAAGCATGGATAGTAGGGTTGTGAGAAGGAACCTAGATAGTAGGGCTATGAGAAGGAACCTGGGTAGTAGGGTTATTTAGATATGAAAGCCTGGATAGTAGGGCTGTGAGAAGGAACCTGGATAGTAGGGTTACTTCGATATGAAAGCCTGGATAGTAAGGCTGTAAGAAGGAACCTGGATAGTAGGGTTACTTCGATATGAAAGTCTGGATAGTAGGGCTGTGAGAAGTAACCTGGGTAGTAGGGTTACTTCGATATGAAAGCCTGGATAATAGGGCTGTGAGAAGGAACCTTGATAGTAGGGTTACTTCGATGAAAGCCTGGATAGTAGGGGTGTGAGAAGTAACCTGGGTAGAAGGGTTACTTCGATTTTATAATCCTGGATAGTAGGGCTGTCAGAAGGAACCTGGATAGTAGGGTTATTAGATATGAAAGCCTGGATAGTAGGGTTGTGAGAAGGAACCTGGATAGTAGGGTTACTTCGATATGAAAGCCTGGATAGTAAGGCTGTAAGAAGGAACTTGGATAGTAGGGTTACTTCGATATGAAAACCTTGATAGTAGGGCTGTGAGAAGGAACCTGGATAGTAGGTTTTCTTCGACATGAGAGCCTGGATAGTAGGGTTGTGAGAAGGAACCTGGATAGTAGGGTTACTTCGATATGAAAGCCTGGATAGTAGGGCTGTGAGAAGGAACCTGGGTAGTGGGGTTACTTTGATATTAAAGCATGGATAATAGGGTTGTGAGAAGGAACCTGGATAGTAGGGTTACTTCGATATGAAAGCCTGGATAGTAGGGCTGTGAGAAGGAACCTGGGTAGTGAGTTACTTCGATATGAAAGCCTGGATAGTAGGGTTGTGAGAAGGAACCTGGATAGTAGGGTTATTTAGATATGAAAGCCTGGATAGTAGGGTTGTGAGAAGGAACCTGGATAGTAGGGTTACTTCGATATGAAAGACTGGATAGTAAGGCTGTAAGAAGGAACCTGGATAGTAGGGTTACTTCGATATGAAAACCTGGATAGTAGGGCTGTGATAAGTAACCTGGGTATTTGGGTTACTTCGATATGAAAGCCTGGATAATAGTGTTGTGAGAAGGAACCTGGATAGTAGGGTTACTTCGATATGAAAGCCTGGATAGTAGGGCTGTGAGAAGGAACTTGGGTAGTAGGGTTACTTCGATATGAAAGCATGGATAGTAGGGTTGTGAGAAGGAACCTAGATAGTAGGGCTATGAGAAGGAACCTGGGTAGTAGGGTTATTTAGATATGAAAGCCTGGATAGTAGGGCTGTGAGAAGGAACCTGGATAGTAGGGTTACTTCGATATGAAAGCCTGGATAGTAAGGCTGTAAGAAGGAACCTGGATAGTAGGGTTACTTCGATATGAAAGCCTGAATAGTAGGGCTGTGAGAAGTAACCTGGGTAGTAGGGTTACTTCGATATGAAAGTCTGGATAATAGGGCTGTGAGAAGGAACCTTGATAGTAGGGTTACTTCGATATGAAAGCCTGGATATGAGGGTTGTAAGAATGAACCTGGATAGTAGGGATACTTCTATATGAAAGCCTGAATAATAGGGCTGTAAGAAGGAAGCTGGGTAGTAGGGTTACTTCGATATGAAATCCTGGATAGTAGGGCTGTGAGAAGGAACCTGGATAGTAGGGTTACTTCGATATGAAATCCTGGATAGTAAGGCTGTAAGAAGGAACCTGGATAGTAGGGTTACTTCGATATGAAAACCTGGATAGTAGGGCTGTGAGAAGTAACCTGGGTAGTATGGTTACTTCGATATGAAAGCGTAGATAATAGGGCTGTGAGAAGGAACCTGGATAGTAGGGCTGTGAGAAGGAACCTGGGTATAGGGGTTACTTCGATATGAAAACATGGATAGTAGGGTTGTGAGAAGGAACCTGGATAGTAGGGTTACTTCGATATGAAAGTCTGGATAGTAGGGCTGTGAGAAGGAACCTGGGTAGTAGGGTTACTTCGATGAAAGCCTGGATAGTAGGGGTGTGAGAAGTAACCTGGGTAGAAGGGTTACTTCGATTTTATAATCCTGGATAGTAGGGCTGTCAGAAGGAACCTGGATAGTAGGGTTACTTAGATATGAAAGCCTGGATAGTAAGGTTGTGACAAGGAACCTGGATAGTAGGGTTACTTCGATATGAAAGCCTGGATAGTAAGGCTGTAAGAAGGAACTTGGATAGTAGGGTTACTTCGATATGAAAACCTGGATAGTAGGGCTGTGAGAAGGAACCTGGATAGTAGGTTTTCTTCGACATGAGAGCCTGGATAGTAGGGTTGTGAGAAGGAACCTGGATAGTAGGGTTACTTCGATATGAAAGCCTGGATAGTAGGGCTGTGAGAAGGAACCTGGGTAGTGGGGTTACTTTGATATTAAAGCATGGATAATAGGGTTGTGAGAAGGAACCTGGATAGTAGGGTTACTTCGATATGAAAGCCTGGATAGTAGGGCTGTGAGAAGGAACCTGGGTAGTGAGTTACTTCGATATGAAAACCTGGATAGTAGGGCTGTGAGAAGGAACCTGGATAGTAGGGTTATTTAGATATGAAAGCCTGGATAGTAGGGTTGTGAGAAGGAACCTGGATAGTAGGGTTACTTCGATATGAAAGACTGGATAGTAAGGCTGTAAGAAGGAACCTGGATAGTAGGGTTACTTCGATATGAAAACCTGGATAGTAGGGCTTTGAGAAGTAACCTGGGTAGTAGGGTTACGTCGATATGAAAGCCTAGATAATAGGGTTGTGAGAAGGAACCTGGGTAGTAGGGTTACTTTGATACGAAAGCCTGGATAGTAGGGCTGTGAGAAGGAACCTGGGTAGTAGGGTTACTTCGATATGAAAGCCTGGATAGTAGGGCTGTGAGAAGGAACATGAATAGTAGGGTTACTTTGATATGAAATCCTAGATAGTAGGGCTGTGAGAAGGAACCTGGGTAGTAGGGTTACTTCGATATGAAAGCCTGGATAGTAGGGCTGTAAGAAGGAACCTGGATAGTAGGGTTACTTCGATATGAAAGCCTGGATAGTAGGGCTGTGAGAAGGAACCTGGGTAGTGGGGTTACTTTGATATGAAAGCATGGATAGTAGGGTTGTGAGAAGGAACCTGGATAGTAGGGTTACTTCGATATGAAAGCCTGGATAGTAGGGTTGTGAGAAGGAACCTGGGTAGTAGGGTTACTTCGATATGAAAGCCTGGATAGTAGGGCTATGAGAAGGAACCTGGGTAGTAGGGTTACTTCGATATGAAAGCCTGGATAGTAGGGTTGTGAGAAGGAACCTGGATAGTAGGGTTTCTTCGACATAAGAGCCTGGATAGTAGGGTTGTGAGAAGGAACCTGGATAGTAGGGTTACTTCGATATGAAAGCCTGGATAGTAGGGTTGTGAGAAGGAACCTGGGTAGTAGGGTTACTTCGATATGAAACCCTGGATAGTAGGGCTATGAGAAGGAACCTGGGTAGTAGGGTTACTTCGATATGAAAGCCTGGATATTAGGGTTGTGAGAAGGAACCTGGATAGTAGGGTTTCTTCGACATAAGAGCCTAGATAGTAGGGCTGTGAGAAGGAACCTGGATATTAGGGTTACTTCGATATGAAAGCCTGGATAGTAGGGCTGTGAGAAGGAACCTGGGTAGTGGGGTTACTTCGATATGAAAGCATGGATAGTAGGGTTGTGAGAAGGAACCTGGATAGTAGGGTTACTTCGATATGAAAGCCTGGATAGTAGCGTTGTGAGAAGGAACCTGGGTAGTAGGGTTACTTCGATATGAAAGCCTGGATAGTAGGGCTATGAGAAGGAACCTGAGTAGTAGGGTTACTTTGATATGAAAGCCTGGATAGTAGGGTTGTGAGAAGGAACTTGGATAGTAGGGTTTCTTCGACATAAGAGCCTGGATAGTAGGGCTGTGAGAAGGAACCTGGATAGTAGGGTTACTTCGATATAAAAGCCTGGATAGTAGGGTTGTGAGAAGGAACCTGGGTAGTGGGGTTACTTTGATATGAAAGCATGGATAGTAGGGTTGTGAGAAGGAACCTGGATAGTAGGGTTACTTCGATATGAAAACCTGGATAGTAGGGCTTTGAGAAGTAACCTGGGTAGTAGGGTTACGTCGATATGAAAGCCTAGATAATAGGGTTGTGAGAAGGAACCTGGGTAGTAGGGTTACTTTGATACGAAAGCCTGGATAGTAGGGCTGTGAGAAGGAACCTGGGTAGTAGGGTTACTTCGATATGAAAGCCTGGATAGTAGGGCTGTGAGAAGGAACATGAATAGTAGGGTTACTTTGATATGAAATCCTAGATAGTAGGGCTGTGAGAAGGAACCTGGGTAGTAGGGTTACTTCGATATGAAAGCCTGGATAGTAGGGCTGTAAGAAGGAACCTGGATAGTAGGGTTACTTCGATATGAAAGCCTGGATAGTAGGGCTGTGAGAAGGAACCTGGGTAGTGGGGTTACTTTGATATGAAAGCATGGATAGTAGGGTTGTGAGAAGGAACCTGGATAGTAGGGTTACTTCGATATGAAAGCCTGGATAGTAGGGTTGTGAGAAGGAACCTGGGTAGTAGGGTTACTTCGATATGAAAGCCTGGATAGTAGGGCTATGAGAAGGAACCTGGGTAGTAGGGTTACTTCGATATGAAAGCCTGGATAGTAGGGTTGTGAGAAGGAACCTGGATAGTAGGGTTTCTTCGACATAAGAGCCTGGATAGTAGGGTTGTGAGAAGGAACCTGGATAGTAGGGTTACTTCGATATGAAAGCCTGGATAGTAGGGTTGTGAGAAGGAACCTGGGTAGTAGGGTTACTTCGATATGAAACCCTGGATAGTAGGGCTATGAGAAGGAACCTGGGTAGTAGGGTTACTTCGATATGAAAGCCTGGATATTAGGGTTGTGAGAAGGAACCTGGATAGTAGGGTTTCTTCGACATAAGAGCCTAGATAGTAGGGCTGTGAGAAGGAACCTGGATATTAGGGTTACTTCGATATGAAAGCCTGGATAGTAGGGCTGTGAGAAGGAACCTGGGTAGTGGGGTTACTTCGATATGAAAGCATGGATAGTAGGGTTGTGAGAAGGAACCTGGATAGTAGGGTTACTTCGATATGAAAGCCTGGATAGTAGCGTTGTGAGAAGGAACCTGGGTAGTAGGGTTACTTCGATATGAAAGCCTGGATAGTAGGGCTATGAGAAGGAACCTGAGTAGTAGGGTTACTTTGATATGAAAGCCTGGATAGTAGGGTTGTGAGAAGGAACTTGGATAGTAGGGTTTCTTCGACATAAGAGCCTGGATAGTAGGGCTGTGAGAAGGAACCTGGATAGTAGGGTTACTTCGATATAAAAGCCTGGATAGTAGGGTTGTGAGAAGGAACCTGGGTAGTGGGGTTACTTTGATATGAAAGCATGGATAGTAGGGTTGTGAGAAGGAACCTGGATAGTAGGGTTACTTCATTATGAAATCCTGGATAGTAGGGCTGTCAGAAGGAACCTGGGTAGTAGGGTTACTTCGATATGAAAGCCTGGATAGTAGGGTTGTGAGAAGGAACCTGGATAGTAGGGTTACTTAGATAAGAAAGCCTGGATAGTAGGGTTGTGAGAAGGAACCTGGATAGTAGGGTTACTTCGATATGAAATCCTGGATAGTAAGGCTGTAAGAAGGAACCTGGATAGTAGGGTTACTTCGATATGAAAACCTGGATAGTAGGGCTGTGAGAAGTAACCTGGGTAGTTGGGTTACTTCGATATGAAAGCCTGGATAATAAGGCTGTGAGAAGGAACCTGGATAGTAGGGTTAGTTCGATATGAACGCCTGGATAGTAGGGTTGTGAGAAGGAACCTGGGTAGTAGGGTTACTTCGATATGAAAGCATGGATAGTAGGGTTGTGAGAAGGAACCTAGATAGTAGGGCTATGAGAAGGAACCTGGGTAGTAGGGTTACTGTGATATGAAAGCCTGGATAGTACGGCTGTGAGAAGGAACCTGGATAGTAGGGTTTCTTCGGCATGAGAGCCTGGATAATAGGGCTGTGAGAAGGAACCTGGATAGTAGGGTTACTTCGATATGAAAGCCTGGATAGTAGGGCTGTGAGAAAGAACCTGGGTAGTGGGGTTACTTCGATATGAAAGCATGGATAGTAGGGTTGTGAGAAGGAACCTGGATAGTAGGGTTACTTCGATATGAAAGCCCGGATAGTAGGGCTGTCAGAAGGAACGTGGGTAGTAGGGTTACTTCGATATGAAAGCCTGGATAGTAGGGTTGTGAGAAGGAACCTGGATAGTAGGGTTACTTAGATATGAAATCTTGGATAGTAGGGCTGTGAGAAGGAACCTGGATAGTAGGGTTACTTCGATATGAAATCCTGGATAGTAAGGCTGTAAGAAGGAACCTGGATAGTAGGGTTACTTCGATATGAAAACCTGGATAGTAGGGCTGTGAGAAGTAACCTGGGTAGTATGGTTACTTCGATATGAAAGCCTGGATAATAGGGCTGTGAGAAGGAACCTGGATAGTAGGGTTACTTCGATATGAAAGCCTGGATAGTATGGCTGTGAGAAGGAACCTGGGTAGTGGGGTTACTTCGATATGAAAGCACAGATAGTAGGGTTGTGAGAAGGAACCTGGATAGTAAAGTTACTTCGATATGAAAGCCTGGATAGTAAGGCTGTGAGAAGGAACCTGGGTAGTAGGGTTACTTCGATATGAAAGCCTGGATAGTAGGGCTGTGAGAAGTAACCGGGGTAGAAGGGTTACTTCGATTTGAAATCCTGGATAGTAGGGTTGTGAGAAGGAACCGGGATAGTAGGGTTACTTAGATATGAAAGCCTGGATAGTAGGGTTGTGAGAAGGAACCTGGATAGTAGGGTTACTTCGATATGAAAGCCTGGATAGTAAGGCTGTAAGAAGGAACCTGGATAGTAGGGTTACTTCGATATGAAAACCTGGATAGTAGGGTTGTGAGAAGGAACCTGGATTTTAGGTTTTCTTCGACATGAGAGCCTGGATAATAGGGTTGTGAAAAGGAACCTGGATAGTAGGGTTACTTCGATATGAAAGCCTGGATAGTAGGGCTGTGAGAAGGAACCTGGGTAGTGGGGTTACTTCGATATGAAAGCATGGATAATAGGGTTGTGAGAAGGAACCTGGATAGTAGGGTTACTTCGATATGAAAGCCTGGATAGTAGGGCTGTGAGAAGGAACCTGGGTAGTGGGTTACTTCGATATGAAAGCCTAGATAGTAGGGCTGTGAGAAGGAACCTGGATAGTAGGGTTATTTAGATATGAAAGCCTGGATAGTAGGGCTGTGAGAAGGAACCTGGATAGTAGGGTTACTTCGATATGAAAGCCTGGATAGTAAGGCTGTAAGAAGGAACCTGGATAGTAGGGTTACTTCGATATGAAAACCTGGATAGTAGGGCTGTGAGAAGTAACCTGGGTAGTAGGGTTACTTCGATATGAAAGCCTGGATAATAGGGCTGTGAGAAGGAACCTTGATAGTAGGGTTACTTCGATATGAAAGCCTGTATATGAGGGTTGTAAGAATGAACCTGGATAGTAGGGATACTTCTATATGAAAGCCTGGATAATAGGGCTGTAAGAAGGAAGTTGGGTAGTAGGGTTACTTCGATATGAAAGCCTGGATAGTAGGGTTGTGAGAAGGAACCTGGATAGTAGGGTTAGATTGATATGAAATCCTGGATAGTAAGGCTGTAAGAAGGAACCTGGATAGTAGGGTTACTTCGATATGAAAACCTGGATAGTAGGGCTGTGAGAAGTAACCTGGGTAGTATGGTTACTTTGATATGAAAGCCTGGATAATAGGGCTGTGAGAAGGAACCTGGATAGTAGGGTTACTTCGATATGAAAGCCTGGATAGTAGGACTGTGAGAAGGAACCTGGGTAGTGGGGTTACTTCGATATGAAAACATGGATAGTAGGGTTGTGAGAAGGAACCTGGATAATAGGGTTACTTCGATATGAAAGTCTGGATAGTAGGGCTGTGAGAAG
Organism: Vicia faba; assembly: GCA_948472305.1. Classification (NCBI taxonomy): domain Eukaryota; kingdom Viridiplantae; phylum Streptophyta; class Magnoliopsida; order Fabales; family Fabaceae; genus Vicia; species Vicia faba. Next base: position 1,306,397,407 of record OX451736.1, on the reverse strand, counting down.
GAACCTCGGTAGTAGGGTTACATCGATGAAAGCCTGGATAGTAGGGGTGTGAGAAGTAACCTGGGTAGAAGGGTTACTTCGATTTGAAATCCTGGATAGTAGGGCTGTGAGAAGGAACCTGGATAGTAGGGTTACTTAGATATGAAAGCCTGGATAGTAGGGTTGTGAGAAGGAACCTGGATAGTAGGGTTACTTCGATATGAAAGCCTGGATAGTAAGGCTGTAAGAAGGAACTTGGATAGTAGGGTTACTTCGATATGAAAACCTGGATAGTAGGGCTGTGAGAAGGAACCTGGATAGTAGGTTTTCTTCGACATGAGAGCCTGGATAGTAGGGTTGTGAGAAGGAACCTGGATAGTAGGGTTACTTCGATATGAAAGCCTGGATAGTAGGGCTGTGAGAAGGAACCTGGGTAGTGGGGTTACTTTGATATTAAAGGATGGATAATAGGGTTGTGAGAAGGAACCTGGATAGTAGGGTTACTTCGATATGAAAGCCTGGATAGTAGGGCTGTGAGAAGGAACCTGGGTAGTGGGTTACTTCGATATGAAAGCCTGGATAGTAGGGCTGTGAGAAGGAACCTGGATAGTAGGGTTATTTAGATATGAAAGCCTGGATAATAGGGTTGTGAGAAGGAACCTGGATAGTAGGGTTACTTCGATATGAAATCCTGGATAGTAAGGCTGTAAGAAGGAACCTGGATAGTAGGGTTACTTCGATATGAAAACCTGGATAGTAGGGCTTTGAGAAGTAACCTGGGTAGCAGGGTTACGTCGATATGAAAGCCTGGATAATAGGGCTGTGAGAAGGAACCTGGGTAGTAGGGTTACTTCGATACGAAAGCCTGGATAGTAGGGTTGTGAGAAGGAACCTGGGTAGTAGGGTTACTTCGATATGAAAGCCTGGATAGTAGGGATGTGAGAAGGAAAATGAATAGTAGGGTTACTTTGATATGAAATCCTAGATAGTAGGGCTGTGAGAAGGAACCTGGGTAGTAGGGTTATTTCGATATGAAAGCCTGGATAGTAGGGCTGTGAGAAGGAACCTGGATAGTAGGGTTACTTCGATATGAAAGCCTGGATAGTAGGGCTGTGAGAAGGAACCTGGATAGTAGGGTTACTTCGATATGAAAGCCTGGATAGTAGGGTGTGAGGAGGAACCTGGATAGTAGGGTTACTTCGATATGAAATCTTGTATAGTAGGGTTGTGAGAAAGAACCTGGGTAGTAGGGTTACTTCGATATGAAAGCCTGGATAGTAGGGCTGTGAGAAGGAACTTGGATAGTAGGGTTACTTTGATATGAAATCCTAGATAATAGGGCTATGAGAAGGAACCTGGGTAGTAGGGTTACTTCGATATGAAAGCCTGGATAGTAGGGTTGTGAGAAGGAACCTGGATAGTAGGGTTACTTCGATATGAAAGCCTGGATAGTAGGGTTGTGAGAAGGAACCTGGATAGTAGGGTTACTTCGATATGAAAGCCTGGATAGTAGGGCTGTGAGGAGGAACCTGGATAGTAGGGTTACTTCGATAAGAAATCTTGGATAGCAGGGTTGTGAGAAGGAACCTGGGTAGTAGGGTTACTTCGATATGAAAGCCTGGATAGTAGGGATGTGAGAAGGAACCTGGATAGTAGGGTTACTTCGATATGAAATCCTGGATAGTAGGGCTATGAGAAGGAACCTGGATAGTAGGGTTACTTCGATATGAAAGCCTGGATAGTAGGGTTGTGAGGAGGAACTTAGATAGTAGGGTTACTTTGATATGAAATCTTGGATAGTAGGGCTTTAAGAAGGAACCTGTGTAGTAGAGTTACTTCGATATGAAAGCCTGGATAGTAGGGCTGTGAGAAGGAACCTGGATAATAGGGTTACTTCGATATGAAAGCCTGGATAGTAGGGTTGTGAGAAGGAACCTGGGTAGTAGGGTTACTTCGATACGAAAGCCTTGATAGTAAGGCTGTGAGAAGGAACCTGGGTAGTAGGGTTACTTCGATATGAAAGTCTGGATAGTAGGGCTGTGAGAAGGAACATGGATAGTAGGGTTACTTTGATATAAAATCCTAGATAGTAGGGCTGTGAGAAGGAACCTGGGTAGTAGGGTTACTTCGATATGAAAGCCTGGATAGTAGGGCTATGAGAAGGAACCTGGATAGTAGGGTTACTTCAATATGAAAGCCTGGATAGTAGGGCTGTGAGAAGGAACCTGGATAGTAGGGTTACTTCGATATGAAAGCCTGGATAGTAGGGTGTGAGGAGGAACCTGGATAGTAGGGTTACTTCGATATGAAATCTTGTATAGTAGGGTTGTGAGAAAGAACCTGGGTAGTAGGGTTACTTCGATATGAAAGCCTGGATAGTAGGGCTGTGAGAAGGAACCTGGATAGTAGGGTTACTTTGATATGAAATCCTGGATAGTAGGGCTGTGAGAAGGAACTTGGATAGTAGGGTTACTTCGATATGAAAGCCTGGATAGTAGGGTTGTGAGGAGGAACTTAGATAGTAGGGTTACTTCGATATGAAAGCCTGGATAATAGGGTTGTGAGAAGGAACCTGGATAGTAGGGTTACTTCGATATGAAAGCCTGGATAATAGGGTTGTGAGAAGGAACCTGGGTAGTGGGGTTACTTCGATATGAAAGCCTGGATAGTAGGGTTGTGAGAAGGAACCTGGATAGTAGGGTTACTTCGATATGAAAGCCTGGATAGTAGTGTTGTGAGGAGGAACCTGGATAGTGGGGTTACTTCGATATGAAATCGTTGATAGTAGGGTTGTGAGAAGGAACCTGGATAGTAGGGTTACTTCGATATGAAAGCCTGGATAGTAGGGCTGTGAGAAGGAACCTGGGTAGTGGGGTTACTTCGATATGAAAGCATGGATAGTAGGGTTGTGAGAAGGAACCTGGATAGTAGGGTTACTTCGATATGAAAGCCTGGATAGTAGGGTTGTGTGGAGGAACTTGGATAGTAGGGTTACTTCGATATGAAAGCCTGGATAGTATGGCTGTGAGAAGAAACCTGGATAGTAGGGTTACTTCGATATGAAAGCCGGGATAGTAGGGCTGTGAGGAGGAACCTGGCTAGTAGGGTTAGTTCGATATGAAATCCTGGATAGTAGGGCTGTGAGAAGGAACCTGGGTAGTAGGGTTACTTCGATATGAAAGCCTGGATAGTAGGGCTATGAGAAGGAACCTGGATAGTAGGGTTTCTTCGACATGAGAGCCTGGATAGTAGGGCTGTGAGAAGGAACCTGGATAGTAGGGTTACTTCGATATGAAAGCCTGGATAGTAGGGCTGTGAGAAGGAACCTGGGTAGTGGGGTTACTTCGATATGAAAGCATGTTTAGTAGGGTTGTGAGAAGGAACCTGGATAGTAGGGTTACTTCGATATGAAAGCCTGGATAGTAGGGCTGTAAGAAGGAACCTGGGTAGTAGGGTTACTTCGATATGAAAGCCTGGATAGTAGGGTTGTGAGAAGGAACTTGGATAGTAGGGTTACTTAGATATCAAAGCCTGGATAGTACGCCTGTGAGAAGGAACCTGGATAGTAGGGTTACTTCGATATGAAATCCTGGATAGTAAGGCTGTAAGAAGGAACCTGGATAGTAGGGTTACTTGGATATGAAAACCTGGATAGTAGGGCTGTGGGAAGTTACCTGGGTAGTAGGGTTACTTCGATATGAAAGCCTGGATAATAGGGTTGTGAGAAGGAACCTGGATAGTAGGGTTACTTCGATATGAAAGCCTGGATAGTAGGGCTGTGAGAAGGAACCTGTGTAGTGGGGTTACTTCGATATGAAAGCATGGATAGTAGGGTTATGAGAAGGAACCTGGATAGTAGGGTTACTTCGATATGAAAGCCTGGATATAAGGCTGTTAGAAGGAACCTGGATAGTAGGGTTACTTCGATATAAAAGCCTGGATTATAGGGCTGTGAGAAGTAACCTGGGTAGTAGGGTTACTTCGATATGAAAGCCTGGATAATAGGGCTGTGAGAAGGAACCTTGATAGTAGGGTTACTTCAATATGAAAGCCTAGACAGTACGGTTGTGAGAAGGAACCTGGATAGTAGGGTTACTTCGATATGAAAGCTTGGATAGGAGGGCTGTAAGAATGAACCTGGATAGTAGGGTTACTTCTATATGAAAGCCTGGATAATAGGACTGTAAGAAGGAACCTGGGTAGTAGGGTTACTTCGATATGAAATCCTAGATAGTAGGGCTGTGAGAAGGAACCTGGATAGTAGGGTTTCTTCGACATGAGAGCCTGGATAGTAGGGCTGTGAGAAGGAACCTGGATAGTAGGGTTGCTTCAATATGAAAGCCTGGATAGTAGGGCTGTGAGAAGGAACCTCGGTAGTGGGGTTACTTCGATATGAAAGCATGGATAGTAGGGTTGTGAGAAGGAACCTGGATAGTAGGGTTACTTCGATATGAAAGCCTGGATAGTAGGGCTGTGAGAAGGAACCTGGGTAGTAGGGTTACTAAGATATGAAAGCCTGGATAGTAGGGCTGTGAGAAGGAACCTGGATAGTAGGGTTACTTCGATATGAAATCCTGGATAGTAAGGCTGTAAGAAGGAACCTGGATAGTAGGGTTACTTCGATATGAAAACCTGGATAGTAGGGCTGTGAGAAGTAACCTGGGTAGTAGGGTTACTTCGATATGAAAGCCTGGATAATAGGGCTGTGAGAAGGAACCTGGATAGTAGGGTTACTTCGATATGAAAGCCTGGATAGTAGGGCTGTGAGAAGGAACCTGGGTAGTGGGGTTACTTCGATATGAAAGCATGGATAGTAGGGTTGTGAGAAGGAACCTGGATAGTAGGGGTACTTCGATATGAAAGCCTGGATAATAGGGCTGTGAGAAGGAACCTGGGTAGTAGGGTTACTTCGATATGAAAGCCTGGATAGTAGGGCTGTGAGAAGTAACCTGGGTAGAAGGGTTACTTCGATATGAAAGCCTGGATAGTAGGGCTGTGAGAAGGAACCTGGATAGTAGGGTTACTTAAATATGAAAGCCTGGATAGTAGGGTTGTGAGAAGGAACCTGGATAGGAGGGTTACTTCGATATGAAAGCCTGGATAGTAAGGCTGTAAGAAGGAACCTGGATAGTAGGGTTACTTCGATATGAAAACCTGGATATTAGGGCTGTGAGAAGGAACCTGGATAGTAGGTTTTCTTCGACAGGAGAGCCTGGATAGTAGGGCTGTGAGAAGGAACCTGGATAGTAGGGTTACTTCGATATGAAAGCCTGGATAGTAGGGCTGTGAGAAGGAACCTGGGTAGTGGGGTTACTTCGATATGAAAGCCTGGATAATAGGGTTGGGAGAAGGAACCTAGATTGTAGGGTTACTTCGATATGAAATCCTAGATAGTAGGGATGTGAGAAAGAACCTGGATAGTAGGGTTACTTCTATATGAAAGCCTGGATAGGAGGGCTGTAAGAATGAACCTGGATAGTAGGGTTACTTCTATATGAAAGCCTGGATAATAGGGCTGTAAGAAGGAACCTGGGTAGTAGGGTTACTTCGATATGAAAGCCTGGATAGTAAGGCTGTGAGAAGTAACCTGGGTAGTAGGGTTACTTCGATATGAAAGCCTGGATAATAGGGCTGTGAGAAGGAACCTTGATAGTAGGGTTACTTCGATATGAAAGCCTAGATAGTAGGGTTGTGAGAAGGAACCTGGATAGTAGGGTTACTTCGATATGAAAGCCTGGATAGGAGGGCTGTAAGAATGAACCTGGATAGAAGGGTTACTTCTATATGAAAGCCTGGATAATAGGGCTGTAAGAAGGAACCTGGGTAGTAGGGTTACTTCGATATGAAAGCCTGGATAGTAGGGCTGTGAGAAGGAACCTGGATAGTAGGGTTTCTTCGACATGAGAGCCTGGATAGTAGGGCTGTGAGAAGGAACCTGGATAGTAGGGTTGCTTCAATATGAAAGCCTGGATAGTAGGGCTGTGAGAAGGAACCTGGGTAGTAGGGTTACTTCGATATGAAAGCCTGGATAGTAGGGTTGTGAGAAGGAACCTGGATAGTAGGGTTACTTAGATATGAAAGCCTGGATAGTAGGACTGTGAGAAGGAACTTGGATAGTAGGGTTACTTCGATATGAAATCCATGATAGTAAGGCTGTAAGAAGGAACCTGGATAGTAGGGTTACTTCGATATGAAAACCTGGATAGTAGGGCTGTGAGAAGTAACCTGGGTAGTAGGGTTACTTCGATATGAAAGCCTGGATAGTAGGGTTGTGAGAAGGAACCTGGATAGTAGGGATACTTAGATATGAAAGCCTGGATAGTAGGACTGTGAGAAGGAACCTGGATAGTAGGGTTACTTCGATATGAAATCCATGATAGTAAGGCTGTAAGAAGGAACCTGGATAGTAGGGTTACTTCGATATGAAAACCTGGATAGTAGGGCTGTGAGAAGTAACCTGGGTAGTAGGGTTACTTCTATATGAAAGCCTGGATAATAGGGTTGTGAGAAGGAACCTGGATAGTAGGGTTACTTCGATATGAAAGCCTGGATAGTAGGGCTTTGAGAAGGAACCTGGGTAGTGGGGTTACTTCGATATGAAAGCATGGATAGTAGGGTTGTGAGAAGGAACCTGGATAGTAGGGTTACTTCGATATGAAAGCCTGAATAGTTGGGCTGTGAGAAGGAACCTGGGTAGTAGGGTTACTTCGATATGAAAGCCTGGATAGTAGGGCTGTGAGAAGTAACCTGGGTAGAAGGGTTACTTCGATATGAAAGCTTGGATAGTAGGGCTGTGAGAAGGAACCTGGATAGTATGGTTACTTAGATATGAAAGCCTGGATAGTACGGTTGTGAGAAGGAACCTGGATAGTAGGGTTACTTCAATATGAAAGCCTTGATAGTATGGCTGTAAGAAGGAACCTGGATAGTAGGGTTACTTCGATATGAAAACCATGATAGTAGGGTTGTGAGAAGGAACCTGGATAGTAGGTTTTCTTCGACATGAGAGCCTAGATAGTAGGGCTGTCAGAAGGAACCTGGATAGTAGGGTTACTTCGATATGAAAGCCTGGATAGTAGGGTTGTGAGAAGGAACCTGGGTAGTGGGGTTACTTCGATATGAAAGCATGGATAATAGGGTTGTGAGAAGGAACCTGGATAGTAGGGTTACTTCGATATGAAAGCCTGGATAGTAGGGCTGTGAGAAGGAACTTGGGTAGTAGGGTTACTTCGATATGAAAGCCTGGATAATAGGGCTGTGAGAAGGAACCTGGATAGTAGGGTTACTTAGATAGGAAAGCCTGGATAGTAAGGTTGTGAGAAGGAACCTGGATAGTAGGGTAACTTCGATATGAAAGCCTGGATAGTAAGGCTGTTAGAAGGAACCTGGATAGTAGGGTTACTTCGATATTAAAACCTGGATAGTAGGGCTGTGAGAAGTAACCTGGGTAGTAGGGTTACTTCGATATGAAAGCCTGGATAATAGGGCTGTGAGAAGGAACCTTGATAGTAGGGTTACTTCGATATGAAAGCCTAGATAGTAGGTTTGTGAGAAGGAACCTGGATAGTAGGGTTACTTCGATATGAAATCCTGGATAGGAGGGCTGTAAGAATGAACCTGGATAGTAGGGTTACTTCTATATGAAAGCCTGGATAATAGGGCTGTAAGAAGGAACCTGGGTAGTAGGGTTACTTCGATATGAATGTCTGGATTGTAGGGCTGTGAGAAAGAACTTGGATAGTAGGGTTACTTCGATATGAAATCCTGGATAATAGGGTTGTAATAAGGAACCTGTTTAGTAGGGTTACTTCGATATGAAAGCCTAGATAGTAGGGTTGTGAGAAGGAACGTGGATAGTAGGGTTACTTTGATATGAAAGCCTGGATAGTAGGGCTGTGAGAAGGAACCTAGGTAGTAGGGTTACTTCGATACGAAAGCCTGGATAGTAGGGTTGTGAGAAGGAACCTGGGTAGTAGGGTTACTTCGATATGAAAGCCTGAATAGTAGGGTTGTGAGAATGAACTTGGATAGTAGGGTTACTTTGATATGAAATCCTAGATAGTAGGGCTGTGAGAAGGAACCTGGGTAGTAGGGTTACTTCGATATGAAAGCCTGGATAGTAGGGCTGTGAGAAGGAACCTGAATAGTAGGGTTACTTCGATATGAAAGCCTGGATAGTAGGGCTGTGAGAAGGAACCTGGATAGTAGGTTTTCTTCGACATGAGAGCCTGGATAGTAGGGCTGTCAGAAGGAACCTGGATAGTAGGGTTACTTCGATATGAAAGCCTGGATAGTAGCGCTGTGAGAAGGAACCTGGGTAGTGGGGTTACTTCGATATGAAAGCATGGATAATAGGGTTGTGAGAAGGAACCTGGATAGTAGGGTTACTTTGATGTGAAAGCCTGCATAGTAGGGATGTGAGAAGGAACTTGGGTAGTAGGGTTACTTCGATATGAAAGCCTGGATAGTAGGGCTGTGAGAAGGAACCTGGATAGTAGGGTTACTTAGATATGAAAGCCTGGATAGTAAGGCTGTGATAAGGAACCTGGATAGTAGGGTAACTTCGATATGAAAGCCTGGATAGTAAGGCTGTTAGAAGGAACCTGGATAGTAGGGTTACTTCGATATTAAAACCTGGATAGTAGGGCTGTGAGAAGTAACTTGGGTAGTAGGGTTACTTCGATATGAAAGCCTGGATAATAGGGCTGTGAGAAGGAACCTTGATAGTAGGGTTACTTCGATACGAAAGCCTGGATAGTAGGGTTGTGAGAAGGAACCTGGGTAGTAGGGTTACTTCGATATGAAAGCCTGAATAGTAGGGTTGTGAGAAGGAACTTGGATAGTAGGGTTACTTTGATATGAAATCCTAGATAGTAGGGCTGTGAGAAGGAACCTGGGTAGTAGGGTTACTTCGATATGAAAGCCTGGATAGTAGGGCTGTGAGAAGGAATCTGGATAGTAGGGTAACTTCGATATGAAAGCCTGGATAGTAAGGCTGTTAGAAGGAACCTGGATAGTAGGGTTACTTCGATATTAAAACCATGATAGTAGGGCTGTGAGAAGTAACCTGGGTAGTAGGGTTACTTCGATATGAAATCCTGGATAATAGGGATGTGAGAAGGAACCTTGATAATAGGGTTACTTCGATATGAAAGCCTAGATAGTAGGGTTGTGAGAAGGAACCTGGATAGTAGGGTTACTTCGATATGAAAGCCTGGATAGGAGGGCTGTAAGAATGAACCTGGATAGTAGGGTTACTTTGATATGAAAGCCTGGATAGTAGGGCTGTGAGAAGGAACCTGGGTAGTAGGGTTACTTCAATACGAAAGCCTGGATAGTAGGGCTGTGAGAAGGAACCTGGGTAGTAGGTTTACTTCGATATGAAAGCCTGGATAGTAGGGTTGTGAGAAGGAACTTGGATAGTAGGGTTACTTTGATATGAAATCCTAGATAGTAGGGCTGTGAGAAGGAATCTGGGTAGTAGGGTTACTTCGATATGAAAGCCTGGATAGTAGGGCTGTGAGAAGGAACCTGGATAGTAGGGTTACTTCGATATGAAAGCCTGGATAGTAGGGCTGTGAGAAGGAACCTGGATAGTAGGGTTACTTCGATATGAAAGCCTGGATAGTAGGGTTGTGAGGAGGAACCTGGATAGTAGGGTTACTTCAATATGAAAGCCTGGATAGTAGGGTTGTGAGAAGGAACGTGGATAGTAGGGTTACTTTGATATGAAATCCTGAATAGTAGGGATGTGAGAAGGAACCTGGGTAGTAGGGTTACTTCGATATGAAAGCCTGGATAGTAGGGTTGTGAGAAAAAACCTGGATAGTAGGGTTACTTCGATATGAAAGCCTGGATAGTAGGGTTGTGAGAAGGAACCTAGGTAGTAGGGTTACTTCCATATTAAATCCTGGATAGTAGGGCTGTGAGAAGGAACCTGGGTAGTAGGGTTACTTCGATATGAAATCCTGGATAGTAAGGCTGTAAGAATGAACCTAGATAGTAGGGTTACTTAGATATGAAAACCTGGATAGTAGGGCTGTGAGAAGTAACCTGGGTAGTAGGGTTACTTTGATATGAAAGCCTGGATAATAGGGCTGTGAGAAGGAACCTGGATAGTAGGGTTACTTCGATATGAAAGCATGGATAGTAGGGCTGTGAAAAGGAACCTGGATAGTAGGGTTCCTTCGATATGAAAGCCTGGATAGTAGGGTTGTGAGAAGGAACCTGGATAGTAGGGTTACTTCGATATGAAAGCCTGGATAGTAGGGCTGTGAGGAGGAACCTGGGTAGTAGGGTTACTTCGATATGAAAGCCTGGATTGTAGGGCAATAAGAAGGAACCTGGGTAGTAGGGTTACTTCGATATGAAAGCCTGGATAGTAGGGCTGTGAGAAGGAACCTGGATAGTAGGGTTACTTAGATATGAAAGTCTGGATAGTAGGGCTGTGAGAAGGAACCTGGATAGTAGGGTTACTTCGATATGAAAGCCTGAATAGTAAGGTTGTAAGAAGGAACCTGGATAGTAGGGTTACTTCGATATGAAAACCTGGATAGTAGGGCTGTGAGAAGGAACCTGGATAGTAGGGTTTCTTCGACATGAGAGCCTGGATAGTAGGGCTCTGAGAAGGAACCTGGATAGTAGGGTTACTTCAATATGAAAGCCTGGATAGTAGGGTTGTGAGAAGGAACCTGGGTAGTGGGGTTACTTCGATATGAAAGCATGGATAGTAGGGCTGTGAGAAGGAACCTGGATAGTAGGGTTACTTCGATATGAAAGCCTGGATAGTAGGGCTGTAAGAAGAAACGTGGATAGTAGGGTTACTTTGATATGAAAGCCTGAATAGTAGGGATGTGAGAAGGAACCTGGGTAGTAGGGTTACTTCGATATGAAAGCCTGGATAGTAGGGTTGTGAGAAGGAACCTGGATAGTAGGGTTACTTCGATATGAAAGCCTGGATAGTAGGGCTGTGAGGAGGAACCTGGGTAGTAGGGTTACTTCGATATGAAAGCCTGGATAGTAGGGCAATAAGAAGGAACCTGGGTAGTAGGGTTACTTCGATATGAAAGCCTGGATAGTAGGGCTGTAAGAAGGAACCTGGATAGTAGGGTTACTTAGATATGAAAGTCTGGATAGTAGGGCTGTGAGAAGGAACCTGGATAGTAGGGTTACTTCGATATGAAAGCCTGAAGAGTAAGGTTGTAAGAAGGAACCTGGATAGTAGGGTTACTTCGATATGAAAACCTGGATAGTAGGGCTGTGAGAAGGAACCTGGATAGTAGGGTTTCTTCGACATGAGAGCCTGGATAGTAGGGCTCTGAGAAGGAACCTGGATAGTAGGGTTACTTCAATATGAAAGCCTGGATAGTAGGGCTGTGAGAAGGAACCTGGGTAGTGGGGTTACTTCGATATGAAAGCATGGATAGTAGGGTTGTGAGAAGGAACCTGGATAGTAGGGTTACTTCGATATGAAAGCCTGGATAGTAGGGCTGTAAGAAGAAACGTGGATAGTAGGGTTACTTTGATATGAAAGCCTGAATAGTAGGGATGTGAGAAGGAACCTGGGTAGTAGGGTTACTTCGATATGAAAGCCTGGATAGTAGGGTTGTGAGAAGGAACCTGGATAGTAGGGTTACTTCGATATGAAAGCCTAGATAGTAGGGCTGTGAGGAGGAACCTGGGTAGTAGGGTTACTTCGATATGAAAGCCTGGATAGTAGGGCAATAAGAAGGAACCTGGGTAGTAGGGTTACTTCGATATGAAAGCCTGGATAGTAGGGCTGTAAGAAGGAACCTGGGTAGTAGGGTTACTTAGATATGAAAGTCTGGATAGTAGGGCTGTGAGAAGGAACCTGGATAGTAGGGTTACTTCGATATGAAAGCCTGAAGAGTAAGGTTGTAAGAAGGAACCTGGATAGTAGGGTTACTTCGATATGAAAACCTGGATAGTAGGGCTGTGAGAAGGAACCTGGATAGTAGGGTTTCTTCGACATGAGAGCCTGGATAGTAGGGCTCTGAGAAGGAACCTGGATAGTAGGGTTACTTCAATATGAAAGCCTGGATAGTAGGGCTGTGAGAAGGAACCTGGGTAGTGGGGTTACTTCGATATGAAAGCATGGATAGTAGGGTTGTGAGAAGGAACCTGGATAGTAGGGTTACTTCGATATGAAAGCCTGGATAGTAGGGCTGTAAGAAGAAACGTGGATAGTAGGGTTACTTTGATATGAAAGCCTGAATAGTAGGGATGTGAGAAGGAACCTGGGTAGTAGGGTTACTTCGATATGAAAGCCTGGATAGTAGGGTTGTGAGAAAAAACCTGGATAGTAGGGTTACTTCGATATGAAAGCCTGGATAGTAGGGCTGTGAGAAGGAACCTGGGTAGTAGGGTTACTTCGATATGAAATCTTGGATAGTAGGGCTGTGAGAAGGAACCTGGGTAGTAGGGTTACTTCGATATGAAATCCTGGATAATAAGGCTGTAAGAATGAACCTGGATAGTAGGGTTACTTAGATATGAAAACCTGGATAGTAGGGCTGTGAGAAGTAACCTGGGTAGTAGGGTTACTTTGATATGAAAGCCTGGATAATAGGGCTGTGAGAAGGAACCTGGATAGTAGGGTTACTTCGATATGAAAGCATGGATAGTAGGGCTGTGAGAAGCAACCTGGATAGTAGGGTTACTTCGATATGAAAGCCTGGATAGTAGGGTTATGAGAAGGAACCTGGATAGTAGGGTTACTTCGATATGAAAGCCTGGATAGTAGGGCTGTGAGAAGGAACCTGGGTAGTAGGGTTACTTCGATATGAAAGCCTGGATAGTAGGGCTGTGAGAAGGAACCTGGGTAGTAGGGTTACTTCGATATGAAAGCCTGGATAGTAGGGCTGTGAGAAGGAACCTGGATAGTAGGGTTACTTAGATATGAAAGTCTGGATAATAGGGCTGTGAGAAGGAACCTGGATAGTAGGGTTACTTCGATATGAAAGCCTGAATAGTAAGGCTGTAAGAAGGAACCTGGATAGTAGGGTTACTTCGATATGAAAACCTGGATAGTAGGGCTGTGAGAAGGAACCTGGATAGTAGGGTTTCTTCGACATGAGAGCCTGGATAGTAGGGCTCTGAGAAGGAACCTGGATAGTAGGGTTACTTCAATATGAAAGCCTGGATAGTAGGGTTGTGAGAAGGAACCTGGGTAGTGGGGTTACTTCGATATGAAAGCATGGATAGTAGGGTTGTGAGAAGGAACCTGGATAGTAGGGTTACTTCGATATGAAAGCCTGGATTGTAGGGCTGTGAGAAGGAACCAGGGTAGTAGGGTTACTTCGATATGAAAGCCTGGATAGTAGGGCTGTGAGAAGGAACCTGGATAGTAGGGTTACTTAGATATGAAAGCCTGGATAGTAGGGCTGTGAGAAGGAACCTGGATAGTAGGGTTACTTCGATATGAAAGCCTAGATAGAAAGGCTGTAAGAAGGAACCTGGATAGTAGGGTTACTTCGATATGAAAACCTGGATAGTAGGGATGTGAGAAGTAACCTGGGTAGTAGGGTTACTTCGATATGAAAGCCTGGATAATAGGGCTTGGAGAAGGAACCTGGATAGTAGGGTTACTTCGATATGAAATCCTAGATAGTAGGGTTGTGAGAAGGAACCTGGATAGTAGGGTTACTTCGATATGAAAGCCTGGATAGGAGGGCTGTAAGAATGAACCTGGATAGTAGGGTTACTTCTATATGAAAGCCTAGATAATAGGGCTGTAAGAAGGAACCTGGATAGTAGGGTTACTTCGATATGAAAGCCTGGATAGTAGGGCTGTGAGAAGGAACCTGGATAGTAGGGTTACTTCGATATGAAATCCTGGATAATAGGGTTGTAAGAAGGAACCTGGGTAGTAGGGTTACTTCGATATGAAATCCTGGATAGTAGGGCTGTGAGAAGGAACGTGGATATTAGGGTTACTTTGATATGAAAGCCTGGATAGTAGGGTTGTAAGAAGGAACCTGGGTAGTAGGTTACTTCGATACGAAAGCCTGGATAGTAGGGCTGTGAGAAGGAACCTAGGTAGTAGGGTTACTTCGATATGAAAGCCTGGATAGTAGAGCTGTGAGAAGGAACATGGGTAATAGGGTTACTTCGATATGAAAGCCTGGATGGTAGGGCTGTGAGAAGGAACCTGGATAGTAGGGTTACATAGATATGAAAGTCTGGATAGTACGGCTGTGAGAAGGAACCTGGATAGTAGGGTTGCTTCAATATGAAAGCCTGGATAGTAGGGCTGTGAGAAGGAACCTGGGTAGTGGGGTTACTTTGATATTAAAGCATGGATAGTAGGGTTGTGAGAAGGAACATGGATAGTAGGGTTACTTCGATATGAAAGCCTGGATAGTAGGGCTGTGAGAAGGAACCTGGGTAGTAGAGTTACTTCGATATGAAAGCCTGGATAGTAGGGTTGTGAGAAGGAACCTGGATAGTAGGGTTACTTAGATATGAAAGCCTGCATAGTAGGGATACTTCGATATGAAATCCATGATAGTAAGGTTGTAAGAAGGAACCTGGATAGTAGGGTTACTTCGATATGAAAACCTTGATAGTAGGGTTGTGAGAAGTAACCTGGGTAGTAGGGATACTTCGATATGAAAGCCTGGATAATAGGGCTGTGAGAAGGAACCTGGATAGTAGGTTTTCTTCGACATGAGAGCCTGGATAGTAGGGCTGTCAGAAGGAACCTGGATAGTAGGGTTACTTCGATATGAAAGCCTGGATAGTAGGGTTGTGAGAAGGAACTTGGGTAGTAGGGTTACTTCGATATGAAAGCCTGGATAATAGGGCTGTGAGAAGGAACCTGGATAGTAGGGTTACTTAGATATGAAAGTCTGGATAGTAAGGTTGTGAGAAGGAACCTGGATAGTAGGGTAACTTCGATATGAAAGCCTGGATAGTAAGGCTGTTAGAAGGAACCTGGATAGTAGGGTTACTTCGATATTAAAACCTGGATAGTAGGGCTAAGAGAAGTAACCTGGGTAGTAGGGTTACTTCGATATGAAAGCCTGGATAATAGGGCTGTGAGAAGGAACCTTGATAGTAGGGTTACTTCGATATGAAAGCCTAGATAGTAGGGTTGTGAGAAGGAACCTGGATAGTAGGGTTACTTCGATATGAAAGCCTGGATAGGAGGGCTATAAGAATGAACCTGGATAGTAGGGTTACTTCTATATGAAATCCTGGATAATAGGGCTGTAAGAAGGAACCTGGGTAGTAGGGTTACTTCGATATGAATGCCTGGATAGTAGGGCTGTGAGAAGGAACTTGGATAGTAGGGTTACTTCGATATGAAAGTCTAGATAATAGGGTTGTAATAAGGAACCTGGGTAGTAGGGTTACTTCGATATGAAAGCCTGGATAGTAGGGATGTGAGAAGGAACGTGGATAGTAGGGTTACTTTGATATGAAAGCCTGGATAGTAGGGCTGTGAGAAGGAACCTGGGTAGTAGGGTTACTTCGATACGAAAGCCTGGATAGTAGGGCTGTGAGAAGGAACCTGGGTAGTAGGGTTACTTCGATATGAAAGCCTGGATAGTAGGGCTGTGAGAAGGAACCTGGGTAGTAGGGTTACTTCAATATGAAAGCCTGGATAGTAGGGCTGTGAGAAGGAACCTGGATAGTAGGGTTACTTAGATATGAAAGTCTGGATAGTAGGGCTGTGAGAAGGAACCTGGATAGTAGGGTTACTTCGATATGAAATCCTGAATAGTAAGGCTGTAAGAAGGAACCTGGATAGTAGGGTTACTTCGATATGAAAACCTGGATAGTAGGGCTGTGAGAAGGAACCTGGATAGTAGGGTTTCTTCGACATGAGAGCCTGGATAGTAGGGCTCTGAGAAGGAACCTGGATAGTAGGGTTACTTCAATATGAAAGCATGGATAGTAGGGCTGTGAGAAGGAACCTGGGTAGTGGGGTTACTTCGATATGAAAGCATGGATAGTAGGGTTGTGAGAAGGAACCTGGATAGTAGGGTTACTTCGATATGAAAGCCTGGATAGTAGGGCTGTAAGAAGGAACGTGGATAGTAGGGTTACTTTGATATGAAAGCTTGAATAGTAGGGATGTGAGAAGGAACCTGGGTAGTAGGGTTACTTCGATATGAAAGCCTGGATAGTAGGGTTGTGAGAAAAAACCAGGATAGTAGGGTTACTTCGATATGAAAGGCTGGATAGTAGGGCTGTGAGAAGGAACCTGGGTAGTAGGGTTACTTCGATATGAAATCCTGGATAGTAGGGCTGTGAGAAGGAACCTGGGTAGTAGGGTTACTTCGATATGAAATCCTGGATAGTAAGGCTGTAAGAATGAACCTGGATAGTAGGGTTACTTAGATATGAAAACCTGGATAGTAGGGTTGTGAGAAGTAACCTGGGTAGTAGGGTTACTTTGATATGAAAGCCTGGATAATAGGGCTGTGAGAAGGAACCTGGATAGTAGGGTTACTTCGATATGAAAGCATGGATAGTAGGGCTGTGAGAAGCAACCTGGATAGTAGGGTTACTTCGATATGAAAGCCTGGATAGTAGGGTTGTGAGAAGGAACCTGGATAGTAGGGTTACTTCGATATGAAAGTCTGGATAGTAGGGCTGTGAGAAGGAACCTGGGTAGTAGGGTTACTTCGATATGAAAGCCTGGATAGTAGGGCTGTGAGAAGGAACCTGGGTAGTAGGGTTACTTCGATATGAAAGCCTGGATAGTAGGGCTGTGAGAAGGAACCTGGATAGTAGGGTTACTTAGATATGAAAGTCTGGATAGTAGGGCTGTGAGAAGGAACCTGGATAGTAGGGTTACTTCGATATGAAAGCCTGAATAGTAAGGCTGTAAGAAGGAACCTGGATAGTAGGGTTACTTCGATATGAAAACCTGGATAGTAGGGCTGTGAGAAGGAACCTGGATAGTAGGGTTTCTTCGACATGAGAGCCTGGATAGTAGGGCTCTGAGAAGGAACCTGGAATGTAGGGTTACTTCAATATGAAAGCCTGGATAGTAGGGCTGTGAGAAGGAACCTGGGTAGTGGGGTTACTTCGATATGAAAGCATGGATAGTAGGGTTTTGAGAAGGAACCTGGATAGTAGGGTTACTTCGATATGAAAGCCTAGATAGTAGGGCTGTGAGAAGGAACCTGGGTAGTAGGGTTACTTCGTTATGAAAGCCTGGATAGTAGGGCTGTGAGAAGGAACCTGGATAGTAGGGTTACTTAGATATGAAAGCCTGGATAGTAGGGCTGTGTGAAGGAACCTGGATAGTATGGTTACTTCGATATGAAAGCCTAGATAGAAAGGTTGTAAGAAGGAACCTGGATAGTAGGGTTACTTCGATATGAAAACCTGGATAGTAGGGATGTGAGAAGTAACCTAGGTAGTAGGGTTACTTCGATATGAAAGTCTGGATAATAGGGCTTGGAGAAGGAACCTGGATAGTAGGGTTACTTCGATATGAAATCCTAGATAGTAGGGTTGTGAGAAGGAACCTGGATAGTAGGGTTACTTCGATATGAAAGCCTGGATAGGAGGGCTGTAAGAATGAACCTGGATAGTAGGGTTACTTCTATATGAAAGCCTAGATAATAGGGCTGTAAGAAGGAACCTGGATAGTAGGGTTACTTCGATATGAAAGCCTGGATAGTAGGGCTGTGAGAAGGAACCTGGATAGTAGGGTTACTTCGATATGAAAGCCTGAATAGTAAGGCTGTAAGAAGGAACCTGGATAGTAGGGTTACTTCGATATGAAAACCTGGATAGTAGGGCTGTGAGAAGGAACCTGGATAGTAGGGTTTCTTCGACATGAGAGCCTGGATAGTAGGGCTCTGAGAAGGAACCTGGATAGTAGGGTTACTTCAATATGAAAGCCTGGATAGTAGGGCTATGAGAAGGAACCTGGGTAGTGGGGTTACTTCGATATGAAAGCATGGATAGTAGCGTTGTGAGAAGGAACCTGGATAGTAGGGTTACTTCGATATGAAAGCCTGGATAGTAGGGCTGTAAGAAGGAACGTGGATAGTAGGGTTACTTTGATATGAAAGCTTGAATAGTAGGGATGTGAGAAGGAACCTGGGTAGTAGGGTTACTTCGATATGAAAGCCTGGATAGTAGGGTTGTGAGAAAAAACCAGGATAGTAGGGTTACATCGATATGAAAGGCTGGATAGTAGGGCTGTGAGAAGGAACCTGGGTAGTAGGGTTACTTCGATATGAAATCCTGGATAGTAGGGCTGTGAGAAGGAACTTGGGTAGTAGGGTTACTTCGATATGAAATCCCGGATAGTAAGGCTGTAAGAATGAACCTGGATAGTAGGGTTACTTAGATATGAAAACCTGGATAGTAGGGTTGTGAGAAGTAACCTGGGTAGTAGGGTTACTTTGATATGAAAGCCTGGATAATAGGGCTGTGAGAAGGAACCTGGATAGTAGGGTTACTTCGATATGAAAGCATGGATAGTAGGGCTGTGAGAAGCAACCTGGATAGTAGGGTTACTTCGATATGAAAGCCTGGATAGTAGGGTTGTGAGAAGGAACTTGGATAGTAGGGTTACTTCGATATGAAAGTCTGGATAGTAGGGCTGTGAGAAGGAACCTGGGTAGTAGGGTTACTTCGATATGAAAGCCTGGATAGTAGGGCTGTGAGAAGGAACCTGGGTAGTAGGGTTACTTCGATATGAAAGCCTGGATAGTAGGGCTGTGAGAAGGAACCTGGATAGTAGGGTTACTTAGATATGAAAGTCTGGATAGTAGGGCTGTGAGAAGGAACCTGGATAGTAGGGTTAATTCGATATGAAATCCTGAATAGTAAGGCTGTAAGAAGGAACCTGGATAGTAGGGTTACTTCGATATGAAAACCTGGATAGTAGGGCTGTGAGAAGGAACCTGGATAGTAGGGTTTCTTCGACATGAGAGCCTGGATAGTAGGGCTCTGAGAAGGAACCTGGAATGTAGGGTTACTTCAATATGAAAGCCTGGATAGTAGGGCTGTGAGAAGGAACCTGGGTAGTGGGGTTACTTCGATATGAAAGCATGGATAGTAGGGTTTTGAGAAGGAACCTGGATAGTAGGGTTACTTCGATATGAAAGCCTGGATAGTAGGGCTGTGAGAAGGAACCTGGGTAGTAGGGTTACTTCGTTATGAAAGCCTGGATAGTAGGGCTGTGAGAAGGATCCTGGATAGTAGGGTTACTTAGATATGAAAGCCTGGATAGTAGGGCTGTGAGAAGGAACCTGGATAGTAGGGTTACTTCGATATGAAAGCCTAGATAGAAAGGTTGTAAGAAGGAAACTGGATAGTAGGGTTACTTCGATATGAAAACCTGGATAGTAGGGATGTGAGAAGTAACCTGGGTAGTAGGGTTACTTCGATATGAAAGTCTGGATAATAGGGCTTGGAGAAGGAACCTGGATAGTAGGGTTACTTCGATATGAAATCCTAGATAGTAGGGTTGTGAGAAGGAACCTGGATAGTAGGGTTACTTCGATATGAAAGCCTGGATAGGAGGGCTGTAAGAATGAACCTGGATAGTAGGGTTACTTCTATATGAAAGCCTAGATAATAAGGCTGTAAGAAGGAACCTGGATAGTAGGGTTACTTCGATATGAAAGCCTGGATAGTAGGGCTGTGAGAAGGAACCTGGATAGTAGGGTTACTTCGATATGAAATCCTGGATAATAGGGTTGTAAGAAGGAACCTGGGTAGTAGGGTTACTTCGATATGAAATCCTGGATAGTAGGGCTGTGAGAAGGAACGTGGATATTAGGGTTACTTTGATATGAAAGCCTGGATAGTAGGGCTGTGAGAAGGAACCTGGGTAGTAGGTTATTTCGATACGAAAGCCTGGATAGTAGGGCTGTGAGAAGGAACCTGGGTAGTAGGGTTACTTCGATATGAAGGCCTGGATAGTAGAGCTGTGAGAAGGAACCTGGGTAATAGGGTTACTTCGATATGAAAGCCTGGATGGTAGGGCTGTGAGAAGGAACCTGGATAGTAGGGTTACTTAGATATGAAAGTCTGGATAGTAGGGCTGTGAGAAGGAACCTGGATAGTAGGGTTGCTTCAATATGAAAGCCTGGATAGTAGGGCTGTGAGAAGGAACCTGGGTAGTGGGGTTACTTCGATATGAAAGCATGGATAGTAGGGTTGTGAGAAGGAACATGGATAGTAGGGTTACTTCGATATGAGAGCCTGGATAGTAGGGCTGTCAGAAGGAACCTGGATAGTAGGGTTGTGAGAAGGAACCTGGATAGTAGGGTTACTTAGATATGAATGCCTGGATAGTAGGGTTACTTCGATATGAAATCCATGATAGTAAGGCTGTAAGAAGGAACCTGGATAGTAGGGTTACTCCGATATGAAAACCTGGATAGTAGGGCTGTGAGAAGTAACCTGGGTAGTAGGGTTACTTCGATATGAAAGCCTGGATAATAGGGCTGTGAGAAAGAACCTGGATAGTAGGTTTTCTTCGACATGAGAGCCTGGATAGTAGGGCTGTCAGAAGGAACCTGGATAGTAGGGTTACTTCGATATGAAAGCCTGGATAGTAGGGCTTTGAGAAGGAACCTGGGTAGTGGGGTTACTTCCATATGAAAGCATGGATAATAGGGTTGTGAGAAGGAACCTGGATAGTAGGGTTACTTCGATATGAAAGCCTGGATAGTAGGGCTGTGAGAAGGAACTTGGGTAGTAGGGTTACTTCGATCTGAAAGCCTGGATAATAGGGCTGTGAGGAGGAACCTGGATAGTAGGGTTACTTAGATATGAAAGCCTGGATAGTAAGGCTGTGAGAAGGAACCTGGATAGTAGGGTAACTTCGATATGAAAGTCTGGCTAGTAAGGCTGTTAGAAGGAACCTGGATAGTAGGGTTACTTCGATATTAAAACCTGGATAGTAGGGCTGTGAGAAGTAACCTGGGTAGTAGGGTTACTTCGATATGAAAGCCTGGATAGTAGGGTTGTGAGAAGGAACCTGGATAGTAGGGTTACTTCGATATGAAAGCCTGGATAGGAGGGCTGTAAGAACGAACCTGGATAGTAGGGTTACTTCTATATGAAAGCCTGGATAATAGGGTTGTAAGAAGGAACCTGGGTAGTAGGGTTACTTCGATATGAATGCCTGGATAGTAGGGCTGTGAGAAGGAACTTGGATAGTAGGGTTACTTCGATATGAAAGCCTGGATAATAGGGTTGTAATAAGGAACCTGGGTAGTAGGGTTACTTCGATATGAAAGCCTGGATAGTAGGGATGTGAGAAGGAACGTGGATAGTAGGGTTACTTTGATATGAAAGCCTGGATAGTAGGGCTGTGAGAAGGAACCTGGATAGTAGGGTTACTTCGATATGAAAGCCTGGATAGTAGGGTTGTGAGAAGGAACCTGGATAGTAGGGTTACTTAGATATGAAAGCCTGGATAGTAGGGTTACTTCGATATGAAATCCATGATAGTAAGGCTGTAAGAAGGAACCTGGATAGTAGGGTTACTTCGATATGAAAACCTGGATAGTAGGGCTGTGAGAAGTAACCTAGGTAGTAGGGTTACTTCGATATGAAAGCCTGGATAATAGGGCTGTGAGAAAGAACCTGGATAGTAGGTTTTCTTCGACATGAGAGCCTGGATAGTAGGGCTGTCAGAAGGAACCTGGATAGTAGGGTTACTTCGATATGAAAGCCTGGATAGTAGGGCTTTGAGAAGGAACCTGGGTAGTGGGGTTACTTCCATATGAAAGCATGGATAATAGGGTTGTGAGAAGGAACCTAGATAGTAGGGTTACTTCGATATGAAAGCCTGGATAGTAGGGCTGTGAGAAGGAACTTGGGTAGTAGGGTTACTTCGATCTGAAAGCCTGGATAATAGGGCTGTGAGGAGGAACCTGGATAGTAGGGTTACTTAGATATGAAAGCCTGGATAGTAAGGCTGTGAGAAGGAACCTGGATAGTAGGGTAACTTCGATATGAAAGTCTGGCTAGTAAGGCTGTTAGAAGGAACCTGGATAGTAGGGTTACTTCGATATTAAAACCTGGATAGTAGGGCTGTGAGAAGTAACCTGGGTAGTAGGGTTACTTCGATATGAAAGCCTGGATAGTAGGGTTGTGAGAAGGAACCTGGATAGTAGGGTTACTTCGATATGAAAGCCTGGATAGGAGGGATGTAAGAACGAACCTGGATAGTAGGGTTACTTCTATATGAAAGCCTGGATAATAGGGTTGTAAGAAGGAACCTGGGTAGTAGGGTTACTTCGATATGAATGCCTGGATAGTAGGGCTGTGAGAAGGAACTTGGATAGTAGGGTTACTTCGATATGAAAGCCTGGATAATAGGGTTGTAATAAGGAACCTGGGTAGTAGGGTTACTTCGATATGAAAGCCTGGATAGTAGGGATGTGAGAAGGAACGTGGATAGTAGGGTTACTTTGATATGAAAGCCTGGATAGTAGGGTTGTGAGAAGGAACCTGGGTAGTAGGGTTACTTCGATATGAATGCCTGGATAGTAGGGTTGTGAGAAGGAACTTGGATAGTAGGGTTACTTTGATATGAAATCCTAAATATTAGGGCTGTGAGAAGGAACCTGGGTAGTAGGGTTACTTCGATATGAAAGCCTGGATAGTAGGGCTGTGAGAAGGAACCTCGATAGTAGGGTTACTTCGACATGAAAGCCTGGATAGTAGGGCTGTGAGAAGGAACCTGGATAGTAGGGTTACTTCGATATGAAAGCCTGGATAGTAGGGTTGTGAGGAGGAACCTGGATAGTAGGGTTACTTCATAATGAAAGCCTGGATAGTAGGGTTGTGAGAAGGAACGTGGATAGTAGGGTTACTTTGATATGAAAGCCTGGATAGTAGGGCTGTGAGAAGGAACCTCGGTAGTAGGGTTACTTCGATACGAAAGCCAGGATAGTAGGGGTGTGAGAAGGAACCTGGGTAGTAGGGTTACTTCGATATGAAAGCCCGGATAGTAGGGTTGTGAGAAGGAACTTGGATAGTAGGGTTACTTTGATATGAAATCCTGGATAGTAGGGCTGTGAGAAGGAACCTGGGTAGTAGGGTTACTTCGATATGAAAGCCTGGATAGTAGGGCTGTGAGAAGGAACCTGGATAGTAGGGTTACTTCGATATGAAAGCCAGGATATTAGGGTTGTGAGAAGGAACCTGGATAGTAGGGTTACTTCGATATGAAAGCCTGGATAGTAGGGCTGTGAGGAGGAACCTGGATAGTAGGGTTACTTCGATATGAAAGCCTGGATAGTAGGGCTGTGAGAAGGAACCTGGGTAGTATGGTTACTTCGATATGAAAGCCTTGATAGTAGGGTTGTGAGAAAAAACCTGGATAGTAGGGTTACTTCGATATGAAAGCCTGGATAGTAGGGCTGTGAGAAAGAACCTGGGTAGTAGGGTTACTTCGATGTGAAATCCTGGATAGTAGGGCTGTGAGAAGGAACCTGGGTAGTAGGGTTACTTCGATATGAAATCCTGGATAGTAAGGCTGTAAGAATGAACCTGGATAGTAGGGTTACTTAGATATGAAAACCTGGATAGTAGGGCTGTGATAAGTAACCTGGGTAGTAGGGTTACTTCGATATGAAAGCCTGGATAATAGGGCTGTGAGAAGGAACCTGGATAGTAGGGTTACTTCGATATGATAGCCTGGATAGTAGGGTTGTGAGAAGGAACCTGGATAGTAGGGTTACTTCGATATGAAAGCCTGGATAGTAGGGTTGTGAGAAGGAACCTGGATAGTAGGGTTACTTCGATATGGAAGCCTGGATAGTAGGGCTGTGAGAAGGAACATGGGTAGTAGGGTTACTTCGATATGAAAGCCTGGATAGTAGGGCTGTGAGAAGGAACCTGGGTAGTAGGGTTACTTCGATATGAAAGCCTGGATAGTAGGGCTATGAGAAGGAACCTGGATAGTAGGGTTACTTCGATATGAAAGCCTGAATAGTAAGGTTGTAAGAAGGAACCTGGATAGTAGGGTTACTTCAATATGAAAACCTGGATAGTAGGGCTGTGAGAAGGAACCTGGATAGTAGGGTTTCTTCGACATGAGAGCCTGGATAGTAGGGCTCTTAGAAGGAACCTGGATAGTAGGGTTACTTCAATATGAAAGCCTGGATAGTAGGGCTTTGAGAAGGAACCTGGGTAGTGGGGTTACTTCGATATGAAAGCATGGATAGTAGGGTTGTAAGAAGGAACCTGGATAGTAGGGTTACTTCGATATGAAAGCCTGGATAGTAGGGCTTTGAGAAGGAACCTGGGTAGTAGGGTTACTTCGATATGAAAGCCTGGATAGTAGGGCTGTGAGAAGGAACCTGGATAGTAGGGTTACTTAGATATGAAAGCCTGGATAGTAGGGCTGTGAGAAGGAACCTGGATAGTAGGGTTACTTCGATATGAAAGCCTGGATAGTAAGGCTGTAAGAAGGAACCTGGATAGTAGGGTTACTTCGATATGAAAACCTGGATAGTAGGGTTGTGAGAAGTAACCTGGGTAGTAGGGTTACTTCGATATGAAAGCCTGGATAATAGGGCTGGGAGAAGGAACCTGGATAGTAGGGTTACTTCGATATGAAATCCTAGATAGTAGGGTTGTGAGAAGGAACCTGGATAGTAGGGTTACTTCGATATGAAAGCCTGGATAGGAGGGCTGTAAGAATGAACCTGGATAGTAGGGTTACTTCTATATGAAAGCCTGGATAATAGGGCTGTAAGAAGGAACCTGGGTAGTAGGGTTACTTCGATATGAAAGCCTGGATAGTAGGGCTGTGAGAAGGAACCTGGAAAGTAGGGTTACTTCGATATGAAATCCTGGATAATAGGGTTGTAAGAAGGAACCTGGGTAGTAGGGTTACTTCGATATGAAAGCCTGGATAGTAGGGTTGTGAGAAGGAACGTGGATATTAGGGTTACTTCGATATGAAAGCCTGGATAGTAGGGCTGTGAGAAGGAACCTGGGTAGTAGGTTACTTCGATACGAAAGCCTGGATAGTAGGGCTGTGAGAAGGAACCTGGGTAGTAGGGTTACTTCGATATGAAAGCCTAGATAGTAGAGCTGTGAGAAGGAACCTGGGTAATAGGGTTACTTCGATATGAAAGCCTGGATAGTAGGGCTGTGAGAAGGAACCTGGATAGTAGGGTTACTTAGATATGAAAGTCTGGATAGTAGGGCTGTGAGAAGGAACTTGGATAGTAGGGTTACTTCGATATGAAAGCCTGGATAGTAGGGCTGTAAGAATGAACCTGGATAGTAGGGTTACTTCTATATGAAAGCCTGGATAATAGGTTTGTAAGAAGGAACCTGGGTAGTAGGGTTACTTCGATATGAATGCCTGGATAGTAGGGCTGTGAGAAGGAACTTGGATAGTAGGGTTACTTCGATATGAAAGCCTGGATAATAGGGTTGTAATAAGGAACCTGGGTAGTAGGGTTACTTCGATATGAAAGCCTGGATAGTAGGGATGTGAGAAGGAACGTGGATAGTAGGGTTACTTTGATATGAAAGCCTGGATAGTAGGGCTGTGAGAAGGAACCTGGGTAGTAGGGTTACTTCGATATGAAAGCCTGGATAGTAGGGTTGTGAGAAGGAACTTGGATAGTAGGGTTACTTTGATATGAAATCCTAAATAGTAGGGCTGTGAGAAGGAACCTGGGTAGTAGGGTTACTTCGATATGAATGCCTGGATAGTAGGGCTGTGAGAAGGAACCTGGATAGTAGGGTTACTTCGACATGAAAGTCTGGATAGTAGGGTTGTGAGAAGGAACCTGGATAGTAGGGTTACTTCGATATGAAAGCCTGGATAGTAGGGTTGTAAGGAGGAACCTGGATAGTAGGGTTACTTCATAATGAAAGCCTGGATAGTAGGGTTGTGAGAAGGAACGTGGATAGTAGGGTTACTTTGATATGAAAGCCTGGATAGTAGGGCTGTGAGAAGGAACCTGGGTAGTAGGGTAACTTCGATACGAAAGCCAGGATAGTAGGGGTGTGAGAAGGAACCTGGGTAGTAGGGTTACTTCGATATGAAAGCCCGGATAGTAGGGCTGTGAGAAGGAACTTGGATAGTAGGGTTACTTTGATATGAAATCCTGGATAGTAGGGCTGTGAGAAGGAACCTGGGTAGTAGGGTTACTTCGATATGAAAGCCTGGATAGTAGGGCTGTGAGAAGGAACCTGGATAGTAGGGTTACTTCGATATGAAAGCCAGGATATTAGGGTTGTGAGAAGGAACCTGGATAGTAGGGTTACTTCGATATGAAAGCCTGGATAGTAGGGCTGTGAGGAGGAACCTGGATAGTAGGGTTACTTTGATATGAAAGCCTGGATAGTAGGGCTGTGAGAAGGAACCTGGGTAGTATGGTTACTTCGATATGAAAGCCTTGATAGTAGGGTTGTGAGAAAAAACCTGGATAGTAGGGTTACTTCGATATGAAAGCCTGGATAGTAGGGCTGTGAGAAAGAACCTGGGTAGTAGGGTTACTTCGATGTGAAATCCTGGATAGTAGGGCTGTGAGAAGGAACCTGGGTAGTAGGGTTACTTCGATATGAAATCCTGGATAGTAAGGTTGTAAGAATGAACCTGGATAGTAGGGTTACTTAGATATGAAAACCTGGATAGTAGGGCTGTGATAAGTAACCTGGGTAGTAGGGTTACTTCGATATGAAAGCCTGGATAATAGGGTTGTGAGAAGGAACCTGGATAGTAGGGTTACTTCGATATGATAGCATGGATAGTAGGGTTGTGAGAAGGAACCTGGATAGTAGGGTTACTTCGATATGAAAGCCTGGATAGTAGGGTTGTGAGAAGGAACCTGGATAGTAGGGTTACTTCGATATGAAAGCCTGGATAGTAGGGATGTGAGAAGGAACCTGGGTAGTAGGGTTACTTCGATATGAAAGCCTGGATAGTAGGGCTGTGAGAAGGAACCTGGGTAGTAGGGTTACTTCGATATGAAAGCCTGGATAGTAGGGTTGTGAGAAGGAACCTGGATAGTAGGGTTACTTAGATATGAAAGTCTGGATAGTAGGGCTATGAGAAGGAACTTGGATAGTAGGGTTACTTCGATATGAAAGCCTGAATAGTAAGGTTGTAAGAAGGAACCTGGATAGTAGGGTTACTTCAATATGAAAACCTGGATAGTAGGGCTGTGAGAAGGAACCTGGATAGTAGGGTTTCTTCGACATGAGAGCC
The DNA here is from genome assembly GCA_948472305.1 of Vicia faba. Classification (NCBI taxonomy): domain Eukaryota; kingdom Viridiplantae; phylum Streptophyta; class Magnoliopsida; order Fabales; family Fabaceae; genus Vicia; species Vicia faba. Next base: position 1,306,370,232 of record OX451736.1, on the reverse strand, counting down.
TGGATAGTAGGGCTCTTAGAAGGAACCTGGATAGTAGGGTTACTTCAATATGAAAGCCTGGATAGTAGGGCTTTGAGAAGGAACCTGGGTAGTGGGGTTACTTCGATATGAAAGCATGGATAGTAGGGTTGTAAGAAGGAACCTGGATAGTAGGGTTACTTCGATATGAAAGCCTGGATAGTAAGGCTTTGAGAAGGAACCTGGGTAGTAGGGTTACTTCGATATGAAAGCCTGGATAGTAGGGCTGTGAGAAGGAACCTGGATAGTAGGGTTACTTAGATATGAAAGCCTGGATAGTAGGGCTGTGAGAAGGAACCTGGATAGTAGGGTTACTTCGATATGAAAGCCTGGATAGTAAGGCTGTAAGAAGGAACCTGGATACTAGGGTTACTTCGATATGAAAACCTGGATAGTAGGGTTGTGAGAAGTAACCTGGGTAGTAGGGTTACTTCGATATGAAAGCCTGGATAATAGGGCTGGGAGAAGGAACCTGGATAGTAGGGTTACTTCGATATGAAATCCTAGATAGTAGGGTTGTGAGAAGGAACCTGGATAGTAGGGTTACTTCGATATGAAAGCCTGGATAATAGGGCTGTAAGAAGGAACCTGGGTAGTAGGGTTACTTCGATATGAAAGCCTGGATAGTAGGGTTGTGAGAAGGAACCTGGATAGTAGGGTTACTTCGATATGAAATCCTGGATAATAGGGTTGTAAGAAGGAACCTGGGTAGTAGGGTTACTTCGATATGAAAGCCTGGATAGTAGGGTTGTGAGAAGGAACGTGGATATTAGGGTTACTTCGATATGAAAGCCTGGATAGTAGGGCTGTGAGAAGGAACCTGGGTAGTAGGTTACTTCGATACGAAAGCCTGGATAGTAGGGCTGTGAGAAGGAACCTGGGTAGTAGGGTTACTTCGATATGAAAGCCTGGATAGTAGAGCTGTGAGAAGGAACCTGGGTAATAGGGTTACTTCGATATGAAAGCCTGGATAGTAGGGCTGTGAGAAGGAACCTGGATAGTAGGGTTACTTAGATATGAAAGTCTGGATAGTAGGGTTGTGAGAAGGAACCTGGATAGTAGGGTTACTTCGATATGAAAACCTGGATAGTAGGGCTGTGAGAAGTAACCTGGGTAGTAGGGTTACTTCGATATGAAAACCTGGATAGTAGGGCTGTGAGAAGGAAGCTGGATAGTAGGGTTTCTTCGACATGAGAGCCTGGATAGTAGGGCTCTGAGAAGGAACCTGGATAGTAGGGTTACTTCAATATGAAAGCCTGGATAGTAGGGCTGTGAGAAGGAACCTGGGTAGTGGGGTTACTTCGATATGAAAGCATGGATAGTAGGGTTGTGAGAAGGAACCTGGATAGTACGGTTACTTCGATATGAAAGCCTGGATAGTAGGGTTGTGAGAAGGAACCTTGGTAGTAGGGTTACTTCGATATGAAAGCCTGGATAATAGGGCTGTGAGAAGGAACTTGGATAGTAGGGTTACTTAGATATGAAAGCCTTGATAGTAGGGCTGTGAGAAGGAACCTGGATAGTAGGGTTACTTCGATATGAAAGCCTGGATAGTAAGGCTGTAAGAAGGAACCTGGATAGTAGGGTTACTTCGATATGAAAATCTGGATAGTAGGGTTGTGAGAAGTAACCTGGGTAGTAGGGTTACTTCGATATGAAAGCCTGGATAATAGGGCTGGGAGAAGGAACCTGGATAGTAGGGTTACTTCGATATGAAATCCTAGATAGTAGGGTTGTGAGAAGGAACCTGGATAGTAGGGTTACTTCGATATGAAAGCCTGGATAGGAGGGCTGTAAGAATGAACCTGGATAGTAGGGTTACTTCTATATGAAAGCCTGGATAATAGGGCTGTAAGAAGGAACCTGGGTAGTAGGGTTACTTCGATATGAAAGCCTGGATAGTAGGGCTGTGAGAAGGAACCTGGATAGTAGGGTTACTTCGATATGAAATCCTGGATAATAGGGTTGTAAGAAGGAACCTGGGTAGTAGGGTTACTTCGATATGAAAGCCTGGATAGTAGGGTTGTGAGAAGGAACGTGGATATTAGGGTTACTTCGATATGAAAGCCTGGATAGTAGGGTTGTGATAAGGAACCTGGGTAGTAGGTTACTTCGATACGAAAGCCTGGATAGTAGGGCTGTGAGAAGGAACCTGGGTAGTAGGGTTACTTCGATGTGAAATCCTGGATAGTAGGGCTGTGAGAAGGAACCTGGGTAGTAGGGTTACTTCGATATGAAATCCTGGATAGTAAGGCTGTAAGAATGAACCTGGATAGTAGGGTTACTTAGATATGAAAACCTGGATAGTAGGGCTGTGATAAGTAACCTGGGTAGTAGGGTTACTTCGATATGAAAGCCTGGATAATAGGGCTGTGAGAAGGAACCTGGATAGTAGGGTTACTTCGATATGATAGCCTGGATAGTAGGGTTGTGAGAAGGAACCTGGATAGTAGGGTTACTTCGATATGAAAGCCTGGATAGTAGGGTTGTGAGAAGGAACCTGGATAGTAGGGTTACTTCGATATGGAAGCCTGGATAGTAGGGCTGTGAGAAGGAACATGGGTAGTAGGGTTACTTCGATATGAAAGCCTGGATAGTAGGGCTGTGAGAAGGAACCTGGGTAGTAGGGTTACTTCGATATGAAAGCCTGGATAGTAGGGCTATGAGAAGGAACCTGGATAGTAGGGTTACTTCGATATGAAAGCCTGAATAGTAAGGTTGTAAGAAGGAACCTGGATAGTAGGGTTACTTCAATATGAAAACCTGGATAGTAGGGCTGTGAGAAGGAACCTGGATAGTAGGGTTTCTTCGACATGAGAGCCTGGATAGTAGGGCTCTTAGAAGGAACCTGGATAGTAGGGTTACTTCAATATGAAAGCCTGGATAGTAGGGCTTTGAGAAGGAACCTGGGTAGTGGGGTTACTTCGATATGAAAGCATGGATAGTAGGGTTGTAAGAAGGAACCTGGATAGTAGGGTTACTTCGATATGAAAGCCTGGATAGTAGGGCTTTGAGAAGGAACCTGGGTAGTAGGGTTACTTCGATATGAAAGCCTGGATAGTAGGGCTGTGAGAAGGAACCTGGATAGTAGGGTTACTTAGATATGAAAGCCTGGATAGTAGGGCTGTGAGAAGGAACCTGGATAGTAGGGTTACTTCGATATGAAAGCCTGGATAGTAAGGCTGTAAGAAGGAACCTGGATAGTAGGGTTACTTCGATATGAAAACCTGGATAGTAGGGTTGTGAGAAGTAACCTGGGTAGTAGGGTTACTTCGATATGAAAGCCTGGATAATAGGGCTGGGAGAAGGAACCTGGATAGTAGGGTTACTTCGATATGAAATCCTAGATAGTAGGGTTGTGAGAAGGAACCTGGATAGTAGGGTTACTTCGATATGAAAGCCTGGATAGGAGGGCTGTAAGAATGAACCTGGATAGTAGGGTTACTTCTATATGAAAGCCTGGATAATAGGGCTGTAAGAAGGAACCTGGGTAGTAGGGTTACTTCGATATGAAAGCCTGGATAGTAGGGCTGTGAGAAGGAACCTGGAAAGTAGGGTTACTTCGATATGAAATCCTGGATAATAGGGTTGTAAGAAGGAACCTGGGTAGTAGGGTTACTTCGATATGAAAGCCTGGATAGTAGGGTTGTGAGAAGGAACGTGGATATTAGGGTTACTTCGATATGAAAGCCTGGATAGTAGGGCTGTGAGAAGGAACCTGGGTAGTAGGTTACTTCGATACGAAAGCCTGGATAGTAGGGCTGTGAGAAGGAACCTGGGTAGTAGGGTTACTTCGATATGAAAGCCTAGATAGTAGAGCTGTGAGAAGGAACCTGGGTAATAGGGTTACTTCGATATGAAAGCCTGGATAGTAGGGCTGTGAGAAGGAACCTGGATAGTAGGGTTACTTAGATATGAAAGTCTGGATAGTAGGGCTGTGAGAAGGAACTTGGATAGTAGGGTTACTTCGATATGAAAGCCTGGATAGTAGGGCTGTAAGAATGAACCTGGATAGTAGGGTTACTTCTATATGAAAGCCTGGATAATAGGTTTGTAAGAAGGAACCTGGGTAGTAGGGTTACTTCGATATGAATGCCTGGATAGTAGGGCTGTGAGAAGGAACTTGGATAGTAGGGTTACTTCGATATGAAAGCCTGGATAATAGGGTTGTAATAAGGAACCTGGGTAGTAGGGTTACTTCGATATGAAAGCCTGGATAGTAGGGATGTGAGAAGGAACGTGGATAGTAGGGTTACTTTGATATGAAAGCCTGGATAGTAGGGCTGTGAGAAGGAACCTGGGTAGTAGGGTTACTTCGATATGAAAGCCTGGATAGTAGGGTTGTGAGAAGGAACTTGGATAGTAGGGTTACTTTGATATGAAATCCTAAATAGTAGGGCTGTGAGAAGGAACCTGGGTAGTAGGGTTACTTCGATATGAATGCCTGGATAGTAGGGCTGTGAGAAGGAACCTGGATAGTAGGGTTACTTCGACATGAAAGCCTGGATAGTAGGGCTGTGAGAAGGAACCTGGATAGTAGGGTTACTTCGATATGAAAGCCTGGATAGTAGGGTTGTAAGGAAGAACCTGGATAGTAGGGTTACTTCATAATGAAAGCCTGGATAGTAGGGTTGTGAGAAGGAACGTGGATAGTAGGGTTACTTTGATATGAAAGCCTGGATAGTAGGGCTGTGAGAAGGAACCTGGGTAGTAGGGTTACTTCGATACGAAAGCCAGGATAGTAGGGGTGTGAGAAGGAACCTGGGTAGTAGGGTTACTTCGATATGAAAGCCCGGATAGTAGGGCTGTGAGAAGGAACTTGGATAGTAGGGTTACTTTGATATGAAATCCTGGATAGTAGGGCTGTGAGAAGGAACCTGGGTAGTAGGGTTACTTCGATATGAAAGCCTGGATAGTAGGGCTGTGAGAAGGAACCTGGATAGTAGGGTTACTTCGATATGAAAGCCAGGATATTAGGGTTGTGAGAAGGAACCTGGATAGTAGGGTTACTTCGATATGAAAGCCTGGATAGTAGGGCTGTGAGGAGGAACCTGGATAGTAGGGTTACTTTGATATGAAAGCCTGGATAGTAGGGCTGTGAGAAGGAACCTGGGTAGTATGGTTACTTCGATATGAAAGCCTTGATAGTAGGGTTGTGAGAAAAAACCTGGATAGTAGGGTTACTTCGATATGAAAGCCTGGATAGTAGGGCTGTGAGAAAGAACCTGGGTAGTAGGGTTACTTCGATGTGAAATCCTGGATAGTAGGGCTGTGAGAAGGAACCTGGGTAGTAGGGTTACTTCGATATGAAATCCTGGATAGTAAGGTTGTAAGAATGAACCTGGATAGTAGGGTTACTTAGATATGAAAACCTGGATAGTAGGGCTGTGATAAGTAACCTGGGTAGTAGGGTTACTTCGATATGAAAGCCTGGATAATAGGGCTGTGAGAAGGAACCTGGATAGTAGGGTTACTTCGATATGATAGCATGGATAGTAGGGTTGTGAGAAGGAACCTGGATAGTAGGGTTACTTCGATATGAAAGCCTGGATAGTAGGGTTGTGAGAAGGAACCTGGATAGTAGGGTTACTTCGATATGAAAGCCTGGATAGTAGGGATGTGAGAAGGAACCTGGGTAGTAGGGTTACTTCGATATGAAAGCCTGGATAGTAGGGCTGTGAGAAGGAACCTGGGTAGTAGGGTTACTTCGATATGAAAGCCTGGATAGTAGGGTTGTGAGAAGGAACCTGGATAGTAGGGTTACTTAGATATGAAAGTCTGGATAGTAGGGCTATGAGAAGGAACTTGGATAGTAGGGTTACTTCGATATGAAAGCCTGAATAGTAAGGTTGTAAGAAGGAACCTGGATAGTAGGGTTACTTCAATATGAAAACCTGGATAGTAGGGCTGTGAGAAGGAACCTGGATAGTAGGGTTTCTTCGACATGAGAGCCTGGATAGTAGGGCTCTTAGAAGGAACCTGGATAGTAGGGTTACTTCAATATGAAAGCCTGGATAGTAGGGCTTTGAGAAGGAACCTGGGTAGTGGGGTTACTTCGATATGAAAGCATGGATAGTAGGGTTGTAAGAAGGAACCTGGATAGTAGGGTTACTTCGATATGAAAGCCTGGATAGTAGGGCTTTGAGAAGGAACCTGGGTAGTAGGGTTACTTCGATATGAAAGCCTGGATAGTAGGGCTGTGAGAAGGAACCTGGATAGTAGGGTTACTTAGATATGAAAGCCTGGATAGTAGGGCTGTGAGAAGGAACCTGGATAGTAGGGTTACTTCGATATGAAAGCCTGGATAGTAAGGCTGTAAGAAGGAACCTGGATACTAGGGTTACTTCGATATGAAAACCTGGATAGTAGGGTTGTGAGAAGTAACCTGGGTAGTAGGGTTACTTCGATATGAAAGCCTGGATAATAGGGCTGGGAGAAGGAACCTGGATAGTAGGGTTACTTCGATATGAAATCCTAGATAGTAGGGTTGTGAGAAGGAACCTGGATAGTAGGGTTACTTCGATATGAAAGCCTGGATAATAGGGCTGTAAGAAGGAACCTGGGTAGTAGGGTTACTTCGATATGAAAGCCTGGATAGTAGGGCTGTGAGAAGGAACCTGGATAGTAGGGTTACTTCGATATGAAATCCTGGATAATAGGGTTGTAAGAAGGAACCTGGGTAGTAGGGTTACTTCGATATGAAAGCCTGGATAGTAGGGTTGTGAGAAGGAACGTGGATATTAGGGTTACTTCGATATGAAAGCCTGGATAGTAGGGTTGTGAGAAGGAACCTGGGTAGTAGGTTACTTCGATACGAAAGCCTGGATAGTAGGGCTTTGAGAAGGAACCTGGGTAGTAGGGTTACTTCGATATGAAAGCCTGGATAGTAGAGCTGTGAGAAGGAACCTGGGTAATAGGGTTACTTCGATATGAAAGCCTGGATAGTAGGGCTGTGAGAAGGAACCTGGATAGTAGGGTTACTTAGATATGAAAGTCTGGATAGTAGGGTTGTGAGAAGGAACCTGGATAGTAGGGTTACTTCGATATGAAAACCTGGATAGTAGGGCTGTGAGAAGTAACCTGGGTAGTAGGGTTACTTCGATATGAAAACCTGGATAGTAGGGCTGTGAGAAGGAAGCTGGATAGTAGGGTTTCTTCGACATGAGAGCCTGGATAGTAGGGCTCTGAGAAGGAACCTGGATAGTAGGGTTACTTCAATATGAAAGCCTGGATAGTAGGGCTGTGAGAAGGAACCTGGGTAGTGGGGTTACTTCGATATGAAAGCATGGATAGTAGGGTTGTGAGAAGGAACCTGGATAGTACGGTTACTTCGATATGAAAGCCTGGATAGTAGGGTTGTGAGAAGGAACCTTGGTAGTAGGGTTACTTCGATATGAAAGCCTGGATAATAGGGCTGTGAGAAGGAACTTGGATAGTAGGGTTACTTAGATATGAAAGCCTTGATAGTAGGGCTGTGAGAAGGAACCTGGATAGTAGGGTTACTTCGATATGAAAGCCTGGATAGTAAGGCTGTAAGAAGGAACCTGGATAGTAGGGTTACTTCGATATGAAAATCTGGATAGTAGGGTTGTGAGAAGTAACCTGGGTAGTAGGGTTACTTCGATATGAAAGCCTGGATAATAGGGCTGGGAGAAGGAACCTGGATAGTAGGGTTACTTCGATATGAAATCCTAGATAGTAGGGTTGTGAGAAGGAACCTGGATAGTAGGGTTACTTCGATATGAAAGCCTGGATAGGAGGGCTGTAAGAATGAACCTGGATAGTAGGGTTACTTCTATATGAAAGCCTGGATAATAGGGCTGTAAGAAGGAACCTGGGTAGTAGGGTTACTTCGATATGAAAGCCTGGATAGTAGGGCTGTGAGAAGGAACCTGGATAGTAGGGTTACTTCGATATGAAATCCTGGATAATAGGGTCGTAAGAAGGAACCTGGGTAGTAGGGTTACTTCGATATGAAAGCCTGGATAGTAGGGTTGTGAGAAGGAACGTGGATATTAGGGTTACTTCGATATGAAAGCCTGGATAGTAGGGTTGTGATAAGGAACCTGGGTAGTAGGTTACTTCGATACGAAAGCCTGGATAGTAGGGCTGTGAGAAGGAACCTGGGTAGTAGGGTTACTTCGATATGAAAGCCTGGATAGTAGAGCTGTGAGAAGGAACCTGGGTAATAGGGTTACTTCGATATGAAAGCCTGGATAGTAGGGCTGTGAGAAGGAACCTGGATAGTAGGGTTACTTAGATATGAAAGTCTGGATAGTAGGGCTGTGAGAAGGAACCTGGATAGTAGGGTTACTTCGATATGAAAACCTGGATAGTAGGGCTGTGAGAAGTAACCTGGGTAGTAGGGTTACTTCGATATGAAAACCTGGATAGTTGGGCTGTGAGAAGGAACCTGGATAGTAGGGTTTCTTCGACATGAGAGCCTGGATAGTAGGGCTCTGAGAAGGAACCTGGATAGTAGGGTTACTTCAATATGAAAACCTGGATAGTAGGGCTGTGAGAAGGAACCTGGGTAGTGGGGTTACTTCGATATGAAAGCCTGGATAGTAGGGTTGTGAGAAGGAACCTGGGTAGTAGGTTACTTCGATACGAAAGCCTGGATAGTAGGGCTGTGAGAAGGAACCTGGGTAGTAGGGTTACTTCGATATGAAAGCCTGGATAGTAGGGCTGTGAGAAGGAACCTGGGTAGTAGGGTTACTTCGATATGAAAGCCTGGATAGTAGGGTTGTGAGAAGGAACCTGGATAGTAGGGTTACTTAGATATGAGAGTCTGGATAGTAGGGCTATGAGAAGGAACCTGGATAGTAGGGTTACTTCGATATGAAAGCCTGAATAGTAAGGTTGTAAGAAGGAACCTGGATAGTAGGGTTACTTCAATATGAAAAGCTGGATAGTAGGGCTGTGAGAAGGAACCTGGATAGTAGGGTTTCTTCGACATGAGAGCCTGGATAGTAGGGCTCTTAGAAGGAACCTGGATAGTAGGGTTACTTCAATATGAAAGCCTGGATAGTAGGGCTTTGAGAAGGAACCTGGGTAGTGGGGTTACTTCGATATGAAAGCATGGATAGTAGGGTTGTAAGAAGGAACCTGGATAGTAGGGTTACTTCGATATGAAAGCCTGGATAGTAGGGCTTTGAGAAGGAACCTGGGTAGTAGGGTTACTTCGATATGAAAGCCTGGATAGTAGGGTTGTGAGAAGGAACCTGGATAGTAGGGTTACTTAGATATGAAAGCCTGGATAGTAGGGCTGTGAGAAGGAACCTGGATAGTAGGGTTACTTCGATATGAAAGCCTGGATAGTAAGGCTGTAAGAAGGAACCTGGATAGTAGGGTTACTTCGATATGAAAACCTGGATAGTAGGGTTGTGAGAAGTAACCTGGGTAGTAGGGTTACTTCGATATGAAAGCCTGGATAATAGGGCTGGGAGAAGGAACCTGGATAGTAGGGTTACTTCGATATGAAATCCTAGATAGTAGGGTTGTGAGAAGGAACCTGGATAGTAGGGTTACTTCGATATGAAAGCCTGGATAGGAGGACTGTAAGAATGAACCTGGATAGTAGGGTTACTTCTATATGAAAGCCTGGATAATAGGGCTGTAAGAAGGAACCTGGGTAGTAGGGTTACTTCGATATGAAAGCCTGGATAGTAGGGCTGTGAGAAGGAACCTGGATAGTAGGGTTACTTCGATATGAAATCCTGGATAATAGGGTTGTAAGAAGGAACCTGGGTAGTAGGGTTACTTCGATATGAAAGCCTGGATAGTAGGGTTGTGAGAAGGAACGTGGATATTAGGGTTACTTCGATATGAAAGCCTGGATAGTAGGGCTGTGAGAAGGAACCTGGGTAGTAGGTTACTTCGATACGAAAGCCTGGATAGTATGGCTGTGAGAAGGAACCTGGGTAGTAGGGTTACTTCGATATGAAAGCCTGGATAGTAGAGCTGTGAGAAGGAACCTGGGTAATAGGGTTACTTCGATATGAAAGCCTGGATAGTAGGGCTGTGAGAAGGAACCTGGATAGTAGGGTTACTTAGATATGAAAGTCTGGATAGTAGGGCTGTGAGAAGGAACCTGGATAGTAGGGTTACTTCGATATGAAAACCTGGATAGTAGGGCTGTGAGAAGTAACCTGGGTAGTAGGGTTACTTCGATATGAAAACCTGGATAGTAGGGTTGTGAGAAGGAACCTGGATAGTAGGGTTTCTTCGACATGAGAGCCTGGATAGTAGGGCTCTGAGAAGGAACCTGGATAGTAGGGTTACTTCAATATGAAAGCCTGGATAGTAGGGCTTTGAGAAGGAACCTGGGTAGTGGGGTTACTTCGATATGAAAGCATGGATAGTAGGGTTGTAAGAAGGAACCTGGATAGTAGGGTTACTTCGATATGAAAGCCTGGATAGTAGGGCTTTGAGAAGGAACCTGGGTAGTAGGGTTACTTCGATATGAAAGCCTGGATAGTAGGGCTGTGAGAAGGAACCTGGATAGTAGGGTTACTTAGATATGAAAGCCTGGATAGTAGGGCTGTGAGAAGGAACCTGGATAGTAGGGTTACTTCGATATGAAAGCCTGGATAGTAAGGCTGTAAGAAGGAACCTGGATAGTAGGGTTACTTCGATATGAAAACCTGGATAGTAGGGTTGTGAGAAGTAACCTGGGTAGTAGGGTTACTTCGATATGAAAGACTGGATAATAGGGCTGGGAGAAGGAACCTGGATAGTAGGGTTACTTCGATATGAAATCCTAGATAGTAGGGTTGTGAGAAGGAACCTGGATAGTAGGGTTACTTCGATATGAAAGCCTGGATAGGAGGACTGTAAGAATGAACCTGGATAGTAGGGTTACTTCTATATGAAAGCCTGGATAATAGGGCTGTAAGAAGGAACCTGGGTAGTAGGGTTACTTCGATATGAAAGCCTGGATAGTAGGGCTGTGAGAAGGAACCTGGATAGTAGGGTTACTTCGATATGAAATCCTGGATAATAGGGTTGTAAGAAGGAACCTGGGTAGTAGGGTTACTTCGATATGAAAGCCTGGATAGTAGGGTTGTGAGAAGGAACGTGGATATTAGGGTTACTTCGATATGAAAGCCTGGATAGTAGGGCTGTGAGAAGGAACCTGGGTAGTAGGTTACTTCGATACGAAAGCCTGGATAGTAGGGCTGTGAGAAGGAACCTGGGTAGTAGGGTTACTTCGATATGAAAGCCTGGATAGTAGAGCTGTGAGAAGGAACCTGGGTAATAGGGTTACTTCGATATGAAAGCCTGGATAGTAGGGCTGTGAGAAGGAACCTGGATAGTAGGGTTACTTAGATATGAAAGTCTGGATAGTAGGGCTGTGAGAAGGAACCTGGATAGTAGGGTTACTTCGATATGAAAACCTGGATAGTAGGGCTGTGAGAAGTAACCTGGGTAGTAGGGTTACTTCGATATGAAAACCTGGATAGTAGGGTTGTGAGAAGGAACCTGGATAGTAGGGTTTCTTCGACATGAGAGCCTGGATAGTAGGGCTCTGAGAAGGAACCTGGATAGTAGGGTTACTTCAATATGAAAGCCTGGATAGTAGGGCTGTGAGAAGGAACCTGGGTAGTGGGGTTACTTCGATATGAAAGCATGGATAGTAGGGTTGTGAGAAGGAACCTGGATAGTACGGTTACTTCGATATGAAAGCCTGGATAGTAGGGCTGTGAGAAGGAACCTGGGTAGTAGGGTTACTTCGATATGAAAGCCTGGATAGTAGGGCTGTGAGAAGGAACCTGGATAGTAGGGTTACTTAGATATGAAAGCCTTGATAGTAGGGCTGTGAGAAGGAACCTGGATAGTAGGGTTACTTCGATATGAAAGCCTGGATAGTAAGGCTGTAAGAAGGAACCTGGATAGTAGGGTTACTTCGATATGAAAACCTGGATAGTAGGGCTGTGAGAAGTAACTTGGGTAGTAGGGTTACTTCGATATGAAAGCCTGGATAATAGGGCTGGGAGAAGGAACCTGGATAGTAGGGTTACTTCGATATGAAATCCTAGATAGTAGGGTTGTGAGAAGGAACCTGGATAGTAGGGTTACTTCGATATGAAAGCTTGGATAGTAGGGTTGTAAGAATGAACCTGGATAGTAGGGTTACTTCTATATGAAAGCCTGGATAATAGGGCTGTAAGAAGGAACCTGGGTAGTAGGGTTACTTCGATATGAAAGCCTGGATAGTAGGGCTGTGAGAAGGAACCTGGATAGTAGGGCTACTTCGATATGAAATCCTGGATAATATGGTTGTAAGAAGGAACATGGGTAGTAGGGTTACTTCGATATGAAAGCCAGGATAGTAGGGCTGTGAGAAGGAACGTGGATATTAGGGTTACTTTGATATGAAAGCCTGGATAGTAGGGCTGTGAGAAGGAACCTGGGTAGTAGGTTACTTCGATACGAAAGCCTGGATAGTAGGGCTGTGAGAAGGAACCTGGGTAGTAGGGTTACTTCGATATGAAAGCCTGGATAGTAGAGCTGTGAGAAGGAACCTGGGTAGTGGGGTTACTTAGATATGAAAGCATGGATAGTAGGGTTGTGAGAAGGAACCTGGATAGTACGGTTACTTCGATATGAAAGCCTGGATAGTAGGGCTGTGAGAAGGAACCTGGGTAGTAGGGTTACTTCGATATGAAAGCCTGGATAGTAGGGCTGTGAGAAGGAACCTGGATAGTAGGGTTACTTCGATATGAAAACCTGGATAGTAGGGCTGTGAGAAGGAACCTGGATAGTAGGGTTTCTTCGACATGAGATCCTGGATAGTAGGGCTCTGAGAAGGAACCTAGATAGTAGGGTTACTTCAATATGAAAGCCTGGATAGTAGGGCTGTGAGAAGGAACCTGGGTAGTGGGGTTACTTCGATATGAAAGCATGGATAGTAGGGTTGTGAGAAGGAACTTGGATAGTACGGTTACTTCGATATGAAAGCCTAGATAGTAGGGCTGTGAGAAGGAACCTGGGTAGTAGGGTTACTTGGATATGAAAGCCTGGATAGTAGGGCTGTGAGAAGGAACCTGGGTAGTAGGGTTACTTCGATATGAAAGCCTGGATAGTAGGGCTGTGAGAAGGAACCTGGATAGTAGGGTTACTTCGATATGAAAACCTGGATAGTAGGGTTGTGAGAAGTAACCTGGGTAGTAGGGTTACTTCGATATGAAAGCCTGGATAATAGGGCTGTGAGAAGGAACCTGGATAGTAGGGTTACTTCGACATGAAATCCTAGATAGTAGGGTTGTGAGAAGGAACCTGGATAGTAGGGTTACTTCGATATGAAAGCCTGGATAGGAGGGCTGTAAGAATGAGCCTGGATAGTAGGGTTACTTCTATATGAAAGCCTGGATAATAGGGCTGTAAGAAGGAACTTGGGTAGTAGGGTTACTTCGATATGAAAGCCTGGATAGTAGGGCTGTGAGAAGGAACCTGGATAGTAGGGTTACTTCGATATGAAAGCCTGGATAATAGGGTTGTAAGAAGGAACCTGGGTAGTAGGGTTACTTTGATATGAAAGCCTGGATAGTAGGGCTGTGAGTAGGAACGTGGATAGTAGGGTTACTTTGATATGAAAGCCTGGATAATAGGGATGTGAGAAGGAACCTGGGTTGTAGGTTACTTTGATATGAAAGCCTGGATAGTAGGGCTGTGAGAAGGAACCTGGGTAGTAGGGTTACTTCGATATGAAAGCCTCGATAGTAGGGCTGTGAGAAGCAAATTGGATAGTAGGGTTACTTTGATATGAAATCCTGGATAGTAGGGCTGTGAGAAGGAACCTGGGTAGTAGGGTTACTTCGATATGAAAGCTTGGATAGTAGGGCTGTGAGAAGGAACCTGGATAGTAGGGTTACTTCGATATGAAAGCCTGGATAATAGGGCTGTAAGAAGGAACCTGGATAGTAGGGTTACTTCGATATGAAAGCCTGGATAGTAAGGCTGTGAGGAGGAACCTGGATAGTAGGGTTACTTCGATATGAAAGCCTGGATAGTAGCGCTGTGAGAAGGAACGTGGATAGTAGGGTTACTTTGATATGAAAGCCTGGATAGTAGGGCTGTGAGAAGGAACTTGGGTAGTAGGGTTACTTCGATACGAAAGCCTGGAGAGTAGGGTTGTGAGAAGGAACCTGGGTAGTAGGGTTACTTCGATATGAAAGCCTGGATAGTAGGGCTGTGAGAAGGAACTTGGATAGTAGGGTTACTTTGATATGAAATCCTGGAAAGTAGGGTTGTGAGAAGGAACCTGAGTAGAAGGGTTACTTCGATATGAAAGCCTGGATAGTAGGGATGTGAGAAGGAACCTGGATAGTAGGGTTACTTCGATATGAAAGCCTGGATAGTAGGGCTGTGAGAAGGAACCTGGATAGTAGGGTTACTTCTATATGAAAGCCTGGATAGTAGGGCTGTGAGGAGGAACCTGGATAGTAGGGTTACTTCGATATGAAAGCCTGGATAGTAGGGCTGTGAGAAGGAACCTGGGTAGTAGGGTTACTTCGATATGAAAGCCTGGATAGTAGGGTTGTGAGAAAAAACCTGTATAGTAGGGTTACTTCGATATGAAAGCCTGGATAGTAGGGTTGTGAGAAGGAACCTGGGTAGTAGGGTTACTTCGATATGAAATCCTGGATAGTAGGGCTGTGAGAAGGAACCTGGGTAGTAGGGTTACTTCGATATGAAAGCTTGGATAGTAGGGCTATGAGAAGGAACCTGGGTAGTAGCGTTACTTCGATATGAAAGCCTGGATAGGAGGGCTGTAAGAATGAACCTGGATAGTAGGGTTACTTCTATATGAAATCCTGGATAGTAGGGCTTGTGGGAAGAAACCTGGATAGTAGGCTTACTTCAAACCGATAGTTTAGATTAGTTGACCCGTTTGGTTTCAGGAATTGAGTCGTCTGTAGATGTGACTTGCATAACTGCTGAATTTGTTGAAGCTAATCCTCTTTTCCTGAAAAGATATCAGGGTTAGTTATATATGATGCATGAAATGCAGTGTGAGATGATGTTCTCAAAATAAATGAGATTATGATGTATATGATATGTATGCGTATGTCATGATGTATGTTCATGAAATGCTATCTGGGTATGCTCGTATCTGGGAAAATAAATCCCTGACGGTCGCTGGAGATAAACTCCGCTTGGAGGATGAAATTTACTGACTTGTCCACGATTATGAACCTCGGCTAGGGTGGTTACGTCTTGTTTCGGGACAGCTGACATCAATGCCTTTGGATACTTTTACTCTGTGGGGAGTGTATGTACCAATAATTATATTCCTAAGCTGGCTCTATCCCGGTACCTGCTGGGCAGAGTAACTGTAGGGTTCGGCACTTCTTATTTTTTCCCCTGTTTCTGGAATTACGAGTAATTGTCTTTTATTTCTTATGTAAATATTTATGAGCGGCAATCATTTTCAAATGCATATATCAAAAATAAATCATTGGACGTTCTTGTAAAACTAAACAGAAAAAGAAAAATGAATTGAAGTTTCTTGTGAAAATGATTTGTATTGATTTTTGAAGTTGGCCTGTAATACGCGTTTTTGTACAAAGAGGCTGACGGGCTAGTAAGAGAATGCTTCCAAAAGAAGTTAAAATTTGTGTAAAAGAAAGAATAACAGCTATGTGAAAAAAACCAATTGGGTTCCAACTCTTCTATTGCCTTTATATCTTCAAGCGTCTCATCACTTTTCTACTTGGTCGAAGGTTGATCAGATTGGTTGGCACCGTCCGAGCTTGATAGTCGATACCAAAGTCTGGTTGCAAGATGATCCAATGAGACATAGTGATACGCTTCAATCCCTAACTTTTTCCTGGATTACCCTTTCGGGTTTTCAATCCATCGGGATACCCTTTTTTGCTCAAGCCTCCCTTTCGGGTTTTCGACTTGCCGGGTGTACAGATTTTTTCATTTTCATCCCTTACTTTTGCTTGAACCCTTTTGGTTCGCCGGGAAGCCCTTATTTTTTCCTAGGCCAGTCAACCTAGTGGGTCTTTGATTAGGCATAGTATCTTTTCACTATGTCTGCATTGATAGGGTGAGGAAGGTTGTCACCGTCCATGGTGGTTAGAATCATAGCCCCCCCCCCCCCCCCCCGAGAAAATGTTCTTAACCACAAATGGCTCTTCGTACATGGGGATCCATTTGCCCCTGGGATCACCTTGCGGCAGTATGATGCGTTTGATTACTAGATCCTCGACTTGATATTATTAACGCCTGACTTTCTTGTTAAAATCCTTGATCATTCGCTTTTGATACGTCTGACCATGGCAGATAGCAGTATGTCTCTTTTCATCGATTAGATTTAGCTGATCGAGCCGGGTTTGGATCCAGTCGTCTTTGTTCAAACCCGCATCCTTCATAATCCTGAGAGAAGGTATCTGGACTTTTATGGGTAGGACTGCCTCCATGCCATATACCAAAGAGTAGGGTGTTGCCCCTGTCGACGTCCGTGCTGAGGGTTGGTACCCATGAAGAGCGAATGGTAACATCTCATGCCAATCTTTAAATGTCATTGTCATCTTCTGTATAATCTTCTTGAGATTCTTTTTAGCTGCTTCAACAACGCCATTCATATTCGGCCGGTAGGGAGAAGAGTTATGATGCTGTATCTTGAACTGTTTACAGAACTCGGTGATCATTATGTTGTTGAGATTCATACCATTGTCGGTAATAATTCTCTCTGGCACACCATATCGATAAATCAGGTTATGTCGGATAAACCGCGCCACGACGTTCTTGGTTACTGTAGCAAAAGAGGCTGCCTCAACCCACTTCGTGAAGTAATCAATGGCTACTAAGATGAAGCAATGTCCATTGGAGGCGGTGGGCCTAATTTCTCCGATCATGTCGATGCCCTACATTGCAAAGGGCCACGGAGCTGTCTAGACGTTTAAGGGGACCGGAGGCACATGCACCTTATCAGCGTAGATTTAGCACTTATGACAAGTTCGAGAGTGCTGATATCAATCGGCTCCATAGTGGACCAGTAATATCCTGCCCGTAGGATCTTCTTAGCCATGGTATATCCACTAGAATGGGTTATGAAGGTTCCTTCATGTAGATCTGTCATGATCCTTTTTGCGTCGCTCTTGTCTACACACTTTAGTAGCGTGGAGTCATGGTTGCGTTTATAGAGGATTCCATTACTGAGGAAGAACTTTGCAGCGAACCTTCTCAGAAACTTCTTATCGTTGATAGATGCCCCTTCGGGATACTATTGAGCTTCGAGATACCTTTTGACTTTGTGAAACCAGGGTTTGTCTGCCACTTCTTTGGTATCGATCTCACAGCAGTGTGCTGGTTCATCCAACCTCTCAATGGTGATTTGGGGAGCTTCATTGTCCCACCTAATTTTGAACATAGAAGACATGGTAGCTAGCGCGTCCGCCAACTGGTTCTCCTCTCGTGGGAATTGTTCAAAGGTTACCTCCTTAAAGTGTGGGAGCAATGTCAATACATACTCTTTGTATGTGTTGTACCCCAAAATTTTCCCTCTCATTTATCAAGATTTTTCTCACAAGACTTCTTGGACTCAAGACAAGTTTAAGGTTTGGTCAGCTCAAGACATCTCATCTTGCACTGATATCCCAAAATTAGGGTTTGAGTTTGCACAAGGATTTTTGGACCACCAGTGCTTCATGTGACTTTCATACACCATCTTGGACCCCTAAGATTGCTCATGCTAAGTTTCAAGCCATGAACCACATTTTTTATCAGTCAATTGGATAGTTGACCTAAAAATCAGTTGTATTGGGGAAAAAGACAACCATGGACAATTTACAGTCAAACTTCATAATTTTTTATCCACATCAACATTTTAGACTCATATGTACCATTTGATCAAGTCTGGATCACAACTCCTTAAGAAATTTGATCAAATCATCAAAAGGGCAAAATGGTCAAAATTAGGGTTTTGACTGAGAAAGGGCAATTTCTGATTTTTAACCTAACCAATGACCAATTGAGTTTAAACATGATTTCAAGGGTTCAATGGTATCATCTTGACCTAATTACATGGTTCAAAAGATCTCAAGTTCATTGGATTGACATATGAATTTTGCAGTCAACTGATCAAAAGTCAATTGTGCACTGAAAAGTCAAACTTTGACTTTTTGGTCAAAATCAAGTGCCAAGGGTCATAATTCATCAAGATATGTCAAAACATGAAACTTGTTCACCAAGAAAACCAATTTTGAAAATTAGGGTTTTGATTTTGAAAATTTTCATAACTTAGAATTTTTCTAAGTATGGAAATTTTCTTATTTTTTCCCAACTTTCCACCACTTTTTCACCATGATGCATTTTGATTCAAAGAAAACTTTCAACATGAAAGTTGTAGTCCTCCATGAAATCTACAACTTTTCTTCACAAACTTTTCCCAAAAGATACTTGGATCTCAAGTTATGAATATATGAACATAGGGCCATGAACTAAATAACTTAGTGAAATTTTGCCCTAATTTAGGCAGTTTTTGGATCCAACTTCATGGACATTTTTCACCTAGTTACAAGAGGTATCTCAAAATGCATTTCAAAGATGGATTATAGAGAACATTACAAGCTTTCCAAAATGTCAAATAACTCTCCAAGATCATTTTTGGTTAGGGAGAATCGAAGAAGAGAAGTTGGCATTTTATAACTTTTGTTCATGCCATTTTCACAAAGCATCAAGTTGCAAATCAGATCTTTGATGTTTGAATATTGCATTAAAGGTCCTAAACTCATTCTACACTCCATAATTAAATGCTAACTCAGAAGACAAAGGCATTATATTTGCTTTTGAAGCATTGTACAAGAGATAATTCCATTTTAAGCATAAAGGTTACAATGCCATTTTCATAAAGTGGGCTTTTGTAACTTTATCAATCTTGAGCCTTGGACCTGTCTCTTTGATGCAAACAACTTCCACATGTCTCAAGCAAATTGTACAAGTGAATTTCAT
Organism: Vicia faba; assembly: GCA_948472305.1. Lineage (NCBI taxonomy): Eukaryota > Viridiplantae > Streptophyta > Magnoliopsida > Fabales > Fabaceae > Vicia > Vicia faba. The sequence continues at coordinate 1,306,351,248 of OX451736.1, read as the reverse complement.
CTCTCAAGTAACCAAGGACAGGCCTGTTAGTATGGTCACTTCACTTTTCTTCAAATACAAGAAAAGTTGTCAAAAGGTGAAAGGCTTGCACAACTAGTGGAGAGTAGACTTGGATCCTTTCTATACATATTTACAAACTTGTTACAAACCAGAACATGATTGCATTTGAAGCTAGCACTGACTCAAACTCAAAAAACACAAAATTCTGCAAAAACACACAGTTGCTGCAAAACCATAGCCAATTCATTTTTTGCTCGTGCGTTTTGTGGCTTGACACTTGAAACACCTCATACACAACATACCAAAGCTATCCAAGCCCTTACCCTGCATCTGTAAGCCCTGTTTCAGCCATTGCCATTTTCAAACTTGGAGCTTGCAGCTTGACTTGTGCAGAGAGTTCTGGCCATCCACAAACCAAGCTAGGCATTGGAATAGCTTGAAGGAAGTTCAAGGAAGCTCACACAATCCTCAGGCCTCCATTAAAGTCCCTACATTGCTCTATCCAAATCCAACTGAAGGAGGTATTTTTCAAAACTCTATCTCTCTGAATAGGCATCCTCAAGCCACGATTTATGAAGAAAAAATTTAGCCCTTATCATGGTGAAGTTGTACATATGCATACTTGTCATTTATATTAACTATGATGTGAGAATTTGAAGCATGAAGTTACTGAAATTTTTAGGTCATGAATTAGGGGCTCCAAAATTCTCTCTGATCTTTGAGAGTTAGGTTACAAATTTTATATTGTTGGAATCGTGAGCTCAAATGCCACATGTTTCATGTTTTAAGTTTTTGTTTTTGTGCAAGCATTAGCAAGTTACAGATTGAACTGGAAAACACGCGCGCGAGCTGGCTGGAGGACAGGGACGAAGTGCCTGGACTTTTTGGCACTTTTGGGCTTTTTGTTTTTGCTTTTTGCACCTCCTGAATTGCTTTTGCACCCCCTTGACTAACTTTGTTTTATTTTTCATATTTCTTTTTATCTTTTCATATTTATTACTTTTATTTATTTTTATGAACAATAAAAATCATAAAAAATAATTTCTTTATTTTTTGCGTTTTTATTTTATTTTTTTATTATTTTTTGCATAAAAAAATAGTTTATTAGGATAATATATTTTATTTTCTTAAATAAATTTGTAAATACAATTAAAAATACTTAATATTTTTATTTTATTATTTATACACATAAAATATTCATTTTCTGTACATACTTAATTTTTAATATTTATATATAACATTATTTATTATTTTTCTTATACAAAAAATGGACAAAATATTAAAATAGAGCATATATTTTCTCTTAATTGAAAATTAGGGTTTCACCCCTCCAAAAATAATAATTATTTTTTCCTTATTTTTTTAGGGTTTAAATAATTTATTTTCTCATACAAAAATAACATTTTACATAAATACATTTGCATTGCATTTTAAATACTTGTACATTTATTTAATTTGCGCAATATTCGATTGAGTTGTAATATTATTTTTAGGTTTATATTTGTGCAAAATCCCCATTCAAAACTTGTATCCCCCCTCCCATAATAATTGTTGTAATAGCTTAGTTTACATTTACGCAATTTATTGCTTTATATACTATGCTTAGTAAATTAGGGTTTTGCATGACAAGAACAAAAACCAAACAAATAGAAAAAACCTAATGCAAGACAAAAGCATGAAAAATGACACACTTTACACACAAGCACCCTTAGGGTTTCTCCCACTTGGTTGCCTAAATAAAAATGGCCATGTTACGCATGCGAAGTATCTTGGCAAAACAAAACAAAAATAAGATCATAGTCCCTCAATGACGCTATTCAAAGGTTGCCTAAACAAAATGATCATGGTCCCTCAAAAAATGCTAAGATACTTGGCAACATTTCTATCATGGTCATACGATGACCCACGCCCGTCCCATTTACATCCAAAGATAGGGTTGTTTACCAAATCAATGGTAAATCAACAATGTCAAAGGAATAAAAATGCACAAGAAAGACATTTGAGTAGGTAGACAAGCTTCTAGTAACTTGTTCCATTTCAAAACAATCCTTGTTATTTTCAAAAAAACAATCACACACACATTTCAAAACAACTTACAAAACATTAAAACATCTTCAAAAGACAAACATCTTTGTATACATTCTTACGAACAAGAATCATTACAAAGATTGCCTAAACGATGGCCTCTTTTCAAACTACTTTCAAAACCACACCAAGCACCATTTCAAACAAAATAAAGCAAAGCAAGTGATCTAAACAAATAACTAAGAGCCCATGGAAAACCATGGATGAAAAGGGTGCTAGCACTTTCCCTTTTCATAATCTACCCCCCGAACTCAAGAAAACATCTCAAAGGTCTTTCCTGTGCTTTTTAACCTTTCCTTTTGGATAAAAGAAAAGTCGGTGGTGACTCTTACTAACCGCGACATTTGAAAACACAAACGCAAAACCTCAAGTCAGTTCTCCCACCGCATCACAGAACTGGCGACTCTGCTGGGGAGAAATTCTAAAAGTGGGGTTACCTTAGGGTTTAGATCACCTTTATTTGCTTGCAATTGTTTGACTTGTTTGCTTTATATTATGGTTCTTTGTTTGGGTTTGAATCCTCCACCCGGATTTGGGAAACATTATAGGTAAATAGCAATATGTTGTGGAAACTGTGCAGGGTATACCGACATGGTCTAAGCAATAGTTATATTAGTGCGACATATTTACGGGTACCAGTAGCCTTTGAGTCAATCAAAGAGAATACGGTGCCGCTGAGTGATGTCATGAAGTACTAATGAACTTCTAGAACCTTTACTTGACCTACTTGGCCTTTTAGGATGTAGTGAGATGACCGGCTTTGGTGCATTCCGAAGTTGGTAGATACTCGATACTACACTCATTGAGGGTTGGTTTCTTGGAATATTTCGGTCGCCAGTAAAGAGGCTTGAACTGAAACAATGAACAAGGAAACAATCCAGTGATATTGAGCTCCTTAGAACCCGGTTACTATTACTAGGACAGCTTGAGCCAACTAAACTTCAAGAGGGTACTTACCTATGAAACCCCATGCAAGCCTAAACTAAGAACTTGTGTGATTTGCTTGTACATATACTTTTGAATAACATCATGGACATCATAAACATCATATGAATTCACTAACCATTTCAAGGATTTTGGAGATTCATCTTTGTTCCTGTTTTATAGGTTATGGATTCACTTCGCAGGAAAACTATCCAAGTCAACCTTGTAAGAATTCCTCCACAACTCAAGGAGCTAGCTTCAAGGATTCCTGAGAATTCTCCATTCACCGAGAGACATGGTCGTCTACTCAACTTGGTCACTTCCAACACAGAGGAGGATATGATGAAAGTTCTCTTTTAGTTTTTTGACCCTTTGCATCATTGCTTCACATTTCCTGACTATCAACTTGTGCCCACTTTGGAAGAATTCTCTCAACTTCTGAGGATTCCTATTCTCAATCAACTACCTTTCAACGGTACGGAAAGAGATCTAAAGCCAGAAGAGATTGCTCAAGCCCTGTACTTGCACTCATCTGATGTCACAACTTATTGGGAAACTAGAAGTGGTGTCAAAGGCGTCTTTTCAAAGTTTCTGTTTGAGAAGGCCCAAAGCTGTTGGAATTCCCTAGAATTGCAAGCTTTTGAGGAGATTGTAGCTCTTCTCATCTATGGGATGGTCTTGTTCCCTAATCCTGATCAACTCATAGATGTGAGCCTTGTCAAAATCTTCATGACTCGCAACCCGGTGCCTACATTGCTTGGGGATATCCTCCACTCTTTTCACACTCGTACAATGAGGAAAAAAGGTGTTCTCATGTGTTGCACTCCTCTCCTGGAAAGATGGTTTATTTATCATCTTCCCCAATCAGTCTTGAAGAATGAGTAATGTTTGAGGTGGTCACAAAGGTTAATGACACTTAACCATTCAGATATTCATTGGTGTTATCGATCCAAAGAGAATGTTATCATTGTTGACCATTGTGGAGAATTCTCTAATGTCCCTCTACTTGGCATTAGGGGAGGCATCACCTACAACCCCTTCTTAGCTTTGAGACAGTTTGGGTATGCCCAAAGGGATGTCCCACATGACATGCTGATTCAAGGATTGGTTTTCGACTACGACAATGACGACCAAGGACTCCGTCAGAGATTCATCCGAGCTTGGAGAATGCCAAACAAGGTGGATAGCAAGACTTTAGGACACAAGAATTCCATCCCTCTTGAGCCTTACCTCAAGTGGGTATGAACCCGTGCTCAAAGTCTTATGATGACTTATCCCTCCATTCTCCCAGTGATTATAGAGCCTGTTAAGGAAGGAGAGGTTCCATACACCATCCTGCATCCTGACATGCCAACATCACTCGAAGACCTACAAAGGAGTTGGATACATCTCAAGGGAGAGCGCGATACTTTCGAAGCCCAATTCTATGCAAGCGAGAAGAAGGTTTTGGAACTCACTCGGCTACTTCATGAAGAGCAGACTCTCAACACCTACATTGCACCAAAGAGGATGCGCAACGTCTTTTTACCTTAGAGTTTTGTATTATTTTGCCCAAGGGGCATTGATGTACTCACAATTCTATCTTATTAATATGACGTGTGTTCCTTTTTTGTTTAAAATAAATTGAATTTCTAAATCCTTGAAAACATTGCATGAATACATATCATTCATCATAAACATAAACAGGTCTTCACATCAAGTTTCCTCATCCCTCTACTATTTATTTCAGCAAGATGGATCTTGAACAAACGGTCAAAGACTTACAAGCTCAGAATTCACAATTTCAATAGTTACTCATGACCTTAGCCAAAGGGCAGGAGGAGCTGAAGACTTTGCTAGAAAAAGAAAAAGAGAAAAAGAAGAAGAAGCCAACTGGTATGGTAATCATGGGCGTAAGATTTCAGGGACAAGCCAGATGGACCTTAGATTTTCCAACAACATCTGATGAAGGGGAAAGAAAAGGAAAAGAAACGGCAGTACCAACAGATTCTGAAGCAGAAGAAGAGGACTACTCTGAACAACAATACCCTCTGGCTGATGACAAGTACAAACACCTTGAAGAGCGACTAAGCGCTATGGAAATCCAGAGAGTACCAGGGCTAGATTTTGAAGAGTTGGGGTTGGTGTCAGGAATTGTAATCCCTCCAAAGTTTAAAGTGCCACTATTTTCCAAGTATGATGGGGTGTCTTGCCCTAAAATGCACCTCATATCATATGTCAGGAAGATTCAACCACACTCTGCTGACAAAGACCTGTGGGTCCACTTTTTCCAAGACAGTTTATCAGGAACGCAACTTGATTGGTTCTACCAGTTGGAGAGGGCTGAAGTCCACAATTGGGAAGACCTAGCAGCAGCTTTCTATAAACAGTATCAATACAACACCGACTTGGCACCTACCCGTACTCAGCTTCAGAGTATGGCTATGGTTTCTAATGAGGGCTTTAAAGATTACGCACAAAAGTGGATAGACCTAGCCGGAAGGGTGCAACCCCCTCTATCTGAGAGGGAGTTGGTGGACATGTTCCTGGGAACTATTTCAGGCCCTTTCTTCAATCATCTGATTGGGAGTTCTTCTGCAGGTTTTACCGAATTGATCTTAACTGGCAAAAGGGTGGAGGCTGGTATAAGAAGTGGGAAGATTCAAAAGGACGCGTCTGCCTCAACAGCTATAAAAATGCCCTTCACTGGAAGAAAGGAAGTATATGTTGTGTATTCACAGAGGAATCAGGGAACAACTGAGCGCCGACCAACAGTGGGGGCCATTATGATTCCAAATCCTGCATCAGACCAGCCAAGAAATAATCAGTAAAGGGTAGAAAGGCCAGTTCGGCAATTTACCAAGATTAACATGACTCCCGCACAAGTTCTACCACATCTCCTGAAGTTGAATCTGGCCTCTTTGAAAGAGGCCCCAAAAAATCCCAATATTACTTCTCCATATTACCATCCGAACGCCAGATGCGCGTACCATTCTGAAAGTCCAGGGAACGACACCAACAACTATTGGGCTCTGAAGAACAAAATTCAGGATCTGATAGACGCGGAGGAAGTTGAGTTTGAAGCACCTGAGAAACCAAATGTTATTTTTTCCCCAATGTCGAGGCATGGTCATAATGCCAACGCTATTGAAGAATATCTGTTTGTTGCTACCGTGGATGAACTGTTAACTCCACTCCCGATTATCAAGTTGAATTTGTTGAAAGCTGGTATTTTTCCAGGTTGTGACAAAGACTGACATGCTTGCCTATCCTCACCATTTGACTGCCCTCTGTTGAAGAAATGTATCCAACGACTGATGGATAACCAAGAAATTTTGTTTGAGAATGCTCCTGTTTCACCCACTCCAGTGAAAGAAGTTTCAATTATAACCATCTACGCCAATCCTTCTAGGGCCCCTAAAAGACCCATTAGGATTACACCTGCTCCAAAGACTGCTTCGCTTAAGATTACAATGGTCGGGCCTGCCCCATACAAATCAGATAAAATAGTACGATGGAATTATGGTGGAGAAATCTACTACCATGGTATTAAACAGATTGAATATACTGCTGAAGAAGAAAGCTCAGAAGAGGACAGTCCCAACATTAGCAATATTGTTGGAACTAGCAAGATCACCTGCAGTGGTAGGATCTTCTCTCCAGAGATTGCTCCTCCAACAGCAGTCTTTGGACCCGTGGTCGTTCCGAAGATTACCTCTACACCAGTGATTGTACCTGCAAGCGTACCCACCGACAATAACAATACAATTCCTATCCCCACTTCCACTGCTAAGAATAAAGGAAAGAATGTTCAAGAGGAGCCTGTCCAAACAAAGGCTCAATCACTAGTTATTCCTGAAACATCTAAGAAGGAGATGGTAGAAATCCTGAGGATCATTAAGAAGAGTGATTATGATGTGGTTGAACAACTGGGTAGACCCCTTCTAAGATCTCTATGCTAGCCCTGCTACTGTGCTCTGAAGCACATGCCAAAGCTTTGGTAAAATTTCTGAAGACAGCTCACGTGCCGTAAGAAACGTCTGCTGACCAGTTTCAGGACTGTGTGGCCAGTTTGACAGCTGATAATGGCCTGGGCTTCTCTGATGCTGACTTGACACCCAGAGGGAGAAAACATAACGATGCACTACATCTCTCAGTAGAGTGCAGAGGAACAACCCTAGCTCATGTCTTGGTTGATACTAGATCGTCTTTAAATGTCTTGCCGAAGAAAGCCCTTGATAGGTTGGATTGCGAGGGGCTGACTCTAAAACCCAGCAATATAGTGGTGAGAGCTTTTGATGGTTCTAAGAGGATGGTCCACGGGGAGGTGGACATCCCAATCAAGGTGGGAACTCAGGTATTCAACTCAACATTCTATGTGATGGACATTCGTCCTTCTTACTTCTGTCTGTTGGGACGCCCGTGGATTCACAATGCCGGAGTTGTCACCTCCATCTTGCATCAGATGCTCAAATACCCGGTCCAAGGGAAGATCATAATTGTCCACGGGGAGGAGGAGTATATGATTAGTCATCTGAATTCCTTCCGTTATGTAGAGTTAGATGGTGAGTTCATAGAGACCCCTTTCCAACATTTTGAAGAAGTCTCTCCTGAAATAGCGGCAACCAAGGCAGTATCCTTGATTCCTAAGATCACAAGACCTCCACCTCGGATTTCATCTCTCAAGGATGCAAGGGTAGTGGTGGAAGAAGGGGGATGCACAATTTGGGGGCAGCTTCCAGACATTCCGTACAAATCAGACAAGTTTGGCTTGGAATTTACTTCGACTGGTCAGAAGGTTGTGCGTCGTGCTCGTGCTGGGAGGCCACCTGTGAAGATTACCATCCAAAGCGTTAATGCAGTAGAAGACAATGAAGAGGATGGCAGCCTGGAAGATTGGATATTTCCTACTGTCGGTGGAGGACTTTGCAACTGGGAAGCCAAACACTTAATCCCGATAACTTTCATATCACAGTAATTTATCTTTTACATTTATGTTGGACTTGTAATAATTCACAAACAATTCGTACTTTAAAAACCTTGTGTCTTACCTGAGGCACAATGGTCCATTTGTAAGGGTTTTTATTTCATCTACATATGTCATTCAATGAATCATGGACGCTTTTTCATATATAAACCTTTTATGCTCATTGTCTTTCTTTTACATTTTATTGTTTTAAGATGGCTATACCCTTACACGCACCCACACTCACAAATGCAGGTACCCTTTCATTCCGGATCCCATGGGTAACGATACTACTATAGCCTTCAGTGACTCTGAAGATCTGATCTACCAAGCTGAATACGAAGGTAAGGAAGATTGTGAGGTGCCAGGGGAATTGGCCAGATTACTACAACAAGAGGAAAGAGCTATTCAGCCTCATGAGGAGCTGTTGGATACAATCAACTTGGGAACCTAGGAAGATAAAAAGGAAATCAAAATAGGTGCCAATCTAGAGCCGAGTGTCAAGGAGCGCTTAATTCAGCTATTACATGATTATGTTGAGATCTTTGCTTGGTCATACGAAGACATGTCGGGACTTGATACAGACATTATGGTACATCGTCTACCCACAAGAGAAGACTGTCCACCAGTGAAGCAAAAGGTTTGCCGCATGAGACTTGACATGTCAGAGAAGATCAAAGCAGAAGTTATGAAACAGTTCAATACTGGATTTCTGGCTGTTACTTCCTATCCTCAATGGGTGGCCAACATTGTTCATGTGCCTAAAAAGGACGGCAAAGTGAGAATGTGCGTGGATTATAGAGATTTAAACAGGGACAACCCTAAAGATGACTTTCCACTTCCACACATCGACATCCTGGTTGACAATACAGCCCAGCATAAAGTATTTTCTTTCATGGACGGATTCTCAGGCTATAACCATATCAAAATGGCACCTGAGGACATGGAGAAAACTACATTTGTCACACAGTGGGGTACGTTCTGCTACAAAGTGATGCTATTCGGACTAAAGAATGTCGGGGCAACCTATCAACGCGCCATGGTAGCTTTGTTTCATGATATGATACATCATGAGATAGAGGTCTACGTAGATGACATGATAGCCCGATCACAAACTGAAGAAGAACACCTTGATCACTTGCAAAAGCTGTTTGTCAGGTTGAAGGAGTACAAGCTAAGATTGAACCCAAACAAGTGCACATTCGGAGTCCGGTCCGGTAAACTCTTAGGTCTCATTGTCAGCAACAAAGGCATCAACGTGGATCCTGCCAAAGTCAAAGCGATACAATAAATGCCTACTCCTCGCACTGAGAAGGAAGTCAGAGGTTTTTTGGGATGCCTAAACTACATTTCCAGATTCATTTCTCACCTAACGTCTACTTGTGAACCAATCTTCAAGCTGTTGAAGAAAGATCAAGTAGTCAAGTGGAACGATGAATGTCAGGTTGTTTTCGATAAAATCAAGTAGTATTTACTAGAACCTCTTGTCTTGATGCCACCCGTCGAGGGAAGACCGCTAATCATGTATCTGACCGTCTTAGATAATTCAATGGGGTGCGTACTGGGGAAGCATGACGAGTCTGGCCGAAAAGAGCACGCCATTTTTTACCTAAGCAAAAAGTTTACCGACTATGAAACTAGATATTCACTGCTCGAGAAAATTTGATGCACTTTGGTATGGGCTGCTCACCGGCTAAGGCAGTATATGTTGACTCATACCACTTTGTTGATATCTAAGATGGATCCAATAAAGTACATCTTTAAGAAGCCTGCTCTGTCTGGGCGGATAGCTAGATGGAAGATGATCCTAACAGAATACGACATACAGTACATGACCCAAAAAGCTATAAAGGGCAGTGTGCTAGCTGATCATCTGGCCCATCAAGTTGTAGAAGATTACCAGTCCATGAAGTTTGAATTCCCTGACGAAGACATCATGACATTGGACAACTGCGAAGAGATCAGACCATATGACAGACCTGAACAAGGATCCCGATGGACCGTGTACTTTGATGGGGCATCCAATGCACTTGGTAACGGTATCGGTGTTGTGCTTATATCTCTAGAAGGTTGCCATACTCCTTTCACCTCCAGACTTTGCTTCAGCTGTACGAACAACATGGCAGAGTACGAAGCATGCATCTTTGGTCTCAAGGATTCCCTAGACTTGGGAATCAAATCCTTAGATGTGTTTGGGGACTCAGCTTTGGTCATCAGTCAGATCAAAGGAGAGTGGGACACTAAGCATCCAAACCTCATCCCTTACAAAGAACATGTTTTAACATTGATACCACATTTCGAGCAGATTACCTTCGAGCATTTCCCGCAAGAAGAAAATCAGCTAGCAGATGCTCTAGCTACAATATCATCTATGTTTAAACTTAATTTGGATAACGAGGCTCCCCAAATATCCATTGAACGGATGGACGAACCACCACACTGTCACGAGATTAATATCGAAGAAGTAGTGGACTAGCTGTGGTTTCACGAAGTCAAAAGGTATCTCGAGGCTCAAGAATATCCAGAATGGGCTTCAGTCAATGACAAAACATTCTTAAGGAGATTCTCAGCTAAGTTCTTCCTAATTAATGGCATCCTGTACAAGCGTAATCATGATTCTATTCTGCTCCGTTGTGTGGACAAGATTGAAGCTGAAAAGATCATGGCTGAATTGCATGAAGGTACCTTTGACACTCACTCTAGTGGGCATATGATGGCAAAGAAGATTCTACGGGCAGGCTATTACTGGTCTACCATGGAAGCTGACTGCTATCAACACTCCCGGGCTTGTCATAAGTGTCAAATCTATGCAGACAAGGTGCATGTGCCTCTGGTTCCTCTAAATGTCTTAACAGCTCCTTGGCCCTTCACTATGTGGGGAATCGACATGATTCGGGAGATCAAACCTACAGCTTCCAATGGACATCGCTTCATTCTGGTGGCCATTGACTACTTCACCAAGTGGGTCGAAGCAGCTTCCTTCGCATACGTTACTAAGAATGTTGTTGCCCGCTTCATCAAGCAGAATATTATCCGCGGTATGGTATCCCAGAAAGGATCATCACTGATAACGGTACAAACCTTAACAATACTATGATCACCGCCTTGTGCGAGCAGTTCAAGATTAAACATCACAAATCATCCCCCTATCGGCCAAAGATGAATGGTGCAGTTGAAGTTGCTAACAAAAATATTAAAAAGATCATACAGAAGATGACAGTCACCTACAAGGACTGGCATGATATGCTACCGTTTTCTCTCCATGGGTACCGTACCACGGCTCGCACATCAACCGGGGAAACACCCTATTCTTTGGTTTATGGCATGGAGGCTGTTTTACCCATTGAGGTTCAGATTCCCTCCTTAAGAATCATGAAGGATGCAGGTTTGAGTGAAGAGGATTGGATTCAGACCCGACTTGATCAACTGAACTTGATTGATGAAAAGAGACTTACTGCTGTTTGCCATGGTCAGACGTATCAAAAACGGATGATCAAGGATTTCAACAAGAAAGTCAGATGCCAAGTATATCAAGTTGGAGATATAGTGATCAAGCGCATCATCTTGCCACAAAGTGATCCCAGGGGCAAATGGACTTCTACCTATGAAGGACCATTTGTAATCAAGAACATCTTTTCTGGTGGGGCAATGATCTTAACCACCATGGACGGCGACGACCTTCCACACCCTGCGAACGTAGACATAGTCAAAAGATACTACGCATAAGAGACCCGCTAGGTTTACACACCTAGGCAAAACAAGGGCATCCCGGCGAACTAAAAAGGTTCAGGCAAAAATTAGGGATAAAACAAAAAAAAATCTGTACACCCGGCAAGTTGAAAACCCGAAAGGGCGACTTGGGCAAAAAAGGGTTTCCCGGTAGACTGAAAACCCGAAAGGGCGGTCCAGGAAAAAGTTAGGGAATTAAAGCGTATGACTATGTCTCGTCGGATCACTTTAAGGACAATCTCTTCACTGATAAACTCTGAGGTTCTGATCAATCCAATCATCTTCGGACGAAGCAACAGACAGACAAGATAGTCGGAGATATGAAGGCTATAGCAGAATGGGAACCCCATGGGATTATTACACATATAGCTATCTTTCTTTGTATAAATTTTTCTTACTTTTATGACACCATCCTCTTACTAGGATTTCTGTCTCCTTTGTACAAAATACTTAGTCAAAGTAAATACAAAGATATCTCTTTCAAAGTACAGAAAACTATTTTCTTTTTCTTTACACTTGTGTTTTATTTGCAAAAACGTCCAATGATTCATTAATGAACATATGCATTTGAACATAATTACTGTTTACAAATAAACAGAATGGAAAAGAACAATTACTGACAGATTGAAAGGATAGGAAAACGTATTTAGGCTATTCCACGAGCAATCCCTACAGTACGTCATTCAGATCCCCCGTGGAGCCAAAACTTCAAACTACCAATCCCCAGCGGAAACCATTCAATTTCTCCAAATTCCCCAACAAGTTATATTGAAGCCTAAAAATCAATCGGATAACAGTTAACTTTTTTCTCTCCCTAACCTAGGATAATTCCCCAGTAGAGTGGAAGACGACCGAAACTCCTGAACTTTTTCCAAACAGGAATAAGTTTTCTTCCCCACAGAGTTTTCATTGCTCACCAACAGAATGAAGATTCTCTTTATTAATTCCCCGCAGAAGTCGTCAGAGTTTTCTTTATTCCCCAGCAGAACAAGAATTCTCATTATGTAATCCCCAGTAAAAGTCATCAAGATTCTCTGGATTCCCCAAGAAGATTACTCAAGCAGTATACAGCATTGCTCATAACAAATTTTTTGTCAAATACTCCAACTTCAAGACATGAAGAATCCTTATATCCCCAGTGAAGTCTCCAAGGATTTCTTATCCTTAGCAATCAAGGATTCATTGTCCCCGGCAGCAGTCAAGGATTTATTTTCCTCAACAATCAAAGATTTATTTTCCTCAGCAATACAGCAAATCAGTTTACATGCGCATACATTACATCCATATATCATAAACATGTATAAAGCACATTTATCGCATCATACATTTCATGCAACATAACTTTGTGTTTCAGCTAACATTTTACTCTTTTCAGGATAAGATTAACAGCTACCATTTAACAATATGCAATCATGATACATTTCAGATACATTCCAGATACGGAAGTAATTCTGCTACTCATTCATATTTAGCTTTCAGATACAGTACAGATACACTCCAGACATGGAAGTCATTCTGATACTCACTCAATTTCAGATCTCAGATATAGTTTAGATACGCTCTAGACACGGAAGCTATTCTATACTCATTCAGATCCAACTTCAAGATACAGTTTAGATACGCTCCAGATATGGAAGCCATTCTATTACTCATTCAGACCTCAACTTCAAGATGCAGTCTAAATACGCTCCAGACACGGTTGCCATTCTGTCACTTATTTAGATTTCAACTATCAGATACAGTTCAGATACGCTCTAGATACGGATGACATTCTGATACTTATTCAAATTCAGATTTCACACTCTTGATATAGTATGGGTATGCTCCAGACACGGATTCCATTCTGTTTCTCATTCAGATTTCAAGTCTCCAGATACAGATCAGATACGTTCTAGACACAGACACCATTCTGATACTTATTCTTCTGACTTACAACTTATAATTCAACAAACATTCTTGGATGGCATCTACAAGCCCATCTCCAACAAGATTATATCACCTCTCCAAATGGCATCTTTAAGCCCATTCCCTCAACTACACATCGTCGAGTGCAAATTTATGGGCACTCTAGTGTCCAATCATCTTTTACCTTCGAGTCACGAACAACAAAACCTACAAATGTAACTCTTCAGGTTCAAGAAGATTGAACAGGGGCAGCTGTTGTACCCCAAAATTTTCCCTCTCATTTATCAAGATTTTTCTCACAAGACTTCTTGGACTCAAGACAAGTTTAGGGTTTGGTTAGCTCAAGACATCTCATCTTGCACTAGTATCCCAAAATTAGGGTTTGAGTTTGCACAAGGATTTTTGGACCATCAATGCTTAATGTGACTTTCATACACCATCTTGGACCCCTAAGATTGCTCATGCTAAGTTTCAAGCCTTGAACCATATTTTTGATCAGTCAATTGGACAGTTGACCAAAATATCAGTTGTATTAGGGAAAAAGTCAACCATGGCCAATTTATAGTCAAACTTCATATTTTTTTATCCACATCAACATTTTAGACTCATATGTACCATTTGATCAAGTTTGGATCACAACTCCTCAAGAAATTTGATCAAATCATCAAAAGGGTAAAATGGTCAAAATTAGGGTTTTGATTGAGAAAGGGCAATTTTTTACTTTTAACCTAGAAAATAACCAATTGAGTTCATACATGATTTCAAGGGTTCAATGGAATCATATTGACCTAATTACATGGTTCAAAAGATCTCAAGTTCATTGGATTGACAGATGAATTTTGCAGTCAACTGATCAAAATTCAACCATGCACTGAAAAGTCAAACTTTGACTTTTTGGTCAAAATCAAGTTCCAAGGGTCATATTTCATCAAGATATGTCAAAACATGAAACTTGTTCACCAAGAAAACCAATTTTGAAAATTAGGGTTTTGAATTTGAAAATTTTCATAACTTAGAATTTTTCTAAGTATGGAAATTTTCTTATTTTTTCCCAACTTTCCACCACTTTTTCACCATGATGCATTTTTATTCAAAGAAAACTTACAACATGAAAGTTGTAGTCCTCCATGAAATATAAAACTTTTCTTTACAAACTTTTCCCAAAAGATGCTTGGATCTTAAGTTATGAATTTATGAACATAGGGCCATGAACTAAATAACTTAGTGAAATTTTGCCCTAATTTAGGCAGTTTTTGGACCCAACTTCATGGACATTTTTCACCTAGTTCCAAGAGGTATCTCAAAATGCATTTCAAATATGGATTATAGAGCATATTACAAGCTTTCCAAAATGTCCAAGAAATCTCCAAGATCAGTTTTGGTTAGGGAGAATCGAAGAAGAGAAGTTGGCATTTTATCACTTTTGTTCATGCCATTTTCACAAAGCATCAAGTTGCAAATCAGATCTTTGATGTTTGAATATTGCTTTACAGGTCCTAAACTCATTCTACACTCCATAATTAAATGTTGACTCAGAATACAAAGGAATTATCTTTGCTTTTGAAGCATTGTACAAGAGATAATTCCATTTTAAGCATAAAGGTTACAATGCCATTTTCATAAAGTGAGCTTTTGTAACTTTATCAATCTTGAGCCTTGGACTTGTCTCTTTGATGCAAACAACTTCCACAAGTCTCAAGCAAATTGTACAAGTGCATTTCAGCTCTCAAGCAAGCAAGGACAGGCCTGTTAGTATGGTCACTTCACTTTTCTTCAAATACAAGAAAAGTTGCCAAAAGGTGAAAGGCTTGCACAGCTAGTGAAGAGTGGACTTGGATCCTTTCTATACATATTTACAAATTTGTTACAAACCAGAACACGATTGCATTTGAAGCTAGGACTGACTTAAACTCAAAAAACACAAAATTCTGCCAAAACACACAGTTGCTGCAAAACCATAGCTAATTCATTTTTTACTCGTGAATTTTGTGGCTTGACACTTGAAACACCTCATACACAACATACCAAAGCTATCCAAGCCCTTACCCTGCATCTGTAAGCCCTGTTTCAGCCATTGCCATTTTCAAACTTAGAGCTTGCAGCTTGACTTGTGCAGAGAGTTCTGGCCATCCACAAATCAAGCTAGGCATTGGAATAGCTTGAAGGAAGTTCAAGGAAGCTCACACAATCCTCAGGCCTCCATTAAAGTCCCTACATTGCTCTATCCAAATCCAACTGAAGGAGGTATTTTTCAAAACTCTATCTCTCTGAATAGGCATCCTCAAGCCACGATTTGTGAAGAAAAAATGTAACCCTTATCATGGTGAAGTTGTACATATGCATACTTGTCATTTATATTAACTATGCTGTGAGAATTTGAAGCTTGAAGTTGCTGAAATTTTTAGGTCATGAATTAGGGGCTCCGAAGTTCTCTCTGATCTTTGAGAGTTAGGTTACAAATTTTATATTGTTGGAATCGTGAGCTCAAATGCCACATGTTTCATGTTGTAAGTTTTTGTTTTTGTGCAAGCATTAGCAAGTAACAGATTGAACTGGAAAACGCGCACGCGAGTTGGCTGGAGGACAGGGACGAAGTGTCTGGGCTTTTTGGCGCTTTTGGGCTTTTTGTTTTTGCTTTTTGCACCTCCTGAATTGCTTTTGCACCCCCTTGACTAACTTTGTTTTATTTTTCATATTTCTTTTTATATTTTCATATTTATTACTTTTATTTATTTTTCTGAACCATAAAAATCATAAAAAATAATTTCTTTATTTTTTGCGTTTTTATTTTATTTTTTTATTATTTTTTGCATAAAAAAATAGTTTATTAGGATAATAGATTTTATTTTCTTAAAAAAATTTGTAAATACAATTAAAAATACTTAATATTTTTATTTTATTATTTATACACATAAAATATTCATTTTCTGTACATACTTAATTTTTAATATTTATATATAATATTATTTATTATTTTTCTTATACAAAAAATGGACAAAATATTAAAATAGAGCATATATTTTCTCTTAATTGAAAATTAGGGTTTCACCCTTCCAAAAATAATATTTATTTTTTCCTTATTTTTTTAGGGTTTAAATAATTTATTTTCTCATACAAAAATAACATTTTACATAAATACATTTGCATTGCATTTTAAATACTTGTACATTTATTTAATTTGCGCAATATTCGATTGAGTTGTAATAGTACTTTTAGGTTTATATTTGTGCAAAATCCCCATTCAAAACTTGTATCCCCCCTTCCATAATAATTGTTGTAATAGCTTAGTTTACATTTACGCAATTTATTGCTTTATATACTATGCTTAGTAAATTAGGGTTTTGCATGACAAGAACAAAAACCAAACGAATAGAAAAAACCTAATGCAAGAAAAAAGCATGAAAAATGACACACTTTGCACACAAGCACCCTTAGGGTTTCTCCCACTTGGTTTCCTAAATAAAAATGGCCATGTTACGCATGCGAAGTATCTTGGAAAAACAAAACAAAAATAAGATCATAGTCCCTCGATGACGCTATTCAAATGTTGCCTAAACAAAATGATCTTGGTCCCTCAAAAAATGCTAAGATACTTGGCAACATTGCTATCATGGTTATACGATGACCCACGCCCGTCCTGTTTACATCCAAAGATAGGGTTGTTTACCAAATCAATGGTAAATCAACAATGTTAAAGGAATAAAAATGCACAAGAAAGACATTTGAGTAGGTAGACAAGCTTCTAGTTACTTGTTCCATTTCAAAACAATCCTTGTTATTTTCAAAAAAACAATCACACACACATTTCAAAACAACTTATAAAACATTAAAACATTTTCAAAAGACAAACATCTTTGTATACATTCTTACGAACAAGAATCATTACAAAGATTGCCTAAACGATGGCCTCTTTTCAAACTACTTTCAAAACCACACCAAGCACCATTTCAAACAAAACAAATCAAAGCAAGTGATCTAAACAAGTAACTAAGAGCCCATGGAAAACCATGAATGAAAAGGGTGCTAGCACCTTCCCTTTTCATAATCTACCCCCCGAACTCAAGAAAACATCTCAAAGGTCTTTCCTGTGCTTTTTTACCTTTCCTTTTGGATAAAAGAAAAGTCGGTGGCGACTCTTGCTAACCGCGACATTTGCGAACATAAACGCAAAACCTCAAGTCAGTTCTCCCACCGCATCACAGTATGGAATGAGATTCGGGTGCTTCGTATCCCACTCGCCTTTGATCTGACTTACTACCAGAGCGGAATCCACGAATACACTTAAGAACTTGATCCTGAGGTCAATAGCAGCTCGAAGACCCATAATACATGCTTCATACTCTACCATGTTGTTGGTGCAGTTGAAACATAATCGGGCAGTAAACGGAGTATGACATTCCTTGGGAGATATGATTATAGCGCCAATGAAGTTACCCAGTGCGTTTGAGGCTCCATCAAAATACATAGACCATCGGGATCCCTCCTCAGGTCCTTCATTCGGTCCAGGTTCTTCGTAATCAGTCACCAGCATAATATTCTCATCCGGGAAGTCAAAATTCATGGACAGGTACTCATCCACGGCCTGATGAGCCAAATGATCAGCCAATACACCCCCCTTTATTGCTTTTTGGGTTGTATATTGTATGTCGTATTCGGTTAAGATCATTTTCCACCTTGCACTCCTTTCGGAGAGAGTGGGCTTCTCGAAAATGTACTTGATTGGATCCATCTTCGATATCAATAAGGTAGTGTGAGTCAGCATATATTGTCTCAGTCGGCGAGCAGTCCATGCCAAAGCATATCAAGTTTTCTCGAGCAATGAGTATCGTGTCTTACAGTCGGTAAACTTTTTGCTAAGGTAGTATATTGCATGCTCTTTTCAACCAGACTTGTCACGCTGCCCCATCACACACCCTATTGAATTGTCTAGCACTGTCAAGTATAATATCAATGGTCTTCCTTCAACTGGAGGCATCAGAATTGGCGGTTCTTGAAGGTATTCCTTGATTCTTTCGAAAGAGGTCTGGCATTCATCATTCCACTTTACTACTTGATCTTTCTTCAGAAGCTTGAAGATTGGCTCACAAGTAGCAGTCAGATGTGAAATGAACCTGGCGATATAATTCAGGCGTCCCAAGAAACCTCTAACTTCCTTCTCTGTATGGGGAGCTGGCATATCTTGTATGGATTTTACCTTCGCAGGATCTACCTGAATATCCTTGTTGCTTACAATGAATCCCAAAAGCTTACCAGACCTTACCCCGAAGGTGCACATGTTCGGATTCAACCTCAACTTGTATGTCTTCAAACTGTCGAATAACTTTTGGAGATGATCAAGGGGCTCTTCCTCTGTCTGAGACCTGGCTATCATGTCATCAACATATACTTCGATCTCGTGGTGAATCATATCATGGAACAAAGCGACCATGGCGCGCTGATAAGTTGCCCCAGCATTCTTCAACCCAAAAGGCATCACCTTGTAGTAGAAGGTGCCCCACTATGTAACGAAGGTGGTTTTCTCCATGTCTTCAAGAGCCATCTTGATCTGGTTGTAGCCAGAGAAACCGTCCATGAAGGAGAAGATTTTGTGTTGCGCAGTGTTGTCGACCAGAACGTCAATGTGAGGAAGTGGGAAGTCATCCTTGGGGCTTGCCCTGTTCAGATCTCTATAATCCACACACATCCGTACCTTACCATCCTTCTTAGGTACCTGGACGACATTAGCAACCCACTGTGGATACAAAGTGACAGCTAAGAATCCTGCATCGAACTGTTTCATGACCTCCACCTTGATCTTCTCCGACATTTCAGGGCGCATACGACGGACCTTCTGTTTAACCGGCAGACAATCTTCTTTTGTCGGGAGGCGATGTACTACAATATTAGTGTCCAAACCATGCATGTCTTCATAGGACCAAGCGAAGATCTCAACGTAGTCGTGCAACATCTGTATCAACCTCTGTTTAATGCTAAGCTCCAGATTTGCACCTATTTTAACCTCTTTTCTGTCTTCCTCAGTACCCAAGTTCACTGTCTCAACCGGCTCTTCATGAGTCTGTATGGCCCTTTCTTCCTGCTATAGTAGTCTAGCAACTTCTCTAGGCACCTCACAATCATCCTCACCTTCGTCCTCTGCTTGGTTGATCAGATTTTTGAAGTCATAACTGGCAATAGCAGAGCTGTTATCAATGGGATCCAGAATGGATATGGATCTGAATTATGATACGTGTGTGTGTGTAAGAGAATAGTTGTTTTGATAAAGTGAAAACAGAAAATAAAAACAGAGAGCGCAAAATTTGTATGCAAGAAACGTCCAATGATTTATTAATGATATATGAAATGACAAATAACAGCCCTCACAAACCAAACCAG
Organism: Vicia faba; assembly: GCA_948472305.1. Taxonomy (NCBI): domain Eukaryota; kingdom Viridiplantae; phylum Streptophyta; class Magnoliopsida; order Fabales; family Fabaceae; genus Vicia; species Vicia faba. The sequence goes on along the minus strand of OX451736.1, from coordinate 1,306,331,288 downwards.
TGTGCCTCGGGCAAAGCACAAGGCCGTAAAGTTTTAAATTGTTTATTACAAATCTTAAAACAAATAAGTCAATTACTGTGGAATAAAAGAAACTGGTATAAAATCCCTAGCCGTCCAGTTACTCGGTCCACCGTTGGTAGTTGGGTAGATCCAGATGTCGATGTCTGAGTCCTTCTCGATGTCTTCAATGGAATTAATTCCCCTTTTACTGATGTGTAGGGGAGGTCTTCTAGCCCGAGTGCATCTAACAGCCATTTGAGCCCCTGTAGTAAAGCCCAAACCAAATTTGTCAGTTTTGTGAGTGAAATCAGGGAGCTGACCCCAATTGGCACACCCACCTTCTTCAACCACGGCCCTGGCATCCTTGAGGGAAGCCATCTTCAGAGGAGGTTTACTGTTGGTAGTAGCTTCAGTTGATGCCAAGATCTGAGGGACGTCTTCGAAGTTCTGACAAGAAGTTTCTATAAATTCCCCATCCATCTCTACATAGCGGAAGGAATTGAGGTGGCTCACCATATACTCCTATTCACGCTGTACAGTGACAATTTTCCCTTTCACCGGATACTTCAGCATTTGGTGGAGTGTGGAAGTAACAGCCCCAGCTTCGTGGATCCAAGGACGACCCAGCAAACAAGAATACGACGGCTTGATATCCATCACATAGAAGGTGGACCCAAAAGTCTGAGAACCCACTTTGACTGGGATGTCCACCTCCCTGTGCACCATTCTCTTCGATGCGTCAAAAGCCCTTACCACAATGTTACTAGGCTTTAACATCAAACCCTCACAATCCAGCCGATCCAACGCCTTCTTAGGCAAGACATTCAGCAAAGACCCAGTATCTACCAGCACATAAGCCATAGTGGTGCCCCTGAATTCAATCGAGACATGCAGAGCATCATTATGCTTCCCTCCTTTCGGTGTTAAGTCTGCATCTGAAAAACCCAGCCCATTATCAGCAGTCAGGCTGGCCACACAATCTTTGAACTGATCAACTGAAGTATCTTGTGGCACATGTGCAGTTTTGAGGAATGCAATTAAAGCCTTCACATGGGCTTCGGAGCACAACAGCAGGGATAACATAGATATCTTTGATGGGGTCTGCCCCAACTGCTCTACCACATTATAGTCGCTCTTCTTAATGATTTTCAGTATTTCCTCCATTTCTTGCTTAGAGGCTTCCACAGCAATTTTTCTAGGCGCCTCCGTCCGGGAAGGCTCACCTATAATTTCTTTACCGCGGGTATCAAATGATTTTCCCATAGGGGTAATAACTGGAGTGAGAACAAGAATAGTAGTTGATTTACTAGAAGGAGCAGCAGATGGAATGACAATAGGTTTGTTGACAGTCTTAGGGGAAATCTCGGGGGAGAAGACCCTTCCACTTCAGGTAACTTTTCTAGCTCTGATAATGTTACCAACATCAGGATCAGCCTCCTCATCTTTCAAATCTTGTTTGATACCATGATGGTATACATCGGCACCATAATGCCAGGGGACAGCTTTGTTCGAGACATACGGGACAGGACCAGGAACAGTGATTATCAGTGGAGCAATTCTTGGAGCAGATGTAATCCTAATAGGTCTTCTCGAGGAGACCTTGGAAGGATTGGCGGAAATGGTTATAATGGCAATGTCTTCATATGGAACAACGGGAACCAAAGTTTTCTCAAACAAAATTTCTTTGTTGTCTATTAGGCGTTGAACACCTAATTTCTGCAAACGGCAACCAGAAGGTAGAAACGAACACATGTGGCAACCTTCACCACAACCCGGAAATAAACCGGCCAATAGCAAATTCTTCTTCACTGTCATGAGAGGAGTAGAAACTTCATCAACAGAGGTAACAAACAAATTAGTATCAACAACATTAATCCCACGAACGTGTTTAGGCATGGGAGAAGTTATGACATTTGGCTTCTCCGAAGCATCAAACTCTATTTCCTTGGCTTTGATCAAGTCTTGTACTTTGTTCCTCAAAGCCCAGCAGTCATTTGTATCGTGGCTAGGACTCTCAGAATTATAGGCACACCGAGCATTCAGATTATATCGGGGAGATGTAGTATTTGGATTCTTGGGGGCCTCTTTTAAGGTTGCCAAGTTGGATCTCAGCAGATGAGGTAGCACTTCAGCCAATTTCATATTGATTCGGGTAAACTATCGTTGTGGTATTTCCACTCTTTGTTGATTGTTGCGTTGTGGAGCAACTGCAGGCCTAGGTATCATTACGGCACTTACTTTCTGACAATGTTGAGCCCTGTTTTGGCCCCTGGGGTTGTAAATGGAACTGGCTTCTTTCTTACTAGAAAAAGTCTTCTTTACTGAACTCAAAGAAGCATCCTTCTGTATTTTTCCGCTTAGAATCCCAGCTTCAACTCTTTCTCCAGTCAGAATCAGCTCGGTGAAACCAACTGACGAGCTTCCAATCAAATGAATAAAAAATGGACCAGATAAGGTCCCCATAAACATATCAACCAACTCCCTATCAGACAATGGGGGTTGAACTCTCCCAGCCAAGTCTCTCCATTTCTGCGCATAGTCTTTAAAGCCTTCACTTGCACCCATGGACATACTCTAGAGTTGAGTACGAGTAGGAGAAAGGTCGGCGTTGTATTGGTACTGCTTGTAGAAAGCAGCAGCCATATCTTCTCAATTTAGGACATTGGCTCCCTCCAGATGGTAGAACCATTCAAGCTGAGTCCCTAACAGACTATCTTGAAAGAAATGAACCCACAGATTTCTATCAGCGGTGTGGGGCTGGATCTTTCTGACATAAGAACAGAGACGGAGTTTTGGGCAAGACACCCCATCATACTTAGCAAAAACTAGAGCTTTGAACTTCTGCGGGATGACCACTCCCGACACCAATCCCAATTCTTTGAAATCTAGTCCAGGTATCCTCTGAACTTCCATGGAACTCAAATGATCTTCCAACTGCTTGTATCTATCCTCAACGGGAGGATATTGCTCATCATTGTAGTCGGTATCATTTTCAGAAACTGCAGGACTGTGATCTTTCTCTTCTTCTTGATTCTCCCCTTCCTTGGATAAAGAGGTCAGATCGACTTGTCGCTTCAACCGCTCTCCAAACCTTATGCCCATATTCAGAATACCAGCAACCTTCTTCTTTTTCTTCTTCTCTTTCAGGATAAGGGCTTTTAGATCCTCCTGCCATTTTTCTAGACTTATGAACATTTGTTAGAACTGGGAATTTTGTGCCTGAAGGTCCTTGATGGTTTGCTCGGAAGACATTTCTGCTGAAATAAACATCGAAGAAGATGAGAAACCTGTAATGGTACCTGTACATGCGATCCTATGAATGGGATGCGCATGCAATGATTTCAAAGACTTCGGGAGATTTAAATTTGCAAACCAAAATAAACAAAGATTTTATTAGCTGAACTTGAAGATTCAAAATGCCTTTTAGGCGTTACAAAAAAAAATCTAAAACTAGAAAAGAAATAAAAATTCCTATGGATGCTTCCTCTTTGTGCCAAGATAATAATTGAGTCCTCTTTCTTCATGGAGTTGCTTTGTGAGCTCTAAAACCTTCCTCTCCTGAGAATGGAACTGATCCCTGTAAGTATCCCGCTCCTCTTTCAACTGAATCCAAGACCTCTGTAATTCCCCAAGATCAGTGGCCATATAAGGATAGAGAACCGTGTAAGGAATACCCCCCTTCAGTAGTAGGTTCCAAAATCACTGGTAAAACAACCACATAGGGCATCATAAGTTTCTGGGCACGAGCTCATACCCATTGGAGGTAAGGTTCCATAGGAATGGAAGTCTTTGGCCCCAAAGCCCTGGCGCCAGATTGATTTACCATGCCCCAAGCTCGTATGAACCTCCGATGATACTCGTGAGTGTCATCCTCATAGTTGAATACAATGCCCATGATAAGTAACTCATGGGGACCATCCCTTCTAGTGTAACCAAATTGTCACAGAGCTAAACAAGGATTGTAGGTTATACCCCCTCTGATACAAGTAATGGGACATTAGGGTACTCCCCGCAACGGTCAATAATATAAGTGTTTTCCATAGCTCGAGAACACCAAAGAATATCCATGCGAGCGAGTGACACTATCCTTTGCGACCAACCCAAACCTTCTTCATTATTCAGTATGGACTTAGGGAGGTGAGAAATAAACCATCTCGACAGCAAGGGCATGCAACACATAAGAACCCCTCTTCTCTTCATGGTACGAGTATGGAGAGTGTGCAAAATATCTGAGCATGGTAGGCATGGGGTTGCGGGAGAGGAAGATCTTGATAGCATTCACATCTATGAATGAGTCCAGATTAGGGAATAGGACTAACCTGTAGATCAGAAGAGCCAAAACCTCCTCAAAAATCCTAAAAATCCATATCATCCCAAAACAGCTGGGCCTTGTCTATCAGAAACTTATCTAGAAAACCCGTGACTCAGCTTCTAGTTTCCCAATTAGATACCACATCGGCCCGTTTCAGATGCAAAGCTGAGGCAATGACTTCTGGCTTAGGAACTTCTTCTAGACCTGTGAAGGGTAACTGTTCAAGAATGGGTATTTCCAATAGCTAAGAGAATTCTTCCAAGGTAGGCACCAACTGATAGTATGGAAAGGTGAAGCAGTGGTGCTTAAGATCGAAGAACTGAAAAAGTACACTCATCATCTTTTCATCAAAGTTTGAATTAACCAGGTTGAGAAGTTGACCATGTATCTTAGTGAATGCGGAAGTTTCAGAAACCCTTGATACTATCTCTTTGAGTTGGGAAGGTATCTTCACAAAGTTGATTCGGATAGTGTTCCTACGAATGGAAGCCATGATCTGTAAAACAGAACAAAGATAAATCCCCTTGGTCTTTGAAATGTTTAGTGCAATAAGAATGGATGTTATGTCATGATGCATGATGTCATGATAAACCACAGGTATAGCAAACACAATCAAATCACACGAAGTCCTTAGGTTTAAGGCCTGCATGAGGCTAAAGGTTATACCCTCTTGAAGTTTAGTTGGTTTCAAACCTTTCTTAAAAAGTAACCTGGTTCTAAGGGATCTCAATATCACTTACCATCCTTTATCGGGCATTGTCTTAACTCAAGCAATCTTTTCTTGCGGCCGAAATATCCCGAAAGTCTGATCTCAATGAGTGTAGCATCGAGTATCAATCAATCCTCAGCTCTACACCGAGGTCGGCTATCTCACTACTCTCTAATGGCCGAGTTTGTTCAACTAAGGTTCTAAGGTTAGTTAGTGCTTCACGAAACCATGCGGAGACCCCGTATTCTCCTCGTTTCCCCATGAAGGATACTGGTACCAACCAAAGTGTCACACCAACACAACCATCGCTTAAACCATATCGGTCTATGTCGTACAGTCTCCACGATCTATTGTTGTTTACCTAATAAGTTCCCCCAGATCCGGGTGTAGGATCTATAGTAACCCAAACAAAACCCCTTAAGAATAAAGCAAACAAACAAGAAAGAAATTTGAAATGACCTAGATCATAAGGTAAACCCCACTTTATAAATTCCCCAGCAGGGTCGCCATTTCTGTGATACGATGGAAGAACCGACTGTTAATACTGGTTTTGCATTTTGCATTTTTTGTTCGCAAAATGTCGCGGTAAGCAAGAGTCTCCACTGACTTTTATTTCATACAATCATGGAAAAGGAAAAAGAACAGAAAAAAACCTTTTTTCGAGATATTCTGAGTACGGGGGGTAGATTATAGAAAGGGAAGGTGTTAGCACCCTTTCTATCCATGGTTTTCCATGGGCTCTTAGGTACTTGCTCATTTTTCAAATTGCTTGTGTGTGTGCTTGTTTGTTCTTGAAAATGTTTTACTTCGTGATAACCCTTGTATCAGTCCTCAAGGATGTGACGAAGTTTGTTTTGAAAGGTGTTTGTGTGAAAAGTTTTTATTGAGCAAGTACTTAAGATTCTACCTACTCGAAAAAAAGATTGTTCGTTCTCGTTTCCTTTAGACAGCGCTATCCTACTATTAAGGAGTAGGTAGCCCCATCGTTGGAGTTTGTAAGGGACATTCGAAAGGGACAAGTACAATCACTAAAGCAACAATTAGAAAACTTTAGTAGTAACCCTATAGTCTTAAGATCTTTCCGAGGCAACATTTTCGAGGCAACATTTCCGAGGCAACATTCGAAGGGGACATTTTGATCTTTCAGACTGGAGGGAAACCACTAAAATCTCCTATGCTTAATGACTATTTACCGAAGGCCACCGAAGTGAGGTAAACCCTAGGAGTGAACATGTGCATGTGAATTTTTCAGTTGATTAGTCTTTGCACATTAGGTGATCTACCGTTTAAATTTCAAGATATTCTTCCCATACAATCCTATTAGCATGCATCTAACAGTTAAATATTTGCAGGAATTTAAAGTGTGAAAATAAACCTAGCTATTACAAGGCTTTGGCAGTTACATAATTATCTTGACCGAAAATAAAAATGCGGAATTAAAACCTAGTTAAAAATATTACAAACTTGGAGCAGTTGCAATAATAATAAAATAAATTAAAATGCACGCGGCAAATTAAATGCGAGAAAAATTGAAAACCCTAAAAATCTAACTGAAAAAATATTTAAGTTATTTTTGAGAAAAGACTTAATTAGGTTATGTACAATTAAAACCCTAATTCTAATCATTTTTATATTATAAAAAGAAATTGAAATTAACCTAATTTAAACTAAATTAAATAATTCAGGAAAATAAAATATTTTATAAAAAAAGATTTTATGTATTTTTTGTGGTTTTTATTTGAAAAATAACAATTTAATTATAAAATTTAAAAACCTAGTTTCTAATTATTTTTAATTACAAAAAAAGAATTAAATTATCCTAGTTTCTAATTAAATTGATTAAAGAAATAAGTATTTCATGAGAAAAATAATTTTTTTGTTATTTTTATTTTTGATTAAATAAAAAAAGATTTGCTGATGTTAATTAAAATAATTAAGGAAAATAATAAAAGAATTAAAAAAATAAGAAAAATAGAAAAAAGGAAGAAATGGGCCTGTGTTATGCTGAATGGGGGGTGGGGTGTATTTCTGGATTTTCAGGCCCAGTAGCCCTTCAAGCTCAATCAGCGCTTGATTTCCTGTGGCATTGACTGGTGGGTGTACCGTTGATCCCCCATTGTTATGCGTTAGATCTGGAGAGGCTGTGATCCATTGGTGATGATTTGAGGAGTATGGAAGGTGCATGCAAGGTCGATGCACTTGATCCTGCACAGTGAAAGCAAAATAAACAAAATTGTTGGGACCTGGGATCGAACCCAGGTACTCATACTCCCCACCAAGCACTCTTACCACCAGGCCAATCTGCTTTGTTGTACATAGAATAAAAACAAAATATAATATAACAAAATAACTGAGTTAGTGAGAAACGCGCGCGAGATTCAAATGGCCCAATGGAATCATGCCACATATCTTCTTCTTCCTGGAACCGCCGTGTTCGGTATATACCTTTTACCTACAGTTGAGCGTTTGTAGCTATAGCCCCTGCAGATTTCCAAAATGCACAAGACACATGATAAATTACTTCCAACTATGTGGATCAATTCGTCTTGATCTCGTGAACATCATGGTGTTCTTCTTTTGTCCCTATTTAACTTGTGTGACGAACCCCTAAAATGCACACGAAAACCCTAATAAAGGCAAAGGCACGTATATGCGTCAAAAACATAATTAAATCATCCAGTCAGGTTGCAAACATATCAATGGTCACAAATATATCACTTAAATATGCTAATGATACAGGAAATTCAGTAATCGATTTGGAAAAAATAAGCAAACCGTGGGAGTGATTGTGTGCATTTCTGGGCGAGATAAGACTTGCAAATGATCCAGTTGGCTTCAGGGATGCTCCAGGATACGATTGTTGGCTTTGAATTGCTCTGAAAGGCCCTGTCGATTGAAAACTGAGTCGCACTTTTTGTCCACTTTTTTGAGTTTGTTCTTTCTCTTCTACGACAGCCCAATCTTGTCTCATGCCTTGTACATGTCCAATATATATCTAAGAATGAATTAGGGTTATAAAATTGGATTGAATATTTGCAATTAACAGAGATTTGATTTGATTTCCATGCTACATGTAAACTTGCTATTTTGAGCCAAATCATCCCTTTCTTCTACCAATTATGCTTAATTCGTTTTGGTCTTGAGATCTCAGCATATTCTGATTGCCAACCTGTCCAAAAACCAAATCAAAACATATCTTTGCTATTATTCACCAATTATTTGATTTAATTCGATTTTTAATTAATAAAAAATCAAAAAAAAATTGAAAAGTAAAGCAAATAATATGTGGGTGAATATTTAGGTCGTGGACCATGTTACAAGTGAGGTGCAAGCATAAAAAGTTAGACCCATTTGGAAAAAAATGCATTTTTGAGCACATTTGACTTTTGGCAATTTTGCAAAAAAGGTCAACTTTGACAAGGCATATCTCCTTCAATTTTAATCCTAGAGAGGGGTTCTTGAACTTTTTAGAAAGCTTAGGATGTCCCCTAAGCAGCCCTTTTGGTCTCATCTCAATTGAGTCTTCCATGTTCATGTAAGAAGCTTTGACCCAAAATGTGTTTTTGTTGACTTTTCAAAAGGACCCATAATGTAGAAATTCATATCTTTTTATGAGTGCATATTTTAAACTTGTGGGCTGTAGATTAATTGTAGGGAATTGCATCCTCTTCAAAAAAAATCCTTGGATGGAAAATTTCTGATAAAGTATGTGGAAGTTATGCTTGGTCAAAGTTTGGTTGACTTTTCCTAAGAAATCCTAATTTAGTAACTTTTGTGTTTTGATGAATTTGGAGCATTCCTTGAGGAATCATGACCAAACCTTGATCAAATGATGAAATTCACTTAAAAATTTTAATGTTGACCAAAAATCTTGAAGTTTTACTGTATGTGGGACACATTTGACTTTTGACCTAATACAGTCGATTCTCAAGCATCTGAGCAGTTGATTGAGAAAACATCTTGTGCAAGGCATGAAACTTGACATGTAGGGTCTTTAGAACATATTAAGACAATGGAGAGCATATGAGGTCTTTGGAGTCCACCTATCTTGATGAAAATGGAAACCCTAATTTGAGACACCCTGCCTTAGGAGAGAGTTTGTCTGGTCAACTCTTGGGAAAACATGAGCAACTTGAGGATCTCTTGGAGTATGTATTGAGTAAAATGAGAGGGGAAATTTTGGAGTACAACAGAAACAAAACCATCCCATAGATGATAAGGGCCAAGATTTCTTCAAAAACTTGTAAATCCAAAGAGTTCCAACAATCTCGAGCTTTCTCAAACAAGAACTTGGCTAAGAACCATTTGTCACCACTCCTTGTTTCCCAATTAGTCGTGATATCAGATTCTTGCAAGTGTGGTGCTCGGGAAATCTCTTCAGGTCTTGGATCTCTTTCTGTACCGTTGAAGGGTAGTTTATTGAGAATGTGAATCCTCAAGAGTTGAGAGAATTCTTCCAGAGTAGGCACAAGTTGATAATCAGGGAAAGTGAAGCAATGGTGTAGAGGATCAAAGAACTAGAAAAGCACCTTAATCATATCTTCATCAGTGCTAGAGGTAACCAAGTTTAGGAGGCAACCATGTCTTTCGGTGAATGAAGAATTCTCAGGGACCCTTGATGCTAATTCTTCGAGTTGAGAAGGAATTCTTACGAGATTGACTTGGATAGTATTACTGCGGATGGAAGTCATGTCCTACAAAATAGAACAAAGATAAATCCCAATAATCCTTGAAATGGTTAGTGAGAATTCTCATGATGTTATGATATTTATGATGCTATGTACAAGTAAGAATATACAAACAAGGCAAACAAGTCCTTAGGTTTAGGCTTGCATGGAGTTTTATAGGTAAGTACCCTCTTGAAGTTTAGTTGGCTCAAACCTGTCCTAGAAAATGTAACCGGGTTCTAAGGGGTCTCAATATCACCGATCTTTCTTATCGGGCATTGTTTCAGTGCAAGCCTCTTTCACGATGACTGAAATATCCGAGAAGTCTGATCTCAATGAGCATAGTATCGAGTATCAACCAACTTTGGACTGCACCAAAGCCGGATATCTCACTACTTCCTAATGGCCAAGTTGGTCAAGTAAAGGTTTTGAAGTCAGTTAGTGCTTCATGACACCACACAGCGACCCCGTATTCTCCTTGACTACTCAAGGGATACCGGTACCCACAAATGTGTCACACTAACATAGTTATTGCTTAGACCATGTCGGTATACCCCACATAGTTTCCACAATGTATTACTACTTACCTATAAGGTATCCCAAATCCGGGTAGAGGATTAAAACAAGCCCAAACAAGGAACCAAAATGTAAAGCAAGCAAGTCAAACAATGAAAGCAAATAAAGGTGATCTAGCCCTAAGGTAACCCCACTTTAATGTTTTTCCCCAGTAGAGTCTCCAGTTTTGTAATGCGGTGGGAGAACTGACTTGGAATGTTTTGCGTTTGATCGTAAATGTTGCGGTTAGCAAGAGTCTCCACTGTTGAGGTATAGGAGCTTTGCAAATGAATTTGAGGGAAAACGCGCGAGGGAAATGAGAGATACAAGTTCAAAGTCAGAAATTGGGCATCAATGGTGTTTTTGGGCAATTTCTGGCTTGTAAGTGTTTGAGAGAGTTTCAGGGTGCTTGAGCTCGTGTCATAGCTTACAAATAGAATCTCTACTTATAATAAAATGGTCTTGAGACTTGTAGTTGATCAGAATTCAAATTCACATGTTTGTGGACTTTTGCTTGCTTTTGAAGAAAGCTTGAAAATGTGGTTCTAATGCATAAGTACCTGCTTTATAGGATGGCTTATAAGCTTTAAACATGTTTCTTCCGAGCATACATGTTATGTGTGTTCATAACAACAAGTTAGAGGCTCAAGAAGGGTGGACTTTGTGATTAAAGCCACTTTTCCAAAATGGCAATGTTGCCTTTCTTCCTAAAATGGTATTAAGCATGGACAATGCATTGAATTCTTGGATTAAAGCTCTAACAGTTGTACAAGCATTTAATTATGGAGTGAAAGGTAAGTTATAAGCCTGAAAAGTGGTATTTGTACATCATCCTTGAAGATTGGATCAAGTGTTCATCATAAAATTGACTTGTAATTCAAGTTTGAAACTCTAACTTCATGCCTTTGATTCTCTTAGCTCAAGTATGATCCCAATGAGTTCTTGGACATTTTGGAAATCTTGTCACATCCTATACAACCTTCATGTTGGAAATTTTTGAAAATTCAATTTTGAACTAGGTGAAAAATTTCCATGAAGATAGGTCAAAATCCTGCCTAACTAGGGCAAAATTTCACTAAGTCTTTTAAGTTTCATGAACATGTCTTCACAAAATCATAACTTGAAATCTAATCATTTCTAGAAAAATTTCTGCCCTACAATGTCTTAGATATCATTGATATCTAAAAATTTCATTTTGGAAGTTTCCTTTGAATCATCTTGCATCATGGTGTAAATTTGGCACAAAGTTGTGAAAAAATGTGAACTTTTCAACACTTAGAAAAAATCCTAAGTTTTAGAATTTTGACTTTTCAAAGATGAACTTTGAATTTTCTATTTCTTGATGAACAAGTTTTATATTTTGACATTGCTTGATGAATTGTAATCTTTGAAACATGATTTTGATCAAAAAATCAAAGTTTGACTTTTCAGTGTACAGTTGACTCTTCATCAGTTGACTGAAATTCAACTATCAATCAATTGATCTTGAGAAATGTTTTGAGCCATTCCATTAGGTAAAAATAGTGCATTTGAATCCTTTAGATCATGTCTTAAACCAATAAGTCAATTGTTAGGTCAAAAGTCAAAAATTGAACCTCCTCAGTCAAAACCTAATTTTGACCATTTTTCCCTTTTGATGATCTGATCAAATTTCTTGAGGAATTGTGATACAAACTTGATCGATTGACATATATGAGTTCATTATATTGATATGGACCAAAAATTATGAAGTTTAACTGTAAATTGACCACAATTGACTTTTTCCCCAATACAGTTGATTTTAGGTCAACTGATCAATTGATTGAGCAAAAATGTGATCCAAGACTTGAAACTTGACATGAGCAATCTTGAGGGTTCAAATGATCCATGAAAGTCATATGGGGCATTAAAAGTCCATTTGTCCTTGTGCAAACTCAAACCCTAATTTGAGTCATCAGTGCTTAAGGAGGTGTAGTGAGCTGATCAAACCTTGTGCAGTCTTGAATCAATGGAGATCTTGTGAGAGATTTTTTGAGAAATGAGAGGGATAATTTTAGGGTACAACAGTTTCTAACATATTTTGTGCTGCTAACCTTTCTTGTTTTTGTTACGTTGTTGTGCCTCTGATGTGAGTGCTTGATTTAATTTCAAACATAATTATGTGGTTTTCTTGTGCAAAGGTTATTTGATGGTCTTAGCCAAAATTTGCTAAAGGGGGGATTATTATTTCTCTAAAATTATGATTACATGAATTTTGGTTAAACTAACTTTGTAGTAACATGTTGAACAAGATGTTTCAACTTGCAGATTCAACATGTCGAATGTGATGTCCTAACCAGAAGTATAGGACATTTGGTCTGTTACAATTTTTCAATTTGGAAAATATTTCAACTTGCAGCTTCAACATGTCGAATGCAATTTCCTCACCAGAAGAGCGGGACATATGGATTGTTACAGTTTTGCAGTTTGGAAGTTGTTTCAACTTTCCGTTTGAATATGTCGAATGGGATGTCCTAACCATAAGTATAGGACACCAGGTCAACTCCAACTGACCGTGTGGATTCAGTTGTTGTAAATTTATAAGTTACTGAATAATTAGGGAATATTCAGTTAGCTTTTATGGCATCCAAGATTGACAAGTCAAAATATATTTTATGTTGGTTTTTTAAGATTTACATGGTTTCTAAATATGGAGACATTTTAGGAAACTATTGATTGAAGACTAATAATCTTGGAGAATAATGTGCAGACCTTGTGCAGCCTCTCTGCTGCATTTCTGAAGCCCAAATCCAGTTAGGAAAAGGTTTATAAGTAGAAGTATTTATAACTAGCTTGGTATGGGTCTAGTATGTAAAAGTATTAGGGTTTCGTCATTGTAGCCACCCTCTAGGAGAGTTGGTGTAAGTGAACCACTCGGGCTATGAGATGGCCATTATGTTCTCCTCGAAACTATGAAGCAAGAGTGAGTATTGTTCTTGGAGGAAGCTTTTAAGCAACTCCAAGTATTATTCTTAGTCAAGTGAGTCTTGTCTAGGTATTGTCATGGAAGTGTGCTCTCCTATTTTCTATTTGAATGTGTGATCATCATTTAGGTGAAAGGTTGTCGAAACAGTAACTGGGATTGGGAATGTTAGACATCATTGCGATGATCGGAAGTGGGATGGTTATTTCTCATATCTAGGGAGGACCTAGGTAGAAGTAGCATTTGGTAGTGATTAGGTAAGAAGTTGTAAAGTTGGGACTAGTTTAGCTTTGAACTAATACTGATAATAGTGGACTTCCTTCCTGGCTTTGTCACCCCAAGAGAAGGTGTTGTTTTGCACCAATATGGGTTAACAACTCTGTGTGTTATTTATCTTTTCAGTATTGTTTTTTTATTTTTATAACCTGCCTATTTGTTTATGTTTAGATCAGATGTCCCAACATGTCATAGGGCATCTGAGTTCTGACCTATACCAGAATTTCATTCTTTTATAGCCTTCAAAAAGATTCATTGTAAGGATAGAAAGGTCCTTTCTCCTTCCAACGGTTGATTCCCAATAGATAGATTCAAGAGTGGTTTGGAGCAGTACGAAAAGTCACTTTCCTTAGCCTATAGCTTGCAGTTGTTATTGTTATACCCTAATTTTTACCCCTAAGATCTCTCATCATCTCATATTATCAATACATCAAGATCACATATTAGGGTTGGTTATCCCTTCTACTTCATCCTATCTTTAAGTTTGCTCTTGATGGATCACCAAGCACCTTGAATTGTGTATCATGTAGATGTGCTTTTTTAGGTGGATTAATTTTTAACTAACATCAAAATATGTATATATGTTTCTTTGGATTTTCATATTATAGGTGATGACACAACTTCATCTATCTCACCATCTAACCTAGGGTTTTAAGGGATGATCCTCATTTAAATGGTTCTTCAATGCATTGCAAGAGCTTAAGCTTCAAGGCTATGTCTATGATATCAAAGTTTTTGGTTCAAAGAGGTCTCTCACTTTATTTAGGTCAAGTTTTCCTCAAGGTTGGTGGAGGCACTCATCAATTAGATTCATAGGTTCATCTGTTTATTTCCATTCCTTCTTCAACAAATTTCATTGAGACTTAAGCTCCATCTTTGTGTGTGTTTTTCACTTAAACATGTTTAACAAACTTGCTCAGACTTGTTTAAGTATCAAAACACAAGAATTGAGTGAGTTTTGGTGGATTACAAGTCACACTTTGCTCATGATACAGATTCACATGAATTCCACTCATACTTGATCATTTCTCTTACTTTATGTTTCCATCATGCTCAGCTATAAATAAGGGACGCATCTCACTCATTTCCATAAGATTTAGAGAGTCGAGAAACCTCTGTCAAACTTCCTTCACACCTCTCAATTCTGCAACTACGAATTTGATTTTAGAGCACTTCCAGTTCTAAATTCTTGAGCTCTTCATCTTCATTGAACTTCTATAAAGCTAACTGTGATACGGTGGGAGAACTGATTGAGGTTTCGCGTTTGTGTTCGCAATTGTGTGGTTTAGCAAGAGTCGCCACCGACTTTTTATTTTATCCAAAGGAAAGGTCAAAAAGCACAGGAAAGACCTTTGAGATGTTTTCTTGGGTTCGGGGGGTAGATTATGAAAAGGGAAGGTGCAAGCACCCTTTTCATCCATGGTTATCCATGGCCTCTTAGTTACTTGTTTAGATCACTTGCTTTTGCTTTTCAATTGTTTGAAATGGTGCTTTGTGTGTGTGGTTTTGAAAATGCTTTGAAAAAGAGGCCATCGTTGTGGCAACCTTTGTAATGATTCTTGTTTGAATATATACAAAGGTGTTTGTCCTTTTGAAAAGATATTTCAATGTTTTGAAAGTTTGATGTTTTGAAATTGTGTTATGAGGTGTGTTTGAAAAATAGCAAGGATGTATTGCAAGTTTTGATCAAGTAACTAAGAGTTATCTACCCTATTTTACTCAAAGATATTTCCTATATGTTTTTAACCCTTTTTGACAGTGTTGTTTTACCATTCAATTTGGTAAACAACCTTGTATTAGGATGTTAAACGGGACAAGCGCGGGTCATTGCATACAATCATTGAAAGCAACTTGTGAGACGCTCTAGCAATTTTGTAAGGGACGAGATCGTTTTATCGAAGGCAACATCGAGGGTCATCGAGGGACTACGATCTTTGTTTATCGAAGGGGCCTTTGCTAGAGTGTCTCTTATTCGAGGGACATGATTGTATTTTCGAGGCAACAAGCGAGGTTACCCTAGAGGTGAAAGTGTGCATTGTGTTTGTCATTTTCATGCATTTAGGTTTTTTATTAGGTCATCTAGCGATTGATTTCAGATTTTTGCATACAAACCCTAATCTCTATTCATGGCATATTTGAAAGCATAAAGTGCGAGAATTAAAATTCTAAGCTATTACAAAAGTATCTGGGGATAGGGGTACAATTATTTACAAATGGGGATGAATCTCACAAGGATAACAATGTCCAAATATCAAGTGTTACAACCAAATCGAATTGTCGCAATTCAATGTAAAGCCATAACAACTTATAAAATAAGGAAAATCAATCAATTATGAAATGCATGTATTTACTTGAAAATGAAATCTATTCTAAAAAAAGAAAGATTAAATATTACATTATTATTCCTTTTGTATTTTATTAATCATGTAAAATAAAAAGAGGTTTAAAGAAAACAAAATTAATTAAATTAATTCAAATGTTTTTTGTTGGTATTTTATTAAATGAAACAAAATTAATTAATAAAAGAAACTAATTTGAGAAAATAAAAGTTTTAATTATTATTTATTATTAACAAAATAAAACAAATTAATTAAAATTAAAACAAAACAATAGCATTTGTTAATCAAAAGAAAAGAAAAGAAATTAAAAGGATTAAAGATGGGCTTAAGATTTTGTGTTTGAGGTTAAGCCCAAATGAAAACAAAAAGAAGTGAGGGGGTGAATCAGAATGGAAGGGAGCATCAACAATTCGTGGGCTTAAGCTTGTTTGGGGCCAGAAAGGCCCAAAGGTGGGTTTGCAACGTTTTTTGTTAGGGTTCATTGTGTTTAGGGTTTGTGGTTTCTTGCACAGCGGCGCCGTTTCTCACGTTTTCACTTCATCTTTCTCAATCTCACGCGTTCGTTCTGATACTCCCCCTAAGCCCTAGCCGTCGGAGCGCTATCCCTCACTCTCTCATCTCCTCACAGTGATCCATGGCTTTGTTTCTAAAATGGTACGGTTTGTCTCTTTTGATTTTAACAACTTTTTCAGTTTGGTGTTTGATTCGCATGCATGTCCAATTTTGTTTTGCTTAGTTGTTTAACCTATGTTTTTTACATTCCTAAAACAATATTAAAGGGGTTTGAGAATCATACCTTGGGACTTTTTCTATGAAGAGGAGAGGAAAGGTGAGACGGGGAGATGAAGGTGCTTCCTTGGTGGCTTAGAGGCGGAGGGGAAGATATGACGGCGAGCTTCTGACTTGTTGGTAATTCTTTCGTTGATGTTTTTCTGTTGATGATGAATACAATTATGAAACTTTGTTGTTGGTTCTGAAACTCTTTTTCTTTCTTGAATTTGAATGTTGCTATTCTGAAACTTATTTGATGATTATTGATGATGATTTGATAATCTGAAACATTGTTATTGTTGATTGTTGATGATGATACTGTTCTGAAACTCTTTTCCTCTCTCTTGATTTGTTGATGATGATTTTCAGTTCTGAAACTTGTTGCTATGTCTGAAACTTTTGATTTTTGTTGGTTTTTGAATGTTGATGATGATCAAATGTTTTCTGAAACTCCTTCTTCTCTCTTGATTTTGAATGTGATGAGGAAACCTTGATGATGAAATCTCTGAAACTCTGTTATTGTTGTTGGATAATGGTTTGTGATGGAAGATGCAGGTTTGGGACTGTGTTTGAAACTTGGTTATGTTTTTGTTCTTCGGGTTTAAATTTGTGTACAATTTTGTGATTGTTGCAGTTTTGTGGTGAAACTGCAAGTTTGTTTTTGGCTTGGCTATTTGTGGTTTGTTAACAGGCTTGTGTTGATGTTTGCTAATTGTTAGAAGGTTCTTTTGTTATTTGGAAAGCTTGCTTTTTGCAATAGTTATGCAGGTTGTGCTGTTTTTGATAGCAGGCTTTGGAGTTTGTTGCAGTTTGGTAGGCTATTGTTGCAGCTTGTGCAGTTTTGCAATGGTTTTGTGTTGTTGTTGTGTGAAACTGTTATGCTTGGCTATGCAGGTTTACAGTTTGGTTCTTGTCAAGGAAGTTTGGGCTTGTTTGTGTATGTTTTTTCTGTTTGCTTCTGCAGTTTGGCAAGCTTGCAGGTTGTGTGATTTGTTTACACAAAGTTTTGGTTGTTGTTTCAGTTTTACAACAGGTTTTTGATGTTGTGCTGTTTGGAGAGTTGTGTGTTCTGCAGAATTTTGGCTTTAGGTTTTTTGTAGTGCTGTTGGTATATTTTTTAGCTTGGTTTCTTGTTCAAAGGTTTTACAGGTTTTTTAACTTGTGTCCACTTTGGCTTGGCTTGCATTTTTGTCTTATAACAGCTCTCTCTACTTTTGGTTAGTAGACTGGGACTTATGGTTTGTGTTTGAAACCGCTGGGCATTTTCTTCTTTCTGTTTTTATGGTATTATTTCTTGATCCATTTTTTTATCCAACTGTACAAATACTAAAAAGGTGTTCCCTTTTCTCTCTTTCTCTCTCAATGACAAAACAAATTTTCTTTTTGTCTTTTTTATTTTCTGAAAAGTTTTCCCTTTGAATGGAAAATGATGAAAAGCTGTGACTTTGACTTGTGATTTTGGATTACCTCTTGCCTTTTACTGCCATCCTGCTGCATTTTACTGCTATCATGCTGCATTGCTACATATGTACAGTTTGCATCCAATTTGTTTTGTAACTCAGTTTGGGCACCTTGCGCTTGTGCTGTTTGTACAGCAGGTTCCAGTTTGCCTTTGTTTTGTAACATTGTGATGTTTGGTTATGCTTAGACAGTTTGGCGCATGTTTGCCTTTGTAACTTTGTAACTCAGCTTGGCACCTTGCTTGTGATGCATTGTTTTGATTTGTATGCCATGCTTTGTAATGCAGTATTGGCGCCTTGCTATGTTTTTGAATAATTTGCTTTTGCATTCCTTAATTTGCACTTTTATTTTTCTCTTTGTGAACCAAGAAGAGCAATCTTCTTATGATTTCCGAAGATAAAAATAAAATGTGATGAAAAATAGCACTCCTGATTCCAGATGGCAAATTTTAATGATGAACAATTTCCTTTTCTTTTTTTTATTATTTGAAAATTCTTTTCATATTCAACTGACTGTACTAATCCCTTTTCCTTTATCTTTTTCATGTGAGCACAAATTGGACGGTGACAAAGCAGGAGAAGCCGGAGACTTTGAGCATGGGAGCGATGGAGCTTAGGCTTAGATTAGATTTTCCATTTATTGTAATCATTTATTTTTCAAATACTATAAGTTGTAAAACATACAGTATTCAAATAATAAATTATTTTTGTATCAACATCTGAAAAATCTTTGTGAGGCAATCTGACATTCAATAAAATCTTTTGTTGTCCAATATCTTGCAATTCTTCTTTCAAGTCTTCATTTATTATTTAAGATTCCTGATTTAAAATAACTAAAACTGCATTCCAATAATTTTAATATAGATAACTTAAACTTTAAGTAATCCAATAACTCTGTAATCTCGTAACCTTGCAACAGAATTCCAATCAAAATATGCATTGTGCATTTAAACAAACAAGCAAACATGAATTCCATTAATAAGCAAACGTCTTAACAGACGCACATCATCTGGTTAACCTGGATTAGACAAAACCTGAATATTCCACATGATCATCTCAGTTCTTATTTCAGATAAACAAACCTTGAGAACCATCAGTAACCTTTCAGCAAACTTGAAAAAGTGTGAAAACATGTGACAGTTAATTGAATTTCTGAGAATTATGTTTCCTATGAGAAATGCGATAGAAAACCCTAATTCTTGATTTACTACCAAAGAAAAGTCGGTTTGATCGATTCTCGAGCCAATCTTTGAAAATCTGAGAAAACCCTAGGGTTGTGATTTCTTGTGAAAAGGGGAGGGAAAATTTTGGGGTACAACAGATGCCCCTGTTCAATCTTCTTGAACCTGAAGAGTTAGATTGGCAAGTTTTTCGTTCGCGACTCAAAGGTAAAAGATGATTGGACACTAGAGTACCCATAAATTTGCACTCGTCAAAGCATAGTTGAGGGAATGGGCTTAAAGATGCCATTTGGAGATGTGACAGAATCTTGTCGGAGATGGGCTTAAAGATGCCATCCAAGAATGTTTGTTGAACTGTATGTTGTAGGTGAAAGAATGAGTATCAGAAAGGTATCCTTGTCTGGAACGTCTCTGAGCTGGGGGTCTGAATAAGCAATAGATTAGCATCCGTGTTTGGAGCCTCCGTAAATTGTTTTCATGAGCTGAATCTGAACAAGCGATAGATTGACATCCATGTTCGGAAGCACCCGTAAACTGTTTTCATGATTCTGGAGTTGAACAAGCAATAGATTGACATCCATGTTTGGAAGCATCCGTAAATTGTTTTCAATGAGCCTTGAAGTCGAATAAGCAATAGATTAGAATCCATGTTTGGTGCATCCGTAAACTGTTTTCAATGAGCTGAATTTGAACAAGCGATAGATTGACATCCATGTTTGGAAGCACCCGTAAACTGTTTTCATGATTATGGAGTTGAACAAGAAATAGATTGACATCCATGTTTGGAAGCATCCGTAAACTATTTTCAATGAGCCTTGAAGTCGAATAAGCAATAGATTAGCATCCATGTTTGGTGCATCCGTAAACTGTTTTCAATGAGCTGAATCTGAACAAGCGATAGATTGACATCCATGTTTGGAAGCATCCGTAAACTGTTTTCATGATTCTGGAGTTGGACAAGCAATAGATTGACATCCATGTTTGGAAGCATCCGTAAACTGTTTTCAATGAGCTGAATCTGAACAAGCGATAGATTAACATCCATGTTTGGAAGCATCTGTAAAATGTTTTCATGATCCTTGAAGTCGAAGCTTGCTAATCTTATACTGAAAAGGGTAAAATATTAGCTGAAACACAAAGTTAAGTTGCATGAAATGTATGATGCAATATATGTGTTTTATCAATGTTTATGATATATGAATGCAATGTATGCACATGTATGCTGATTAGCCATCTTGCTGAGGAAGATAAATCCTAGATAGATGGAGATAATAAAATCTTTGACTGTTGTCGGGGAAAATAAATCCTGGACCATTGTTGTGGGTCTTCAAATTTTTTGACAACCTCTGTGGGGAGAAGATATACTGCTGGGGAAATCAGGAGTTTGGGTTGTATGCCAATCTACTTGGGATTCCTGTTTTGTTTTTTTGAGGAGAACTTCGTTGGGGAATATTTGAAAACTCTGTGGGGAATTGAGAATGAGAATCTTCATTCTGCTAGGGGAATTTGTGTTGAGGAGTCAAGAACTAGAATCTTCGATCTGCAGTGGATTAAAAACTCTGACAAATTTATGCTGAGAGTAAAGAAGGCTCTGGCAACTTTACTGGAGAATCAAGGATGAGAATCTTGATTTTCTTGGGGAGTAAAAACTCTAACAAATTTATGCTGAGAGTAAAGAAGGCTCTGGCAACTTTACTGGAGAATCAAGGATGAGAATCTTGATTTTCTTGGGGAGTAAAAACTCTGTGGGGAACAGCTATACTGCTGGAGAGTAAGCTCAAGACTCTGGGAAAAGTTTATTCCTGTTTGGAAGAAGTTCAGGAGTTTAGGTTGTATGCCACTTTGAGAATGATAATCTTCATTATGTCGGGAATATCAGAAATTCAGGTTATATGCCACTTTGAGAATGAGAATCTTCATTCTGTCGGGAATATTAGGAGCTTGGGTGTATTCCAATCTACTGGGGAAGCAAGAATTAGAATCTTCATTCAGGCGTTTGGGTCAGGAGGTTGGGAGTATGCCAATCTACTGGGAAGCAAGAATGAGAATCTTCATTCAGGCGTTTGGGTCAGGAAGTTGGGTGTATGCCAATCTTCCGAGGTTTCAAGAATGGGAATCTTTATTCTGTTAACGGTATCAGGAGTTTGGGAGTATGCCAATCTTCTAAGGTTTTAAGGATGAGAATCTTCATTCTGTTAACGGTATCAGGAGCTTGGGAGTATACCAATCTTCCGAGGTTTTAAGGATGAGAATCTTCATTCTGTTAACGGTATCAGGAGTTTGGGAGTATACCAATCTTCTAAGGTTTTAAGGATGAGAATATTCATTCTGTTAACGGTTAAATGTTATCTGGTTAACATCCAAGTTGCACAGTGTTGTATTGCTATCTTGTCAACGTCCAGGCTTCACGATACAAAATGTTGTGAGAAATTGATTGCATCTTTCTTGAAAGGTAAAGGTTAGTGGCATGACACATATCAAACAATGACGTTCTCAAAATAAATGAGATTGTGCTGCATGATGTCCTGATGTACATATGTGTAATGTTTTTCAAGACAATCTCTTGCTGGGGAAAATAAATCCTGAACTGGTGATGGAGAAAAGAGTTGGATTCTTCGTCTCTGATAGTGAAAAATCTGGAAGTGGATCAGAATAAATCATTGAGAGACTTATCTGAAAAAGCAAAACCCGGAATATCTTCCACTGGAATAAGAATCAGGGAGATCTTAGTGTCGATCTGACTGAACCAGAGAAGGTCTTGGATTAACCTTGACTCAACCGAATGATGAAGGAATCTTTGACGACTGCTACTCTAAAAGGTGATGAAGGAATATCTGACGACTGCTACTCCAAAAGGTGATGATCGGTCGATCAATCTGCATATGTTATGAATGTTGTTGAAATGTAATTTTGTTTTAGAGAATAAATCCTTGACAAGTGTTAGGGAAATAAACCCATGACTGTTGGTCTCCTAGAGAGGTGATGAACTTCTCGAGGATTCTTGAATTTCTTTTCAGAAGGACTTTAAAGAGGTTCGTCATTGCCCCTATTATCAAATGTTTGTGGCACTGCCAGGAAATTTGGATTGTACGTAACCCTCTGATGAGATTGACGTTTAATGCCCTAAGTGATGGAGATGGAGACTTGCCCCAGGTTACTCTGCTCTTGAGAGATTTCTTGAAATCTTGACTGGACTGCCCCAGGTTAACTGGACTTTGAGAGATTTCTTGAAATCTTTACTAGACTGCCCCAGGTTTATTGGACGATGCCATGTCAGGTCCCCTTTGTTGATAGGAGATTTTTGCAATGGAAGTGTCATTCCACTTCAAGTTATTTTGTTCACTGAGAGAGCTTTCGTTCATCGGAACATTCACTGTGTGAACTTCTTTGCTGTCAAACAAATAGCCATATGCAAACGATGATATTCGAATAATGCAAAGTTTATGCTTGTCTTGAAATGTTGAAAAAGGCGTTTTTTAGCAGAAAAATTTTTACAAGAAAAATTCAAGTCAAGATTTAGAGCAAAGCCTTATAGGAGTCAGGATACCTTTTGTGACAGTATGCTTTCGAACTAACCCATTCTTCAATTAGGTCTTTTGAAGGGTTGTAACGTGGCTTGGTTCAGGTTTAAGAAACAAAAGGATAAAGGCTCAAAGTATATTTGTACCCACCCGCTCTTCGTGATGTTCTTCAATCCTAAACTCAGTTAATTGTGCATTTGAACTCCAAATGAGTCTGGAACGACATTTTGGTGATGGTTCACACAAGTTGAATTTTGTTGGAAGGCAGTCATTTTTTGCAACATTTTTTCATGTTGTTGAGGATTTGTAGTGACCTCTTTCTTTTGTTTCATTATCCCTAATTTTTGCCTGACTGTTCCTGTTTTGGAGATTTACAGTCAGCGGGATGCCCCAGCTTTCTTAAGCCTCCTTTGTAGGTTTTGACTTAGTGGGCTTTTCTTTTTTGAGAGATAATGACTTCCTATGGGATAAGGAACCATCACTGTCTTTTGGTCCCAAAGGAATTTTTTTGATGTCGTTCATCATATTACAGGATGAGAGTTTGCGGCTAAACGCGCATTTTGAATTAACTGAGAGATTACCCTGCCCCAGGTTTGATTAAAGGTTTCAATTTGTGTTTAAAACTGAAAACTTCTACTTCTTTGGTTCGAAGGGGTTGACTAGGGATTATCTTCCTTATAACTCCAGTGTTTAGGATTTGAAAGAAACGCCTGTACATCATCAGCAAGGTCTGTCCAAAAGCATACTGTATGAGATTATGGCATTGTTTTCATCATCCTCCCTCTAAAGGCTTGTAACTTTTAGCAAGAATTAAATGTCATAAAGCTAGTTGAAGTATAGTGAAAACGAATGGATGAATTCAAGACAAACATATGCAATGCATTAATGAAACAGAGTTTGACATTAACAGATAATTGTTTGAATAACAAAAGAAATTACAACTTGAAAATTCAAATGAAACAAAAGCCTCCTAGTTCGAACTTGTCATTTCAGGTGGAGAACCCTCAGCGGAAGATCTTCATCTGGCCATCCTGTGTGAATTCCAGCACTCCTCTGTCAATCAAGTCTTGGGTCTTGTTTTTCAAAGCCCAACAGTCGTCGGTGTCATGTCCATGACTATAGGAGTGGTATGCACAAAATGCATTGGGATGATAGCCAGGAGAAGAGGTATTGGGATTCCGAAGAGGATCCCTTAATACAGTCAGATTGACCTCCAACAAGCATTGCAGTACTTGAGATAATGGCATGTTAATCTCAGTGAAGCGCCTTCCAGATGTATTTTGCTTACGCCGATTACCCTGTTGATGTTGGTGAGGTTGTTGTTGGGCTTGTGACCCTGAAGTAAATTGGGAAGACTTTCCCTTGACTTCTTATCTCAAAGGAGGTCGATTGATGACTTGATCCTCAACCCTAGTTGTTTTCCCCACTTGGTTACATCCATCTTGATGCAGTTTATTGATGAGGACCTTTAGCTCCTCTTGTCCTTGAGCCATGTTTTGAATGAGAGCCATATGGCCCACCAGTTGTCCCATCATCTGGATTTTCATTGTTGCCAACTCAATTTGTAGCCCTTCCAACTGATCATTCCTGATGCCCCCTGGATTCCCTAGGACCATGCCCCTTGTGAGGATAGCCTTCACTTCTTCTTGCCCCTTGGACAGGTTCAAGAACATTTCTTGAAGTTGAGCGTTTTGAGCCTGGATATCTTTGATAGTCTTCTCTAGAGCCATCTCTACTGTGATAAACAATAGGAAGGTAAGGAGACCTGAAAGGGGAAAACCTGTCATGGTACAATGCATGATATGTGGATGCATGTTTTCAAGGATCTCGCAGGGTAAACACAAGAAAATATTAGAGGTTGAACTTCGATCAATATCTTTGATTGGAGAAATTTGTATTGGTGGATGTCTTTCCACGAGAATCAAGCTCACCATGTCAAGTGGGTCATAGCCCTTGACTCAAGTTGTTATGCTTGATCTTTAATGGCGTTTGTTTAGAGGAAAATGAATCCTCTTGCCCTTTGGTAGACGTCTGGTTCAACGTGACCCTGCATCAAAGACCCTCGAGATCCTTGAAATGGTTATTGAAAATTCTATGGTATGATGTTATGATGTTATGTACAAGTATGCAAAAGTAAGCAAGTGTATATACAAACAGTCATACAGCACCAAACAGACAAGCCCTTAGGTTCAGGCTTGCATGGAGTTTGTAGGTAAGTACCCTCTTGAAGTTAGTTGGCTCAACCTGTCCTATAAATATTAACCGGATTCTAAGGAGCTCAATATCACTGGATTATTTTCTGTGTTCATTGTTTCAGTTTAGCCACTTTATTGGCGACCGAAATATTCCAAGAAAACAACCCTCAATGAGTTTAGTATCGAGTATCTACCAACTTCAGACTACACCAAAGTCGGTCATCTCACTACCCCTAATAAGGCCAAGATGGTCAAGGTTCTAAGAGTTCATTAGTGCTTCATGACATCACTCAGCGGCCCCATATTCTCTTTGATTGACACAAAGGCTACTGGTACCCACAAATATGTCGCACTAACGTAGCCACTACTTCAACCATGTCGGTATACCCCGCACAGTTCCCTCACAGTTTATTGCTACTTACCTAAAAGTTTCCCCCAAATCTGGGTGTAGGATTTAAAACAAACCCAAACAAGGAACCCAAAAGTAAAGCATACAAAGCAAACAAGGTAAGCATGTAAAGGTAATCTAAAACCCTAAGGTAACCCCACTTTTAGAAAATCCCCAGCAGAGTCGCCAGTTCTGTGATACGGTGGGAGAACTGACTTGAGGTTTCGCGTTTGTGTT
Source organism: Vicia faba (assembly GCA_948472305.1). NCBI lineage: Eukaryota > Viridiplantae > Streptophyta > Magnoliopsida > Fabales > Fabaceae > Vicia > Vicia faba. Next base: position 1,306,305,736 of record OX451736.1, on the reverse strand, counting down.
TGCAATTGTGCGGTTTATCAAGAGTCGCCACCGACTTTTTATTTTATCCAAAGGAAAGGTCAAAAAGCACAGGAAAGACCTTTGAGATGTTTTCTTGGGTTCGTGGGGTAGATTATGAAAAAGGGAAGGTGCAAGCACCCTTTTCATCCATGGTTATCCATGGGCTCTTAGTTACTTGTTTAGATCACTTGCTTTTGCTTTTCAATTGTTTGAAATGGTGCTTTGTGTGTGTGGTTTTGAAAATGCTTTGAAAAAGAGGCCATCGTTGTGGCAACCTTTGTAATGATTCTTGTTTGAATATATACAAAGGTGTTTGTCCTTTTGAAAAGATATTTCAATGTTTTGAAAGTTTGATGTTTTGAAATTATGTTGTGAGGTGTGTTAGAAAAATAGCAAGGATGTTTTGCAAGTTTTGATCAAGTAACTAAGAGTTATCTACCCTATTTTACTCAAAGATCTTTCCTATATGTTTTTAACCCTTTTTGACAGTGTTGTTTTACCATTGCATTTGGTAAACAACCTTGTATTAGGATGTTAAACGGGACAGGCGCGGTTCATCGCATACAATCATTGAAAGCAACTTGTGAGACGCTCTAGCAATTTTGTAAGGGACGAGATCGTTTTATCGAAGGCAACATCGAGGGTCATCGAGGGACTAAGATCTTTGTTTATCGAAGGGGCCTTTGCTAGAGTGTCTCATATTCGAGGGACATGATTGTATTTCCGAGGCAACAAGCGAGGTTACCCTAGAGGTGTAAGTGTGCATTGTGTTTGTCATTTTCATGCATTTAGGTTTTTTATTAGGTCATCTAGCGATTGATTTCGTATTTTCACATACAAACCCTAATCTCTAATCATGGCATATTTGAAAGCATAAAGTGCGAGAATTAAAATTCTAAGCTATTACAAAAGTATCCGGGGATAGGGGTACAATTATTTACAAATGGGGATGAATCTCACAAGGATAACAATGTCCAAATATCAAGTGTTACAACCAAATCGAATTGTCACAATTCAATGTAAAGCCATAACAAATTATAAAATAAGGAAAATCAATCAATTATGAAATTCATGTATTTACTTGAAAATGAAATCTATTCTAAAAAAAGAAATATTAAATATTACATTATTATTATTCCTTTTGTATTTTATTAATCATGTAAAATAAAAAGAGGTTTAAAGAAAACAAAATTAATTAAATTAATTCAAATGTTTTTTGTTGGTATTTTATTAAATGAAACAAAATTAATTAATAAAAGAAACTAATTTGAGAAAATAAAAGTTTTAATTATTATTTATTATTAACAAAATAAAACAAATTAATTAAAATTAAAACAAAACAATAGCATTTGTTAATCAAAAGAAAAGAAAAGAAATTAAAAGGATTAAAGATGGGCTTAAGATTTTGTGTTTGAGGTTAAGCCCAAATGAAAACAAAAAGAAGTGAGGGGGTGAATCAGAATGGAAGGGAGCATCAACAATTCGTGGGCTTAAGCTTGTTTGGGGCCAGAAAGGCCCAAAGGTGGGTTTGCAACGTTTTTTGTTAGGGTTCATTGTGTTTAGGGTTTGTGGTTTCTTGCACAGCGGCGCCGTTTCTCACGTTTTCACTTCATCTTTCTCAATCTCACGCGTTCGTTCTGATACTCCCCCTAAGCCCTAGCCGTCGGAGCGCTATCCCTCACTCTCTCATCTCCTCACAGTGATCCATGGCTTCGTTTCTAAAATGGTACGGTTTGTCTCTTTTGATTTTAACAACTTTTTCAGTTTGGTGTTTGATTCGCATGCATGTCCAATTTTGTTTTGCTTAGTTGTTTAACCTATGTTTTTTACATTCCTAAAACAATATTAAAGGGGTTTGAGAATCATACCTTGGGACTTTTTCTATGAAGAGGAGAGGAAAGGTGAGACGGGGAGATGAAGGTGCTTCCTTGGTGGCTTAGAGGCGGAGGGGAAGATATGACGGCGAGCTTCTGACTTGTTGGTAATTCTTTCGTTGATGTTTTTCTGTTGATGATGAATACAATTATGAAACTTTGTTGTTGGTTCTGAAACTCTTTTTCTTTCTTGAATTTGAATGTTGCTATTCTGAAACTTATTTGATGATTATTGATGATGATTTGATAATCTGAAACATTGTTATTGTTGATTGTTGATGATGATACTGTTCTGAAACTCTTTTCCTCTCTCTTGATTTGTTGATGATGATTTTCAGTTCTGAAACTTGTTGCTATGTCTGAAACTTTTGATTTTTGTTGGTTTTTGAATGTTGATGATGATCAAATGTTTTCTGAAACTCCTTCTTCTCTCTTGATTTTGAATGTGATGAGGAAACCTTGATGATGAAATCTCTGAAACTCTGTTATTGTTGTTGGATAATGGTTTGTGATGGAAGATGCAGGTTTGGGACTGTGTTTGAAACTTGGTTATGTTTTTGTTCTTCGGGTTTAAATTTGTGTACAATTTTGTGATTGTTGCAGTTTTGTGGTGAAACTGCAAGTTTGTTTTTGGCTTGGCTATTTGTGGTTTGTTAACAGGCTTGTGTTGATGTTTGCTAATTGTTAGAAGGTTCTTTTGTTATTTGGAAAGCTTGCTTTTTGCAATAGTTATGCAGGTTGTGCTGTTTTTGATAGCAGGCTTTGGAGTTTGTTGCAGTTTGGTAGGCTATTGTTGCAGCTTGTGCAGTTTTGCAATGGTTTTGTGTTGTTGTTGTGTGAAACTGTTATGCTTGGCTATGCAGGTTTACAGTTTGGTTCTTGTCAAGGAAGTTTGGGCTTGTTTGTGTATGTTTTTTCTGTTTGCTTCTGCAGTTTGGCAAGCTTGCAGGTTGTGTGATTTGTTTACACAAAGTTTTGGTTGTTGTTTCAGTTTTACAACAGGTTTTTGATGTTGTGCTGTTTGGAGAGTTGTGTGTTCTGCAGAATTTTGGCTTTAGGTTTTTTGTAGTGCTGTTGGTATATTTTTTAGCTTGGTTTCTTGTTCAAAGGTTTTACAGGTTTTTTAACTTGTGTCCACTTTGGCTTGGCTTGCATTTTTGTCTTATAACAGCTCTCTCTACTTTTGGTTAGTAGACTGGGACTTATGGTTTGTGTTTGAAACCGCTGGGCATTTTCTTCTTTCTGTTTTTATGGTATTATTTCTTGATCCATTTTTTTATCCAACTGTACAAATACTAAAAAGGTGTTCCCTTTTCTCTCTTTCTCTCTCAATGACAAAACAAATTTTCTTTTTGTCTTTTTTATTTTCTGAAAAGTTTTCCCTTTGAATGGAAAATGATGAAAAGCTGTGACTTTGACTTGTGATTTTGGATTACCTCTTGCCTTTTACTGCCATCCTGCTGCATTTTACTGCTATCATGCTGCATTGCTACATATGTACAGTTTGCATCCAATTTGTTTTGTAACTCAGTTTGGGCACCTTGCGCTTGTGCTGTTTGTACAGCAGGTTCCAGTTTGCCTTTGTTTTGTAACATTGTGATGTTTGGTTATGCTTAGACAGTTTGGCGCATGTTTGCCTTTGTAACTTTGTAACTCAGCTTGGCACCTTGCTTGTGATGCATTGTTTTGATTTGTATGCCATGCTTTGTAATGCAGTATTGGCGCCTTGCTATGTTTTTGAATAATTTGCTTTTGCATTCCTTAATTTGCACTTTTATTTTTCTCTTTGTGAACCAAGAAGAGCAATCTTCTTATGATTTCCGAAGATAAAAATAAAATGTGATGAAAAATAGCACTCCTGATTCCAGATGGCAAATTTTAATGATGAACAATTTCCTTTTCTTTTTTTTATTATTTGAAAATTCTTTTCATATTCAACTGACTGTACTAATCCCTTTTCCTTTATCTTTTTCATGTGAGCACAAATTGGACGGTGACAAAGCAGGAGAAGCCGGAGACTTTGAGCATGGGAGCGATGGAGCTTAGGCTTAGATTAGATTTTCCATTTATTGTAATCATTTATTTTTCAAATACTATAAGTTGTAAAACATACAGTATTCAAATAATAAATTATTTTTGTATCAACATCTGAAAAATCTTTGTGAGGCAATCTGACATTCAATAAAATCTTTTGTTGTCCAATATCTTGCAATTCTTCTTTCAAGTCTTCATTTATTATTTAAGATTCCTGATTTAAAATAACTAAAACTGCATTCCAATAATTTTAATATAGATAACTTAAACTTTAAGTAATCCAATAACTCTGTAATCTCGTAACCTTGCAACAGAATTCCAATCAAAATATGCATTGTGCATTTAAACAAACAAGCAAACATGAATTCCATTAATAAGCAAACGTCTTAACAGACGCACATCATCTGGTTAACCTGGATTAGACAAAACCTGAATATTCCACATGATCATCTCAGTTCTTATTTCAGATAAACAAACCTTGAGAACCATCAGTAACCTTTCAGCAAACTTGAAAAAGTGTGAAAACATGTGACAGTTAATTGAATTTCTGAGAATTATGTTTCCTATGAGAAATGCGATAGAAAACCCTAATTCTTGATTTACTACCAAAGAAAAGTCTGTTTGATCGATTCTCGAGCCAATCTTTGAAAATCTGAGAAAACCCTAGGGTTGTGATTTCTTGTGAAAAGGGGAGGGAAAATTTTGGGGTACAACAGATGCCCCTGTTCAATCTTCTTGAACCTGAAGAGTTAGATTGGCAAGTTTTTTGTTCGCGACTCAAAGGTAAAAGATGATTGGACACTAGAGTACCCATAAATTTGCACTCGTCAAAGCATAGTTGAGGGAATGGGCTTAAAGATGCCATTTGGAGATGTGACAGAATCTTGTCGGAGATGGGCTTAAAGATGCCATCCAAGAATGTTTGTTGAACTGTATGTTGTAGGTGAAAGAATGAGTATCAGAAAGGTATCCTTGTCTGGAACGTCTCTGAGCTGGGGGTCTGAATAAGCAATAGATTAGCATCCGTGTTTGGAGCCTCCGTAAATTGTTTTCATGAGCTGAATCTGAACAAGCGATAGATTGACATCCATGTTCGGAAGCACCCGTAAACTGTTTTCATGATTCTGGAGTTGAACAAGCAATAGATTGACATCCATGTTTGGAAGCATCCGTAAATTGTTTTCAATGAGCCTTGAAGTCGAATAAGCAATAGATTAGAATCCATGTTTGGTGCATCCGTAAACTGTTTTCAATGAGCTGAATTTGAACAAGCGATAGATTGACATCCATGTTTGGAAGCACCCGTAAACTGTTTTCATGATTATGGAGTTGAACAAGAAATAGATTGACATCCATGTTTGGAAGCATCCGTAAACTATTTTCAATGAGCCTTGAAGTCGAATAAGCAATAGATTAGCATCCATGTTTGGTGCATCCGTAAACTGTTTTCAATGAGCTGAATCTGAACAAGCGATAGATTGACATCCATGTTTGGAAGCATCCGTAAACTGTTTTCATGATTCTGGAGTTGGACAAGCAATAGATTGACATCCATGTTTGGAAGCATCCGTAAACTGTTTTCAATGAGCTGAATCTGAACAAGCGATAGATTAACATCCATGTTTGGAAGCATCTGTAAAATGTTTTCATGATCCTTGAAGTCGAAGCTTGCTAATCTTATACTGAAAAGGGTAAAATATTAGCTGAAACACAAAGTTAAGTTGCATGAAATGTATGATGCAATATATGTGTTTTATCAATGTTTATGATATATGAATGCAATGTATGCACATGTATGCTGATTAGCCATCTTGCTGAGGAAGATAAATCCTAGATAGATGGAGATAATAAAATCTTTGACTGTTGTCGGGGAAAATAAATCCTGGACCATTGTTGTGGGTCTTCAAATTTTTTGACAACCTCTGTGGGGAGAAGATATACTGCTGGGGAAATCAGGAGTTTGGGTTGTATGCCAATCTACTTGGGATTCCTGTTTTGTTTTTTTGAGGAGAACTTCGTTGGGGAATATTTGAAAACTCTGTGGGGAATTGAGAATGAGAATCTTCATTCTGCTAGGGGAATTTGTGTTGAGGAGTCAAGAACTAGAATCTTCGATCTGCAGTGGATTAAAAACTCTGACAAATTTATGCTGAGAGTAAAGAAGGCTCTGGCAACTTTACTGGAGAATCAAGGATGAGAATCTTGATTTTCTTGGGGAGTAAAAACTCTAACAAATTTATGCTGAGAGTAAAGAAGGCTCTGGCAACTTTACTGGAGAATCAAGGATGAGAATCTTGATTTTCTTGGGGAGTAAAAACTCTGTGGGGAACAGCTATACTGCTGGAGAGTAAGCTCAAGACTCTGGGAAAAGTTTATTCCTGTTTGGAAGAAGTTCAGGAGTTTAGGTTGTATGCCACTTTGAGAATGATAATCTTCATTATGTCGGGAATATCAGAAATTCAGGTTATATGCCACTTTGAGAATGAGAATCTTCATTCTGTCGGGAATATTAGGAGCTTGGGTGTATTCCAATCTACTGGGGAAGCAAGAATTAGAATCTTCATTCAGGCGTTTGGGTCAGGAGGTTGGGAGTATGCCAATCTACTGGGAAGCAAGAATGAGAATCTTCATTCAGGCGTTTGGGTCAGGAAGTTGGGTGTATGCCAATCTTCCGAGGTTTCAAGAATGGGAATCTTTATTCTGTTAACGGTATCAGGAGTTTGGGAGTATGCCAATCTTCTAAGGTTTTAAGGATGAGAATCTTCATTCTGTTAACGGTATCAGGAGCTTGGGAGTATACCAATCTTCCGAGGTTTTAAGGATGAGAATCTTCATTCTGTTAACGGTATCAGGAGTTTGGGAGTATACCAATCTTCTAAGGTTTTAAGGATGAGAATATTCATTCTGTTAACGGTTAAATGTTATCTGGTTAACATCCAAGTTGCACAGTGTTGTATTGCTATCTTGTCAACGTCCAGGCTTCACGATACAAAATGTTGTGAGAAATTGATTGCATCTTTCTTGAAAGGTAAAGGTTAGTGGCATGACACATATCAAACAATGACGTTCTCAAAATAAATGAGATTGTGCTGCATGATGTCCTGATGTACATATGTGTAATGTTTTTCAAGACAATCTCTTGCTGGGGAAAATAAATCCTGAACTGGTGATGGAGAAAAGAGTTGGATTCTTCGTCTCTGATAGTGAAAAATCTGGAAGTGGATCAGAATAAATCATTGAGAGACTTATCTGAAAAAGCAAAACCCGGAATATCTTCCACTGGAATAAGAATCAGGGAGATCTTAGTGTCGATCTGACTGAACCAGAGAAGGTCTTGGATTAACCTTGACTCAACCGAATGATGAAGGAATCTTTGACGACTGCTACTCTAAAAGGTGATGAAGGAATATCTGACGACTGCTACTCCAAAAGGTGATGATCGGTCGATCAATCTGCATATGTTATGAATGTTGTTGAAATGTAATTTTGTTTTAGAGAATAAATCCTTGACAAGTGTTAGGGAAATAAACCCATGACTGTTGGTCTCCTAGAGAGGTGATGAACTTCTCGAGGATTCTTGAATTTCTTTTCAGAAGGACTTTAAAGAGGTTCGTCATTGCCCCTATTATCAAATGTTTGTGGCACTGCCAGGAAATTTGGATTGTACGTAACCCTCTGATGAGATTGACGTTTAATGCCCTAAGTGATGGAGATGGAGACTTGCCCCAGGTTACTCTGCTCTTGAGAGATTTCTTGAAATCTTGACTGGACTGCCCCAGGTTAACTGGACTTTGAGAGATTTCTTGAAATCTTTACTAGACTGCCCCAGGTTTATTGGACGATGCCATGTCAGGTCCCCTTTGTTGATAGGAGATTTTTGCAATGGAAGTGTCATTCCACTTCAAGTTATTTTGTTCACTGAGAGAGCTTTCGTTCATCGGAACATTCACTGTGTGAACTTCTTTGCTGTCAAACAAATAGCCATATGCAAACGATGATATTCGAATAATGCAAAGTTTATGCTTGTCTTGAAATGTTGAAAAAGGCGTTTTTTAGCAGAAAAATTTTTACAAGAAAAATTCAAGTCAAGATTTAGAGCAAAGCCTTATAGGAGTCAGGATACCTTTTGTGACAGTATGCTTTCGAACTAACCCATTCTTCAATTAGGTCTTTTGAAGGGTTGTAACGTGGCTTGGTTCAGGTTTAAGAAACAAAAGGATAAAGGCTCAAAGTATATTTGTACCCACCCGCTCTTCGTGATGTTCTTCAATCCTAAACTCAGTTAATTGTGCATTTGAACTCCAAATGAGTCTGGAACGACATTTTGGTGATGGTTCACACAAGTTGAATTTTGTTGGAAGGCAGTCATTTTTTGCAACATTTTTTCATGTTGTTGAGGATTTGTAGTGACCTCTTTCTTTTGTTTCATTATCCCTAATTTTTGCCTGACTGTTCCTGTTTTGGAGATTTACAGTCAGCGGGATGCCCCAGCTTTCTTAAGCCTCCTTTGTAGGTTTTGACTTAGTGGGCTTTTCTTTTTTGAGAGATAATGACTTCCTATGGGATAAGGAACCATCACTGTCTTTTGGTCCCAAAGGAATTTTTTTGATGTCGTTCATCATATTACAGGATGAGAGTTTGCGGCTAAACGCGCATTTTGAATTAACTGAGAGATTACCCTGCCCCAGGTTTGATTAAAGGTTTCAATTTGTGTTTAAAACTGAAAACTTCTACTTCTTTGGTTCGAAGGGGTTGACTAGGGATTATCTTCCTTATAACTCCAGTGTTTAGGATTTGAAAGAAACGCCTGTACATCATCAGCAAGGTCTGTCCAAAAGCATACTGTATGAGATTATGGCATTGTTTTCATCATCCTCCCTCTAAAGGCTTGTAACTTTTAGCAAGAATTAAATGTCATAAAGCTAGTTGAAGTATAGTGAAAACGAATGGATGAATTCAAGACAAACATATGCAATGCATTAATGAAACAGAGTTTGACATTAACAGATAATTGTTTGAATAACAAAAGAAATTACAACTTGAAAATTCAAATGAAACAAAAGCCTCCTAGTTCGAACTTGTCATTTCAGGTGGAGAACCCTCAGCGGAAGATCTTCATCTGGCCATCCTGTGTGAATTCCAGCACTCCTCTGTCAATCAAGTCTTGGGTCTTGTTTTTCAAAGCCCAACAGTCGTCGGTGTCATGTCCATGACTATAGGAGTGGTATGCACAAAATGCATTGGGATGATAGCCAGGAGAAGAGGTATTGGGATTCCGAAGAGGATCCCTTAATACAGTCAGATTGACCTCCAACAAGCATTGCAGTACTTGAGATAATGGCATGTTAATCTCAGTGAAGCGCCTTCCAGATGTATTTTGCTTACGCCGATTACCCTGTTGATGTTGGTGAGGTTGTTGTTGGGCTTGTGACCCTGAAGTAAATTGGGAAGACTTTCCCTTGACTTCTTATCTCAAAGGAGGTCGATTGATGACTTGATCCTCAACCCTAGTTGTTTTCCCCACTTGGTTACATCCATCTTGATGCAGTTTATTGATGAGGACCTTTAGCTCCTCTTGTCCTTGAGCCATGTTTTGAATGAGAGCCATATGGCCCACCAGTTGTCCCATCATCTGGATTTTCATTGTTGCCAACTCAATTTGTAGCCCTTCCAACTGATCATTCCTGATGCCCCCTGGATTCCCTAGGACCATGCCCCTTGTGAGGATAGCCTTCACTTCTTCTTGCCCCTTGGACAGGTTCAAGAACATTTCTTGAAGTTGAGCGTTTTGAGCCTGGATATCTTTGATAGTCTTCTCTAGAGCCATCTCTACTGTGATAAACAATAGGAAGGTAAGGAGACCTGAAAGGGGAAAACTTGTCATGGTACAATGCATGATATGTGGATGCATGTTTTCAAGGATCTCGCAGGGTAAACACAAGAAAATATTAGAGGTTGAACTTCGATCAATATCTTTGATTGGAGAAATTTGTATTGGTGGATGTCTTTCCACGAGAATCAAGCTCACCATGTCAAGTGGGTCATAGCCCTTGACTCAAGTTGTTATGCTTGATCTTTAATGGCGTTTGTTTAGAGGAAAATGAATCCTCTTGCCCTTTGGTAGACGTCTGGTTCAACGTGACCCTGCATCAAAGACCCTCGAGATCCTTGAAATGGTTATTGAAAATTCTATGGTATGATGTTATGATGTTATGTACAAGTATGCAAAAGTAAGCAAGTGTATATACAAACAGTCATACAGCACCAAACAGACAAGCCCTTAGGTTCAGGCTTGCATGGAGTTTGTAGGTAAGTACCCTCTTGAAGTTAGTTGGCTCAACCTGTCCTATAAATATTAACCGGATTCTAAGGAGCTCAATATCACTGGATTATTTTCTGTGTTCATTGTTTCAGTTTAGCCACTTTATTGGCGACCGAAATATTCCAAGAAAACAACCCTCAATGAGTTTAGTATCGAGTATCTACCAACTTCAGACTACACCAAAGTCGGTCATCTCACTACCCCTAATAAGGCCAAGATGGTCAAGGTTCTAAGAGTTCATTAGTGCTTCATGACATCACTCAGCGGCCCCATATTCTCTTTGATTGACACAAAGGCTACTGGTACCCACAAATATGTCGCACTAACGTAGCCACTACTTCAACCATGTCGGTATACCCCGCACAGTTCCCTCACAGTTTATTGCTACTTACCTAAAAGTTTCCCCCAAATCTGGGTGTAGGATTTAAAACAAACCCAAACAAGGAACCCAAAAGTAAAGCATACAAAGCAAACAAGGTAAGCATGTAAAGGTGATCTAAAACCCTAAGGTAACCCCACTTTTAGAAAATCCCCAGCAGAGTCGCCAGTTCTGTGATACGGTGGGAGAACTGACTTGAGGTTTCGCGTTTGTGTTTGCAATTGTGCGGTTTATCAAGAGTCGCCACCGACTTTTTATTTTATCCAAAGGAAAGGTCAAAAAGCACAGGAAAGACCTTTGAGATGTTTTCTTGGGTTCGTGGGGTAGATTATGAAAAAGGGAAGGTGCAAGCACCCTTTTCATCCATGGTTATCCATGGGCTCTTAGTTACTTGTTTAGATCACTTGCTTTTGCTTTTCAATTGTTTGAAATGGTGCTTTGTGTGTGTGGTTTTGAAAATGCTTTGAAAAAGAGGCCATCGTTGTGGCAACCTTTGTAATGATTCTTGTTTGAATATATACAAAGGTGTTTGTCCTTTTGAAAAGATATTTCAATGTTTTGAAAGTTTGATGTTTTGAAATTATGTTGTGAGGTGTGTTAGAAAAATAGCAAGGATGTTTTGCAAGTTTTGATCAAGTAACTAAGAGTTATCTACCCTATTTTACTCAAAGATCTTTCCTATATGTTTTTAACCCTTTTTGACAGTGTTGTTTTACCATTGCATTTGGTAAACAACCTTGTATTAGGATGTTAAACGGGACAGGCGCGGTTCATCGCATACAATCATTGAAAGCAACTTGTGAGACGCTCTAGCAATTTTGTAAGGGACGAGATCGTTTTATCGAAGGCAACATCGAGGGTCATCGAGGGACTAAGATCTTTGTTTATCGAAGGGGCCTTTGCTAGAGTGTCTCATATTCGAGGGACATGATTGTATTTCCGAGGCAACAAGCGAGGTTACCCTAGAGGTGTAAGTGTGCATTGTGTTTGTCATTTTCATGCATTTAGGTTTTTTATTAGGTCATCTAGCGATTGATTTCGTATTTTCACATACAAACCCTAATCTCTAATCATGGCATATTTGAAAGCATAAAGTGCGAGAATTAAAATTCTAAGCTATTACAAAAGTATCCGGGGATAGGGGTACAATTATTTACAAATGGGGATGAATCTCACAAGGATAACAATGTCCAAATATCAAGTGTTACAACCAAATCGAATTGTCACAATTCAATGTAAAGCCATAACAAATTATAAAATAAGGAAAATCAATCAATTATGAAATTCATGTATTTACTTGAAAATGAAATCTATTCTAAAAAAAGAAATATTAAATATTACATTATTATTATTCCTTTTGTATTTTATTAATCATGTAAAATAAAAAGAGGTTTAAAGAAAACAAAATTAATTAAATTAATTCAAATGTTTTTTGTTGGTATTTTATTAAATGAAACAAAATTAATTAATAAAAGAAACTAATTTGAGAAAATCAAAGTTTTAATTATTATTTATTATTAACAAAATAAAACAAATTAATTAAAATTAAAACAAAATAATAGCATTTGTTAATCAAAAGAAAAGAAAAGAAATTAAAAGGATTAAAGATGGGCTTAAGATTTTGTGTTTGAGGTTAAGCCCAAATGAAAACAAAAAGAAGTGAGGTGTGAATCAGAATGGAAGGGAGCATCAGCAATTCGTGGGCTTAAGCTTGTTTGGGGCCAGAAAGGCCCAAAGGTGGGTTTGCAACGTTTTTTGTTAGGGTTCATTGTGTTTAGGGTTTGTGGTTTCTTGCACAGCGGCGTCATTTCTCTCGTTTTCACTTCATCTTTCTCAATCTCACGCGTTCGTTCTGATACTCCCCCTAAGCCCTAGCCGTCGGAGCGCTATCCCTCACTCTCTCATCTCCTCACAATGATCCATGGCTTTGGTTCTAAAATGGCACGGTTTGTCTCTTTTGATTTTAACAACTTTTTCAGTTTGGTGTTTGATTCGCATGCTTGTCCAGTTTCGTTTTGCTTAGTTGTTTAACCTATGTTTTTTACATGCCTAAAACAACAGTAAAGGGTTTGAGAATCATACCTTGGGACTTTTTCTATGAAGAGGAGAGGAAAGGTGAGACGGGGAGATGAAGGTGCTTCCTTGGTGGCTTAGAGGCGGAGGGGAAGAGATGACGGCGAGCATCTGACTTGTTGGTAATTTTTTCGTTGATGTTTTTCTGTTGATGATGAATAAAATTCTGAAACTTTGTTGTTGGTTCTGAAACTCTTTTTCTTTCTTGAATTTGAATGTTGCTATTCTGAAACTTGTTTGATGATTGTTGATGATGATTTGATAATCTGAAACTTTGTTGTTGTTGATTGTTGATGATGATACTGTTCTGAAACTCTTTTCCTCTGAAACTCTTTTCCTCTCTCTTGATTTGTTGATGATGATTTTCAATTCTGAAAATTGTTGCTATGTCTGAAACTTTTGATTTTTTTTTGGTTTTTGAATGTTGATGATGATTAAATGTTTTCTGAAACTCCTTCTTCTCTCTTGATTTTGAATGTGATGAGGAAACCTTGATGGTGAGATCTATGAAACTATGTTATTGTTGTTGGATAATGGTTTGTGATGGAAGATGCAGGTTTGGGACTGTGTTTGAAACTTGGTTATGTTTTTGTTCTTCTGGTTTGAATTTGTGTAGTTTTGTGATTGTTGCATTTTTGTTGTGAAACTGCAAGTTTGTTTTTGGCTTGGTTGTTTGTGGTTTGTTAACAGGCTTGTGTTGGTGTTTGCTAATTGTTAGCAGGTTCTTTTGTTGTTTGGCAAGCTTGGTTTTTGCAATAGTTATGCAGGTTGTGATATTTTTGATAGCAGGCTTTGAAGTTTGTTGCAGTTTGGTAGGCTATTGTTGCAGCTTGTGAAGTTTTGCAATGGTTTTGTGTTGCTGTTGTGTGAAACTATTATGCTTGGCTATGAAGGTTTACAGTTTGGTTCTTGGGCAGGAAGTTTGGGCTTGTTTGTGTATGTTTTTTCTGTTTGGTTCTGCAGTTTGGCAAGCTTGCAGGTTGTGTGATTTGTTTACACAAGGTTTTGGTTGTTGTTTGAGTTTTACAACAGGTTTTTGATGTTGTGTTGTTTAGAGAGTTGTGTGTTCTGCAGGATGTTGGCTTTGGGTTTTTTGTAGTAATGTTGGTGTATTTTTCAGCTTGGTTTCTTGTTCAAAGGTTTTACAGGATTTTTAACTTGTGTCCACTTTGGCTTGGCTTGCAGTTTTGTCTTATAACAACTCTCTCTACTTTTGGTTAGCAGGCTGGGACTTATGGTTTGTGTTTGAAACCGCTGGGCTTTTTTTTCTTGCTGCTTTTATGGTATTATTTCTTGATCCATTTTTTTAGCCAACTGTATAAATACTAAAAAGGTGCTCCCTTTTCTCTCTTTCTCTCTCAATGACAACACAAATTTGCTTTTTGTCTTTTTTATTTTCTGAAAAGTTTGCCCTTTGACTGGAAAATGATGAAAAGCTGTGACAAGTCTTTGACTTGTGATTTTAGATTACCTCTTGCCCTTTACTACCATCCTGCTGCATTTTACTGCTATCATGCTGCATTGCTACATTTGTACAGTTTGCATCCAATTTGTTTTGTAACTCAGTTTGGGCACCTTGCGCTTGTGCTGTTTGTACAGCAGGTTCCAGTTTGCCTTTGGTTTGTAACGTTGTGATGTTTGGTTATGCTTAGACAGTTTGGAGCCTGTTTGCCTTTGTAACTTTGTAACTCAGCTTGGCACCTTGCTTGTGATGCATTGTTTTGTTTTGTATGCCATGCTTTGTAATGCAGTTTTGGCGCCTTGCTATGTTTTTGAATAATTTGCTTTTGCAATCCTCAATTTGCACTTTTATTTTTCTCTTTGTGAACCAAGAAGAGCAATCTTCTTGTGATTTGTGAAGAGAAAAATAAAATGTGATGAAAAATAGCACTCCTGATTCCAGACGGAAAATTTTAATGATGAACAATTTCCTTTTCTTTTTTTTATTATTTGAAAATTTTTTTCATATTCAACTGACTGTACTAATCCCTTTTCCATTTATTGTAATCATTTATTTTTCAAATACTATAAGTTGTAAAAGATACAGTATTCAAATAATAAATTATTTTTGTATCAACATCTGAAAAATCTTTGTGAGGCAATCTGACATTCAATAAAATCTTATGTTGTCCAATATCTTGCAATTCTTCTTTCAAGTCTTCATTTATTATTTAAGATTCCTGATTTAAAATAACTGAAACTGCATTCCAATAATTTTAATATAGATAAATTAAACTTTAAGTAATCCAATAACTCTACAATCTCGTAACCTTGCAACATCATTCCAATCAAAATATGCTTTGTGCATTCCAATAAACAAGCAAACATGAATTCCATTAATAAGAAAACGTCTTAACAGACGCACATCATCTGGTTAACCTGGATTAGACAAAACCTGAATATTCCACATGACCATCTCAGTTCTTATTTCAGATAAACAAACCTTGAGAACCATCAGTAACCTTTCAGCAAACTTGAAAAAGTGTGAAAACATGTGACAGTTAATTGAATTTCTGAGAATTATGTTTCTTCTGAGAAATGCGATAGAAAACCCTAATTCTTGATTTACTGCCAAAGAAAAGTCTGTTTGATCGATTCTTGAGCCAATCTTTGAAAATCTGAGAAAACCCTAGGGTTGTGATTTCTTGTGAAAAAGGGAGGGCAAATTTTGGGGTACAACATTAACCATATCAAAAACAAGCCAAATCATCCATTGAATCGAGCTATTCAAATCTAGCTTCAAAGAAAATTTCTCTTACTTCGTTCAGGTAGAATTCTCTATCATTTTGCTTCAAACAAGTTTCTAATTTGTTTTCCTCCTTCTTCTGATTCTCATACTTATTTTAGTTTGTGTTTTCATCAAGAATTGGGCATTTATTTATAAATTTAGTTTTGCAATTTTTCACTGGTTTTTCTCAAATCGAGTCAGCTACACTTTAAAGAAATTTTTCGCGAGGGTAGGGTTAGGATCGTCTGGAAGAGACGAATCCAATGATACCACTCTTAGCTTCTGAAGTTTCCGTTTAAATAGTCTCGTCCTTACCTTATTTGCAGATGGATGGAGGTTGAAGTCGATCTAGGTGTCGCTCTTCAACCAATGATCTTAAGCCATTTGTTTTAATCTGATTGGTTGGAGCTTTTTGTGTTGTTTGTGCGCATTTCAGTGATGATCACCATACATCCTAGCTTCAGCGCCTTTGGATCTGACATGGTGGATAAGTGAGTTGAATCCAACGCACCATATTATTTTGATTTTATTTTTGTTTTCTGATTTTTGATTACATTGTTTTAAACTTCAAAAATTCATAAAAAAAGTCATTGCAACTTCTAAATTGTGGGAAAAAAAACTATCAGATATACTTTTGATTTTTCTCTTTATGATTTTTATTTTTTCACAATTTTATTTTGTGATTTGGTATTTTTTATTATTTTTCACTTGTTTTATTTTGACTTGTTTTAATTGTTTAAAAATACTTTTCTTGATTTTTAAATTCTGAAAAAAATATAGAAGCATCCAATGACCTCTTGACAAACATTGGTGACCTCATTTTATTTTTATTTTTGATTTCACTATTTTTCACAAATTTTGGTTTATTTTGCTTATTTCTTTATATTTTAAAAATAGTTTCTGACTTTTAAAAATTCTAAAAAAAATTGTCAACACTTGTTGATTCATGTTTGACTTACGATATTTTTTTTAGGATTTGTATTTGGTTTAAATTTTTAAAAGTCGATCTAGGTGCCGCTCTATCATTTAAATTTTGTTTTATATTAAATATATTTTATTATTTTTTTGATTGGTCCTGATTTGGGGACACTCGAGTGTTTTTTTTATGGACAGGTTCCTCAACCTCATTGGATCTTGGGTGTTGATAGGTTGAAAAACCAAATCCACCAAAATGAATGAATGATATTGATGATATTTGAAACCCTAATTTCATCTGATACATTGGTTACACTATCATTCCCATCCCTCTTCATCTTATTCATTTCTTGTTTTTACCTTTGCTACATGTTTTTGGAAAATAATCTACATATCATTTCTCTAACATGTTTGGTACATAGATTGCTATTAACCGGCTTCGAAATAGGTGTGACTTCTATATAAGTCCACTTACAATTTCTTAACATAGCGCTAAATTTGTCCCGATTCGAAAAATGATCATTTGTGGCCCAAACCTATGTTTGCAAGCCCAAGTATGTTTTATTTGAAACCTTTGATCCAATAACTTTTAAGCTCGTTGTTAGGAGGCTTTGATTCTATCAATCCTCTAATGAACTTCATGAATTTTGGTCTAAGTGAATCATTTGAACATCGTTGATCATATATGGTTGTTTTGAGCACTTGAAATGAATGATATACTTGACAAAAAACAATTGAAACTTTTTGTTAAGAGGATTTGATTTTATCAATCTTCTAATGAGTTTTCAAAAGCAAACTTCACAATGGTCATGCAACAAACCTTTTGTGCTTGACTTCTAACTTCTAGTTCACTAACAATTAACTTTACTTTATGCCTTTATTTTGTGCCTTTAGTTTTATGTACCATTTATTTTGAAGACACTTAATAATCAACTTGAACATTAAAAGCTTTAAGGTTACTTGGACTACCTGGATACTATTCTTAGAATTATGGAGTTGTGAATCTCTCAGACTTAGGATTAGAAGCCTTGATACTTAGGGACCTTGTTGCTCTATTGTTATTTTGTTTGAAGTTCTTAGAGTTTACTCCAAGGCATTGGGTTGATTTTCTTTGTTTGCATGTTATTCTGATTTTATGCTTTGTATGTGATTAAGAGTTCCTTTGTATACAGCTGTTACTATGCCCAATTATTGTGAAGACTTAATTCATCTGAAGCTTGGTATTCCTTAGAGGTTTAGCATTCTTGCTTGCTTGGTTTTAATCCAAAGGATGGGAATTATACATTGACTTCTTCATGTCAAGTGTTGGCTTCTTGTTGGTTAGACCATTTTTTCCTTAGCTTTTACTTTATGTACTTAGGATAGTCCCTTCATCTCCTCCTATCTTCTTTAATTTCAAAAATCTTCTTTACTTAGGGTTGAAGGAAAATAGCTACTCAATACGCAGTGGAAATTATAATTTTCCTTTAGTGATCCTTACGAATGGGCATGGTCAATGATAGAAATTATTACCTCTTGTGGCGATTTGGATCTTTGATGTTATGATCACGAGCATTGATGAAGAACAACACATCTACTCAGTCCACAGGAATAGACAACCTCCAGTCTCAGTGCTAGCTGCTACGAATGAAAGCTTTGAGTGAGAGAGAGAAATACGGCCAGGGTTTCACAAACCTTGATTTCATCAAGTGAAAAAGCTTATGCACAAGGGTTGTATTTATAGAACCACTTGTGTGGGTTGCAAGCTAAAAAGCCCAACTTAAGTGATCCATATAATAATAATATTTTTATTATTATGATAACTTTTATTACAATAACTATTATTATAACAACTATTATTGTAATAAACATATTTTATTATTATTATTATTATTATATTTTATAACTAATATAAAATAATAATAATAATAATAATAACTATTATTATACTATATGATGTTCCATATTTCACTTAAGTGCATTGTACCTTACGGTGTTCCATAATTCTCTCAAGTACACTTTACCTTACAATATTCCTTATTTAATCTATCTCTCATCAATTTGTTCTTATGTGTGTGACCCTGTAGGTTCTCGTAATGTTGGCAGTTATATTAAATTATACATTTAATATAATAAACAGTGAGCGGTATCTAGCAACACATCACTGCTACCCAAGTCACGAAAATGTCATGTGATCTGACAAAACCTTTTCCATGATAATGTTTGTATGCATATTTACCCTTTTTTCCTCATGTTTATATTAAACACAAGGCATAAATCGTGTCTCCCTTATCCAGATCAATATCGGGCCCTTATACATTTATCATGTTACACATGATGGGCAAATTCCATCTAGGTCACTCATGTCCCTCAACATGCTTTGTGAAGTACCCATCAATTATCTTTATGGTCATCCAATTACGGATAATGTTTGATAATCAATAAAGCACTTAACTTTACATTTAGGGTCCATAGTAGTTTCAGGTCGAAGGGTGGTATACACCACTTATCACTATGAGAATAACTTATGACACTTTGCACAACATTCTATGTAGTATTCTCATAACGGGTCAATCCAGTATAAATATTACTCCTAATATTCATACCTATGTCAAGACTTGATAACTCCTTATCCATGATCCATGAGATGTGATCACCAGTCTATCTTCATAATAATCTCAATGCTTTAATGTTATCCCGCTTCACAATAAAGCTTAACTATAGATACTTTAAGAATAGTGTCCTTATGTTTAATGAGATCTCATGATTAAGTCACACTTACATTTCATTAAACAGACTAAATATTCTAGGGACTTTATCATTTTGTACAAATAAACATAATAAACAAATGCCTTTTATTATTTGTAAATAATTCGATACAAGTACCAAAAGTATTGTCCTCTAGAGCTTACACCAAAAATCTCCCACTAGTACTAGAGCCAATCTGGTATACCTCTAATACCCATAAATCTAGTATGGCCATCATGCTTCTACTATGAAAGAGGCTTTTTAGTGGGTTAACGACATTTTCAAGTGTTGGTACTCTATATATCTTCACATATACTATTTATATCATCTCTTGAATGAGGTGATATTGTCTAAGTGTATGTTTGCATTGGTGAGATCTAGGCTCCTTAGCTTGTACGATAACACCATTGTCATCAGAATAAAGATCAGTGGGATCCACAATGCTATGGACTATGCCAAGTTCATAATAAACTTATTGATCTAAACAACTTCCTTTGTTGTATCCAAGGAAACAATACACTCGACTTCTATTGTAGAATCAACAACTATATCATGCTTTGAACTTTTCAAGCTTGCTACGCCACCATTTAAGCAAAACACACAACCATATTTGAGTAATATGTCATCTACATATAATATTAGGATGATGATCATGCTCCCACTAACCTTATTGTAGACACAAGGCTCATTTTGATTCATGATTAATACATCACCTTGATCAATTACAAGATAACCATATCTCTCAGGTTGGTGATGTATCATCTTTGAGCTATGCTAGTCTTGTTCTACTTGAGCAGGTTGCTTCTTCAACTACTTGTGTTTCCTACTCTAGTTCCTCCATAGGTGTATCACTGCTTTTGTGATTCTTGAATTTATTCAAACTCTACTTTCCTCCCATTGATTCCTTTGGAAATAAAGTCCTTTTCCAAGAAAACACAAGTTCAAGTGACAAACACTTTGCCATTAGAAGGATTATAGAAATAATATCCTCTTATTTCTTTAGGATACCACACAAATAAGCATTTGTCATATTTAGGCTCAAGCTTTGTTAAAATTTATCGTTTCACATAAACTTTGTAACCCCAAATATTCATGAAAGACATAAGTTCTCTCTTACCACTATATATCTCATATGGTGTCTTCTAAACCTTTTTGGATGGAACATGGTTAAGTGTACAAGTTGTTGTCAATAAAGTGTATCCCTAAAAGGAGTTTGGAATATTGGTGTGACTCATCATAGGTCGAGCCATGTCTAACAATGTTTAGTTTCTTCTCTCGAATACACCATTCCATTGTGGTGTTCCTGTAGGAGTAAGTTGGGATAGAATCCCACACTCCTTTAGATGGTCATCAAACTCTAGGCTTAAATATCCACCGCCTCGATCTGATTGAAGAAATTTAATATTCTTATCTAGTTGGTTTTGTACTTTATTTTTAAAGTCCTTGAACTTTTCAAAGGTTTCGGGTTTGTGTTTCATTAAATACACATGACCATATCTACTGAAATCATCAATAAATGTGATGAAGTATTGAAAACCTCCTCTGCCTGGTATATTCAATGGTCCACATACATAAGTATGTCTGAGGGTCCAAAGATCATTAGCCCTTTCACTTTTTCTTGTGAATGGGTACTTTTTCATATTTCCGATTAAACAAGATTTGCATGTCTCATATGATTCATAATCAAAAGAGTCCAATAGTCCATTTTATGAAGTTTGGAAATACATTTCTCATTTATATGGCCTAAGCGACAATGCCAAAGGTAACTTGGATTTAACTCATTAGGTTTAATCCTATTTGTATTAATGTTATAATTTGGCATTTCAAGACCAGGGACATACAGTCCATTGTTCATTTATGCAGAAGCATAGAATATAT
Organism: Vicia faba; assembly: GCA_948472305.1. Taxonomy (NCBI): domain Eukaryota; kingdom Viridiplantae; phylum Streptophyta; class Magnoliopsida; order Fabales; family Fabaceae; genus Vicia; species Vicia faba. The sequence goes on along the minus strand of OX451736.1, from coordinate 1,306,284,806 downwards.
CATTCAAATAAATGGAGCAACAATTGTTCTTTATTATAAATAAAAAACTAAACTTGTCCAAACAAGAAACATAAATAATATTCCTGCTAATTGCAAGTACATAATAACAGTTCTCTAACTGAATTATTAATCCACTAGGTAAAGTCAAAACATAATTTCCTACGGCTAAATCAGCAACCTTTGCTCCATTTCTAACTCGTGGGTCAACTTCTCCTTTTTCCAAATCTCTACTACTCTCAAGCCCTTACGCATTGGTACAAATGTGAGAACCGTATTCAGTATCTAATACCTATGATGCAGAAGTAGATACATTAGTTTCTATAACAAAAATACCTGAATTTGAAGTCTCTACTCTATTCTTCTTATCTTCTAGGTACTTTGGGCAGTTTCTCTTCCAGTGTCTGATCTTACCATAATAGAAGCAAGTGCCCTCTTTTTTTATGCCTCCACTAGGCTTCAAAGCAGGAATAGTAGGTTTAGGTTTGGTGACTTCCTTGCATTTCCCTTTACCAACCTACTTGGTTGGCCTTTTGTTCAGCTTCTTTCCATTATTAACCATCAGAATAAAATTCCCTTTTGACTTCATATTTTGTTCAGCAGTTCTTAACATGCTTAGCAACTCTGGAATACTTTTCCATGTCATTCATGTTGAAATTCAGGACAAATTGACTGAAGCTCTCTGGAAATGATTGCAAGATCAAATCAGTCGCAAGCTCCTTTATAAGGGGGAACCCTAACCTTTCAAGGTTCTCCACATACTCAATCATCTTGAGTACATGAGAACCTACAGGGGTTCCCTCATCTAACTTTCTATTAAAGAGGTCCTTTGAAACCTAAAACATCTCATTTCTTGCCTGCTCTTGATAAAGCATCTTCAAATGTCCGATCATATTGAATGTTGACATGTTCTCATCCTGCTTTTACAAATCTGAGTTCATGGTAGCTATCATAAGGCAAGTGGTCTCATTGGAATCACTGACGTGCTTATAATAAGCATCACTTTCTGCCTTAGGAGCAGAACTAGGAGGTTCCACTTCAAGAACAGGTGTCTCCAAGACATACATCTTCTTGTCATGCTTGAGGATAATCCTCAGATTTCAGTGCCAATCCAGAAAATTTGTCCCAGACAATTTTTCCTTATCAAGGATTGATCATAAAATGTTGTTAGAGTTGTTTGTTGTCATGGTAATCTACAAGAAAAATATGAAAATATAAGTATCATTAAAACAGCATATTCAATTAGGCCTTTAATCAAATATGCTCCCACTATTTTAATCAAACCAAATGACCCTCATCATTTGATTCGGAAAATTCCGTTGGAAGATTTTCTAGTGGATCGAGATCCACGTTTCACTTTGTTTTAAATCAGCGTTATGCTGATTACACAAAACTAGATTATTTAGGTAGGAACTCCTTCCAATTGTATCTCATACAATTCTCGTATATTTTCAGTTGGGTGAATAATTCCTTACTCTAATCCATCATATGAATCATTCCTAACTCTTGCTTCTAAACATGTATAATCTTATTATAATTTTTTTAGTTAAGTTTGACCCATTTTTTTAGCAATTGGATATTACATTTATCCCATCGCACCTTACTAATATAGAACATGCACCTCGTGTTAGGCGAACCTACATTGTTAGATACTAGTCTTGATGAGTGCTAGAACATGGAAAGCATAAACTTAATATTCCTTTTGAGGGAATTTGATATTAGTTTGATCTCAACGGCTTAACATGCAAATCATCTCTCACATGCATTAACATACAAACACATGCATCAACATACAAACACGTGCATCAACATACATATAAAAAGATACAATTATGGCCCCTAGAACAATTGTTCTCCTAAGCCAATGAGAGAACCTAAGCTAACCTAATAACGATCTAAACTTCTCCAAGATAAATCTCCATGGTTGTCTTCCTTCAATCTTGTATTCTTCCTTTTTCTTAATTACATTATATTACATAAAGGAATGGTCATTTTACATACGAGGGAATGAGATGAGAAATTACATCAAAAGAATAAGAGAAAGGCACGACACATAGGTTGTATTTTAAAATCCCAAAAATAAAATAAAGGAATCCAAGGCCATAACTGATCACCACAAGACAACAATAATAAACACACTTTATTATTATTATTATTATTATTATTATTATTATTATTATTATTAATATCAAATTAAATTATGTTAATTAAATAAATTAAATTAATTTTTAACAATTCATCGGGTAGAGTTATCTTTGATTTGTTGCCTTATTATAAAAGTATATCAAATTATTTAAATAAAATAATAATAACAGTTATTATTATACTAATTAAAGTAATTTGGTAAAACCATGTGGCTAATGTAACAGACTGTTTTGCCACCACATACGTAAGACAATTTTTGACTTATTTTTCATTAACGGCACATTGTCGTCACGTTATTGATTCCTACAACAACTTCCATGATAACATATGTTGTAACTTTTCATGTTCATTTTAAATATAATAATAACTATTATTATTATATTATAAGACAAATAAAACTTATAATAATAACAATAACAATTATTATTATCATTATAAAATTTTGCAAATCTAATGTACAATTCTTGTGTCGTTACAAACCCAAATTTTATAACTCTTGACAATACAACTCTTGTATCGTCATAAACTCTAATGCAGCATATTCATACTATCAAAAATATGATGATCGATTATTAAATTAAAATGATCCAAATGTCATTGCTTCACCATATAAATGTCGGATTTTGAAGCAGAATGAACATTGACCATTCATATGAAACATAATCATCACACTAATTGAATCGATGAAATTAAAGGTATATCAAATATACCGCTCCAAAGATAGGAATTCTACATTGACTTATTCACGTCAAGTGTTGGCTTCTTGTTGGTTAGACCATTCTTTTCCTTAACTTTTGCTTTACGTACTTAGGATAGTCCCTTCATCTCTTCCCATCTTCTTTAATTTCAAAAATATTCTTTACTTAGGGTTGAAGGAAAATAGAAACTCAATACGCAACAGAAATTAAAATTTTCCTTTAGTGATCCTTACGAATGGGCATGGTCAGTGATAAAAACTATTACATCTTGTGGCGATTTAGATCTTTGATACTATAATCACGAGCGTTGATAAAGAACAACATATCTACTCAGTCCACACGATCAAACAACCTTCAGTCTCAGTGCTAGCTGCTACGAATGAAGGCTTTGAGTGAGAGAAAGAAATACGGTCAGGGTTTTACAAACCCTGATTTCATCAAGTGAGAAAGCTTATACACAAGGGTTGTATTTATAGAACCACTTGTGTGGGCTGCAAGCTAAAAAGCCCAACTTAAGTGATCCATATAATAGTAATAATAATAATAATAATATTTTTATTATTATAATAACTTTTATTACAATAACTATTATTATAATAATCATTATTGTAATAAATATATTTTATTATTATCATATTTTATAACTATTATAAAATAATAATAATAATAATTATTATTATTATTATTATTATTATTATTATTATTATTATTATTATAATATTATATGATGTTCTATATTTCATTTAAGTGCACCGTACCTTACGGTGTTCTATAATTCTCTCAAGTACACTGTAACTTACGATGTTCCTTATTTATTCTATCTCTCATCAATCTGTTCTTATGTGTCTGACCTTGTAGGTTCTCGTAATATTGGAAATTATATTAAATCATACATTTAATATAATAAACAGTGAGCGGTATCTAGCAACACATCACTGCTATCCAAGTCACGAAAATGTCATGTGATTTTACAAAACCTTTTCTGTGATAATATTTGTGTGTATATTTACCCTTTTCCCTCATGTTTATATTGAACACAAGGCACAGACTTTGTCATCCTTGTCCAGTTCAATATTGGGGCCTTAGATATTTATCATGTTACGCGGGATGGGAAAATTCAGTCTAGGTCACTCATGTACCTCAATATACTTTGTGAAGTACCCATCAACTGTATTTATGGTCATCCAATTACAGATAACGTTTGATCAACAATAAAACACTTAACTCTACATCTAGAGTCGATAGTGGTTTCAGGTCGAAGGGTGATATACACAACTTATCACCATGAGAATAACTAATGACACTTTGCATAACATTCTATGTAGTATTATCATAGCGGTTCAATCCAGTATAAATATTACTCCTAATATTCATACCTATGTCAAGACTTGATAACTCCTTATCCATGATCCATGAGATGTGATCATCAGTCTATCTTCATAATAATCTCAGTGATTTAATATTATCCTGCTTCATAATAAAGCTTGACTATGAATACTTTAAGAATAGTGTCTTTATGTTTAATGAGATCTCATGATTAAGTCACACTTAACATTTCATTAAACAGACTAACTGTTCTAGGGACTTTATCATTTTGGAAAAACAAACATAATAAAGAAATGTCTTTTATTATTAATAAATAATTAGATACAAGTACCAAAATTATTGGCCTCTAGGGCTTACACCAACAACTTTTAAAACTCTTCTTGTTTTCTAACTTGAACCGCTTTTATAATAAACTTAGACTTAGGTCCTTGCATTTTCAAAAATATTTTATTAATCAAACACTAATCAAATTAATCATGCTTTGACATCTTTCTCAAGACTAAAAGTCATTAATCTCATTCAAACCATTTTTCCACTTTGGATTTTTACTTTAAACTTTTCTCAAAAGATTAGACTCTTGTCGATTCTTGTAGTAATGTGAGCTAGTATACTTCTATGATATGTAGTGAAGTAAGATATTTTCGACTTGGGTGTTGAGTGAGGCTTTGTTGATTTTAAAATCCAAGCTATATCCTTCACTTTGAGATGACGCAAATGCTCATTTCTCATCATTGTGGGTAGTAAGTATGTTTCCACTTGGATATGACGATGATGTCTCTTCCCTTAAAATTAACCAACACATGTATTTTAAAATTTTTGAAGTGAACTATGAGTACCCTAATCCCCTATTGCATGAAAGGTGGTACATAGGCACTAAAGGTTCGCAACCGCGGCAAGTGCAAAAATTCTAAAAAAATAATTCTTTTCTCATCTCCACCATCTTTTTTTGTATACACCTTTTATAGCCAAAATACGCAGATTTTCAAAGAGGTTTATGTGGAGTACCATAGATGTTTAGGGTGCTAATACATTCCCTTTGCATAACCAACCCCGTACCTAGATTATCCCCCTCTTTTTTTGGGTTTATTTTCTCTTTTCTCATTTCCTTTGGAAACAATAAAGCACCGTGGCGATTTTTATTTGATTTGTACGAGTTAAGTAAATCCAATGGCTTAGTCTCAATAATTCTACTGCTACAGTTACCATAAGATCGTGGGAGACAACTTCTGTGAATAGTACAACTAATATCATGATAGTGGAATTTGAGGTGTACTATTTGTACAGTATTCTTCTTGACTAAGTTTCTTGATCTTTATCTTTTGATTATGTACTTCTAATTCTGAAGTATTAAGCTTGGAAGATATCAATTACTCTGTCTTCGTTCTTCTGATGAATAAATGGTGAGTAGTTCAGAAACTACTTTATTGTTGTTGCATAGGAACATTAGAGTTTATTAGAACCATGACTTGTCTTCAGAAATAGTTGCAATAGCTTTTCTGAAACATGAAGCTTGACTTCTGATCTTAGAACTAGTCTTGAAGGCATATGTCTTATCTGATTTGAGAGATGAAGATTAAGTGAGAAGATGTTTCATTTCAGAATCTTTCATTAGTGGATTCTTGTCTTCATATATATATATAAGCAATAACTTATCTGAGAATAAGTCTTGTCGTTGTAGGAGAAAGATTTTCTGAGGTTGATATCAAAAGCTTTTCTAATGTTTGGATCTTAAAATCAGATATTGTGGAAACAACCTAACTGATTCTCAAGTCTTTGAATTTTGAGCTTTGATTCTTTTCTTCTTGTTGGATTTATTCTGATTGAAGAATGATAGTGATCCAGAAGATAGTTCACTTGTTGTAGAGTCAGATTCTTTCAGATACTTGAACACTATCCTCATATATACAAGCAACATCTAATCTGATGAACAAATTCTTTGTTTTTGAGTGAAATCTTTTCTGATCCATTATGTCTTGATCTTGATCTTGAATTCTGATAGTCAGCATTTCTGAGCTGCATATCCGATGTCTTATTTTTGAAGAAAAATCTTATATCAGTATATCGGATTTTCTGGTTGATTCATCTTGATCTGATATTTGATTTCAGATGACATATTTTCTGAGTTGCATATATGATGTGTGATTTCTGAAGCAAAAGCTTATATCAATACATTAGATTTTGACGTTGAATTCTTTCTTTCTAATATCTTGAATCTAGATCTTTGGATTGAGCTTAAAGCAATAACTTATGTCAGCTATATCTTAATTTCTGATCTTGAATTATTTCCTTTCTAGTCTTAGATATTTGTTTCTGATATCTTGAGATCTTCAATTCTAATCTTTGATTTTTGATATCTTTGTTTCTGATCATCTTCATTTCTGATATATTCATTCTTGATATTGAGTTGTAAGCAAAAGCTTTTATCAGCTACTTCTTTGATTTCTGATATCTTGACTTCATAGCTCTTTGATTTCTGATCTTTTGAAGCTCGAGCTCTTATTAGAAACTCATTGAGTTCTTTTCTTGTCGAACATTCAGCATTCAACATAACTACTGATGTTTCATTAGAAACAAATTCAATGGTTCTTCTTCTGAGTGATAAAGTGATTCTGATGATATCTTTGATTAAGATTATCCAGAATTCTAATATCTACACAGTCAGTGAAACCATTAGAACTAAAATTGTTCTTCATAAAATATATGCATTGCTATCATTAAAACATAGAGATTTAAACACAGATCCAAATCTTGTTCTAGTAATATCCCCCTTTTCGATGATGACAAAACCATATATTTTGATGGAATAATTTTACAGGGTTAAATCATAAACAAAATAATATAAGAGTTTAGAAAACTCCCCCTGAGTTGGAAACTCCCCATATATAAACAATCTCCCCAGGAATCATAAACTTATGATCTTTCAGAGTGTAAGAGCATTATTATCCTTTCTGAATTTGATCAACATTATTGATTTAACCTTTAATTTTATCAAATTATCCAAGCTTTCTCAGAAAACTTGAAACAAAGGTTATTCTATATCAGAACTTGATTTATCAGAGTGAATACAATGTTTCATTTGAAATGTTCTTGTAGTGATCATGTACATTTTAAATAATTTTGCAGTTTATATCATATTAGAATGTCATGTAAATCATAGGGTTTAGAGAATGGAGATTAATCAAAATCCTTATGTTTTATCCCCCTTTTGTCATAATCAAAAATATATAAGAAATACTTAATTTATTTTAGAAAAATTTTAAGCGCATCTGATTGAGTTCAAAATACAAAGCAAGAGATTTGAATTCATAAAGTCATAAAGTACAGAGATTAATAACAGAACAAACTAGAAAACAACAGACAATAAAAAGATAACATTAAAAAGAAACGACATCAGAAAGACACAACAGGACAACATTTATTTAAACCAGTGACTATCAAAAGGTTTCCCAAAATTCTTCTTTCAAAGCATCATTAGAACTAGCATGAATTCTATGAACAATTCTTACTGTCTCATTCTTGAGAAGAACTTCTGACAAGGCTCTTCCATTTAGAATGAAAGATTTGTCTATATTTCTTGAAATAGCGATGGATTCCTTAAGATGGTTGAAGATAACTTGTGGCAGATTTATCAGAGAACACTTAAGCAGATAGAGAATTATAAGCTTATCATCATGATACAAGGAGTTCTTGTTGGTACCACGAGGAAGAAGATTTGTCAAAATGAAACTAAACCCATATTTGGGAATAGGAAAAAGTTTTTCAGGATTTGAAGGTTCAAAACCAGAAGAAACATCTAAGATAGAGATCTTCTTAGCATCAGGGGTTTTGCTAAGAGATACATGATTGGTAACAAAACCTATTCTAGGACAATTTATGGCTTCAGCAGTACATGCAACAATGTTAGAAACATAAAGACCATATATATCTGATGAATTGAGAAAACATCAAGGCTGACGGTGGCATTTATCCATAAAGCCTATACAAGGTTTGGATAGATGGGTCATGTTAACATATAGAGATAGTGATTCCAATTTTGAAGGTGAATTCCTAGATTAAAATCTTAGCTAGCACCTAGAAGTTTTGGACGACTTTCTTTGATGACTTCTAAAAGATCGTCATTTCCATGAAAGGTTCTTAAAGACATGATGAGAGTTTTGAAAGAAATTTTAATAGGTTGTTATACGAAGTATAAAGAGAATATGGAACAAATAGAGTTATACATAGGAAAAGAGAAGACGTGGCTGAAAAGAGAATTAATTTCCTTATGTAATGCAATCAAACTCGAAATACTTAAAGTAATAATTAACTATGAGAAGAGAGAAAACAAATGTGATTTCCAAGACATTTTATACTAGAGGACAAAGGAAGCATGAAATGAATAGATTGTACTAATCAACTTTTCTTATCAGCAAAAGAGATTTCAAATTTTTTCTTTATTAGGCAAATAATTAATATCATGCATGAAGTAGATAAGTAACGATTAACAATATTCAAATAAGTTAGACAGCAAAATATACAAGCATAAACTAACAATAATAAAGTGCCTAAGGTAAATAAGTGTTCTGGTTGTTTTGTTCCAACTGGCTAATAAAAGCTTTAATGGAGTTATTAATTCCGCTTGTTTGGAAAACATCTCTCTAATTGTCGCTTGTTCCCTCTGCATCTCCTTCATTGTCTTTAGAAGCCTAGGAAATAATCTAGAACTCTTTCTAGAAAGTTCTTTAATCTCAACTTGTTCCTTTCTGGTAGCTTCTCTTTCTGTGGCCTCTTTCTCAACTGCTTGTTTCTCAACAGCTCTCTGAGCTTCCAGAGATAGAGCTCTTTATTTAGCTTCAATAATGTACTTATATTTGGTATAATCAGAAAGATTATGGATTCTGAGAAATTTAGCATTTATCCATCTGCTAATCTTGTCCCGGGTGTTTCCCAGATAAGAGGAATCAGTACTTGAGCTAGATAAGTCATAGAGTTTTTTCAATTTTTCCCAAGGCATTTTCTTTGAAAGTCAAAATGATCTCTTCAACACATGGAGTTGATATATCATAATTATGATGGTTAAGAGTAATTTCTTCAACAAGAGTCTCTTCTGGCTCTGTTGAGTTGATTGATGAATTCTAGTTACCAACAAGGTTTTGTGAGGATGGATCAGAAGCTTCTGATAAAGTTGTTAAAATTTATAGGGTTTAAGTGGTGGTAGAAGGGGATATGTTTGTAGTGAAATGAGGAAAAAATTTAGAAGGACTAGTTAAAAATGTGATTGGTGTCATAAAAGTGGTTAGAATAGTAGCTTTTGAAGGAATTGTTTGAGAAATGGTTGGTATGAATGAAGATGTGGATTTTGGAGGTGGTGAGATGGTAACAATTATGGAATATAGTGGAGTGGATGAAAGGACAGTTGAAACAATGTTCCTTAGATCATAACCCAGAGGAATGGCAGTAGAGTGGGAATCAAAAAACTTACAAGCAGATGGCAAATGTACAGTTGTGAATATGGTAGTAGTGCTTTCAGTTGAAGCTTTCTTTTTCTTTTGTTTCTTCTTTTTCTAAGAGGACTCAGAATCTTGAAACATATCTCCAATATTTAGTCTTTTCTTTTTAGATAGATTCACATCCAACAGAAATATGTGTGGCTTCTTACTACTCCAATTCCTTACTTCAGCATGGTCCACTTCTATACTAGAGTTCATAAATGGAATCATTACCTTCAGACTATCATTTTGATTCTGGGTTGTAATCCATGGAGATTTTCTTACTATGCCAGCTGTTGTACCCCAAAATTTGCCCTCTCAATTATCAAAAATTTGCACACAAGATCTCCATTGACTCAAGACTGCATTAGGGTTTGATCAGCTCAAGACACCTCCTTATGCACTGATAACCAAAATTAGGGTTTGAGATTCCACAAGGATTTTTGAACTTTCAATACTTCATATGACATTCATGGATCATTATAGACCCCCAAGATTACTCATGTCAAGTTTCAAGCCTTGGATCAGATTTTTGCTCAGTTAATTAAGCAATTGACCTAAAAATCAGCTGTATTGGGGAAAAAGTCAACCATAACCAATTTACAGTCAAACTTCATAATTTTTTATCCACATAACCATTTTAAACTCATATATCTCATTTGATCAAGTTTGGACCACAACTCCTCAAGAAATTTGATCAAGTCTCTAAAAGGGCAAAATGGTCAAAATTAGGGTTTTGACTGGGAAAGGGCAGTTCCTGATTTTTTAACCTAGAAAATGGTCAATTGGTTTACGGAATGATCTCAAAAGTCCAATTGAATCATTTTTACCTAATGAAATGGTTCAAAACATTGCAAATCCATTGGGTTGACAGATGAATTTTGCAGTCAACTGATCAAAAGTCAACTGTATACTGAAAAGTCAAACTTTGACTTTTTGGTCAAATTCAAGTACCAAAGATCACAATTCATCAAAACATGTCAAAATATGAAACTTATTCATCAAGAAATAAAAAAAGTCAAGAGTTCATTTTGAAAAGTCAAAATTTCTAAAACTTAGAAATTTTTCTAAGTGTTGGAAATTTCATGTTTTTTTCATAACTTTGAGCCAAATTTTCATTATGATGCAAGATGATTCAAGAGAAACTTCCAACATGGAAGTTGTAGATCTCCATGAAATATACAACATTTCTTCACACAACTTCTTCCAAAAATTCTTGGATATCAAGTTACAATTTTATGAACATAGGGTCATGAAACAAAACACTTAGTGAAATTTTGCCCTAATTTGGACAGGGTTTTGACCTAACTTCATGACACTTTTTCACATAGTTCCAAGGGGAATATTCAAAAGAAATTCAAAGAGGGGTTGTAGATCATGTTACAAGATTTCCAAAATGTCCCAGAACTCCTTGAGATCATTCTTGAGTAGGGAGAATCAAAGAGATGAAGTTAGGGTTTTGTCACTTAAATTACAAGTCATTTTGTGATGAACAAGAAGTCAATTTCAAACCTATGCTGCACAATCTTGTTTTTCAGGCCTCTAAACCTTAAGATCTATCCATAATCAGAAGATTACACTTGCTTTTGAGCTATTATCCAAGTGTTCCAAGCATTGTCCAAGCCAATTTGCCATTTTAGGAAGAAAGTTACCATTCCATTCTTGAAAAGTTGCTTTAATCACAAAGTCAACTTGTCTTGAGCTTCTAAATTGTTCTCTCTGCACACATAAACCCTATAAACCAAAAGCAAGGTGTCTAAGGCCTGAAGAAGCTCAGGACATGCTTGTACAATACTTGAGATTTGACATTTCACTTTTCCTCAAAAGCAAGTTATAGAGCCATAACCCTAGAACTCAAAAATCTTGAGTGATTTTGTGCTCTAATATTTTCCATACATATTAACAAGTCAATTGCAACATAGGACACGTTTGGTCAAGCCCTCAAGGACTCTCAAGCATTCATAAGTCAGAACTGGCCAAAAACTCCATTTTTTGAGCTTCAAACACCCATCTCCATTTTCACTCGTGCGTTTTCACTTTTAACTATCTAAACACTTCATATACATCATATAGAACTCATCTCAACACCTGTTAAACTTCTGTAACTTCATCTTCATCATCCACCATTTTAAAAAAACCTCCATTACAATTGGACTTGAGTAGAGAGTTCTAACTGGTTCCAAAACAAAGTAAGGCTTGCAACACACTCAAGGAGGTCCTAGAAAGCTAACCAGATCATCCTTACACCTCCAAGGTTGCTCAAACTCCATACACAACTCCAGCTGCAAGAGATAAGTTTTCAAACTTCTATCTCTTCATACAGGCATCATTTGAGTTTGATTTGCGAAAATAAAATGTAGATATCATTGCCCTGAAACTATACATATCCATAGATTTCATTTATATTGATTGAGCTAGGAGAATTTTAGGATTAAATATCTGAAAATAATTAGGTCAGAATTTGGTACTTTCAAAAATTCTCATTCATCTTTGATTTATAGTTCATGACATTTATGTGGTCGGATTCGTATGATAAAATGGAGCAACTTTCATGTTTACATTTTCAATTTTTGTTGATAAATGAATGAGTTACAGATGGTCTGGAAGGAGGGTGAAAATGAAGTGTATTCATGACTCGTTTAGTATTATATATTTATCATTTCAGTTATATTAACAGATGTATAGCCACCCTAGTGGTAAGGCAGCGCGCTGGTAATCTGGAGGTCATGGGTTTGAGCCTAAGCGCGCTGCCTTTTGCTTTTCCTCTCATTTTTTACATTTTTTATCCTTCCAGCGCGCATGGGCCTTCCCCTCCCGGGCCTGACTTTTTTTCTCTAACATTCACCTCCCTGTTTCATTAATCCACCTCCCTGACTTTATTTATTTTTATTTTTTATTTTACTTTCTTATCTTTTATTATTATTATTAATATTATTATTAATATGATTATTATTATTATTATTTTCATTACTAAAAAAACCCAAAAAATATTTATATTTTATTTATTTATTTTTATTTAGTTTATTTTTTCATAAAATTAAAAGCACAAAAACATTTTCTTTAATAAATTAACTTCCTTTTTTAAATACTTAGATAATAAATTTTAAATATTATAATATTATTTTCTTGTAAATTAAAATCAATTTAGGATTTAGGATCTTTTATTTAATTATTTTTATTTACTAGTTTAATTAAATTCACTAAAAACCCTAAAAAATAATTTTCTTTAAATTAATTTATTCTACTAATTTAATCTTAATTTTCTTTTTTTTAGTTAATTATTTTATTTTAATTAATTAGGTTAAAAAACCCTTTTCATAAAAAACAAGCAAAAATCATATTTCTTTACATTTACATTCTTGCATTTTTATCTTTATTTTTGTACATTTATTCAAATTCAATATGGTTGTAATAATTATCTAGATTTAATTTTTTGAAATATTCCCCATTTGTAATTTGTACACCTCCCTCCCCTAAGTATTGTAATAGCGTAGTAATTTTAATTTTCGCAATTTATCGCTTTTATAAAACATGCTAGTAATTAGGGTTTGTATGGAAAGACTAAAACAAATCAAATAGAAAACCATAATTCAAGACAAATTAAGCATGAAAATTAATACACTTGCACACAAACACCCCCAGGGTAAATCCACTTGGTTGCCTTACAAAAATGGCCATATTATGCATGTGAGGTATCTTAGCAAAAACAAATAAAATACAAGATCATAGTCCCTCGATGACGCTATCTAAGTTGCCTTTCAAATGATCTTAGTCCCTAAAAAGAATGCTAATATACCTTGCAACATTGCTAGTCATGGTTATACGATGACCCACGCTCGTCCCATTTACATCCAAAGATAGGGTTGCTTACCAAATCAATGGTAAGACAACAATGTCAAAGGAAAAGAAAATGAACAAGAAAGACATTTGAGTAGGTACATTGCTCCCAAATTACTTGCTCTATTTCAAAACAAACATCCTTGCTATTTAAAAAAAAAAGAAACAAACACTTACACTTTCAAAACATCTTACAAAAACTTGAAAACATTTTCAAAAGATCAACATCTTTGTATACATTCTTACAAATAAGAATCATTACAAAGATTGCCTAAACAATAGCCTCCTTACAAAATACTTTCAAAAACCACACCAAGCACAATTTCAAACAAAAGAAAGTAATCTAGAAAGTATCTAAAAGCCCATGGAAAACATTGGATGAAAAGGGTGCTAATACCTTTCCTTTTCATAATCTACCCCTCGAACTCAAGAAATAATCTCAAAGGTCTTTCCTGTGCTTTTTCACCTTTCCTTTTGGATAAAAGAAAAGTCGGTGGCGACTCTTACTAACCACAACATTTGCGATCAAACACAAAACCCTCAAGTCAGTTCTTCCACCGTATCACAGAACTGGCGACTCTGATGGGGAAATTCTAAAAGAGGGGTTACCTTAGGGCAAGATCACATTTACTTGATTACATTGTTTGATTTGTTTGCTTTACATTATGGTTCTTTGTTTGGGTTTGAATCCTCTACCCGGATTTGGGATACATTATAGGTAAGTAGCAATACATTATGGAAACTGTGCGGGATATACCGACATGGTCTAAGCAATAGCTACGTTAGTGCGACATATTTGTGGATACCGGTAGCCTTTGAGTTAATCAAAGAGAATATGGGGCCGCTGAGTGATGTCATGAAGCACTAATGAACTTTTAGAACCTTTACTTGACCAACTTGGCCTTTAGGATATAGTGAGATGACCGGCTTTGGTGCAGTCCGAAGTTGGTAGATACTCGATACTACACTCATTGAGGTTTGGTTTCTTGGGATATTTCGGTCGCCATTAAAGAGGCTTGAGCTGAAACAATGACCAAGGAAACAATCCAGTGATATTGAGTTCCTTAGAACCTAGTTACTATTACTAGGACAGGTTTAAGCCAACTAAACTTCAAGAGGGTACTTACCTATAAAAATCCATGCAAGCCTAAACCTAAGTATTTATTTTCTTTGTTTGTATATACATACTTGTACATAACATCATGAACATCATACACATTCAATAACCATTTCAAGGATTTTGGGATTCATCTTTGTTCTTGTTTTGTAGGATATGGATTCACTTTGCAGGAAAACTATTCAGGTCAATCTTGTAAGGATCCCTCCACAACTTAAGGAGCTAGCTTCAAGGATTCCAGAAAACTCTCCATTCACCGAGAGACATGGCCGTCTACTCAACTTGGTCACCTCCAACACAAATGAGGACATGATGAAGGTTCTCTTTCAGTTCTTTGATCCTCTACACCATTACTTCACATTTCCGGACTATCAACTTATGCCTACTTTGGAAGAAGTCTCCCGACTCTTGAGGATTACCATTCTCAATCAACTACCTTTCAATGGTACGGAAAGAGACCCAAAGCTAGAAGAGATTTATCAAGCTCTACACTTGCACTCATCTGATGTCACAACTCATTGGGAAACAAGGAGTGGTGTCAAAGGTTTCCTAGCAAAGTTCTTGTTCGAGAAAGACCAAAATTGTTGGAACTCCTTGGATTTGCAAGCCTTTGAAGAAATTATGGCTCTCCTCATTTATGGTATGGTTTTGTTTCCAAATCCTAACCAACTCATAGATGTGAACGCCATCAAAATCTTCATATCCCGGAACTTGGTGCCTACATTGCTAGGGGATATCCTACACTCTTTTCACACTCGCACAGTGAGGAAAAGAGGTGTCCTTATGTGTTGCACTCCTCTCTTGTCAAGATGGTTTATTTCGCATCTTCCCCAATCTGTATTAAAGAATGAGCAAGGTTTAAGGTGGTCACAAAGGTTGATGACTCTCAAACATTCAGATATTCATTGGTGCTCCGGATCCATAGAGAATGTTACTATTGTCGACCGTTGTGGAGAATTTCCTAATGTCCCTTTACTTGGAATTAGGGGAGGTATCACCTACAACCCCTGCTTAGCCTTAAGACAGTTTGGTTACGCCCGAAGGGATGGCCCGCACGAGATGCTGATTCAACGTTTAGTATTTGACTATGACAACAACCAATGGTGAGGGTTGTTATGATTCCTAAACCTGCGCCTGATCAGCAAAGAAATAACCAACCAAGGATGGAAAGACCAGTCAGACAATTCACTAAAATTAATATGACCCTATCTCAGGTATTTCTACATTTGTTGAGATCTAACCTAGTGACCTTGAAATAAGCTCCTAAGAATCCTAATACAACATCTCCTCACTATCATCCTAAGGCTCATTGTGCATACCACCCTGAGAGTCCCGGCCATGACACTAATAACTGTTGAGCTCTAAAGAATAAAGTACAAGACCTTATTGAAGCCAGAGAGATTGAATTCGATGCGCTCGAAAAGCCAAATGTCATTTCTGCCCCTATGCCCAAACATGGCCATAATACCAATGCCATTGAGGAAGATATGTTTGTTACTTCAGTTGATGAACTTATGACCCCACTCCTGACTATCAAAAAGAACTTATTAAATGTCAGTTGTGATACGGCGGGAGAACTGACTTGAAGGCTTTGCATTTGATCGCAAATGTTGCGGTTAGCAAGAGTCGCCACCAACTTTTATTTTATCCAAAAGGAAAGGTGAAAAAGCACAGGAAAGACCTTTGAGATTGTTTCTTGAGTTCGGGGGGTAGATTATGAAAAGGGAAGGTATTAGCACCCTTTTCATCCATGATTTTCCATGGGCTCTTAGTTACTTGCTAGATCACTTGCTTTTTGTTTGAAATTGTGCTTGATGTGGTTTTTGAAAGTATTTTCTAAAGAGGCCATTGTGTAGGCAATCTTTGTAATGATTCTTGTTTGTAAGAATGTATACAAAGATGTTTGATCTTTTGAAAATGTTTTCAATTTTGTAATATGTTTGAAAGTGTATGTGTTTGTTTTGAAAATATAAAGGATGTTTGTTTAGAAATGGAGCAAGTAATTAGGAGCAATCTACCTACTCAAATGTCTTTCTTGTTCATTTTCTTTTCCTTTTACATTGTTGTCGTGCCATTGATTTGGTAAGCAACCCTATCTTTGGATGTAAACGGGACGGGCGTGGGTCATCGTATAACCATGATTAGCAATGTTGCAAGGTATCTTAGCATTATTTTTGAGGGACTAAGATCATTTGTAAGGCAACTTAGATAGCTTCATCGAGGGTCTATGATCTTGTATTTTCTTGTTTTGGCTAAGATACCTTACATGCGTAATAGGGCCATTTTGTATAATGCAACCAAGTGGAATAACCCTATGGATGTTTATGTGCAAGTGTATCATTTTCATGCTTGTTTTTGTCTTGAATTAGGGTTTTATAATCATTGGTTTTAGTCTTTCCATACAAACCCTAATTACTAGCATGTTATATAAAAGCGATAAATTGCAAAATTTAAAGTTACTACGCTATTACAACATTTGTGGGGAGGGGTGTACAAGTTGAATGGGGATTACAAGAATTTAAACCCTAATTAATTTATTACAACCATATTAAATTGGTATGAATATACAAGGAAATAAATAAATACAAAGTATAAAAATGAATAAATGTACAAGGATGCAAAATGTAAAGAAAAGGAATTTTGTTTGGTTTTCATGAAAAAAGATTTTGTCTTAACCTAATTTAAATAAAGAAAATAGTTAATTAAGTTTGAATTTATCAAGGAAAATATTTTAAAAGAAAACCCTAATTCTATTAATTAATCAAAAGAAAATAAGTTTAAGAAAAGTATATATTCTTTGGTATTTTTTATCTTGAAAATATTTGTAGTATTATAAAATATTTTTTAGTCTTTTTTATATTAAAATAATGTATTTTAAATGGTGTGAAGAAAAATAAATAACTAAAGTAACATTAATTAAGTTTATAAGATTTACTTAATAAAATAAATAAAGTATTGTAAATAAAAATATTTTTATTTATGGAAAAATAAAATAAAATAAGTCAAAATATAAACATATATCATTTTCTTATATTTTTATGATTTTTAGTATTTAGGAAATATTTTTAAGAAAAGAAAAATAAAAAAATGAAATAAATGAATAAATAAAATCATTTGGGCCAGGGGGTGCAACGCCTGCCAAATAAAAAAGTCAGAATTGCAAAAATAAAACATGAAAAAATGCAAAAGGGTACCACTAGGGTTGGAATCCAGGTCCCATAGGTTACAGGCGCGCGCTTCTACCACTGGGGTGGCTATACATCCATTAATACAAATGAACCAATAAATATGTAAGGCAAAACGCCCCCTGAAGACTTCATCTTCAACCTCCAGCCAGACCTACTGTAACTTGCTCATTTCTCATTAAAAATGAAAACTGTAAACATGAAACTTGTAGCAAATTTTCTCACGATTCCAGAAATGTAAAGTATTAAAACTATGGATCAAAGATAAGTAAGAATTTTAATGGCCCTAATCTGAACCCTAAAAATTTCAGAAATTTCAGTTTCAAAATTCTCTAAGTTCAAGAAAAGTTAATGGAAACTAAGGACATAATTAGCTTCAGGGCAATGATATCTACATGTTTTATTCACAAATAAACTATTGATGATGCCTGTATGAAGAGTTCCAAGTTGAGAAAACTTACCTCAAAACTGGAAATCATGTTTTGAGTTTGAGCTTGTTTCAATTGATGGTGATGATCAGGTTAGCTTCCTTGAGGTCCTAGGAAGCTAATGCAATGGTTAGCTTGAACAACGGATGGTTGAAATGGCCTAGAGAAGTCAAGTTGTAGACTCTGTTTTTTGGTTATGGAAGTTATGGTAAATGGTGTTACAGTTCTGGAATAAGGATGGGGGTGATTTGTATTTGATGTAAGGAAGCTTTAGAAACTAAAAGGCCGTGAAACGCACGAGGGAAATGGGAGTTTGATGTTCAAGGTCAGAAACTGTGCAACAATGGAGTTTTTGTGCAATTTTTTATTTTTGAGAGAGTTTTGGTGTATTTCAGGGTGTTCAAGCTCGTGTTCTAGCTCACAAATAGTGACTCTATTTATAAGCAACAGGTTTTGAGTGCTCTAGTTGATCAGAATTCAAATTACATGTTTAAGTTAAACATGTGATTTTTTGACAAAACAAGTTTCCATCCCTTGTGTACTTGCTAAGATAGAGTGGTTATGTTGTAAACAAGCTTGTTTCTGACTTTGTGGGTGGAGTGTGATCAGAGGAATAAGTTAGAGGCTCAATGTGAACTTTATGCAAAAAGCTTGCTTTACAAGAATGACATTGTTAACTTTGTGCCATAAATGGAAATGCAACTTGGACAATAGCTCAATTGCTTGGATCAAAGCTCTAACAGTTGTGTAAACATTTAGTTATGGAGTGAAAAACAAGTTTGAGGCCTGCAAAGCAAGGATTATGCAGCCTAGCATGGATTTGGTTCAAGTGTTCATCAAAAATGACTTGTAATTCAAGTAACAAAATCCTAATTTCATCTCTTCGATTCTCCCTCCTCAAGAATGATCTCAAGGAGTTCTGGGACATTTTGGAAATCTTGAAATGTTATCTACAACCCATCTTTTGAATTTCTCTTGAAGATTACCCTTGGAACTATGTGAAAAAGTGTCATGAAGTTAGGTCAAAATCATGGCTAAATTAGGGCAAAATTTCACTAAGTGTTTAGATTCATGACCCTATGTTCATAAAATCATAACTTGAGATCCAAGCATTTTTAGAAGTATTTTTGTAAAGAAAAGTTGTATATTTCATGGAGATCTACAACTTTCATGTTGGAAGTTTTTCTTGAATCATCTTTCATCATGGTGAAAATTTGGCTCTAAGTTATGAAAAAACATGAAATTTCTAAGTTTAGAAATTTTGACTTTTTAAAATGAAATCTTGACTTTTTGATTTCTTGATGAATAATTTTCATATTTTGACATGTTTTGATGAATTATGATCTTTGGCACTTGAATTTGACCAAAAAGTCAAAGTTTAACTTTTCAGTATACAGTTGACTTTTGATCAGTTGACTACAAAATTCATCTGTCAATTCAATGGACTTGCAATGTTTTGAACCATGTCATTAGGTCAAAATGATGCAATTGGACTCTTGATATCATGCCTTAAACCAATTAACCATTTTCTAGGTCAAAAATCAGAAATTGCCCTTTCCTAGTCAAAACCCTAATTTTGACCATTTTGGCCTTTTGGAGATTTGATCAAATTTCTTGAGGAGTTGTGGTCCAAACTTGATCAAATGATACACATGAGTTTAAAATGTTTATGTGGACCAAAAATTATGAATTTTGACTGTGAATTGGCCATAGTTGACTTTTTCCCTAATACAACTGATTTTTAGGTCAACTGCTCAATTGACTAGGCAAAATTGTGATCCAAGGCTTGAAACTTGACATGAGTAATCTTTGGGGTCCATAATGATCCATGAAAAATCATATGGGGCATTGGAAGTTCAAAAATCCTTGTGCAATCTCAAACCCTAATTTTGGCCATCAGTGCCTAAAGAGTTGTCTTGAGCTGATCAAATCCTAGTGCAGTCTTGAGCCCAAGGATATCTTGTGAGCAAATTCTTGATAAATGAAAGGGAAAATTTTGGTGTACAACAGCTTCCCCTGTTCAATCTTCTTAAGCCTGAAGAGTTAGAATGGCATGTTTTCCATTCGTGACTCGAAGGTGGAAGATGATTGGACACTAGAGTGCCCAGAAATTTGCACTCGACGATGTGATGGTAGAGGGAATGGGCTTAAAGATGTCATTTGGAGGAGTGATAGAAAGATTTTGGATATGAGCTTGTAGATGCCATCCAAAAGTGATTGTTGAATGGTAATTTGTAAGCTGAAAGAATGAGTATCAGAATGGCATCCGTGTCTGGGGCGTATCTGTACTGTATCTGAGAGTTGAATCTGAATGAGTGTCAGGATGGCATCCATGTTTGGAGTGTATCTGAACTGTATCTAAAAGTTGGATCTGAATGAGTATCAGAATGGCATCCGTGTCTGGAGCGTATCTGAACTGTATCTGAAAGTTGAATGAGTTTCAGGATGGCATCCGTGTCTGGAGCGTATCTGAAATCTTTGAACATTGTTAATGGTAGCTATTTGATTAATCTTATCCTGAAAAAGATAAAATGTTAGATAACATGCAATGTGTGATACGGTGGGAGAACTGACTTGAGGTTTTGCGTTTGTGTTTGCAAATGATTCGGTTTAGCAAGAGTCGCCACCGACTTTTTATTTATCCAAAGGAAAGGTCAAAAAGCACAGAAAAGACCTTTGAGATGTTTTCTTGGGTTCGGGGGGTAGATTATGAAAAGGGAAGGTGCTAGCACCCTTTTCATCCATGGTTATCCATGGGCTCTTAGTTACTTGTTTAGATCCCTTGCTTTTGCATTTCAATTGTTTGAAATGGTGCTTTGTGTGTGTGGTTTTGAAAATGTTTTGAAAAGAGGCCATCGTTGTGGCAACCTTTGAAATGATTCTTGTTTGAATATATACAAAGGTGTTTGTCTTTTGAAAATATATTTCAATGTTTGAAAGTTTATTTTTGGGAAATGTTTTGAAATTGTGTTGTGGGGTGTGTTTGAAAATAGCAAGGATGTTTTTGCAAGTTTTGATCAAGTAACTAAGAGTTGTCTACCTTATTTTACTCAAGAGTCTTTCCTATGCGTTTTTAACCCTTTTGACAGTGTTGTTTTACCATTGCATTTGGTAAACAACCTTGTATTTGGATGTTAAACGGGACAGGCGCGGGTCATCGTATTGACCATGATAGCAATATTCCCAAGTATCTTTAGCAAATTTTTTGAGGGACTAGATCATTTTGTTTAGGCAACCAAGATAGCGTCATCGAGGGACTATGATCTTTTGTTTTGTTTTTGTTTTACCAAAGTACTCAACATGTATAACATGGCCCATTTTCAAGGCAACAAGTGGATGAAACCCTAGGGGTGCAAGTGTGCATTGTGTTGTCAATTTACATGCTTTTTTCCTTTGTATTAGTCACGCTATTTGTTTTGATTTTGGATTTTTGCATACAAACCCTAGTCTCTAATCATGGCATATTTAAAAGCATAAAGTGCGAGAATTAAAAGTCTAAGTTATTACAAGAGTATCCGGGGATGGGGGTACAATTATTATAAATGGGGATGAGTCTCACAAGAATAACAATGTCCAAATATCAAGTATTACAACCAAATCGAATTGTCGCAATTCAATATAAAGTTATAACAAATTATGAAATAAAGAAAATCAATAAATTATGGAATGCATGTATTTACTTGAAAATAAATAAATAAAATCTATTCTAAAAAAGAAAGATTAAATATTTTATTAATATTCTTTGTATGTGTTTACTTGAAAATAAATAAATAAAATTTATTCTAAAAAAAAGAGAGATTAAATATTTTATTAATATTCTTTGTATTTTATTAATTATGAAAGGAAAAGTTTAAAGAAAAATTAATTAAACAAAATCTCTATTATTTTTGGTATTTTTATTAATCAATTAAAAAAAAGGTTTAAAGAAAGTAAACTAAAAATTTCTTTAATGTTTTTATTATTAGTAACAAATTAAATTTAAAAAGTTATAAAAATTAAAAGTAAAAAAATGATTTTATTTTTTTAGGGTTAAAAAGAAAATGTATGATAATATTTACTAGTATATTTTAAAAAAAACAAATAAAAGCAAAACAAACTAAGAGAAGAGAGATGGGCTTTAGGGATTTGAGTTTTACAGTTTGGCAAGCTTGTGCAGGTTTTTTTCTGGCTTGAACTGTTAGCAGTTTTATGATTTGTTTTTTGAACTGATTGTGCAGTTTGGTTGTACAATTTTTTGTGATTGTTTGTTTGGAAGCTGTTATGCAGCTTTGGTTATTGGCTCTTTTTAGAACTACAGGTTTGGCTAGTTTGATAGCAGGGTTAGGATTATGTTTTTGTTACAGTTGCAGCTTGGTTCTTGGTTGTGGATTGTTGAAACTGTTAGGCCATTTTTGAAAATGTTGGACATGTTTTGTGGTTGTTTTGTTGTAGTTTGAGGCTATGCAGTTTTGTGGTTTGTGCAATGTTTGCACAAGTTGGCAAGCTTGTGTTGGTTGCTCTTAACAGGCTTTTGTGGTTTGTGAATGTTGTTGGCCTGTTTGCTTGGTTTGAACTGCTATATAGTTTTGTTTCCAGTTTTGGCTATGCAGTTTAGGCTGGCTTGTTAAAGTTTGATAACAGGTTTAGGATGGTGGTGAAACTGTGAACAGGTTTTTGGCTTTGAGAGAGTTGTGCAGGTTTTGACAAAATGTTATCTCTTCACTTTGTGCTGTTTGATGTCTTATATCCTTTTAGCTGTTGTTTTGCAACTTGTGACAGTCTTTTTTGCCAAATTGTACACTCTCGCCAAAAAGGTGATATCTTTTCTCTCTTTCTCTCTCAATGACAAAGCACTTTTGCTTTTTCTTATTTTCTGAAAAGTTTTCCTATTAGCTAGAAAGTGATGATAGGCTATGACAAGACTTTTTGCTTCTTATATGGTTTACCTCCTGCTTTGTACTTTTGGCCTGCTACATGTCTGCACTTGTACTTGCTGCATTGGTTCAGTTTGCATCCAGTTTGCTTTGCTTGACAGTTTGGCCTATGTTGTAATGCTTCAGTTGCTTTGTAACTTGCTGCAATCTTTAGTACAGTTGGCGCCTGTTTGCCTTAGTTGCTGCATTGTTTTGCCATGCTGTTTGGTTTAGTTTCTTTGTACAATTTTGCATCCAATTTTGGCCTTGTTTTGTAATGCAGTTTGGCGCCTTGTTGCATTTGAATAAATTTGCTTTGTTTGCATTCTTCTTTTGCATTTTTTATCTTTTCTCTTTGTGAACCAAGAAGAGAAATCTTCTTGTGATTTGCAAAGAGGAAAATAAAAACGTGATGAAAAATAGCACTCTGATTCCAGACGGCAAACTTTAATGATGAAAAAATTTCTTTTCTTTTTTGTTTGAAAATTCTATTTAACTGACAGTACTAATCCTCTTTTCTTTGTTTTTCTTTCATGTGAGCACAACTTGGGTGATGACAAAGCAGAGGAAGCCGAAGACTTTGAGCATGGGAGCAATGGAACAATGGCTTAGACTTAGATTTTTAACTTAGATAGATTTTCCATTAATTGTAATAATTTATTTTTTCAAGTACTATAAGTTATAAAACCTACAGTATTCAAATAATAAATTATTTTTGCATCAACATCTGAAAAATCTTTGTGAGGCAATCTGAATAGAACCTTCTACTGTCGATATCTTGCAATTCTTCTTTCAAGTCTTCACTGATTATTTAAGATTCCTGATTAAAATAACTGAAACTGCATTCCAATATTTCCAATACAGATAACTTAAACTTTAAGTAATCCAATAACTTTGTAGTCTCGTAACCTTGCAACGACATTCCAATCAAAATACGCATTGTGTATTCCAATAAACAAGCAAGCATTTCATTCCATTAACCAAGCAAACGTTTTAACATATGCACATTATCTGGTTAACCTGGATCAAACAAAACCTGAATATTCCAAATGACCATCTCAGCTCCTATCTCTTATCCCAGATAAACAAGCCTTGAGAACAACCAGTAACCTCTTAGAAAACTTATGAAAACATGTGACAGTTAATTTGAATTTCTGAGAATTCAGTTTCTTCTGAGAAATGCGAGAGAAACCCTAATTCTTGATTTACTGCCATAGAAAAGTCTGTTTGATCGATTCTTGAGCCAATCTTGAAAATCTGAGAAAACCCTAGGGTTGTGATTTCTTGTGAAAAAGGGAGGGCAAATTTTGGGGTACAACACAATGTTTATGTTGTATAAAATGCATAGTATAATGCATTCTTATTATCAATGTTTATGATATATGGATGCAATGTATGCGTATGTGAGCTAGTTTACTGCACTGTTGTTGGATTAGGGAAAATAAATCCCTGACTGCTGCTGAGGAATATGGAGTATAAGTCTTCATGTTGTGAAGTCTAAGTGTTGATGAATTTCTGCTTGGAGAAATAAACTCTGTTGTAAGAGAAATGCCGCGTACTGCTTGAAAAATCCTATCTGGGGAATTCGGAG
This sequence comes from Vicia faba, assembly GCA_948472305.1. NCBI lineage: Eukaryota > Viridiplantae > Streptophyta > Magnoliopsida > Fabales > Fabaceae > Vicia > Vicia faba. Next base: position 1,306,260,122 of record OX451736.1, on the reverse strand, counting down.
AAATTTGACGACTTCTACTGGGGATTGATAACTGGAAGTTCTATCCTGTTGGGGATTAAACTGCTCACTGTGGGGAACTTTATAGAGATAAACTTAGAGAGATTTACCTATCCCTTAAAGCCATCAGCGATTGTCTTTTATTTTGTTTATTTGTAAATAGTAATTATGTTCAAATGCATATGTTCAACAATGAATCATTGGACGTTTTTGTAAACAAAACACAAGCGAAAATAAAAAAAATAGATAGTTTTTGCACTTTCAAAGGGATATCTTCGTATTGACTTTAAGTGAGTATTTTTGTACAATAAGACAAACATTCTAGTAAGAGAATGTCTTCATAAAAAATGAAAATTTTAATACAAAGAAAAGATAGCTATGTGCAATAATCCCATGGGGTTCCTATTCTGCTATAGCCTTTGTATCTCTGAGCACCTTGTCCATTTTTTTCCTTGTTCGAAGATGATTGAATTGGTCAGAAATGTCGAGTTTGCAAGTTGTCTGTAAGGTGATCCAATAGGACATAGTCATACGCTTTAATTCCATAACTTTTGCCTGGACCGCCCTTTCGGGTTTTCAGTCCACCGGGATACCCTTTTTGCCCAAGTTTCCCTTTCGGGTTTTCAACATGCCGGGTGTACAGATTTTTTTTTGTTTTTATCCCTAATTTTTTCCCTAACCTTTTTGGTTCACCGGGATGCCCTTGTTTTTCCTAGGTGCGTCAACCTAGCGGGTCTCTTATGTGTAGTATCTTTTGACTATGTCTGTGTTCGCAAGGTGTGGCAGGTCGTCGCCATCCATGGTGGTCAAGATCATTGCTCCACCAAAGAATATGTTTTTGATTACAAATGGTCCTTCGTATGTAGGAGCCCATTTGCCCCTAGGATCACCTTGCGGCAGTATGATACGTTTGATCACCAGATCTCCAACTTGATACACTTGGCGTCTGACCTTTTTGCTGAAAGCCTTCATCATCCGTTTTTGATACATTTGACCATGGAAAACAGCAGTAAGCCTTTTCTCATCAATCAAGTTTAGTTGATAAAGTCGAGTCTGGATCCAATCTTCTTCATTCAGCCCTACATCCTTCATAATTCTTAGAGAGGGGATTTGGACCTCAATAGGCAAGACAACCTCTATGTCGTATACCAGTGAGTAAGGTGTTACCCCGGTTGATGTGCATGCCGTGGTACGATATCTGTGGAGATCGAATGGTATCATCTCATGCAAGTCTTTGTATGTGACTGTCATTTTCTGTATGATCTTTTTAATGTTCTTGTTCGCAGCTTCGACAACACCATTCATCTTTAGCCGGTAAGGGGAAGAATTATGGTGCTGGATCTTAAATTTCTCGCACAAGGCGGTGATCATAGTATTGTTCAGGTTTGTACCATTATCAGTAATGATCCTCTCTGGGATACCGTACTGGCAAATGAGATTCTGCTTGATGAACCAAGCGACAACATTCTTGGTAATTGAAGCGAAGGAAGCTGCCTCCACCCACTTTGTAAAATAATCAATGGCCACTAAGATGAAGCAGTGTCCATTAGAGGTTGTCGGCTTTATTTCCCCAATCATATCTATTCCCCGCATAGCAAAGGGCTAAGGAGCTGTTAAGACATTCAGAGGAACTGGAGGTACGTGCACCTTGTCAGCATAAATCTGACACTTATGGCAAGTTCGAGAGTGTTGATAGTAATCTGCTTCCATGGTAGACCAATAATAGCCTACCCGTAGGATTTTCTTTGCCATAGTATGCCCACTGGAATAGGTGCCAAAAGTGCCTTCATGTAATTCATCCATGATCCTTTCAGCTTCAACCTTGTCTACACACCGAAGTAATACGGACTCATGGTTGCGTTTGTAAAGAATGTCATTACTAAGGAAGAATTTAGCAGATAATCTCCTTAAGAACTTCTTATCATTGACTGAAGCTCCTTCTGGGTATTCTTGAGTCTCGAGATACCTTTTGACTTTGTGAAACCAAGGCTGGTCCACTATTTCTTCGGTATTAATCTCGTGACAGTGTGCTGGTTCATCCCTTCGTTCAATGGTAATCTGGGGAGCCTCATTATCCCATTTAAGTTTAAACATAGATGACATTGTGGCTAGTGCGTCGGCTAGTTGATTTTCTTCTCGTGGGAATTTCTCGAAGGTAATCTTCTCAAAATGTGGGAGCAACGTAAAAACATGTTCTTTGTAAGGGATAAGGTTAGGGTGTTTGGTGTCTCATTCCCCTTTGATCTGGCTAATAACCAAAGCTGAATCCCCGAATACATTCAAAGATTTGATCCCCAAGTCTATGGCAGCTTTGAGACCGAAGATGCATGCTTCGTATTCCACCATGTTATTTGTACAATTGAAGTAGAGTCTTGCCATAAAAGGAGTATGACATCCTTCAGGAGATATGAGTACAACACCAATTCCATTGCCCAGTGCGTTAGATGCCCCATCAAAAACCAGGGTCCATCGGGATTCTTGTTCAAGTCCGTCATATGGCCCGAATTCTTCACAGTTGTTTACCATCATGATGTCTTCATTTGGAAATTTGAACTTCATGGACTGGTAGTCTTCTACAGCTTGGTGAGCAAGGTGATCAGCTAGTACACTTCCCTTTATTTATTTTTGGGTAGTACACTGTATGTCATATTCCGTCAAGATCATCTGCCATCTTGCTATTCTCCCAGAGAGAGCGAGTTTTTTCGAAGATGTATTTTATTGGATCCATTTTAGATATCAACAGGGTAGTATGAGTCAGCATATACTGTCTTAGCCAGCGAGCAGCACATGCCAGAGCGCAGCAAGTTTTCTCGAGTAGTGAATATCTTGTTTCACAGTCGGTAAATTTTTTGCTCAGGTAATAAATAGCGTGCTCTTTTTGGCCAGACTCGCCATGCTTCCCCAGCACACACCCCATTGAATTTTCCAAAATGGTTAGATACATGATCAATGATCTCCCTTCAACCGGTGGCATCAAAACAGGAGGCTCTTGCCGGTACTCTTTGATCTTGTTGAAAGCAGTTTGGAATTCATCATTACATTTGACTACTTGATCTTTCTTCAATAGCTTGAAGATTGGTTCACGGGTAGCTGTCAGGTGAGAAATGAATCTGGCAATGTAGTTCAAACGTCCCAAGAACCCTTTAACTTCTTTTTCAGTACGAGGAGCAGGCATCTCTTGTATCGCTTTCACCTTAGCAGGATCTACTTCAATACCCTTATTGCTGACGACAAAGCCTAGGAGCTTACCAGACCTTACTCCAAATGTGCATTTATTTAGGTTCAACCTCAACTTGTACTTCTTTAGTCTCTCAAAGAGTTTTTGTATATGGTAAAGATGCTCTTCTTCTATTTGAGATCTAACTATCATGTCGTCCACATAGACTTATATTTCGTGATGTATCATGTCATGAAATAAAGCTACCATGGCATGCTGATAGGGTGCCCCAGCATTCTTCAGTCCGAATGGCATCACCTTGTAGTAGAAAGTACCCCACTATGTGATGAATGTTGTTTTCTCCAGTCCTCAGGCGCCATTTTGATTTGGTTGTAACATGAGAAACCGCCCATGAAGGAAAACACTTTGTGTTCTACAGTATTGTCAACTAGGATATCAATATGGGGAAGTGGGAAATCATCCTTAGGGCTTGCCCTATTTAAATCTCTATAGTCCATGCACATTTGTACCTTGTCGTCCTTCTTGGGAACGGGAACAACATTAGCAACCCATTGCGGATAGGAGGTGACGACCAAGAATCCAGCATTGATTTGTTTCATGACTTCTGCTTTAATCTTCTCTGACATATCTGGTCGCATTCGACAGACCTTTTGTTTTACCGCTGGGCAATCCTCTTTTGTAGGTAGCCGATGTACCATAATATCTGCATCAAGTCCTGGCATGTCTTCATATGACCAGGAAAAGACCTCAACATACTCGTGTAATAACTGAATCAACCGCTCCTTGACACTGGGTTCCAGATTGACACCCACCTTGACCTCTATTTTGTCTTCTTCGGTACCTAGGTTAATTGTATCCACGGGTTCCTCGTGGGGCTGGATGGTTCTCTCTTCTTGTAGTAGTAATCTGGAAATTTCCCCTGGTACTTCACAATCTTCGCCACCTTCGTCTTCGGCTTGGTATATTAGATTTTCAGTCACAAAAAGCCATAGCAGAACCGTTATCCATGGGATCCTGAATAGATGTAGACCTGCATTGTGAGTGTGAGTGTGTGTAAGGGTATAGCTATCTTTGAAAGAAAAATGTAAAAAGAAAAACAATGAGCACAAAGTTTGTATGCAAAATATCCATGATTCATTGATGTCATATGTAAATGAGATAATAACCCTTACAAATGGACCATTGTGCCTCGGGTAAGACACAAGGTTTTAAGAGTTTGAATTGTTTTAATATTACAGATCAAACAAAATGTAAAGACAAACTATTGTGGGATAAAAGTGATCAGGACGAAATCTCTAGCCTCCCAATTGCTGAGCCTTCCACTAATAGTTAGGAAGATCCAATCTTCCAGATTGCAAACATCTCCATCTTCCTCTACCGCGTTGACTTCACGGTTGCTGATCTTCAGGGGTATTCCTCCAGCACGAGCGTGATGTATAACCTTCTGAGCATTTGAAGTGAAACCCAGGACAAATTTGTCAGACTTGTATGGGATATCTGGGAGTTTCCCCCAGATAGTGCACCCACCTTCTTCTATCACTGCCTTTGCATCCTTCAACGATGACATTCTGAGTGAAGGCCTTGTGATTTTGGGAACAGCCCTGGTTACTGCCACATCTTGCGGGACTTCCTCAAAGTGTTGGAATGGAGTTTCAATAAATTCACCATCTAACTCCACATATCTGAAGGAATTGAGATGGCTGATCATATACTCTTATTCTCCATGAACGGTGATAATCTTCCCTTGGATCGGATACTTCATCATTTGGTGCAACATAGAAGTGACAGCGCCAGCATTGTGAATCCATGGTCTGCCTAGCAAGCAGGAATATGAAGGACGGATATCCATTACATAAAAAGTTGAACCAAATGTTTAAGTTCCAACCTTTATGGGTATATCCACTTCCCCATTCACTATCATTTTTGAGCCATCAAAGGCCCTCACTACTATGTTACTCGGCTTTAATGTCAATCCCTCACAATCAAGCCTATCAAGAGCTTTTTTAGGCAATACATTTAGAGATGAGCCAGTGTCCATCAAAACATGAGCCAAGGTTGTGCCCCTACATTCAACTGAGACGTGCAATGCCTCATTATGCTTCCTTCCTCTTGGAGCTAAATCAGCATCCGAAAAACCTAGACCATTATCTGCAGTCAAGATAGCTATGCAGTCTTGGAACTGATCGGCAAATGTTTCTTGGGGTACATGGGCAGTTTTCAAGAATTTTACCAGGGCTTTTACATGTGCCTCGGAACATAGTAGTAAAGCTAGCATGGAGATTTTAGATGGGGTTTGCTCCAGTTGCTCAACTACATCGTAGTCGATTCTTTTTATGATCTTTAGAATTTCCTCCATCTGTTTCCGGGAGGTTTTAGGGATAGCCAATGATTATGCCTTTGTCCGGACGGGTTCAATCAGAATATTTTTACCTTGGGTCTCGGTTAACTCGGCAGCAGGAATGTCAGTAGGAATGATAGCAGGGATTGTAACAACTTTTTCAGTTGGAGCATTAGCAGAGATGATTGTAGGACTAGGAATAGCCTTTGAAGGAGCAACAACAACAGGAATTATTACGGGTCCAGAAACAACTTTTAGGGGAGCAATTTCTAGAGAGAATGTCCTTCTGCTTCGGGTAACCTTTCTAGTTCCTGCAATATTACTGATATTATAATCAACCTTCTGAGAACTTGAATCTTCAGCAGCTGGCCAATCTTTCTTGATATTGTGCTAGTAGACATCCCCTCCATAATTCCATGGTACGGTTTTGTCTGACAAATACGTGATTGGTCTAGGCATTGTAATTATCAAAGGAGATGCTTTTGGAACTGATGTAATTCTAACGGGTCTTTTGGTGGAGACCTTGGAAGAATCGGCGGAAATGGTAATGATAGAAACATCATTAAGAGGAATAGGTGGAACAGAAGTCTTTTCAAACAAGATTTCCTTGTTATCTATTAGGCACTGAACGCCTGCTTTCAACAAAGGACAGTTGTTTGGTGAGGACAAACAGAAATGACAGCCTTTATCGCAGCCTAGGAATACACCGGTAATCAACATATTCTTTTTGATAATCAGGAGTGGGGTCACAAGTTCATTAACTGAAGTAACAAACATATCTTCTTCAATGGCGTTGGTAGTATGGTCGTGTTTGGGCATAGGGGCATAAATGACATTTGGCTTTTCGGGAGCATCGAATTCAATCTCTTTGGCTTCAATGAGGTCTTGTACTTTGTTCTTTAGAGCCCAACAGTTGTTAGTGTCATGGCCGGGACTCTCATAGTGGTATGCACAGCGAGCATTAGGATGATAGTGAGGAGATGTTGTGTTAGGGTTCTTTGGAGCTTCTTTCAAGGTTACTAAGTTGGATCTTAACAGATGTGACAATACTTGAGATAAGGTCATGTTAATTTTGGTGAATTTTCTGACTGGTCTTTCCATCCTTGGTTGGTTATTTCTTTGTTGATTAGGCGCAGGTTTATGAATCATAACAGCCCCTACCATTGGACGGCGTTCGGCCCTATCTTGATTTCTATAAGGATAAACAGCAACCACTTCTTTCTTTCTAATAAATGGCTTCCTTATAGAAGCAGAGTATGTATCTTTTTTAATCTTTCCACTCTTTATCTCGGCTTCTATCCTCTCTCCGGTCAATATCAGTTCAGTAAAATCTGCCGATGAACTCCCAATTAGGTGATTGAAGAAGGGACCAGACAAGCTGCCCAAAAACATGTTTACTAATTCTCTTTCAGATAGAGGAGGTTGAACTCTTCCAGCCAAGTCTCTCCATTTTTGCGCATAGTCTTTCAAACCTTCATTGGAAATCATGGCCATACTCTGGAGTTGAGTACTGGTAGGCACAAGATCAACATTGTATTGGTATTGTTTGTAAAAGGCTGCAGCAAGATCTTCCCAGTTATGAACATTGGCTCTTTCTAATTGATAAAACCAATCAAGTTGAGTTCCAGACAGGTTGTCTTGGAAGAAGTGTACCCATAAGTCTTTGTCAGCGGTACGGGGCTGGATTTTCCTCACATAGGACCGGAGATGCATTTTAGGGAACGAAACTCTGTCATATTTGGCGAACACAGGTGCTTTGAATTTTGGAGGAATGCCAATCCCCGATACTAGACCTAATTCCTCAAAGTCCAATCCAGGCACTTTTTAGATTTCCATGACGCTCAATCGCTCTTCGAGATGTTTATACTTGTCATCAGCTTGAGGGTATTGTTCTTCAGAATAGTCTTCTTCTTCCTCTTCCTCTTCTGATTCTGACTAGAAAAATGTTTCCTTTCCCTTCCCATTTTGGTTGTCTTTCTCACCAGATGTTGTTGCAAAGTCTAGGGCTCTTCTTGTCTATCCTTGGAACATTCTTCCCATGTTTATAACTCCGGATATCTTCTTTGTCTTCTTTTTCTTCTCGTCAGCCAGCAAAGTCTTCAACTCTTCTTGTCCTTTGGCTAGGGTCAAGAACAACTGTTGAAACTGTGCATTCTGAGCTTGGAGGTCCTTCACTGTTTGCTCGAGATCCATATTACTGAAATAAACAGTAGAGAGATGAGGAGACTTGTTGCAAGAAACCTGCTTATGTTATGATGAATGATAAATGCATATGCAAATGTTTTCAAGGATTTTAAGATTCAAATTTGTTTTAGACAAAAAGGAAACACACGCTATATTAATAGATTAAAGCTTGAGTACATCAATGCCTTCTTGGGAAAAATAATACAAAAACTCTAAGATAGAAAGGTAGTACGCATCCTCTTTGGTGCAATGTAGACATTCAAAGTCTGTCCCTCATGAAGTATCCTAGTGAGTTCCAAAACCTTCTTCTCGCTTGTGTAGAATTGGGCTTCGAAGGTATCTCGTTCCCCCTTGAGTTGTATCCAATCCCTTGGTAGGTCTTCAAGAGAGGTAGGCATGTCAGGATGTAGGATGGTATATGGAACATCTCCCTCCATGACAGGCTCAATGATTACCGGGAGAATGGAGGGGTAAGACATTATAAAACTCTGAGCATGAGCTCGTACCCTTTTGAGGTAAGGCTCAAGAGGGATGGAATTCTTGTGCCCCAAAGTCTTGCTATCTACCTTGTTTAACATCCTCCAAGCTCGGATAAATCTCTGGCAAAGACCTTGATCGTTGTTGTCATAGTCAAATACCAAACCTTGAATTAGCATCTCGTGCAGGCCATCTCTTTGGGCATAACCAAACTGTCTTAAGGCTAAGCAGGGGTTGTAGGTGATACCTCCCCTAATTCCAAGTAAAGGGACATTATGAAATTCTCCACAACGGTCGAAAATAGTAACATTCTCTATGGATCGGGAGCACCAATGAATGTTTGAATGTTTGAGCGTCATCAACCTTTGTGACCACCTTGAACCTTGCTCGTTCCTTAATACAGATTGGGGAAGATGCAAAATAAACCATCTTGCCAAGAGAGGAGTGCAACACATAAGGACACCTCTTTTCCTCATTGTGCGAGTGTGAAAAGAGTGTAGAATATCCCCTAGCAATGTAGGCACCGGGTTGCGGGATATGAAGATTTTGACGGTGTTCACATCTATGAGTTAATCAGGATTTGGAAACAAAACCATCCCATAGATTAGGAGATCCACAATTTCCTCAAAAGCTTACAGGTCCAAAGAATTCCAACAGTTTTGGGCTTTCTCAAACAAGAACTTTGCTAGGAAACTTTTGACACCACTCCTTATTTCCCAATGAGTTGTGACATCATATGAGTGCAAGTGTAGAGCTTGAGCACAAGTTGATAGTCGGGAAATATGAAGCAATGGTGTAAGGGATCAAAGAACTGAAAGAGCACCTTCACCATGCCCCCATCTGTGTTAGAAGTGACCAAGTTGAGTAGACGGCCATGTCTCTCGGTGAATGGAGAATTTTCAGGAATCCTTGAAGCTAGCTCCTTAAGTTGTGGAGGGATCCTTACAAGGTTGACTTGAATAGTTTTCCTGCGAAGAGAATCCATATCCTACAAAACAAGAACAAAGATGAATCCAAAAATCCTTGAAATGGTTAGTGAATGTGTATGATGTTATGATGTTCATGATGTTATGTACAAGTATGTATATACAAACAAAGCAAACAATTCCTTAGGTTTAGGCTTGCATGGAGTCTTACAGGTAAGTACCCTCTTGAAGTTTAGTTGGCTCAAACCTATCCTAGAAATAATAACCGGGTTCTAAGGAGCTCAATATCACTGGTTTGTTTCCTTGGTCATTGTTTCAGCACAAGCCTCTTTAATGGCGACCGAAATATCCCAAGAAACCAAATCTCAATGAGTGTCGTATCGAGTATCTACCAACTTTGGACTGCACCAAATCCGATCATCTCACTACATCCTAAAGGCCAAGTTGGTCAAGTAAAGGTTCTAAAGGTTTATTAGTGATTCATGACATCACTCAGCGGCCCCCTATTCTCTTTGATTATCTCAAAGGCTACCGATACCCATAAATATGTCGCGCTAACATAGCTATTACTTAGACCATGTCGGTATACCCCGCACAGTTTCCACAATGTATTGCTACTTACCTATAATGTATCCTAAATTCGGGTAGAGGATTCAAACCCAAATAAAGAACCATAATGTAAAGCATACAAATCAAACAATGTAAGCAAGTAAATGTGATCTAACCCTAAGGTAACCCCACTTTAAAAATTCCCCAACAGAGTCGCCAGTTCTGTGATACGGTGGGAGAACTAACTTGAAGGCTTTGCGTTTGATCGCAAATGTTGCGGTTAGTAAGAGTTGCCACTGTAACGCCGCTTTTTATTTAATACTATATTATATTAATATTTTCTAGTTACCGTTTGACGTTTATTTTTGCGACGAGAATATTTAAATTAACCGATATATCTGTTAATATATTCGGCGACGTTTTATTCGGACCGGTAATTATTTTATTCGGTCCGGTATTTATTTTGAGGGACCGGTAATTATTTTGTTCCGTCCGGTTTTTATTCCGTTCGGTTCGGTAAAATATTATTTGGACCGATATTTAATTTTTCGGAGTTATTTTAATTATTTGGAGTTATTTTGATTAAGTGGCCTTTTGAATTATATTTTGGGTTAGTAAGACTAGTGGAGGGTAGTATGGTATTTTCATGTTGTCTTAAGACCAAAATCCAAACAAAGGTATTAGTTGTTGTTTTATGAGAGACAGAAGTATCATGACACAAAACACACTTTGAGAAAGTTAGAGAGAGCTTGAGGTCTTGGAAGAGAAGAAGAGGAACAAGAACAAAGCTTGGGTTTTGGGTTGGTTGGAACATCAAGAATCATTTCAAACATCTAAGGTAAGGGGTTTGATTTTCCAATGCTTATAGTTAGGGTTTGATTTGGTATATTTTGATTTGGGATAAAATTGATGTTAGGGTTCTTGAGATTTGTTGAGATAAATTAGGAGAGTTAATTTAGGTGTTAGTGTTGTAGGATTATTGTTTTGTTAATAGAAATTAAATTAGAAAAACTAAATTATATTAATTAAATTAAGTTTTAAAACTAAAACAAAAATTATGCAGTATAGTTAGAACAAACAAAAAATAGCAGTAAGTATAGTTTAGAAGAAAAAAAAGCTAAAGCTAAGCTAGCGGTATGTTACGTGTCATGAAGTTTTAGTTGTATGCATAATAGAAGTGAAGCTTCTAAAGTTAAACTAGAAGTATTCAATTAAATGGAGTTTAGAAACTAAGAACTAGTAGTAGAGAAAATTGATGTAGCAGTTAAGTTTATAAACTAAAAGTAGCAGTATAGAAAAAACTAAAAACTTGTCGTATGTTTATTAATGAAGTTTAGTTATAACTAAAAGATATAGACGTATATTTCTTGAAATAAGTTAACTATGCTAGCAAGATATTTACGTTTACTTAAACTAGCAGTATATTAATTGATGAAGTTAGAAGACCATGCTTACAGTATATTACGTTTACAAAAAAAACTTACAGTATGGTATTGAAACTAAGTTTAGAAATTAATTAAATTATGTTTTGTTTTTCTTTTTTTTTTTAATTTAATATATTAAATATTTATATTAATTAAATACAATATGACATAAGTTAGCCGATTTAATTTTGAACCCGATTATGTCTGATTTCTCAATTTTGGCAATTTTTGGCGACGGAGCTAGTTGCTCTGAATTTAAAGAAAATTGACGTGCTAGCTAATTTTGACGTGTAGAACATCACGGTGAGGTTAGCTTTTCGAGATTACGAGTTTTTAACGGAGCAACCCGAAATAAGTCAATTTACGGTTAAGTTGAACCGAGTTGCATTTTAGTCAGTTTAAGTCACGTATGGACAATCTGATTGCGACGTTAATGATTATAATTGATGCTGATTATTGTGAATGACTTTTGCAACGATTATTGATGTTTGACTATTTTTCCGTGTGTGAAATTTAGTGAATTATTTGATAATGATGTGGTGTGATTAAATATGATGTTTGCGACGGTTTATTTATAATGAATACTTGATGATATGTGATGCGATGATATGTTTATCTTGATGTGGATGAATATGGCGACGTGGGTTTTATACCAATTTTGATGTGCGATGATGATGTTTTGTTGTGTCGTGTTGTCGAGTCACATACATTGCATTGGAGATGAGGGCTTTTATGCCAAGCAACGAGGGCTTTTATGCCAAAGCGACGATGGGCTTTTATGCCGAATGTCCCTAATTATGGACAAAGCGACGGGTACCACATCAATAACATAGTCGTGTCTCATGGAGTCGGTTATGTTTATTTTTGAGTCTTTTGCCGTTGAGTTTTATTTGATGGCTTATAATGGATTGTGATGTTATATGATACCTTGTTTTGTGATGATTTTTATGTTGAACATAAAGTGATTATGATGTGACAATTTCATGAAAATTATGCGATGGATATAACATGACGGTAAAGCGACGATATGAGTTTATGGCGATGGAGTTTATGTCTTGTTTTGACATGATTATGGTGATTATGTGATGATATTAAAGTGTTGATCTTATACACTAAATGATGATTTTAAAGTATATGAGATTTGATGTTTGTTGACATATTCTTATTAACCTATATCATTTATGATTCCAAACATATTTATATATTTTATCATGCCTTTAATTATATGTTTTGGAGTATCTCACCCTTTACTTGTTTCGCCGTTGCCTTTATATTAGTAACGTGCAGGTGATCCGCGAGGATGATGAGGATTAGCTCGAGTCTCTTTATTTTGAGTCACTCTGCTCTGATAGTAGTAACACTCGGGATTTGGGCGACGTTATTATTTTGATAGGATAGTTTATGTATATTATCTTATGACTTTATGTATTGATGATAACATGATGATACGTGCATTTTGTGAACACATCCGCTGTACTGTGATTTGTCATATGTTCATATGATGATTTTTGTTATGAATCGGTATATCCGACTTTTGATTTTGTGATGTGCATTATAATGCAAATTGATGAAAAACACGAATATGCGATACCTCAATTTATGTTTAGATGAAATTTTGAAACTCTGATTTTATTATTAATTACGAGGGGTAGAATTGGGGTATTGTCACTTAAATTACAAGCCATTTTGTGATGAACAAGAAGTCAATTTCAAACCTATGCTGCACAATCTTGTTTTGCAGGCCTCTAAACCTCAATATCTATCCATAATCAGAAGATTACACTTGCTTTTGAGCTATTATCCAAGTGTTCCAAGCATTGTCCAAGCCAATTGGCCATTTTAGGAAGAAAGTTGTCATTCCATTCTTGAAAAGTTGCTTTAATCACAAAGTTAACTTGTCTTGAGCTTCTAACTTGTTCTCTCTGCACACATAACCCCTATAAATCAAAAGCAAGGTGTCCAAGGCCTGAAGAAGCTCAGGACATGCTTGTACAAACTTGAGATTTATCATTTCACTTTTCTTCAAAAGCAAGTTATAGAGCCATTACCCTAGAACACAGAAATCTTGAGTGATTTTGTGCTCTAATATTTTCCATACATATTAACAAGTCAATTGCAACATAGGACACGTTTGGACAAGCCCTCAAGGACTCTCAAGCATTCATAAGTCAGAACTGGCCAAAAACTTCATTTTTTGAGCTTCAAACACCCATCTCCATTTTCAGTCGTGCGTCTTCACTTTTAACTATCTAAACACTTAACATACATCATATAGAACTCATCTCAACACTTGTTAAACTTCTGTAACTTCATCTTCATCATCCACCCTTTTTAAAACACCTCCATTACAGTTGGACTTGAGTAGAGAGTTCTAGCTGGTTTCAAAACAAAGTAAGGCTTGCAACACACTCAGGGAGGTCTTGGCAAGCTAACCAGATCATCATTACACCTCCAAGGTTGCTCAAACTCTATACACGACTCCAGCTGCAAGAGGTAAGTTTTCAAACTTTTATCTCTTCATACGGGCATCATTTGAGTTTGATTTGTGAAAATAAAATGTAGATATTATTGCCTTAAAGATGTACATATCCATAGATTTCATTTATATTGATTAAGCTAGGAGAATTTTAGGATTGAATCTCTGAAAATAATTAGGTCAGAATTTGGTACTTTCAAAAATTATCATTCATCTTTGATTTATAGTTCATGACATTTATATGGCTGGATTCGTATGAAAAAATGGAACAACTTTCATGTTTACATTTTCCATTTTTGTTGAGAAATGAATGAGTTACAGATGGTCTGGCTGGAGGTTGAAGATGAAGTGTATTCATGACTCGTTTAGTATTATATATTTATCATTTCAGTTATATTAACGGATTTATAGCCACCCCAGTGGTAAGGCAGCGCGCTGGTAATCAAGAGGTCATGGGTTCGAGCCTCAGCGTGCTGCCTTTTGCTTTTTCTCTCATTTTTTACATTTTTTATCCTTCCAGCGCGCATGGGCCTTCCCCTCCTGGACCTGGCTTTTTTTTTTCTAACATTCACTTCCCTGTTTCATTAATCCACCTCCCTGACTTTATTTATTTTTATTTTTTATTTTACTTTCTTATCATTTATTATTATTATTATTATTTTCATTACTAAAAAAACCCAAAAAATATTTATATTTCATTTATTTATTTTTATTTAGTTTATTTTTTCATAAAATTAAAAGCACAAAAACATTTTCTTTAATAAATTAACTTCCTTTTTTAAATACTTAGATAATAAATTTTAAATATTATTATATTATTTTCTTGTAAATTAAAATCAATTTAGGATTTAGGATCTTTTATTTAATTATTTTTATTTACTAGTTTAATTAAATTCACTAAAAACCCTAAAAAATACTTTTCTTTAAATTAATTTATTCTACTAATTTAATCTTAATTTTCTTTTTTTTAATTAATTATTTTATTTTAATTAATTAGGTTAAAAAAACCCTTTTCATAAAAAACAAACAAAAATCATATTTCTTTACATTTACATTCTTGCATTTTTGATCTTTATTTTTGTACATTTATTTAAATTCAATATGGTTGTAATAATTATCTAGATTTAATTTCTTACAATATTCCCCATTTGTAATTTGTACACCCCCCTCCCCTAAGTATTGTAATAGCGTAGTAATTTTAATTTGAATGGAAAGACTAAAACCAATCAAATAGAAAACCCTAATTCAAAACAAATCAAGCATGAAAATTAGTACACTTGCACACAAACACCCCTAGGGTAAATCCACTTGGTTGCCTTACAAAAATGGCCATATTATGCATGTGAGGTATCTTAGCAAAAACAAACAAAATACAAGATCATAGTCCCTCGATGACGCTATCTAAGGTTCCTTTCAAATGATCTTAGTCCCTAAAAAGAATGCTAAGATACCTTGCAACATTGCTAATCATGGTTATACGATGACCCACGCCCGTCCCGTTTACATCCAAAGATAGGGTTGCTTACCAAATCAATGGTAAGACAACAATGTCAAAGGAAAAGAAAATGAACAAGAAAGACATTGGAGTAGGTAGATTGCTCCTAAATTACTTGCTCCATTTCAAAACAAACATCTTTGTTATTTTCAAGAAAAAAAAAACACTTACACTTTCAAAACATCTTACAAAACTTGAAAACATTTTTTAAAAGATCAACATATTTGTATACATTCTTACAAACAAGAACCATTACAAAGATTGCCTAAACAATGACCTCTTTACAAAAATACTTTCAAAAACCACACCAAGCACAATTTCAAACAAAAGCAAGTGATCTAGCAAGTAACTAAGAGTCCATGGAAAACCATGGATGAAAAAGGGTGCTAATACCTTTCCTTTTCATAATCTACCCCCCGAACTCAAGAAATAATCTCAAAGGTCTTTCCTGTGCTTTTTTCACCTTTCCTTTTGGATAAAAGAAAAGCCAGGGTGACGACTCTTGCTAACCGCAACATTTATGATCAAACGCAAAACCCTCAAGTCAGTTCTCCCACCGTATCACACCAGCATCATAGCCTTCTCCTCAGGTGTTTTTGATACCTTTTCCATAATCCTCATCCCCAACCAGATCTATTGTATTGAAAGGTTCCTCAAAAGTATTCTCAAGGTCTTTTTCATCCAAATCATTGAGTTTAATACTCCCATTGATGATGCAGGAGATGAATCTTTCCTAGAGGATTGTAATTCTTCTTCCTATCAATTCCTTCTCTTGTCTTCCTCACATTATCTATCAAATGATAAAATAGAAGAGAATGGAAGATTTTTATGAAAACCTGAGGAAATGAAATATAGCAGATATAAAAGATCCCCAGATATGCATGCTTCATATTTCCTTGGATATTCTTGAATAATCGTTGACACAATGATTCTGGCCCAAACCCTTAGATTATCATGAAGACCATATGTCTTCGAAGCCTTCCGTGATTTGAAGATACATTGATAAATTTCTACCCCATCTGACCTTTTTCTATTTGCTTCATAGCATCTTATTCCTTTCCCATCATGATTAAGACTCTTGCAATGATTTGTTCATTGATGATGACTTTCTTCCCATTAACAAATGAAACTACTTGATAGGTAGATGAGGAAAAGGTTTAGAATGAGGGAGGTGGAGGTCTTTCATGAAGGATTTTGTTCTGGGGATTCATAATTGTTTTGGGATTTTTGGGTTTGAACAATGAATAGTGTAAGAGGTGAGGTTACGAAAAGTGTGTGAGAATGCACGATGTGAGTTTTTATAAGGAATTTTGAAAGGATTACTAAAAGACGAATTCCTACACAAAGGAAAATAATATATGACCTAGAAACTAGTTTTCAAGAAAATTTTAAAGCACGTTGTGACATTTAAACAGCGTTATGATGAATAGGGTGCAGACAAATTGTCATACCCCCAAATTTGTCCGCCTACTTTTCTCGTTATCTATAGCCAAATATACAGTCGTTTAAAAGTCATTAGGTCTAGCAATTTAAAATATCTCTTTGGTATAATAGATAAAATTATTATTTTAAAAAACAATAAATTTATTTATTTATCATCTTTGTTCACTTTGTATCTATGCTTAGTTTTTTTCAACATTGATTTTATTTAGTTTTGCTTATTTGAAAGGTATATAATAGTTTATTTTGAAATTATTTCTATATATTTCTTTTAAAAATAGCAAATATTATACCATCCTTTTAAATTTTAAATACTATTTTTATTTCAAATAATTAAGATAGCACAGTTGGTAAGAGAGCATAGGTAAGAATATTGAGCATAAGGTTGCGAGTTTGATTCTCATTGCGCTACCTTTTATATTTTATTGTTCTTTTGTGTATTTTATTTAAAAAGGAAAAAAGGTCATTTTTTATATTATTTTATTATTATTTTCATTTTCTATTTTAAGACTATTTTAAATTTATATTTTATTTTTTAAATATTTTATTTTTATGCACTTAATAATTAAATTTGGAAAAAATAAATAAAATATTTTTAAATCAATCTCAATATTTGGAATAGTCATAAACAAGGCAAGATCATAATCTTGTTCACCAAGTTATGGACCAAATTTCAATCATGTTCCAATCTTCAAAATCATGTCAAAAATAGATCAATCTCACTTGGGTGCACTTTGCATATTTTTTGTTACTAACTATTTCTATTTTTTAATTATTTTTAAAATCACAAAAATCATGTTTTTTTATTATTTAAATATTATTATTTTCGTATTTTAATTAGTGCATTTTAAAAAAAAATTATTTATTTGATTTGATGCACATTTTATCAAAACTTTAATGCAAAAATTATAATAATTCTCAAAAAATATTATTAATTATTTTTTATTGGTCAAGATGTGTCAATTTGTGTCATAACTCACTTTTGATTGGTCAGTTTGCTGACCAAGATAAAATCATAAACTTTGGGCTTTTCTTGGTGTGGACTATTTCCCTTTTTGGGGTGTCTTTAACCTAATTTCAAATCTATAAATAGGTTTCTCTTCACCCAAAGTTTTTCATCAGCAACCATTTGGAGAATCAATAATCATTTGCAGAT